>CM077665.1:140310647-141678147 GCA_039707655.1 Elymus sibiricus | reverse complement strand
TTGATACAATCCGAACTCATTGATCAAAGAGTGCACCATGAAAGATGGACTAGGTAGCACAATCAATCTTAGGATGGTGATTCAATAACCAACACGCTAAGAATGAGATTATTGTCCATTAACTACCAAGCAACAAATTTGCTAGGAGTATTGATTTCACACAGCATGATTCACTTGTCAGTATTCTGGTTACAACAACACAGAGACCGAGGAGTGAATGATGATGGCGAGAAGTATCACTGTATCAAGAAGTCATAAGAGGTGGTGCAATTCCCATGACAATCCTGACTTAAAGTGGGTAATACTTCGAGGTAGAATAGAACAAAAGCTAGATTGGCATTTTGATCTGCAGATCACAACTGCTTTGACCCAATCCAAGAAATGGATGAGGTACTGAAGTTTGCTTCTCCTAGTCATTCTGAAATAGAATGGCTTGATGGACCACAGGAATAATGTGCATCGATGAACATGAATGCACCAATACCCTTGACTATCCATTGATAGATGAAGGTCAGAATACAATTGAAGAGGGGCAACTCAAGAGCACATGATTTTTCCTGAGTTGTAGATGCATAGGTTGAATACATCAAACAAAGTTCAACATGTTTCTTCCAGATAACCCATGCAGAAGCATAGGATTGGCAGAGTCACAATGTAGAATGGAGAACTCAATAAGAGCACTCTGGTTATGACCTTCAGTTCTCGAAGAACTTCTGCCATAATGATTCATGGTATTGGAAGAATGATATACCACGAACCTCGAAGACTAGAACAAGGTTACTAATATCCTAAAGGAACAAGCAAACGCTATCAACAGGAGTAAGCAGGATGAATCATGGGTTCGAGAACCCAGAGACAGAATACCTAATGACTAGGCAACATCACGGGACGTTCTTCGATGACGATGGCCAGAATTATCACACTGGGAACAAAAGACACAACTAGACTATTGGGTGGCTCACTTGGATAACATGGTTTCCTAAAAACCTTCAACATATACGTCGAGATAATAGAGTACCTCAACGCAACAATTAGTGTGCTTTGTCTAGCCAAAAGACATTAAATCAGGATGAAAGGATTTGCAATTGCATTAGATAATTTAGAAACCTTGGAAAATTCGGACAGCATAACGGCTGTACGGCATGAAATATGAGGCAACCTGCAAGACAACTGACAACATCATAATGAATTCTTATGGAGACATCGGTCCAGGAAGGCATCAACTTTCCTATAAGTCTTCAGCATAGTAACTCATCATCCTGATAGATGGAAGAGAAAGCCTATTTCTTAATCCCCGTAGAATAAAGAAGAGGGTGACTTAGAATTAGAATGACACGAGGAAAGGAGTAAAAAGAATCTTACGTTCCCTTCCACAATCAATTCCCTTATATCACTAAAGCAGTTCTAGACTCAACATCGACCAGTTTGGCTTGGTAATCCTACAGGCAGTCAAACTCTGATACCAATGCTGTCGGGACACCGATCCTAAGCCATAAGAATCTAGCATGTAACACATCACATCACTTTGTGGCCTCACGCACGGTTATCCCCACGGCTACCACCTTACCTGGGCCGGGACCGTTTGCGTCTTTTGGCTCACGTATGTGAATATGTCGCTAGCATTCAAATGTCAAAGAACCCGGGCCGACATGACTAGTCATAGAACCCAAGTAGCACATCCGTACAGGGACATGCGTACATAACCCAGCAATGCAGGTGTCAGCCTCCAGCATGTGTAGACGAGTTGTAGCAAGCTACATGGACTCCATCACGCCGTGAGACATTTTTGTCATCAACTGCGCGTAGATGAGTCATAGCAGGCTACAAGGATTCCATTACACTGCGAGACGTTTCCCTGAAGGGACAGACACAGCAGCAAGGAAGGATACACGTCGGTCAATCAATGTGTCCGGAGCAGTAGCAAGCTACCAAGGCTCGGTGGAAGCACAAAGAGGCAATTCCCTGTAAAGAGTACTCCTAAGGCACACAACTACGTGTCGGATCCCATACATACCGTTGCACGTCACACGTATGCACGACATGCCCGATATGCATAGATACAACTATGGCATCACAACATAACCATACAACAACATATCATTTATTTAGAAGGCTCCAGAGATCCTCCATAGAATAATGGTACAAACAGGGGACACATGACCCATCATTCAGAGCATACAACCAACAAGCGGAAGACATATGTCCGGGTATAGACATCTACTAAAAGTGGCTGGAGGAGCCTGAAAAGCTACAACGACCCTACCAGAGGATCCAGACCTTTGTCTGGGATTCCCAGGCTAATCCGGTCAACATCGAACCTCACGTCATAAGGATCACTATTGAGACTGACGTCTCATCTGCAAAAACATAAATGAAGCAACCGTGAGTACAAAGGTACTCAGCAAGACTTACATCAGAACTAACTACATATGCATCATTGTCAACAAAGGGGGTTGTGCAGTTTATTGCAGCAAGCCAGCTTTGACTCTTGGCTAACCTGTACTACGACTACAAGTACTTTCTTTGAGGTGGGGTAGCGCACACGAGTCCACATATTCACCATATCAATACACCACTATGGATCCACTCCCGTCTCCCTACAAGAAGGCCATCCATAGCACTCACACTTATCTTGCGTGTTTTAGAGTATCCATTTCACTTGACTATGAACCACATAAGTTCTCCAAGTAGTCCATATCCGAGGACGTGGCTATTCGAACAGATTATTACACCCTGCAGGGGTATACTTCTTCACACAAGCTCTCGCCACTTATCGCCATGTGCACATAAAAAGGCACCTCGGCAACCTTCAGGCGGAAGCCCAGCAAGGGAGTCGGCCACGACCGTCAATCACACAAGACCCAAGTCCAGGTTTATCTCCTATTTGAGACTGAGTCCGCACGGAAGTCCGGCCGAAGTTTCCGCTACAGCCTCAAACGATGTGCGTAGGGTTCCCAAGTCCACCGTTTGGGTGCCACTTGGTACACCGTGCCACTGTGTATCTACCGCATCATAGCCCACCCCGTCGGGCAACGCTATGCACGGTCGCCATCACTTTTCCTACAAACACCAGAAACTAGTTGCAACTCCTGGACAGAGATCAAGGCGATTAATAGGTCGAGAGGGGTCGAGTTATCGGAACCCAATGTGTGGTAGTATCTTGTCTTGGATAACAAACACAGAACTCAGTTCTTAAGGACGGTCCCAATGAGACAACCCGCCATGTACTCCTACATGGCCTCTCATCGCTACCTTTACCAAATCGTGTTCACACACTTAGCTCTCACACAGTAGGACATGAACACTGCCATTCCGATTCATCGCCCAGATGGATCAGACCCGACATGACATGACTCTAAGCATAGCAGGCATAGTAAGCAAGCATGGATGAGTAAGCACAACAAGGCTCAAGTAGTTGCTACTCATGCTAAGTGGTTTCAACTATTTACTGTGGCAAAGACAGGTCATGCAAAGGAATGGGTTCAACTACCGGGAACATGTAACAGTTGAATCGTCGTTGTCCTAATGCAATATAAGAGAGCAGGAGCGAGAGGGTAGGATATTATCAGGATGCTCAAGGAGGGGTTGCTTGCCTGACACTTCTGAAGATAACAACTAGTCTTCATCGGTGACAATGATCTCAATGTCGGAACAACGTCTACTGAGGAAGAACAACCACCGGCAAACAAGAAGGAACACATTCAATGTGATGCAACAAACATGATGTATGATATGGCATCTTAAAGCATTGATTTGACCTAGTGCAATAGATAGTCATATTAATTGAAGTTGAATTCAAACCTAGTTCAAATTCCAACTCCGATGCTATTTGATACATTACCCAAATCATGAAATGTCCTACTTGGTGTTGTTAACTTGCTCAAACATGCATGAACATGGCATAAACAGATTCTTTATATATTTCTGATCATTTTTCACATATAAAATATTTCAATCTGAGTTACGGTTGAATTACTATCTATTTTAGAAGTTTTGGATATTTTCTGAAATATAATAAATCATTTCTATTTATTTTAAAACCAGAAAAGCATTACTGCGTCAGCCATACGTCATGATGACCTCAACAGGTCAACTAACGAGGTCTAGGTCAAACCTGACCGGCTGGACCCACATGTCAATGACACAGGGTCATCCCTAGAGGTTGACTGGTGGGGCCAGTCAACCCTGACGTGGCCAGGTCAAAACTGACCTGTGGGGCCCGTTAGTCAGTGACTCTGGAGGTTACACATGGTTAATTAAATCTAACTAAACCCATTAGCAGGCATGGGCCGAATGTTAGTGTCTCTAGTGGTTAATTAGCAGTGTCATTAGCGCTAATCAGGCGCCACGTCGGCGACTGAATGCCGGCGACCAAAACCGACAGCGAGGATCACGGGAGTTGCACGGGTTTCGCCTACAACCTACCATTTCACGCGAGGTTTGCGGCTATCGAAAGCTGGGAGAGGCACGCATCCAATTGGCTAAACGGGAGGTCATGGGGGGAACAGAATCGACACCGGCGATGACCTTTGCGGTGGCTGGAGCTCGGCCTTGCTCGGTATTGGCGCAAAAAGGCACGGGAGGGGGAGATGCTAGTGGCTACGAGCTCATGCGACTGCTCTGAGCACGGTGGTGTGCTCATCTGCGAACTACAGCAGTTGTGGTCGTGGCAACGACAAGGTCAGCGGCGGCGGGCTCACGGCGATGGCTGTTCTCCTAGCCTCAGCTCGAAATCGAGCACGGGAATGGAGGGGAAGGACGAAGGGGCTCACTGCGGAACCGATGGCATCGACGGTGAGCTAGGGGAAGCGGGGATGGCGGCCAATCGACCGAAGAAGACCGTCGGAGCCGAGGACGAAGACGACGGCTTGGAGGCGCTCGAGGGCGTCCGGCGAAGCGTGGCTCGTCGGACATGATGGGGATGACCTGGCGAAGCTATCAGTCACGTCGAGGGGAGCACGGCGGCTACGGTGGTCGGGGGGGCATGGCCATGGCCGCATCGGCCATGAGCGGGGAAGAGAGGCAGTGCGGGGGAGAGGAAGAATGGAGAGGGAGAGATCGATCCAGACGGCACGGGAGGCTTATCCCCTCACCTGGAGGCCTACCAGAAAGCAGGACGTGGCCATGGCGTGTGCGTGCGTGTGGCGTCCACACGCTCTGCCTACTGGCCAGAGCTGGAAGACGACAGGGGAGCAGGTGGGCTGGGCCAGGTAACTGGGCCTCGCAGATAATTTCTCTCTCTTTGGTTTTCTAATTTGTTTTAGTTCTATTTTTAATTTTCCACTCTGTTTTTATTTAGATAAAATATTAAATCATTTCTGAAAATCCTGAAAATATTTGTGGCCACTAAGTTAATTATTCTAGAGGGCCTCAATAATTTCCAGAATATTTGGGGGCAGTTAACACATTTGTAGAAATTAAAAACCCCAATTCAAATACAATATAGGTTAGTTCAAAAATCCAAAAATGTCCTAGAATTGTGTGCATCATTTTTGGCAGAGGTTTTCATGTTTTTCAGAAATGATGAACTTTTCTAAAGGTAATTTTGGGTTTATTGAAAACAATTTTAGCTTGAACCTATTTGGATTTTATTTGGTGCTAGGGTTTGCTCATCCCTATTTCACACTTAGAATAATTTAACATGATGCCATGGGTGCCAATGCAACTATTGGGACAGGCATACGTAACCCAGCAATGCAGGTGTCGGCCTCAGCATGTGTAGACGAGTCATAGCAAGCTATAGGGACTCCATTATGCCATGGCACATAAATGTCATCAACTGTGCGTATACAAGTCATAGCAGGCTACATGGACTCCATTACACTACGAGACATTTCCCCGAAGGGACAGACACAGCAGCAAGAAGGATACACGGCAGTCAATCAATGTGTCCGGAGCAGTAGCAAGCTACCAAGGCTCGGTGGAAGCACAAAGAGGCATTTCCCCGTAAAGCAGGCTACTTAAGGTATATAGCTAGGTGTCGAATCCCACACATACCAATGCATTTCAAACATACACGCAATATGCACGATATGTGTAGATACAACATGGCATCACAACAAAACTCTACAACATAACATTTATTTAGAAGGCTCCGAAGAGCCAACATGGTATAATGTTACAAGCAGGGTGGGTCACATGACCCAACATTCAGAGCATACAAACAACAAGCGGAAGTTACATGTCTGAGTACAGACATCTAATAAAAGCAGCTGGAAGAGCCTGAAAAGCTACAACGACCCTACCAAAGGAGCCAGACTCATGTCTGGGTTACTAAGCTAATCCGTTGATGTCATCGCCAGAAGAAACATAAAGTGAACAACGTACCTCTGCAAAAATGTAAATAAGCAACAGTGAGTACGAAGGTACTCAGCAAGTCTTACATCAGAACTATCTACTTATGCATCATGTATCAATGAACGGGATTGTGGGGTTTACTGTAGAATGCCAGCTTTGACCTTTGGCTAAACTAGACTACGATAAAGTAACCAGTGTATTACTACTCTCTTGTCTCCCTACGAGAGAGCACACACGAGTCCACATGTTCACCATATCAATACACCACTATGGATCCTCTCTCGTCTTCCTACGAGAGGCCATCCATAGCACTCACACTTATCTGGAGTATTTTAGAATATCCATTCAAATTGTCTATGAACAATGCAAGTCTCCAAGTAGTCCATATCCGAGGACGCGGCTATTCGATTAGATAGTTTATCCTGCAGGGGCGTACTTCGTCACACATGCTCCCGCCACTTATCGCCATGTGCTCGTAAAAGGCACCTCGGCAACCTTCAAGCGGAAGCCCAGCAAGGGAGTCGGCCACGGACGTTAACCTTCAACGACTCTAGTCCAAGGCAGTCGCCTATCTGAGTTGGAATCCATAATGGAAGTTCGGCCGAGGTTTCCAACATGGCTTCAAACGTTCTGTGCATAGCCCCAAGCCGGTCCCGATTGGGCCGTTCATCCACTTCGCAGGCCTGGCCACACCTATCAATGTTTCGAACTACTGCGACTCCTGGACTGAGAATAGGGTAGGTTAATAGGCCGAGAGGGGTCGAGTTACCGGAACCCAATGTGCGGTAGTGGCCTCCAGTATGGCTACAAAAACCAGAAACTACTTGCAACTCTTGGACAGAGGACTAGGCAGTTGATAAGTCGAGAGGGGTCGAGTTACCAGAACCCAATGTGTGGTAGTAACTAGCCTTGGATCACAAACACGGAACTCAGTTCCTAAGAATGGTCCCAATGAGACAATCCGCTATGTACTCCTAGATAGCCTCTCATCACTACCTTTACCAAATCGGGTTCATCATTAGGTCATCACATCAGAACAACACTATTTCACTCCGGTTCATCACCCAGATGAATCAGACCTGACACAACTCTAAGCATAGCAAAGCATAACAGGGTGATAGCACAACATGGCTCAAGCATCTACCAGGTATGCTGGGTTGCTTGGTTCAGCTATTTACTGTGACAATGACAGGTCATGCAGGTCAATCACACAAGACCCTAGTCCAGGCTATCGCCTATTTGAGACTAAACCCGCACGGAAGTTCGGCCGAAGTTTCCGCTACGGCCTCAAACGATGTGCGCAGGGTTCCCAAGCCCACCGTTCGGGTGCCAGTTGGTACACCGTGCCACTGCCTACCGCGTCGTAGCCCACCCCTAAGGTTAGCACTATGCACGGCCTCCAGCATGGCTACAAACACCAGAAACTACTTGCAACTTCTGGACAGAGGGCTAGGCAGTTGATAAGTCGAGAGGGGTCGAGTTACCAGAACCGAATGTGTGGTAGTAACTAGCCTTGGATCACAAACACGGAACTTAGTTCCTGAGAATGGTCCCAATGAGACAATCCGCTATGTACTCCTACATAGCCTCTCATCGCTACCTTTACCAAATCGGGTTCATTATTTAGCTCATCACATCAGAACAACACCATTTCACTCCGGTTCATCACCCAGATGAATCAGACCTGACACATCTCTAAGCATAGCAAGCATAGCAAGCAAAGAAGGTAAAGCACATCAAGGCTCAAGCATCTACCAGGTATGCTAGGTTGCATGGTTTAGCTATTTACTGTGACAATGACAGGTCATGCAGAGGAATGGGTTCAACTACCGCAACAGATTGACAGTAGAAGCATTTGTCCTAATGCAATAAACAAGAGGAGGAGCGAGAGAGTGGGATGTTATCGGTATGATCAATGGGGTTGCTTGCCTTGCAGGTTGGCCTGGAGGTACTCTTCTTCAGGGGGATACTCGAGGGTATCTGATGGAGCAGAATCTACCGCGACATAGATGGGGTAACAATCAATACACGACAAGTGCAACAATATGATGCATGATCATGACATGGCAACATGTTATAGATGAGCTAATGCATCTATCATTAAAGTTAAATGGAGTTGGATTGAATATAGGTTCAAAATTGTTCTCCATATGATATTCCACATATTGCATTATTGCAAAATGTCAATGTTCATCTATCTAGGTTGCTCTAACATGCATGATAATAGCACCAATGGATTCTGGAAATGCTGCTAATGCTGCTCCGAGGTTTTCAACTATGATCTGCTACAAATGTGGAGAGCCTGGACACTATTCTCGTGTGTGTCCCCAGAACAACGCAAAGCCAGCTGGACGTGGTAAGCCGGGCAAGGCTTATTACGTGAAGCCAACTCCTGCTCGTGGCCGTGTGAACAATGTCACCCTTGAAGAGGCCCATGATGACCCCGACGTTGTGCTTGGTACGCTCCTTGTCAATAGTCATCCAGCATATGTTCTATTTGACACTGGTGCATCTCATTCATTCATCTCAGAAAGTTATGCACAGTTGCATAACATGACCTTTTGTGATATGCCCACTCCATTAGTAGTTCAGACTCCTGGATCAAAATGGCAAACTTCTAGAGTGAGCCATGACAATGAGATTCTTGTGGATAGGCTAGTTTTCTTAGCTTCCTTGATAGCTTTGAAGTCTTCGGACATCAATATCATCTTGGGTATGGACTGGATGAAAGGCAATTATGCCAAGATTGATACTCATTCTGGGAATGTTCAACTTACACATTCTTCAGGTGAGATAGTCATATTTTCAACTCGAGTGGCTAAGTGCCAACTCTATTCTCTCAATGCTAGCCCTCTTCCAGAGCTTGAGGATATTCCGGTGGTCCGTGACTCCCGGATGTCTTTCCAGAGGAACTGCCAGGTATTCCACCTGTCAGAGATGTAGAGTTTGTGATAGACCTCATTCCAGGGACTGTCCCAATAGCCAGAAGACCCTATAAGATGGCACCCTTAGAACTAGCCGAGCTAAAGAAACAACTCGATGAGTGTCGGTGTCAAAACCGGCGGATCTCGGGTAGGGGGTCCCGAGCTGTGAGTCTAGGATCGATGGTAACAAGGAGGCGAAGGAGACGATGTTTACCCAGGTTTGGGCCCTCCTCTGGAGGTAAAACCCTACGTCCTGCTTGATTATATTGATAGTATGAAGGTTACAGAGTTGATCTACCTCGAGATCAACTTGCTAAAACCCTAGATGAGTTTCTGTGTCGTACATTCTAAAACCCTCCCGGTTTATATAGACACCCGGGGGGGTATCTAGGGTTTACACATGGTAGGTCTCCTGCCGAGGACGGAGATGTTGATTTCCTCATCTTGACTTGGCGTGCACGACGCACCTTCGGGACTTCCTTCTAGAATGAGGGCTCTCAATGTATCCGGCCCCTCCTGCGACAGTCAGAATGCGGCCCACCAAGCCGGCCGATCAGGAGGTAGACCGATGGCCCGAGGACCCCTTAATCCAGGACTCCCTCAGTAGCCCCCGAACTAGCCCCCAACGCCAAGGGTCTCAGCTCCAGCTGCTTCATATGATCAGAGTCTTCAGCTTGCGGGGTGAGTTCTTCTTCCCTTTCAATGATCGGCTGAGACTAGTTCGGCTTCCGATGACACGTATTTCATCCGATCATATGATTGACCGAACACCATGAATTGCTTAGCCCCGAAGGCCAATTGTCAAAGTGTAAACAGTGTTTTCTGACACCCCCCCTCCTGACGAAGGGTCATGGCCTACCACGACCGCTGAACCAGTTACGAAAGCTCAATTCGCGGTTCGAGGCCATCTTTACAGTGACACGACTTATCAATGCGCAGATCGTGCTCCGTTTCACACGGGATATGATTAATCTTCATACGCGCATAACGGCACGCATGTCTTGGGAAGTGGAGGGATTTGTGGCGCGGTAAGGGATGCTAATCGGTGGCACATAAAAAGGGAAAAAAAACCCCAAGGCCTATTCACACTTCCCATTCGCATCCTCCTCCTCCTCAATCTCCCCAAGCTTCAAGAGCCCAGATCCAGTTCTTCCTCGCCCTCTCCTACGAGCTTAGCCATGGCAGGTTCGGGCTTCAATGGCAAGTGGGAGGCCTCCACGGTCACTAACCAGGATATCCGGGACCTAAAGCAGGCCGGCTACCTCCCCGCCAACGTCTTCCACCGCGCCCGGAGAAGAACCAGGTGATTCCCACCCCCAAGGCAGGCGAGAGGGTGGTGTTCGTCCCGCACTTCATCCGGGGACTGAGCTTTCCACTCCACCCCTTTGTCAGGGGTCTCATGTTTTTCTATGGGCTGGACTTCCACGACCTTCCGCCGAACTCCTTCATGCACATATCAGCATTCATCATCATCTGTGAAGCCTTTCTGCGGGTCGAACCGCACTTCGGCTTGTGGCTCAAGGTCTTCAATGTCAAGCCGAAGACCATGGCCAGCGAGCATGCAGACTGTAGAGGGGCGGTAATAAGCAAGCTTCCCCACGTCGAGTGGCCTACCGGCACCTTCATTGACACAATCAAGATCTGGCAGAAGGAGTGGTTTTACATCACTGAGCCAAGGGATGAGAGCTGGGCGGCGCCTGCCGAATTCAGATCCGGACGCCCAACGAGATTGACCTCGTGGCTCACGAAGGGCCTTGACTGGGCGTCGGATGCTGAGGTGAAGCTGCTGCAGAAGCGCATTACCTCGGTGATCGAGGCAAAGGTGGAGCTGGTCAACGTGGTCCAGGTCATGCTCCACCGCCGTATCCTTCCCTGCCAGCGCCGGGCTTCCCCAATGTGGGCTTATCAGTCTGACGATGAGCCTACCGTGCGCCAACTTTTCCGTACCACTCCTGAGAAGTTGTGGAAGGCATTATTCAATCCTTGGAAAAGCTGGCCGGCAAAGGAAGAGGATACGGGCCTAAGCGCCGATAACCCACCGACCAAGGTATGGTATAATTTCAATTCATTGACTCTGTTTCTTCGGCAAAAAGTCTAAACGCCTTCTCCCTTACTTTCGCAGAAGTAGCTGAGCAAAGCCGTGAGGGTTAACTGCCTGGCTCCACAACCCGAAGACCCTAGGTTGGAGTTGTTGGTTGCGATGCTTGTTGTGGCGCCGTACTCGGCGCCCGAGAAGAAGGAGAAGAAGAAGAAGGCCAGAGAGGGCCTCCGCATCAAGGACCAGCCGGACGACGCGTCCGAGGAAATCCATGCCTCCTCCAATCATGAGGAGGAGCATGAAGACGGGGAGGAAGGCGTTTCCCCCCTCGCAAGGAAGAGGGCGGCGTCATCGGATGCCGCGAAGGATGCAGCTCCTCTTGCCCTGAAGAGGGCGCGCCGGGCGAGGTTGATCCTGCCCGATGACAGCTCGGATTCTGACGCGGAATCCGAGGACTTTGAGAGGGTTCCTCGAAAGAGCTTAAGGGTCAAGCCCCCCGCTCAAAGGTATGAATCCGAAGACTCTCGAATTATTTGTGCAAAGTTTTTCAATGTTTTAAATACGAGCACGTCCTTTGATCTACAGCCCACCGCGTATTCTCCCCACCGACCAAATATCGGACGGGGAGTCACCACCCACCGAGCTAGCGGAGAGTGGGACTGCATCGCACCCCACACCTTCAGGGGCCGTGAAGGATGCCGCGGAGGTGTCATCTAGCCAGTCTCCGTTGGAGCCGAACAAGGGCGGCGGGGGCGACCATGCCATGGCCGAGGCTGACGCCGCGGCCGCCGAAGGCCAGGGAGAGAAAGTTCCCCCGGCTGCCGAGGAACAGGGGGAGAATACTCCCTTGGCCGCCGAAGGGGAAGGGCGAAGAGATGCCCAGTCCTCTCCGAGGACGTCTCCGGAGCACGTTTGCCTCTGGAGTTACCGGCTTAGTCCCCGATCAGAGATCGGACTGCCCGGTCACCACCGATGCCACCAACGGCTGGGTGGCCGGTTATGGAGGAGGCGCTAGCAAGCGCCCCCATCTCCGAGGATCACCTCATTCTTATGGGTGCGGTTTTACAAGGAATTCAGTCCGTTGGTAACGAACGGAAAGAGGCCTTCAATGGTCTCTTGGCGGGCTTCAAGGTGAGTCACGTAATACCCTTTTCCTGAACAATGTTAATTTCAAGTTTGTGCTATCATTATATATGTAGTAGCCCCCGAGCCCCGGATGGGTTTGCAAAAACGCATCCGGGGGTCAAATAATAAGGAAATAACGATGATGCTCAAGTCACCATTTAGTCTTGCAATGTTCTAAAAGCCCTTGAGAGGACCGAACAGAGAATCATATCCTTGACAGTTCGGGGGTTGGAATGCACATAACTGGATGCATATTTTTTGTGTTTTGTAGGCCTCGTCATCGGCGGCGGCCGTTAATGCCGCTGAGCTGACCGTGCTAAATCGGAAGCTCAAGATCTCCGAAGAGGAGCTTTATAGCCTTAACAAAAGGTTCGACGAGGCACAAGGTAAGCCGAGCAGTAATATTCGAGCTATATATCGGTAATGATCCGCACTGGTAACCTAGCGTGACCGTTTGTCTATTGCTTCCACAGCTTCGACTGCGGAGGTCGAAAAACTCAAGGCCGAGCTTCAGCGAATGAAGCAAGAGGCCGCGGAGGAGAAGGCGGCCGCCGCACAAGCAGCAGCCACGTTTTCCGCTTTGAAGGCCACGAGTGCCAAGCATGAGGCCCGAGTGGAGGAGGTGCAACAAGAGCTCAAGGATGCCGGCCAGAAGTGCGAGGCCCTTGAGCAGAAAGGCAAAGAGCAAGCCGCTGACTTGGCCGCGCTAAAATCCGAGCTCCAAAAGGAGCGGGTGGATAGGCGGTCCTTTGAAGAGGAACTTCGCCAAGTCAAGGCTGTCATCGATGGTAAGCCGTATTCACTACAATGCGCCTTTGGTGGTAGCAAATTTGCTTTGCTCACCTAGGTGTGGCGTTCCTTAGGCGTCTATGCGGATCTCCAGAAGAGTGCATCAGACACGAACAAGCTTTATGCTTCGCGGGCGGAGGATGATGAGGCCCGGCTATTCTGGGCGCAGTTTGAGTCCCCCGAGCATTCTCCTCTACTCATCGAGCAAATGAAGCAACTGATGGAGATGCACAGAGTGGCGGAGCCGGCCTTGAAGGACCTCTGCATCCGTCTGTGGCCCGATGAGCCGTTGCCGAGTAGCTACTTCGGCTTGGTGCAAAAACTATGTGATGTTGCGCCTCGGGTCAATGTGCTGAAGCGTTCTACATGCATCGAGGGCGCACGGATGGCCTTTGCGAAGACCATGTTGCATTGGCCGAAGCTCAAGCCAACCGAGATGGCTACCTCACCTCCGCCTCTTGGAAAGGAGCATAGGCGCCCTGAGCTGTACTTCTCCGCAGTAATGGAGGGTGCTCGGGCAATAGAGGCCCAATGCTCAAAAGACGTTTTATATGAATGAGCGTGTTGTAATATGTCCGAAGACTTTTAACGCTTTTTAATTAATGTTGCATGGTTTATCATGTCTTATAAGTATTTGATTTTTATTTTGACTCCTGTGTGGCCGGTTTATCTGAAACTTGCGAGTCGTCAACTTCAGCCCCCACGTAGATACTACACGGGGTGTCTCTGTATCCGCACTGTGACCCTTAGCCGAGGTATCGGTGCCCGAAGGCGGTAGTGCGAGGGGGACAAGGCAATAAGACTACGATGCTTTATTGCTTTCACTTAGCCGTAGTAGCATAGAAAAAATGCGATGTTCGGGGCCGAAGCCAGCATCACATGGTTTGTACAAGAACGAAACCCATCGTATAACACGGAATAACCGCTATCGGTTTTTTTCTAGTATGACACTTATGCTCGGATTTGCAGACCGGTTCTCACTTACTATGACGGTTAGTTTTCGGCTTTCTCCCCTGAGGAGCTTGACCAAACGAGCTGGAAACACAATCGCAGTGGTCCTCCCTTTGCCCTTTTAGCCGAACGAGCGGAACGTAAGAGGGCAAACACAGGAGCCGGGCAACCCAACTATTGACCCAAGACATAGTTCGGATCCGATGCATATAAAGCAAAATCCAAGACGCCGAACACACGACCAGTTGTACTGGGGTGATGTTCAAAGCAATTTTTTAAATCCAAGCCCCCGATCTATTAGCCGGTTGCATCATAATATATACCGAACAGTTTTCGCAAGAGGCGTTACCAAGGGAAGAACAGAGGATGTATAAAAGACAACGAAGTGGCCATATATGATGGTCTTGTACTTGCTCAATAATTCTTATAACTTGGATTGCCGAAGCAACTGCTTACAGGTTTTTGAAGATGAAATATAAAATTTACAGAGGGGAGGCTGTACCAGGGGTCTTCGATTGATGACATGACGTCCTCGATGTGCCTTGTCGCCTGTCCGTTCATATTGCTCTGTGGGGGTTGCATCCCTTTAAGAGTGATGCTATCGCCGAGCGGACCTTGGGAAGAAGGTCTTGAGAAGTCGCCAAAGTGTGGATGAGCTTTACGCTTTTTAGCAGGTCCTTGATGGTACTTGTGTTTTGTCCGAGGACGTGTATTGGTATTGGTCGGTCCAGCCGAACACTTACCCTTTGATGGTTGTTCCCCATTGCTGCCCATGGAATCTTGAGCGCGATGTTGTGCCTTCTTGGCATGTGTTTGGCGGTCGTTAGGGTTGTGCAATGGGGGGCGTGTCCCTATTTATGCGGAGGAGAAGAATCTGGGAGTTTGGATTGAAACCGAACTCGTTTGTCGACCTTACGAGCTTTTATGGCAGATTTAGGTGTTTGCCGACCATCCTCGTAATGGAATTCGGCAGCCAGGGCCAACACATGTTCCTCAGTTCGGAGGGAACGCTCTGTGTTGCCATTGACAGTGATGACCCCCTTGGGCCCCGGCATCTTGAGCTTGAGGTATGCGTAGTGTGGGACGGCGTTAAAGCGAGCGAACGCTGTACGGCCCAGCAGGGCGTGGTAGCCGCTGTGGAAAGGTACGATGTTGAAGATCAAATCCTCGCTGCGGAAGTTATCGGGCGAGCCGAACACTACTTCCAGGCTAACAGAGCCTGTGCACCGGGCTTCGACTCCTGGGATCACTCCTTTAAAGGTAGTGTTGGTAGGCTTTATCCTTGACGGATCTATGCCCATCTTTTTCACCGTGTCTGAGTAGATCAGATTGAGGCTACTTCCTCCGTCCGTTAGGACTTTGGTGAGGTGATACCCATCGATAATGGGGTCTAAGATGAGGGTCGCCGAGCCTCCGTGACGAATACTGGTCGGGTGATCTCGTCGATCAAAGGTGATCGGGTAGGCTGACCATGGGTTAAACTTCGGGGCTACAGGCTCTATGATGTAGACCTCTCGAAGGGCGCGCTTCCTCTCCTTTTTAGGTATATGAGTGGCGTATATCATGTTCACAGTTTTTACTTCTGGAGGGAATTGCTTTTGACCTCCATTGCTTGGACCGCGGGGCTCCACGTCGTCCTCGCTGCATGGGCCTTTGCCCTGCTCCTCAGCGGCGATTTTGCCGGCCTGTTTGAACACCCAACAGTTATGGTTGGTGTGGTTGGCGGGCTTGTCTGGAGTGCCATGGATCTGGCAAGGCCTCTCCATGATCTTGTCCAGCGGGGTGGGTCCGTCGCGGTTGCCTTTAGGAGGCTTCTTCTGCGGCCCAGATCTTGGGTTGCGGAAACCGGCGTTAACGGCCGTGTCATCGGCGTCGCTAGTGCTGTGCCGGCATTTGTTTTTGTTGCGTCGTGGTTTCCCGTTTCCATCCCGGACTTCGGAAGTGCCGGGGTCTTCGGGGTTGTGGCTTCGCCTCGCTAGCCAGTTGTCCACGCCCGCGCAAAAGCGGGTCATGAGTGATGTAAGGGCGGACATGGTACTAGGTTTATCCTGACCGAGCTGGCGATCCAGCAACGCGTCCCGAATATTGTGCCTGAAAGAGGCTATAGCTTCGGCATCTGGGCAATCGACGATCTGGTTTTTCTTGGTCAAGAACCGATTCCAGAACTGTCGAGCAGACTCTCCTGCCTTTTGCACGACATTGCTTAGGTCGGAGGAGTCCGGGGGCCGTACATAGGTGCCCTGGTAGTTAGATCGGAATGCATCCTCGAGGTCCTCCCAGCTCCCGATAGAGTTTTCGGGGAGACTATTTAACCAGTGCCGAGCTAGCCCCTTAAGTTTAAGGGGTAGGTACTTGATGGCGTGGAGGTCGTCTCCTCGTGCCATGTGAATGTGGAGGAGGAAATCCTCGATCCACACTGCTGGGTCAGTTGTTCCGTCGTATTGCTCGATGTTCACGGGTTTAAACCCTTCCAGGAACTGATGCTGCATCACCTCGTCAGTGAAGCACAGTGGGTGGGCAGCGCCTCTGACCCGGGCTATGTCACGCCGTTAGTCGGCGTCTGTTCTGGCCCAGCTTTGGTCCCGAACTCTGTTGGTTCGATCGAGCCAGGGCCGGTACTCATCCTGTCTATCAGGGGAGTACCTTCTAGATCCGTAGATGGATCTCGTGCTGCCTGTTCTATCATCCAGGTCGCGTCGCAGGTCATACCTGTCCTTAGGCTCCATTGGCTCTTTTCCCCTTCTGCGGGGTATCACCGGCCTATAACCGGCCTCGCCAGCCGTCCTATCTCATCCTCAGGGAGGGCGGTCTGGCTGGTCGTATGGTATGTGCTTGGGGGACGGCGTATTGGGGAGCTCGTCGTCGAATTGTGGCAGCAATCGCCGACGTGGGTAACTCTTGGGTTGGTCCCATAGACCGGCGCCGTGTTCTTCCTCGGCTGATAGAACCCTTGTCCATCTATCGTTGAGGGTGTCTTGTTCGGCCTTGAGCTGCCGTGTTTTTGCCTTTAGGCTTCGGGCAGTGGCTAAAAGTTGTTGCCTAAACCGTTCCTGATCCTCAATGGTTTCGGGGACGATGAGGTCCTCGTCTTCTGCGCTATCCTCCTCCTCTACAGGGGGGAGGTAGTTGTCATCCTCGGAGTCGTTCGGATCTTCGGGGTCGCGCTGGTCCTCCGGCCTTTCCTCGTCCTCTAACGGATACTCGGGGATATCGGGATCGCCGAGGTCTTCCGTGGTATCGTTTTCCCCGGTGCCAGCAATAGCTTCCCTTCCCTTTTTTGTCTTTGATCCCTTACGCGGTTTCCGGCGCCTTAACGGCGCCTCACCTGAGTCATTGCCATTGTTTGCTGGTGTGCGCTTGCCGTTACCGGCTGGCGTATCCACCATGTAGACGTCATAGGTGGAGGTGGCGGTCCATCGCCCGGTGTTGACGGGGGTGGGAGCACGATCCTCCTCCTCCATGTCTTCTGCCTCCTCGGAGGCGTAGTCCAACATATCGGTTAAGTCTTCGATCCTCCTCCTCCATGGCTACTAAGTGGGTGGTGGGTGGGACAAAAAATTCTTCTTGACCCGCCTCAAGACCGATCTGAGTGTGGATAGGGTTTGGGTCATCAGTAATTTTCATCGATGAGATCCGATCTAGAGCTTCGTCGGGTGTTGAGAGATTGATCGGGTCAATATGCCCGGCGCATTTGGAGTTAACCTCTGACGCGTCCGCACGAGAAGTGTATTCGGCAGGAGTTGATGCCCGGCCGTCTGGCGCTATAGCCGGATCCGGATTGAAGTCCAGATCATCATCGGGATTGGCCCCGTGAGTGTGATTGAAAACGACATCCAAGGTTAAGGCCTCGGAGTCCTCGGGCGCGTCAGATGAGACTGCGAGCCCGGTGAGCAAGAGATCGCCCCGAGGGTCTACGAAGAACTCTAAGTTCCGGAATCTGACTTCTTGATCAGGGGCGAAACTTTCGATCCGGCCAAGGCGGCCGGTCGGGTCAGCGTGCAGCACGATGCTGCCGAAAGCGAAGATATGTCCAGGGACGAAGGAGTCCATGCTACGGACCTCTTCGATGATGACAACATGAGCCATCGATTCCTTTGGGGATCACAACGGAACTCTCAATGAAAGCACCAATGTCGGTGTCAAAACCGGCGGATCTCGGGTAGGGGGTCCCGAGCTGTGAGTCTAGGATCGATGGTAACAAGGAGGCGAAGGAGACGATGTTTACCCAGGTTCGGGCCCTCCTATGGAGGTAAAACACTACGTCCTGCTTGATTATATTGATGGTATGAAGGTTACAGAGTTGATCTACCTCAAGATCAACTAGCTAAAACCCTAGATGAGTTTCTGTGTCGTACATTCTAAAACCCTCCCGGTTTATATAGACACCCGGGGGGGTATCTAGGGTTTAGACATGGTAGGTCTCCTGCCGAGGATGGAGATGTTGATTTCCTCATCTTGACTTGGCATGCACGACGCACCTTCGGGACTTCCTTCTAGAACGAGGGCTCTCAATGTATCCGGCCCCTCCTGCGACAGTCAGAATGCGGCCCACCAAGCCGGCCGATCAGGAGGTAGACCGATGGCCCGAGGACCCCTTAATCTAGGACTCCCTGAATGAGGCCTTGAAAAAGGGATTCATCCTCCCTAGTTCTTCTCCTTGGGCTTGCCCCGTCCTCTTCATCAAGAAGAAGGATGGAACGGACCGGATGGTTGTAGATTACCGACCAGTGAACCTGGTCACAATCAAGAACAAGTATCCGCTCCCCAGGATCAACGATTTGTATGATCAACTCGCTGGATCCTCCGTCTTCTCCCAAATGGATTTGAGGTTGGGATACCATCAAATCAGAATCAGGAACGGGGACATTCCAAAAATGGGTTTTGTTACTCGTTATGGCCAATACGAGTACACTGTTATGTCCTTCGGACTAACAAATGCTCCAGCCACCTTCTCTCGTTTGATGAATTCGATCTTCATGGAGTATCTGGATAAATTCGTTGTGGTTTCCCTCAAAGATATACTCATCTACTCGAAGAACGAACGAGATCATGCCGAGCATCTCAGGCTGGTATTTACGAAACTTTGAGAGCATCGCCTGTATGCCAGATTCTCCAAGTGCAAATTCTGGCTACCAAAAGTGACGTATCTAGGTCATGTAATCTCTGGCAAGGGCATTGCTGTCAATCCCGAGCGAGTTCAGGCCGTCCTTGATTGGACTCAACCTGAATCGGTTAAGCAAGTTCAGAGTTTCCTTGGCCTAGCGAGCTATTGTCGCCGCTTTGTCGAAAATTTCTCCAAGGTTGCGAAACCTATTACTGAACTCCTCAAGAAAGATAAAATTTTCGAGTGGACCCCACAATGCGAGTACAGTTTTTAGGAACTGAAAAGACGCCTGACTTCTGCACCCGTGTTGGTGCCACCAGATTTTTCTAAGGACTTTGTTATCTATTGCGACGCCTCGCGACAAGGATTAGGTTGCATTCTCATGCAAGATCGTCATGTGATTGCCTACGCATCTCGACAGTTGCGTCCACATGAGGATAATTATCCAACACATGATCTTGAGCTTGCAGCTGTAGTCCACGCACTTAAAACATGGTGACATTACCTTCTGGGTAATCGTTGCGAGATATACACCGATCACCAAAGTCTGAAATATATCTTCACCCAACCGGATTTGAATCTCAGGCAAAGACGGTGGGTTGAGTTGATTACAGATTACGACTTAGGGATAACTTACACCCCGGGGAAAGCCAATGTCATGGCTGATGCACTAAGTCGTAAGTCTTATTGTAACAATCTGATGTTACAACAAGGTCAACCGCTTCTCTATGAGGAATTTCGGAAGCTAAATCTTCACATTGTTCATCAAGGATTCCTTTCCAGGCTGGCGAAACCTACTCTTATGGATCAAATCATAGAAGCCCAGAAGCATGACACCGGGATTTCCTGGATCAAGAAGAACATTAAAGGAGGTAATGCTAAATGTTTCTCGGTAGATGATCGGGGTGTTGTCTTCTTCGTGAATCGCTTCGTGGTTCATAAGAAACAACATCTACGATAGTTGATCCTTAAGGAGGCTCATGATTCTTCTCTCACGATTCGTCCTGGTAGTACCAAAATGTATCAGGACCTACGCCAGAGGTTCTGGTGAACCAGAATGAAGAGAGAAATTGCTCAGTTCATTGCTAACTGCGACGTCTGTCGTCACGTTAAGGCAGAACATCAAAGGCCTGCTGGCACCCTTCAACCCTTAGCTATTCCTGAATGGAAATGGGACAAGGTCAGTATGGATTTCATCACCGGGTTTCCCAGGACCAAGGGAGGGAATAATGCTATCTTTGTGGTCTTTGACCGTCTTTCCAAAGTGGCTCATTGTCTTCCTGTTCACGAGAGTATAACCGCTAGTCAACTAGCGGATCTATATATTTCTCGAATAGTGTCTCTTCATGATGTTCCTTTGGAGATCAACTCAGACCGTGGAAGTATTTTCACTTCCCGATTCTGGGAAAGCTTCCAGAATGCTATGGGGACTCATCTATCCTTTAGCACTGCTTTCCATCCGCAGTCAAGTGGTCAAGTAGAGCGAGTCAATCAAATCCTGGAAGACATGCTTAGAGCTTGTGTTATCTCTTTCGGTATGAATTGGGAGAAATGTCTTCGGTTCGCTGAATTTGCTTATAACAATAGTTATCAGTCAAGATTGGGCAAAGCCCCTTTTGAAGTTCTCTATGGACGAAGGTGTCGAACACATCTTAACTGGTCAGAAACCGGAGAGAGGCAACTCTTTGGCCCGGATATGATCCAGGATGCAGAAGAGCAGGTTCGCATTATTCGTGAAAAGTTGAAAACAGCCCAATCTCGTCAAAAGAGCCAATATGATCGCCATCATAAGGCTGTGACCTTTGAAGTTGACGAGAAGGCTTACCTTCGGGTTACACCTCTGAAAGGTACCCAACGGTTCGGTATCAAGGGCAAGTTGGCTCCTCGTTACATTGGTCCTTTTTGCATTCTTGCCAAACGAGGAGAGGTTGCCTACCAATTGAAACATCCACCGCATCTTTCCAAGGTTCATGATGTCTTCCACGTCTCGCAACTCAGGTGTTGCTTCTCGGACCCTTTCCGCGAAGTGAACCACGAAACGCTTGATCTCCAAGATAACCTTACATATCGAGAATACCCTGTTCGTATCCTCGATCAAGCTGAGCGTACCACTCGACATCGAAACATCAAGTTTCTCAAGGTTCAATGGTCACACCATTCCGAGAAGGAAGCCACATGGGAAAGGGAGGACCGTCTTCGACTAGAGTACCCCGCGCTCTTCCCGATGACTTCCAAATCTCGGGACGAGATTCTTTTGAGTGGGGGTGAGTTGTCACATCCCTAGTCTTCCCTTGCTTGTGCTAGCTAAGATGTGCATCATGTTTCAATTTTGCATCAACATGAAATGGGGATTGTCAGAAAGCCTAGCACCTCACCCTAAATAACCAATTCAAATGTTGTGAATTTTCAATGAATCCAAAATGCCCTTCAAAACTGTTCACTATTTCTGATTGATGTTGGCAACAAAATATCAGGGGACATTTCATTTTTCACAACAGATTTAGAATTTTAAAAATAACTCTCAATGCTACTGAAATTAATAAATAAAGCATTATAAATATTTTAGTCATTGAAAATTGTTCAAACATTTTATGGAGGTTTGAAATATTCAAGCTAAGCTTTGTAAAATATTTCAGAATTTTGAGCTAAGGTTTGTGGGCCCAAACAAAAATAAAACAAATGTCAAAAAAACATAAAACAGAAACAAATAAAAGGAAGAGAGAGAGAGAGAGAGATAACCTGAGGCCCATCTAGGCCGGCCCATCTGGCCCAGCCGACGCCGTCGTCCTCCTGGCGCTAGTCGGCCGGGCGTGTGGCCACCGCACGTGTACGGTGGAGCTGCCACGCAGATCCACGCCTGCCTGCCTCCCCCGTCGCGCTGGCGACGTGGATAACATCGCCACCGCCGCCTGGATCGAGCCATTCCCCATTCGCCCCCTCTGCCTCTCCCTCGCCTCTGCCGCCATGGCCGCCGCACCCCGCAGCTCGGCGCCGTAACGCCGTCGCCTCAACGCCTCCCCCCGAATCTGAGCCACCCAGGAGCTCCGTCTAGTCCCACTCATCCTCCCCAGCAAGCCACGCATCGCCAGATGCCGCAGAACGCCCGGTCCGCCGTCGTCTTCAACCCCCGGCCGCCGGCAAGGATCCGAAGGCCGCCGTCGATTCAGGCCGTTCCCGAGCACGATTTCAACGGCTACGACCTCCCTGTGAGCTCTAGGTTCCATTTCCCCTTTTCTCGCAGTCGATTACATGCCATAGCCCCAGATTCCTTAGAGTCCCGAGGAGCTCCGCCGCACGAGCTCGACGCTGGCCATGCTCCGGTGTCCAGGTGGTCCTTCCGAGGTCACCACCGAGTTCGTGGGGCCGCATAGTTGCAGTAGGAGCCAAGCCCCGGCCTGTTTGCGCATAAGACCGTCGACTCCGAGCTCGCCCGAGCTCCGGCAGCCACTAGGCTCGACGCCGACGATGATTCCGGCAGCTCCGCAGCCATCTGACCCTCCAGCTAGATGCGGCCCAGCGCGGGCGTCATTTTGGTGGTCTCCGCGCATCCAGCCGCCGTCGCTTGCGCAACTCCGGCGACTCGCCGTCGTTGGTTTGGTCGCCGCCGGCAGGATTCCAGCGGGGGACGATGTGGACCATCATTAGGCACTAATCACCTGTGATTAAATGGCTAACAGCCACTGACAGTGGGCCCTGGCTCAGGTCAAAGCCAGGGTCAACTCGGGTTTAACCCCTGAGTTAATGACATGTCATCCCCACATGTCAGTGACTCTAGACGGCCCTGGGTCACTGACCAGTGGACCCCACTGGTCAGGTTTGACCTGGCAACGGCCAGCTGACCTGCTGAAACAATGATGATGTCATGCTGACGTAATAATGACTTTCTGATTTAATTTAATTCTAGAAAATGCTAAAATCTTAGAAAAATCATAGAAATTAATTTGTAGCTCAGATTGAAATAATTTATATATGAAAAATTATCAGAAAAATCCAAAGAATCCATTGGTGCTATCGTCATGCATGCTAGAGCAACCTAAATAGATGAACATTGACATTTTGCAATAATTCAATATGTGGAATATCATATGGAGAGCAATTTTGAACTATATTCAATCTTACTCCATTTAACTCTAATAATAGATGCATTAGCTCATCTATAGCATGTTGCCATGTCATGATCATGCATCATATTGTTGCACTTTCCGTGTATTGATTGTTACTCTGTCTATGTCGCGGTAGGTTCTGCTCCATCAGATACTCTCGAGTATCCCCCTGAAGGAGAGTACCTCCCAGCCAACCTGCAAGGCAAGCAATCCCATTGATCATACCGATAATATCCCACTCTCTCGCTCCTGCTCTTGTTTATTGCATTAGGACAAACGCTTCTACTATCTATCTGTTGCGGTAGTTGAACCCATTCCTCTACATGACCTGTCATTGTCACAGTTAATAGCTAAACCATGCAACCTAGCATACCTGGTAGTTGCTTGAGCCTTGATGTGCTTTACCTGCTTTGCTTGCTATGCTTGCTATGCTTAGAGTTGTGTCAGGTCTGATTCATCTGGGTGATGAAACGGAGTGAAACAGTGTTGTTCTGATGTGATGAACTAAATGATGAACTCGATTTGGTAAAGGTAGCGATGAGAGGCTATGTAGGAGTACATAGCGGATTGTCTCATTGGGATCGTTCTTAGGAACTGAGTTCCGTGTTTGTGATCCAAGAATAGTTACTACCACATGCTGGGCCCTGAAATATGACCCCGCTCGACTTATCAACCGCCTAGTCCTCTGTCCAGGATTTGCAAGTAGTTTCTAGTGTTTGTAGCCATGCTGGAGGCCGTGCGTAGCGCTGACCCTGGGGGTGGGCTACGACGCGGTAGGCAGTGGCACGGTGTACAAAGTGGCACCCGAACGATGGGCTTGGGAACCCTGCGTACATCATTTGAGGCCATAGCGGAAACATCGGCTGGACTTCCGTGCGGGTTTAGTCTCAAATAGGTGATAGCCTGGACTAGGGTCTTGTGTGATTGACGGTCGTAGCCGACTCCCTCGTTGGGCTTCCGCTTGAAGGTTGCCGAGGTGCCTGGTTTTATGAGCACACAGTGATAAGTGGCGAGAGCGTGTGTGAAGAAGTGCACCCCTGCAGGGTAATGAATCTGTTCGAATAGCCGCGTCCTCGGATATGGACTACTTGGAGAACTTATGCTGTTCATAGATAACTTGATGGTTACTCTTAAAAGACTCAAGACAAGTGTGAGTACCGTGGATGGCACTCTCGTAGGTGACGGGAGCGGATCCATGGTGGTGTATTGATGTGGTGTTAGTGGACTCGTGTGCGCTACCTCAAAACTTGTTCAAAGAACTGGTAGTTGTAGTATAGGCTAGCCAAGAGTCAAAGCTGGCTTGCTGCATAAACCACACTACTCCCCTTGTTGAAACATGAGCATGAATAGCTTAGGTCTGCTTTAAAGACTTGCTGAGTACGATTGTACTCATGTTTGCTTAATAACTGTTGCAGATGAGAATATGAACCCATCTGGTGGGTTCTATCTAGACGTCGACGACGCCGAGTAGCTGGTATCCCAGCTACGATCTGATGCCCTGGGATGGGCTGTAGATAGTCAGGCTGTATGCCTTTGTACCTTTCATCTGTCTTTACTCAGACAGCTTTAAGCTTCCGCTTGGTTTGTACGAACATGTTTGTATGACTTGAGTGTCGGGTCATGTGACCCCTACCTGTATGAACATATTATGCAAGGCTCTTGTGAGCCTTCTAAATAAATGTTGTGTTGTTGTATGGTTAAGTTGTGATGCCATAGTTGTATCTATGCATATCGACATGTCGCGCGTACGTGTGACGTGTAACGGTATGTATGGGATTCGACACCTAGTTGTGTGCCTCTAGTAGTACTCTTTACGGGGAAAGCCTCTTTGTGCTTCCACTGAGCCTTGGTAGCTTGCTACTGCTCCGGACACATTGATTGACCGACATGTATCCTTCTTTGCTACTGTGTCTGTCCCTTCGGGGAAATGTCTCGCAGTGTAATGGAGTCCATGTAGCCTGCTATGACTCGTCTACGCGCAGTTGATGACATTTATGTCCCACGGCGTAATGGAGTCCCTGTAGCTTGCTATGACTCGTCTACACACGCTGAGGCCGACACCTGCATTGCTGGGTTACGTATGCCTGTCCCTGTACGGATGTGCTACTTGGATTCTATGACTAGTCATGTCGACTCGGGTTCTTTGACATTTGAATGCTAGCGACATATTCGCATTCATGAGCCAAAAGGCGCAAACGGTCCCGGCCCAGGTAAGGTGGTAGCCGTGGAGATAACCGTGCGTGAGGCCGCAAAGTAATGTGAAGTGTTACATGCTAGATTCTTATGGCTTAGGATCGGTCCTTTGGAAAAGTTCATCATCTATCTATTATATATAAAAAGTGTTTGACGGGCTCACCAGAAGAAAAGGAATTAAATTAGAAAATCCCACAATAATCAGAAACATCTGACCATTTATTTAATAGACGAACAAATTATAGCCATTAGATATCTTTGAAGTCAGAAAATTACCCACCATTGCCATTATGAAAAAACTATTCGTTCAGACATTAGGTAATTAGTGACATACCTGGTAGCGTGACCTGAGAGATAAAAAAATAGCTTAAGCTGACGTGCATGCATAGGAGATGTGAATTGTGAGATTTAAAAAAAAATAGGTAGATGCACCTGACGTGCATGCATAGGAGACAGGAATTTTTAAAAAAAGCTATGTATGACGTGCATGCATATGATTTCTCTTCAGGTAGATGCATGCATGACATGGGCCTATTCCTTTCTACATACATATACGTCCTTATATGGATGCATGAAAAACAAATATACATGCATTGCCACAAGCACTGGACGCCTAATGCATTTTTATATGCTGCATGCATTCTTCACTAATATATATGGACGCATGGAAAAAACTGTAGTACCCCGATCGAGTCCTCTGGCCATCTTCCGATATAGTTCCTTGGGCCTATCAAGCGCTCCAGCGTCTCATTCATCACTTGGGAGTGAAACAACCAAATGAAGATATAATCGGTAAAAATTATCCACCATTGCAATGCGACAGGAATATTCTCTCTTTGACTTTTGCGAATTATCTCGCCCATACGTGTCATGTTCACTGAAAAAAATAGCGCGTTGTACCGCCGCTAATAACACGCTATGGTATAGAGAATTGTGTTGCTAAATTGATCAGTGTATAATGTCTCGCTAATAACATGTTATATTCAGGGGCGACCCTATTTTGTATAGCATGCTATTTTTTTCCTTGGTCATGTTACATCCATGGACGGATGGATCCATCATACATGCATAGATTTATGTTAGTATGATCTATGCTCCAAGAATGTTTGAGCAAATAATTCTTCCATACTTTCTTCGATTAGAAGTAATGATGATCCATGGCCCGAGTGTGCTGAGGACAGTCTAAACCAACAAACATTTTAGTTCAGCCAACGTATGCATGCTCACATTACACCTCAAGCAATAATCGTCTTAACCCCTTGCACGTGTTGATACAATAGATAGATCAATTTTTCCTATATTTTCATGCCATGCACAACAAGTTGTATCTCTTACACATGTATCAAAAACATTCATCTAATTACGCATGCAAGGACATGCATGCATTGATACTCTACCAGAGATACACTGTAAATGAAAAATGATAAACAACTATAAACACACAAAATAAAATGTAAATAAAAAATCTCATAAGTACAAAATTTCTAATATAGCAAAATTTCCTTATTTTAAGCAAGTAATACAACAAAATAGACAAAGAAAAATATGGAAGTATATGAAAACTAACATGTGTGGACTAAGTAACTTGATACCTAATATACATAGGGAAAACCAGTAAAATAGTAAAATACTATAGAAAACCCTAACATGTAATCATTGTTTTTAAAGGTAATTTCCATTCATACATTTGGACTAACCGATTTCACTAATCCTATCTACCAACACACGCACATGGTATAATACCCAAGCGACAAAAAGACCCCAAAACTAGCCCTAGCACAATGGGTAAAAACGGCACGCCAACGTTTTTAAAGCAAGTACTGAGGACGATGTTTCTTTCTTCAAAATGTCAAAAAACTAGGATCAAACTTCACACACGTCAAAGTATAATCTAATATTGGTCCTGCTAGCTTCTTACATCATCTGACAAAAAAAACTAACACGACATTTTTCATGGATATGTATAATACATAAATACACTTTAACTTTATATGAAAAACTAAGAAACACTTACATTAAAAAATCACTAAATTAAAATTAAAATGGAAATTAGGCACATAGATCGCAAATTAACCTATGCCTACACAAAACATGATAAAAGGCAATAAACATAACACGAATATAATATGCATGACACGATTGGTCATCAAAACATTTAGTATGGCATGTATAATTAGCACGTAAATGATAAATGTATAACTTACATATTTATATGTCAATAAAAATCAAACATACCTAAGACAAAACAATGTTTGCATAGATATTATTTTTAATGTCATCTTATTCGGTTCAATTTTTCTTCAGAAAATCAAATAATAATTCTCATTATTGAAGTATATAAATTCTAGCCCACGCATCGAGCGGGACACTTTGCTAGTTTATGAAAAAGGTGAAAACCTCTGCCAAAAATGATGCACACAATTCTAGGACATTTTTGGATTTTTGAACTAACCTATATTGTATTTGAATTGGGGTTTTTAATTTCTACAAATGTGTTAACTGCCCCAAATATTCTGGAAATTATTGAGGCCCTCTAGAATAATTAACTTAGTGGCCACAAATATTTTCAGGCTTTTAAGAAATGATTTAGTATTTTATCTAAATCAAAACAGAGTGGAAAATTAAAAAAAAGAACTAAAACAAATTAGAAAAGCAGAGAGAGAGAAATTACCTGTGAGGCCCACTTACCTGGCCCAGTCCAGCTGCTCCCCTGTCGTCTTCCACCTCTGGCCAGTAGGCAGAGCGTGTGGACGCCACACGCATGCACACGCCATGGCCACGTCCTGCTTTCCGGTAGGCCTCCAGGTGAGGGGATAAGCCTCCCGTGCCGTCTGGATCGATCTCTCCCTATCCATTCTTCCTCTCCCCCGCTCTGCCTCTCTTCCCCGCTCATGGCCGATGCGGCCATGGCCATGCCCCCTGACCACCGTAGCCGCTGTGATCCCCTCGACGTGCCCGATAGCTTCGCCAGGTCGTCCCCGTCATCTCCGACGAGCCACGCTTCGCCGGACGCCCTCGAGCGCCTCCAAGCCGTCGACTTCGTCCTTGGCTCCGGCGGTCTTCTTCGGTCGATTCGACGCCATCCCCGCTTCCCCGAGCTCGCCGTCGATGCCATCAGTTCCACAGTGAGCCCCTTCGTCCTTCCCCTCCATTCCCGTGCTCGATTTCGAGCTGAGGCTAGGAGAGCAGCCATCGCCGTGAGCCCGCTTCCGCTGACCTTGTCGCTGCTGCGACCACAACTGCTACAGCTCACAGATGAGCACACCACCATGCTCAGAGCAGCCGCATGAGACCGTAGCGACTAGCATCTACCCCTCCCGTGCCTTTTTGCGCCAAAATTTAGCAAGGCCGAGCTCCGGCCGCCGCAAAGGTCATCGCCGGCGTCGATTCTTTCGCTCCCATGACCTCCCGTTTTGCCCATTGGATGTGCGCCTCTCCTAGCTTTCGATAGCCGCAAACCTCGCGTGAAATGGTACGCTGTAGGCAAAACCCGTGCAACTCTGGCGATCCTCGCCGTCGGTTTTGGTCGCCGGCGTTCAGTCGCCGACGTGGCGCCTGATTACCGCTAATGACACTGCTAATTAACCACTAGAGACACTGACAGTGGGCCCGTGCCTGCTAATGGGTTTAGTTAGATTTAATTAACCATGTTTAACCTCTAGAGTCACTCACTAACTGACCCCACAGGTTAGTTTTGACCTGGCCACGTCAGGGTTGACTGGCCCCACCAGTCAGCCTCTGGGGTAACCCTGTGTCATTGACATGTGGGTCCAGCCGGTCAGGTTTGACCTGGACCACGTTAGTTGACCTGCTGAGTTCATCATGACGTATGGATGACGCAGTAATGCTTTTCCGGTTTTAAAATAACTAGAAATGATTTATTATATTTCAGAAAATATCCAAAACTTCTAAAAACCATAGTAATTCAACCGTAACTCAGATTGAAATAATTTATATATGAAAAATGATCAGAAAAATATAAAGAATCTGTTTATGCCATGTTCATGCATGTTTGAGCAAGTTAACAACACCAAATAGGACATTGCATGATTAGGGTAATGTATGAAATAGCATCGGAGTTGGAATTTGAACTAGGTTTGATTTCAACTTCAATTAATATGACTATCTATTGCACTAGGTCAAATCAATGCTTTAAGATGCCATATCATACATCATGTTTGTTAAATCACATTGAATGTGTTCCTTCTTGTTTGCCGGTGGTTGTTCTTCCTGAGTAGACGTTGTTCCGACATTGATATCGTTGTCACCAATGAAGACTCGTTGTTATCTTCAGAAGTGTCAGGCAAGCTACCCCTCCTTGAGCATCCCGATAATATCCTACCCACTCGCTCCTGCTCTCTTATATTGCATTAGGACAATGACGATTCAACTGTTACATGTTCCCGGTAGTGGAACCCATTCCTTTGCATGACCTGTATTTGCCACAGTAAATAGTTGAAACCACTTAGCATGAGTAGCAACTACTTGAGCCTTGTTGTGCTTACTCATCCATGCTTGCTTACTGTGCCTGCTATGCTTAGAGTCGTGTCATGTCGGGTTTGATCCATCTGGGCGATGAATTGGAATGGCAGTGTTCATGTCCTACTGTGTGAGAGCTAAGTGTGTGAACATGATTTGGTAAAGGTAGCGATGAGAGGCCATGTAGGAGTACATGGCGGGTTGTCTCATTGGGACCATCCTTAAGAACTGAGTTCTGTGTTTGTTATCCAAGACAAGATACTACCACACATTGGGTTCCGGTAACTCGACCACTCTCGACCTATTAATCGCCTTGATCTCTGTCCAGGAGTTGCAACTAGTTTCTGGTGTTTGTAGGAAAAGTGTTGGCGTCCGTGCATAGCGCTGCCCGACGGGGTGGACTGTGATGTGGTAGATACACAGTGGCACGGTGTACCAAGTGGCACCCAAACGGTGGGCTTGGGAACCCTGCGCACATCGTTTGAGGCCGTAGCGGAAACTTCGGCCGGACTTCCGTGCGGGCTCAATCTCAAATAGGCGATAACCTGGACTAGCGTCTTGTGTGATTGACGGTCGTGGCCGACTCCCTCGCTGGGCTTCTGCTTGAAGGTTGCCGAGGTGCCTTTTTACGTGCACATGGTGATAAGTGGCGAGAGCGTATGTGAAGAAGTATACCCCTGTAGGGTGTAATAATCTGTTCGAATAGCCGCGTCCTCGGATATGGACTAGTTGGAGAACTTATGTGGTTCATAGTCAAGTGAAATGGATACTCTAAAATACGCAAGATAAGTGTGAGTGCTATGGATGGCCTTCTCGTAGGGAGACGGGAGTGGATCCATAGTGGTGTATTGATATGGTGAATATGTGGACTCGTGTACGCTACCCCACCTCAAAGAAAGTACTTGTAGTCGTAGTAAAGGTTAGCCAAGAGTCAAAGCTGGCTTGCTGCAATAAACACCGCAACCCCCTTTGTTGACAATGATGCATATGTAGTTAGTTCTGATGTAAGTCTTGCTGAGTACCTTTGTACTCACGGTTGCTTCATTTATGTTTTTGCAGATGAGACGTCAGTCTCAATAGTGATCCTTTTGACGTGAGGTTCGATGTTGACCGGATTAGCTTGGGAATCCCAGATAGAGGTCTGGCTCCTTTGGTAGGGTCGTTGTAGCTTTTCAGGCTCCTCCAGCCACTTTTAGTAGATGTCTGTACCCAGACATATGTCTTCCGCTTGTTGGTTGTATGCTCTGAATGATGGGTCATGTGACCCCTGTTTGTACCATTATTCTATGGAGGATCTCTGGAGCCTTCTAAATAAATGATATGTTGTTGTATGGTTAAGTTGTGATGCCATAGTTCTATCTATGCATATCGGGCATGTCGTGCGTACGTGTGACGTGCAACGGTATGTATGGGATCCGACACCTAGTTGTGTGCCTTAGGAGTACTCTTTATAGGGAACTGCCTCTTTGTGCTTCCACCGAGCCTTGGTAGCTTGCTACTGCTCCGGACACATTGATTGACCGGCGTGTATCCTTCTTTGCTGCTGTGTCTGTTCCTTTGAGGAAACGTCTCGCAGTGTAATGGAGTCCTTGTAGCCTGCTATGACTCATCTACGCGCAGTTGATGACAGAAATGTCTCACGGCGTAATGGAGTCCATGTAGCTTGCTACGACTCGTCTACACATGATGGAGGCTGACACCTGCATTGCTGGGTTATGTACGCCTGTCCCTGTATGGATGTGCTACTTGGGTTCTACGACTACTCATGTCGGCCCGGGTTCTTTGACATTTGAATGCTAGGGACATATTCACATACGTGATCCAAAAGACGCAAACGGTCCCGGCCCAGGTAAGGTGGCAGCCGTGGGGATAACCATGCGTGAGGCCGCAAAGTGATGTGATGTGTTACATGCTAGATTCTTATGGCTTAGGATCGGGGTCCCGACAGTCTCCTCTCCATACAATCCACCATAGGCATAAGGTCCACCAGCTTGGGCCTAGTTATTCCAACGGGCAACCCCGGGTAAGCAAATGGCATTACACCAATCTGACATCCAAAGACTGCAGCTAGAGCAGAAGTTTCAGACTCAGAAATATTAACTGGGATCATAGATGACTTATGGAAATTGATTTCAAGTCCACTGGCCCTTGAGACGGAGTATAATGTGTCTTTGAGAGCAGACAACTAACTTCTGTCGGAATCGGGACTCCTCAGACCCAAGAAAGGTTCGAACACTAGGGTGCGCTCGCTTTCCAACCCTACTCCGCCTCCCAGCTTCACGACGACACTCCGGTGGCTCTAACTAAGGAAGAACTAACAAAGACACATAGTTTACCCAGGTTCGGGCCACCTTGCGATGTAAAACCCTACTCCAGCTTGGTGGATTGCTTGAGGAAGATGATGAATACAAGGCATGCTCTTTCCAGCCCAAAGACTTGTCTCCGCCCGGAAACCTGCCTCTTCCTACGGTGGTCGCCCCCCTCCTTATATTGGCCTCGGTCCTCTCCTTGAAAATATACGGTGGGAAGGGTTGCCACAACGGCCAGTTTGAAGGGGGACCAGGTCGCAGCCTATCTTGACAAAAGGTGGTCTTCGCCTGCTAAAGTTCCTCGCCATGACGCGCAAGTGGGCTCGGGGATGACCTCCGTCCTGTTGAGCCTTTGCTCTTGATCTTCTTGCACCAAAACGACAACCTTTAGGGATTTGCTTTGGGAACCCACGAGCTGGCACTCCTCTCGTATCACCAAAGGGGAAAGCTTCTTGGCCCGCGCCCGCTCGCACGACACTGTGGGCCGCCCTGCGCGGGGCGCGTCAGCCACGTGAATGGGTGAGGCCGTCGGGCCCTGCCATGCTGTCCTTGACGTCCCTCGCTGATCCCCGCGGATGGCCTCAAGAGGGGGTCCCACGACAAGGCTCCAGGAGGCGCCCTCTTGAGGGTGCTTGTCAGCACACCCCTCGCGAGGAGGGGAACCTCGCGAGGGTCCGAATCCTAAGGCCCAACAGGGGGTCGCCACCGGGCCCACAACACGCGTCGTGCCTTGGGCCGCAAGCAGACGGGCCTGGGTACCCCCAGTCCCACAGCCTCCCCGAGCCTGCGACATGCTCATCCTGAGCCAGAGGAGGATGAGGTGGCGTAGGCTCCATCCGCCTATGGGCCAACCCCGGCGCGGGGGGCGTGACGAGGCAAGGGCGCCCCGGCTTCCTCCGACGCCTTGGTAATCGCCCCGGTAGTCATAAAGCGGACGCGCGGAGTGGTACCGTCATTGCCCCATCTTGCGCCTTCTTCCTACGCACAGAACCGCTCTAGATCTAGTGTCTTGCTAGGCATCCTCTTTGCTTCCCCCGCGGCTCTTGCACCCGGATGGCGCCCGCCGGCAAGAAAGGGAAGGACGCGGCCTCCGCCGTGAGCCCTGTCGTCACCACACCTGCTCTCTGGCCCTCTTCCATCACAGACCTGGAGGATCTGGGCCCGGTGCTTCCATTGGTGGCCGGCGAGCAAAACGAGGGGCAAGCAACAAGGATCTAGCCAGGCACGACAACGCTGAATAGCCTGCCACCGTCCTCCTACCCCTTCTTCTACCACATCGTCTACGCCGGGCTGGTCCTGCCCTTCTCCAGGTTCTTCTACACCATCCTCCCTCACTACCAGATCCATGCCTTGCATCTCCAGCCCAACTCCATCGTCCTCCTATCGATCTTCGCCTTCTATTGCGAGGCCTTCGTGTTGGACCACGCGGTACGCTACGCTAGCGCCAAATAAAATTTCTACCGCGCACCCAAGAACACGCTGCTGGAAAAAGATCATGGGATCGGGTTTACCACTAGACGTGCAGTAACCGCAGTGGAAGTAGAGTTGGTGATGCGTGTAGTCGATCAGCCGATTCGTCTCCTCCTCGTGTAGCCGATCTCCCATGAACAGCAATCTCCCACGAACAGCTCCTCGCAGATCCCTCGAACAGTTCGTCCAAGCACCGCAGATGCGATGCCTCCAAGGTATCCACACGTACGGGGGCAGCGTCGGGTGGTGGACTGCTAGGTCCGATTGCACGGCATGGTGGCATGGGGAGTGGCGGTGGCTGTCGACGGGAGGAAAAAGATCAACCCTGAAAGGTGTGCCCACTCCCCTTTATATAGACCTCCGAGGTGGGCTCAACACTTGAGGCCCACGACGAGTCTATCCCATTTTCCATTCGGATCCAATCCGAATGGGCTGTAATCCCTTAAGTGTGCGACCCTATAGGTTCACGTACACATGGACACGACCCGAGTTGATAGTCAGTAGTGGCTCCTAGCAGAACATGCCAACTCCCATGTGTGCGCAAAGTCGTTAGACGAACCTCGACAATGTGTCATATACAACATTCCTTTTGCCTCATGATATAGGTTGTAGAGCTCAAGGCGAGTACTTGTCACCCTTGTGGTAGCTCGACATCTCTTCTTGAAACCGTGATGCAGATTCCCGAACTGGGTTAACACTTAACCCATGTTGCATGGCCATGCTTTCTGAATCTGATCACATGAGAGGGCCCAGAGAATATCTCTCCTCACGGAGGGGCAAATCCCATCTTGGTTAACCATGTCTCGCGGCATGTCTCACGACTCACCCGAAAGCTACCTATATAACTACTCAGTTACGGAGTAGCGTTTGATAGACCCTAAGTAAGTCCATCCTCATCCCGAGAACATGCGATGACCTCAGGTCTAGGACATGGCATATACATCGTGATTGAGACTAACAGATGACATTATCTCGCCGTGCTCAAAGTGGGTCTATCCGACTCAGCGATCTCAATCCCCGAGTCCATACTATTAGTTTAGCATCTCTATGCACATGACTTGTGAAACGTAGTCATCAACTGAATCGTATACTAGTAAAGGATATGTGTCCGCATAACCTTAACAACTAGGGACTATTAGAACAATCATCATACTATATATAGTCTCACAAATAAGTCACATACTTATTGATACATATCACTGATGATGTTCAAGGACAATACAAAATACTCATGAATACATAGGAAACGAAATCATCACATGATTGCCTCTAGGGCATATCTCCAACAGTCTCCCACTTGCACTAGAGTCAATCATCTAGGCATCGTATGCCCATGGACCTCATGTGCATCTCATGCTTCGACTGCAGGAGAGGCTTCGTTAATGCATCAGCAACATTTGCATCCGTGTGTATCTTGCATATGTTTACATCGCCTCTCTCGACAATGTCACGAATGAGGTTAAAACGATGTGTTGGGTTTTATGATGGTTCCGTGGTTCCTTGACTTGTGCAATAGCACCACTATTATCACAATAGAGGTCCAACGGATTGGACGATTCCTGAACCACTCGAAGATCAGAAATAAAATTCTTCACCCAAACAACTTCTTTTGCAGCTTCAGAAGCCGCAATGTACTTAGCCTCCGTTGTAGAATCAGCTACCGTATCTTGCTTGGCACTTCTCCAGCTCACTGCTCCTCCGTTCAGAATGAACACAAACACAGATTGCGATCGACTATCATCCCTAACGGTTTGGAAACTAGCATCAATGTAACTCTTTACAATGAGCTCATCCTCACCTCCATAAACTAGGAACAAATCCTTTGGTCTTCTCAAGTATTTAAGGATATTCTTTACCGCTGTCCAATAACTCTTACTTGGATCAGCCTGGTATCTGCCTACTACGCTTAGAGCAAAGCTAACATCGGGACGAGTACATACCATAGCATACATGATGGACCTGACAGCCGAAGCATACGGAATCCCATCCATGCGTCTTCGCGCATCAGGAGTCGAAGGACTCTGAGTCTTGCTAAGACTAATGCCATGTGACATGGGCAAGAACCCTTTTTTGGCATCTTGCATGTTGAACCGCTTCAACACTTTGTTGTCGGATTTCGGGCTCCGCATTACCCTATGGAGTTCGAACCCAGGGGCGTGTGCGAAGATCTCCAACGGCTTCACTCCCACCTAGCTCACAACACGAAAACCCTGCTCGATGGCAGGGGAGAAGATAGCACACGATAGTTTACCCAGGTTCGGGCCGCAGTGAAGCCTAAAACCCTACTCCTGCCTTTGGTGGATTGCCTCACGAGGAGGTTTGTGGATGAACTAGTACAGTGGTGAGTTGCCTCGCGAGTGTGTTTGCGGGTGGTTGTGTTCGTTCCCCTCTACAGAGCAGCCTCGCCTCTATTTATAGTAGCCCGGGTCCTCTTCCCTCATCGCAAGGACAGGAAGGAATCCCACAACGGTCAAATTCAAAGGGGGACAAGAGGTACATCTTATCCTGACAAAAGGTGGTCTTCGCCTGCAAAGTAGTCAAGGGTGACGCAGAGGTGGGCTCAGTGATGACGTCTGTCCTGCGGGGTCTGGGGTCTTGGTCTTGTTGCATCGAAGTGGAAACCTTTGGGGGCGCTTTGGGAACTCGCGTGCGCCCCTGCCTCCTTTGCACCAAAGGGGAAAATGTCCCTTCTGGCGCGATGGCGCCCGCTTGGCCTGGCTGGCGTCACCCTTGGCCTCCTGAGGTCGGGCGTTGCATAGAAACCTCCGCCGCTCGGGAGGAGGCCTAACTCCCCGTGGGCCTTGGCGCTGCTTCCCTCGCGAGCTCGGGGTCTCGCGAGGGCCTTGTGTTGAGTGAGGCCGTGCCGGGCCGTACCTGGTCGTCGAGGTGGGCCACGCCTTGGGCCGCAGGCAGGCAAGTCTGGGTACCCCACGTTCCCAGGATGCCGACAGTAGCCCCCGGGCCCGAGGCGCGCTCGGGTTAGCTTCTGGGTGAAGCCACAGAGGATGGGCCGAAGCGCCGTGGGCCCCAACGCCTGCGGGCCCATCTTGACGCGTGGCGCACGATGAGACGTGGGCGTCTCGACTCCCCGAAGACGTCGGGAACCGCCCTAAGCCGAGCTGACGCGTCCTCCCCCCCCCCTCGGGCCACGCGGATGTGACCCGATGGGAGCAAAGGAAACGGCGTGAGGCAGGGCAGCACGCCAATCGAGTCTGGCATGCATCGCCCGAGGAGTGCATGGCGACTCCACTCCCCACGACGCCCCATGGGCAGCGGTTGCGCTTATAAACCCGCCCCGCCCGGGGGGTCTTGCCATCTTGACGCGTCCTCCCGCTTTTTCTTCCTTCCAAGTTATCTTCCCTATCCTCTTCCTTCCTTTTGCTCCTCCATGGCATCCGGTGGAAGTGCGGCAGGTGCGGGGAAGCGCTCGGGGTCCCCGGCTCCATCGGCGGCCCCCGGAGGCAGCGGCGGGGGACCCTCTAGGCTAGCCCAAGCTCGCCGGCGCTGGGCCATTATTGATGAGTAAGTGTCTTGTCCCCCGCCTCCTTCTCTTACAATCGCATCTGCCGCGCCGGTCTTGATCGTCCCCTCCTCCCAGGGCACCCGTGCCCAAGAGGCGCAGGCTCGACGAGCTCCAGGAGGAGACGGACGCGCTGAGGGTCCAGCTGGCGGACGCCGAGGCTGCCCTCCAGGCCGCGCTCAGAGGTGAGGCAGAGGCCCAGGCGGAGCTAGCATCGCTCCAGACCCAGGTCAAAGGGGCTGTCGACGCCGTCCAGGCCGCCTAGGATGAGGCGGCCCATGAGAAGATGCTGGAGGCGCAGCGCGCCAAGCAGTATCTGGACATCGCCCATCGCGCGGTCGGCGCGGCCGGCGCGGTGAGCCGGTTCGTCGGGGAGGCCCCCGCGCTGCCGTGCGCGCATGGCGACGGGGGCTAGCTCAACTTCTTCGACAAGGTGGTGGAGGCGCTGGAAACTGGCGTCTCCCGGGTGGACGAGGACAATGTGTCCAGTGCGCGTGACCTCCTGGACCTCGCGCTGACACGCGTCTTCTCCAACCTTCGCCGCCTCATCCCGGAGCTCGATCTCCTTCGCATCATGTAGCAGGTGCCCGAGGAGCTCCAGAGGCCACATAGGGACGAGGTGCGCCCGCACGTGGAGTCCTTGGTGGAGCGGTTCGTCCAAGAGCCTCTCTCCGACGAGGGTGACGACTCCGGCGCCGCGGCTGGCGACGGCCCGGACGGCGATAGCGGCTCCTCCGCCTAGGCCTCCCCTATTTTCTCTTCCCAGTTCCTGTCATGTCAAGCAACACCTGGCCCCTGGGGGCGTTAACTTTTGTGTTTTTACCTTCGTCTTCCTCCTCCTTCTTTAAGATGTCGATTGTTTGCTTTGCGTGGCGCGACCCCGCCTCTCCCGCGGGGCCTTGTGTTATTGCCGATGCGCCCCGGCGCCCCTCGAGAGGTCCGCGAGGGTATCGCGCTAAGACCGGCAATGGCATCCGGTCGGGCCCTCGTGGGGCGGGCCCTCCTGAGGGGGAACGTGCCGCCCCCAAGGTCAGACTCTTAGCCACATCGCCTAGAGTGGCCGCACTCCTTCCCTCGCGCTGCCCTTCCTTGTTCCTGGGACCACAAGAATCCTGATGGGGTTACGTAGCGGACCATAGCGCCTGTATTTTTACGTTAGCGCTCATGCCTCTTGCCTGACATTTGGGCTATCATCTGATTAGAAGGTTCTACCCTCATTCGGCGGGTGTACTTAGCTCATCAGGTCGTGGCGAGCTCGAGCGTCGCAAGGCGTAGGCGGAGCATCTAGGGAGGTCGAGGACCCCATCAGGGAGGGCTTCTTCCTTGCTTGCGGGGTGGTCCAGGAGCCTTTTCGGCACTTTGCGTCGACGGGGCCCGATCCCGAGCAGACCTCGACCACCGTTGGGGCGTCTGGATCACCAGGACAAGACCAAAGGGGAAAGGCCTCGGCCACAATTGGGGCGTCCGGATCACCAGGACGAGACCAAGGGGCGCGGAGCTAGACGATCGGTGAGGTTCCCGAAGCGCATTACCTAGGAACCCCCCCTTGATGCTCAAGCAGCGCTCTGCGTCTGTAGAGCCCAGTCCCGCGCATACCTCGACCGCCGTTGGGGCGTCCGGATCACCAGGAAGAGACCAAGGGGCAAGGGGCTACGTGACCAGTGTGGCTCCTGAGGCGCGTAGCTCAGGAGTCCCCCTTGACGCTCGAGCGGTTCACATACCTTTCTGCCGGTTGCTACTCCGGGAGGTGTCTGAGCCTCCCGAGGTTCTGTGATGTCGCGCTGGGCGGCGGCCGGAGCCCCCGAGCGGGAATCGACCGCTAAAAGATGCGTGCTTTCGAGGCAACAGGCCCTTGCCGGCCTGCTCTGAAGGGCCACGAGGGGAGGCCAAGGTGCATGGGCCTCGGCAAGGTGCCAATCCAAAAGAAAAGAGACTGCAAGGCCAGAAAGAGGAATCGCGAAGAGAGAAAAATTCCCGCCCCTTTTCAAATAGAGTTACGAAATCTTCAAACTTCATTTCAAAAAGTAGCAATATGAACACAAAAAGAAGCAACCAACAGCCGCGTCCGGCACCTAGGCTAGTCTTCGTCTTCGTCTTCCCCCAGCGCGGAGCATAGGGCATCCACGTTGCATGGGCATAGCCATTGGAGGGCAGTGTTGTCCGCCATCGCGGAGCATGGGGCTTCCACTTGGGCGTGGGATGGAACCCCTCCGCGTCTTGGGGGGCTCTAGGCGTATACAGCCCACTCATTATGACGTGAGAGTGTCACAGCCGAAGATAGCTGGGCAAGCCCCCAGGCGCATGGCCCCGGTGCTCCCAACTCGGTTAAGAGCCATCCCACGCATTTCTGTGTGGTTGCGCGCCTCTACAGCCCAAACCTGAGTGCACTGCTCCCCGCGTAGCCGCGGGATTGCGCTCCCGCGGCCCAAACATGAGTGCAGCGCACCCAGCGCAGCCATAGAGGTTTTGTGAAATTTAAGCCGCCTCGTGAAGCGTCGGGGCGCTGGTCGGGCCGCGGCCTGAGGGCCTCGCATGGCCCTGCCCCCCGAGAGCCGCTCCGGTGCTCCTGCTGCCTCGGGTAGCCCGCGTTGCTTGTATCCTGCCGATCCCCCAGGCGGTCGCTCCTGAGGCCCCAGGCTTGGCTACGAGCTACTTGCTCGCGGGGGCGGCGGCTGCGCCGCGTCCCCGCGCATCCCGGGATGCCCCCCCCCGTGGGAGCCCCCGGGCCCGGCTTGGGGAGAGCGTCCGGGACATCTCCCTACTTCGGGAGGGTGTTGGCACCTGCGGGGGGCGTCTGATCCTCCGTGCCCTCCGCAGGTATCACGTAGCTCGGAACGTAGGCTTCTGTATAGAGGCCTTGGATCCCTCCTGAGCCATCCCTCCGCGCACCAAGGGCAGCCTCCCCAGGTGGCGAGATGACGCCACCTAGGGCGCGCGGCCCACAGACCCTCCTGCTGCGGGCCTCCGCCCGAAGTTGCTTACCTCTGCGACCGCCGTGGGGTGGGCCGCGCGTGTCTTGACGTGGGTTGCCTCCCTGTTTGTCCACCGCGCATCCGTTACGGCTATCTGCCTGACCAGAAGCCTGAGCCGCTTACTCGCTACGCCGGTTGGCACGCTCCCGCCGGGATGACCCGGGCTGTTGATCTTCCATCTGGGTATGGGCGTGCGCGTCGGGGTGCTCTCGGAGCACATCATCACCTTCTTCCAAGGCACCACCGATGTGGCCGGGCGGCGCCCCGAAGCCGGTCACCGGGATCCGGAGGAGGAGAAGTAAGGCGTGCGGCGGACCCTGCTCGGGCTCGCCCGGGGGTGGAGCGGGCACGCCGCCCATAGGTGAGGCGGCGGGCACGGCGAACGAGCCCCCGACACCCAGTGCTGGTGGTCGCGAAGAGGGGTGGGGAAGCCAGGCCCTCCTTGCGACGTTGTCCAACTCGGCGATGTGGTCGGCCCTGGCGTCAAAGCCCCCATGCATCGGGCGGTGGCGAAGCATCTCACTCACCATCAGGAGTGAATCATGTGCGTTGAGGTCTCCGACGTGGGTACAGTGCGACGGCGGTCCCGTGGGCGCCGCTTGCCCGCCCCGCGCCTGGCCGGCACGGGCGGCAGCGGTGGTGGAGACGACACTAGTGGCCTGGTAACGGCCACCCTGCACCGTGCTGTTGTCGTGTGGGTCCTGGACGGCAGTGGCAAGGTTGGTGGAGGTAGAACCGCCGAGGTTGAAAGGAGCTTGTCGGGCGTCGGCCATCGACACGACGGGGTGAAGAAGAAGCGAAGCTTGCTGAAGACTCCGACATGCCCCCTACCTGGCGCGCCAAATGTTGGATTTCGGGCTCCGCAAAACCCTAAGGAGTTCGAACCCAGGGGCGTGTGCGAAGATCTCCAACAGCTTCACCCCCACCTAGCTCACAACACGAAAACCCCGCTCGATGGCAGGGGAGAAGATAGCACACGAGAGTTTACCCAGGTTCGGGCCGGTGCGAAGCGTAAAACCCTACTCCTGCCTTTGGTGGATTGCCTCACGAGGAGGTTTGTGCATGAACTAGTACAGTGGTGAGTTGCCTCGCGAGTGTGTTTGCGGGTGGTTGTGTTCGTTCCCCTCTATAGAGCAGCCTCGCCTCTATTTATAGCGGCCCGGGTCCTCTTCCCTCATCGCAAAGGCGGAAAGGAATCCCACAATGGCCAAATTCAAAGGGGGACAGGAGGTACATCTTATCCTGACGAAAGGTGGTCTTCGCCTGCAAAGTAGCCGAGGGTGACGCAGAGGTGGGCTCGGTGATGACGTCCGTCCTGCAGGGTCTGGGGTCTTGGTCTTGTTGCATCGAAGTGGAAACCTTTGGGGGGCACTTTGGGAACTCGCTTGTGCCCCTGCCTCCTTTGCACCAAAGGGGAAACTGTCCCCTCTGGCGCGCTTGCGCCCGCTTGGCCTGGATGGCGTCACCCTTGGCCTCCTGAGATCGGGCGTTGCATAGAAACCTCCACCGCTCGAGAGGAGGCCTGGGGAGGCCTATCTCCCCGCGGGCCTTGGCGTTGCTTCCCTTGCGATCTCGGGGTCTCGCGAGGGCCTTGTGTTGGGTGAGGCCGTGCCAGGCCATACCTGGTCGTCGAGGTGGGCCACGCCTAGGGCCGCAGGCAGGCAAGTCTGGGTACCCCCGTTCCCAGGATGCCGACACTTGTCTATATACATACTTTGGCTTTATCCAATAAGCCTTCTCGATCTATCTCTATAAATCTTGATTCCCAAAATATAAGCTGCTTCTCCCAAGTCTTTCATCGAAAAACTATTTTTCAATGAGTCCTTGACAGATTCAAGCATTTGAACATCATTTCCAATCAACAATATGTCATCCACATACAGGATCGGAAATGCAATTGAGCTCCCACTGACCGTCCCAAATACACAATGATCATAGTCGTTCTTGATGAAGCCAAACTCTTTGACAGCTTCATTAAAACGTATGTTCCAATTCCGAGATGCTTGCCTCAATCCATAAATGGATCTCTGAAGCTTGCATACCTTGCCCGCATTCTTTGGATCGACAAAACCCTCCGGCTGTATCATATACATGTCCCCAGTTAAATTTCCATTAAGGAAAGCCGTTTTGACGTCCCTCTGCCATATCTCATAGTCAAAATATGCAGCTATAGCAAGAATGATCCGAATTGATTTAGGCATCGCTACCGGTGAATAAGTCTCACCGTAGTCAACTCCTTGAACTTGTCGATTACCTTTAGCGACAAGTCGAGCCTTATGGACTGTAACATTTCCATCCATATCAGTTTTCTTCTTAAATATCCATTTGCACTCAATGGCTCGAATGCCATCTGGCGGATCAACCAAGTTCCAAACTTGATTTTCATTGTCGGATTCCAGGCTCCGCAAAACCCTCAAGGTTCGAACACAGGGGCGTGTGCGAAGATTCCCTCCAGCCTCGTCCTACCCCGGTTCGTTACTCGATGACTACTACGGCGAACTCGCTCGATGGCGAGGAAGAAGATGAACACAGTGGTTTACCCAGGTTCGGGCCGCTGCGAAGCGTAATACCCTACTCCTGCTTTGGTGGATTGCCTCCCGGGGAGGTATGGTGGATGAATGGTACAATGGTTTCGAGCCTCGCGAGGGCGCTCGAGAGGTGTTCGTGGCTTTCTGCCTTGTCTGGTGTCGGTGTGTTTGCCCCCCTCTTCTACAGCGCAGCCTAGCCTCTATATATAGCTAAGGCCCGGGTCCTCTTCCCTTATCACAATGGCGGGAAGGAATCCCACAATGGCCAAATTTGAATGGGGACAGGAGTTAATGCCCGCCCTGCCCAAAGGTGGTCTTCGCCTGCAAAGTAGTTGTTGATGATGCAGAGGTGGGCTCGGCGATGACATCCATCCTGCGGGGCTTGTGGTCGTGGTCTTGTTGCACCAGAATGGAAACCTTTGGAGGATGCTTTGGGAACCCGCGTACGTCCTTGTTCCCTTTGCACCAAAGGGGAAACTGCTCCGCCTGGCGCTCTGGCGCCCACCTGTCCTTCCTTGCGTCACCCTTGACTCCTGAGGCAAAGGCCCTCCATAGAGATCTCCGCCACTCCGGAGGGGTCCTGAGGAGGCAGGCCCCTCTTCAGTCTTGGCGCTGTCCTTCCTCACGAGGCTAGGGTCCTTGCGAGGGCCTTGTCTTGAGTGCGGCCGTGCCGGGCTGTGAGTGGCTGACGAAGTGGGCCATGCCCTGGGCCGCAGGCAGGCAGGTCTGGGTACCCCCGTTCCCAGAACGCCGACAGTAGCCCCCGGGCCCAAGGCATGCTCGAGCCGGCTTCCGGACGAAGCCTTGAGGACGGCCCGGAGTGCCGCGGGCCCCAAACGCCTGCGGGCCAGGCCTTACACGCGTCGAGCACCTGGGCGGCGACGCCTCCGCTCCCCGAGGGCATCAGGAATTGCCCCAAGTCAAACTGATGCGACGCCCGTGTGCAGCACCGACCATCATTGCCCTTCCTTGAATGCTGCTGCCGCCTCGGGCCTCTACTCCTCGGGCCATGCGGAAGTGACCCGTCAATCGGTAGGAGAGGCGACGTGGACGATACTGCGCTGATCGAACCGCTCCGCGCCGCCCCAGAGGCGCACAACGCCTGCTCTCCCACGACGCCTCACGGCCGCTGTTGCGCCTATAAATCCGCCCTGCCCCCGGCGGGAGGGGGATTGCATTCTTGAGGTGTCTTCCTACTTCCTTCGTTCCGCCAAGAAAGCCCTCTTCTCTTCCTAGATTCTCCCCTCCCATGGCGTCTGGAGGAAATGCTGCTGGTGCGGGGAAACGCGCGGTACCGCCGGCACCCTTGCCCTCCTCCGGAGGCAGCAGTGGAGGGCCCTTGGGGTCGGCGCAAGTTCACCGGCGCTGGGCCATGGTCGATGAGTGAGCACCCTGCCACCTCCTTCCTTAGTCGTTTCGTCCAGTGCTCCGAGCATGATCCTCTCCTTCCCACAGGGTGCCTGCAGCCAAGAAACGCAGGCTCAGCGAGCTCTAAGAGGAGGCGGACGCGCTGCGGGCCCAGCTGGCGACCGCCGAGGCCGCCTTCCAAGCCACCCTCAGGGGCGAAGCGGAGGCCAAGGCGGAGTTGGCATCCCTCCAGGCCCAGGTCAAGGAGGCAGCCGACGCCGTGCAGGCCGCCCAGGATGAGGCGGCTCACGCCAAGATGCTGGAGTCTCAACGCGCCAAGCAGTGTCTTGAGATCGCCCACCGCGCGACCAGCGTGGTGAGCCGATTCGTCGGTGAAGCCCCCGCGCTGCCATGCGCGCACGGTGATGGGGGCCACCTCGACTTCTTCCGGAGGGTGGTGGAGGCGCTGGAGTCCGGAGTCTCCCACGTGAATGCGGACAACGAGTCCGACGCGCGCGACCTTCTGGACCTCGCCCAGACGGTCGTCTTCTCCAACCTGCGCCGCCACGCTCCGCACCTCGACCTCCTGTGTCTCGGGGAGCGGGTGCCTGACGGGCTCCAGCGCCCCCTTCGGGACGAGGTGCGCCCGCACGTGGAGGCCATGGTGGAGCGATTCATCCAGGTGCCCGCCTTCAGCGGGGAGGATGATTCCGACGCCGAGGCGGTCGGCGGCGCGGGTGGCGATGGCGACTCCTCCTCCTCAGCATCTCATGTTTCCCTTTCATGGTTCCTGTAATACTTTAAGAAGAACGCTGCCCCGGAGGGCGTTAGCCTTTTGTGTGTTACCTTTGCCTTGTTGTTTTCCTTCTCCTGAATCGCCGATCGCTTGCTTGCTGCGGCATGGCTTAGTTTCTTCGCGCGGGACTCGGCGCTGCCGCCGATGCGGCTGGGTGATGATGGCTGGCGGGGCCCTCGTGAGGCCTTCTCTCCTGAGGGGCGACTTGTGGCCGTCGAGCCCAGGGCCCTCGGCATCGTTGCGTGTCGAGGCCGAATTCCCCTTCTCGTGCCGTCCCTCCTGGCGCCTGGGGCCGCACGGGCTTTCATGGCGGCACTCCGTAGACCGTAGCACCTGCGTTCTGGCGTTAGTGCGTGCGTTCCCTACCCCATATTTGGGCCGCCAGTGGGTCAGGAGGCTCGTGCTTGGTTAGGCGGGGTACTTAGCTTGTATGCTGGTAACGATCTCGTGCGCCGTGAGGCGCGGCTGGGATGTCTAGATAATCCGCGATTCCACCTGGGGTGCTTCTCCCTTCCTTGTGGAGCGATTCGGCCATGGCGCTTGGGGAGTCCGGGCTTCCTGGGTACTCCTTCTTTACGAGTGGGGCAGGTTGGGGGCCTTTTCGGCGCTCTGCGTCTGCAGGCCCTAGTCCCGCACATTTCCATGCCGCCGTAGTATACGACCTAATCACCAGGACGCAACCACGAGGCGAGGCCTCGACACCCTTGATGCCGACTGGATCACCAAGGACGACATCAAGGGGCGAGTGGCTATATGACCAGTAAGGCTCCTGAGGCGCATTGCTCAAGAGCCCCCTTTGACGCTCAAGTAGCTCTACGTCGGCAGGTCCCAGTCCCGCACATTTTCCCTGCCACCGTAGTGTATGACCGGATCACCAAGGACGCAACTACGAGGCGAGACCCCGACACCCTTGACTCCGAACGGATCACCAAGGATGGCATCAATGGGCGAGTGGCTATATGACCGGTGAAGCTCCTGAGGCACGCTGCTCAGGAGCCCCCCAGGACACTCGAGCGACCCCCATTCTGCCCTGCCGGGTGCTACCTCAGGAGGCACTGGGGCCTCCCGAGATTCCATGTTGTGGTGCTGTGCTGCGGTCGGAGCCCCCGAGCGGGGGTCTACTGTCAAAAGATGCAAGTCCCTGAGGCGACAGGGCCTTGCTATCCAGCTCCGAAGTGCCTCGCGGTGGGTCGAGGCGCACGGCCCCTTGCGAAACACCAATCCAGAAAATAGAATCCAAGATTGGTAAAACGAGAGAGCAATGAGAGAAAACGTCCCCGCCCCTTTTTTTCTTTTAAAATACAAAGTTTTGAAGTCCTCAACTTCATTCCAAAAAAGAAAAACGGCAATTCGAAAACAAAAAGAAGCAAGCAAATGCCGCGTCCGGCACCTAGGCTAATCTTTGTCTTCGTCTTCCCCCAGCGCTGAGCGTAGGGCATCCACGTTGCATGGGCATAGCCATTGGAGGGCAGTGTTGAGTTGTCTGCCAGGGCGGAGCATGGGGCTTCCACATTGCATGGGAGGGAACCCCTCCGCATCCTCGGGGAGCTCCGGGCGTATACAGCCCACTCATTATTACGTGAGAGTGTCACGGTTGTAGATTGCTGGGCAAGCCCCCAGGTGCTCGAACTGGTCGCTCCCAACTCCGTTAGGAGTCACCCCGTGCATTTCTGCCTGGTTGCGCGCCTCTATGACGAAAACCCGAATGCATTGTTCCCCGCGTGGCCGCAGGATTGCGCTCCTGCGGCCCAAACATGAGCACAATGCATCGGGCATGGCCATGAAGGTGTTTTGTCGATGAACCCGCCTCGTGAGGCGTCAGGGCGCTGGTCGGACAATGTCTTGAGGGCCTCGAGAGGCCCATCCTCCCGAGGCCGCGCCGGCGCTCCAGTTGCCGTGGGTGGCCCGTGTTACCTGTGTCTTGCTGCTCCCCCCCAGGCCATTACTCCTGAGGCCTCGGGTCTTGGCTCGGCATTGCTTGCTTGCGAGGGCGACGGCTTGCACCGTGCCCTGCGGGCCCGAGGGCGTCCTCCCTCCCCCCGCTCGCGTCGTCCAGGCCCGGTGCTTCGTCAGTGGAAGCCCCAGGACCGGCTCGGGGAGGACGCCATGGGTACCCCTTACTCTTGGGGGGTGCTGGCGCCTGCGTCGGGCGCCTGATCCACCCCGCCGTCCGGAGGTACGACGTAGCGTGGCACATAGGGCTCCACGTAAGAACTCGGCTCTCCCCTTGGGCCGCCCGGGGGGGCGCCAAGGACGGCCCCTCTGGGCGGCGGCGGGGCACCGCCCTGTGCGCGCATCCAGCAGACCCTCCTGCAACGAGCTTCAGATCGAAGTTGCTTACCTCTGTTACCGCCGCCGGGCGGGCCGCGTGTTTCCTGGCGTGGATTGTTGCCCTGGCGATCCGACGCGCCTTCGTCGTGGTTGCTTGCTTGCTCGGACGCCTACGCCGCCTACACCTTGCACAAGGTGGTGCGCTCCTGCCTGGTTAGCCCTGGTTGTTGTCGGTCCACGGGGTCACGGGGGCGCGTGTGGATGCGCGCGTGGGGCACCTTGTTGTTTCCTCCGTGCGCTCCATTGTCGTGGTCGGGCCGCGCTCCGAAGCCTGTGACCGGGATTCGAAGGAGAAGAAGAACGGCGTGCGGCGGGCCCTGCTCAGGTCCGTCCGGGGCGCGTGGTGGCGCACCGCCGGCCGGCGGGGCGGCGGGCACGGCAAGCGAGCCCCCGGCGCCTGACGCCTGTGGTCGTGAAGAAGAATGGGGGGCCATGGCCCTTTGCGCGACGGCGACCAGCTCGGTGATGTCTTCGGCCCATGCGTCGAAGCCCCCGTGCGTCGGACGGTGGCCAAGCATCTCGCTCGCCATCAGCAGTGTGTCGTGCGCGTCGAGATCACCCACGTAGGTGCAACGCGGCGTCGGTGCCGGGGGCGCCGCCCGTCCGCCGTTCGTCCGGGCGGTGCAAGGAGCGACGATGGTGGAGACGATACTGGTGGCTTGATACTGACCACCCAGCGCCAGGCCGCTGGGGCATGGGTCCCCGGCGGCAGCGGTTGGACTGGTGGAGGCGGATGCGCCGTGGCCGGAGGGAGCTTGCTGGGCATCGGCCATCGGAGCGGCGACGCGGGGAAGGAGCGAAGCTGAAGAAGAGCTCGGCTTGAGGAAGACTCCGACACGCCCCCTACCTGGCGCGCCAAATGTCAGATTTCGGGCTCTGCAAAACCCTCAAGGTTCGAACACAGGGGCATGTGCGAAGATTCCCTGTAGCCTCGTCCTACCCCGGTTCGCTACTCGATGACTACTACGGCGAACTCGCTCGATGGCGAGGAAGAAGATGAACACAGTGGTTTACCCAGGTTCGGGCCGCTGGGAAGCGTAAGACCCTACTCCTGCTTTGGTGGATTGCCTCCCGGGGAGGTATGGTGGATGAACTAGTACAATGGTTTCGAGCCTCGCGAGGGCGCTTGAGAGGTGTTCGTGGCTTTCTGCCTTGTCTGGTGTCGGTGTGTTTGGCCCCCTCTTCTACGGCGCAGCCTAGCCTCTATATATAGATGAGGCCCAGGTCCTCTTCCCTTATCACAATGGTGGGAAGGAATCCCACAACGGCCAAATTTGAAGGGGGACAGGAGTTCATGCCCGCCCTGCCCAAAGGTGGTCTTCGCCTGCAAAGTAGTTGTTGATGATGCAGAGGTGGGCTCGAAGATGACATCCGTCCTGCAGGGCTCGTGGTCGTGGTCTTGTTGCACCAGAATGGAAACATTTGGGGGATGCTTTGGGAACCCGCATACGTCCTTGTTCCCTTTGCACCAAAGGGGAAACTGCTCCGCCTGGCGCTCTGGCGCCCGCCTGTCCTTCCTTGTGTCACCCTTGACTCCTGAGGCAAAGGCCTTGCATAGAGATCTCCGCCGCTCCGGAGGGGGCCTGAGGAGGCAGCCCCTCTTCGGTCTTGGCGCTGTCCTTCCTCACGAGGCTAGGGTCCTCGCGAGGGCCTTGTCTTGAGTGCGGCCGCGCCGGGCGGTGAGTTGCTGACGAAGTGGGCCATGCCCTGGGCCGCAGGCAGGCAGGTCTGGGTACCCCCTTTCCCAGAACGCCGACAGTCATCCATGGACTTTAATTCGGATCTCATGGCCTCAAGACATAACTCGGAATCAGGGCTCACCATCGCTTCCGCATATGTGGTCAGTCCATTGTTCTCCAAGAACAACACATTGCAGTCGTGCATATTGCGCAACCTTTCCGACCTACGTGGAACCGGCGTCGATTCCACTACGGGTTCCCTGACTAACTCCGGCGTGATTGAATCACCTGTCGGAACGTCCCCGTGTAGCTCTCGAATTTCTTTGAGTCGGACCAACCTCCCACTAGCCTTCTGATTGAGAAACTCTTTCTCAAGGAAAACTCCATGTCGAGCGACAAACACTTTTCCCTCTTCACAGTTGTAGAAGTAATATCTCAAGGTTTCCCTAGGATATCCCACGAATATGCACTTGTCCTACTTGCGTGTGAGCTTGTCCGACTGGAGTCGCTTGACATATGCTTCACAACACCAAATCTTTAGAAAAGACAAGCTATGACTCTTTGCAGTCCATATCTCATATGGTGTCTTATCTATGGACTTTGATGGTACCCTATTTAGTGTGAAAGCTGCGGTTTCTAGAGCGTATCCCCAAAATGACAAGGGTAAATCCGACTGACTCATCATCGATCGGACCATGTCTAACAAAGTCCGATTCCTCCGTTCCGACACACCATTTCTCTGTGGCGTACCTAGGGGAGTGAGTTGTGGAACTATTCCACGGCTCTTCAGATGATCATCAAACTCCTGGCTCATATACTCACCGCCACGATCAGATCGTAGAAGCTTGATTGTCTTGCCGAGTTGATTTTCCACTTCATTCTGAAACTCCTTGAACTTTTCAAAAGTTTTTGACTTGTGCCTCATCAAGTAGACATATCCATATCTATTAAAGTCGTTGGTAAAAGTCACGAAGTATTGGAAACCACCTCTAGCTGTCGTGCTCATTGGTCCACATACATCACTATGTATAAGTTCCAATAGCTCAGATGCCCTCTCAGAACTCTTTGCAAAAGGAGTCTTAGTCATCTTGCCGAGTAGGCAGGACTCACATGTCTCAAATGATTCAAAATCAAATGAAGTCAGAATTCCATCATCATGGAGCTTCTTCATGCGCTTTTGACTAATGTGTTCTAGTCGACAATGCCAGATGTAAGTCGGATTTATCTCGTTAGGCTTATGCCTCTTGACATTTATGTTATAGACCGATTCACCTTCAAGATCTAATATAAATAACCCATTCTTAACAGGTGCAAAGCCATAAAACATTTCATTCAAGTAAATAGAACAACCATTGTCCTTAATACTGAATTCATAACCTTGCCTCATCAAACATGAGGCCGAAATAATGTTTCGACTCAATGCAGGAACATAATAACAATTATCAAGTTCCATTACAAATCCTGGAGGTAAATTAATTTGCATGGTGCCGACGACTAATGCAGCAACTCTTGCTTTATTCCCGACGCGTATGTCAACTTCTCCTCTTGCAACATTTCTAGTCCTTCTTAGCCCCTGCATTGAGTTGTATATGTGAACAACCGATCCGGTATCATATACCCAAGAGCTACTAGAAATATCAGCAAGAAAAATGTCTATAACATATACAACAAGTGTACCTGAAGAAGAAGTCACACTTCCAGTCTTCTTGCCTATCTGGGCAAGCCACTTGTTGCAGTTCCTCTTCCAGTGACCGGTTTCCTTTAAGTGAAAGCAAACGGTCCCCATGTTTGGTCTGGACTTGGGCGCGGCGGCGACAGTAGCAGTTGCCTCCTTGCCCTTTGCCTTAGTCTTTTTCTTGGACCAGCTCTTCTTGAACTTTGCCGTGTTCTACACAATCAACACTTGATGCGTACCTTCCTTGATATCCTGCTCTGCCACTTTTAGCATCCCATGCAATTCAGTGAGCTTCTTTTCCATGTCATGCATATGGAAGTTCGAGATGAACGCCCCATAGCTAGTCAAAAGAGAAGCCAGAATTGTATCCGTCGACAATTCGTCCCCAAGTGGGAAGCCTAATCGATCCAAAGCTTGCATGTATCCGATCATCTTGATCACATGCGGGCTCAGTGGATCACCCTCTTTCAGCTTACAATCCATCAAGGATCGCCAGACGTTGAACCTTTCGGTCCTTGCCTGCATCTGAAACATGCTCTTGAGGTTCTCGATCATATCGAAAGCCTCAATGTTTTCGAAATGCTGCTGCAGATCGGGCTCCATAGAAGCTAGCATGAGACAGCTGATCTCATTTGACTCATCAATGAGTTTCTGGTGGGCATTCCTAGCCGTGACATTAGCATTCTCGGCAGGTTCCTCTGGAAGGGGTTCCTCTAGAACATGTTCCTTTTTATCATGCCTGAGAACGATTCTCAGATTTCTATACCAGGTGGTAAAGTTTGTTCCATTCAGTTTATCCTTTTCTAGGATTGATTTCAACGAAAAACTGGGTTGAGCAGGTGGTGCCATTGATCTACAACAGAAATATGCAAAACACTAAGACATGTATTCATAAAGAGTAATTCAAATTAAACATTTTAATAAGAACATTACTCCCACTAAAATCATCATCCCTCCGTTGATTCTTAGTGATTCAAGATCCAAGATCCACATGTCAACTAGTGAGCTTTTGCATCACCGCTAGAAGACTAGATCACTCGGTAAGCAACACATGCTAATCGTATCTCTATACGACTCTTGTTTGTTGGGGACATCTCATACCACGCCAACTCTTATGCCTCGAGGCCCAAAACTATTTTGATAGCCACAACAAGTTAACCAATGCTTCGCTCGTAAGTGTCCGACACAAACACACCACGTTAAGGAGAATTAGCAGCACCCTAATTTTATAGGCCCACCACTAAAAATACTTAACATGTGATGTTGCAGCAATTGGTGAGGCAATTTTACTTGACATTCTTTGAGGGATCACCCTACTTAATAACATCTATCATGCAAAAGAAGGGCACATAAAAGGGATAAACTTTCACTTGCAGTTTATATATGTGTGATATGGTATAGCCCCTTTCATCAACGCATGGTGATCTCCATCTCCACGTGAGTTGCATGCCCATGGCGATCTCTATCTCCATGCATGGTTGCCCTTGTGGTGATCTCCATCTCCACACATGGTGTCAACCGCCAAGTGTTACATAAGATACTATGCTATTACAAACTAATAGCTATGTGAGTAAATTACATTACAAGGCATCTCATGTTGACACGCAGGTCATTAATACAATAATGGGACAACCATATGGCTCCAGCCGGTTGCCGCACTCATGACACACGGGTCATGGTTTAATAATTTAGAAGCAACATTCATGGGCTATACCAAATCACAAGCATTCCCTGCAAAAACAAGTCAGACGTTCTACCGAAAATATCGCCGAAACTCTATTTTCCAAGAGGATTTTGACCTCGAAAATTTCGCCGAAAACGGCAAAGCCATTGAAGGTCAAATGCATCTTTTCGTGCCCTTCAGTTTGACAGGTCGTGGAGCTAAAACGGAGTTCGTATGCAAAAGTTATGCCCGTTTTACTGTGACCCCTCCAACAGATTTTAGCACTGCAGAAATCACATTTCCACGGTGTCGATCTTTGCTCCGGTTCGATCAATCTCATTGATCTTCGCGTGCTGCATCTGGATTTACGTTCCACTCTCTACCTCGATGGCGTAAACCGAACGGTAGGGGTAATTCGTGTCACGACCTCTGCATCACGATCACGGAATCAAGATCACGAAACCAACCGTCAACACTGACGTGCACAGCCGATCTCATCGACCCGCACCTGAACCGATCTACATATCTCATATGCAAATCACCGAATCTATCACCACACAGCGGAGGCTCTGATACCACTGTTCGAACACGCGGTACGCTATGCTAACGCCAAATAAAATTTCTACTTCGCACCCAAGAACACGCTGCTGGAAATAGATCACGGGATCGAGTTTACCACTAGACACGCAGTCACCGCAGCTGAAGTAGAGTTGGTGATGCGTGTAGTCGATCAGCCGATTCGTCTCCTCCTCGTGTAGCCGATCTCCCACGAACAACGATCTCCCATGAACAGCTCCTCATGGATCCCTCGAACAGTTCGTCCAAGCACCGCAGATGCGATGCCTCCAAGGTATCCACACGTATGGGGGCAGCATCGGGCGGTTGACTGCTAGGTCCGATCGCACGGCATGGTGGTGTGGGGAGTGGCAGTGGCTGTCGACGGGAGGAAAAAGATCAACCCTGAAAGGTGTGCCCACTCCCCTTTATATAGACCTCCAAGGTGGGCTCAACACTTGAGGCCCACGACGAGTCTATCCCATTTTCCATTCGGATCCAATCCGAATGGGCTGCAATCCCTTAAGTGTGCTACCCTATAGGTTCACGTACACATGGACACGACCCGAGTCGATAGTCGGTAGCGGCTCCTAGCAGAACATGCCAACTCCCATGTGTGCGTAAAGTCGTTAGACGAACCTCGACAATGTGTCATATACAACATTCCTTTTGCCTCATGATATAGGTTGTAGAGCTCAAGGCGAGTACTTGTCACCCTTGTGGTAGCTCGACATCTCTTCTCGAAACCATGATGTAGATTCCCAAACTGGGTTAACACTTAACCCATGTCGCATGGCCATGCTTTCTGAATCTGATCACACGAGAGGGCCCAGAGAATATCTCTCTGCACGGAGGGGCAAATCCCATCTTGGTTAACCATGTCTCGCGGCATGTCTCATGACTCACCCGAAAGCTACCTTTATAACTACTCAGTTACGGAGTAGCGTTTGATAGACCCTAAGTAAGTCGATCCTCATCCCGAGAACATGCAATGACCTCAGGTCTAGGACATGGCATATACATCGTGATTGAGACTAACAGATGACATTATCTCGCTGTGCTCAAAGTGGGTCTGTCCGACTCAGTGATCTCAATCCCCGAGTCCATACTATCAGTTTAGCATCTCTATGCACATGACTTGTGAAACGTAGTCATCAACTGAATCGTATACTAGTAAAGGATATGTGTCCGCATAACCTTAACAACTAGGGACTATTAGAACAATCATCATACTATATATAGTCTCACAAATAAGTCACATACTTATTGATACATATCACTGATGATGTTCAAGGACAATAGAAAATACTCATGAATACATAGGAAACGAAATCATCACATGATTGCCTCTAGGGCATATCTCCAACAGTTCGTGGGCATGAGGCCCTCGGTGGTGCTCTTCTGTCACTTCTTCAGCTTGCGGTTCACGGCCCCGGACCAGCTTTCCGCGTGCGTCTCCTTCGTGGACATCATGAGCGCAAGCATCCGCCTGAAGGCCGGGAATAGAAGGCTATCGGCAGCGTTGGGTCCTTATGGATGTGCGCCAGATCAACTCACACCTGGCGGCCCCCACGCGCCGGCCAGCGCAGACCCCCGGTTGGTGCCACGAGAAGCTCACCGACCCCAGGGCGGAGCCTGTCTTGGAGCGCATCACCTTGCACCGGGACGCCCAGCTGACAAGCACGATGGTAATCAAGGAGTTTCTAGGGCAGCGCATCACACTACTCCAGGCGCACGCGTGACCCTTGTGGAAGCTCTTCGGTACGTCGGACCCGATGAGGCTGCACGTTAGCGGCCTGACGCTCGACGAACAGGATAACGCCTTGGCGTCTCTGCTTGGTCATCACGCCCGGGACCTCCCGGAGACCGCGCTGCCACTGTACGCCTGTGCCGAGGCAGGGGAGCTGGTTGCGCAGATGCCCATCTTCGACGAGCGGGGGCTCGTTGGCCCACGCCCGAGTTCTTCCATCGCAGAGGCGTCCCCCAGCGAGGGCGACAACGACGGGGATTCAGAAGCGACAGAGGAAGAAGAGGGCGACGGCCGGCTGCTGACGTGGCTCGAGACTGCATCGGTATTTCCCCAAAGAGGAAGGGATGATGCAGCACAGCTACGGTAAGTATTTCCCTCAGTTATGAAACCAAGGTGTCAATCCATAGAGGAAGATCACGCAACCACGTAAACAACACCTGCACACAAATAACAAATGCTTGCAACGCGACGCGAAAGAGAGCTTGTCAAGCTCTCTACGGTAGTAAGATAGATTAGGTAATGATAGTTTTGGCAAATAGATCTCGCAAGAACACAAAATAAAATAAGTAAACAAAAAGTGCAGCAAGGTATTTTTGGGTTTTTTGGATTAATAGATCTGAAAACAAAGAGGCAAAATAGTAGATCGGAAAGCAATATGTTGGAAAAGTTGACCCGGGGGCCGTAGGATTCAGTAGTGGCTTCTCTCACGAGTATAGCACACGGTGGGTGAACGAATTACTGTTGGGGAATTGATAGAAGATCAAATAATCATGACGATATCCAGGCAATGATCATTATATAGGCATCACTTCCAAGACAAGTAGACCGAAACGATTCTGCATCTACTTCTATTACCTCACACATCGACCGCTATGCAGCATGCATCTAGTGTATTAAGTTCATGGGAAAACAGAGTAATGCAATAAGAACGGTGACATGATGTAGACAAGATCTATTCATGTAGGAATAGACCCCATCTTGTTATCCTTAATGGCAACGATACATGCATGTTTTGCTGCCCCTTCTGTCATTGGGAAAGAACACCGCAAGATCGAACCCATCACAAAGCACCTCTTCCCATCGCAAGAAAAATCGATCTAGTTGGCCTAACTAAACCAAAGGTTCGAAGAAGAAATACGAGGATATAAGTAATCGTGCAAATAAGAGATCAAAGAAGACTCAAATCATATTCATGGATAGAAACTGATCATGAACTCAAAATTCATCGGGTCCCAACAAACACACCGCAAAAGTAATTATATCAAATAGATCTCCAAGAGACCATTGTGTTGAGAATTATAGAGAGATAGGAAGCCATCTAGCTACTGCCTGAGGACCCGTATGTCTATGGTGGACTACTCACGCATCATCGGAGAGGCACCTATGATTAATATGAACACCTCTATGATGGTGTTAGATTGGATCTCGGGTTCTGGAACTTGCGGCGGCTGGAATTGTGTTTCGTTGACTCCTTTAGGGTTTTCCAAATATATGAGAATTTATAGGGCGAATAGTCGGTGGAGTGGGTTCCCGAGGTGGGCACCCTCCACCAGGCTGCGCCAGGGGCCTCTGGCGCGCCCTGGTGGAGGGTGGCCACCATGGGCCCCCCTCTCTTGTTGCTTTTGTCCCATCCTGGCTCTTCTGGTCTATAAAAATTCTCCAAAAAATCCCGTAGCGTTTGGGCTCCGTTTGGTACTGATTTTCTGTGAAGTAAAAAACAAGCAAAAACAACAACTGGCACTTTGGCACTATGTCAATAGGTTAGTCCCAAAAAATGATATAAAGTTGCTATAAAATGGTTGTAAAACATCCAAGATTGATAATATAACAGCATGGAACAAGCAAAAATTATAGATACGTTGGAGACGTATCAGCAACCCCAAACTTAATTCCTACTCGTCCTCGAGTAGGTTAATGATAAAAACAGAATTTTTGATTTGGAATGCTGCCTAACATGTTCATCATATATTCTTTTCTTTGTAGCATGGACATTTGGACTTTTACATGGTTCAAAGCAATAGTCTAGTTTTGACATGAAAACTTTAATACTCAAGCATATCAACAAGCAACCATGTCTTTCACAATATCAACGCTAAAGCAAGTTATCCCTACCCCATGATGCTCAATCATTGATCCATTCACAATACCCACTCAAATATTAGCTACACCTAGTGCTCAAGTACGATAATAGTGCCTCCTAGTTGGTGCTTATAAGAGAATATGGAGACTCAAACTGAAAAATAAAAATTGCATAAAGTAAATAGATAGGCCCTTCGCAGAGGGAAGTAGGGATTTGTAGAGGTGCCAGAGCTCAAGTGTTTAAATTGATAGAGAAAAATATTTTGAGTGGCATGCCTTTCCTATCAACGAAAACGACTGAGAGATTTCAATATCTTTCCACGCTAGATACATCATAGGCGGTTCCCAAACAGAAAATAAAGTTTATTCCTTTTTCCACCATACTTTCACTTTCCATTGCTAGCCGAATCCATGGTTGCCTTCCATACCAACACTTTCCAAGGAATTTATTATTTGACAACATAAAGTAAATATTATTTTTTCATTTTTCAATTTGGGACTGAGCATCCCTATTACCGCCATAATCTCATGCAATGACAAGTGAATAAACACTCATCTTGAGAATAACATATCTAGCATGGAAAAATATTGGTCACCCCCTTCCGTTTCATGAGTGGTACGAGCACACAAAAAGGAAATTTTGTTTTGAAATTTAGAGATGGCACATACAAATTTGCTTGGAATGGCACGGAAATACCGTATATTGGTAGGTATGGTGGACTCATATGGCAAAACTAGTTTTAAGGATTTTGGATGCACAAGTAGTATTTGTACTTAGTACAAGTGAAGGCTAGCAAAAGATTGAGAAGCATCCAACCAAGAAACGAAAAATCACATAAGCGAGCATTAAGCATAACTAACATTGAATAATGCACCATAAGTAGGATGTAATTTCGTAGCATAACTATTGATTTTCATGCTTGTATAGGAAATCACAAACCTTAACATCAATATTCTTACTAAGCATAATTACTCACCAACATAACTCACATATCACTATTGTCATGTCTCAAAACTATTACAAAGAATCAAGTTTACTTTGTCCAAGGATCTTCATGAAAGTTTTTATTATATCCCTCTTGAATATCTATCACTTTGGGACTAGTTTCATATATTGCAATTGCTTTTGATAAGCTCACAAAGATATAAGTGAAGAACATCTACATACAAGTTTCATCTCTCAAAATAATATAAGTGAAGCATGAGAGGATTTCTTCAAAATTACTAACTCTCAAATTAATATAAGTGAAGCATGAGAGCATTTCTCCAAACATGTAAAAGCACGCCGTGCTCAAAAAGATATAAGTGAACCACTAGAGCAATTCCTTTGCTCAATAGATTTAAGTGAAGCATAAAGAGCAATTCTAGCAAATCATATCATATTTTTGCTCTCTCAAATAGGTGTGTGCAGCAAGGAATAAAAGAAAATAAAGCAAAGATACAAGACGCTCCAAGCAAAACTCATGATATGTGACGAATAAAAATATAGTTCCAAGTAAAAATACCGATGGTTGTTAGAAGAAAGAGGGGACGCCACTCGGGGCATCCCCAAGCTTAGTTTCTTGTTACTCTTTGGATATTACCTTGGGGTGCTGTAGCATCCCCAATCTTAGGCTCTTCTTACTCCTTATTCCTTCATCCATCGTGATCTCACCGAAAACTTGAAAACTTCAATCACACAAAACTTGACAAAATTCTCATGAGAGCCATTAGTATAATAAAGCAAATCACTACTCTAAGTACTGTTGTAAACTCATTCTTATTTTATTATTGTAGTATACCTACTGTATTTTAACTTTACCATGGATTATACCCCCCAATACAAGCCATAGATTCATCAAAACAAGCACACAATGCAATGAAAACAGAATCTGTTTCAGACAGAACAGTTTGTAGTAATCTGTACTCTACCCATACTTTCGTAACTCTAAAAATTCTGAAACATTAGGAAGACGTCAAGAATTTGTATAGCAATACTGTGTAAATATTTCATCTCAATATCATGTTCCTGAAAAAATGAAAATTCGTGCACTGCGAACAAAGTTTCTGTTTCAGATTCAGCATTGTTTCTACTCATCTTGGGAATCATCCTAAGGGCTTTACTTGGCACAAACACTAAATAAAACATAAAAACACAATCACAATAAAAGAATAATTGTGCAAACACTCAAAAACACAAAGGAAAAGATAAACATATTTTATTCATTGGGTTGCCTCCCAACAAGCGCTATCGTTTTACGCCCCTAGCTAGGCATGACACATAGTTTCAAGTATTTTTCATCTTTAGTTTTCACTCCATAAAAGGTCCTCATGATTGATTCATATGTTGGCTTAATTCTTGTTCTAGGGAAGTGTTCCATACCCTTTCTAAGAGGAAACTGAAACTTAATATTGCCTTCTTTCATATCAATCACGGCACCTATAGTGCGTAAAAACGGTCTACCAAGTATGATAGGATAAGACGGATTCCAATCAATATCAAGAACAATAAAATCAATGGGCACATAGTTCCTATTTGGAAGCATAAGAAAATCATTAATTCTTCCCAAAGGCTTTTTAATAGTAGAATCCGCCAAGTGCAAATTAAGAGAACATTCTTCAATATTGGTAAGACCAAGCACATCACATAGAGATTTAGGAATTGTGGAAACACTAGCACCCAAATCACACAAACCAAAGCATTCATAATTTTTAATCTTGAATTTGATGGTAGGTTCCCACTCATCATGCAATTTTCTAGGGATTGAAATCTCCAATTCCAACTTTTCTTCTAAGGATTTCATCATGGCATCAACGATATGTTTAGTAAAAGCTTTATTTAGTTCATAAGCATGGGGTGAATTTATCATGGATTGCAGAAAAGAAATACAATCAACCAAGGAGCAACTCTCATAATTAAAGTCTTTGCAATCAAAAATAGAGGGCACATCACTAGTTAAAGTTTTGACCTCTCCAAACCCACTTTTATCAAAAATTTCATCAAGATTTTCACCCTCCAAATCATTGGGACGCCCTCTAACTAAAGTTGACTCTTCTTCAGTCCCTTTATCATCAATTTTAACATTACTAAACAAGGAATCAATAGAGCAAACACCAATCATTTTAAGATCTTCATCATTGTTATGAAAGTAATCGCTAGAAAACGCTTTTTCTAAGGATTCTCTTCTAGCTCTAAGCATAGCGGTTCTTTTCTTACTTTCATCCATAGAAACATATAAAGCCTTAATTGATTCATTAATCTTGGGTGGAAAAGCATGCCACTTGAGATTTTCTACATCATTGGAAATTCTATCAATGCTTCTAGACATATCATCAATCTTATTCAACTTTTCTTCTATCATAGTATTGAAAATCTTTTGAGCATTGATAAATTCTTTAAAAATATTCTCAAGATCAGAGGTGTTTCCTATTATTATTATTATTATTATTATAAGAATTACCATAGGAATTACCATAATTATTAGTGGAATTTCCAGGAGAAGGCCTAGGATTAAAACTACCTCTATAAGCATTGTTATTGAAGTTGTTTCGCGAGATGAAATTCACATCTACGGAATCACTATTTTGCTCAATCAAAGTAGACAAAGGCACATCATTAAGATCAATAGGAGCATTTTTACTAGCAACCAACTTCATAAGAGCATCAACTTTTTCACTCAAAGTACTAATTTCTTCCAACGAATTAACCTTTTTACCAGTAGGTGCTCTTTCGGTATGCCATTGTGAATAATTTTCCATAATATTATCTAGAAATTTAGTAGCTTCACCCAAAGTAATTTCCATAAAAGTACCACCCGCGGCAGAATCTAAAAGATTTCTAGAGATAAAATTCAACCCCGCATAAAAATTGTGTATGATCATCCAAAGATTTAAACCATGAGTAGGACAATTTCTTAACATCAATTTCATTCTTTCCCAAGATTGTGCAACATGTTCATGCTCAAGTTGCTTAAAATTCATGATTTGAGTTCTAAGGGAAATAATTTTCACGGGTGGAAAATACTTAGTAATAAAAGCGTCCTTGCACTTATCCCAAGAATCGATACTATTGCGAGGCAAAGAAGAAAACCAAATTTTTGCACGATCCCGCAAGGAGAAAGGAAAAAATTTCAACTTCACAATATCATTGTCCAGATCTTTTTTCTTTTGCATATCGCATAATTCCATGAAGGTATTTAGATGGGACGCGGCATCCTCATTAGGAGTACGGGAAAATTGATCTTTCATGACAAGATTCAACAAAGCGACATTAATATCACAAGACTCCGCACTAGTGGCAGGAGGAGCAATAGGAGTGCTAATAAAATCATTATTATTGGTATTGGAAAAATCACATAAGTTGGTGTTATCTTGATTCATCGTGACTACGCAAACAAGATTGCAAGCAAACAAGAGATCTGACGAGAAAAGGGCAAACGAAAAAGAGAGGGCGAATAAAACGGCAAGTTTGTGAAGTGGGGGAGAGGAAAACGAGACGCAAATGGCAAATAATGTAAACCGGAAGGAGATGAGATTTGTGATTAGGAACCTGGTAGATGAGATTGCTTCCTCCCCGACAACGGCGCCAGAAATTCGTTTGACGTGGCCTCAGACTGCGTTGGTATTTCCCCAAAGAGGAAGGGATGATGCAGCACAACGACGGTAAGTATTTCCCTCAGTTATGAAACCAAGGTATCAATCCATAGAGGAAGATCATGCACCAACGTAAACAGCACCTGCACACAAATAATAAATACTTGCAACCCGACGCGAAAGAGAGGTTGTCAAGCTCTCTGAGGTAATAATATGGATTAGGTAATGATAGTTTTGGTAAATAGATATCGCAAGAACACAAAATAAAGTAAGTAAACAAAAATTGCAGCAAGGTATTTTTGGTTTTTTTGGATTAATAGATCTAAAAACAAAAAGGCAAAATAGTAGATCGGAAAGCAATATGTTGAAAAAGTAGACCCGGGGGCCGTAGGTCTCACTAGTGGCTTCTGTCATGAGTATAGCACACGGTGGGTGAACAAATTACTATTGGGCAATTGATAGAAGATCAAATAATCATGAAGATATCCAGGAAATGATCATTATATAGGCATCACGTCCAAGATAAGTAGACCGAAACGATTCGGCATCTACTTCTATTACACCACTCATCGACCGCTATCCAGCATGCATTTAGTGTATTAAGTTCATGGGAAAACGGAGTAATGCAATAAGAACGGTGACATGATGTAGACAAGATCTATTCATGTAGGAATAGACCCCATCTTGTTATCCTTAATGGCAACGATACATGCGTTTCTTGCTGCCCCTTCTGTCACTGGGAAAGAACACCGCAAGATCGAACCCATCACAAAGCACCTCTTCCCATGGCAAGAAAAATCAATCTAGTTGGCCTAACTAAACCAAAGATTCGAAGAAGAAATACGAGGCTATAAGTAATCATGCAAATAAGAGATCAAAGAAGACTCAAATCATATTCATGGATAGAAACTGATCATGAACTCAAACTTCATCGGATCCCAACAAATACACCACAAAAGTCATTACATCAAATAGATCTCCAAGAGACCATTTTATTGAGAATCATAGAGAGAGAGGAAGCCATCTAGCTACTACCTACGGACCCGTAGGTCTACGGTGGACTACTCACGCATCATCGGAGAGGCACCTATGTTGAAGATGAACCCCTTCGTGATGGTGTTATATTGGATCTCGAAGTTCTGGAACTTGTGGTGGCTAGAATTGTGTTTCATTTACTCCTTTATGGTTTTCCAAATATTTGGGAATTTATAGGGTGAATAGTCGGTTGAGGGGGTTCCCGAGGTGGGCACCCTCCACCAGGCCGTGCCAAGGGCCTCTGGCGTGCCCTGGTGGAGGGTGGCCACCCTGGGCCCCCTCTCTTGTTGCTCTTTGGCCAATCCTGGCTCTTCTGGTCCATAAAATTTCTCCAAAAATTCCTGTAGTGTTTGGGCTCCGTTTGGTACTGATTTTCTGTGAAGTAAAAAAGAAGCAAAAACAGCAACTGGCACTTTGGCACTATGTCAATAGGTTAGTCCCAAAAAATGATATAAAGTTGCTATAAAATGATTGTAAAACATGCAAGATTTATAATATAACAGCATGGAACAAGCAAAAATTATAGATACGTTGGAGACGTATCAGCTGCCGCCGCCCATCCTCCACGCGTCCCTGTGCGGCCTTGGCGGTGATGACGGCGTCGTGGGCGGGTCCCGCCGGGATGCTCCCCATGCATCCGCAACAATGGAAGGGGAAGCTGGGTCAAACCCCGCGGCCTCCTCTGTGCTGGCGGCGGGGGCTCGTGCCGAAGGCGCGGCGGCGTCCCCCGAGGAGGCGCCTCCCCACAGAGCTCCTCACGCCTCCAGGAAGGAGGGGGAACCAGGCCGATCTTGCTGCGAACCGCGCCGAGCGTCTCCCGGGAGACGCCGAGGCGGCGGATGAAAGAGGCAGGAGCGTGCCTCCCGCCACCGAGAGGAAAAGGAGGTGGGCTGCCGGAGATGAGTAAGTACCTTACTCCGTTTCCTCGCTGTGTGTTAGCGAGTGGATTGCTCTAGTTAAACCACTACCAGGGAAAAGCCTAGCAGTAGCGCGGGTATTATGTATATCAGTAGCACGGGTGCCTGCGCTACTGATACGACACTACAGCTAACCTGTAGCAGTAGCGCGTGTTGGCCCGCGCTGCTGCTATACATGCGTAGCAGTAGCGTGCTCCAAAGAACAGCTCTACTGCTAATATCTGTAGCGCCTTGTGTTAGGCCGCGCTACTGGTTATGCTACGCTACTGCTAACTTTACTCCCCGCACTACTGCTAACTTTATTAGTTTCTGTTTTTTTTTCTGCATATTTGTTTTGTATTTGAACAGGTTTTATACAAGAATCTTTAGCACATACAAATGTCATCATCATACACATACAAATGGCTGCGAGACCACGAATGTAATCATAGCATATACATACAAATAGTCTCATCAAATCATGTCATCATCATAATCATCATCCAACACAAAGTGGTCTCTCGTCATCATCTCGAAAATAGCGATACAAGTCTCGAAAACTTGCTACTACATCGTCATCCATCTAAACAATGATATACGCGAGAAGAGCTATCACTATGAGTGAGAGCGAAACTATGTAGTACATGAGGCAGCGGTTATGAGTCCTCTCTCGCGCTAGCGTGAGCCTTCTCACGTAACTAGCTTCTGCTTCTTGTCTGCTTTTGAAGCTTTTATGGCTGGCGCCCGAGACCCCCTCCACTTGCGCCTGACACTCGGACCACTCGTCATATACTCCCGGAACCTTTCCTTTGTACACGACATAGCACCAGTACTTTGCCATCAAGAATCTAGGTACGTGTTAGAGATGCATCTTCATCAATAGAATGTACAATCATATGCAACAAAATATACTTGAGCAACACAAAAAAGAAAGGGTTAGCAACTAGATGCAACATATAGTAAACATAAATAATCAACGCAGTTTCATCGTACGCAAACTAATTAACTAGAGGTACGCAGGTCATCGTACCCAAACTAACAAAGTAGTGTTACGCAAGTTCGGTAGGGACCGTGGACATCACAAAGTTTCATCGCTATAGAAAGTATACAAGTTCAACCGACACATATCATCATCATCGGCATCGTAAATCACTAGAACTTCCATCCTTCCAGATCATCGAGAGTGGACCCTAGCTTCTTGAACGGCGTGAGGTCCTGACGTTGCATGCCTATGCAAGTTCGGACGTCAGCTCGTGATATAGGGCCGTGGTGGAACATCCCCTTCACTTCGACAACTTCTTTCATGATGATCGTCGCAATGTCCCTCTGGATGCGAAAGAAGTCATCTTTAAGTTTATAATCCGCATCTCCTTGAGATTCTACCCACTTGCGGATATGATCATCGTTTCTGGTTGTCATGCGAAGCTTTTGGTGATCCCTTCTAAACTCCATCATGAGATGGAGGAGGTAGAATCCATCGTTCCTACTTGATTTCGGGACATGGATGCAGCAGAAGTTGGTTTTATGCGAGAAACCCGTCTTGCGGTTCCTTTGTTTCCTTATCTGCATGTGGCCACCCTTCAAGCTGAAGCCTTGGAGAGCATCATCTAGAATATTCATTACGTGGGTGTAGTCCTTCTTCTCGTAGTTTCTGGTAGGATCGAAATACACGGCGTGGGAGACTCGTGGGTAAAGAACGATAAGGACGGCGCGACCGTTGCTGCGGGGAAAAAACACCTCAAATTATTCTCCATATGAGCGAGAAGGAATGATTGAAATGTACGAAAGGGTTGTCCGGCACTGACTTACTTTGGATGATAAGGCAGGAGGACAATTTCCTGGTCCTTATTCTGTACCATGAAGTTTTTGAGGTACTCCCTAGCAGTTTTACGCTCAAAGTCGCCGAGACTCAAGAAGGACTCGTGCATGTAGTATGGATCTACCACACAGATTTGCGAGACTTCTTCTCTCTTCATGACGGAGGTCATATGTAGCGCAAAAAGGTGAACGATTGTACAATTGAGCCGCCTTGTCAGAAACATCTCGAAGATATGATCAAACCGCAGGAAGAACACCTCCGCGGGCCGTGTGTCGACGTAGCACTTCCCCTCAGGCACACGAGCCGCGTATGTCGGATATCCTGGATCCTTCGAGGCTAGTAGGCTTTTCTCAGTCGACAGCACATGGTCGTGCAGTCTCCTGAGATCCCCGTATATTACCTCCAGCAGTTTTGGCGGTAGCATCGGCTCGCCCGTGACATGGAACATGGCCACCGTCTGGCTGCTATGTGCTTTAGCTTGTTTGTAGGCAGCTGAGCCTATCTTCCCCGTTCTCTTCCTTTCCTTTTTCTTGGGCTGACCTTCCAGACCCTTCCTTAACCCCTGCCCCAGTGTTGTCGGGCTAAGCACTGTACGACCCCCTGCATCTTTAGGTGTGTCCTGTGAGGATTGCATGAAGAGAGACTTCTTGCAATCCCTGCTAGGACGTTCCAGCCCGGGCAGATCATCCATATCCTCATTAGCATGCTGATAGCCCGAGTCATCATATGGCTGACTCATCATATCTAAGTCACAGTCATAGGCTCCTGTATTGAGGAACCGAAGAGGGTCCTCCTCCATCTCATCATCCAATCTTTGTTCTACGGGGGCGATTACATCAGCCACTATTGGACCCCCTTCATCACGTCGTCCGCTGCTCTCACCCGGCACTACAAGCGCTGGTAATTGCGTAGGCGGGGTGGTGGTGTCCATACCTGCTTGTTGATGTGTGGTTATTGCTGTGCTCTCGGCCGGCTCCAGACGAAGAAGATTCTTCGGCCATAGCAGCACCCAACCCTTGCAGCTTCCAATCCGCGACGGGGTCTCGTCGTCCTCTCCCCCTAGCCATACTGGAGGAGGAAAATCCTCGTGCCCCGATTTCACACTCGACAAGGTAACCCTGAAGTGCCCACCGGGCATCGGCTGGCCGTGGAACGTGAGTTCCAAGGGCTTCGTTATCACCCCCTTTCCCACGTCCACCTTCTGGCCTTTGATCAAGTAGAGTATGGTGCACGGGGTTTCGTCAGCCTGCAAACACATGTCTGCGGTGTAAAACATCCGAAAGGCAACGAAAATGGAATATTCTAGATATATGTTGGTGCGACATGTAATTACCGTGAGGGCGTCAAGCTCAGCCAAAGACGAAGGCCCGCCTAGCGCGCCAGAGACTGAGGACGGGCTGCTATGAGCGGGTGCGGGTGCGGGAGCAGGCCCGGTTGCGTGAGCAGGTGATGGTGCGGTGGTGTTGTTCACCGAGTTGCTCCCGACAAAACTGGGCATGGGGAAATCATGTACCGTCTTGTCTGGATTTTCCTTCGTCCAGTTGATGATAGCCGGGATCAAGTTAGTAGCGAAATCATTTCTACAGGCATGTACAGCTGCATCGACTGCCTGCTGTAGCAACTCATTTTTGTCCTCGGCTGCTTTTTCCGCGTCCTCAGCTGCTCTTTTCTCGAACGCAAGCTTCACCTTCACGTCGATGTCCGTCTGACTAAACTTCTTTTTCTGCTTCTTAGCCTCTGGGCCCTCGTTGTAAAACACCTTCCACGTGGCCCCATCTCCGGCGCCGTGCACACGTCCATATTGCGGCCGCTAGCCCAAAGGGAGTCCCTTAAGTTCGTTCAAGGCCCGGTTGAGAGGGGTGTCCCACTTGGGCCTCATCGGCGAAGTAGGGCTTTCGGCTGCGAGCTGGTGTTGCTTCTCCTGCAGAAGGAACGTGAACCGTTTACGAATGTGTAGTCGACTTGATCAGAAGCTAAATGTAAGGTGGTAAAAGAATAATTACCAGTATTGTAATCAATTTCCTCGTGATCTGGTCCGTGTAAAAAACCTTCTTTTCCTTGTCCCACTTGTAGCGGGCCCTGATGAAGTCACGCTCCAAGGGGTTGGTGAACTTCGCGAAGGGGTCTGGGAGACCCGCGGCTTCACGTTCTGCGTCCTCCTTATCCCATATGGGCCTTTTGCCAAGGTAGCCACGGCTTCTGAGGTGATGCTTCCCCGTGTTCCTTTGCTGAAGGCTCTTGAATTTCGCAGCCTTAGCCTTGGCTGCCTCGGTAGCGCAAGTGTCCTTGAACTTTTCGAACTCCTCTTTCGTAAGTGTCGGATTTTCCTCCAGAAACTTGGACAGGGGTACCTCAGCATCAATAGCTCGTTTCACCCTCCCTTTCCAGGAGGCCAAATCATTGCTGAACATGCCCATGGCATGATTGTTAATCTTTTTCATCTTCGAATCATCCCACGGTTGTTCTATGCTATCATCTTGGTCGGGGAACTTGAATCTCTTGTGCAACTTCGTCAGGAGCAACTGCCTCAAATGTTCTTTACTCCTTAAGTCATCGTCGTTGATGCTCGCACATTCCCGTAGGATGCATCCTACTTGGTCCCCATAGCACTTGCGAGGTTCTTCCGGCTCTAGTGGCTCAAACTTGCCAGGGGCCATCTTTGTGATCACCAGTCGTCCGATGCCGAGTTTGTTAGGTTTTCGTATCCTCTGCTTCTTCTGCTTCTTCTTTTCGGTAGCGGCATCGGCGTCGGTACCTTCCCCGCCGGTACCTTCCCCGCCGGTCTCGGCGCCGCCATCGGTGCTGGCGCCGTCGGTGTCGATGTCGGCGTCAGTACCATCATCGAGGCCGACCTGCAAACCTTGACTGTGCTTAGCAGACAAAAAGTCGAGGTACTGTTGTTCACCCTCATAATCCATCTCGTCTGCATCTTTGTCAGAAGGCCCGGTTTCTTCGTTGTTCGACATGTTTCCTATGATTAAGTCTCCTCATTTAATTCTAAAACTATAAAAAAACGAGAAATGACATAAAAAAAAGATCTATGTTTGCCGGAATGCCGTTTCCCAGCAAATCCCGGCACTCGATATGCCTACTTTCTAGCACAAGTCATGCCAAAATTCACGGAAAATTTCGGCATGACCTTTGCTAAAAAGTGGACATATCGAGCGCCTGAAATTCACCGGAATGGAAATGAATCAACATTCCGGCGAAACATAGGCCACTCGGATCATTTACCCTGCACATAATCATCATTTTCCAAATATGACATGTCCAAAACATCACATGTCCAAATATGACATGTCCAAATTCCAAATATGACATGTCCAAATCACATGTCCACATATCACATGTCCACTTCGAATTCTGTTTTTTTAAATAGCAACAATTGCTTTAACTAAAAAATTAAATAGCATCAGTTGCTTTAACTAATCTGTCCACTTCAAATTCTGTTTTTTAAATAACAACAATTGCTTAAACTAAAAAAATTAAATAGCAACAGTTGCTTTAACTAATCTGTCCTAGGTTTCGTACTAATTCTAATTAACTAACTAGCACTATAAAATTTAAATAGCAACAATTGCTTAAACTAAAAAATGCAAGAAACCTATATAATCAATTCTGTTTTTTCTTTTAACTACACCTAAAACACCTAAACCTAAATTTCTGCTTACAGAGGGTGCAGGGGCGAGGAGGCAGGCCCGACGACGGCCAAGGTTGGGAGGGGAGGAAGCAGAGGAGGGAGGCGTGGCGCGCCGGGGCCGGGGTCGGGGGCGTGGGCGAGGTTGCCGGGGTCGGGGGGTCGGGGGCGAGCGCCGGGGTCGGGGGCGAGGGCAGGACTCCGGCGAGGTCGAGGGCGAGGGCAGGGCTCCGGCGCTTGAGGCAGGGGTGTTGGGGATATAACCCGTGGTGAGACCCGCCCAGGCGGGGCCGGGTTACACCGGGCGGCTCGTAAGCCCAAGACTTGTAAGGTGGGCTTAAGGATGCAGGCAAGGCCGCCAGGGCGGCTTACCAGATGGGCCGTTGACAGGGGCCCAGAGACGGAAGGTGGCGTGAAGACCCGGGTGGCTAAGCCGCCCGGTGGCGGCTTACCCAAGATGGTATGGCGGCTTAGAGACAGAATAGGACACGCTGTGTGAGTCGGTTTGAGACTCGTGTAACCCGGGGCCTTGACCTCTTATATAAAGGCTAGACCCCGGGGCGGCTTAGACAAGAAACAAAGTAATCGAGAGCTAGGTCAAGCAATCCGCTCCCTTGTAATCGATACTCCAGCTAATACAACACAAGCAGGACGTAGGCTTTTACCTCTACTTGAGGGGCCGAACCTGGGTAAACTCGTGTCCTTCGTCCCGATCAACCCCTTTGAGTCCACTGCTATGGCGATGGCCTCGAACCTAAGTCTTCGGACATCTGCCGTGACAAAACCACGACAGTTGGCGCCCACCTTGGGGCAGACGCTCGGTGGTGTTGAGTTCTCAAAGGGCTCTCTACCAGGGATCGAGGGGTACGTGGTTGGCAGGATGACCAAGAGTCGCCGTGGCCGGCTCTACATCGACGACGCCGGCTGGGGCCCCGAGGCTGACTCCGTTGAGTATGGTTTCCGGGTCCCCTTCGGCGGGATTCACGTCTTCATCGGCAAGATCGGCGGATCTGAACCCGGGCCGGACGTCTACACCGACATCGTCGAGCCGGCTCGGCGCAAGCAACCCGCCCAACGTGGTCAACCCGCCCGTGCTAAACCGGGTCGGAAACACGTCTTCGTCGGCTTCACTCAGGGCATGGATCTAGAAGGATCTATGTCACAGGAGGAAACTCTCATCTGCTCTGAAAACGGATCTTCGAGCGGAGAGACGGAATCAATCTACCAGCTCCATAATGGCGGACTCGGGGGCTACGTTGAGCCTTACCCCGAGTCGGATTTTCATAAGCCGGAGGAATATGAGCCGCCGAACCGCGCAGCCGTCTTCATGGCGGGTTCCGCGGCGGCTCATAACAGCACAGCTGCTGAGGCAACCGGATCGGGGGCTGGCAGGCAGCCGGCTCAGGTCCTTCTGGATTTAATGGGTGAGCTTTCAACCCTGATGGCGACTGAGGTCACAGCTGAAAACCAAGCCGCCCGTAACACGGAGATTGCGAGGTTGAAGAATCAGATGACTGAAGTCCAGCAGGAGATTAATGAACTGAAGACTCAGATGGACGCTGAGGCAGAGCGCCTTAGGGCGGATGCTTTCCGTCTTGGGCTGGAGCAGCAATCAGCAGCGGCGGTTCAGCGGATGAGGCACCAATCCCGCTTGCCGGATCAGTATGAAGCGAGGAATCTTTTCAACACGCCAGGAACGGGACAGAACGTGCCTTTGGTCGTAACCCGGACGGCGGAAGTACCTGGAAGCCGGGCGGCGGCTCAGCATCAGCAGGTTAACCCGCCCCGACGAAACCAGATTACACCGACCTCTTTTCCTACGCCGCCGGGTCATTACTCTAACCCGGCGGAGAACTTGGTAGCGGCAGCGACTCGGCTGACTGCTATCCCAATCCCCGATGAGTCACCCTTCGCAGAAGAAGTGCGGAACGCGGTTGGATACCTGCGAACGGCAATGGCCCAGCAGGAGAAGTATGCTTACAGCCGGAGTCGTGTGCATTCAACCCCCATCCCCAGTCGCAGTTACAGCCGGCGTTATGAGTCGCCGGCGGTATCTAGCAGTGAACGACATCGGAACCCGCCGCGGGCTGACCGGCCGGCTCTGGATGCGCAGGCGCTGGTGGATCGAGCAAGAGCACAACGAGAAGCAGCGGCTCTGGCGGCAGCGGCGGCTCATCCGGAACCCACGGCTGCACCTTCCGTCTCAGCCGGAGCCGAGTTGACCTCCCGGGCTGTGGGAGTGCCGTGCTTAGCGCCGGCTTTACGGAACGAGCGCCTGCCAAAAGATTTCAAGGGCCCTCGTAAGGTGCCCAATTACACAGCTGACCTACCTCCGGAGGCTTGGATCGAAAGCTATGAGCTCGCCATGGAGATGTTGGATGTTAGTGATGCAGTGTGTGCCAAGTACTTTATCATGATGCTAGAAGGGCCGGCTCGCACGTGGTTGAAGGGTTTGCCACCCAACACTATTACTTCCTGGGCCGGGTTGAAGGCGAAATTTATCAAAAATTTCAAAGGGACGTGCAAGCAGCCCATGACGATCGTGGATTTGGATCATTGTGTGCAACAGACGGATGAGTCGGCTCATCATTGGGTCCGGCGGGTTTCGACTATCATCCACTCTTCAGAACAGATCACGGCGGCTCAAGCAGTTTTGATTCTGGAGAAAAATTGCCACTTTACGCCTTTGAAGCAGAAGCTTGGCCGGCTTAAACGTTCGTGTCAAGACATGGGGGAGCTTATGGCGGCTCTAACCAAATATGCGGACTCTGACAACACGAAAGACCCAGGCTCTGATGATGAAAAATCAGGTCAAGGGAAGAAAGGTAACAATGGAAAGGGTCAGCAGCAGAACGCGGCTGGAAACGGCAACTCTGGCAAGCGGAAACACCCGGACGGCGGGTCAGAATTGGTGGCGAATACCAGCGCTGGGAATAACCATGCCAAGGGCAATGGGAACTTCAAGCAGAATTTTAATAAGGGAAAGGTTCCATTTAATTTGGAAGCAATGCTTAATAAGCCTTGTCCAGAGCATAGTCGACCTGATAAGCCGGCAGGGCATACGTGGAGGAATTGCCACATTATGCGGCAGTTTCGAGATTACAGCCTTCAGCAGCATCATAACAACGGTAATGGACCGTCCGGCGGCTCAGGGCCAGGCGGGTCAGGAGCCGGCTTGGGTCCTGGCGGCTCAGGGTCGGGTTACCAGAATCAGGGTAATCAGGGAGGTCATAATCAACAGTCTGGAGGCGGTGGCCAACAGCAACATAACCAGTCCGGTTTTCAGAGTAACCCAAAACAACTTAGCGGGGGTCAGTATCACGTCTTCACAACCAGCTTCGACAAGCGAGACCAGAAGGTACGCAAGCGGGCGGTTAATGCGGTCATGCCGGCTCTCCCGCAATATCTGAAGTGGTCTGAGTATGACATCACTTGGAGCAGGGCGGATCACCCGCCGCGGGTTGACAACCCGGGGCAATTAGCTTTGGTGGTTGCCCCCCAAGTTGGTGGATACATGTTCACGAAGGTTCTTATGGATGGTGGTAGCAGCATCAACATCCTGTATTATGATACTTTCAGCCGGATGGGTCTGCTTGACAAAGATCTTAAGCCGTCTTCCACAGTCTTTCATGGTGTGGTGCCTGGCAAGTCGGCTTACCCAGTGGGCAGGATTTCGCTGGAAGTCGCCTTTGGTGATGAGTACAATTACAGGGTGGAGTCCCTGTGGTTTGAGGTGGTCAAAATTAAAAGTCCGTATCATGCTTTATTCGGACGGCCGGCTTATGCCAAGTTCATGGCTAGGCCTTGTTATGTCTACTTACAGCTCAAGATGCCCGGGTTAAGAGGAACGATTACTGTGCACGGTGATCGTAAGACGGCTCTTGAATGTGAGGAAGGCGATGCGGCTTATGCAGAGTCAAGTTGTGCAGAGGCAGAGCTCAAGTTTTATAAAGAGAATGTTGACCCGGAGGATATGACTCCCTTGAAGAAGCCTACTACGGAATCAGAGCCGCCCCTCAAGTTTTCGGCGGATGATACCAAACAGGTGGATTTTACGGAGGGCGACTCATCTCAGCAGTTCACTATAGGGGCTAACATGGACCCCGCATAGGAAAGCGCGCTCATCAAATTCATCCGTGAGAATCGGGACATCTTTGCATGGAAGCCGTCTGACATGCCGGGTGTACCGAGAGAGTTTGCTGAGCACCACCTTAATGTGGATCCTAAGTTCAAGCCGATCAAGCAATTCCTTCGTCGTTTCAATGAGGAGCGGCGCAAAGCTATTGGAGAAGAAGTAGCCCGGCTCTTAGCAGCAGGGTTCATCATGGAGGTCTTTCACCCGGAGTGGTTAGCTAACCCGGTGCTGGTGCTTAAAAAAAACGGCACTTGGCGAATGTGTGTGGATTACACGGATCTCAACAAAGCCTGTCCAGCTGACCCGTTTGCTCTCCCTCGGATTGATCAGATCATTGATGCAACGGCGGGTTGTGAGAGTTTATGCTTCCTGGACGCCTATTCAGGTTATCACCAGATCAAGATGGCAGTCAAAGACCAAGAGAAGACGGCTTTCATCACGCCTTTTGGTGCTTTCTGCTATGTGTCTATGCCTTTCGGGCTCAAGAGTGCCCAGGCGACTTATCAACGTTGTGTGCAGAACTGTCTTCACAGTCAAATTGGGTGCAATGTTCATGCTTATGTGGATGATATAGTGGTCAAGTCAAGGAAGAAGGAAACTTTGCTGGACGACCTGAAGGAGACTTTCGACAACTTGAGGGTTTACAAGATGATGCTTAACCCGGCCAAGTGTGTTTTTGGAGTTCCAGCAGGCAAGCTTTTGGGGTTTCTGGTTTCTGAGCGTGGGATTGAAGCTAACCCGGACAAGATCAAAGCAATTACATCTTTGTCTGAGCCGGCGTGCATAAACGACGTTCAGCGCCTGGCGGGTCGAATCGCCGCGTTAAGCCGATTCATAAGCCGCCTGGGCGAGAAGGCAATCCCCTTGTATCAAATGATAAAGAAGACGGATGATTTCGTCTGGAGCAAGGCGGCGGGTGAGGCGTTTGATGCGCTTAAGAAGCAACTGACTGAGCCGCCCGTCTTGGCTGCTTCGGCTGAGAAGGAACCGTTACTCCTCTATGTGGCGGCTAACAACAGGGCAGTCAGCGCTGCGGTTGTTGTGGAGCGCAAGGAGGCAGGGAAGGAATATCCGGTTCAACGGCTGGTTTACTACGTCAGTGAAGTTTTGATCGAGTCCAAGCAGCGATACCCACATTGGCAGAAGCTGATCTATGGAGTATTCATGGCAAACCGGAAGTTGAAACACTATTTTTTGGGACATCCGATCACAGTGGTTAGCTCTGCCCCGTTGGGAGACATAATTCAAAACAGAGAAGCCACTGGCCGGATTGCTAAGTGGGCGTTGGAGCTTGGACCTCTTAATCTAAAATATGTGCCTCGCACAGCGGTTAAGTCTCAAGCTTTGGTGGACTTTATAAACGACTGGACTGAGTGTCAGTCGCCAGAGGAGAAGCCGGACACCACTTATTGGACGATTCACTTCGATGGGTCTAGACAGCTGGAAGGTTCGGGGGCTGGAGTTGTCTTAACTTCCCCCAAAGGTGATAAGTTCTGTTACGTATTAAGGCTGATGTTTCCTTGTACTAACAATGCAGCTGAGTATGAAGCTTTGCTTCATGGCCTCCGGGTTGCTAAGGAGATGAATCTGAGCCGGGTTCGATGCCTCGGCGACTCAGACCTTGTGGCTCAGCAAGTTTCAGGCACGTGGGATTCCAAAGACCCACGCATGGCGGCTTATCGTCAGGCGGTAGACGTCGTTGCAGGTCACTTCAAGGGTTATCAGGTGGATCACATTGATCGTCGTAAGAACGAGGCGGCTGACGCATTGTCAAGAATTGGCTCCCAGCGTAAGCCGGTGCCGCCTAACGTTTTCTTGGACGTGTTATATCACCCTTCAGTTAAGTTACCTTCGGAGGAAGATCTGGCTATTCCTGACCCGGAGGGGCAATTGGTGGCGGCTCTGCGTGCTATTCCTGACTGGACGTTGCCTTACATGGCGTATCTAACTCGTGGCGAGTTACCTGACGAGGAGACCTTGGCAAGACAAATCGTCAGACGATCCAAGTCCATGACAATCATCAATGGCGAGTTACATAAACGCAGTGTTACAGGCGTTTTTCAGCGTTGTGTTTCACCTGAGGAAGGCAAGGAGATCCTTAATGAAATCCACGCCGGAGATTGTGGTCATCATGCCGGCTCAAAATCTCTGGTGGCCAAGGCTTTTAGACATGGTTTCTTCTGGTTGACGGCTCACAAGGATGCAGAAAACTTAGTGCTCAAGTGTGATGGCTGTCAAAAGTTTGGACGGCGTGTTCATGTGCCGGCTCAGGAGTTGCGCATGGTCCCGATTACTTGGCCGTTTGCGGTCTGGGGGCTTGATATGGTCGGGCCCTTCAAGAGATCCAAAGATAAGAAGACCCACCTTTTGGTGGCGGTTGATAAATTCACGAAGTGGGTAGAGGCTGAGCCGGTCAGCAAGTGTGACGCAGCTACGGCGGTTCAGTTTGTCAAAAAATTGATCTACCGTTTTGGTTACCCTCACAGTATAATCACAGATAATGGCACAAACCTATCCAAGGGGGCTATGCAAACCTTCTGTGAAGAAGAGCACATCCGGCTTGACGTCTCTGCAGTTGCTCATCCACAGTCCAATGGTCAGGCGGAGCGTGCTAACCAGGAAATCTTGAGAGGTATCAAGCCCCGACTTATGGTTCCTTTGCAGAGAACGCCGGGTTGTTGGGTTGAGGAGTTACCATCAGTCTTATGGAGCATCAATACAACTCCCAACAGATCCACTGGCTATACGCCTTTCTTCATGGTTTATGGCGCAGAAGCCGTCTTACCAAGTGACATACATCATGACTCGCCACGGGTGGCGGCTTACGTTGAGACAGACAATGAGACCGCGTGTCAAGACGCGTTGGATGCTTTGGATGAAGAGCGTGACCTGGCGGCGGCTCGATCGGCGATTTATCAGCAAGACCTGCGCCGCTATCACAGCCGCCGAGTCAAGACCCGGACGTTTCAAGCAGGCGACTTAGTGTTGCGCCTGATTCAAGATCAGACGGATGCGCACAAGTTGTCTCCTCCATGGGAAGGGCCTTTTGTGGTTAGCAGAAACCTCAACAATGGGTCATACTATCTCATTGACGTACGAGACGAGTCACGCACTTCTGGGCAGGAGACCCTCCGGCCGTGGAATATCGCTCATCTGCGGCCTTACTACACCTAAGTCATCGACTTCCCTCGTTGTATAATATCATTGTATATATATTATATATATATATAATAAAGTTGGTATCCCTGCAAGCCGGGGCATCTGCCGTTTTTACATCACATTGTCCAAGATGGCTACAATCATATGATCATTTGGAGGCTTTCAACCTGCCGGGTTAGGCTTCAAGCCTCTTGGTCTGGCTCTTCAAGCCGGAGTTACAAGGTCATTTGGGGGCTTCTAACCCGCCGGGTTAAGCTTCAACCTTCTTGATCGGCTCCTTATCTACAATATCACCACATACTGGCGGCTTACAAGACGGCGGCTTATAAGTTGGTGTGCAAAGTTGATAATATCAACAAAGATTACTGGGAGTGCAGTGAGTCATGAACTCACCTCCTCTAATCTGTGAAAACGGGTTATGCCTGCCTGTATGCAGATGCACTTTGTCAGGGGTGCAGCGAGTTCTAAAACTTACCCCCTGCAAAGGCCTCTTACAGCGGCGAGGCTAACTGTAAGGCCGGGTTATACCTGCCTGTATGTAGATGCGCTTTGTCAGGGGTGCAGCGAGTTCTATAACTTACCCCCTACAAAGGCCTCATGCAGCGGCGAGGTTAACTCTTACATTTGTAACTACGGGTTATACCTGCCTGTAAGTAGATGCGTTTTGTCAGGGGTGCAGCAAGTTCTATAACTTACCCTCTGCAAATGCCTCTTACAGCGGCGAGGTTAACTCTTCTATTTGCTGCGTCTCTCTGGGTTGTTACGCTCTTATTAAGAGTTCAAAGTAGCTAAGACCACAGAAGAACCGGCTTATACATTCGGAAAAGCAGGCAAGGAAAATGAGGTTTCACGCCTCCGGGTTAGACTTTTTAAGTCACCCTTCGCAGTGATGCAGAACATGTTTCTGTCTTCTTATATTGCCGGGTTTGTCTACAAGGTAAGACGCCGTGCAGATTGATATCATAAGCCGCTTGAAGAAAAGCAAGGAATATATTATGATTGACTAAAGACTCATACGTGCACTATGGCACGGGTCAGACAGTGAGAGTTTTTCTACAAGCCTATTACAAAGCTCTCTTTGAGAGCTCACCAGGCAAGCAGCCAAAAGTTTTATACACATCGGCGGCTCAAGAAGCCGGGTTATCAAATATCAAGTTCAGCTTGACGGCGGGTCATCCTGCTCCGGGTCTTCGACTTCTTCGATCTGAAGATTGTCCACGTCCCAGTTGCAGTGTGTTAGTGCTTCAAACTGGGCGTCCTCAAACAGAGGAGACGGATCAATCTCAGGGGCGAAGAAATGCTTACGGCGCACGGGGGTCAAGTCTCTGCATTCAAATGTGGGACCACGTATCTTCTTGGATGTCTCGCTGTAAGCCGCCTGGTAAGTTGACATGTCAAGATCCTCCACCAGCTTGGAGGCAAGAACCCTGGAAGATTTTCTGCATTGAGCATAGTCTTCTGTAGTGAACTCCGAGCCGTCATCTTTCTTGGACGGGAACCCGTCCATCATCTCGTCAGCAGTTAACTCAGGAGCGAAAGCCAAGCACCGGCTTAGCGCAGATAGAGCCCCCTGCCTGGCGGCTGATCTTTTGAGCTCATCAATCTGCTTAGGCAGCGTGGACAGCAGCTCTAAGATATCTTTCATGTGCTTGGGGATGCTCCTTTCAGTCAGCATAGCTTTAATGGTCAGGAGAGTCCCGCAGTAGAGTTGTTTAGCTAAGGAGTACACTGCCTTCAGCTTCATCACACTGTCAGAGGATAACTGGCGGCTCCTTTCACCTGCAAAAAAAAAAAAAAAAAAAGGTTTGGTGGTATAAGCCGCCAGAAATATTATTTATCACGGACAAGACGGTCATTAAGTACCATATGCTTACCAAAGATAGCAGAGGTCATCCTGGATATATGCTGTTTCAGGGTCTGCAGCTCTGTCGACACAGTGGCAAGCCGCCCTTCAGCATCTTCTGCACGCTTGGTCAGGGCGGCTTGATGAGTTTCAGTATTCTTCTTGAAAAGAGCTAAGTCCACTTGCGTCTTTTCAAGATCTTCGACGGCAACCCGCCACTTGGTTTCCGCCTCTGACCGGGCGGTCTGTTGCACATCGAGATTTTTCTTCAGGCTGGCCATTTCAGACTCAGCCGCCTCTAGAGCATCCTGTAACAATTCAAAAGCAGGAAAAGGGGGGTTCAATGTTCATGGTAAGTTACCACTGAGGAAATTATGCTACAAGTCTCAAGCAGATTGCAAGCAATATACTCGACACTTGGGGGCTAATGTCTATTTGTTCTCTAGGGCTTGTCCCGGCTAATCTTTAAAAAAAAAAAAAGGTAAGCCGGCCCTTGGGGGCTACAGATCACGCTCTCAAGTCTTTCAATTAAAGTCCCGACTCATCTTTAAAAAAAAAAAGATAAGCCGGCCCTTGGGGGCTACAATCAGCATTTATACAGTATCCAATGAGAATCCGGGTCATCATTTCATGATAACCCGGACTTGGGGGCTGCAACTGTTCAAACTCTATACATCGAGTATCGGCCTACTACTTACACTAACCCGATACTTGGGGGCTACAGATCAAGTTATGAAAAGTATTGCTAAGGAAAGCCCCGGTTTATTATTTGACATATTAATCCGGCTCTTGGCGGCTAGGAAAGGGTATAAAGGACAGGCTGGTAAAAGTATTACCTCATATTTTTTCTTCATAAGGCTGACAAACTTCAGCTCCATCTTCTGGCTTGACTCCAGGCGGTTTAGAAATCCAGCATGAAGTTCATCAGCGGTAAACTTCTCCAGTACAGTAGGTTCCAAATTAAATTCCTCCAGCAAAGAAGTTTCAGCTTTGCCACAGTGCCTTGTTAATACACGGGGTTCAGGGGTGTGGTGACCCGTCTCAGTAATAGCAACGTCTGGAAGGGCTGTTTCTTCATCAGCCATTGAAGGGCTGGGCAGTTTAGGATCATCCCTCGCAGGGCTTTCAGCGGTCGTATCATGACCCGCCGGCTTAGGTGGCTGGTGAATGTTTTTCTCAGTATCTGCGGCTGGTAGAGAGGCCGGCTTAGCAAACACTGGCTCTTTAGCAATTGGGGCGGCAGTAGACCCGCCAGTTTTTCTTCGTTTGGCTTGGGCCCTGGAAGGCGCAGTTGATGGTTATATATATGTCAAGGACATTGAAAACATTCAAGTGCAAAATAATATACATACTCCGGGTTGATCTTCATTGGGGGCAGCTTTGATGCGGTTGAGTCGCCAGATGAAGGCGGAGAGTCCTGAAGGCATCCAAAGTAATACAACAGTAAAATTACAATGCAAAGTTGATGAGAATTATGTTTCCGTAAAAGGATACCTCAGCTGGCCGTTTTCGAGGAGTCGGGGAATGAGGTAACCCGGCCACGAGGTCGTCAGAGCCGGCGCTCCGGGTCTGGCGTCGGGAGTTGTGCTGTTGCTTTTTCAAAAGGAAATTGGGATCTAAGTGAGCAAGAGGATGAGAGAAGGGGACTTTCCGGACGACCCGCCGTACTCTGTCTGGTGAATAGATCTCTGAGTCAGAAATATCAATTACCTCAGGAGCGTTGGCGTGGCTTGCTTCCGTCTCATCCTGTGAGTAATTATTGTCAATAAGCTGTATAAAGAGACGGCCAAGAGAATCAAGTTCTACCTCCGAGTCGTCACTTTCGGCCGGCTCTGGAGTGGCGGCTTTCTTCTTCTTCTTGGCTGGGGTTTTCGTCTTAGGCCTTCTCACCGGCGGGTTAAATTTCTTCTTCCAGAACGGGGAGTTGGCCTATATATATAAGCCGCCGGTTAAGGTTACAAGGTGCAAGATAAGTATAATCAATTGAAGGAAAAGAGACTTACGTCTGGAGCCGGATTCTTGGCATAGAAGGGCTTTAGCCCAACCTTGTCGCAAGCTTCCTGACTTTCGCCAAGGAGTCCCTTGACGCCACTGTTGATGTCTTCGTCAGTCAAGGGAGTTGTCTTGAAGCAAAGGGGGTCATTGGGTTCACCCGTATATTCGCACATGAGCCGGTCACGCCGGCTCAACGGCATGATTTTCCAGCTTACCCAGCAACGGGTTAGGTCAACACCTGTCAAGCCGTTAGCCAGCAGAGCCTTGACCTTGGTGTAAGCCGAGGCATACTTTGCCCGCTCGGCGGCTGTCATTCGTGCTGGGAAGGGGTTGTCATTGGTAAAGCAGAGCCGGGTTGGACGGTAACCCGGCAGGGGATTCTCGCCTTCAGGAGAGGTGTCCTGGCAATAAAACCAGGTTTTGTTCCAGTCCTTGGGGTGACTCGGCAAGGTGGCTGAAGGGTATGGCAGGTCTCTTCGTCTTTGGATGGTAATACCACCAAGTTCCAAGCTGGGACCGGCCGCCATTTCAGTCTGGCGGTTTGCATAGTGATATTCATAGAAGAGGTCAACAGACGGTTCTTCTTGCATATAGACTTCAGTTAAAACTTGGAATTGGCATATATTGGTAACTGAGTTGGGGCCTATGTCTTGAGGATGGATCTGGAAGAAGTGAAGAACATCCCGAAAGAACTTTGACCCGGGAGGGCGAAACCCGCGAAGGATGTGGTCAGTAAATATGATGATCTCTCCCTCCTTGGGCTCAGGCCTCTTCTCCGGTCCTGGAACCCGCCAGTGTATTTCCTCTTTACTTGGTAACATGCTAGATTCAACAAAGTTAGCTAGGAGTTCTTCAGTGACTCCGGAGCTGACCCAATCACAGGAGGATGGAGTCCTTGTCATGACGGCGGGTTACGCTACAAAAATAGAAGGAATGGCGGGTTAAGAAGAGCAGTCGCTGTGTAATGCAGTTATAATCAGTATAAGTGGAAGAGCTAAGCCGCCAGAAAAATTGGCGGAGAGCCGGCAATACAATGGCGACTTACGAAGCCAAGATGGTATGGATGGGAAAATGACTAAATGCAGAAAACAGATTTTGCATATCGTCTATTCATTGCAAGATCTACGGACGAAGAAAAAATGAAAATGAATACGACCTAGAAATAACAGTGGATGAACGAGATCAATCTACCCGCAACAATGAGTGTCATATGGACACAAAAATGAGTAGGGGATGGACTTCGGAGGAGTGCCCGCAGCCAAAGGGTAGTGATACGAGGTCTTGGGCAGTGCTCGATGCCTCGGTGGTTATCGATGGTGATGAACTCGCAAGAACAAGGAAGAACTCGGAACCCTAACGGGAGTGTACACAGATTCAATGAGGATCAGAGGAGCTTACCTCTGAGATGCGGAGGCGCCGATGAGGCTCTGGTCCGTTTCGGGCTGAGGCAGTGGCCGGCGGGGAGAGCGACGGCGCGTCTTCGGTTGCGGGCAGCGGAGCTCTGGAGAGGGAGGCTTCACGCGAGGAAGGAGACGACAGCGACAGGCGGAGAAAGGGAGGAGGCGCACGTGGCGCTATTTATAAGGAAAAGGGCAACCGTACGCGCGAAAGTGGGGAACTACAGTAAATTGGCGCCTTGATTTTCGGGATGACCTTTCGGTGACAAAGATCCGTTGCGAACGTCATGGAATCTTTTCCGAATATTCCATGTGACGTCATGGCGGGTTACAAGTTGACTTTCCAGATGACAGCGCAATGAAGACTCGCCGTTAAGTAAAGATAAAGATTGACATGAGCTGGCTCAAATCAACCTGGGGCCTAATGTTGGGGATATAACCCGTGGTGAGACCCGCCCAGGCGGGGCCGGGTTACACCGGGCGGCTCGTAAGCCCAAGACTTGTAAGGTGGGCTTAAGGATGCAGGCAAGGCCGCCAGGGCGGCTTACCAGATGGGCCGTTGACAGGGGCCCAGAGACGGAAGGTGGCGTGAAGACCCGGGTGGCTAAGCCGCCCGGTGGCGGCTTACCCAAGATGGTATGGCGGCTTAGAGACAGAATAGGACACGCTGTGTGAGTCGGTTTGAGACTCGTGTAACCCGGGGCCTTGACCTCTTATATAAAGGCTAGACCCCGGGGCGGCTTAGACAAGAAACAAAGTAATCGAGAGCTAGGTCAAGCAATCCACTCCCTTGTAATCGATACTCCAGCTAATACAACACAAGCAGGACGTAGGCTTTTACCTCTACTTGAGGGGCCGAACCTGGGTAAACTCGTGTCCTTCGTCCCGATCAACCCCTTTGAGTCCACTGCTATGGCGATGGCCTCGAACCTAAGTCTTCGGACATCTGCCGTGACAAAACCACGACAAGGGGCGTGGGCGAGGTCGCCGGGGTCGGGGGCGAGCGCCGGGATCGGGCTCCGGCGGTGAGGGCACGGGCTCCGGCGCTTGAGGCAGGGGCGCGCGGCGAGGGCAGGGCTCCGACGCTTGAGGCAGGGGCGCGCGGCGAGGGCACGGGCTCCGGCGGCGACGAGGGGGGAGAAGAGAGAGTGGGGATTTGGGGGAAGCAGAGGTGGGAAGCCCGCTGGGGCCGAGGGTTAAGTCAACATAGCAGTACCTATAGCAGTTTTCCTGTTTGTTTCTTCTATTGTCTTTTCCTTTATTTTCTCTTCCTTTTCTTTCCTTCTTTTTCTTTTCTTTTCTTTTCCTTTTTTCCGAGAGCAGGAACGAAGGGAAGGTGATACAATGTATATAACTAAGGCGATATATATTGCATCATTTGACGGTTAAGTATGTATACAAAATAGGAACATATATATTACATCATTTGACCAATAACGGTTCCTCAGCGTCGACGTTTTCGTTTTTGAGTGAGCTTCTTTCCCTTCTTGTTCGTTGAAGAATAATTGAGCCCCTTATTGTGACTTTTTCTTTTCCATGGAGTACGATCTTTCTTAGGTAATGTAGTATTGATTCTTCTTTTGACGTATACTTCATCGTCATCGTCATCTTCCCTCATTGGGTTGCCGTACTAGTCGTAGTCTTCCTCGTTGGCGACTCCATCCATTCCAATGATGTTCCTTTTGCCTCTCCTCATGACAACACGGCTGGGATTGCACGGGTCGGTTATGAAGAAGCATTGTGTCATGGTAGTACCCATGGCTCGTTTTTTGCAATAGCGTTCACGGTACCGCTCTTGGCGTCGGGTATAGTCATGGTAGTGAAATACCGGTTTTCTCTTTCGACATTCTTAGCCCATCTAACACGGAACATCGTCGCATTGTGCAGTCCAGAGTAGTCAAGCTCCCAGATCTCGTCGACCCTTCCGTAAAATCTCTCAGTTGCGCCGTTGTCGCTGTCGGTCATGCATTCCATCGTCACCCCTGAGTTCTGATCATCACTGTCCATATCTTTGGCCTCCGTGTAGAACGTGTATCCATTGATATCGTATGCCTGATAGGTGACGAGGTTGGGCGAGGGGCCATGTGCTAAGGCGTATATGAGCAATCTGTCCTTAGAGCCCTCTTCCGGGGGATTAGCAATAATATGCTCTTTGAACCAATGCAGGAAAGTGGAGTTGTGCTCTCTAGTAACTTCGGCGTCCGTCCTACATACCCCCCGGTCACGATACTTCTTTGCGATAGTTTCTTTGTGCAGTGTCACGAAAGGATCTACCTAGTGTAGGTGTTGTAGCACTACCAAGTTTGCTATGTCAAAGTCGGTGCGTCGATCTGAGTAGGCCACATGCAGTTTCCTGCGACCGTTGGAGTGACCTTCTCCTTCGAGCCTCCCATCGTGCTTGTTAACGGGCAAACCAACACCAGGCGGCCGGTCTGCGCCATATAGAAAATTCTCGTAGACAGAGATGAACTCTTGTGTTAGATAGCCCTGGACGATGCTTCCATCCGGACGGGACATGTTACGAACGAATCCTTTGATGATCCCATTCATCCTCTCAAACGGCATCATGTTGTGAAGGAATGACGGCCCCAGGTCTATTATGTCGTCCACAATATGGACACACAGATGCACCATGATGTCAAAGAACGCGGGTGGGAAGTACATCTCAAGCTCATTTAGTATGACAACGATCTCTTCCTGTAGCCTTCGGAGCTGCTTCACACTGATCGACTTTCGAGAGATGACGTCGAAAAAGTTGCAGAGACCAATAAGCGTATCACGGTTGTGCTTGTCCATTATCCCTCTAAGGGCAACAGGTAGTATTTGCGTCATCATCACATGACAGTCATGGGACTTCATCCCGCTGAACCTTTTCTTCTTCGTGTCTAGATATCTGCTTATCTTGCCACAGTAACCGGAACTAACTTTGATTCCGGTAAGGCACTTGAAGAATTGATCGATCTCGGCTGGACTTAAGGTGAAGCAAGAAGGGGGGCAATAATCCTCTTCCTTTACTTTTTTGCCCTTCTTCTCCCGCGCCTCTGTATCCGTCTCTGTCTCCTCTGACTTTTTATGGGGCGGCATGTGCAGATCTGCCCTGATCTACAAATCTTGCAAGTCTTTTCTTGCCTTCGGCCCATCCTTGGTCTTATCCGGCATGTTCATCAGTGTCACAAGCAAGCTCTCAAGGACATTCTTACAGATATGCATTTGATCAAGGCAATGAGGCGTGTCATGTTTGTGCCAGTACTACAAGTCCCAGAAAACAGACCTCGTCTTCCATACCTTCAGCAGCGGCTCCGGCGCCTTTTTCATCGTCCTTCCCGGCACGGGGCACTGTTCCCAGTTTTTCAATAGCTCATCGATTTCGGCGCCACTCCGCTTACGTGGAGGTCCTCGATGCTCAGCCTCAACATTGAATAGATCTCCACGGTTTCTCCACGGGTCATCCTTCTCGAGCCATCTTTGATGCCCCATGTACACGATTTTCCCAGACCCGCCATCTTTCCTTGGCGTTAGCTGCTAAGACGTCGTATCATCCATGCACCGCGTGCATCCGCAATATCCATGGCACACCTGTCCTGCGACATATCCGTAACCGAGATAGTCGTGCACCGTCGTGATCAACGCGGCTCTCATATAGAAATACTCGCCTTTGCTGGCGTCCCATGTCTTGGCCGGTGTTTTCCATAACGTGTCTAACTCCTCTTGAAGTAGCCCCAGATACAGATTAATATTATTTCCCGGTTGTTTCGGCCCTTGAATCAGCATGCTCATGTGTATGTACTTCGACTTCATGCACAACCAGGGGGGAGGTTGTACATCCATACAAACACGGGCCATGTGCTATGGTTGGTGTTCTGGTTGCCAAACGGATTCATGACATCGGTACACGCGCCGAGCACGATCTTCCTTGCATCACATGCGAAATACCGATATTCGCCGTTGAACGCTCTCCACTGGCTTCCATCCACGACGTGTCTCGGCTTCGGATCATCTCCATCGTCGGGCTTCTTCCTCTCCGTGTGCCAGCGCATGAGCTTTGCTTCCTTGGGATCTACGAAATACCGCTGGAGACGGGGAGTGATCGGTAAGTACCATACAACTTTCTGGGGAGATTTGTTCCCGGCCTTCTTGCATCGAGAAGCATTGCACACCGGACAGCTTGTTTTTTCCGCGTGCTCCTTCCGATAAATTATGCAATCGTTGATGCATGCATGGTATCTAACGTGCGGCAGATCAAGAGGGCACATGATCTTCTTGGCCTCATCCACACTAGTAGTACATAGATTTCCCGCAGGAAGAACATCCTTTAGGTACCTGAGAAGCTCATCGAGGCTAGTGTCGGTCCATTTGTTTTTAGCCTTCGTGTTCAGGAGTTCGAGCGTGAAACTCAAGCAGGTCACCTCGGGATTGCAACCATGATACAATGGAGTGTTCGAGTCTACCACCAGTTGCTGCAGCTTGGCCTCCTCTCTAGAAGCAGCTCTCTCAGTACTCGTCTCCTTGTGAAGAAGTGCTTGAACATGAGCGTCCCGCACGATTGAACTTAGTACCGACGAATTCTGCGGCGTGGAGTCCACGTTTTCTCCACCGCCATGTCCGGCCCCTTCTCCGCCGCCATGTCCGGCCTCTTCCCCTCCGCCATGTCCGGCCCCTTCTTCGCCGCCATTATCGATTATCTCTTCGTCTTGCCCCATGTCGTCATTGCCTACCCCGTCGGCGTCCTCAACATCATCATCCTCATCTTCAATTATCCACCGAGTATAGCCATCCATGAAACTAGTCATGAGAAGGTGCGCCATCACATGACCATGGTCATAGGGGTCGAGCCAAGCTCATCCTTTGCATCTTCGACACGGACATAAAACCTTTGTCAGGTTATTTTCTTTCATGTCCTGCACCGCCGACCGCAACCACCTGTCCACCACCGTTCCACTGACCATCATGAATGCCTACACGGTAATAATAAACAAATTGATTATAAAAATGCATGCATGCATCAAAGTCATACAAAAATTCGGCATGACCTTCCCTAAAAATAGGACATATAGAGTTTGCCCGGAATTCGCCGAAACGGAAATAAATCGACATTTCGGCAAAACATAGGCAACTCACAAGCACAATTCGGCGGCAACTCATGCCACACACACAATTTCCATCATATCGCCCGATTATGTCATATCGCACAGATACACATATTTCCATTCTTGCAAAAGCATAATTTTTTAATCACCGTACCTATCTCGAGATCGAGCACGGTGATGATGATGTCGATAGGTGTCGCCACACACACCTATGGAATGATCAAAAGTGGACAAAGCTCTTCTTGTTGATAAGGCTATAGATCTAGTTAGGGAGGTACATAGGTCACTTCACTAAATGCTAGCTAGATCTACCTAGCTAGCTAGTTTGGGAGGAGACAAGTTCAACTAGTGGAGGGGGAAGGAAAAACAGAAAGGAGAGGCATTAATGGAGGTTGGTGTAGTTAGCTAGGAGTAATAAAGAGAGAGAAAGATAGGTAGAAGAAGGAGAGTAATGGGGGGGGAGAAGTAGTGAGGAAGAAGCAAAGTGAGGGAGAGAGGAGGTGGGAGCTAGGGGAAAGTGAGGAAGAGAGGAGGGGAGGGGGGAGGAAAAAGGTGGTATGGCTGCGGCTTAGCAGTAGCGCTGGGAGAAAAACGCGCTGCTGCTAATAAGATAGCAGTAGCGCTCCTCTGTCACACGCGCTACTGCTAAGCGGGGCCCGCCATGTGGCCAGTTTCAAAATTAGCAGTAGCGACATGAAAAAAAAGCACGCTGCTACTATCACATTAGCAGTAGCGCGGTTATCGAGGACGCGCTACTGTTAAACCTAGCGTGGCGGGAACGGTCGATCAATTTTAGTAGCAGCGCGGTTCTACCGCGAAGCGCTACTGCTAAGTTGGTAGCAGCAGCGCGTGTCTGCAGGACGCGCTACTGCTAATTAGCAGTAGCGCCCCATACTTTCCCGCGCTGCTGCTAAGATTATGTGTATAAGGTTTTCTCTAGTTGTGAACCCCCGTTGGCGCAGGTGCCCCGGTGGCGATTGGGAGAAAAAGAAGAAAGCAGCGCCTGGGGCGAAGGCGACACCCATTCTGAAAGCAACCTCAGCCCTTGGTCGGGGTTTCGGAGGGCAAGGGGGGGCGTGCATCGTCCTGGCACAGGGCTCGGCCGCGCGGGTACCGCCACGGCGGCATCCAATACCTCCCCAGCACGTCGAGAGGGCGCAAATGCCAGGGTCGCGGCATTCCAGCCCCCAGCATCTCCCGCCAGGGCTATGGTGCCGCAACCCCCGGCACCTCCTGCCGAGGCTGTGACCCCTTAGCCCGCGACGGGAGGAGGGTGACTCAACCCTCACCAGCTGTCCTGATCCCCGCAACCGGACCGCGTACGGGGCCTGACCTGGGGCGCCCCCATGCTGCGGCGACCTTCGAGGCCCTGGAGGTCGATGGTGCAACTTCCTCAGGCGGACCGTGGGAGCCAAGTGCGGGAGGGGTCCCGGAGCCATGGGCGGGGAGTGACGGGGCCCTTCTAGTCATGGCAGCGTCCGGTGCCAGGGTTCCAGTCCCTCGACAGGGCCTTGCCTTGGTGAGCGAGGGCACCTTGCTCAGGCATGGTGCTTTGTCCGACGCCCAGGTTGTGATCGACCGGCTCGGGGCGGACTTGCGGGCCGCCAAGGCACGTCTCACCGCGGAGCGCTCGAGGCTCGCCGCAGGGTGGTGCTGACTCGACGCCTCCACCAGAGAGGCCCTCACCAAGACCAAGGCTGCCCTTGCTGAAGGCAAAAAGGAGGCCGCCGAGGCGAAGGCCACTTGCGAACGCGCCCTCGCCGAGAAGGTCGGGCTCGCCCAGCGCTGTGCAGAAGCTGAGGCCTGTCTGAAGGCGCTTCAGGAGCATGTCTTGCAGGAACAACAAGTCCAGATGTGGGAGAAAGATCTAGAGGTTCGCGCGTTGGAGCTCATGGACCGCAGCTCCGAGCTTACGAAGGTGGCGGTCGAGCAGGCTACGGAGCGTGGGCGCCTGGAGACATTGCGGCATGAGCTGGCTGAGGCCCAAGAGGCTCACACCAAGTGAGGCTCTGAGGCCGACGCCAAGCTGGATGCTCGGGAGAAGGAGATTCTGGCCGCCGCCGACGCAAGGGTCGCAGTGGACCATGCTGTGCTTTCCTCCCTCGAGCTCAGGGCCCGCCAGGCCCTGGGCTCTACTTGCAGGTCGAGCGTCGACGCTCCTCTTGTCCCCCTAGGTGCTGGCTATGCCGAGCTTTCCTCCGAGCTTGTGGGGAAGCTCGAGGATGCTGCCCAGAGGGTGGATGGCCTCTTGGAGGACGAAAGCCGCGGTCTGTTCTCCGTGGTGGTGACCCACGTCTTCAACAACCTTCTCCTCCCGTGATCCCCACTTCAACCTCGACGAGGTATCCGGTCCAGTGCCTGAGGAGTCTCGCGGCGACCTGGCGGCAGCCGTAGAAGGCCACGTGACCGCGATGGTCGAGAATTTCTTCTGCTTCGATGACGGCGAAGAACCTGCGGCGAGCCTTCCTTCATCGTCCAGAAACGAATTAGCCCTGCCTCGGGGATGCGTGAGATGATGGTTTAATTGCGGGGAGTACTTGAACTTTGTAATAACTGCTTTCGATTTGTAACTTCCCTCTTGCTTGCCTTTGTGCTTTGCGTCGACAGGGCCCAGCCCTGCGCGTACCTCAGCCGTCGTTAGAGCGCCAAGTCACGATGCCTGAGCAGAACCAAGAGGTGATGGGCTACGAGCGCTAGTGTAGGCTACTGAAATGTGATGCTCAAGAGCCCCTTTGGACGCGCAAGCGGCTTGCTCGAGAGCCCTGGTGCTCTGCATCGGCAGGGCCCAGCCCCGCGCATACCTCAGCCGTCGCTGGAACGCCAGGTCGTGATGCCTGAGCCGAACCAAGAGGTGAGGGACTACGGGCACTAGTGTAGGCTCTGGAGTCACGAAGCTCAAGATCACCCCTTGAAGCGCAAGTGGCTCCGAAAAGAAGAACTGCCTTGGGGGCGTCGCGCACTCGCCGATTTACACTTGGGTGTCACGCAAGGAAACTAGACACCAAGGGCCTCAGGAGGTGACGTGCACGGGCCAAGCCCACGAGACAGAGCTCGGTTGTTTGAATTTTTCGGCGCCGCAGGGACTAACCCGAGCACAGGCACCGTGTCCATCCCCGGCTCGCGCGAGGTACAAGGGGAAATTGGTTAGCGTGGAGCTCAGTCGATCTTCCACCAGCGCGGAGCATGGGGCTTCCACTTGGGCATGGGCGGGAGTCCTCCCGAGGCCGAGGAGCGGCTCTTGCGGTAGGCTCCGGAGCATGTATGATGACCCACAAGTATAGGGGATCAATCGTAGTCCTTTCGATAAGTAAGAGTGTCGAACCGAACGAGGAGCAGAAGGATATGATAAGCGGTTTTCAGCAAGGTAATTTCTGCAGGCACTGAAATTGTAAGTAGCAAGTAGTTTGATAGCAAGGCAAATTGTAACGAGCAAGTAACGGTAACAATAGGTAAGGTGCATCAAGGTAGCCCAATCCTTTTGTGGAAAAGGAGAGCCCAAAAGTATTTCTTATGATGAGCAAAGTGTTCTTGAGGGTACACGGGAATTTCATCTAGCCACTTTCATCAAGTTGGTTTGATTTGTGTTCGCTACTTTGATAATTTGATATGTGGGTGGACAGGTGCTAAGGTGTTGTTCTTACTTGAACTAACAAGTACTTATGATTAACCCCCTCGCAATCATCCGCAACTACGAGAAAAGTATTAAGACAAAGTCTAACCTTCGCATTAAACATGTGGACCCAAAACAGCCCCTTATGGAATAGCGCAAAAACTAGGGTTTAAGTTCCTGCCACTCTCGCAACCCATCATCTAATAACTACTCCACAATGCATTCCCTTAGGCCCAAGTATGGTGAAGTGTCATGTAGTCGACGTTCACATGATACCACCAAGGGAATCACAACATACACATCATCAAAATATCGAACACATATAAAATTCGCATGAGTACTAGCAACATCACTTCTCCCGTGACCTCAAGAACAAAAGTAACTACTCACAAATAATATGCATGCTCAAGATCAGAGGTGTATTGAATAGCATAATGGATCTGAACATATAATCTTCCACCAAATAAACCATATAGTAATCAACTACACAAGGTAAGCAACACTACTAGTCACCCACAGGTACCAATCTGAGGTTCTGGTACAAAGATTGAACACAAGAGATGAACTAGGGTTTGAGAGGAGATGGTGCTGTTGAAGATGTTGATGAAGAATGACCTCCCCAAGATGGGAGGGTTGTTGGTGATGACGATGGCTTCGATTTCCCCTTCCGGGAGGGAAGTTCCCCCAGCGGAATCGCTCCGCCGGAGGGCAAAAGTGCTCCTGCCCAAGTTCTGCCTCGAGGCGGCGGCGCTTCATCCCGAAAGTCCTCTATTTTTTTCTTGGTTAATTGGGACTATATACCAGAAGATGGGCTCCGGAGGTGGGCCTGGGTGCCCACCCTCCACCAGGGCGCGGGCAGGGGCCCAGGCGCGTCCTGGTGGAGGGTGGCAACCTGGTGGCCCCCTCCGGTAGTTCCTTTCTCCAGAAATTCTTATTTATTATAAAAATAATCCCCTTTAATTTTTAGCTTCATTGGAGTTGCACAGAATAGGTATCTCTGACGTGCTTTTCGGGGTGCTGAATTCCAGCTGCCGGCATTCTCCCTCTTGAGGTAAACCTTGCAATTTATGAGGGAAAAGGCATTAGAATTACTCCCTAAAGCATTATTGTGCATAAAAACATTATAAATAACAGTAGTAAAACATGATGCAAAATGGACGTATCAACTCCCCCAAGCTTAGACCTCGCTTGTCCTCAAGCGAAAGCCGATATCGAAGAACATGCCCACATGGTTTGAGAGAGAGGTGTCGATAAAAACAAAATATAGACATAGAAGCATCATGCTTATTATTATAACAGCAACAAAAACTAACATAAAACTTTTATTTCATAGCAGCATCATATAACTTCTTATGAGCAAGTAACAATTCATCACAACGTGGAAGTATAAAGCATAAACCTTATTGGAAACCAACAAACTATGTTCTCAGTCAACCCTTGCAACTACAATTCATCATATTTTCAGGAAGGGTCTCATGTAGGAGCCTTTTGGCAAGTCCACATACTCAACCATCATTTAGTCTTCTATGAGAGCTAACGCTCACAGCATACCCATGGACAAAAAGTTTCAACCGGACACATAGAAAGATATAGGGGCTTATAGTTTGCCTCCCAACATATTCACCTCAAGGGTGATGTCAACAATAATAACTCATGCTCACTCATATCCAACTGGTCATATGTGCCTAGATCTTTCCTCACCACATGATGCTTGCCAAAGGAGAAAAATAAAAAGGAATAGGGAAGAATACTTTGACTCTTGCATAAAAGTATGTACATAAAAGTAAAATATAGGCCCTTCGCAGAGGGAAGCAGAGGTTGTCATGTGCTTTTTAGTTTGTATGCCAAATCCCTTAGCGCAAAAGAATGTCACATTGCATTGCCTCTTGTGATAGCAACCTTTATTATGCAGTCTATCACTTTTATTACTTTGCCATCACAAGTTCGTACAACGCTCAATTTTCTCTTACACTAATTGATCCAACACTTTTTAGAAGCAATTTTTATTGGCTTGATGCACCGATGACAACTTACTTGAAGGATCTTATTCAATCCATATGTAGGTATGGTGGACTCTCAAACATGAGTTTGGGTTTTGGGTTTTTGGATGCACAAGTAGTATCTCTACTTAATGCGGACTTTTTGGCTAGCAAAGATATTGGGCAAGCACCACATGTTAAAGGATCTATAACAATATAACTTCTATGTGAATATGAACTAGCATAAATCATTACGTTGTCTTCCTTGTCCAATGTCAAGAATTTTGGCATATAATATTTAATGGGGGCTCACAATCACAAAAGATGTCCATGATAGTATATTTGCATGTGAATCTTCTCTTCCCTAATTAATTCTTTCATGAGTTGCATCATTGACTAATGCTATGTTGGCCAATCTCCAACAAATTATACCACTTATACTTTTCTCTATTGTGATGTCATTACTCACCAAAAGATTAGCATATGATCTTTTTCATTTATTTTCTTTTATCATGACTGCAACAAGGAAGTAAAAGGGGTGAAAGCTCAAACTAACTTTATTATATAACTCACTCGATTACATAGATAGATAGATCACAAAACTAGCACTCGAAGATGGATCATACTAAACTTTTATTCAACTAAAACATGAAAAGGATAAGGATCGGTAATAAAAGGCAAAAGGTAAAAGTGATGGTGATACGATACCGGGGCACCTCCTCCAAGCTTGGCTCAAGCCAAGCTGAGTGCCCATACCCGTGTACTCAGATCACCTTTGGTGGTGGTGATGATGAAGGTGGTGGTGATGAGGCATCACACTTCTTTGCCAATTTACGCTTGAGGATGAAGTTTTCTTCCCTCAAATCGTCATTTTCTTGCTCAAGTTTCAATATCCTTTTGCATAGAGCTGCCTTGCTCTCCTGCAGAAAATGAGAAGGGATAAAAGGAGTATTGGGTATATTCCTACCATTACGAAGGCTTGACTTCTTGAACTCCACATGCATATCTCCAAGTTGAGGTAGTGGAGGTTCATCTTCATCTCAGCCATCATCTGGTCCAACATTTTCTATTTCCTCCAGATCGGTGTCTTCTTCTTCCTCCGAAGTCCACAAGTAGGGGTAAATGTCCCCAAAGATCTTTGGATCAGCAACATAATTGGACACATAGCTCTCTCCCTCAGAATCTTGGGATGACATATTTTCAGATCTGCCAGAAGAACAGCATGAAACAAGAACAGAAGAAAATCTCGTGATGAAGTGGTCAAAACAGTCGGGGGTATATAAAGAGAATTTTTATTCTTGGAAGCCAAGCAAACGAAAGGAAAACAGAGTCAGGAAGGTTCCCGAGGTGGGCACGCTCCACCAGGGCGCGGCCAGGGGGGCAGGCGCGCCCTGGTGCTCCGTGCCCTCCTCAGTTACCTTCCGGTTTATTTTTTATTTCCTAAAGTTCATAAATATTCCAAAACTGATAAAAAATATTTTTGTGGATTTTTTGGAGACTGTTTACTCACCGTATGACATACCTCTTTATTTTCACGATTCTGGAGCGTTCCGGAAGGTTTCTTTTATGTGTTCCTCCGGTGTCATGGTTTGGATAACATTTATTTCAACATTAATAGGCGTACATGAGATATAGTGTTTAATTCTTTGTCCATTGACCACCTTTGGGTTGGTACCTTCGGCATTATTAATCTTAATAGCTCCAGAGCGATAAACTTCTTCGATAACATAGGGTCCTTCCCATTTGGAAAGAAGTTTCCCTGCAAAAAATCTGAAACGAGAATTGTACAATGGAACATATTCTCCAACTTTGAATTCTCACTTTTGGATTCTTTTGTCATGCCATCTTTTAACTTTTTCTTCGAATAACTTGGCATTTTCATAAGCTTGGGTTCTCCATTCATCTAATGAGCTAATATCAAATAACCTCTTTTCACCGGCAAGTTTGAAATCATAGTTTAGTTCTTTGATTGGCCAAAATGCTTTATGTTCTAATTCTAGAGGCAAATGACAAGCTTTCCCAGAGACCATCTGTAACACCCCAAAAATCGGGTTATCAATTTTTGTGCTGTTATTCCTTCCTAGATTTTTTCTCCCAAATTTTTTCCTCTGGAATCTGGTAAGTAACCAGGTGAACCCAAACAATCCCAAACATCTCAGTGCCTTTCCCATGTTCTTGTGCCAGCCAACCTTCCGTCAGTAAACCCCGAATCTCATTCAAACCCTAGTTCCAAATTATTGAAACTGGAAATCCTGCCTTTGTGTTTACAAAGGAGCTATCATTTTCCTTACTCTGTTAACCCTTCCAAAATTTCCAGAGATCCTCCTTCACTCATACACCTTAGAATATTGCCAATTCATATGCAATATTTCTCATCTAGAATTAATTCCTTCTTCAGCCTTTCTGAGGAATTAAATCCAGGAAAATATCTATCCATCTCCAAAGTTCCTTAAAACTTGTGGAGATATTCTTGGTGATCATATTGAGCCCTCATAAAAATATTGGCCGTAATTAAATAGTGGAAATTGCCTTTTCCTATTTAAAGTCAATATTTCAATTTGGGGCCTTTTCAAAGGAACTACCATCTTGGTAGCTAGGAAAATCCCAAATAATTTATGGAGATTTCCCAACCCATATCTTCACCATTTCTATCAAAATATCAAGTTCCACAATTCAAAATTTGAGCATAGTATCCCTTTGCAAATTCTGTCCAGATTTCCCTGTTGCAAAGGAAGTGCTTGATTCCTTGATCTTCTTGGGCTAAAATTTTGCAGGGTGATTCATTATGAGATATTACCCTTGGACACCAAAAACTAGCCCATTTCATCTAGCCAATCTTCCTCAGCAAATTTACCAAGTTTCTGTCCAAATTGGAGCACTGTGAAGGAAGTACCATTTTTAATTATGCAACTGGTATGAAATTTTTACAGTGCCTCCATATGCCTAAATTATTGGTCTCCACCAAATTTGGGCCATTTTCATCTAGCCAATTCCTCAGAACCATCTGGTTTCTATTTAGGTCCAGTCTAGCACTTTGCAAAGGAGGTACCACCTAGAGTTGCTTGTTTGAGTTGAGATTTGTCCAATTTAGTCACCTTTGTAGATAATTAACCTCTGCCCAAGATCAAGCCAAGAGGAGCACTGTGTTGACCACAACACATGACAAACAGTTTCCTGTTAATTTGCATATGAGGCCAAATCGATCACTCTGGAACCCCCTGGTGCTGTCCATCGGCATATCTCATCTACTTGAGGATCAAGACACACTCCAGACATAGTTTGGCGTCAAGCAGGGCATGGCAACACCGTGGCCACGCGGTGACCACGTGCAGAGCACGCCAAAACCGCGCTCTGTGCTCCGTACTCGTCGGGAGCGCACCTCCAGCAGGTTCCAGCCCGTCCGGGAGCATCGGCGAGCTGCCCACCGCATGCGTGAGTCCTCTGGAGCCCTCTCCCCCTCGTCCCCTAGCCGGTGGCCACCTCTGCCGACATGGATTCCCCGCTCGAGCTCCACCACGGTGCCGCCCTCTCGGAGTTTCGGCCGGCGTCGGCTAGCTCCTCCCCGAGCCTATTTAAGGCGTGCCCGAGCCTCTCCCGACCAGCATCGAGCCCCATTCCCTCTCCCCTCGAGCCCCGGAGCTCTCTGTTCCCTTCCATGGCCACAAGGCCGCCGCCGATCCCCTCGGCCAGCCGCCGCTCCTGGCCCGTCCCCCTCCCACTCCTCTGCTCCCTCAGCCTCCCCTCGGAGTCTGCTAAGCGCCGCCACACTCAACCCCGGTGAGGGAGCCTCTCCGGCATGGCCCCCCTGCATCGCCTCCGTCACCGCGGCCTGCCCCATGGCGCAGGCGGTATGGTCCACCCCGAGCAGCCCCGCGGCTACCCATGGGCGCGACGAGGAATGGCGGAGCCCGTGTGCCCTCTGGCCGTCTCCCTCGGGCGGCGAGGCGACGGCCAGGCCAGCGGCCGGAGCCTGCACTCGCCTCTCTGTCGCGGTGGAGAAGAAGACAGGAGGAGGAGAGAGGAGATGAGGCGGGGCCCGCACGTCAGCTGGAGAGAGAGAGTCAACCCGGGCCCCCAGTCAGATTAAGTGGAAGCGTATTTTCCGTTTTACGCTTTCGTTTCAGTGAAAGCGCAAAGTGTTGCGGCTTCGGCCAGAAATACGCTTTCACAGCCCAAAAGCGTAGTTCCTGGAATGCATTTTCTGTTTTATCCCCAGGGACCTGTTTGTAGAGTTATGTTTTATAGATTGGTCCCTGAACTTTGTCTGGCTATATCTCCGCGACCGTAACTCCGATTGAGGTGATTCCAAAGCCTACTTCTTCGTCTTGTCCAGCCCGTTCTGCTGGTACCATTTTCATAATGTGTTCACATAGTGGAAATGGCCATTTTGCCCTTGCCCGTAAATAGCCCCCTCCGAGAAAGGACTATTTCTGGCAATCCTTTTCGTGGACTTTCTGCACTTCTTCCCGGCGTATTCATCGACCCCCAGGCAAGCCAACCTCTTATCATGAGCTCCGGACCTGCGTGATGACTTTGCTTGCACCCTGTGTGTTTATCTGTATCACCTATTAGTCTGCATTTGCATACACCTGTGATGACATCGGTACTAGATACTAGCATTACTTTTCATCTGATGCCATGCTTTGTTTTCATGTCACATTTTGCCATGCTAATAATAATATTATTATTAATATTTTCATGTTAGTGCTATGGTTTGATCTCATGACATGATTATCAGTACTATGATCTTGCTATGCTGTTGTTAAGTGACTGTTAGCATTTATAATTGTCGATGTAATGGTATGATGATGGACATGTTGAGTTGAGTTAATAAACTGAACCTAGTCGGTTGATCCAGAGTCACCTGTCCGGACTTATCCGTGCAGCCACATTTGCCGGTATGGGACGGCCTTGACTTGGTCTAGCTCCGTGCTCTTTCACCGGTACCCCCAGACAGGGAGGGTTATGCGTGCGTGCTACCCTGATCAGGTAGGCGGCGATAACCCTGTGAGCCCAGTTGAGTGTTTAGCCCGGGAGTCCCCGTTTGGGACGGTTTGTTTGGCCACGACGGTGGCAGGTGTCACGAGGTGACACAGGGGCCACCCAGCGCAGGACTCCGAGGGAGGATGAATGCCGGTGGTACGATGGGAGAGTCACGGGTCAGGCAGGTTTCGTTGGAGCAACACTGGTCCACCCGAATGGGATCCCGAGGTCAGGTGCTCCATGGTGTGGGTAAAGTGCGCAACCTCTGCAGAGTGTAAAACCTATTCGAATAGCCGTGTCCATGGTATTGGACATTCTGTCTAGGCCTCACTAGGTGGTCAACCGTAACAATGATGATAATGATGGAAGAACTTGTCTTGTGTTCGGAAGTGCCCATGAAGTCATGAGTATTTTGAAGGTTGTGGGACAACCCAGAAGAGAGTAAGTTTATATTCATTAACAGCAAATACTTTAAGCACCTAGTGTGATCATTGCCATGCTATGTTATGCAGAGTATATGCCTGATCCATGCTATGCCATGCTTGATCCATGTTTTCTAGTCAATTCCATGCCAGATTTAGAATACATTCTTATATAAGCATAGGGCTTGCTTTGTCATCTGCTTGTTTGGATGCTATGTAATTGGTTGTCTTGCGAGTACATTCAAAGTACTAACCTGGCCTTGCACGTGGCCAGTTGCAGGAGAAGGTCCGTCGTGCAAGATCGCAACCTAGCCAGTCCTATGAGTTATGGGGCCTAGCCAGAGACATCGTTGCCGCTGAACCAAGACCTCCACTGCCATTCGGTTAGCCTTGGAGCTATGTAATATTGTTGTAAACAACAGTATTGTAATACTCCATTTCATATAATAAAGCCATTTTGTGCCTGGAATTACTGTATCATGTCTTTGACGTGTGCCAGGTCTTATCCTGGGGTTGGCGTGCGTCGGCCCTCTATCGGGGTGCCACAGGACGTGGTATCAGAGCCAGGCTGGCTATAGGTTACCCTGGCACCAAACCACCCTCCTTTTCAACTGGTAGTGAGCCCAATAGAGTTGACCCATCGCCGGTATCTGACATGGCCATTGTTGATCAACATGCGGTGCAGTCGGAATGGACGTGTCCCTACCCAGCTGCCCGCCCACCCAGCCCCTCTGGATTGGACCGCGACCCTACTTAGTTGTCGGCCGTACCGGCGTATCTTCTACCCGGCACGAGAAGGATCCACGCCATGCTGGTGTGTCCCAGTCCGACTGCCTATTTAACCCCTCCCACCTGCGAGTCGCAGCTCTCTCCATCCAGTAAGCCAGATCCCTGCAAGAGACCCAAGCTAGTATCCTCAAACCAGCAGCCATGGCCAGTTCTTCCAAAACACCAACTTTCCATAGCCGAACTTTGGCTAATGGTTATCTCGTCTTTCCGCCCCTCCTTTCGAGTATGCTCACTCAAGCCCTTGACTGTAGTACTCCTCCGGTGTATCTGGTGTTCCAATCGGAACCCGTTCCCCACCTTTGCTGATTTTATGCAAAGGCGCATATCAACCCAAGTCCAACAGCGGATGGGAAGCCCAAGAATTTTCGGGGCAAACCCATGCTCACCCCCGCGTTGGCTGTCCAGATAGCTGCCGCGGAAGCCATCACCCAAGTAGCGGAGATGCAGGAGTTCCGCTATTTTCCCTCTTCGTCTAACACAGGTTGCGATTTCTCCAGCGTAGTTGGAGATGCCGACCCAGGAATAGCTCGACTGGTCCAGTTCATTGCTTCCCAGGGACTACTGCTCCCTGGCATTCTTAGAGAGTTCAGAGCCATTGACCATGACATCGCACGGGTTGTTACGGGAGCATACCGTGCGGCCCGTCAAATTGCATCGCAGACCACCCGTTCCCTGTTACCAAACCCAGTGCCACCTTCGTAGCTAGTACCACTCTCGCAATCTTTGGACCTGTATCGCCCAGGCAACATCCACCCAAATGCCATTCAAGGAGCTATCCGGCAACTTCGCCGTCGGGATGTGTTCCGTCAAGTTCCCACTGCAGCTCCAGCAGTTGAGAATCAACCCATAGAGGTGTCTGACGATGAAGACGGAAGTTGGCTCAGCCTTCGTCCCCCAGGAGAGCCCCAGCAAGAGTAGGCCCAGTTGTGGCTCCAGCAGTGAGCGAAGCCAAGAGATGCCGCGAGTATGTGTGTTGCGCAGACTGTTTCTTCGCCTGCGTCTAGGATTAGGACTCTGTAGTTCGGAGTGAGTTGTTGCTGTCAGCTGCCTAGTAAGGCTGCATGTTGTTGTATGGTTGTACTGCTTGTACTGCTTGTGCTTGTGTGCTGTTGTAATGTTATGTATGCTTGTTTGCCTTGTGTGCTTGGTTCATCTATCACTCTGTTAAGCAGAAATGTTTAGCAGAGCTGGCTGTAGATTCTTAACAAGATTTTAGTCAGTAGAGCACTTACACGTAATAACAACGGACTCGCCTGGAGTCCCTAATGAAATGCGAGCTGGTGTAGGTGTATGTATACCAGGAGTCACTACTGGAATCAGGATCTTTGCCGTCAGCCAGCTCTTTGTTGTCAGCTAGCTGACGGCAAAGAAGGTCTTTGCCATCAGCTTACAGAAAACTGACGGCAAACAAAGAGCTAACGGCAAAGATCATGTTTGCCGTCAGCCATCTCTTTGCCGTCTGCTAGCTGACGGCATAGAAGCTTTGCCGTCAGCTAGCAGACGGCAAAGAGGAAGTGTGGCCCACTAATGAGAACCACCTAACGGCCACTTTCTTTGCCGTCTGCTAGCTGACGGCAAAGCTTCTATGCCGTCAGCTAGCAGACGGCAAAGAAAGTGGCCAACTAACGCCCGTTCCCCCCCCCGGCCCCACCCCACTAGCTAGGCTCTTTGTCGTCTGCTAGCAGACGGCAAAGAGATTTGACCTATCTAAAACAGTTAGCGCCCCGCGCCCCACCCCTCTCTCTCTCCCCTCACCTCACCTGCGCCGCCCCCGTGCCCGAGCCGCCGCCGCCCCGCGCCACCCCCCGGAGCCCGTGGCGCCGCCAGCCAGCCCCGCCCCCCGGAGCCCGCCCCGCGCCCCACCCCTCTCTCTCTCCCCTCTCTCTCTCTCTCCCCTCACCTCACCCGCGCCGCCCCCGTGCCCGAGCCGCCGCCGCCCCACGCCACCCCCCGGAGCCCGAGGCGCCGCTGGCCAGCCCCGCCCCCCGGAGCACGCCCCGTCGCCGGCCACCCGCCCGCCCCGCCTGGCCGCCCCGCCCAGCGGACGCAGGCCGCGGCGGCCGCCCTGCCCCGCCCCATCGCTGGAGCCGCGCCGCCCCGCCCCGCCGCCGGAGCCGCACCGTCGCCGGCCGCCCTTCCCCTCGGCCTCCTCAACCCGCGCCCCCTCCCCGTGGCCTGCCTCCTCAACCCGCGCCCCCTCCCCGTGGTGAGTTTTTCTGTTTTTTTTTCTGTTTTTTTAGATTTAGTTTAGGTTTGTTTAGTTTAGTTTAGTTTAGGTTAGTTTAGCTTAGTTTAGTTTAGTTTAGTTTAGTTTAGGTTAGATTTCGTTTAGTTTAGTTTAGGTTTTTTTTTCTGTTTTTTAAGAATAAACAAGAAAGATGAAAAAAAAGAAGTAAAAGAAGAAGAGTTAGAAGAAGAAGAAGAGGAAGAAGAAGAAGATGAAAAAAAAGAACAATAAGTAGAAGAATAAGAAGAAGAAGAAGAAGAAGAAGAAGAAGAAGAAAGAAGAAGAAGATGAAAAAAAAGTAGAAGTAGAAGATGAAAAAAAGAAGTAGGAAAAGTAGAAAAAGAGGGTCGCCGATGGTCGAGGGTCGCCGAGGGAAAAGAGGGTCGCCGAGTGGTCGAGGGGTCGAGGATCGAGGGGAAAAGGAGTCGAGGGTCGACCCCGACACGACACCACCGACACCCCGACCCCCGACACGACACCCCGACACGGCACCCCCGACCCCGACACAGCACCCCTACCCCGACACGACACCCCCGACACCCCGACCCCGACACGACACCCCCGACACCCCGATCCTGAAAAAGGTGCTCTTCGGCCTTTTACATAAAGGAGGCCTTCCACATGTTGATGCATTTATTGATGATGCTGATGAGCACGTCATTACTGATAGTGATGATGATTATGCATTTATTGATCCCAGAGCATATATAGACGATGAAGATTAATATTAGTAATGTCAGGTATTCAAGTATTATTTTGTACATATATATTATTAATTAGTTCATGTTATTAGGTATTCAATTTTTTTATGTTGTACTAATTTCGTTTACTCTTTGTCATTGCAGGTGTTGACAGATGGTGGGCGCGGGTCGAGAGCGTTCCGAGCCTCCTTCCTCGGCGCGTGCTGGGAGGGGTGTTATTATTCCACCCGAGCACCTCCGGAGAGCGCTGGTACACAGTATGCAGACACCTCCGGAGAGCGCCTTCCTCGCCGCCACCCCCAGCTGATTCTCCCGACCACTGGAGTGCTCTGTCTCAGGTGGACCCGTCTGACTTGGACCCGTCTCGGACTCCGGTCCACGAGCCTCGGGCCGACGAGCCTCGGGTCGCCGAGCCTTCGTCCCAGGAGACTCCGGTCCCAGAGTCTTCGTCCCAGGAGACTCCGGTCCCAGAGTCTCCATCCCACGTGACTCCGGAGGCTAGTGGCCATGCCGATGGTGGCAAGGACAGCTTTTCTGAGGATAGCTATAGAGAGGGCGAGCTGGTTGAGTAGGGCAAGAAGGTCTACCAACGTGGTGGTACAAAGCTCCCGCCCGTGCCGGCGACCCGCGATCAGAGGTGGTTGATTGTGCCTAATGGGGAGATGTAAGTTCATTTACTCTTTTTTAACCTTTTGCCTTTATGTTTCTTCAAATTAATATCTAATGTGTTGGCCTTGTCATACTGCAGGGGTTGGAAACACGCCCCTGGTGTCCGCAAGCCCAACCAGGTCCTTGGTGTGCTTTGCCGGCACCATTTCCTGGGGTGGGTCACGTTGCCCGGTGAGGGTGAGGTTCGACAGCTAGCACTGAGCTGGGAGCTGTACGTGGCTGCCTCGGCCCCGCCGGAGGAGAGGGTCGACGGTGTCTTGTGCGAGACGGTGGCCGACATTGTGATCCGGCGGTTTTGGGTAATTTCTCCTTTACAGAATTAAAAATCAACAGCACCTAGTGATTGTACTAATCGTTGTTGTCTTGTTTGATTGCAGACCTTCTACAGGTGTCTTGAGGAACACGAGGCGGACGCGGCTATTGTTCTCATAGCCGAGTGCAAGCACCTATTTCAGAACTTACAGCACGAGACTCGGGTGCAGGCTGTTCGAGACTACTACGCCTCGACTAACATTAAGAGGGCCAAGAAGAAGTGCCGCGCCAAGTTTTTGAGTAAGGAGAAGTACATGAAGGTAATTACCTATTATTAAGGCCTTGTACTTAGTTTCCTTGATTTGATTCGTAGGCGTAGCGCTGAAATTTCTCTTGTCTAACTTAGGTGCCCCCGAGATGGTGTGCGGATAGGATGGACTATTGGGAGGCGTTGGTGGATGAGTGGTGCTCTCCCCAATGGCTAGCCATCCACAACAAGGCCAAGGATAAGCGTGCCCAAATGAAAGGTGAGCCACACCATCAAGGGAGCTCCAACCTGTTTGAGTTCGGGGATCACTGGGTATGTGGTTTGCTTCATGATTCATGCAATTTCATTCTTCATGCTAGCTTGAGCCCTTAACTAATATTTTGTTCCTCTCGTTTAGGCGCGACACAACAAGAAGGAGGTGCCACCGCTGTTCGACCTCTATGCCATGGCCCATACTGCCCCGTACAAGAAGGCCAAGGCATTCTCTGAGGATGACCTCGATCATCCAGAGAGCTTCAGCAACATCTCCTCCCACAACAAGCTCGTGAGTTACAGAGATGAGGGGAAGACGAGGAAAGGGGAGGACTTCAACCCGAGCCAGAGTCCTTTTGATCCAGAGCTCATGGTGATATCTGGTGGCGGGAGGCCCCATGGCTCGATAGCCATTGGGGATGGACTGATACGTTGTCCTAGAACTCTCCCGGAGATCAAGAAGCGCCAGACGACCTCCAATCCTGAGATAAGGCCTCGTCCATGGCCAATGGAGCTCGCCATCGAGGCTAGGGCCCAGGAGCTTCTGGCGGAGGCAAACAGTCAGGCGGCGGAGAGGGAGAGGGACATGGAGGAGAGGACGGCTAGGATGTGGGAGGAGGAGAGGAACCGGAACGACGCGTCTCACCGGGCCCTATACGAGCTCCTCGTGGTAAGTTTCTCCTGCATATTAGCCAAATCATGCACCTAATGTTCGTTTCATCACTAACTAATATGACTGACTCGTGAAAACAAAATGTGCAGACCGTGTGCCAGAACAACGGTCAGACCCCTCCGCCGATGCCCCCGATTGGTATAGCGCCCACGGTGAGTTTCATTTGAATGGTCATTAGTTACTAGTATTCACATTTGAGTTGCATCATGCTAACGAGACATTGCAAATGATCTTTGGTGCAGCATGCCTCCTGACAAGCATCGACCGATCCTTCTGCGTCTGCCGCAACCCCGACCGGTCCTTCTTCGTCTCACACTGGCGCAAACCCGACCGGTCCTTCACCTCCGTGATGATGGTAAGTTTTCCCAAGTGTTTTGCTTAACAAATGCATACTTAGCTTAAGAAATGACCTATTTAGCTCCAAAATGACCTATACTTAGCTTATTTTCCTCGAAAATGACATAATAACCTTACTTAGCTCCAAAATGACATATTTTACCTAGGATAGCTATAAAATGACCTATACTTAGCATTTTTTCCTCCAAAATGACTTAATATGCTTAGTTAGCTAAAAAATGGCATAACTACCTAGGATAGCTCAATAATGATCTATACTTAGCTTAGCTAGTTCATTTATGACATAATTAGCTTACTTAGGTAAAAAAATGGCATAATAACCTTGGTTTAGCTCCAAACTGTCATATCATTAGTTTATTTTCCTCCAAAATGACAAAATAACCTTACCTAGCTCCAAAATGACCGATTTTAACTAGGATAGCTTAAAAATGACCTATACTTACCATTTTGTCCTCCAAAATGAATAAATATGCTTAGTTAGCTAAAAAATGGCATAACTACCTAGGTTAGCTCAAAAATGACCTATACTTAGCTTCTTTAGTTCATTTATGACATACTTAGCATACTTAGGTCAAAAATGGCATAATAATCTTGGTTACCTCCAAAATGACATTGACTTAGCTTATTTTCCTCGAAAATGACATAATAACCTTACTAACCTCCAAAATGACCTATTTACCTAGCTTAGCTCTATAATGACCTACACTTAGCATTTTTAACTAGCTTAGCTAAAAAATGGAATAATTACCTAAGTTACCTTCGTTAGAAGAAGAAGAAGATAAAGAAGAGGAGAAAAAGAAAGAGAAGAAAAATTCTTCTTCTTCTACTTCTACTTCTTCTTCTTCTTCTTCTTCTTGTTCTTCTTCTAACTTTCTTCTTTCCCAATTTGCAGATTTGCTTTAGATCACAGAAGCTTGCGTTGATGGAGTCTACTCTTCTCCTTGTCCTTCGTTTTTGTTTTGATTTTGTAGGATGAACAATGTGAAACTTGCTACCTATATATGTATGTATGGATGAAACCATTGTATGCTTGTTATTGGATATATGTTGGCTATATATATATGTTGGATATGGACTTTTGAGTTGGTATGTATATGTGTTGGATGATCATATCCATATGGCAGGGATATGTATGCTTGTTGAAAGTATTTTCAAATGTGTATATATATATATCTGTGAAATTGATTGAATTTAAGAAAAAACAGAAAAAACAGGGGCAGTACAGGCACTTTGCCGTCCGCTGGCAGACGGCAAAGTTCTTTGCCATCGGCCGGCAGACGGCAAAGCTGCCACGTGGCAGCTACCTGTGCAAGCTGGGGGGCACTGGGCTGGCCTATGTGGTTGCTTTGCCGTCTGCTAGCAGACGGCAAAGAACTTTGCATCTTTGCCATCTGTTAGCAGACGGCAAAGCACGCCGTTAACCCCTTAACGGACCTAAGCTGCCACGTGTGCCGTCCATGCCCTTTGCCGTTTGCTGGTAGACGGCAAAGACCTTTGCATCTTTGCCGTCTGCCAGCATACGGCAAAGTGCCCTTTACCGTAGCTTGTTCAGCCGGATGTGGTGCCGTCTGCTGGCTGACGGCAAAGACCTTTGCCGTCCGCCATGCATGCCTTTGCCGTCAGCCATGGTAGACGGCAAAGATCCTGATTCCAGTAGTGAATACATACACCCACTAGCATTAAATCACCTTAGTGTAACATCCTTGATGTGTTTCTTTCCTACGTCTGCATTTTGCTACTATGTGCATTTTGCATTTGCCTACATATTAGTCTGAATAGAGTGCATGTGTATCGTGTGAGCAATGTCTGCATGCCAAGTTCCTTCTCCTGAGTACAATCGCAGCAGTACTCGGGCAGAATGCAAAGTCACCTATCCATACCCATTTGTGCTTACTCCGTAGCCAGTTTTGCCGAACCCAGCATTCTGGAAAACCAGCTCTATCCAATAATTCCCCGGTCCCAAAATCCTTTCCCAAAACCCGGTTGCAATCTCGGAGAAATTCTGAGAAATTTTATTGCAACATAAACCGTTACAACCCTTCTAGTGCAAGATCTAAACCCTGATGCTACCCCAACACCCACTCATTGCGGATGTCGTTCAGCGAGGAGCAACCAGCAGCGTGGCCTCCACGCTGGTAGAGCTCCGCTGACCGCACCGCACTAACCACAGACCCAGCGGCACCTCTGTCCCCGTCTTGCGTGATGTTGACAGAGCGCCCCCTCGCCCCGCCACCGCCCGCGCTCATTCCGCTAACCTGAGACGGCGTAGATGACCACCAGCCACCCCTCTGGTAGCAGCATCCTGGCGATCATCGAGGATCATCACGCTCAACAGCAGCGAGGAGCCAACCAATGCCGCCAGTAGACCAGCCAGGAGGATCGTGATCAGCTTCGAACCCACGTCCCCCATTAACGCTTTGCCTCGCGCTCCTGCAACCAGAACGAGAAGGAGAAGAGGAGGAAGAGGTGAGGTAGGGTGGAGGTGGAAGAGAGAAGAAAACCGCGGTCGTTATTATAGCCCTAGCCTGGTGTACGGTGAGCAAGATCCAGGAGACCACGCATCGCTCGATCACCGGCGTCCAGGAGGCGAATCCGCGAGCAGTGCCGACCGGCGTTGGCCCGCGATGGGAGTGCTCTCTGCATTGGCCTCGTGCACGCCGCGCACTATCATTGTAGGGTGCTTTGTGCCCCAGGAGCTAGGCGTGCGCAGTGCCTAGCCACACTCGGGACAGCGCGAGAACGAGAGAGAGCCGTTAGCCGGAGAAAGAAGAAGAAGGCTGCCAGTGGGCCTTGGGCCGACCTGACAGCGAGAAAGGCCACTATTCATTGTGGTACCCCGAGCATTTTTTGAAAAAGGAAATTCTGCTTTTTCTAAAAATGTCAGGTCTACCCAGCGACCCCTACCCGTGGAATAGATCCCGCGATATCCGTATCTCGATCTGGGTGTACCAGTTTTCGATACTCTTAAGCCGGTTGTTTTCAACCACAGGGTATAGACCCAACCCAGAGGTTTTTCTAGGAGGCGTAATATTTGTTCTAAGCTAACCCTAGGAATCTTGAGGACGAGATTCTTTTAAGGGGGGGAGGTTTGTAACACCCCAAAAATCGGGTTATCAATTTTTGTGCTATTATTCCTTCCTAGCTTTTTTCTCCCAAATTTTTCCTCTGGAATCTGGTAAGTAACCAGGTGAACCCAAACAATCCCAAACCTCTCAGTGCCTTTCCCATGTTCTTGTGCCAGCCAACCTTCCATCATTAAACCCCGAATCTCATTCAAATCCTAGTTTCAAATTATTGGAACTGGAAATCCTGCCTTTGTGTTTACAAAGGAGCTATCATTTTCCTTGCTCTGTTAACCCTTCCAAAATTTCCAGAGATCCTCCTTCACTCATACACCCTAGAATATTGCCAAATCATATGCAATATTTCTCATCTAGAATTAATTCCTTCTTCAGCCTTTCTAAGGAATTAAATCCAGGAAAATATCTATCCATCTCCAAAGTTCCTAAAAACTTGTGGAGATATTCTTGGTGGTCATATTGAGCCCTCATAAAAATATTGGCCATAATTAAATAGTGGAAATTGCCTTTTCCTATTTAAAGTCAATATTGCAATTTGGGTCCTTTCCAAAGGAACTACCATCTTGGTAGCTAGGAAAAATCCCAAATAATTTATGGAGCTTTCCCAACCCATATCTTCACCATTTCTATCAAAATATCAAGTTCCACAATTCAAAATTTGAGCACAGTATCCCTTTGCAAATTCTGGCCAGATTTCCCTGTTGCAAAGGAAGTGCTTGATTCCTTGATCTTCTTGGGCTAAAATTTTGCAGGGTGATTCATTATGAGATATTACCCTTGGACACCAAAAACTAGCCCATTTCATCTAGCCAATCTTCCTCAGCAAATTTACCAAGTTTCTGTCCAGATTGGAGCACTGTGAAGGAAGTACCATTTTTAATTATGCAAATGGTATGAAATTTTTACAGTGCCTCCATATGCCTAAATTATTGGTCTCCACCAAATTTGTGCCATTTTCATCGAGCCAATTCCTCAGAACCATCTGGTTTCTATTTCTTTCCAGTCTAGCACTTTGCAAAGGAGGTACCACGTAGAGTTGCTTGTTTGAGCTGAGATTTGTCCAAGTTAGTCACCTTAGTAGATGATTAACCTCTGCCCAAGGTCAAGCCAAGAGGAGCAATGTGTTGACCACAGCACATGACAAACAATTTCCTGTCAATTTGCATTTGAGGCCAAATCGATCACTCTGGAACCCCCTGGTGCTGTCCATCGGCGTATCTCACCTACTTGAGGATCAAGACACACTCCAGACATAGTTTGGCATCAAGCAGGGCGTGGCAACACCGTGGCCACGTGGTGACCACGTGCAGAGCACGCCAAAACCGCGCTCTGTGCTTCGTACTCGTCGGGAGCGCACCTCCAGCAGGTTCCAGCCCGTCCGGGATCATCGGCGAGCTGCCCACCGTGTGCGTGAGTCCTCTGGAGCCCTCTCCCCCTCGCCCCCTAGCCGGTGGCCGCCTCTGCCGACATAGATTCCCCGCTCGAGCTCCGCCACGGTGCCGCCCTCTCGGAGCTTCGGCCGGCGTCGGCTAGCTCCTCACCGAGCCTATTTAAGGTGTGCCCGAGCCTCTCCCGACCAGCATCGAGCCCCATTCCCTCTCCCCTCGAGCCCCGGAGCTCTCTGTTCCCTTCCATGGCCGCAAGGCCGCCGCCGATCCCCTCGGCCAGCCGCCGCTCCTGGCCCATCCCCCTCCCGCTCCTCTGCTCCCTCAGCCTCCCCTAGGAGTCTGCTAACCGCCGCCACACTCAACCCCGTCGAGGGAGCCTCGCCGGCGCGGCCCCCTGCATTGCCTCTGTCACTGCGGCCTACCCCATGGCGCCGGTGGTGTGGTCCACCCCGAGCAGCCCCGCGGCTACCCATGGGCGTGGCGAGGGACGTAGCCCGTGCGCCCTCCGGCCGGCACCCTCGGGCGGCGAGGCGACGGCCAGGCCGGCGGCCGGAGCCCGCACTCGCCTCTTTGTCGCGGTGGAGAAGAAGACAGGAGGAGGAGACAGGAGACGAGGCGGGGCCCGCACGTCAGCTGGAGAGAGAGAGAGTCAACCCGGGCCCCCAGTCAGATTAAGTGGAAGCATATTTTCCGTTTTACGCTTTCGTTTCAGTGAAAGCGCAAAGTGTTGCGGCTTCGGCCAGAAATACGCTTTCACTGCCCGAAAGCGTAGTTCCTGGAATGCATTTTCTATTTTATCCCTAGGGACCTGTTTGTAGAGTTATGTTTTACAGATTGGTCCCTGAACTTCGTCTGGCTATATCTCCGCGACCATAACTCCGATTGAGGTGATTCCAAAGCCTACTTCTTCGTCTCGTCCAGCCCGTTCTGCTAGTACCATTTTCATAATGTGTTCACATAGTGGAAATGACCATTTTGCCTTTGCCCGTAAACAGCCCCCTCTGAGAAAGGACTGTTTCTGGCAATTCTTTTCGCGGACTTTTTGCACTTCTTCCCGGCGTATTCATCGACCCCCAGGCAAGCCAACCTCTTATCATGAGCTCCGGACCTGCATGATGACTTTGCTTGCACCCTGTGTGTTTATCTGTATCAGGTATTAGTCTGCATTTGCATACACATGTGATGACATCGGTACTAGATATTAGCATTACTTTTCATCTGATGCCATGCCTTGTTTTCATGTCACATTTTGCCATGCTAATAATAATATTGTTATTAATATTATCATGTTAGTGCTATGGTTTGATCTCATGACATGATTATCAGTACGATGATCTTGCTATGCTGTTGTTAAGTGACTGTTAGCATTTATAATTGTCGATGTAATGGTATGATGATGGATATGTTGAGTTGAGTTAATAAACTGAACCTAGTCGATTGATCCAGAGTCACCTGTCCGGACTTATCCGTGCAGCCACATTTGCCGGTATGGGACGGCCTTGACTTGGTCTGGCTCCGTGCTCTTTCACCAGTACCCCCAGACAGGGAGGGTTATGCGTGCGTGTTACCCTGATCAGGTAGGCGGCGATAACCCTGTGAGCCCAGTTGAGTGTTTAGCCCGGGAGTCCCCGTTTGGGACGGTTTGTTTGGCCACGACGGTGGCAGGTGTCACGAGATGACACAGGGGCCACCTAGGGCAGGACTCCGGGGGAGGATGAATGCCAGTGGTACGATGGGAGAGTCACGGGTCAGGCAGGTTTCGTTGGAGCAACACTGGTCCACCCGAATGGGATCCCGAGGTCAGGTGCTCCATGATGTGGGTAAAGTGCGCAACCTCTGCAGAGTGTAAAACCTATTCGAATAGCCATGTCCACGATATTGGACAGTCTGTCCAGGCCTCACTAGGTGGTCAACCGTAACAACGATGATAATGATGAAAGGACTTGCCTTGTGTTCGGAAGTGCCCATTGAGTCATGAGTATTTTGAAGGTTGTGGGATAACCCAGAAGAGAGTAAGTTGATATTCGTTAACAGCAAATACTTTAAGCACCTAGTGTGATCATTGCCATGCTATGTTATGCAGAGTATATGCCTGATCCATGCTATGACATGCTTGATCGATGTTTTCCAGTTAATTCCATGCCAGGTTTAGAATACATTCTTATATAAGCATAGGGCTTGCTTATTCATCTGCTTCTATGCTAATTTCTTAGACCAATTCTTTCGAGACCTATTAACAGTTTTTTGTAATATCAATTTTATTTCTCTATTGCTAAATTCAACTTGACCACTAGATTGAGGATGATAGGGTGATGCAATTCTATGGTTAACATCATATTTAGCAATCATCTTACGGAAAGCACCATGACTAAAGTGTGAACCACCATCAGTCATTAGATATCTGGGGACTCCAAACCTCGGGAAAATAACTTCTTTAAGCATTTTAATGGAAGTATGATCATCAGCACTACTAGTTGGAATAGCTTCTACCCACTTAGTGATGTAATCAACATCAACCAAAATATGAGTGTATCCATTAGAGGAAGGAAAAGGTCCCATATAATCAAAACCCCAAACATCAAATGGCTCAACAACAAGTGAATAGTTCATAGGCATTTCTTGACGCTTACTGATATTACCAATACTTTGACATTCATCATAGGATGAGACAAATTTACGAGCATCCTTGAAGAGAGTAGGCCAATAAAAACCAGATTGCAATACCTTATGAGCAGTTCTATCTCCAGCATGAAGTCCTCCATAAGCTTCGTAATGACATTTCTGTAAGATTTGCTCCTGCTCATGCTCAGGTACACAACGTCTAATAATACCATCTACTCCTTCTTTATAAAGATGAGGGTGATCCCAAAAATAATGCCTTAAGTCATAGAAGAATTTTCTCTTTTGTTGGTATGTGAAACTAGGTGGAATATATTTAGCAACAATGTAATTAGCATAGTCAGCATACCATGGAGTGTTTTGCGGGACATTTATTGCAGCTAGTTGTTCATCAGGAAAACTATCATCAAGAGGTAGTGGGTCATCAAGAATATTTTCTAACCTAGACAAGTTATCAGCTACGGGGTTCTCAGCTCCTTTCCTATCAATGATATGTAAATGAAATTCCCGAAGCAAGAGAACCGACCTAATAAGTCTAGGTTTAGCATATTTCTTTTCCATAAGATATTTTATAGCAGCATGATCAGTGTGAACAGTAACTTTGGAATCAACAATGTAAGGTCTGAATTTATCACAAGCAAACACAACTGCTAAAAATTCTTTTTCGGTAGTGGCATAATTTCTTTGGGCACTGTCTAGAGTTTTGCTAGCATAATGGATAACATTTAATATCTTATCAACTCTTTGTCGTAGAACAACACCAACAACATAATCACTAGCATCACACATAATTTCAAAAGGCAAGTTCCAATCAGGTGGTTGAATAATAGGTGCAGTGGTTAAGGCTTTCTTTAGTGTTTCAAAGGCTTCTATGCAATCATCATCAAAAACAAAGGGAATATCCTTTTGTAAAAGATTAGTAAGAGGCCTAGAAATTTTTGAGAAGTCTTTAATAAACCTCCTATAGAAACCAGCGTGACCAAGGAAACTTCGAATACCTTTGATATCTTTAGGACACGGCATTTTCTCAATTGCATCAACTTTAGCTTGATCCACCTCAATACCTCGTTCCGAGATCTTATGCCCCAAGACAATACCTTCATTAACCATAAAGTGGCACTTCTCCCAATTCAAGACGAGATTAGTTTGTTCACATCTCTGCAAAACTCGATCAAGGTTGCTTAACTAATCATCAAAAGAATTTCCGTAAACGGAAAAATCATCCATGAAAACCTACACAATCTTTTCACAAAAATTAGAGAATATAGCAGTCATACATCTTTGAAAGGTAGCAGGTGCATTGCATAAACCAAAAGGCATACGTCTATAAGCATAGGTTCCAAAAGGGCAAGTAAAGGTGGTTTTCTCTTGATCAGATTGTGACACAGGTATTTGAGAGAAACCAGAATATCCATCTAGGAAGCAAAAGTGTGTGTGTGCTTAGATAATCTTTCAAGCATTTGATCAATAAATGGCAAGGGGTAATGATCTTTTCTAGTATCTTTGTTTAATTTTCTAAAATCAATTACCATCCTATAGCTAGTAACAATTCTTTGCGAAATAAGCTCATTTTTATCATTAGGAACAACAGTGATACCTCCTTTCTTAGGGACACAATGAACGGGACTCACCCATCTACTATCAGCTATGTGATAGATTATACCTGCTTCCAGAAGCTTTAATATTTCAGTTCTTACCACTTCGTTCATCTTGGGATTCAATCGTCGTTGATGATCAACAACGGGTTTAGCATCAGGTTCCATATTAATCTTGTGCTGACATAGAGTGGGACTAATGCCCTTAAGATCATCAAGAGTATATCCAATAGCAGCCCGGTGCTTCCTTAGAATTTTCAATAATATTTCTTCTTCATGTTCTGAAAGGTTAGCACTAATAATAACAGGATATATCTTTTTCTCATCAAGATAAGCATATTTCAGAGTGTCAGGCAATTGTTTTAGATCAAACACAGGATCACCTTTAGGTGGAGGAGGACCTCCAAGAGTTTCAATAGGTAAATTGTGTTTCAGTAGAGGTTGTTGTTCAAAGAAATTTTTATCTATTTCGTTTCTTTCACGAAAGTGCATATCATTTTCATGGTCTAGCAAATACTGCTCTAGTGGATCGGTAGGAGGAACGACAATGGAAGCAAGACCAATTATTTCATCCTTATTAGGTAATTCTCTATCACGAGGTCATCTATTAAACTTGGAAAAATTAAACTCACGAGACACATCACCAAACTCAACACTGACAGTTTCTTTTTTGCAATCTATCTTAGCATTAACAATGTCCAAGAAAGGTCTACCAAAGATAATGGGACAAAAGTCATCTTGTTGGGAACCAAGAACTAGAAAATCAGTAGGATATTTTATTTTCCCACACAAGACTTCAACATCTCTAACAATCCCAAGTGGTGTGATGGTGTCTCTATTAGCAAGTTTAATAGTAACATCAATATCTTCTATCTCAGCACGTGCTATTTCATTCATAATTTCTTGATATAAGGTAAAAGGAATAGCACTCACACTAGCACCAACATCACATAAGCCATGATAACAATGATCTCCTATTTTGACTGAGACAACAGGCAAGCCAACTACGAGTCTATGTTTGTATTTTTCATCGGGTTTAGCAATTCTAGCAGCTTCATCACAGAAGTAAATGACATGCCCATCAACATTTTCTACCAAGAGATCTTAAACCATAGCAACACTAGGTTCTACCTTAATTTGTTCAGAGGGCTTAGGTGTTCTAATCTTGATTTTGCGAACCACAGTTGATACCTTAGCATGTTCCTTTATCCTAACAGCGAAAGGTGGTTTTTCAATATAAGCAGTTGGCACAACTGGATCAACATTGTAAACGCTAGTTTCTTCTTTAGCTATGACTGGTTTTTTAATTCTTCTTTAATAGGGGGATGATATTTAAGCCACTTCTATTTAGGGTGATCAACAGGAGCAGCAAATGATTCACAGAAAGAGGCTGCCAAATTTGCTCGGATTGGGTCGAAATTTGCTCGGATTGGGTCGAAACTTGGCGTGCGGTCTTGTTATATTGTAGGTAGACCGCCTGCCAAATTTCGTCGCAATCGGAGGTCGTTTGGTACCCCAAACGGTCGTCCGTAGCGGCACCGTCATCGGTTATTCGTCGGATGTTTCAGTATTTCAAAATCAAGACACGGACCACAAATCTTTCCTCTCTTCTTGGTCCAACCCCCTCCCCACAGCCCAACATGGCCCAGCCAACCCACCTCTCTGACCTGACCATCGGATCGCGATCGCGCGGACGAGAAACGTCCAAAAACCCCTAACCCTAGCCTCCCTGCCTATAAATAGATGCATTCCCCTTCCATTTTTTGCCTCCCTAGCCTCCCCGCATCGTTTTCCAGGCCCAGCCACCTCCCCGCCGTCACTTGGCGGCTCCAGATCGAGCGCCGCTGCCCCCCAGCTGTCGTGCCGCCGCCCTCAGCCACTAGCGACGCGCCACGTCGCCCGAAGCCGCCTCTGTAGCCAACTCGGGGCTGCCACGCGCCCCCTGGCCGCCCCAAGCACTCGCGGCCCGCACAGGCCCACGGCAGGCCCGCCCGCACCCGACCGCGGCTCCCTCGCTCGCTCCAGCCACCAAAGCCTCGCCAATGACCCCGCCCCGCCCCACCGGAGAGGGCCTAGTCTCGCCGGACCCGCCCCGCACCACCGCTGGGTCGACCTTGCCTCCCCTCGCCGGTTCTCTCCTTCCTCTCCCCATGCCTGAGCTCACCTGATCTCCCCATCCTTGCAGGAGCTGCCATGGCCTTGCCCCGTGTTGACCTTGCCGCCACCGTCGCCTCGTGTCCCGCCACCGCCGGAGATGGATGGATCTGGGCAGCCCCACCACAGATCCGCCCGTTCCCGGGCAGCCTCGCCTCCGTACCGCCCTGCAGCCGGCCGGCATCGCTGCAGCCGCCGCCCTGCTCCCACTCGGGCACGGGAAAGAGGAGGAGCACCACCCCTGCCTGCCTCTGCATGGGCCTTGCCAGCGTCGCTGGGCCGCGCCTGATGGCCCAGCAAACGGCCTGGCCAGCTCCACCGCATGGGCTAAGCCCACTATGGTGAGTGCGCCCCACCGCTATTCTTCGCCCTGGGCGACTCGTTGTTCTTCTGCGCACAACCTGTGCGGGCCCTATTGCGATTCGGCCCGTAGACCTTTTTTTCAGAGAAAAACTGTTTTGCAGAAAAATTCATTAAGTTGCATTACTCATATTAAAATAACCGTGCATCATATCCAAATATGTTATATATGTTAAATGTGTAGAATTTTCTGTTGATTATTAATATTGCACTTTCATGCATGTTAAAAATGTTTATTGTGATGTTTGCTTTCAATTCGCATAAATGTCATGAATTGCATTGCGCATAAACATTTAAGCGTGCATTGGAAGTAATCAAACCCTATATGTAAAATGTGTAGATTGATTGTATCGCATTTCCATGCATGATAAAAATATTTGATGTGGTGTTTGCATTTAAGTTGCATACATAACTTGCTAAAACGGTTTATGCCATAATCATGCGTAATTGTTGCGTCATTTTTTTAATGCAAAAACCCACATATTATATATGTTTTCGGGGTAGAAAAATCCATGGAATTTATCTGTGCAATTAGTTTTGTCATTTGGGCATTTTTGTGTGCATGTCATTTTTGCTATGATGCCCTTTTGTTTATTTCGTGTGAATTAATCCATGCATATTTTGTAATAGTTGCAAACAAGAGATATGCACTTGGACATGTGTGCTAGGCCCTGGTATTTTTGGTTCGTACAGAAAAGCATGTTTGGGTGTTAATTTCTTGTTGCCAACATGCTATAAAATACTGCTGTTTTGAGGGTCCAAAATATTTCTAAGTCTGAAAACTGTTATTTTGTTGCCATGTTGTCATGTGATTTGCTATTGATCTACGAGTCTTTTGTGGTTGCTCCCAAGGAGTCTTTTGTTAAGCATGTTGTTGTCTACCAGGTTGTTTCTTTTGATGCCATGTATAGGATTTGCATCATAGTTATATTCATTGTCCAACATGTCAACCTGTTAAAAACTGCTGCTCATGTCTACCCTAATTTTCACTAAGTCTGGGATCTGTTTTCTTCATAATGCCATGTTGTGTTGATGCTAGGTATGTTTCTAGGCATAATTAGACCATGCCACCATGTAATGATTTGTAGTGCATCATGTCTACTACCATGCTGTTAAGTTTCATGCCAATATATGCCCTGTAGCATATAGTTTTATTGCTGCCAATATGCCTTCGTGAAAATCTGCTATGCTAAAAAACCTGTTATTTTTACAAAGTCCTAATCTGCTATATTTTGTTGCCATGTTGTGAGCTTCCTACCATGTGATCCATGAATCTTTTAAGTATGCTATGTGAAGATGAAGTGAAGTGTGTGTTATATGCTACTGCCCCATGCTTAGTTTGTGCATATTAGGATCTTGGAACTTGTTGTTTTCATGTGTGCAATATGCCATGTTGCTCTTTTGGACAGCTTTGAACTAAAACTCTTATTGGTATTGGAGGTTGAACCATAGCTCCGTTTTGAACATATTGCATATGTAACTTGACTAGAATTTCATGTAGTTTCATAATATCTTGTTGCATACATGATTTAACATGTTTGTGGAGGTTGTTTGCATGCATTTTGCATTCATGACATATGCATCTTGTGAAGGTCATATCTTTTAGACCGTAGCTCCGTTTGTGATGTTCCACATATGTAAATCGACTAGAATGACGTGTAGAATTGCATGGTATACTTTATTTTCCTGTTTAATAAATATAAAACATGATTTGTTTAGATCTGGACCAATTTCTAAATTAACATATGGGGTCGTTTCGGAAATGTTATATGTTGTTTCCGGCCTCATTTAAACTTGCCTAGATGTGTAGTTTACTTATGCTTCACCTCTTGCCATGTTTAACAACATTTAATATTATTGTGTGTAATTCAAGCCTGGATTTTCGTCAATATGCAACTCGTTGCATATTGAACTTCACTTAATGTGTAGAAGTTGATTGTTGTGCTTGCCATGTCATGCATAACATGTATCATATATGAAGTGCATCATGTCATGCATATGTCGTGGTGTATCATGTGTTGATTGTTTGTTCTGGATTGCTTCTTCTCGATAGAGTTCCAAAAGCGTTCGGAGTGTGAGGATTCATTCGACTACGTCCCGTTCGTCTACTTCACGGTTCGCCTGCTTCATGGATTCGTTCTTCTTCTAAGCGGGATCTCAGGCAAGATGATAATTTCCCTGGATACCATTACTATCATTGCCAAGCTAGATGTCTCGTTTCGATTGCTATCTCGCTACCTACCGCTTGTATGTTATGCCTCCCAAATTGCCATGAAAAGCCTCTAACCCCTCCACATCCCAGCAAACCATTGTTTGGCTATGTTACCGCTTGCTCAGCCCTTCTTACAGCATTGCTAGTTGCAGGTGCAAGTTCTTCCATGTGTAACATGGATATTTTGATATATCACAATATTAGTGCTATTTAATTTAACGAACATATATACTTGGTAAAGGTCGAAGGCTTGGCCTTATGCTCGGTGTTTTGTTTCACTTTTGCCGCCCTAGTTAGTTGTGTACCAGTGTTATGTTCCATATTTTGTGTTCCTAACATGCTCGGGGTTGTTATGGGGACCCCCTTGACCATTCGTTTTAGATTAAAACTTGTCTGGCAAGAACCAACTTTGGTACTACATTTGCTAAACAACTTAATAAAAATGCATAGGGACCCGCCGGCACCCGCGGATAATTAATCATCAACCCGGGCCAGTGCTCCTCATCAGTGTTGGTCCAAAATGGCAGTAGCCGGGGCCACCAACGGGTGTGCCAGCCGGAAACTTAGCCAATCCGGTCGTGTCCTGAGAACGAGATACGTGGCTCCTATCGGGTTCGTCGACACGTCGGGTAGTCTTGCTGGACTTGTTTCAGCTTTCATTCTCAAATTCTTCTCAATTGTTGTCTCTTCATTCGTATCTCAATTATTCCGGTGCCTTGTTCAAGTCTTCTGCTAGAAGGATCATGATCTCTTCGTTCTCATGTCGTGCATCTCCATACATTTGTAGTATTCCCATTCATTTAAATTTTCACCGGTGGTTCGTTCAAGACTTCTTCAAGTTCGTGCTCATATCTCTCTTCAATCTTTTCAAGAAGAATAAGTAGTATGCCAAATCCGTTGTTTGTCATCAATTAAACTTGATGAAGGATAAGCATAACATAATTCTTATTCTTGTTTCAACAAGGTGATTTCAAGCATTCTTCCAGAGGTTGTTCATGATATCAAATTCTCTATTCTAGTTGCTTATCTTTTCTTTTCCGAAGTTCCAAGTTTCTCAAGTATCTCTTCATGAAGCTTCATCTAAATTTCTACAAGACCTCAATCTTGTTCATTTTGCAACCTTCAATTCTTTCTATCATCCTTTCGTTTCGGAGTTCTTTCCGGAGGTTCATCATGGTGGTTCATCAAGTTTTCTTTCATTCTGAAGTGTTCTTCAAGATTTTGTTGGAGGTCCTCAAGTATTCTTATCTTGCATTTCCAAGTGCAATTCTTTCTCCCTTATCTTTTTAGATGGTATTATGGCATTCTTGATTGGTGAGGAGTCTCAAGGAGAATTTGTCATGGATGAGATATTTAAACCCATCTTTTCTTCCATGGAGTTATCTTGGATTGGATTTCACCAAAAGCATGGCCTAAGGATTGTGGCTATCATGGTACTTATCAATCATCCAAGTTATCAATATATCCTTTTGGTGAAAGAAGTTTTGCATCTCTTGTGCTTCCAACCAATTGATTTCCGTTAGTGTCCAATTGTCACCTCATAATTTTGAGATGTTTTTCCATAATCCTACATCAAGCTTATTCTTTTCGTTGTTGGCTTTTCAACAACTCCGTTCAACCTATGCTTTTGAAATTCAATTGTGGTAGGACTTGTCATTTTCTTCTCCGTTCTTCTCTTCCTATGTATCTAGCTTCTATTCTTTTGTTCCAGAGGCATTGTAATGATTCTCTCTTCGATCCATCATATCGTTTTGTCAAAGATCATGTTCTTTCCTCGCTTATCCATCTAACTGGAGTGTGGTGCCATGTTCTCAAGTTCTTTTCATCTTATCAAATTTTGCCCCTCTATCCTACCAGAGTGCTGCCCAACTTTCTTGTGAATTCTTGCTTGCTCCTCATGTCATTCTTCATCTCTTTGCAACCTTCAAGATTCGTTGGTTTCACGTTTGTCAAAGAAGCAACTAAGTTTTACCTCTTCCTTTTTTCTCTTCCTCTTCCTCTTCTCATTCTAAGATCTCGGGTCGAGATCTCTTGTAAGTGGAGGAGAGTTGTAACAGCCCGGAACCGACACTCCAGAAGATTCCCCTTTTATTCCATTGTCATCGTGTGATTCGTTTGGTTGTCACATTCATCATTCGCATCATCTGCATATCATCATCACTCATTTTTGAAAACTTGCATCCGTTAGTAGTTGCCGGTTCTCCTCGTTGACCGTTTCGAAACCAAGCACACACGCACGCGCCCACGGCATCAATAAATATTATTTTCAAAAGTGCATATAAAATATGCTCGGATTGGGTCGAACCTTGGCGTGCGGTCTTGTTATATTGTAGGTAGACTGCCTGCCAAATTTTGTCGCAATCGGAGGTCATTTGATACCCCGAACGGTCGACCGTAGCAGCATCGTCATCGGTTATTCGTCGGATGTTTCGGTATTTCAAAATCATGTCCCGAGCCACAAATCTTTCCTCTCTTCTTGGTCCAACCCCCTCTCCACAGCCCAACATAGCCCAGCCAACCCACCTCTCCGACCTCACCGTCGGATCGCGATCGCGCGGATGAGAAACGTCCAAAAACCCCTAACCCTAGCCTCCCTGCCTATAAATTGTTGGAAATATGCCCTAGAGGCAATAATAAAATGGTTATTATGATATTTCCTTGTTCATGATAATTGTCTATTGTTCATGCTATAATTGTATTAACCGGAAACCGTAATACATGTGTGAATACATAGACCACACCATGTCCCTGGTGAGCCTCTAGTTGACTAGCTCGTTGATCGATAGATGGTCATGGTTTCCTGACCATGGACATTGGATGTCGTTGATAACGGGATCACATCATTAGGAGAATGATGTGATGGACAAGACCCAATCCTAAGCATACCACAAGATCGTGTAGTTCGTCTGCTAGAGCTTTTCTAATGTCAAGTATCATTTCCTTAGCCCATGAGATTGTGCAACTCCTGGATACTGTAGGAATTCTTTGGGTGTATCAAATGTCATAACGTAACTGGGTGACTATAAAGGTGCACTACAGGTATCTCCGAAAGTGTCTGTTGGGTTGGCACGAATCGAGACTGGGATTTGTCACTCCGTGTGACGGAGAGGTATCTCTGGGCCCACTCGGTAATACATCATCATAATGAGCTCAATGTGACTAAGGAGTTAGTCATGGGATCATGTGGTACGGAACGAGTAAAGAGACTTGCCGGTAACGAGATTGAACAAGGTATAGGGATACCGATGATCGAATCACGGGCAAGTAACATACCGATGGACAAAGGGAATTGTATACGGGATTAATTGAATCCCCGACATCGTGGTTCATCTGATGAGATCATCGTGGAAGATGTGGGAGCCAATATGGGTATCCATATCCCGCTATTGGTTATTGGCCGGAGAGGTGTCTCAGTCATGTCTGCATGGTTCCCGAACCCGTAGGGTCTACACACTTAAGGTTCGGTGACGCTAGAGTTGTAATGGGAATTGTATGTGGTTACCGAAAGTTGTTCGGAGTCCCGGATGAGATCCCGGACGTCACGAGAAGTTCCGGAATGGTCCGGAGGTGAAGATTTATAGATGGGAAGTCCTATTTTAGCCACCAGAAAATGTTCGGGATTTTTCGGTATTGTACCGGGAAAGTTCTAGAAGGTTCCGGAGTGGGGCCCACCTGCATGGGGGGACCCACATGAACGTGGGTAGTGGGGGCAAGGCCCCACACCCCTGGTCAAGGCGCACCAAGATCCCCCCTTAGAAGGAAAAAGATCATATCCCAAAGGGATAAGATCAAGATCCCTAAAAAGGGGGGATAACAATCGGTGGGGAAGGGAAAGGATGGGATTTCTTTCCTCCCACCTTTGCCAACGCCCCAATGGACTTGGAGGGCAAGAAACCAGCCCCCTCCACCCATAGTGGGGAGGCGCATGGGAGCTGACCCCCTTCCCAGGCGCAGCCCTCCCCCCTCCTACACCTCCTCCTCCTCCGTAGTGCTTAGCGAAGCTCTGCCGGAGAACCACGAGCTCCACCGCCACCACGCCGTCGTGCTGCCGGAGCTCTCCCTCAACTTCTCCTCCCCCCTTGCTGGATCAAGAAGGAGGAGACGTCCCCGGGCTGTACGTGTGTTGAACGCGGAGGCGCCGTCCGTTCGGCGCTTGGATCGGATCTTCTGCGATTTGAATCGCCGCGAGTACGACTCCATCAACCGCGTTCTTTGCAACGCTTCCGCTTAGCGATCTTCAAGGGTATGAAGATGCACTCCCTCTCTCTCGTTGCTAGCATCTCCTAGATTGATCTTGGTGACACGTAGAATTTTTTTTGAATTATTACTACGTTCCCCAACAGTGGTATCAGAGCTCGGTCTATGCGTAGATTCTATGCACGAGTAGAACACAAGTAGTTGTGGGCGATGATTTGGTCAATTTGCTTGCCGTTACTAGTCCTATCTTGATTCGGCGGCATTGTGGGATGAAGCGGCCCGGACCGACTTTACACGTACGCTTACGTGAGACTGGTTCCACCGCCTGACATGCACTTGTTGCATAAGGTGGCTAGCGGGTGTCTGTCTCTCCCACTTTAGTCGAATCGGATTCGATGAAGAGGGTCCTTATGAAGGGTAAATAGCAATTGCCATATCACCGTTGTGGCTTTTGCGTAGGTAAGAAACGTTCTTGCTAGAAACCCATAGCAGCCACGTAAAACTTGCAACAACAATTAGAGGACGTCTAACTTGTTTTTGCAGGGTATGCTATGTGATGTGATATGGCCAAAAGGATGTGATGAAATATATGTGATGTATGAGATTGATCATGTTCTTGTAATAGGAATCACGACTTGCATGTCGATGAGTATGACAACCGGCAGGAGCCATAGGAGTTGTCTTAATTTATTGTATGACCTGTGTGTCAATCGAAAACGCCATGTAATTACTTTACTTTATTGCTAACCGTTAGCCATAGTAGTAGAAGTAATAGTTGGCGAGACAACTTCATGAAGACACGATGATAGAGATCGTGATGATGGAGATCATGGTGTCGTGCCGGTGACGATGGTGATCATGCCGCGCCCCGAAGATGGAGATCAAAGGCGCAAGATGATATTGGCCATATCATGTCACTTTATGATTTGCATGTGATGTTTATCATGTTTTTACATCTTATTTGCTTAGAACGACGGTAGCATAAATAAGATGATCCCTCACTAAAATTTCAAGAAATTTGTTCCCCCTAAGTGTGCACCGTTGCGAAGGATCGTTGTTTTGAAGCACCACGTGATGATCGGGTGTGATAGATTCTAACATTCGCATACAACGGGTGTAAGCCTGATTTACACACGCGAAACACTTAGGTTGACTTGACGAGCCTAGCATGTACAGACATGGCCTCGGAACACGAGAGACCGAAAGGTCGAACATGAGTAGTATAGTAGATGCGATCAACATGGAGATGTTCACCATTGATGACTAGTCCGTCTCACCTGATGATCGGACACGGCCTAGCCAATATGGATCATGTATCACTTAGATGACTAGAGGGATGTCTATCTGAGTGGGAGTTCATTAAATAATTTGATTAGATGAACTTAATTATCATGAACTTAGTCTAAAATTGTCTTTACAATCTATCTTGTAGATCCAATGGCCCACGCTAATGTTGCCCTCTACTTCAACGCGTTCCTAGAGAAAACCAAGCTGAAAGACGATGGAAGCAACTATACGGACTGGGTCCGTAACTTGAGGATCATCCTCATAGCTTCCAAGAAAGCATATGTCCTTGATGCACCGCTAGGTGACGCACCCATTTTCCCAGCAACTCAAGACGTTATGAACGCCTGGCAGTCGCGTAGTGATGATTACTCCCTGGTTCAGTGCGGCATGCTTTACAGCTTAGAACCGGGGCTCCAAAAGCGTTTTGAGCAACACGGAGCATATGAGATGTTCCAAGAGCTGAGAATGGTTTTCCAAGCTCATGCCCGGGTCGAGAGATATGAAGTCTCCGACAAGTTCTTCAGTTGTAAGATGGAGGAAAATAGTTCTGTCAGCGAGCACATACTCAAAATGTCTGGGTTGCACAACCGCTTGTGTCGGGGATATACCCCGCAGTATGACCCGGTTACAGTTATGACCCGGTTATAGTTATGATCCGGAATGGTTATGACCCAGTTACGGTTAAGACCCGGAATAGTTATGACCTGGTTACCGTTATGACCTGGTTGACTGTTATGACCCGGCAGACAGTTATGACCCGGCAGATAGTTAAGTCCCGGAGATGGGTCCCTGAAGATAAGTCCCTTAAGATGAGTCCCTGAAGATGAGTCCCTGAAGATAAGTCCCTGAAGATGAGTCTCTGAAGATGAGTCTTGAAGATAAAACCCGGCTGTAAGCCCCCGGTTGTAAGCCGCCCGGTTGTAAGCCGTCCGGCTGTAAGCCCCCGGCTGTAAGCCGCCCGGTTGTAAGCCGCCCGGCTGGAAGCCCCCGGCTGTAAGCCGCCCGGCGCTAAGCCGCCCGGTGTAAGCCGCCCGGGACTCAGAAGCCCACGAAGAGAAGCCCGCGATGGAGAGTCATAATAGGTTAAGTCCTAATCCGACTTGGACTCTACATGTAAACCGCCCCATCCACTTATATAAGGAGGGGCGGGTCACCCCAAAAGGGTGAAGTCTTTAGACGTCTCCACAGATAGGTCTTAGACAGACAAGTTATTAGAGATAGTCAGAGTAGAGGTTCTCGAGATTAGAGGTAGCAACTCCGCACCCTGTAACCGAGATCGTCATCATCATCAATACAAGACAAGCAGGACGTAGGCTTTTACCTCCATCGGAGGGGCCGAACCTGGGTAAACTCGCGTCTCTCGATTCCGACCAACCCCTCTCAAGCCGCCACATAGTTGCGATGGCCTCACACCTAAGTCCGTTGACCCGGACATCTTGCCGTGACAAAACCACGACAGTTGGCGCCCACCGTGGGGCTCCCATGGTGGTGTTGAGTTCTTGGAGGGATCTCATGCAGGGATCGAGAAGTTCATAGTTTTACGGATGAAGAAGAGTCGTTGCGGAAGGATTTACATTGTCTCGAAGGCGGGCAGTCAGATCGAGTACCTGTCTGAGGTTCAAGAGAAAATTAGGGTAATGATCTGTTCTTTGCTGTGAGTCGCCAGCACGAGTCGCTGAGATCAGTAGAAGCGTTTCCACTGCAGTCAAACATCAGTTGTTTATGGTGGAACAAGTCTCGAAGGGATTCAACAGTCAAACCGCATCAGGGTCGTGCTGCTGTTCAAACCTCTCATCAACCCAACAAATAGTAAGTCATCGGACATGGATATAGACGGACATGGGTGGTCAACCCAATCACGACCCGGAGAAGGAATTGGACATGGGCACAAACTCTGTTTTTGTCCCCGAAGACACCCACGCCTCTGCCTCTACTACGGTTCGGCTGCAACCCCGCGGTGCTGATGTTTTCTCCGACCCGCTGCCGGCTCAGCCGCGTTTCGCCACTAAGCCACCGTGGCCTCCCTTCACCTCTGACCTGGTCCACGCTACGAGCAACTGTCTCCGTCACCACGGCCATGAGCCGGCCTGCTGCAACCACAGCGGCGCTGAGCCGCCGCCCGTCGCAAACCTCTACCTTCGCCTCGCGCTACCGGGGCCTCGTCGCTCGCTTCCGAGCCGCCGCCACCGAGCCGCCGCCGCGCCTATCAGCGAGCCGCCCTGCGCTGCCGGGACGCCGGTCCTCTGAGCCGCCCCATCAGCGCCTCCGCTGCGGCTCCGCCTCCGCGCGTCTGACTCATCCTCTGAGCCGCCGACACCTCTCCACCGCCTGCCGCCCGTTGCGCCATGACCGCCTCTGCCTCGACCCGCCGGCGCGCGATGAGCCGGCATCCGCTGCATCCACCTCCGCTCCCATGCCTCGCCTCACCTTGATGAGCCGCCCTCGCTGCGCCTCACCCCGCCCCTGTTTTCCGCTTCCCGCGGCCGCACCGTAAGCTGCCCGGCCGTTTTAGTCGCTGCATCTGCCCGACGGCTCACCGCACCCGTTTTTCACCTCGCCTCCAAAGCGCTGACCCGGCCGTCCTCGTGCGCGCCAGCCGCCGCCATAGTACCGGGGCCTCTGGCGCTGCCTCTGCCTCAAGCTAGCTCGCCTCTGCCTCCGTCGGCCCCACAGCTTCACGTCTTGCCACCATCGTCGACCCGTGGTGCAGCCGATGTTGCGTTGAGCCGCCGGTCGCCGAGCTCCTCGCGGGCCCTTCCGGTTCGCCGCAGTGGCCCGCCTTGCTCCGCCTCACTGCTCTTCTTGACCAGATCCTGCAGTGAGCCACCGACGGTGCGGCCGATGAGCCACCGAGCCGCCCCCGTCGGAGCAGGCCTCGGGCCGCCGCCTCTGCCACGAGTCGCTCAACCCATCGCAGCTCTACTCAACCCGCCGGCTTGGCCTCGCCACACTTGCCGCCATCACGATGGCTCGCCTCGCCCCGGTCGCGTCCACTGAGCCGCCGGGCCACTCTTTCGCTTCTGCTGCGGGCCGGCGCCGCCGAGCCGCCCCGGCCGGTGAGCCGCCGTGATTTTCACATCTGCTGTGAGCCGGCGCCACCGAGACGCCCCGGTCGATGAGCCGCCGCGACTTTCACCTCTGCTGGGGGCCGGCGCCGCCGAGCCGCCCCGGCCGACGAGCCGCCGCCTCCGTTATGGCCTCGCCGGCTGGCCAGGCCAAACCGGCCCTCTTTTCTGCCGTGGCCACCGGTTCCGCTCCGCCAGCCTTCGTCGCCTCGCCCGCCCGCGGCCGCCGTTTCTGCCCTGCCAGCCACCGTCGCGCCCGCCGGCTGCTGCCGCAACCCGCCGCCGCCTCTGCTCCGCTCCGCCTTTCGGACGCCCCGTGTTGAGCCGTTGCTGCCGCAACCCACCGCCTCCTCGAGTCGCCGTCCAGCCGTTGCCCGTCTCGGACTCGCCTCACCTTCGCCGCGTCCACCGAGCCGCCGGCTTGCTGCCCTGGCTCCGCCTCCGCCGCGCCGAGCCGTCCCTGGCTCCGCCTCCGCCGCGTCGCCGCATGGCTGAGCCGCCCTAGCTCCACCTTCTCCGTGCCGAGCCGCCCCTGGCTCCGCCTCCACTGTGTTGCCGCACGGTCAAATCGCCCCCGCGCGCCTCCTTCCACCTCTGCTACAGTGGTCCGCCGCAGCACCGCTCCGCTCCGGCTCGCCGGGGCCAACCGCGGCCCGCTCGACACCGGTTGTGCCGCGTGTCGGTAGCCCCCTGCGCCACCCCGCGCCGTCTCCTAGCATCCTGGCTCCAGCCGTTGCTTCTGCACCAGATGGCTCTCGCCGCTGTCCACTTCGCGTTGTCTGAAAAAAGAAAGAAAGAAGGAGGTGGGGAGGCGTCTAGAAAAAGATGTGGGAACCGTTTAAAAAAAAGCGCGGGCGTCCGCATTCATCCGACAAAAAAAAACCAGGTGATATTTATCCTATCAATTTTTCAGTATATTTTTTTATCTGAGCAAAATTACTCTGTCTTTGTAATATTTTTTACACAGGACAATTATTCATTGCCAAAGTGGCACTGTACCGCGGAGATGGAGGCGTGCCAACATCATTCTGCACAAGTGGTCATCCGTGTCGCGTTATTCAACGGACTCGCGCACCGGCTCAGAATGCCGCGGCCACCTCAAGCGTCTGCGTCGGCTTACAACGCCGTGGCCGTCTCTCGCAACCGCACCGGCGTACAACGCTGCGGCCGTCTCTCGTGACTGCACCGGCTTACAACACCGCGACTGACTTCTACGTCTACATCAACACACCGGAGCTATCCATACAAACTGCTCAGCGGGCGCGCGCAAGTCGCCGCCCCTGCGGTCTGATCTACATCAACATATCGGTGCGGTGCTCGCCTGTACGAGATGCCCAACGGACGCGCGCAAGACGCCGCCCACAGTCTGATCTACATCAGCATATCGGTGCAGTGTTCGTCTATACCGCCCACATGGACAGGCGCACAAGTTGCCGCCACTGCGGTTTGGTTAACTTCAACAAACCAGCCGGGACGAACCATCGACCGGATTATTGAAACAATTCATACGGGATCGTCTATAACCCGCCACGGTCAACCTCAACCTTCAGTGGAGACTCTCAAGCCGCCTCTTCGAGTCGACTTAAGACTCAGGGGCTACAGACATGGCTCCATACATTTGGTCATTTTTTCAACGAGAACCCCAGGTCATTGCAAGGAAGTTAACCCGATCCCGGGGGCTACTACATTATTGACGAAAGAATTAAAAGTTGCCCAAGAGGACGAGCCGCCATGATGCACCGTTCAAACATGGGTGCCCTGATTTACTGGATCATCATAAAGTCACTTGGAGTTTCTGCTGTTTCATGCAATATGGCGGCTTACAAGATGGTGCAATACTGTTGGTACTTCAACAAGGTCATTTGGGGGCTTCCAACCCATCAGGTTTAGCTTACACACCCTCTTGATCGGCTCTTCAGCCACCGTAAGGCGGGTTGTATACCCAAAAGTTGACTCCGTCAACAAGGTCATTTGGGGGCTTCCAACCCACTGGGTTTAGCTTACACACCCTCTTGATCGGCTCTTCAGCCACCGCAAGTTCGAGTTAAACCTGCCTGTATGCTGCTGCTGCTCCGCTAGGTGACCCGCCGAACTCTTACCAGTTAATCTCGGCTAGAGACCCTGAGGTGTTCAAAGTATTTGACAGTCACTCTCACTAGAGACCCTGTACTGGTCAAGGTTAAACCGGCGGCTCTTGTCACGTGAGGGCCGGCTTACGGAAAGCGAGGATAAACTCACCCATCTGCTGCATACTCTCCACTATGTGGCCCGTTCGTACTCTTAAACAGTTACTCTTTTTAAGACCCTGCACTGTTTAAGGTTCAAACGACGGATTTATGTCACATGAGAAGTAGCTTATGGGCCCGGGGGGTACTCATGCCCTGCTGCGCCTCTCTATGGTTCATTGTGCTCTTACCAGTTAATCTCGCCTAGAGACCCTGAGCCGCTCAAAGGAGTTGACGGTCACTCTCACTAGAGAACCTGTACTGTTAAGAGTTCAAACAACGAGTTTAGGCCAGGAGAGCCGGCATATGAGTTTTCGTAAAAGAAAAAGCAAGAACATATACAAGAGTTGATCTCTTCTGGTTGTGCCTTCAAAGCAAGAACATCATACATTGCATCATACATTGCATCATCTTAACATGCATCATATATGCATGGGTATCCTGGTCTACATTGCAGGAACCTGGTTTTTCAAACCGGGTTATATTATTCAAATCTTAAATAGCCAACATGGCTGGATTTTTCATTATGGTTGTCATAACCAGCGTTGGATGATTGAGGTTTTCAAAGCCCCTTCAGGGTAATGGCTATTATTCCTTCGTCCAAAAAAAAATACCAGCTCTCAACAAGGAGCATGGTTCAACATTGATATGCAAGGCTTTCAGCAACATCATCCAGGCAATGGATATGGCTTATTCTACAATGGAAGGAATAGTCCCGAGTCGCTGCAGGCATACGACCCGGCACTTTGGGGCTACATTAATCAAATCAAGATTACGTAAAGTATGCAAGTCCCATGTCGATGCAAGCACGCACCACGACACTTGGGGGCTAATGCAAGCTGTTTTTCAAGTCATTACATTGTCAACAGACCCTATTATCTCAAGGAGATGAGCCGGCCTTTATATCTTTTTCTAAGTCCCAGCCCAGTATTGTCTTACTGAGCCGGCCCTTGGGCCCTACACATTGCTCCTCAAGTCTATATGATCAGATCTACAACAAGTTCCTGCTCATTATTGCATAATGACCTGGCCCTTGGGGGCTACACTGGCTGAAGTTTTATGAGCATAAGACATTTACAAGTCCCAGGTTGCTGCAGGCAAGACAACCCTGTACTTGGGGGATACATATGGGGAACATTCAACTTATGACTGGTAACTCAGATAAACAATCTGGATTTCTCTAGGTTTGCACTATGTTGAAGCAAGTCTTAAGGCTATCACTACGTTTCCCTTCTTAAGACTTGGGGGCTACAGGTAATATGGATATGAGGAAGATATGTCTTCAAATTCTCAGTTATAAGGGAACCAGACGAATTTATCAAACCAAGGCAGTTAATAATAAGGGTTATTTTTTCTACAAGGAGTCAGCGTCAGTATATTGATATGACAGAGTTTCAGAATTTTCAGGAGCTGGTCAACTGGTATTTTTGAGTGAACCGGTCCCTTTACATATTCTTATTTCAGGAGGTTACCATGAATAGTTATGACCCGGAATAGTTATGACCCGGTTACAGTTATGACCCGGTTACAGTTATGACCCGGTTATAGTTATGACCCGGTTATAGTTATGACCCGGAATGGTTATGACCCGGTTACGGTTAAGACCCAGAATAGTTATGACCCGGAATAGTTATGACCCGGTTACAGTTATGACCCGGTTGACAGTTATGACCCGGCAGACAGTTATGACCCGGCAGACAGTTAAGTCCTAGAGATGAGTCCCTGAAGATAAGTCGCTGAAGATGAGTCCCTGAAGATGAGTCCCTGAAGATAAGTCCCTGAAGATGAGTCCCTGAAGATGAGTCTTGAAGATAAAACCCGGCTGTAAGCCCCCGGTTGTATGCCGCCCGGTTGTAAGCCGCCCGGCTGTAAGCCCCCGGCTGTAAGCCGCCCGGTTGTAAGCCGCCCGGCTGTAAGCCCCCGGCTGTAAGCTGCCCGGCTGTAAGCCCCCGGCTGTAAGCCCCCGGCTGTAAGCCGCCCGGTGCTAAGCCGCCCGATGTAAGCCGCCCGGGACTCAGAAGCCCACGAAGAGAAGCCCGCGATGGAGAGTCATAATAGGTTAAGTCCTAATCCGACTTGGACTCTACATGTAAACCGCCCCATCCACTTATATAAGGAGGGGCGGGTCACCCCAAAAGGGTGAAGTCTGTAGACGTCTCCACAGATCGGTCTTAGACAGACAAGTTATTAGAGATAGTTAGAGTAGAGGTTCTCGAGATTAGAGGTAGAAACTCCGCACCCTTGTAACCGAGATCGTTATCATCATCAATACAAGACAAGCAGGACGTAGGCTTTTACCTCCATCGGAGGGGCCGAACCTGGGTAAACTCGCGTCTCTTGATTCCGACCAACACCTCTCATGCCGCCACATAGTTGCGATGGCCTCACACCTAAGTTCGTTAACCCGGACATCTTGCCATGACAAAACCACGACAGCTTGTCTCAGCTGGGAGTTAATCTTCCGGATGACCCGGTTATTAACAGAATCCTCCAGTCGCTTCCACCTAGCTACAAGAGCTTTGTGATGAATTTCAATATGCAAGGGATGGAGAAGTCCATTCCTGAGTTATATTCGATGCTGAAATCAGCGGAGGTGGAGATCAAAAAGGAACATCAAGTGTTGATGGTGAATAAGACCACCAGTTTCAAGAAAGGCAAGGGTAAGAAGAACTTCAAGAAGGACGGCAAAGCAGTTGCCGCGCCCGGTAAATCAGTTGCCGGGAAGAAGCCCAAGAATGGACCCAAGCTTGAGACTGAGTGCTTTTATTGCAAGGGAACCGGTCACTGGAAGCGGAACTGCCCCAAGTACTTAGCGGATAAGAAGGCCGACAACGTCAAAGGTATATAAGATATACATGTTATTGATGTGTACCTTACCAGCGCTCGTAGTAGCTCCTGGGTATTTGATACCGGTGCGGTTGCTCACATTTGTAACTCAAAACAGGAGCTGCGGAATAAGCGGAGACTGGCGAAGGACGAGGTGACGATGCACGTCGGGAATGGTTCCAAGGTCGATGTGATCGCCATCGGCATGCTACCTCTACATCTACCTTCGGGATTAGTTTTAAACCTCAATAATTGTTATTTAGTACCAGCTTTGAGCATGAACATTGTATCTGGATCTCGTTTGATGCGAGATGGCTACTCATTTAAATCCGAGAATAATGGTTGTTCTATTTATATGAGAGATATGTTTTATGGTCATGCCCCGCTGGTCAATGGTTTATTGAATCTCGAACGTGATGTTACACATATTCATAGTGTGAATACCAAACGATGTAAGGTTGATAATGATAGTCCCACATACTTGTGGCACTGCCGCCTTGGTCATATTGGTGTCAAACGCATGAAGAAACTCCATGCAGATGGACTTTTGGAGTCTCTTGATTATGAATCATTTGACACGTGCGAACCATGCCTCATGGGCAAGATGACTAAGACTCCGTTCTTCGGAACAATGGAGCGAGCAACCAACTTGTTGGAAATAATACATACCGATGTATGCGGTCCAATGAGCGTTGAGGCTCGCGGTGGCTATCGTTATGTTCTCACCCTCACTGATGACTTAAGCAGATATGGGTATGTCTACTTAATGAAACACAAGTCTAAGACCTTTGAAAAGTTCAAGGAATTTCAGAGTGAGGTAGAGAATCAACGTGACAAGAAAATAAAGTTCTTATGATCTGATCGTGGAGGAGAATATTTGAGTCACGAGTTTGGCACGCACTTAAGGAAATGTGGAATTGTTTCACAACTCACGCCGCCTGGCACACCTCAGCGTAATGGTGTGTCCGAATGTCGTAATCGCACTCTATTGGATATGGTGCGATCTATGATGTCTCTTACTGATTTACCGCTATCATTTTGGGGATATGCATTAGAGACTGCCGCATTCACTTTAAATAGGGCACCGTCTAAATCCGTTGAGACGACACCGTATGAATTATGGTTTGGGAAGAAACCTAAGCTATCGTTTCTGAAAGTTTGGGGATGCGATGCTTATGTCAAGAAACTTCAACCTGAAAAGCTCGAACCCAAATCGGAAAAGTGCGTCTTCATAGGATACCCTAAGGAAACTATTGGGTATACCTTCTACCTCAGATCCGAAGGCAAGATCTTTGTTGCCAAGAATGGATCCTTTCTAGAGAAAGAGTTTCTCTCGAAAGAAGTAAGTGGGAGGAAAGTAGAACTTGATGAGGTAATTGTACCCACTCTCGAACCCGAGAGTAGCGCAGCGCAGGAAAATGTTTCTGTGGTGCCTGCACCGACTAGAGAGGAAGTTAATGATGATGATCATGAAACTTCGGATCAAGTTACTACTGAACTTCGTAGGTCCACGAGGACACGTTCCGCACCAGAGTGGTACGGCAACCCTGTCCTGGAAATCATGTTGTTAGACAATGGTGAACCTTCGAACTATGAAGAAGCCATGGCGGGCCCGGATTCCAACAAATGGCTTGAAGCCATCAAATTCGAGATAGGATCCATGTATGAGAACAAAGTATGGACTTTGGTGGACTTGCCCGCTGACCGGCAAGCCATAGAAAATAAATGGATCTTTAAGAAGAAGACTGACGCGGATGGTAATGTGACCGTCTATAAGGCTCGGCTTGTCGCTAAGGGTTATCGACAAGTTCAAGGACTTGACTACGATGAGACTTTCTCACCCGTAGCGATGTTGAAGTCCGTCTGAATCATGTTAGCAGTTGCCGCATTTTATGATTATGAGATCTAGCAAATGGACGTCAAAACGGCATTCCTTAACGGTTTCCTTAAGGAAGAATTGTATATGATGCAGCCGGAAGGTTTTGTCGATCCTAAGATTGCTGACAAGGTATGCAAGCTCCAGCGCTCCATCTATGGGCTGGTGCAAGCATCTCGGAGTTGGAACATTCGCTTTGATGAGGTGATCAAAGCGTTTGGGTTTGTACAGACTTATGGAGAAGCCTGTATTTACAAGAAAGTGAGTGGGAGCTCTGTAGCATTTCTCATTTTATATGTGGATGACATATTGTTGATGGGAAATGATATAGAACTTTTGGAAAGCATAAAGGCCTACTTGAATAAGTGTTTTTCAATGAAGGACCTTGGAGAAGCTGCTTACATATTAGGCATCAAGATCTATAGAGATAGATCGAGACGCCTCATTGGTCTTTCACAAAGCACATACCTTGACAAGATATTGAAGAAGTTCAATATGGATGAGTCCAAGAAGGGGTTCTTGCCTGTATTGCAAGGTGTGAGATTGAGCACAGCTCAATGCCCGACCTCGGCAGAAGATAGAGAAAAGATGAGTGTCATCCCCTATGCCTCAGCCATAGGCTCTATTATGTATGCCATGCTGTGTACCAGAACTGATGTGAACCTTGCCATAAGTTTGGTAGGGAGGTACCAAAGTGATCCCGGAATGGAACACTGGACAGTGGTCAAGAATATCCTTAAGTACCTGAAAAGGACTAAGGATATGTTTCTCGTTTATGGAGGTGCCGAAGAGCTCGTCGTAAAGGGTTACGTCGATGCTAGCTTCGACGCAGATCCGGATGACTCCAAGTCACAAACCGGATACGTGTATATTTTGAATGGTGGGTTAGTCAGCTGGTGCAGTTGCAAGCAAAGCGTCGTGGCGGCATCTACATGTGAAGCGGAGTACATAGCTGCTTCGGAAGCAGCGCAGGAAGGAGTCTGGATGAAGGAGTTCATCACCGACCTAGGAGTGATTCCCAATGCGTCGGGCCCGATGACTCTCTTCTGTGACAACACTGGAGCTATTGCCATTGCCAAGGAGCCCAGGTTTCACAAGAAGACCAAGTACATCAAGCGCCGCTTCAACTCCATTCGTGGTTACATTCAGGATGGAGATATAGATATTTGTAAAGTACATATGGACCTGAATGTCGCAGATCCGTTGACTAAACCTCTTCCACGAGCGAAACTTGACCAGCACCAGAACTCTATGGGTGTTCGATTCATCACAATGTAACTAGATTATTGACTCTAGTGCGAGTGGGAGACTGTTGGAAATATGCCCTAGAGGCAATAATAAAATGGTTATTATTATATTTCCTTGTTCATGATAATTGTCTATTGTTCATGCTATAATTGTATTAACCAGAAACCGTAATACATGTGTGAATACATAGACCACATCATGTCCCTGGTGAGCCTCTAGTTGACTAGCTCGTTGATCAATAGATGGTCATGGTTTCCTGACCATGGACATTGGATGTCGTTGATAACGGGATCACATCATTAGGAGAATGATGTGATGGACAAGACCCAATCCTAAGCATAGCACAAGATCGTGTAGTTCGTCTGCTAGAGCTTTTCTAATGTCAAGTATCATTTCCTTAGACCATGAGATTGTGCAACTCCCGGATACCGTAGGAATGCTTTGGGTGTATCAAACGTCACAACGTAACTGGGTGACTATAAAGGTGCACTACAAGTATCTCCGAAAGTGACTGTTGGGTTGGCACGAATCGAGACTGGGATTTGTCACTCCGTAATACATCATCATAATGAGCTCAATGTGACTAAGGAGTTAGTCACGGGATCATGTGTTACGGAACGAGTAAAGAGACTTGCCGGTAACGAGATTGAACAAGGTATAGGCATACCGACGATCGAATATCGGGCAAGTAACATACCGATGGACAAAGGGAATTGTATACGGGATTAATTGAATCCCCGACATCGTGGTTCATCCGATGAGATCATCATGGAACATGTGGGAGCCAATATGGGTATCCAGATCCCGCTATTGGTTATTGGCCGGAGATGTGTCTCGGTCATGTCTGCATGGTTCCCGAACCCGTAGGGTCTACACACTTAAGGTTCGGTGACGCTAGAGTTGTAATGGGAATTGTATGTGGTTACCGAAAGTTGTTCGGAGTCCCGGATGAGATCCCGGACGTCACGAGGAGTTCCGGAATGGTCCGGAGGTGAAGATTTATATATGGGAAGTCCCATTTTAGCCACCGGAAAATGTTCGTGATTTTTTGGTATTCTACCGGGAAGGTTCTAGAAGGTTCCGGAGTGGGGCCCACCTGCATGGGGGGACCCACATGAACGTGGGTAATGGGGGCAAGGCTCCACACCCCTGGTCAAGGCGCACCAAGATCCCCCCTTAGAAGGAATAAGATCATATCCCGAAGGGATAAGATCAAGATCCCTAAAAAGGGGGGATAACAATCGGTGGGGAAGGGAAAGGATGGGATTTCTTTCCTCCCACCTTTGCCAACGCCCCAATGGATTTGGAGGGCAAGAAACCAGCCCCCTCCACCCCACGAGCTCCACCGCCACCACGCCGTCGTGCTGCCGGAGCTCTCCCTCAACTTCTCCTCCCCCCTTGCTGGATCAAGAAGGAGGAGACGTCCCCGGGCTGTACGTGTGTTGAACGCGGAGGCGCCATCCGTTCGGCGCTTGGATCGGATCTTCCGAGATTTGAATCGCCGTGAGTACGACTCCATCAACCGCGTTCTTTGCAACGCTTCCGCTTAGCGATCTTCAAGGGTATGAAGATGCACTCCCTCTCTCTCGTTGCCAGCATCTCCTAGATTGATCTTGGTGACACGTAGGAATTTTTTTGAATTATTACTACGTTCCCCAACATAAATAGATGCCTTCCCCTTCCATTTTTTGCCTCCCTAGCCTCCCCGCATCGTTTTCCGTGCCCAGCCACCTCCCCGCCGCCACTTGGTGGCCCCAGATCGAGCGCCGCCGCCCCCCCAGCCGTCGCGCCACCGCCCTCAGCCACTAGCGACGCGCCACGTCGCCCGAAGCCGCCTCCGCAGCCAACCAGGGGCTGCCACGTGCCTCCTGGCCGCCCCCAGCCATCGCGGCCCGCAGAGGCCCACGGCAGGTCCGCTCGTGCCCGAGCGCCCGCCCCGCGCCCGACCGCGGCTCCCTCGCTCGCTCCAGCCACCGAAGCCTCGCCAATGACCCTGCCCCGCCCCATCGGAGAGGGCCTAGTCTCGCTGGAGCCGCCCCGCACCGCCGCCGGGTCGACCTCGCCTCCCCTCGCTGGTTCTCTCCTTCCTCTCCCCATGCCCGAGCTCACCCGATCTCCTCATCCTTGCAGGAGCTGCCATGGCCTTGCCCCGCGTTGACCTTGCCGCCGCCGTCGCCATGTGTCCCGCCGCAGCCGGAGATGGCTGGATCTGGGCAGCCCCGCCACAGATCCGCCCGTTCCCGGGCAGCCTCGCCTCCGTGCCGCCCTGCAACCGGCCGGCATTGCTGCAGCCGCCACCCTGCTCCCGCTCGGGCACGGGAGCGAGGAGGAGGACCACCCCTGCCTGCCTCCACATGGGCCTCGCCAGTGTCGCTGGGCCGCGCCCGATGGCCCAGCAAACGGCCTGACCAGCTCCACCGCATGGGCTAAGCCCACTATGGTGTGCGCGGCCCACCGCTATTCTTCGCCTTGGGCGACTCATTGTTCTTCTGCGCACAACCTGTTCGGGCCCTATTGCGATTCGGCCCGTAGACCTTTTTTTTCCAGAGAAAAACTGTTTTGCAGAAAAATTCATTAAGTTGCATTACTCATATTAAAATAACCGTGCATCATATCCAAATACGTTATATATGTTAAATGTGTAGAACTTTCTGTATATTATTAATATTGCACTTTCATGCATGTTAAAAATGTTTATTATGATGTTTGCTTTCAATTCACATAAATGTCATGAATTGCATTGCGCATAAACATTTAAGTGTGCATTGGAATTAATCAAACCCTATACGTAAAATGTGTAGATTGATTGTATCGCATTTTCATGCATGATAAAAATGTTTGATGTGGTGTTTGCATTTAAGTTGCACACATAACTTGTTAAAACGGTTTATGCCATAATCATGCGTAATTGTTGCGTCCTTTTTTTAATGTAAAACCCACATATTATATATGTTTTCGGGGTAGAAAAATCCATCGAATTTATCTGTGCAATTAGTTTTGTCATTTGGGCATTTTTGTGTGCATGTCATTTTTGCTATGGTGCCCTTTTGTTTATTTCGTGTGAATTAATCGATGCCTATTTTGGAATAGTTGCAAACAAGAGATATGCCCTTGGACATGTGTACTAGGCCCTGGTATTTTTGGTTGATATAGAAAAGCATGTTTAAGTGTTAATTTTTTGTTGCCAACATGCTATAAAATTCTGCTGTTTTGAGGGTCCAAAATATTTTTAAGTCTGAAAACTGTTATTTTGTTGCCATGTTGTCATGTGATTTGCTATTGATCTAGGAGTCTTTTGTGGTTGCTCCCAAGGAGTCTTCTGTTAAGCATGTTGTTGTCTACCAGGTTGTGTCTTTTGATGCCATGTATAGGATTTGCATCATAGTTATATTCATTGTCCAACATGTCAATCTGTTAAAAACTGCTGCTCATGTCTACCCTAATTTTCACCAAGTCTGAGATCTGTTTTCTTCATAATGTCATGTTGTGTTGATGCTAGCCATGTTTTTAGGCATAATTAGACCTTGCCAGCATGTAATGATTTGTAGTGCATCATGTCTACTACCATGCTGTTAAGTTTCATGCTAATATATGCCCTGTAGCATATAGTTTTATTGCTGCCAATATGCCTTCGTGAACATCTGCTATGCTAAAAACCTATTATTTTCACTAAGTCCTAATCTGCTATATTTTGTTGCCATGTTGTGAGCTTCCTACCATGTGATCCATGACTCTTTTGAGTATGCTATGTGAAGATGAAATGAAGTGTGTGTTATATGCTACTGCGCCATGCTTAGTTTGTGCATATTAGGATCTTGGAACTTGTTGTTTTCATGTGTGCAATATGCCATGTTGCTGTTTTGGACAGCTTTGAACTAAAACTCGTATTGGTATTTGAGGTTGAACCGTAGCTCCGTTTTGAACATGTTGCATATGTAACTTGACTCGAATTTCTTGTAGCTTCATAATATCTTGTTGCATACATGATTTAACATGTTTGTGGTGTTTTTTGCATGCATTTTGCATTCATGACATATGCACCTTGTGAAGGTCATATCTTTTAGACCGTAGCTCCGTTTGAGATGTTCCACATATGTAAATCGACTAGAATGACATGTAGAATTGCATGGTATAGTTTATTTTCCTGTTTAATAAATATAAAACATGATTAGTTCAGATCTGGACCAATTTCGAAATTAACATATGGGGTCGTTTCGGAAATGTTATATGTTGTTTCCGGTCTCATTTAAACTTGCCTAGATGTGTAGTTTACTTATGCTTCACCTCTTGCCATGTTTAACAACATTTAATATTGTCGTGTACCTAAATGGGAATGAACTAAGTAATTCAAGCATGGAGTTTCGTCAATATGCAACTCGTTGCATATTGAACTTCACTTAATGTGTAAAAGTTGATTGTTGTGCTCGCCATGTCATGCATAACATGCATCATATTTGAAGTGCATCATGTCATGCATATGTCGTGGTGTATCATGTGTTGATTGTTTGTTCCGGATTGCTTCTTCTCGATAGAGTTCCGAAAGCGTTCGGCGTGTGAGGATTCGTTCGACTACGTCCCGTCCGTCTACTTCACGATTCGCCTGCTTCATGGATTCGTTCTTCTTCCAAGCGGGATCTCGGGCAAGATGATAATTTCCCTGGATACCATTACTATCATTGCCATGCTAGATGTCTCGTTTCTATCGTCGTCTCGCTACCTACCACTTGTATGTTAAGCCTCCCAAATTGCCATGAAAAGCCTCTAACCCCTCCACATCCCAGCAAACCATTGTTTGTCTATGTTACCGCCTGCTCAGCCCTTCGTATAGCGTTGCTAGTTGCAAGTGCAAGTTCTTCCATGTGCAACATGGATATTTTGAAATATCACAATATTATTGCTATTTAATTTAACGCACATATATACTTGGTAAAGGTGGAAGGCTTGGCCTTATGCTCGGTGTTTTGTTCCACTTTTGCCGCCCTAGTTACTTGTGTACCGGTGTTATGTTCCATATTTTGCACTCCTAACATGCTCGGGGTTGTTATGGGGACCCCCTTGACAATTCATTTTAGATTAAAACTTGTCTGGCAAGACCTAACTTTGGTACTACATTTGCTATACAACTTAATAAAAATGCATAGGGACCCGCCGGCACCCGCGGATAATTAATCAACAACCCGGGCCAGTGCTTCTCATGAGTGTTGGTCCAAAATGGCAGTAGCCGGGGCCACCAACGGGTGTGCCAGCCGGAAACTTAGCCAATCCAGTCATGTCCTGAGAACGAGATACGCGGCTCCTATTGGGTTCGTCGACACGTTGGGCGGTCTTGCTGGACTTGTTTTACCTTTCTCGAATGTCTTGTGTGCGGAATTCTGAGAATACTTTGGGCTATCTCGAGGTTGTGGTTTTCCTACGGAATTTCCTAGGAGATCACGGGATTCGTGGTTGAGGTTATTCCCGCGGCGTGTGGTTAGTTTGTGATGGATGAGTTGGAGCACCCCTGCAGGGTTAAATCTTTCGGAAAGCCGTGCCCGCGGTTACGTGGCAACTTGGAAACTTTGTTTAACACCCGGTCATAGCAAACTTGAAGTAAACTCAAATAAAATACACCAACCGTGTGCGTAACCGTGACTGTCTCTTCTCGTGATTTCTGAACCTAGAGAGAACACAGTGGGGTTATGTTTGTTCGTAAGTAGGTGTTCAGGATCTCTTAGCGATCATTACTAGTTCACGTCCGTTTAGACGACAATCATCCCCCTTATTCTTGTATTCGTAAGGTAGCCACTCAATAAATGCTTAGTGCTTGCTGCAGCCTCACCACTTAACCATACCTCACCCATTAAGCTTTAATAGTCTTGATACCCTTGGAAATGAGATTGCTGAGTCCCCTATGGCTCACAGATTACTACAACAACAGTTGCAGGTACAGGTAATGCGATGCTTTGACGTGAGAGCGATGCTTGTTTGATTTGGAGTTCTTCTTCTTCTTCATCGATCTAGGATGGGTTCCAGGCGGCAGCCTGGGATAGCAAGGATGGATGTCATTTTATCGTTTGTTTTCGTCCGTAGCCGGACCCTGCTCTTCTGTATGATGTTTGGATACATTGTTGGATTGATGTGATATTGATGTAGCTTGTGGCGAGTGTAAGCCAATTCCATATACTCATCTCTTCTTTACATGTACTTGTAATGATATCCATTCTTGCAAAACGATGAGATGCACTTCTATCCTTGTCGAGGCCATCGAGCCAAAATAAGGATAGGATCGCATCTTGGGCGTGACAGAAAGGTCTCCCACCACATAGCGCCTGGGGCGGCGAAGCATCCCCCAGGCAGTCGTACACAACGAGCCGCGCCCAGCCCGCCTACTCCTGATAATCCCCCGAAGAGGCGAGACACCAAGGACCTCAGGAGGTATTGTGCACAGGAGCGACCCACGAGACAGAGCTTGGTCGCTTGGATTTATCAACACTGCAGGGACGAAGCCGAGGACAGACGCCGTGTCTAACGCGAACTGAGGGACTCTCGAAAGGGGAGCCGCGAGGGCACGATGATTTCAAATGGAGGTGAAGCACCAAGCACAGGGATCAAAACACCATGGACACAGGGGTTAAGCAGATAATATAAATTTTGGAGGACATGATAGAGTCTACTACATAACCAAAAAAGGCCAAAGTGCTGCGAGGGCGGATCTTGCCGCCCCGGGGGTATCGAGTCTTGAAGGCACCCTTGAGTTGAGCAAACCAAAAAATCACCTGGTGACCGTACTGCCGATGAAGCATCAAGTCGTCCGGCGAGACGTGCTGCCGATGCCTACCCCTCAAGGGTCGCCTGACCCCTGAGGCTTTAGGAGCCCGCGACATCCTGGCGCTGCGCGAGGCGTCATCGCGAGCTGCGCCATCCATTGGAAGGTGACGCAGGCGCTTACCAGGCCGAAGGGCATGCAGATGCGGCTGGTGGAGATGCGCGAGGGCTAAAAGAGGCCCCGGGACCCTGCCCTGTTGATGCCCGCGACGTCGACACACATGCGTGCCTTGCAACTCCTCCCGGGGGTAGTCGTTTGGCCGCCGAGGCATCCTGGCTGGCGCTCCTCTCGCATCACTTCGATCTATCCATCAGCGAATTCCCGTGACCCTGGCGTCAGGCGCCACACTCCTCGCTCGCGGGTGCGCGTGTTGAGGCACGCCTCCAAGTTATGCCCGAGCTCCTCCCTCGTTATGCTGACCAAGTCGGCTGCCTTCCAGGTGGAAGCCCCTGAGCCCGGTCCGAGAGAGGCGCCGGGCACGCCTTCCTATACCGTGAAAAGGCCGGCGAGGGCAGCGAGCACGGGGCTCACACCCGCGTCGGGTGCCCCGCCCTTTGCTTTGGCGGCGTCGGGGGCGGTCAGCAGTTGTTTCTTCTTTGGGGGCGACTCGCGAGGCCCTGCATCTTCCGCGTCGTCAGGGGGCACCGCCGCGGCGGCCTTGTAGGTGCGCTCGAGGGAGCAGACGGCATCCTTCTTGTCACAGGTGATGGTGATGACACCACTGCACCCCGACATCTTGAGAACATTGTAACCATGGTGCGTCACCGCCTTGAACTTGGAGAGCACGGGGTACCCCAGGATCGCGTTGTACGGGAGGCCGATGCGCGCCACGTCAAAGTCGATGAGCTCGGTATGGTAGTTGTCGCGCGTCCCGAAGGTGACCGGGAGGCGAATCTGCACCAGCGGAGTGGTGGAGCCATTGGTCACCCCGGAGAATGGCCTGGTTGGCATCAACTGGTCATATGGCACCTAGACCATCTCGAAGGTCTCTACAGAGAGCACGTTGAGGCCAGCACCTCCGTCGATGAGGGTCTTGGTGACCATGACATTGCTGATGGTTGGGGTGCACATCATGGGGAGCACGCCTGCAATAGCCTTGGACCTGAGGCTATCCCTGGCGTCAAAAGAGACGGCATACTGGGACCACTTGAGGGACTTCGCGGCCTCCTGCCTCGGGAGGGCGGCGCTCACCTCACGAGCGATCTGCTTGAACCGGCGGTTCCACGAAGGGGCATGTGCTCCGCCGAGGATGCATGCCTCATCACGAAGCTCTTGGTAGCCCCCAGCCCCCTCGTCATGCTGGTTGTCATCGTTCCTCCTTGGCGGTGGTGATAGCAGAGGAAGCGCGGTGTTGTCTCGAGGACGAGCCTCACGGGGCTGGTCGCGCCAGCCATCGTCCCAGGGCTACTCGGGCCAGCCCTGGCGAGGGTTGCCGCCACGACTGTCCCACCTGCCGCCGCCGCCACGACCGGCGCCGCCTCCGCGGCCGGCGCCGCGATCATTGCATTCCTGGCGCCGGCCAATGCGCTCATCTCAAAGGATCTTGAGTTCCTGGTAGTCTTCGGTGTTGTGGGTGCGCAGGTCATGATAGATGCAAAACGGCCGGTGGTCCTTCTCAGGGATACCGTGATCGCGGCCGCGCTTCTGCTCAGGCTCCGCCGCGAGCATGGCAGGCCCTTGCGCTTGACCTCCTTGGCCTTCCCGTCATCCGGCATAGCGTCAGGGTCGACGTGGATGAGCATGCGGCTTTCCTCGGCCTTGGCACACTTGTCAGCGATGCTGAACAGCTCCACGGCCGTGCTCAGGTTGTCCTTGATGGCAAGCTTTTTACACATCTTGAGATCCTTGACGCCGCTGGAGAATGCCGTGATGACGGCTTCGTCCGTAGCGCGGGGGATCTTGTTGCACACCTAGCTGAACCTCTGGATGTACTTGCGCAAGGTCTCCCCCGGACGCTGCTTCACACGTCGCAGGTCGATGATGCTGAGGGGGCGGTCGTGCGTACCCTTGAAGTTGGCGACGAACAGCTCGCAGAGGTCGCTCCATGAAGAGACCGAGTTCTTGAGCAGGTTGAGGAGCCAAGACCGCGCGCCGTCCTTGAGGGCCATCGGGAGCCAGTTTGCCATGGCCTTGTCGTCGCCGCCCACCGCCTCGACGCTCAGCGCGTAAAGCTGGGGGAACTCTGTGGGGTCGAGGGAGCCATCGTAACGCTGCGGCAGCTCAGGCATGAACTTGGTAGGCCAAACCACCCTGTGCAGCTCCCTTGTGAAGGCTTGACAGCCCACGGAGCCTGCAGGGCCGCCGCACGTGGGGACAGCCCGGTTTTGGCGTCCTGCCGCAGCCACGTCCAGGATGACCCGGTCTTTGCGCTGGCGCTGCTCCTCGAGTACTCCGCGCGTGTCGCGCGGTGCGTGGCGGATGATCTGGCAGCTGACCTCGTCCTGGACGAGCGGGGGCGCTTCATGAGGTTAGTCGCGTGAGGGGCCGTTGCGCCGGTGATCGTTCGGGTCGTCGTGCAGGAAAGGGGGTGGAGGCGGCCCGTGAGCCACGTCCCCTGCGCGGGGCGGCGGAGGGCGGAGCGAGTGTGAAGGCGCGGGGGCCTCCCCAGCGGCGGTGACGATCTCGGTGATGCGGCCCAGCCATTCGTCGTAGCCGGCGTCTCTGGGGTGGTAGCGGAGCAGCTCACGGGCCATGAGCAGCGCCGCCTGCGCGTTCACCTGCTCGAGACGGGCGTGCGAGGAGGAAGCCGTGGCGGTGCGGCCGTCTCTCTGCACGGAGGGGTGCGCAGAGGAGTCCTGCAGCTCGCGGGCAGCGGGGTCGGTGGCTGCGGCAGACTCATCACAGGCGGTGTGGCGGCGACCACCCCGGCCCACGGGCGCGGTCTGGACGACCGGGGCCGCCCTGCGCTCAGCGCGCACATGGTGAGCGTCGGCCATGGGATCGACGAAGCTTGTTTCGGAGCGGAGCGGGAGAACAGCAGCGCACCCGGCGCGCCAAATGTCGGAATCGGGGCTCCGCAGACCCAAGAAATGTTCGAACACTGGGGTGCGCTCGCTTTCCAACCCTACTCGACCTCCGAGGTTCACGACGACTCTCCGGTGGCTCTAACTAAGGAAGAATGAACAAAGACACATAGTTTACCCAGGTTCGAGCTACCTTGTGATGTAAAACCCTACTCCTGCTTGGTGGATTGCTTGAGGATGAAGATGAATACAAGGCGTGCTCTTGCCAGCCCAAAAACCTGTCTCCGCCAGAAAAACTCCCTCTTCCTACGGTGATCGCCCCCCTCCTTATATTGGCCTCGGTCCTCGCCCCGAAAATATCCGGCGGGAAGGGTTGCCACAACGGCTAGTTTGAAGGGGGACCAGGTCGCAGCCTATCCTAACAAAAGGTGGTCTTCGCCTGCTAAAGTTCCTCGCCATGATGCACCGGTGGGCTCAGGGATGACCTCCGTCATGCCGAGCCTTTGGTCTTGGTCTTCTTGCACCAGAACGGGAACCTTTGGGGATTTTCTTTGGGACCCCGTGAGCTGGCGCTGCATACTTATCACCAAAGGGGAAAGTTCTTGGCCCGCCCCCGCTGGTGCGACACTGTGGGCCGCCCTGCGTGGGGAGCATCAGCCACATGAAGGGGTGAGGCCGCGGGGCCCTATTGCACGTTCCTTGACGTCCCTCGCCGATCACTGCGGATGGCCTCAAGAGGGGGTCCCACGACAAGGCTCTAGAAGGCGCCCTCTTGAGGGTGATTGTTAGCACACCCCTCGTGAGGAGGGGACCCTCACGAGTGTCCGAATCCTGAGGCTCAGCAGGGGGCCCCCCACCGGGCCCACAACATGCGCGGCGCCTTGGGCCGCAGGCAGACGGGCCTGAGTACCCCCAGTCCCACGGGCCCGACAACTTCTCTTAGCTGGCAAAAACAACAATATATGATCAGCATATTGAACAATAGGAAAATCTGGATCATGGCTTGGAATAGGCAAACTAAGAGTTCCAACTTGCAGCATATTGTCGACCATAGATTGTAAAAGATCAGCAGCCAGTACAAAGAGAAGGAGTGATATAGGATCACCCTGTTGGACCCCACACTTGGCCTTAAAGTGTCTCCCTGGGACACCATTAAGCAGTATGGAAGAGGGGCGAGATGCTAATAATTCCTTTATCCAGGAGATCCATTTCTTAGGGAAATCTGTAGCTCTCATGGTTTTAATTATGGTCTCATGCTGAATAGAGTCAAAAGCCTTTTCAAAGTCCAACTTTAGCAGAATTATGGGCCTCTTGGACTGTTTACACTAATGGATATACTCAAAGGCCCAGGCAAAACAATCTTGAATGGTCCTGGTTTTAGTGAAACCATATTGATTTTTATGATTACATCTTGATTTCATCCTGAAATATATTTGCAGCCATCTTAGTTAGTAGTTTCAAGCCCACACTAGCTAAAGAAATGGGCCTAAAACCCCACATAGACTCAGATGATTGCTTTTTAGGAACCAGGATGATGTAACCATCATTCAAATTCTCTAGCTTTGCAGTCCCAGCATGGAATTCCTAAATAAGGGCAATAATTTAGTTGAAATAATTGACCAGCATTTCTTAAGAAAAAGTCCATTGAAACCATCTGGACGAGGAGCCTTATCAATAGGCATCTCCTTAATAACCGACTTCACTTCCTAGAGCTCAAAAGGCTTGCATAGAACTTCCAGGCCTTCCACCTGTGGCAGTAGGCTAGTCATGGACATATCAAAGGAGATGCCCTTAACAGTGTCCATCTAGCTTTGAAAGCTCTGAGAAATTCAGCTGCCATAGTATCATGGTCAGATGTGCTAGATCCATCCGGGAGAACCAGGCTGGCAATAGAGTTTTTCCTATGTCTTTCAGTTGCCATAGCTTGAAAAAACTTTGAGCTTCCTCCCCCACTTTGATGTACCTAAATAGTACAGCTCTTTTTCCAATAAAGATATTGCAGGTGGAGGAGGTGCTCATGATGAAGCTTGACCACTTTCCTTAAATTAAACTTAGGTATGGACAAAGGCCTCTCATCCTCTAGGTTATCCAGCCAAAGAATTACCATGTTGCACTTAATGATTAAGGATTTTATATGAGAGAGACCCTTCTGCCATTTCTTAAGTGCAAACCTCGAAGCTTTCAATTTATCCACAATGATTGCAGAGATATGTAGCTTACTAGAGGGTTTAGCCCAAGCTTCTTTCAAACAGTCCATAATGCCAGGTTGTTCCACCCAGTAATTTTCAAAACGAAAATTGTTTGCCTTGGGAATGGTACTACTGATGGAAAAATGGTAGGGGGTATGATTAGAGGCAGTTTTTGCCATGGGCGTCAGTTGGATCATTGGGTAAACTGTGATCCACCTCGCTCAAGTGAACACCCAATCCAGCTGTTCCAGAAGAAGAAAATCTTGCATATTAGACCATGTAATTTTTCTTCCCTTAAGAGGTATTTCGAGCAGACCCAGGTGGCCAATTATCTCATTAAAAATAAACATATCATGAAGGTCCCCACCTGGAAATTCCTATTATCCATAGAACATATAAAATTAAAGTCCCCCATTAGCATCTAGAGTTGCTTAGGCTGGATGTCCTTATGGTAGAGCCATTTAACAAACTCATCTCTCGTTTCACCCTGACAAGTGTAGGGACACCGATCCTAAGCCATACAAGTCAAGCATGTAACACATCATATCACTTTGCAGCCTCACGCATGGTAATCCCCATGGCTGCCACCTTACCTTGGCCAGGCCGTTTGTGCCTTTTGACTCACGTATATGAATATGTCGCTAGCAATCATATGTCAAAGAACCAGGGTCGACATGACTAGTTATAGACCCAAGTGGCACAACCGTACATGGACAGGCATACATTACCCAACAGTGCAGGTATCGGTCATCAACTTGTGTAGACGAGTCGTAGCAAGCTACATGGACTCCATTACACCGCGTGATATTTCCTCGTAGGGACAGACACAGAAGCAAAGAAGGATACATGCCGGTCAATCAATGTGTCCGGAGCAGTAGCAAGCTACCAGGGCTCAACGAAAGCACAGAGAGGCATTTCCCTGTAAAGAAGGCTACCATAGGCATACGACTAGGTGTCGAATCCCACACATACCAATGCATTTCAAACATACACACATTATGCACGATATACATAGATACAACATGGCATCACAACATAACTCTATGACTCAAGTATTTATTAAAGACTCAAAAGAGCCAACATAGTGTGGTATTACAAACAAGGGTCACATGACCCAACACTCAAGTCCTACAAGCAACAAGCGGAAGCAAAACATGTTTGGGTACAGACATCTACTAAAAGTGGCTGGAGGAGCCTGAAAATCAACAACGACCCTACCAAAGGAACCATACCTCTGTCTGGGATTTCCAAGCTAATCCGGTCAACATCAAACTTCACGTCGTAAGAATCACTAATGAGACTGACGTCTCCTCTGCAAAAACTTAAATTAAGCAACAGTGAGTACAAAGGTACTCATCAAGACTTACATCAGAACTATCTACATATGCATCAGTATCAATCAAGGGGGTTGTGGAGTTTATTGTAGCAAGCCAGCTTTGACTCTTGGCTAACCTGTACTACGACTACAAGTATTTTTTTTGAGGTGGGATAGCGCACACGAGTCCACATATTCACTAGATCAATACACCACTATGGATCCACTCGTCTCCCTACAAGAAGGCCATCCATAGCACTCACACTTATCTTGCGTATTTTAGGGTATCCACTTCACTTGTCTATGAACTAGATAAGCTCTCCAAGTAGTCCATATCCGAGGACGCGGCTATTCGAACAGATTCATAACCCTGTAGGGGTGTACTTCTTCACACATGCTCCCGCCACTTATCGCCATGTGCACGTAAAAGGCACCTCGGCAACCTTCAAGCGGAAGCCCAGTGAGGGAGTCAGCCACAATCGTTAACCACACAAGACCCTAGTCTGGATTTATTGCCTATTTGAGACTGAACCCGCAAGGAAGTCAAGTCGAAGTTTCCTCTACGGCCCCAAACGATGTGCACAGGGTTCCACAAGTCCACCATCCGGGTGACACTTGGTACACTGTGCCACTGTGCATCTACCGCATCGAAGCCCACCCCGTCGGGCAGCGCTAAGCACGGCCGCCAGCACTTTTCCTACAAACACCAGAAACTAATTGCAACTCCTGGACAGAGATCTAGGCGATTAATAAGTCGAGCGGGGTCATATTTCAGGGCCCAACGTGTGGTAGTAACTGTCTTGGATCACATACACAGAACTCAGTTCTTAAGGATGGTCCCAATAAGACAACCCGCCATGTACTCCTACATGGCCTGTCATCGCTACCTTTACCAAATTGGATTCGCACACTTAGCTCTCACACTGTAGGGCATGAACACATCCATTCCAATTCATCATTCTAGATGGATCAGACCCGACACGACTCTAAGCATAGCAGGCACAGTAAGCAAACATGCATGATTAAGCACAACAAGGCTCAAGCAGTTGCTACTCATGCTAAGTGGTTTCAACTATTTACTGTGGCAAAGACAGGTCATGCAAAGGAATGGGTTCAACTACCGAGAACATGTGACACTTGAATCGTTATTGCCCTAATACAGTAAAAGAGAGCAGGAGCGAGTGAGTGGGTTTATATCAGTATGCTCAAGGGGGGGGGTTGCTTGCCTAACAGTTCTGAAGATATTACTTCTCTTCATTAGTGTCAATGATCACAACGTCGGAATCATCGTCTATCGAGACGAAACAAACACACGCAAACAAGGAGGAACAACATTTAATTCATGCAATGCACAATCATGATGTATGGTATGACAAATTAAGGCACTGAATTGACCTAAAGGAATAATGAACCAAGTTAATTGAAGTGGAATTCAAACAAGTTTGAATTCCAACTCCAAATAATATTTCATATATTGCCCTGATCATAAAATTTCCTACTTGTTGATGTAACTTGTTCAAATATGCATGATCATGGCATAAACAGATTCATTGGATTTTTCTGATCATTTTTCATATATAAATTATTTTCATATGAGTTACAGATTATTTTCTATGATTTTTAGAAGTTTTAAACATTTTCTGGAATTATTTAAATTCCAGAAATTGATTACTGCATCATCAGTGCATCACGCTGGCATCAGCAGGTCAACAGGGGTGGCATAGGTCAAACCTGACATGCAGGCCCCACATGTCAGTGTCTGTAGCTTTAACCAAAAGGGTTTATTTTTAAACCGGGGGTTTATTAGCCCGTGGGGTTCAGTGTCAGTGACTCAGGGGGTTATTTAGCCGGTGGTTAGCCAGCTAATGACTTTGCCACGTCATCGTCGCCGGCGGCGCCATAGCTCGCGACGGTGGCACGCCGGAGTTGCACCGGAATTGCGCTACGACCACTATTTTGGGCGTGGTTTGGCTCTACGGAGAGCACACGCTCGTGCGCATCTAACACAGCAAGCGGCAGGAGCTGGGGGGCACTGCATTGACGGTGGCGATGGCGTCCGCGGCGGCCGGAGCTCGGGTTCGAACGGTTCTGGGGCTGTAGAGCACGGGGCGTCTTGCCGTTGGGCTCTACGGCGTCCTGGGGAGGCCCTAATCACGAGTGCGTGCTTGGGTTGGTCGCGCGGGGCTGCTAGCGATGGCGAGCTTCACGGCGGCAGCAAGAGCTCTCGACTCTGGCGGCCACAACGGTTAGGGGACGCGCGCGAGGGCATGGGGTTAGGGGAAAAGGGGAGGAGCTCACTGCGGATCTGCCGGTGGTCTCAGCGGGCTCGGGGACGCTCTGTTGGGAAAGAATCGAACGACGACGGCCGATGAGTCCAAGGTTGAAGAAGACGATGGCGGCGATGTTGCAGGCCTCACGCGGTTGCGTGCTTTGGCTGGGAGTTCCAAGTCGTCGAGGCGGTCCCGGAGGACAGGGCAGAGGGGCGAGGGCAGCCGGTGGCTGCATTGAACGGCAACGATGGCATGGGTGGCGCTCGGCCATGGCAGGAAGCGCGAGAGAGAGGCGAGGGGGATGGATCCGTATGTCTCCCGCGAGGTTAATCGCGGCGTCGCGCTGGCCAGGGGAGGCCCAAGCAGGCAACTGCGTGCCGGCAAGCACGTGCGCCGTGCAGAGCTTCCCCTCTGCCTACTGGCGAGAGGAGGAAGATGACAGGGGAGGCGCTGGTGGGCTGGGCCACGCAGGTAAGCCAGGTAACTTTCTCTCTCTCTCTCTTTTCTAATTTGTTTCTGTTTTTCTATATTTTGCAATTTGTTTTGATTTGGATAAAATGCCAAATCACTTTCATAAATCCTGAAATTTTATCTGGGAAGCTATGTGAAGTATTATAGAGCCCCATGTAAGTTTCAGAATTATTGGAGCATTTAACATTATATATAGCATTTATATCTCCAATTCAAATATTATTTGCATTAATTCAAAAATCCAAGATGGCTAGGAAAATTATCCATCACCTTTGGTTGTTGTTCTAAACATTAATCAAAAGTCATGAACATTTCTTATGGCCACTTTGTGTCCTTTGAAAAGTTTTAAAATTTGGAGTCTAGTTGAATTGATTATCCGCTAGGGTTTGAGCAAGCCCCAATTCAAATTCATTTGAATTTAAACATGATGCATGGATGCCACTGATGCAACTAATAGCATTATTTACAATCAAAGTCTAGGGTTGTGACAACAAGGACCATAAACATTAACGAGAAACCACTGTTCATTATTGTGTGTCGAATTGAATTTCATAATTATCCCAAACAGATTTACTTCAACCAGAAAACCCTAGAATATGTCAAAGCACCAACTTATCAAAATACCTCCAGATGCACCTCTAGATGGTGATTCAACGAACTGATCAATGCCCGGAGGGCAAATGGTCTTAATCAAGGATCGATCACAGGCAATTATCTTGGTCTCCTGTAGGCAGACGACAGCACACTGGCTGTCAATAACCTTCTCTCTGACTGCGTGCTGATGCGCATTAGAGTTTAAACCTCTAACATTCCAACAGAGGATTTTCCATTTATGGCAGAAGTTTGCACTCATAATTAACCATAGAAAGAAAAGCAAACTGCATGACGCTTAATGCCATACACCCAGAGTGTCATGGTTTTGTCATGGCAGATGTCCTAGTGAGAGGACTTAGGTTTGAGGCCATTGCTATGACGGTGAGCTTGAAGGGGTTGATCGGGACGAGGGATAAGGGTTTACCCAGTTTCGGCCCCTCGGGAAGAGGTAAAAGCCTACGTCCTGCTTTGCGTTGTATTGATTGGATATCGATCACAAGGGAGCGGATTCGCTTGACCTAGTACTCGACAGATTGTCTTCGTGGCCTAAGCCGCCACAGGGGCTCGCCTTTATATAAGTAGGTCGAGGCCCTGGTCTTACAAGAGTCCAGACCGGCTTATACAAAGTATCTGATCTTGTCTCTAAGTCGTTTTGCCTTCCTGGGCAAGCCATCTTCCGGGCGGCTCACGCGCCCGGGTCTCGCGCCGTCTTCCGGCTCTGGGCCTGAATCCGGCCCACATGCCGAGTCGCCTCTAAGCTTGTCTTCAACCTTCAGGCCCACTTAGGGCCTTAAGTATGAACCGCCAGCTGTGACCCGGCCCCTCCTGGGAGGGTCATACCACGGGGTTATATCCCCAACTTTAGGCCCCAGATTGATTTGAACCTGTTCATGTCAATCTTCAAATCCACTTGGCGGCGAGTCTCATACCTTTGTTACCTGAAAATAAAACTTCGTAACCCGCCATATAAAATGGATGACGTCATCTCGGATATATCCAAAAAGATTCCCATGACGTCACAACGGATCATCGCATTAAACGGTCAACCCGAAAATCGAGGCGTCTTCTTGGTCAATCATCATTGCGTCTCCTCGACTCTCACATGGACTGTTGCTGTCACATCTCCTCATAAATAGGCAGGGGGGTGGTTCCCATTTCTTTTCACCTTTCCGCTGCCACTGTTTGTCTTCTTCTTCCTCCTCCAATGCTCACGTGACTGAAACTCCGCCGCCGTCGCCGGACCTTCTCCGTCTTCACCAGCAAAGGCCGCTGCATCAACCTGATTTGAGCAGAGTTCACCGGCGTTCGGCCACCTCTTCGGCACCCTTCAGGTTCCTTCCTCTTCTCCTCGTAGATCCGCATTAGTTCATCGGAGTTCTTCCGAGTCCGCCGCCGCTCGTCGGAGCATTCACCGTAGATCGGGAAAAGAAAGCATCTTTAGGCTCCGAAGCGCTAGCCATCTCATGCGGTGCTCCGCTTAATACGCATCCCCCACTCAACGTAGATCGTTCTTGAATAGAACCCACACATGAACTGCCCGTTCTTCCACTGACATTTTTAGGTTTAGAGTATATTTCCTTTTATCTTTGTCCGTAGATCTTGTAGTTGTTGTCGTAGTTGGCGAAATCTGTTTGTCCACACTTAGTAAAAATTTCCAACATTAGTTGTCTTTTGACCCGCCATTGCACTACCGGCTCTTCTTGTAGCAACTTTAATTCGCCTCCGTCTCATAGTAGGCGGTGGCTTAGAATATAGCCATAACCCGCCGAATGTCGTTGCTGTCTCAGCCATAGCTGCCCTTGTTGCGATGTTTTCTTAACCTGCCACATTTTTATACCTTTCTATAGAGTCTAACCCACCACCATGGACAAAACCCCCGCATCTTGCGACTGGGTCAATTCCTGGGTCAATGAGGCATCACTAAAGGAGTTTGTGACCATGGGAGCCTTGCCGGCTCAAGAGATCATGCACTTGCGGGTTCCCGGTAAAGAGACCAGACCCGTGCCTCAGGAAGGGGAAGTGGTCGTGTTCACAGATCACCTTCTCCGCGGCTTCTCACCACCCGGGTCAAAAAAATTCCAGGATGCCCAGCACTTCTACAAAGTCCACCCTCAAGACATTGGCCGCAACTATGTTACCAATTTGTGCCAATTTCAAATCCTCTGCGAAGCCTATCTGTAGGAAGAACCCACTGTCGACCTGTTCCGAGATTTTTTCTACCTCAACCGCTAGACCGAGTTAGCAGCTGGGCCGAGTCTTGAGCTCGGAGGCGTCTCAATCTAGAGGCGAAGAGACATGTCTTTCCCCGTAGCCGTCCTGCCTAGCCATCCCAAGGATTGGAACCGGACTTGGTTCTACTGCAGAGAAACCTCCCCAGCTGGAGAAAATCCGCTGCCGGGTTATCGTCCTTTCTGGCTCTGCACCAGCACTGAGCTTCCTGAACGGATGAGTGCCGTGGAGCGTGTCAAATATGCTGCGGCCTTTCTAAACATTCAGGCTCTACTAGCCAATGGATTAACTGGTGTGGATTTGACCCGCTGCTAGGTCAGCTGGAGGATTATGCTGCTGAGCTGGCGGGATAAATTAATGTGTGAGTATTCCGGTGAAGTGGATGATCCAATGCACTTCAACCGGATGCCTTTGACCGAGAAGGACCTCAAATCTATCGTCAAGTCACTGCTCGGAGAGCCTCAAGCAGCATGCAACCAGACTGGGTTAAAGCCGTTCTATGTTCTCAACTCGTCTCCAGAGGTAGAAATCCTTTGAACAAACTGTTTGCTTTCTCTAAATTTTGTGTCTCATATTCTTTCTGACCCTTCTCTGACTCATATGCAGGCAAAATCCCCCTTCTGGAAGAAGAAATTCACCGCCGTTTCCAAGAAGAAAGTTAAGGTGACTAAGACCCGTGTTCCGCGTCATAAAAAGAAACCATCTGCCCAAGAGCTGCTCGAGCTTGATGACTCGGAGGTAGAACTTGACTCTCTTGGCCTTCTCTTTATGCAACTCATTGACAATGATTACTCTCAGGAAGAAGCGGAAACAAGCCATACTGATGTTGCAGAGGTAACTATTGTCTCCTCTGACTCGGAACTTTTACCAATAAAGAAAATATGGCGGGCTGTCCGGAAGGTAAAATGTTCACACCCTTTTGCTCACTTGGATCCCAACTTTCTTTTGAAGAAGCAGCAAGATGATAACAAACGTTAGACCTGGACCACCGGCTTTGAGGATCTTTTGGCCGGCTTACCAAATGCTCCGGCTCCTCGGAAACGGCGCACTGAGGTACTTCATTGCCTTGAATTCATATCTTCTGTATGCTAATCTTGTGTTGCAGCTTACTTATATTTCACAATTTTAACTTTCCAGGACTTACCTCCTTCTTCCGGCCACTCAACCACCACAAAGTTGCCTCCTCTTGTTATCAACCCAGGGTGATCATTTTTATATCCCCCACCGTGTGTTAATATTCTATCCTTGCTTATGACGTATAATGCCACCTTTGCTTAGAGGGCTCAAGCCAAACGAAGGAAGGTGAGCGGGTCAACTGCTACTCCTGATGTCCAAGAGCCAGAAAACCCAAGGCCTAACACTCCTGAAGCTCACATTGAGCCCTCTGAGGCTGACAAAGGCGCTCATGAAGAGTTTCCTCAGTGTACTGAGCCGGCTGATGTGGATATTGAGGCTCCTGAGGCCCATCCGGAGGCTGATCCTAAGCTGCCCAGCCCCCAGCCAACAGCTGAAGACATGGCTTCTCATGAAGAAGTTACTGTCACCGGGGCGGCTTATAAATCTCCAGCTCCTTCCAATGTGCTATCCAAGCATACCAGCGAAGACGAGGCGGCTCCTCTTAAAGAAGAGAAGAATCAATTTGATCTTTCTAATTTAGAAAAGCTTACTGCTGATGAGCTACACTCTGGCTATCTGAGCCGTCTCTCTACAAGTCGAGACATGGAGGCCAACTTGGTTGGTATGATGAAGAAAAAATATGAGGTATTCCACTTCCCTTGCCTTTCCATATATACTTACGTAGCCCCCAAGAGCCGGATTACTTTGCCAAAAGTCATCCGAGTCTTCAATCACTTGTAAACTTTTGATGAATCGCCTTGTAGCCCCCAAGGGCCGGGTCATTATGTAAATAATGAGCCGGCACTCAACATAGAATAAAAGCCAAGTGTAGCCCCCAAGGGTCGGGTTATTATGAAATAATGAGCCGAGACTCAACATAGAATAAGAGCCAAGTGTAGCCCCCAAGGGTCGGGTTATTATGAAATAATGAGCCGGGACTCAACATAGAATAAGAGCCAAGTGTAGCCCCCAAGGGTCGGGTTATCTTCCTGAAGATGATTCGGGTCTTATTTGAATCATAACCCCTGAAAGAACTGATACACATTAGCCCCAAAGTGTCAAGTATATTGCCTGCAATCTGCTTGAGACTTGTAGTGTCTTTCTCCATTGCCCCTAAGTGCTTATCATACATTGCTCTGGCGGCTTAAAATGAAAATAATCCTGTTCTTGATCACTTGCACTCTGCAGGAATCCTTAAACGCGTCCGGGTCTAGCTTGACTGACCTGATAAAAAATCTGACTTTACAACAAGACGCCCGGGCTGAGGCTGAGGAAAAATGGCAGCTCTCCTCCATAGAGCTCGAAAAGGTCAAGGCGGACTTCGAAGCTTACAAGCAAACTGCTGAAACTGAACAAGCCACCTTAACAAAGCGGGCAGAAGAGGTCGAGGGTCAATTGCAACCCGTCACTGAAGAGCTGAACTATCTGAGAAGCCATATATCTAGGATGACTGAAGCCGTCTTTGGTAAGTGTTGTTAATTATGAATATTCCTTTCAAAGAGTCTATAAAATTTTCTTTAGGCGGCTTATAAAATCTAACTTGCTTGCAGGCCAGCGAACTCGCCAGCTTTCAGATGACAGTCTGCTAAAACTGAAGGCTTTATATTCACTGACTGGGCAGCTGTATGCCGAATCCCTTTTCACCATTAAGGCTGTTATGACTAATAAGGGCGTCCCAAAGTTTATGAAGGGCGTGCTAGAAGTCCTCTCCACCATCCCGATGCAGATAGAAGAGCTAAAGAGATCAGCCGCCCGTAAAGGTGCAATGGCCACTTTGAGCCGGTCACTGGCCTACGTACCCGAGCTTAACCCGGCTGAGATGATGGATGGCTTTCCTCAACTGAAGGATGACGGCTCAGAGTTCGCTCAAGAGGACTACACCCATTGCATGAAGGCATCAAGAATATTAGCCAGCCGGCTGGCCGCAGAAGCTGACCTGTCATCCTATCAGGCGGCTTACTCTGAAGATAACAAGCAAGTTCGAGGGCCCACTTTTGAAGCGAAAAGCATGATCCCTCAACGCCGTAAGCACCTCTTTTCTCCTGATGTTGACCCATCTCCAATCTTGCATGACGAAGCTGAATTTGAAGCTTTAATAAACTGCAACTGGGATGTGGACAACCTTCAGATCCAGGACACCGAAGACCCGGCGCAGGATGATCCGGTTGCGAGTTAAGTAAAGAGTTGGCTCCATATGAAGGTAACCCGGCCCTATTGATTTGCCGGGTTATAATTTTTTGCGAAAAACTTAAATCCGCAGATTTTGGGCTCTTCGATAGCCTTGTAATAGCAGTAGGAAAACTGATTGCTTTGGTCGTGCCTTTGTGCACGTTTGGAGTTTTGAATACCTTATATACTTATCCATCCTTCATTTATTCTGGCTATGATCATCTTTCCTGATGCTTGGTGGCGGCTTATCATAAAATACAAGATCTGCAAAATAACAAGACAGAAAATATATTCTCTATCATTGTTTAGGCGGCTTTAAAGGCTCAGCCCAAAGAAGTTAACTATTGTTTCATACTCTTTGAGAAAAAACTCAAGCTTTGTTTGTTTTTCAAAAAGTTAGGCATGACTGCCCAAAACTCATATGCCCGCTCTGACATGGCACAGATTCGTCGTTTTAACCTTAACTAGTTTAGGGTCTTTAAAAAGATTGATTGTTAAGAGTACGACGAGCCATATAGCGGAGAGACTACAGCAGGGCATGAGTACCCCCGAAACCCATAAGCCGGCTCTCACGTGACATAAATCTGTCATTTTAACCTTAAACAGTTCAGGGTCTTAGAAAAGATTGTCTGTCTAAGAGTACGAACGGGCCACATGGCGGAGAGACTACAGCAGACGGGCGATTTTATCCTAGCTTTCTATAAGTCGCCGCTCTCATGACATAAGCCACCGTTTTAACCTTAATCAGTACAGGGTCTCATTGCAAGATTGACTGTCAAGATCTTTGACCAGTTCAGGGTCTTTATTGCTAGATTAACTGATAAGAGTTCGGCGGGTCACATGGTAGAGTGGCAAGTTGCAAACAGGCAGGTTTAACCCAAATATGGCTTGAAGGCTGGTAAAGAGGGTATGAAAGCTAAACCAGTGGGTTGGAAGCCCCCAAGTGACATGTTGAATTATCTACTCTTTTTCACAATCCTGTTGCACGAAAAACGGCAGAGGCCCCGAATTGTGGGGATGCCAACTTTATTGTATTAAAAAGGTATATACAATGACAGATGTATGTACATTGATGAGAGCCAATGACTCAAGTATAGTAAGGCCGAAGATGAGCAATATTCCATGGCCTATTGGTCTCTTGTCCGGAAGTGCGTGACTCGTCGCTCTCCCGTATATCGATGAGGTAATATGAACCATCGTGGAGATTCTGGCTGACCATGAAAGGTCCTTCCCAAGGGGGGATAACTTATGCATATCTGTCTGGTCTTGAATCAAACGTAGCACTAAGTCGCCTTCTTGGAACGTCCGGGTCTTGACTCTGCGGCTATGATAGAGACGCAGGTCTTGCTAATAAATCGCTGATCGTGCTACTGCAAGATCTCGCTCCTCATCGAAAGCATCTAGCGCGTCCTGACGCGCCGTCTCATTTTCAGTTTCAACATAAGCCGCCACCCTGGGCGAGTCATGGCGGATATCACTTGGGAGAACGGCTTCCGCGCCATAAACCATGAAGATAGGCGTATAGCTTGTTGACCTGTTGGGGGTGGTTCTAATACTCCAAAGAACTGAAGGTAACTCCTCCTCCCAACAACCCGGCGTTCGCTCCAAAGGAACAGTATGCCGGGGTTTTATCCCTCTCAAGATCTCTTGGTAGGCACGTTCTGCTTGCCCATTGGACTGTGGATGAGCCACGGCGGAGACATCAAGGCGGATATGTTCACTTTCACAGAATGCCTTCATAGCCCCCTTGGATAGATTTGTACCATTGTCAGTAATTATACTGTGAAGGTAACCAAAATGAAAGATCAACTTCTTGACAAATTGAACTGCCATGGCCGCATCGCACTTGCTGACCGGCTCTGCCTCGACCCACCTGGTAAACTTATCAACCGCCACCAAAAGGTGGGTCTTCTTATTCTTAGACCTCTTAAAAGGCCCAACCATATCAAGCCCCCAGACCGCAAATGGCCAAGTGATTGGAATCATTCGCAGCTCCTGAGCTGACACATGGGCACGGCGTGCAAATTTTTGACACCCGCCGCACTTGGTAACTATGTCCTCTGCATCTTTATGAGTCGTCAACCAGAAGAAACCATGTCAGTAAGCCTTGGCCACCAAGGATTTTGAGCCGGCGTGATGACCACAATCACCGGAGTGTATCTCATGTAAAATTTCCTTGCCCTCTTCAGGGGAAATGCAGCGTTGAAAAACACCAGTAACACTGCATCTATGCAACTCGCCATTAATGATAGTCATGGACTTGGACCGCCTCACGATCTATCGCTCCAAGGTCTCATCCTCAGGTAACTCGCTGCGAGTTAGGTACGTCAGATATGGCAACGTCCAATCAGGAATAGCATGTAGAGCCGCCACCAATTGTCCCTCCGGGTCAGGCACAACGAGATCCTCCTCAGAAGGTAATTTGACTGACGGGTGATGCAAGACATCCAGAAACACATTAGGCGGCACCGGCTTGCGCTGAGACCCCAATCTTGATAAAGCACCAGCCGCCTCGTTCTTACGACGATCAATATGATCCACCTGATACCCTTTGAAATGACCGGCAACGATGTCGACCGCCTGGCGATAAGCCGCCATGCGACGGTCCTTAGAATCCCACGTGTCGGACACATGTTGAGCCACAAGGTCTGAGTCGCCCAAACACCTGACCCGGCTTAGATTCATCTCCTTAGCCACACGGAGACCATGAAGCAGGGCCTCATACTCAGCTGCATTGTTAGTACAAGGAAACATTAGCCTTAACACATAACAAAACTTGTCACCTCTAGGGGAAGTTAAAACAACTCCAACCCCCGAGCCTTGAATTGTCCAGTATGTATTATACGGCTTCTCCACAAGTGCCTGGCTCTCCGTCCAGTCATTTATGAAGTCCACCAAGGCTTGAGACTTGACAGCCATTCGAGGCACATACTTCAAATTAAGAGGTCCAAGCTCCAGCGCCCACTTAGCAATTATGCCGGTGGCCTCTCTATTTTGAATGATATCACCCAAAGGCGCAGAACTAACCACTGTGATTGGATGTCCAAGGAAATAATGCTTCAGCTTGCGATTTGCCATGAACACTCCATATATCAGCTTTTGCCAATGCGGGTATCTCTGCTTGGACTCTATCAACACCTCACTGACATAGTAAACCGGCCTCTGGACTGGATATTCCTTCCCTGTCTCTTTGCGCTCCACAACAACTGCAGCACTGATGGCCCTGTTATTAGCCGCCACATATAAAAGCAGCGGTTCCTTCTCCGCAGGAGCGGCCAAAACCGGTGGCTCAACTAATTGTTTTTTGAGCGCTTCAAACGCCTCATCGGCAGCATCACTCCAGACAAAATCATCTGTCTTCTTCATCATCTGATATAAGGGGATAGCCTTCTCACCAAGGCGGCTTATGAACCGACTTAAAGCGGCGATACGACCCGCCAGGCGCTGGACATCATTGACACACGCCGGTTTAGACAATGAGGTGATGGCCTTGATTTTATCCGGGTTAGCTTCAATCCCCCTCTCTGAAACCAGAAAACCCAGGAGCTTGCCTGCAGGGACGCCAAAAACACACTTGGCCGGATTAAGCATCATCTTGTAAACCCATAGATTGTCAAAAGACTCCTTTAAATCATCAAGTAGAGTCTCCTTTTTCCTTGACTTGACAACAATATCATCCACATAAGCATGAACATTGCGCCCAATCTGACTATGAAGACAGTTCTGTACACAGCGTTGATAAGTCGCCTGCACACTCTTAAGTCCAAAAGGCATATGGACACATAGTAGAAAGCTACAAAAGGCGTGATGAAAGACGTCTTATATTGTTCTTTAACTGCCATCTTGATCTGATGGTAACCCGAATAAGCATCTAGGAAACACAAACTCTCACAACCCGCCGTGGCGTCAAAGATCTGGTCAATACGAGGGAGAGCAAACGGATCAACCGGACAGGCCTTATTAAGATCTGTGTAATCCACACACATGCGCCACGTGCCGTTCTTCTTGAGTACGAGCACTGGATTAGCCAACCACTCTGGGTGAAAAACCTCCATGATGAACCCCGTTGCTAAGAGCCGCGCTATCTCTTCCCCAATAGCTTTGCGCCACCCTCATTGAAACGACGGAGAAATTGCTTGACCGGCTTAAATTCAGGATCCACATTAAGGTGGTGCTCAGCGAATTCTCTCGGTACACCCGGCATGTCAGAGGGTTTCCATGCAAAGATGTCCCGATTCTCACGGATGAATTCGATGAGCGCGCTTTCCTATGCAGGGACACATTAGCCCCAATAGTGAACTGTTTCGATGAGTCGCCGTCAGTGAAATCCACCAACTTGGTATCTTCTGCCACAAACTTTAGGGGCGGCTCATACTCTGTGCTGGGCTTTTTCAACGGAGTCATATCCGCCGGGTCAACATTATTTGTATAAAACTTGAGTTCTGCCTCAGCGCAACTTGACTTTGCATACGCAGCATCGCCCTCCTCACACTGAAGAGCAATCTTCCGATCACCGTGCACCGTGATCGTCCCTTTCAGAGCCGGCATCTTGAGCTGCAAGTAGACATAACAGGGCCTGGCCGTAAACTTAGTGAAAGCCGGCCGTCCAAACAAGGCATGATATGGGCTCTTAATTTTGACCACCTCGAACCACAAAGTTTCCACTCTATAATTGTATTCATCACCAAACGCTACCTCCAAAGCAATCTTTCCCACTGGATAAGCAGACTTGCCCGGCACAACACCGTGGAAAACCGTAGACGACGGTTTAAGAGCTTTGTCGGTCAATTCCATTTGGCGAAAGGTGTCATAGTATAAGATGTTGATGCTGCTGCCACCGTCCATCAGTACCTTGGTGAATTTATAGCCTCCCACCTAAGGAGCCACCACAAGTGCTAAGTGTCCCATGTTATCAACCTGTGGCGGGTGATCCTCCCTGCTCCATGATATCGTATGCTCAGACCACTTCAAATACCGTGGAAGAGCTGGCGTTGCGGTGTGAACCGCCCTCTTATGTTACTTCTGATCCTGTTTATCCAGACTTGTGGTGAAAACATGATACTGGCCTCCATTAAGCTGCTTCGGGTTACTCTGATATCCTGACTGGTTGTTTTGCTGTTGACCACCATTGCCGGGCTGCTGATGGTGACCACCTTGATTGCCATGCCCCTGATAACCTGAACTTGAGCCGCCTCCACCGAAGCCTAGCCCATGAGAGCCGGATCCTGACCCGCCAGACGGTCCATTGCCGCCACCATGATGTTGATTAAGGCTGTAGTTCCGGAACTCCCGCATGATATAACAATCCCTCCAAGCGTGACCGGATGGCTTGCCGGGTTGACTGTGCTCTGGGCAGGGTTTGTTGAGCATCGCCTCCATATTAAAGGGGGATTTAGCCTTACCGAAGGGTGATTTACCGTTGCCCTTAGCACGATTATTTCCAGTACTGATGTTGGCTACTAGATCTGACCCGCCGTCCGGGTTCTTTCTCTTACCGCCATTGCCAGGGTTGTTATTTCCTTCCCCGTTCTGCTGCTGGCCCTTGCCGCCGCCATTCTTCTTACCCTTAGCTGATTTGTCCTCGTGAGACCCTGGGTCCTTAGTAGTATCTGAATCTGCATACTTGGTGAGAGCCAACATGAGCTCACCCATGTTTTGACAGGAACGCTTCAGCCGCCAAGTTTCTGCTTAAGGGGTAAGAAGTGACAATTTTCCTCCAAAATTAGAACTGCTTGAGCCGCCGAGATATTCTTAGACGAGTGGATAACAGTCGAAACCCGCCAGACCCAATGATGGGCCGACTCATCTTAATGCTGCACACAATGATCAAGGTCAACAATTTTCATAGGTTGCTTGCATGTCCCTCGGAAGTTCTTGATAAAACGTGCTTTCAACTTGGCCCAAGACACAATGGTATTGGGAGGCAGACCCTTTAACCATGTACGAGCCGGTCCTTCCAACATCAACATGAAATATTTTGCACAAACCGCCTTACTAACGTCCAACATCTCCATGGCGAGCTCATAGCTCTCGACCCAGGCCTCTGGGGGTAGATCAGCCGTATAATTAGGCACCTTGCGCAGCCCTTTAAAGTCCTTAGGTAAGCGCTCATTATGTAGTGCTGTTGTTAAGCAAGGCATAACAACACCCCTAGATGAGACTCCGGCTCCCACTGAGGTTGAAGGGGTTACCGGAGATGGCTCGGGAATCTCCGGGTAATCTGTCACCGGCATCCCTCCCCGATGGGCTCTGCCTCTGTCTATGATCTCTTGGGTGTTGGTATGGGGCGGGTCATCACAGGGCGGGTTGCGTCATCGCTCGCTGCTGGAGACCGCTGGCAACTCTATGTGTCAGCTGTAACTACAGCTCGGGATGGGGGTTGAGTGCACACGGCTTCGGCTGTATGTATACTTCTCCTGCTGAGCCACCGCCGTCTGTAATAACTCGATGGCGTTCTACGCCTCCTGAGCGAATGGCGTCCCTTCAGCAAGAGGGAGTGCATTGAGCCTGGCAGCCATCGCTATCATGTTATCCACCGGGTTAGAGTAATGGCCGGGCGGTGTCATGAGGTGCCGCGGCAGCGTCTGATCCCTCCAAGGAGGGTCTAGCTGCCGCGGTGCTTCCGTGGCCCAGGTTACGGCCAGTGGTGCGTTTGGCCCTGCCCCGGGGGTGTTCAAGAGGTTTCGGGGCTCAAGCTGTATCGGGAGGCGGACTTGGGTCCTCCTCCGTAGGACTGTCTCTGAAGCATGCTGGTCCAGATTAAAGCGGAATGCTTCTGCCCTCAAACTCTCCGACTCAGCATTCATCTGATCTTGCAACGTGTTGATATCCTCTTGGGCCTTGGTCATCCGTGCTTTTATCCGGGTAATCTCTACATTACGCTATGCCTGATTTCCAGCTGTGACTTCGGTTCCATCAAGGTTGTCAACTCCTCCATTAGATCCAGCAAAACTTGAGCCGGCGGCCTGGGAGACCCGGCACCTGGCGGGGCGGCTCCTGCCGCCGCTCCGGACGTTGTGCTGTTGAGAGCCGGCGCCGTGCCTTCCATAAAGATGGCGGCTCGGCTCGGCGGGTCGTAGGGCTCCGGAATACTGTCTCCATCGGCATAGCCCCTAAGACCACCATCATGAAGCTGGTAGATCGACTCCGCCTCTCCGCTCGAGGACCCGTCATCTGAGAGGATAAGGGTTTCCCCTCCTGACACAGAGTCTTCCACACCTTGCGTAAAGCCTATGAAGATGCTCCCTCGCCCGGGTTGAACACGGGCGGGTTGCGCACGCCCAGCCGGCTCGACGAGGTTGGTGCAGATGTCCGGCCCGGATTCAGATCCACCGATCTTTCCAATGAAAACATGAATTCGGCCAAAGGGGACCCGGTACCCGTACTCGATTGAGTCGGCCTCGGGGCCCCAGCCAGCATCGTCAATGTAGAGCTTACCGCGGCGACTCTTAGTCATCCTGCCGACGGTGTATCCCTCGATCCCTAGGAGAGAGCCCTTCGAGAACTCCACACCACCACGCACTAGCCCCACGGTGGGCGCCAACTGTCGTGGTTTTTGTCACGGCAGATGTCCTAGTGAGAGGACTTAGGTTCGAGGCCATCGCTACGACGGTGAGCTCGAAGGGGTTGATCGGGACGAGGGACAAGGGTTTACCCAGGTTCAGCCCCTCGGGAAGAGGTAAAAGCCTACGTCCTGCTTTGCGTTGTGTTGATTGGATATCGATTACAAGGGAGCGGATTCGCTTGACCTAGTACTTGACAGATTGTTTTCGTGGCCTAAGCCGCCACATGGGCTCGCCTTTATATAAGTAGGTCGAGGCCCTGGGCTTACAGGAGTCCAGACCGGCTTATACAAAGCATCCGATCTTACCTCTAAGTCATTTTGCCTTCCTAGGCAAGCCATATTCCGGGCGGCTCATGCGCCCGTGTCTCGCGCCATCTTCCGGCTCTGGGCCTCCATCCGGCCCACCTGGCGAGTCGCCTCTAAGCTTGTCTTCAACCTTCAGGCCCACTTAGGGTCCTAAGTATGAGCCACCAGCTGTGACCCGGCCCCTCTTGGGTGGGTCATACCACGGGGTTATATCCCCAACACAGAGCATTCCACCAGTCGCACAAAAGAAACATCTAAGTTTAAGCTGACAACCGATAGTGACTTAAAACAACTGGCAGATTTAGGCAGCTTGACACACCCATTAAGTTTGAAATGGTAACCCATCATGAAGAGGAATGAGAAGAATTTTCCATGTCACGGTCAGCCATAAGCTTCTCCTCAGTGATGAGCTTTGAGGCAATCTCCAGCTCCGCACCTGCAGCCTGCAGTAGCTGGATTGGGGTGTCAGGCGGTATCATCTGGCTACTATCCTGTCGAGCGTCCTCAACGTTCTTCACAGTGGAATAATGGGCCAAATTGTCCATGTGCCAGGCACGAGGCCTCTTTTTCCTGGGCTCATTGGGGAGATGTTCAAAAAGTTGCTTGAAGCCATCCCACTTAATAGAGCCGCGTGTGCAGCGCCTGACTGAAAACTCCACCACAGGTGTTTTCTGCCTTTTGTTAGTACTCTTCTTGGATGCAACAACTATTAATACAATGGGTGCAACAGTGGTAGCAGCAATCTCTGGAAAGAGAGTACGGGCCACATGCCTCTGGCTAGATGATTTCCTGCAGGGAGAGGCAGCTTGAGGGATCAAGAGTGAGATCTGTTGCTGCGCATCGAAAGCAATTGTCCAATTCCTCTTCGGATATATGAATGGTCTGATAGACTGGAAGTAGAGAGACCTTGGAACTTGTTGGGTTTCTAAAGTTCCAAGTAGACTGTCAAAGGTTCTTTTCCAGATCATTTCAGGCGGTAGCGGGGGGTGGGGGGCAACCACAATCTTGATCATGCCAACTAAGATCTGATGATGCTGAATGATTGGTCGCTGATATGGAACAATGGCCAATTGGTTGATTTGCTTGTCCGGCTGCTGCTACTGAGCCAAATCTTCTGGTTGCAAGTGTTGATTGACAGATTCAGAGCCCTCTGGTTGATCAATGACAATAGAAACCTGCTCCTATTCGGATTGAGCAGGAGGTTGCTGCTGGACCTCTTCTTCCTCCCCCCATACCGCATGGCTCCAACCTGGTTCCTCATTGTTCTGCACAGGGGGCTCAGGTGCAAGACCAGGCACATCATTCCACCCCAGCTGTGGATACGGAGGTAACACAAATGGCAGATTGTCAGGAACCAGATGCCCTGGTAAGGGGTGAGGATTCCCCTTGAGAGGCATGGGGTCTTCATCATTTGGCATTTGATCAGCAAAGTCTACACCAAGTCCATGACACTCTGGCACCTCCCCATTTGGCATAATCTCCAAAAACTACATCTCTAGGAATGAGCGGGACATCAGCGAAACTTGCTTGTACCAAGGTTTTGACCAAATACGGGTCTTCGCTGTCCCAAGAAATAAATTTGCCAAAGGTGCTAACTGCATCAGCTATGTACTCTGTAGTGCGGTAATCTAAGGGGATTCCAATAAACATAAGCCAGCTGGTACGAAAACCATGAACACCCTTGAAGCCATCCCCCTCATAATGCTTCATAAATGTAACAAAACGATCACCTCCAAGCGGGAAGGGAGGATGCTGAATCAGAGAATACCAGACCGTGGGCACTTGGAATAGGCCAACACCATGGAACCATGGTTGAGCAGAGCGAGCAGGGGTACCTCAGTTTTGCAGAAATTGCACAACTTCCTCTCTGACAGGTCTGAGCGCTCCATTGGTGGGTGCGGGCATGAACTTCTCCACCATGTAATCCTCATGCCACCACAACGGGCGGACGCGCGGCATGATGAAGGTCCGCGGAAGCCTATCAGCAGGACCATCGAGGATGTGATGACCAGGCGTCATGAAATGCTCAGGATCGAGCTCATAGTTCGCCATTGATGGGGGGCGATGATGCAGAGGAGGTGAGGAGGCAGGGTTTTCTCGGAGCGATATAGAGAGAATAGGCATCTCGGGCACAACTTGCACTGTTGAGGTGACCGGACGGTCAATCACATTAACAGTAACATGACTCCCCACGATGGCAGGTCTAGCTAACAAATACTTATTTTGCTGCTGTAAAATTGGTCGCCATGTCAATACATTGCTGCGCACAAAGTCATTACAATCTCGTTTATGGTGACCCGGTCGGGAGCAAGACATGCAGACGGTACGAATTCTGCAAGAGGCCGCTAGGTGGCCCTGCTGGGAGTATATTTAACAGGTCATGACCTGGGCCACCATGTCATCGACCAAGGAGCCTCCAGAGTAGAAGGAATATCCCACTGGCTAAGATTGCACGAGGTAACCACGATAGGTGGCGGCGTGGAGGTGGTGGGCCGACCCATAGGGGAGGCACTAGATGGGCCAGGAGGGTCAGATATCAAATTTCGAAAAGCAGATGAAGCCGCCTCCGGGAAACTAGCGATATGATCACCAGAATCAACGTGATTTCCCATAACTGATAGGTTTTTTTTACATCGGTGCCCCTGGTTCCTTAGTTGTACTCATTCATCCCCACGCTCTTAACTTTTGCTCACTTTTCCCCACTCCCTTGTCCGAAACCCTTAGAATTGGTCACAGTGGAGGATGTCGTCGGGTCAATGGTTTGACCGTTAACTCTAACGAGTGGGGCCGTGTCGGAACGGCTCCTCCTTTCACCATTCTGATGTGTGGGGCCGCATTGAGACACGTGGGATGGGCTTGTCTGAACCTCGAGTTCGAGCCCTACAGCACCGCGCTGCTCTGCCCCCTCCGCCACCGTGCTCCGCCCCCCCCCCCCCGTCGCCGTCTGCCCTCCAACCTCTAACCCCTTTCCGCCTCCACCGCCATCGTGCCCTCCGCTAGATATACCCACACATCCCCATTTGGATTAAGCAGCGATGTCGGGGGAGCAGGCTCTCAAGCCCGTCGACCGTGGAGAGGATTGGGTGGAATCGACGGCAGATAATTCATGGATTACACCTGGGTAAGCGTCGTTTCCCCTCTAACTGATTTGCTGATTCGTAAATTCGGCCCTTTTTGACCGCTAGTCGCTTGAATCGTTCAAATTTTGCTGAATTGTTACTGCCCTAACAACACCCCTTATTTGAATCAAATAGGATTGATCCTGCGCTTGCTTTCCGGATGTCGGTTAGGATGGAAGTTAGTGTGATGCACGGTAGAAAACCGCATATGCTTACTAGATTTTTCTATGCGAAGGTGGTAGAAACCAGTATGTCGTTCAAAGATTTGCTCGCGGCGCTCCGAAATTCTCCATATGGATGGAGCCCTACCGATGCTGTTGAACTGAAATTTTTCAGTAGTACCGAGGAAAAATTTATACCACTAACTTGTGATGAGCATCTAGGATTGCTCTTTTCTTTGAATGCTGAAAGCCGCTTCGGTAAAATCCATATCGAGGTGCTTCAGCCACGCAATGAACATGAGAAGGGGAAGAGTGTTCAGGAATCTTCTGCCTCTGCTAACAGAGAGCGACCCGGCACTCCTTGTAGGTCAAAACCAAGCAGAGCTAGTGGTTCTGAAAGTCACAATATATATGTCGCCGTTTCTTGTGTCGCTTCTCCTGTCACTGCCGCAGCCGATGTAGTACAGGATGGAGAGCCAAACGAAGAGGTGCCTCGACATGACGACGAGGATGAGAATATGTTCCCTGACCTTGTAGATATTGCCAGTAAACAAGCAATGGAAGATGAATTTCAGGAGCAATCTATCAGTCGTGCTAGATTTGATGACACTAACGATGAAGAGAGGGAGGAGAACATCAACAGTTTAGTTTTAGATGAATATGATGGTGAGGACATGCCAACAATTGAGTCGAACAGGAAAGATCCTCAGCTTGCTGTCGGCACCATATTCCAGTCGATGGTGGACTGTCGTAATGCAGTGACTACATACTGCATTCTCACACGAAATACATATGTGATTGAAAGGAGTGAGCCATCAAGGTTCACTGTTCATTGCCCATATGATAGGTGTAGATGGAGGTTGCATGCATCACGTATGTTGAGGAGCAAGTTCATTCAGGTTTGTGTATTTCAGTATATATAGATTCTATTTTCAAATCATTGTGTAATGTTTTCAGATCATATTTTTTCAGATAAAAAGGAACCCACACCAGCACACTTGTTGTTGGGGATATAACCCCGTGGTAAGACTCGCCCAGGAGGGGCCGGGTCATACCTGGCGGCTCATGGTGAAGACCCTTAAGACGGGCTGGAAGATGAAGGCCAGGCCACATAGCGGCTTACCAGTCGGGCCAAGGCGAAGGCCCAGAGACAGAAGATGGTGTGAAACCTGGGCGGTTAAGCCGCCCGGAGACGGCTTGCCCAAGGTAGCAAGGCGTCTTAGAGACAGGATTGACTACGTTGTATGAGTCGGTTTGGGACTCATGTAGCCCAGGGCCTCAACCTCCTATACAAAGGTGAGACCCTGGGGCGGCTTAGACAGAAACCAATCGATTGAGAACTAGGTCAAGCGAATCTGCACCCTTGTAATCGATATTCCAATCAATACAACAGAAGCAGGATATAGGCTTTTACCTCTTCTTGAGGGGCCGAACCTGGGTAAACTCGTGTCCCTCATCTCGACCAACCCCTTTGAGTCCACCGCCTTAGCGATGGCCTCGAACCTAAGTCTTCGGACATCTACCGTGATAAAACCACGACAGTTGGCACCCACCGTGGGGCTAGCGCTCGGTGGTGTTGAGTTCTCAAAGGGTTCTCTCCCAGGGATCGAGGAGTACGCTGTTGGCAGGATGACCGTGGGGCTAGCGCTCAGTTGGCACCCACCGTGGGGCTAGCGCTCGGTGGTGTTGAGATCTACATCGACAACGTCGGCTGGGGCCCCGAGGCCGACTCAATCGAGTACGGGTTCTGGGTCCCCTTCGGCGGAATCCACGTCTTCATCGGCAAGATCGGCGGATCTGAAACCGGGCCGGACATCTGCGCCAACATCGTCGAGCCGGCCAGGCGCGTGCAACCCGCCTGGCGCGTGCAGCCTGACCGTGCTAACCCGGGCAGGAAGCATGTCTTCGTCGGCTTCACCCAGGGCATGGAGCTTGAAGGTTCTATGTCGCGGGAGGAAACCCTCATCTGCTCAGAGGATGGATCCTCGAGCGGAGAGACGGAATCAATCTATCAGCTTCACAATGGTGGGCTTGGGGGCTATGTCGAGCCTTACCCCGAGTCAGAATATCATGAGCCGGAGGATTATGAGCCGCCGAACCATGCTGCCGTCTTCATGGCGGGTTCAGCGTCGGCCCCGAGCAGCACAGCCGCCGGTGCGACCGGATCTGGGGCTGGCAGGCCGCCGGCTCAGGTTCTTCTGGATCTGATGAACGAGCTTACAACCCTAATGGAAACTGAGGTCACTGCTGCAAACCAAGCGGCACGTAATGCGGAGATTACGAGGTTGAAGAACCAGATGGCCGGAGTCCAACAGGAAATCAATGCGTTGAAGGATCAGATGGATCCTGAGGCAGAGCGCCTTAGGGCGGATGCTTTCCGCCTTGAGCTAGAGCAGCAGTCTGCAGCGGCGGTTCATCGGATGAGGCATCAATCCCGTTTGCCGGATCAGTATGAAGCCAGAAATCTCTTCAACACGCCAGGGACGGGACGGAATGTACCTTTGACCGTAACCCGGACGGCGGAAGTGCCTGGAAGCCGGGCGGCGGTTCAGCATCAGTGGCCAGACCTGCCCCGACGAAACCAAATCCCACCGCAGTCTTTTCCAACACCGCCGGGTCATTATTCTAACCCGGCGGAGAACATGGTGGCGGCGGCAACCAGGCTTGGTACAATCCCGATCCCCGATGAGGCGCCCTTCGCAGAGGAGGTGCGGAACGCCATCGGATACCTGCAGACGGCGGTGGCCCAGCAGGAGAAGTACACTTATAGCCGGAGTCACGTGCACTCAACCCCCATCCCCAGCCGCAGCTACAGCCGACGTTATGAGTCGCCGGCGGTTTCTAGCAGTGATCGACATCGGAACCCGCCGTGAGTTGACCGGGCGGCTCTGGATGCTCAGGCGCTGGTGGATCGGGCAAGAGCACAGCGAGAAGCGGCGGCTCTGGCGGCGGCGGCGGCTCATCAGGAGCCCACAGTTGCACCTTCCGTCTCAGTAGGAGCAGGAGTAACCTCTAGGGCTGTGGGAGTGCCGTGCTTGGCGCCGGCTTTGCGGAATGAGCGTCTGCCGAAGGATTTCAAGGGTCCTCGCAAGGTGCCCAATTATACTGCTGACCTACCTCCGGAGGCTTGAATTGAAAGCTATGAGCTAGCCATGGAGATGCTAGACGTCAGTGATGCAGTATGTGCCAAATATTTCATCATGATGTTGGAAGGGCCAGCTCGCACGTGGTTAAAGGGTTTGCCACCGAACACCATTAATTCCTGGGCCGAATTAAAGGCGAAGTTCATCAAAAATTTCCAAGGAACGTGCAAGCAGCCCATGACGATTGTGGATTTGGACCATTGTGTGCAGCGTGAAGACGAGTCGGCTCATCACTGGGTCCGGTGGGTCTCAACCAGCATCCACTCTTCTGAGCAGATTACGGCGGCACAAGCAGTTTTGATTCTGGAGAAGAATTGCCACTTTACGCCCTTGAAGTAGAAGCTTGGCCGGCTCAAACGCTCATGCCAGGACATGGGGGAGCTCATGGCGGCTCTCACCAAGTATGTCGATTCTGACAACACGAAAGACCCTGGTTCCGATGATGAGAAGTCGGCCCAGGGTAAGAAAAGTAACAATGGCAAGGGTTAACAGCAAAACGCGGCCGGAAATAGCAACTCGGGCAAGCGAAAGTACCCGGACGGCGGGTCAGAATTGGTGGCGAACACCAGCGCTGGGAACAATCATGCCAAGGGTAAAGGGAACTTCAGGCAGCCCTTTAACAAGGGTAAAGCTCCTTTCAACCTGGAAGAGATGCTCAATAAGCCTTGTCCAGAGCACAGCCGGCCCAATAAGCCGACAGGCCAGACATGGAGGGATTGCAGCATTATGTGGCAGTTTTGGGATTACAGCCTTCAACGGCATCGTAATAACGGTAATGGTCCGTCAGGTGGCTCAGGCCCGGGCGGTTCAGGAACCGGCTTTGGTGCCGGCGGCTCAGGATCCGGTTACCAGGATCAAGGCAACCATGGAAGTCATAATCAACAGTCTGGCGGTGGAGGCCAGCAGCAGAATAACCAGTCCGGGTACCAGAGTAACCCGAAGCAGCTCAGCGGGGGTCAGTATCATGTTTTTACAACCAGCCTTGACAAACGAGACCAGAAGGTGCGCAAGTGGGCGGTTAATGCAGTCATGTCGGCTCTCCCGCAGTATTTGAAGTGGTCCGAGTATGACATAACTTGGATCAGAGAGGATCACCCACCGCGTGTTGATAACCCAGGGCAGCTAGCTTTGGTAGTTGCCCCCCAAGTGGGAGGATACGTGTTCACTAAAGTACTTATGGATGGTGGCAGCAGCATCAACATCCTGTACTATGACACTTTCCGCCGGATGAATTTGCTTGGCAAGGATCTTAAGCCCTCCTCAATAGTTATTCACGGTGTGGTACCCGAGAAATCGGCTTATCCAGTGGGAAAGATTTCTCTAGAAGTGGCTTTTGGTGATGAATTCAACTACAGGGTGGAATCTTTGTGGTTTGAGGTGGTCAAAATCAAGAGCCCATACCACGCTCTGTTTGGACGGCCGGCTTACGCCAAGTTCATGGCTAGACCTTGCTATGTTTACTTATAGCTCAAGATGCCCGGGTTAAACGGGACGATTACTGTGCATGGTGATCGGAAGACAGCTCTTGAGTGTGAGGAAGGTGATGTAGCTTATGCAGAGTCAGGTTGTGCTGAGGCGGAGCTCAAGTTTTATAAGGAAAATGTTGACCCGGCAGATATGACTCCACTGAAGAAACCCAACACGGAATCTGAGCAGCCCCTCAAGTTTGTGGCGGAAGATACCAAGTTCGTGGACTTTACACCAGGCGACTCATCACAGCAGTTCACTATTGGGGCCAATATGGAACCCAAATAGGAAAGCGCGCTCATCGAATTCATCCATGAGAATCGGGACATCTTTGCATGGAAACCTTCTGACATGCCGGGTGTATCGAGAGAGTTCGCTGAGCACCACCTTAATGTAGATCCTAAGTATAAGCCAGTCAAACAGTTCCTCCGGCGATTCAATGAGGAGAGGCGCAAGGCTATTGGAGAAGAGGTGGCCCGGCTCTTGGTAGCAGGGTTCATCGTTGAAGTTTTTCACCCGGAGTGGCTTGCTAACCCGTTGTTGGTGCTTAAGAAGAATGGCACATGGCGGATGTGTGTGGATTACACGGATCTTAACAAAGCCTGTCCAATTGACCCGTTTGCTCTCCCCCGTATCGACCAGATTATTGATGCAACGGCGGGTTTTGAGAGTTTATGCTTCCTGGACGCTTATTCAGGGTATCACCAGATCAAGATTGCAGTTAAAGACCAAGAGAAGACGGCTTTCATTACGCCTTTTGGTGCTTTCTGCTATGTGTCTATGCCTTTCGGGCTCAAGAGTGCCCAGGCGACTTACCAGCATTGTGAGCAAAACTGTCTTCATGGTCAGATCGGGCGCAATGTTCATGCTTATGTGGATGATATTGTGGTCAAGTCAAGGAAGAAGGAGACTCTACTTGATGACCTGAAGGAAACGTTCGATAACTTACGGGTTTACAAGATGATGCTTGACCCGGCCAAGTGCATCTTTGGAGTTCCTGCAGGCAAGCTCTTGGGATTTCTAGTCTTTGAGCATGGCATTGAAGCTAATCCGGACAAGATAAAGGCTATTTCTTCCCTCTCTGAGCCGGCGTGCATCAACGACGTTCAGCGCCTGGTGGGTCGAATCGCGGCGTTAAGCCAGTTCATAAGCCGCCTGGGTGAGAAGGCTATTCCTCTGTATCAGATGATGAAGAAAACAAACAACTTTGTCTGGAGTAAGGCGGCGGGTGAGGCACTTGAGGCGCTCAAGAAGCAGCTGGTTGAGCCGCCGGTCTTGGCCGCTCCGGCTGAGAAGGAACCTTTGCTCCTCTACGTGACGGCTAACAACAGGGCAGTCAGCGCCGCGATTGTTGTGGAGCGTAAGGAAGCAGGGAAAGAATACCCGGTTCAGAGGCCGGTTTACTACGTCAGTGAAGTCCTGATAGAATCCAAGCAATGATACTCACATTGGCAGAAATTGATATATGGGGTGTTCATGGCAAATCGTAAGTTGAAACATTACTTCCTGGGACACCAGATCACCGTCGTCAGTTCTGCCCCGTTGGGAGACATAATCCAAAACAGAGAAGCCACTGGCAGGATTGCTAAGTGGGCATTGGAGCTTGGGCCTCTTAATCTAAAATATGTGCCTCGCACGGCTATCAAGTCTCAGGCCCTGGTGGACTTTATAAACGACTGGACAGAGTGTCAGTCGCCCGACGAGAAGCCGGATAACACGTATTGGACAATTCACTTTGATGGATCCAGGCATTTGGAAGGATCAGGGGCAGGAATTGTCTTAACTTCCCCTAGAGGTGATAAGTTCTGTTATGTGCTAAGGCTGATGTTTCCTTGTACTAACAATGCAGCTGAGTATGAGGCCTTACTTCATGGCCTCCGTGTGGCTAAGGAGATGAACCTGAGCTGGGTTAGATGCCTCGGCGACTCAGACCTCATGGCTCAGCAAGTTTCAGGCACGTGGGATTCCAATGACCCACAGATGGCGGCTTATCGTCAGGCGGTGGACATCATTGCTGGTCACTTCAAGGGTTATCAGGTGGATCATATTGACCGTCGCAAGAACGAGGTGGCTGATGTGCTATCAAGGCTGGGCTCTCAGCGTAAGCCGGTACCGCCTAACGTTTTCTTGGATGTGTTATATCACCCATCTGTTAAGCTACCTTTAGAGGAGGATCTGGAAGTACCTGACCCAGAGGGGCAGCTGGTGGCGGCTCTGCATGCTATCCCTGACTGGACGTTGCCTTACCTAGCATACTTGACTCGCGGCGAGTTGCCCGAGGACAAGACCTTGACGAGACAAATCATGAGGAGATCTAAATCCATGACCATCGTCAATGGCGAGTTACATAAGCGCAGCGTCACTGGCGTCTTTCAGCGTTGTGTTTCTCCTGAAGAGGGTAAGGAGATGTTAAATGAAATTCACGCTGGCGATTGTGGTCATCATGCCGGCTCAAAATCTTTGGTGGTCAAAGCTTTCCGACATGGTTTTTTCTAGCTGACGGCTCATAAGGATGCAGAAGACTTGGTCACCAAGTCTGATGGATGTCAGAAGTTCGGGCGACGTGCTCACGTACCAGCTCAGGAATTGCGGATGATTCCAATTACCTGGCCATTTGCAGTCTGGGGGTTTGATATGGTCGGGCCCTTCAAGAGATCTAAGGACAAGAAGACCCACCTTTTGGTGGCGGTGGATAAGTTTACCAAGTGGGTTGAGGCTGAGCCGGTCCGCAAATGTGACGCGGCTACGGCGGTTCAGTTTATCAAAAAATTGATCTACCGTTTTGGTTACCCTCATAGTATCATCACAGATAATGGCACAAACCTATCCAAGGGGGCTATGCAGGCATTCTGTGAAAGTGAGCACATCCGGCTTGACGTCTCTGCTGTTGCTCATCCACAATCCAATGGTCAAGCAGAGCGTGCTAACCAGGAGATCTTGAGAGGTATCAAGCCCCGGCTTATGGTTCCTTTACAGCGAACGCCAGGTTGTTGGGTAGAAGAGTTGCCATCGGTTCTCTGGAGCATCAGAACTACCCCCAACAGGTCAACAGGCTATACGCCTTTCTTTATGATTTATGGTGCAGAAGCCGTGTTACCAAGTGATATACGTCATGACTCGCCGCGGGTCGCGGCTTACGTTGAAACAGACAATGAGACAGCGCGTCAGGACGCGTTAGATGCTTTGGATGAAGAGCGTGATCTTGCAGCAGCTCGATCGGCGATTTATCAACAAGACCTGCGTCGCTATCATAGCCGCAGAGTTAAGACCCAGACGTTTCAAGAAGGCGACTTGGTGTTGCGGTTGATTCAAGACCAGACGGATGTGCACCAGTTATCTCCCCCATGGGAAGGGCCCTTTGTGGTCAGCAGAAATCTCAACAATGGGTCATATTAGCTCATTGACATATGAGATGAGTCACGTACTTCTGGGCAGGAGACCCACCGGCCGTGGAATATCGCTCATCTGCGGCCCTACTATACTTGAGTCATCGACTCCCATCATTGTACATCATCATTGTATATACCTTATATATATATATAATAAAGTTAGCATCCCTGCAAGCCGGGGCCTCTGCCTTTTATGCATTTCAGATTGTGCAAAGATGGAAACAACCACATGGTCATTTGGGGGCTTCTAACCCGCCAGGGTTCAGCTTACACACCCTCTTGATCGGCTCTTCAGGCACCGTAAGGCCGGGTTATATACCCAAAAAGTTGACTCCGTCAACAAGGTCATTTGGGGGCTTCCAACCCGCCGGGTTTTGCTTACACACCCTCTTGATTGACTCTTCAGCCACCGCAAGTTCGAGTTAAACCTGCTTGTATGCTGCTGCTGCTCCGCTAGGTGACCCGCCGAACTCTTACCAGTTAATATCGGCTAGAGACCCTGAGCTGTTCAAAGTATTTGACAGTCACTCTCACTAGAGACCCTGTACTGGTCAAGGTTAAACTGGCGGCTCTTGTCACGAGAGGACCGGCTTACGGAAAGCGAGGATAAACTCACCCATCTGCTGCATACTCTCCGCTATGTGGCCCGTTCATACTCTTAAAACAGTTACTCTTTTAAAAGACCCTGCACTGTTTAAGGTTCAAACGACGGATTTATGTCACGTGAGAAGTAGCTTATGGGCCCTAGGGGTACTCATGCCCTGTTGCGCCTCTTTTTGGTTTGTTGTTGCTCTTATAAGTTAATCTCGCCTAGAGACCCTGAGCCGTTCAAAGGAGTTGAAGGTCACTCTCACTAGAGACCCTGTACTGCTAAGAGTTCAAACAACAAATTCATGCCATAAGAGCCGACATATGAGTTTTCGAAAGATTTAACAAGCAAGGTCATAAAAGATTTAACATCTCCGGGTCATGCTGTTCAAGCCGCCCTCACACCGATATAGAACATACTCTGTCTTGTTTATTCTTTGCAGGGTTTTTCTCCTAAGACGGGCCGCCATTAAGATGAGACGAAAGGTATCTGGGGCAGACTACAAGGAAGACAAAAGTGCATCAAGTTGTGCAAAGTTCCATACGTGCGCGATGGCACGGCTCAGGCAATTAAGTTTTTTCTACGCCTATTACAAAGCTCTCCAGAGGGCCCAAAATGCAAAGGACTTAAGTTTTTTACATACTTCTAGCGGGTTAGAAAGCCAGGTTATCTTTAATTAGGAGCAAGGTCTTTAGCTCAACGGCGGGTCAGCCTGCGTCGGGTCTACGACCTCTTCGATCTGAAGATTGTCCACATCCCAGTTGCAGTTCGTTAAAGCTTCAAACCGGCCCTCATCAAAGAGGGGAGATGGGTCAATTTCAGGAGCAAAGAGTGGCTTACGGCGTGCAAGAATTAAGTCCCTGGCTTCAAAGGTTGGGCAGCGCACTCGTTTGTTATCCTCGCCATAAGCCGCCTGGTAGGAAGTCAGATCAATTTCATCAACAAGTGTTGATGCGAGTACTCGGGAGGCCTTCATACATTTGGTGTAATCCTCCTCGGTAAAGTCTGAGCCGTCATCCTTCTTGGATGGAAAGCCGTCCATCATCTCTTCTGCGGTCAGCTCAAGGGCAAAGGCCAGAGACCGGCTTAGCGCAGCCATTGCTCCCTTCCTGGCGGCTGATCGTTTGAGCTCATCAATTTGCTTGGGCAGAGTGGACAAGAGCTCTAGTACTCCCTTCATGAATTGGGGGATGCTTTTTGTAACACCCAGGTTTTCGCTCCTGTTTTTTTTCCTTTGCGGGATTTGACTCCCGTCTTTTTTCTCGATGTTATCGGATTTCCTTCACTCTTGGGTATGTGAAGATGGTCATCGAACCTTGCCTTCCCTATCCAACCAAAGATTCTCTCCAGTCCAACCTTGCCACCCAAGATCTATCTCAGGACTTTGCCATCGAAACCCTACCTTTCGAGTTGACGGAAGGGAAACCCTGCTCCTTCCAGTTACATAGGAACCCCAATTTCCTTTAATCTGCTGACTCCCAAACTTTTCCCAGTGATAATCCTTTATCTATAAACCCTGGATATGCAAAAATATTGCCAAGTCATTTGCAATATTTTTCATTTATAATTAATTCCTTTTTTTGCCAGTTAAAGGAATTAAATCCAGGACAATATCTATCCATCTCCAAAGTTCATGAAAACTTGTGGAGATATTCTTTGTGATCATATTGAGCTCCCATAAAAATATTGGCCATAATTAAATAAAGTAAATTGCATTTTCCTATTTAATGCCAATATTGCATTTTGGGCACTTTCTAAAGGAACTACCATTTTGGTAGCCAGGAAAAATCCCAAATAAATTGTGGAGCTTCTCATGTCCATATATTCCCCATTTCCACCAAGATCCCAAGTTCCATAGTTCACATTCTGAGCACCACATCCATTTGCAAATTCTGTCCAGTTGGGCTAATTGCAAAGGAAGTGCTTTATTCCTTGATCTAGTTGAGATGAAACTTTTCATGGAAGTTGGCATTGCCAAATCATTCATGGATACCAAAAATCAGCTCAATCCCTCTATCCATATTTTCCCATCAATTTTCCTAAGTTTCTGTCCATTTGGAAGCTCTGTGAAGGAAGTATCATTTTGGCATTTTCAAATGAGCTGAAACTTTTACAGTAGCTTCCTATGTTCAAATCATTCACCTCCTCCAAATTTCAGCCCAATCCATTTAGCCATTTTTCCCCAAAATCAACATCTCCAATTCTGGCCAGTTTGCAAGTTTGCAAAGGAGGTATCATCTAGACTGATTCATTTGTGCTGAAATCTTGGCATCATGACCACCTTAGTGGATGACTAATCCATGCCAAAGATCAGGCCAAGATCACTAATGTGGTGGTCACACTACAGCACAAACACTTCCATGTCAGGACCATTGTGAGCTCAAATCAGTCAGTCTTTGCCTCCTCTCCCCTCCAAACCCTCTCTAGTCAACTCAGTGTAGGGTGTAGAACACCCTGGACATGGTTTGGCATCGAGCAAGGCATGGCAATACCGTGGCCACGCGGTGACCACGGGCAGAGCGCGCCAAATGCATGCTCTGTGCATTGGGGCCCTCGGCCTCGTCCGTTTCCTCTTCTTCTCGAGCCATCTCCATGTCCAGTAGCTAGCCCGTGCTCGTGCGGTCAATTCCCCCCTGCTGCCCCGCCCTATCTCGCCGTGGTTACGTCGCCATCGCCGTGCCCGTGAAGAAATCGCCTCTGCATCTCCCTGGCCATGTGTCCAGAGCACTCCCCGAGCTCTCCCGAAGCTCCTGCGAGCTCCTTCGCATTTCCGGGCACCCTGCCGACATCGCGCCCTTCCTCCGCGTGTCACCGGAGCGCCAGTGCGGGGCTAAGCTTGCCACGGCGGCTAGCTTATCCAGTAGCCATGTCCGGGCTATAAATAGCCGAGGCCAGAGCCTCCCCAGGCATCGTCGAGCTCCCAGCCCCCTCCTCTCCCTCTCAGCTTCCCTCCTAGCCACCAGAGCTAGACCCGGTGCCCCAATCCCACCTCGCGGCCGCCATAGCCGCGCCGACCCTCTGCTCGAGTTTGAGCTCAGCGGTCTCTCCCCGCTCCACCTAGCCTTCTCCAGCAGCCCTCACCACCACCTAAACCCTCCCCGCGGCTCGCCGCCCTCCTCTCCGTGGCCGCAGCACCGTGCCGGAGTCGCCGTAGCCGCCGGCCGCCGCGGTTGAGAGCCCCGCTTGCGCCGCTGCACTCCAGCGAGAGCAGTGCCCACTGGCGGATGCGCCTCCTTGCGCTAGTTACTCCGGCGGTCCGAGCTTCGCCGGGGATGGCCGGGGCGGCCGGGACGAGCGCCGGCGCCGAGCCCTCTGCTCTGCCTCCGTTGGGCGCTGGGGAGAACGCAACAGTTGACCCAGCCGGTGGGCCCTGCCTCCCTTACGGCCCCACCTGTCGGTCAGACAGGGGCGTTGACTCCGGGCCCGCAAGGTTTAAGTGGAAACGTACTTTTGAGAATACGTTTTCGCTATTCGAAGGCGTATTCCAGTAAAGTGCGCTTTCTCGTTTCAACCGCCGACCGAAACGGTTAGAATGTGGACGTTCACTGGTTTAGAGCGAAAATGAATACATTATTATTTATTTTCTGCCTAAACAACGAACGGCCATAACTTTTTAACCGTAACTCCGATTCCGGTGATTCCAGCGCCCACATCTTCGTCTCGGCAAGTCCGTTCTTTTGGTATCATTTTCACAAGGTGGTCACATAGTGAAAATTACCATTTTGCCCTCGCCCTTCCACCAGTCCCCTCCGGAGGAGAACCGTTCCGGCGTATCGTTTTGCGGCTTGACCGCATTTCTTTCCGGAGTATTTCTTCGACCCCACGCAAGCCGACCATCTGATATATGCCCTAAAGCATTGCTCAGTGTTATTCTTGCATGTTTAATGATTATGTATGTGATAGAAATAACTACTCTTCTGTTAGATTGCACTTACTGCATACAGTACTTTCGTTCACTTGCTATATAGTAATTCATAGTAAATAGTTTAAATGCATAGTTGCTGCCCTCATAAGTTGTTGCGATGAACCACATGCTTACTTGATGAAACCTAGTCGGTTGATCTAGAGTCACCTGTCCGGGTTTATCCGTGCAACCACATTTGCCGGTATGGGACGGCCTTGACTTGGTCTGATCGCGTGCTCTTTCACCGGTACCTCCAAAGAGGGAGGGTTATGCACGCGTGCTACCCTGATCAGGTAGGCAGTGATAACCCTATGAGCCCAGTTGATTGTTTCTTTGCACGCGGTCCCCGTTTGGGACAGACTAGTCCCCGTTTGGGACAGTTTAGTTTAGCCACGACGGTGGCAGGTGTCATGAGGACATAGGGGCCACCCAGGGCATACCTTCGGGGGAGGATGAGTGCCGGTGGTACGATGAAAGAGTCACGGGTCATGCAAGTTTTGTTGAAGCAACGCTGGCCCACCCGAGTGGGATCATGAGGCCAGGTGCTTCATGGTGTGGGTAAAGTGCGCAACCTCTGTAGAGTGTCAAATCTATTCGAATAGCCGCGTCCACAGTATTGGACAGCCCGTCCAGACCTCACTAGGTGGTCAACCGTAACAATGATAATAATGATGGAAGAACTCGTCTGGTGCAGACATCAGATGACGTCAGGAATATGGTATGTTAGCCATGGGATGGCTATGAGATGAGTGGTCGCGTGACCATATGATTTGGATTGGATTTGGATTAGATTCAGATTGGATCGTGAGAATGATCGGAGTATGGAATATTTACTTAGTATGCTTTACTTTACTGTATTTACTTCAGTGGTTATCTTGCTAGATAATCCTGTTATGCCATGATAATTAATATTGCTCTAATAACAAATGCATGCTTGAATGCCATGGATTGCTTTGCTTGGTGTATATGTTAGTTTGGTTTGCTTGCGAGTACATTCAAAAGTACTCAGCGGCCTTTAACGTGGCCAGGTTCACATAAGGATTCGTCGTCCGTCGTCGAGGAGCCGGAGCGTTCGCAGGCTAGAGGAGTAACCTAGTCAGATCCCTGTGGATTGGAGTCGCACCAAGACCATGCTGCCTTAGATAGAGCTTTTCCGCTGCCATCACCCTTGTAATACCTCATGTAAGACTTATATATCCATTAATAGAAATGCCGTTGTTCTTGATACTTGTTGTAAAAACGCATGCCAGAGTGATTTCCTGGGCTGGTATGCGTGGCAACCGTCTGGCTACATTGGCAATCAGGCCGGGCGCCACAACGAATGGTATCAGAGCAGCCAGGCTGACTATAGGTTACCCTAGCCACACTTCACTGTCTTTTGTTCAGTAGAAAGCCCAGATGGATTTCAGCCATCTTTGCCACCTGGCACGGCTACTACCGATCATAAGGCAACCTCATAGGTCTTTGGCTCAATCAGACCCCAACTCTCGTGGCCCTTGCCTCCGGTGTGAAACACTCGCACCCGGCAGCGACCCGTAAGCCCTGAAACCCCCTAGGTAAACCAGATACCCATACCCCTACTTGCTAGCCAAGGCATTTCTCTTCTTACTCTAGTTTCCTTTGGGAAACGCTTATAAACTCTATCTCTCCTCGACAACCCTAGGATCGTTAACCAAGCCTCTTTGGCTATGGTTGTGAGTCGAGTGTGATGTTCCCTAAGGAAGTAGTAGGAGCTGGACACCAGCGCTACCAGGAGCATTGTGTGGTTTCGCTTCTAAATCCTTAGAGGTGCATCGAGTGCGCTATATTAGTTATACTAGTGAATCTTCGGCCATGTGTGTAAGGTCCGCAAAATTTGAGCTTTATTTGCTTTTTGGTTTTCGCGGTTCTTGGTTCTTTTGTCGATTTCGTTTCTTCGCTCCGACTGGATCCATCTGCAAGTGCCGTCAAGAAGACCAGCATACAGGCGGGATAATACCCAATAATCCCAACTCAGTAAGAGACAAGCCAAGCCAACTGCCCGGTATTCGGAATCGCAACCTCGGATCTGTCAAAAATGAAGAATGGGTCAGAAGCAGAATATATGTGCAACAGACAAGGCCAGAATATACCTGAGAGAATTGGCCTCAGAATAGATCACATCTGAGGAGTAGTCAGATAAGTTGCCAAGAATAAACACCAGTAAGGACAAATTATTCCGTCCGCGATACCAGGCCTATTTCAGTCAGCAAGGTAAACCTTGAAGTCTCTCCTCAATGGACTCAAGAATTATTTACCAACTGAAGACATATTTCGAGAATGTGAAGGTGCCGAGAATAGCAACAAAACTCCGGTATGCTGGTACAAATGTCATAGCATATTTTGAAGTTCACCGGTACAAATACAAAATTTTCTGGGCACTGTGAACAAGGTTTGCAAGGAATATGGATAAGCTCACGGTTGTCCGAATCAAGGAGCACCTAACATGCTTGGAAGCTCAGCTGAACCAAATGGAATTATTTGCCAACTGCTTATGATTCAGCAACACCTGGTTTGAATGAAAAAAGCATTCTGAATTAATTGTCAACATGAAGCCTGCCTCAGTTTTGCAACTTTTACAGCAGCAATGATCAGATCCGCAGAAGGACAAGTAATGTGCGTGACCATCAGAATATCTTCAGTCAAGGTATGGCCTATATCAAGTTTTGGCTCTGCTATGGGTAAAAACTCCGGTTACTTCGGAAAGAAGCCGGAATCGGCCATACATCCGACTGTGTACATAAGGCTTCTGGTATAAGGAACCCAGCCTTTCCCCGCAAGCTACCGAGAAGAGCTTACCAGACTATCAATCTTCCTCGGTACACCACTCTGTGAGAGATCCCTCTGGGATATGGCACTCCCATCTTCCATAGCGTGCTACCACGGAAAACTTCTGGCATAAGGCACCTGACCTTCCGGGGCAAGCCACATATGAAGGAAAGCTTTTGAGGTATGATACCCAGCTTTCCTCAGCACACCACTTTGACAGAAGCTTTGAGCATAAGGAATTCAGTCTCCTTCAACACACCATCGTACCTACGCCAACCTTGTAAAACACACGAACTAGTCTGGGCATACATCCGCCTCAGAACTCAGTGGCCATGAAAGGATTTATCCTACACCTGCATATGTTGTGAGCATGCAGTCCAGTGGATCAGTTCATGCGAGCCACTCATGCACGGGAATGACTGTGTTTAGAGAAACATTGGCCCCATACTCCAAAGAAGGATATGAACGCAGCAACCCCTGCGAGGTATGCAAGAGTAAGTTCTGAGAACAAGCCCGACAAGCCGGGAAAACAATCAAGGAGCCGTATTGGCAGGACATTACAGGTCCATCAAAGGAACCGTCAAGAACATAGAAGTGGTGAACAAACAACCTCCATGACGGTTAGCGAAATACAGCTTCACAGACAGAGAAGTATTATCAATCCTTGCCAGACTCTTGCATATAAGGCCACAACAATGAAGCCAGCATGCCAGGCTCATCCCAAATACGGGCCATCAACCGAAACAAGAAGCTATGCTCCGAAAGATGCACCGGATGATAGCGATATAATGCTCAGCTCAGTGGTCATAACAAGGACTACAGAGGCTATACATTAGCAAGGACTACAGAGGCTATACATGAAAGAGCCATCTCCACGAGCAACGGAGTTGAAACAAGACATTCAGAAAGAATGGCACAAAGCACATCAGCATCAACAGCTCATAGACATCATGACATCATGAGAATAAGAGATTACTGTCTATGATTATTTTGTGATCATGCCTGACACTTCAGTTGGGAACATAGCAACAATAGCTCGGTCATGTTATGGAGCGCCTAAGTGCAAGGTCGGAATGCCGAAGACAGAAGAAAACATCAGTATGGAACCACAGCCAGACTGAGCATTCTGACACGGCAAAAGAGAACCACTCCTAGTAGCTCAAGGCTATACTAGCATGAGAGCCTGGTACCAGGAAAGGATGTCTTGCCCATGATAGTCAAAGTGCGAAGCATTACAATAAACCCGAAGCAGATACTTCCAGGCCCTGGAAATCGAGCTGTCTATTGGTATTAACCGCTACCCCATCCAGTAACAAACTACCGGGACAAGAGGTATGCCTCACAGGAAAGAGAAGGATTCAAGGAAGTTGTGTGCAAAGACAACCCATGGCCCATCAGAAAAGACAGTTAAAAGGGCAGTGAACCAACGAAGACAAGATCGCTGATGGATCCAAGTCGCACGCAGGTAAGTCCCCCTTCCCCGGGAGGTAATCCTAGATATCTCGAGGACGATATTTTCTTAAGGGGGGTAGGTTTGTAACACCCTGGTTTTCGCTCCTGTTTTTTTTCCTTTGCGGGATTTGACTCCCGTCTTTTTTCTTGATGTTATCGGATTTCCTTCACTCTTGGGTATGTGAAGATGGTCATCGAACCTTGCCTTCCCTATCCAACCAAAAATTCTCTCCAGTCCAACCTTGCCACCCAAGATCAATCTCAGGACTTTGCCATCGAAACCCTTCCTTCCGAGTTGCCGGAAGGGAAACCCTGCTCCTTCCAGTTACATAGGAACCCCAATTTCCTTTAATCTGCTGACTCCCAAACTTTTCCCAGTGATAATCCTTTATCTATAAACCCTAGATATGCAAAAATATTGCCAGGTCATTTGCAATATTTTTCATTTATAATTAATTCCTTTTTCTGCCAGTTAAAGGAATTAAATCCAGGAAAATACCTTCCATCTCCAAAGCTCATGAAAAGTTGTGGAGATATTCTTTGTGATCATATTGAGCTCCCATAAAAATATTGGCCATAATTAAATAAAGGAAATTGCATTTTCCTATTTAATGCCAATATTGCATTTTGGGCACTTTCTAAAGGAACTACCATTTTGGTAGCCAGGAAAAATCCCAAATAAATTGTGGAGCTTCTCATGTCCATATATTCCCCATTTCCACCAAGATCCCAAGTTCCATAGTTCGCATTTTGAGCACCACATCCATTTGCAAATTCTGTCCAGTTGGGCAAATTGCAAAGGAAGTGCTTTATTCCTTGATCTAGTTGAGCTGAAACTTTTCATGGAAGTTGGCACTGCCAAATCACTCATGGATACCAAAAATCAGCTCAATCCCTCTATCCATCATTTCCCAGCAATTTTCCTAAGTTTCTGTCCATTTGGAAGCTCTGTGAAGGAAGTATCATTTTGGCATTCTCAAATGAGCTGAAACTTTTACAGTAGCTTCCTATGTTCAAATCATTCACCTCCTCCAAATTTCAGCCCAATCCATTTAGCCATTTTTGCCCAGCATCAACATCTCCAATTCTGGCCAGTTTGCAAGTTTGCAAAGGAGGTATCATCTAGACTGATTCATTTGTGCTGAAATCTTGGCATCATGACCACCTTAGTGGATGACTAATCCATGCCAAAGATCAGGCCAAGATCACTAATGTGGTGGTCACACTACAGCACAAACACTTTCATGTCAGGACCATTGTGAGCTCAAATCAGTCAGTCTTTGTCTCCTCTCCCCTCCAAACCCTCTCTAGTCAACTCAGTGTATAGTGTACAACACCCTGGACATGGTTTGGCATCGAGCAAGGCGTGGCAATGCCGTGGCCACGCGGTGACCACGGGCAGAGCGCAGCAAATGCATGCTCTGTGCATTGGGTCCCTCGGCCTCGTCCGTTTCCTCTTCTTCTCGAGCCATCTCCATGTCCAGTAACTAGCCCGTGCTCGTGCAGTCAATTCCCCCCTGCTGCCCCGCCCTATCTCGCCGTGGTTACGTCGCCATCGCCATGCCCATGAAGAAATCGCCTCTGCATCTCCCTGGCCATGTGTCCAGAGCGCTCCCCGAGCTCTCCCGAAGCTCCTGCAAGCTCCTCCGCACCTCTAGGCACCCTGCCGACATCGCGCCCTTCCTCCGCGTGTCGCCGGAGCGCCAGTGCGGGGCTAAGATTGCCACGGCGGCTAGCTTATCCAGTAGCCATGGCTGGGCTATAAATAGCCGAGGCCGGAGCCTCCCCGGGCATCGTCGAGCTCCCAGCCCCCTCCTCTCCCTCTCAGCTTCCCTCCTAGCCACCGGAGCTAGACCCGGTGCCCCAATCCCACCTCGCGGCCGCCATAGCCGCGCCGTCCCTCTTCTCGAATTCGAGTTCAGCGGTCTCTCCCCGCTCCACCTAGCCATCTCCAGCAGCCCTCACCACCACCTAAACCCTCCCCGCGGCTCGCCGCCCTCCTCTCCGTGGCCGCAGCACCGTGCCGGAGTCGCCGTAGCTGCCGGCCACCGCGGTTGAGAGCCCCGCTTGCTCCACTGCTCTCCGGCGAGAGTAGTGCCCACTGGCGGATGCGCCTCCTCGCGCTGGTCACTCCGGTGGTCCGAGCTCCGCCGGGGATGGCCGGGGCCGCCGGGACGAGCGCCGGCGCCGAGCCCTCTGCTCTGCCTCCGTCGGGCGCTGGGGAGAATGCAGCAGTTGACCCAGCCGGTGGGCCCTGCCTCCCTTACGGCCCCACCTGTCGGTCAGACAGGGGCGTTGACTCCGGGCCCGCGAGGTTTAAGTGGAAACGTACTTTTGAGAATACGTTTTCGCTATTCGAAGGCGTATTCCAGTAAAGTGTGCTTTCTCTTTTGAACAGCCGGCCAAAACGGTTAGAATGTGGTCGTTCACTGGTTTAGAGCGAAAATGAATACATTATTATTTATTTTCTCCCTAAACAACGAACGGCCATAACTTTTTTACCGTAACTCCGATTCCGGTGATTCCAGCGCCCACATCTTCGTCTCGGCAAGCCCGTTATTTTGGTATCATTTTCACAAGGTGGTCACATAGTGAAAATTACCATTTTGCCCTCGCCCTTCCATCAGTCCCCTCCAGAGGAGAACCGTTCTGGCGTATCGTTCCGCGGCTTCACCGCATTTCTTTCCGGAGTATTTCTTTGACCCCAGGCAAGCCGACCATCTGATATATGCCCTAAAGCATTGCTCTATGTTATTCTTGCGTGTTTAATGATTATGTCTGTGATAGAAATAACTACTCTTCTGTTAGATTGCACTTACTACATACAGTACTTTCGTTCACTTGCTGTATAGTAATTCATAGTAAATAGTTTAAATGCATAGTTGCTGCCCTCATAAGGTGTTGCGATGAACCACAGGCTTACTTGATGAAACCAAGTCGGTTAATCTAGAGTCACCTGTCCGGGTTTATCCGTGCAACCACATTTGCCGGTATGGGACGACCTTGACTTGGTCTGATCGCGTGCTCTTTCACCGGTACCTCCAAAGAGGGAGGGTTATGCACGCGTGCTACCCTGATCAGGTAGGCGGTGATAACCCTGTGAGCCCAGTTGATTGTTTGTTTGCGCGCGGTCCCCGTTTGGGACAGACTAGTCCCCGTTTGGGACAGTTTAGTGGAGTCCCCGTTTGGGACAGTTTAGTTTGGCCACGACGGTGGCAGGTGTCATGAGGACACATGGGCCACCCAGGGCAGACCTCCGGGGGAGGATGAGTGCCGGTGGTACGATGAAAGAGTCACGGGTCAGGCAAGTTTTGTTGAAGCAACGCTGGTCCACCTGAGTGGGATCACGAGGCCAGGTGCTTCATGGTGTGGGTAAAGTGCGCAACCTCTAGAGAGTGTCAAATCTATTCGAATAGCCGCGTCCACGGTATTGGACAGCCCGTCCAGACCTCACTAGGTGGTCAACCATAACAATGATAATAATGATGGAAGAACTCGTCTGGTGCAGACATCAGATGACGTCAGGAATATGATATGTTAGCCATGGGATGGCTATGAGATGAGTGGTCGGGTGACCACATGATTTGGATTGGATTTGGATCAGATTCAGATTGGATCGTGAGAATGATCGGAGTATGGAATATTTACTTAGTATGCTTTACTTTACTGTATTTATTGTTGGGGAACGGAGCATGAATTTCAAAAAAATTCCTACGCTCACGCAAGATCTATCCATGGAGATGCATCGCTGCGAGAGGGGAGAGTGTGTCTACGTACCCTCGTAGACCGTTAGCGGAAGCGTCTCACAACGCGGTTGATGTAGTCGAACAATCCTTCGAGCTCCACCGATCGAGTACCGAACGTACGGCACCTCCGAGTTCTACACACGTGCATCTCGGTGACGATCCTCGCCTTCTTGATCCAGCAAGACGTCGAGGAAGTAGATGAGTTCCGTCAGCACGACGGCGTGGCGACGGTGACGGTGAAGTGATTCCGGCAGGGCTTCGCCTAAGCTCTCCGAAAATATGACCGAGGTGGAAAACGGAGATTGGGGCACCGCACACGGCTATGGGACAATTGTGTGTCTCCAATGGGTGCCCCTCCTCCGTATATAAAGGAGGGAGAGGGGAGGAGGCTGGCCCTAGGGGCTGCGCCAAGTGTGGGGAGTCCTACTAGGACTCCTTAGTCCTAGTAGGATTCCACCTCCCATACGGAGTAGGAAAGGGGGAAGGGAGAGGGAAAGGAAAGAGGGGGCTGCGCCCCCTCCCCTAGTCCAATTCGGTTTGGGCAAGGGGGGGCGCGCGCCTCCTCACGTGGCCTGCCTCTCCTTTTCCCGTATGGCCCAATAAGGCCCATTACTTCTCCCGGTGAATTCCCGTAACTCCCCGGTACTCTGAAAAATACCCGAATCACTCGGAACCTTTCCGATGTCCGAATATAGCCTTCCAATATATGAATCTTTACCTCTCGGACATTCCGAGACTCCTCGTCATGTCCGTGATCTCATCCGGGGCTCCGAACAACATTCGGTCACCAATCACATAACTCATATAATACTTATTCGTCATCGAACCTTAAGTGTGCGGACCCTACGGGTTCGGGAATGATGTAGACATGAGCGAGACAACTCTCTGGTCAATAACCAATAGCAGGACCTGGATGCTCATATTGGTTCCTACATATTCCACGAAGATCTTTATCGGTGAACCTCATATGACAACATACGTTGTTCCCTTTGTCCGGCGGTATGTTACTTGCCCGAGATTCGATCGTCGGTATCCAATACCTAGTTCAATCTCGTTACCGGCAAGTCTCTTTACTCGTTCCGTAATACATCATCTTGCAACTAACTCTTTAGTCACGGTGCTTGCAAGACTTCTGTGATGCTGTATTACCGAGAGGGCCCAGAGATACCTCTCCGATAGTCGGAGTGACAAATCCCAATCTCGATCCATGCCAACTCAACAAACACTTTCGGAGATACCTGTAGTGCACCTTTATAATCACCCAGTTACGTTGTGACGTTTGATACACCCAAAGTATTCCTACGGTATCCGGGAGTTGCATGATCTCATGGTCAGAGGAACGTGTATTTGACATAGTGAAAGCAATAGCAATAAACTGAACGATCATTTGCTATGCTAACGGTTGGGTCAAGTCCATCACATCATTCTCCTAATGATGTGATCCCATTATCAAATGACAACTCATGTCCATGGTCAGGAAATCTTGACCATCTTTTGATCAACGAGCTAGTCTAGTAGAGGCTTACTAGGGACTCAGTATTTGTCTATTATCCACACATGTATTAAGTTTCCGGTCTATACAATTCTAGCATGAATAAGAAACCATTATCATGAACGGAGAAATATGATAATAAACACTTTATTAATTGCCTCTAGGGCATATTTCCAACAGTCTCCCACTTGCACTAGAATCAATAATCTAGTTTACATCTCCATGTAATTAACATCCAATCAGTTCTAGGGCTGATCATGTTTTGCTTGTGAGAGAGGTTTTAGTCAACGGGTCTGCAATAATCAGATCCGTGTGTTCTTGGCAAATCTCTATGTCATATGTAGATGCTGCTACCACACTCTGCTTGGAGCTACTCCAAACCGATTGTCCCACTTTACGTATCCGGTATGAGACTCATAGTCTTCCGGATCGGTGTTTAAAGCTTGCATCGACGTAACCCTTTACGACGAACTCTTTATCACCTCTATTCCCGAGAAATTCTTCCTTAGTCCTTTTCAGGTACTTCAGGATATTCTTGACCGCTGTCCAATGATCTACTCCTGGATCACTTTGGTACCTCTTTTGCCAAACACATGGCAAGGCACACAGCTTGGCATACTTTATAGAACCTATGGCCGAGGCATAGGGGATAACCTTCATCCATTCTATTTATTTTGCCATGGTCGAGATTTGAGTCTTACTCAACTTCACACCTTTCACCACAGTCAAGAACTCCTTCTTTGACTGATCCATTTTGAACTTCTTCAAAATCTTGTCAAGGTATATGTTTTGTGAAAGTCATATGAGGCGTCTCAATCTATCTCTATAGATTTTGATGCCTAACATGTAAACAATCTTTACCTAGATCTTCAAGTCTTACTCCACTTCACACCAGCCAAGAACTTATTTCTTTTGACTTGATCCATTTTGAACTTCTTCAAAATCTCATCAAGGTGTGTGAAAATCTTTTATCAGGTGTCTTGATCTATCTCTATAGATCTCGATACCCAAACCGTGGATAACTCAAAAACAGGTTTTTATTGAAAAACTCCTTTCAATTAATTCTTTATGCTTTCCAGAAATTCTACATCATTTCCAATCACATATACTTATTAGAAATGTTATAGAGCTCCCACTCACTTTGTTGTAAATACAAGTTTCTCCATAAACTTGCATAAACCCAAACGCTTTGATCATTTCATCAAAGCGAGTATTCGAGCTCCGAGATGCTTGCACTAGTCCATAGATGGATCGCTGGAGCTTGCATACTTTGTTAGCACCTTTAGGATCGACAAAACCTTCCGGTTGCATCATATACAATTCTTCCTTAAGGAATCCATTAAGGAATGCCGTTTTGACGTCCATTTGCCAGATTTCATAATCATAAAATGCGGCAATTGCTAACATAATTCTGACAGACTTTAGCATCGCTACGGGTGAGAAAGTCTCATTGTAGTCAACTCCTTGAACTTGTTGATAACCTTTAGCAACAAGTCGAGCTTTATAGATGATGATATTACCATCAGCGTCCGTCTTCTTCTTAAAGATCCATTTATTTTCAATAGCTCGCCGTTCATCGGGCAAGCCTACCAAAGTCCACACTTTGTTCTCATACATGGATCCTATCTCGGATTTCATGGCCTCAAGCCATTTCTCGGAATCCGGGCTCGCCATAGCTTCTTCATAATTCGAAGGTTCACCGTTGTCTAACAACATAACCTCCAAGACTGGATTTCCGTACCACTCTGGTGCGGAACGTGTCCTGGTTGACCTTCGAGGTTCAGTAGCAACTTGCTCCGAAGTTTCATGATCATCATCATTATCTTCTTCTCTGGTCTGTGTTGGTGTCACATAAATTTCTTTCTGTGGTGTACTACTATCTAGAGGAGGTACAATTACCTCATCAAGTTCTACTTTCCTCCCACTCACTTCTTTCAAGAGAAACTCCTCTAGAAAGGATCCATTCTTAGCAACAAAAACTTTGCCTTCGGATCTATGGTAGAAGGTGTACCCAACAGTTTCTTTTGGGTATCCTATGAAGACGCACTTATCCGCTTTGGGTTCAAGCTTATCAGGCTGAAGCCTTTTGACATAAGCATCGCAGCCCCAAACTTTAAGAAACGACAGCTTAGGTTTCTTTCCAAACCACAGTTCATACGGTGTCGTCTCAACGGATTTAGACGGTGCCCTATTTAAAGTGAATGCAGCTGTCTCTATTGCATAACCCTAAAATGATAGTGGCAAATCGGTAAGAGACATCATAGAACGCACCATATCTAATAGAGTACGATTACGAAGTTCGGACACACCATTACGCTGTGGTGTTCCAGGTGGCGTTAACTGTGAAACAATTCCACATTGTCTTAAGTGATTGCCAAACTCGTAACTCAAATATTCTCCTCCACGATCAGATCGTAAGAAATTTATTTTCTTGTTACGATGGTTCTCTACTTCACTCTGAAATTCTTTGAACTTTTCAAATGTTTCAGATTTATGCTTCATCAAGTAGACATAGCCATATCTACTCAAATCATCTGTGAACATGAGAACATAACGATATCCACCGCGCGCCTCAACAATCATCGGACCGCATACATCGGTATGTATTATTTCCAATAAGTTGGTTGCTCGCTCCATTGTTCCGAAGAACGGAGTTTTAGTCATCTTGCCAATAAGGCACGGTTCACATGTCTCAAATGATTCATAATCAAGAGATTCCAAAAACCCATCTGCATGGAGTTTCTTCATGTGTTTAACACTGATATGACCTAAGCGGCAGTGCCACAAATATGTGGTACTGTCATTATCTTTTGGCATTCGTGTTATGAACATATGTATTACTACGATCAAGATTCAATAAACCTTTCATTTTAAGTGCATGATCATCAATAATATTATCCAAATAGAATAACAATTATTCTCTGAAATTGAATAACCGTCTTGCAATAAACACTATCAGATATAATGTTCATGCTTAACGCAAGTACCAAATAACAATTATTTAGGTTCATCACTAATCCTGAAGATAGAGAGAGCGTGGCGATGGTGATCACATCAACCTTGGAGACACTTCCAATGCACATCGTCACCTCGTTCTTTAGCTAGCCCTCGTTTATTCCGAAGCTCCATGTTTCAAGTTGCAAGCAACTGAACAAGTATCAAATACCCAGGTGCTCCTACGAGTACTAGTAAGGTACACATCAATAACATGTATATCAAATATCTTTATTGACATTGCCAGTCTTATTATCTGCCAGTTACTTTGGGGAAGTTCCGCTCCTTGTGATATTTCCCTTTGCAATGGGAGCACTAAGTCTCGGGTTTGGTTCAGCCTTGGGTGTCTTCGTGTGAGCGGCAACTGTTTTACCGTTCTTCTTGAAGTTCCCTTTTCTTTCCCTTGCCCTTCTTGAAATTAGTGGTCTTAATAACCATCAACACTTGATGCTTCCTTTTTTTTGATTTCTACATCCGCAGATTGTAGCATCGCGAATAGCTTTAAGGATCTTCTATCCCTTGCATGTTTATAGTTCATCACGAAGATCCAATAGCTTAGTGATAGTGACTGGAGAACTCTATCAATCACCACTTTATTCGGAAGTCTAACTCCCACTTGATTCAAGTGTTTGAAGTACTCAGACATTCTGAGTACATGCTCACTAACGGAGCTGTTCTCCTCCATCTTGTAGCTATAGAACTTGTCAAAGGTGGCATACCTCTCGACCCGGGTGTGAGCTTGAAAAACAAATTTTCAGCTCTTGGAACATCTCATATGCTCCGTGGTGCTCAAAACATCTTTCGAGCCCCGGTTCTAAGCCGTAAAGTATGGCGCACTGAACTATCGAGTAGTCATATTTTCTTGTCTGCCAGACGTTCATAACGTCCTCAGATGAAGCCGTAGGGGTATTTCACTGAGCGGTGCATTAAGGACATAAGCCTTCTGTGCAGCAGTGAGGACAATCCTCAGATCACGGACCTAGTCCGCATAGTTGCTTCCATCAACTTTCAACTTAGCTTTCTCTAGGAACGCATTAAAATTCAGTGGAACTACAGCGCGGGCCATTGATCTACACCATACAATTGCAAAGATTATTTAGACTATGTTCATGATAATTGAAGTTCAATTAATCAAATTATTTAAGAACTCCCACTTAGAATAACATCCCTCAAGTTGTCTAAGTGTAACATGATCCACATCAACTAAGCCACGTCCGATCATCACGTGAGGTGGATTAGTTATCAATGGTGAACATCTTTCATGTTGATCATATCTACTATATGACTCATGTTCAACCTTTCGGTCTCTTGTGTTCCGAGGCCATATCTGTATATGCTAGGCTCGTCAAGTTTAACCCAAGTATTCTGCGTGTGTAAAACTGGCTTACACCCGTTGTATGCGAACGAAAGAATCCATCACACCCGATCATCACGTGGTGCTTAGAAGCGTCGAACCTTCGCAACGGTGCATACTAGGGGAGAACACTTATCTTGAAATTTAGTGAAGGGATCATCTTATAATGCTACCGTCGTCCTAAGCAAAATAAGATGCATAAAAGGATTAACATCACATGCAATTCAATATATGTGACATGATATGGCCATCATCGTCTTGTGCTTTTGATCTCCATCAGCAAAGCACCATCATGATCTCCATCGTCACCGGGTTGACACCTTGATCTCCATCGTAGCGTCGTGACACCTTGATCTCCATCGCAGCGTCGTGGTCGTCTCGCCGGCTATTGCTACTACTACTACTACTGCTAACTCATAGCGGTAAAGTAAAGCAATTACATAGCATTGGCATTGCATACAATAAAGAGACAACCATAAGGCTCCTGCCGGTTGCCTGATAACTTACAAAACATGATCATCTCATACAACAACTTATATCACATCATGTCTTGACCATATCACATCACCAGCATACCCTGCAAAAACAAGTTAGACGTCCTCTACTTTGTTGTTGCAAGTTTTACGTGGCTGCTACGGGTTTGCAAGAACCGTTCTTACCTACGCAAAACCACAACGTGGTGTAGTGATTGCTTTTTGATCTTCTAAAAGAACCCTCTTCATTGAAACCGATTCAACTAAAGTGAGAGAGACAGACACCCGCCAGTCACCTTTATGCAACGAGTGCACGTAGCGGTGAAACCTGTCTCGAGTAAGCGTACGCGTAATGTCGGTCCGGGCCGCTTCATCTCACAATACCGCCGAATCAAATAACAACTAGTAACGGCAAGCAATATGTATACACCCACGCCCACAACTCACTTGTGTTCTACTCGTGCAAATCACATCTACGCATAGACCTGGCTCTGATACCACTGTTGGGGAACGGAGCATGAATTTCAAAAAATTTCCTACGCTCACGCAAGATCTATCCATGGAGATGCATCGCTACGAGAGGGGAGAGTGTGTCTACGTACCCTCGTAGACCGTTAGCGGAAGCGTCTCACAACGCGGTTGATGTAGTCGAACAATCCTTCGAGCTCCACCGATCGAGTACCGAACGTACGGCACCTCCGAGTTCTACACACGTGCAGCTCGGTGACGATCCTCGCCCTCTTGATCCAGCAAGACGTCGAGGAAGTAGATGAGTTCCGTCAGCACGACGGCGTGGCGACGGTGACGGTGAAGTGATTCCGGCAGGGCTTCGCCTAAGCTCTCCGAAAATATGACCGAGGTGGAAAACGGAGATCGGGGCACCGCACACGGCTATGGGACAATTGTGTGTCTCCAAGGGGTGCCCCTCCTCCATATATAAAGGAGGGAGAGGGGAGGAGGCTGGCCCTAGGGGCTGCGCCAAGTGTGGGGAGTCCTACTAGGACTCCTTAGTCCTAGTAGGATTCCACCTCCCATACTGAGTAGGAAAGGGGGAAGGGAGAGGGAAAGGAAAGAGGGGGCTGCGCCCCCTCCCCTAGTCCAATTCGGTTTGGGCAAGGGGGGGCGCGCGCCTGCTCACGTGGCCTGATTCTCCTTTTCCCGTATGGCCCAATAAGGCCCATTACTTCTCCCGGTGAATTCCCGTAACTCCCCGGTACTCCGAAAAATACCCGAATCACTCGGAACCTTTCCGACGTCCGAATATAGCCTTCCAATATATGAATCTTTACCTCTCGGACATTCCGAGACTCCTCGTCATGTCCGTGATCTCATCCGGGGCTCCGAATAACATTCGGTCACCAATCACATAACTCATATAATACTATTTCGTCATCAAACCTTAAGTGTGCGGACCCTACGGGTTCGGGAATGATGTAGACATGACCGAGACAACTCTCTGGTCAATAACCAACAGCGGGACCTGGATGCTCATTTTGGTTCCTACATATTCCACGAAGATCTTTATCGGTGAACCTCATATGACAACATACGTTGTTCCCTTTGTCCGGCGGTATGTTACTTGCCCGAGATTCGATCGTCGGTATCCAATACCTAGTTCAATCTCGTTACCGGCAAGTCTCTTTACTCGTTCCGTAATACATCATCTTGCAACTAACTCTTTAGTCACGGTGCTTGCAAGGCTTCTGTGATGCTATATTACCGAGAGGGCCCAGAGATACCTCTCCGATAGTCGGAGTGACAAATCCCAATCTCGATCCATGACAACTCAACAAACACTTTCGGAGATACCTGTAGTGCACCTTTATAATCACCCAGTTACGTTGTGACGTTTGATACACCCAAAGTATTCCTACGGTATCCGGGAGTTGCATGATCTCATGGTCAGAGGAACGTGTATTTGACATAGTGAAAGCAATAGCAATAAACTGAACGATCATTTGCTATGCTAACGGTTGGGTCAAGTCCATCACATCATTCTCCTAATGATGTGATCCCGTTATCAAATGACAACTCATGTCCATGGTCAGGAAATCTTTACCATCTTTTGATCAATGAGCTAGTCTAGTAGAGGCTTACTAGGGACTCAGTATTTGTCTATTATCCACACATGTATTAAGTTTCCGGTCAATACAATTCTAGCATGAATAATAAACCATTATCATGAACGGAGAAATATGATAATAAACACTTTATTAATTGCCTCTAGGGCATATTTCCAACATTTACTTCAGTGGTTATCTTGCTAGATAATCCTGTTATGCCATGATAATTAATATCTATTATATATAAAAAGTGTTGGACGGGCTCACCAGAAAAAAAGGAATTAAATTAGAAAATCCCACAATAATCAGAAACATCTGACCATTTATTTAATAGACGAACAAATTATAGCCATTAGATATCTTTGAAGTCAGAAAATTACCCACCATTGCCATTATGAAAAAACTATTCGTTCACAGATTAGGTAATTATTGACATACCTGGTAGCGTGACCTGAGAGATAAAAAAATAGCTTAAGCTGACGTGCATGCATAGGAGATGTGAATTGTGAGAGTTAAAAAAAAATAGGTAGATGCACCTGACGTGCATGCATAGGAGACAGGAATTTAAAAAAAAGCTATGTATGACGTGCATGCATATGATTTCTCTTCAGGTAGATGCATGCATGACATGGGCCTATTCCTTTCTACATGCATATACGTGCTTATATGGATGCATGAAAAACAAATATACATGCATTGCCACAAGCACTGGACGCCTAATGCATTTTTATATGCTGCATGCATTCTTCACTAATATATATGGACGCATGGAAAAAGCTGTAGTACCCCGATCGAGTCCTTTGGCCATCTTCCGATATAGTTCCTTGGGCCTATCAAGCGCTCCAGCGTCTCATTCATCACTTGGGAGTGAAACAACCAAATGAAGATATAATCGGTAAAAATTATCCACCATTGCAATGCGACAGGAATATCCTCTCTTTGACTTTTGCGAATTATCTCGCCCATACGTGTCATGTTTACTGAAAAAAATAGCGCGTTGTACCGCCGCTAATAACACGCTATGGTATAGAGAATTGTGTCGCTAAATTGATCAGTGTGTAATGTCTCGCTAATAACATGTTATATTCAGGGGCAACGCTATTTTGTATAGCACGCTATTTTTTTCCTTGGTCATGTTACATCCATGGACGGATGGATCCATCATACATGCATAGATTTATGTTAGTATGATCTATGCTGCAAGAATGTTTGAGCAAATAATTCTTCCATACTTTCTTCGATTAGAAGTAATGATGATCCATGGCCCGAGTGTGCTGAGGACAGTCTAAACCAACAAACATTTTAGTTCAGCCAACGTATGCATGCTCACATTACACCTCAAGCAATAATCGTCTTAACCCCTTGCACGTGTTGATACAATAGATAGATCAATTTTTCCTATATTTTCATGCCATGCACAACAAGTTGTATCTCTTACACATGTATCAAAAACATTCATCTAATTACGCATGCAAGGACATGCATGCATTGATACTCTACCAGAGATACACTGTAAATGAAAAATGATAAACAACTATAAACACACAAAATAAAATGTAAATAAAAAATCTCATAAGTACAAAATTTCTAATATAGCAAAATTTCCTTATTTTAAGCAAGTAATACAACAAAATAGACAAAGAAAAATATGGAAGTATATGAAAACTAACATGTGTGGACTAAGTAACTTGATACCTAATATACATAGGGAAAACCAGTAAAATAGTAAAATACTATAGAAAACCCCAACATGTAATCATTGTTTTTAAAGGTAATTTCCATTCATACATTTGGACTAACCGATTTCACTAATCCTATCTACCAACACACACACATGGTATAATACCCAAGCGACAAAAATGCCCCAAAACCAGCCCTAGCACAATGGATAAAAACGGCACGCCAACGTTTTTAAAGCAAGTACTGAGGACGATGTTTCTTTCTTCAAAATGTCAACAAACTAGGATCAAACTTCACTCACGTCAAAGTATAATCTAATATTGGTCCTGCTAGCTTCTTACATCATCTGACAAAAAAAACTAACACGACATTTTTCATGGATATGTATAATACATAAATACACTTTAACTTTATATGAAAAACTAAGAAACACTTACATTAAAAAATCACTAAATTAAAATTAAAATGGAAATTAGGCACATAGATCGCAAATTAACCTATGCCTACACAAAACATGATAAAAGGCAATAAACATAACACGAATATAATATGCATGACACGATTGGTCATCAAAACATTTAGTATGGCATGTATAATTAGCACGTAAATGATAAATGTATAACTTACATATTTATATGTCAATAAAAATCAAACATACCTAAGACAAAACAATGTTTGCATAGATATTATTTTTAATGTCATCTTATTCGGTTCAATTTTTCTTCAGAAAATCAAATAATAATTCTCATTATTGAAGTATATAAATTCTGGCCCGCGCATCGAGCGGGACACTTTGCTAGTTGCTCTAATAACAAATGCATGCTTGAATGCCATGGATTGCTTTGCTTGGTGTATATGTTAGTTTGGTTTGCTTGCGAGTACATTCAAAAGTACTCAGCGGCCTTTAACGTGGCCAGGTTCACATAAGGATTCGTCGTCCGTCGTCGAGGAGCCGGAGCGTTCGCAGGCTAGAGGAGTAACCTAGTCAGATCGCTGTGGATTGGAGTCGCACCAAGACCATGCTGCCTTAGATAGAGCTTTTCCGCTGCCATCACCCTTGTAATACCTCATGTAAGACTTATATATCCATTAATAGAAATGCCGGTGTTCTTGATACTTGTTGTAAAAACGCATGCCAGAGTGATTTCCTGGGCTGGTATGCGTGGCGACCGTCTGGCTACATTGGCAATCAGGCGGGGCGCCACACTTTTTTTAGTCAGCATTGCTTTGATGGTGCAAAGTGTCCCGCAGTATAGCTGTTCCGTCAAGGTATATATTGCTTTCAGCTTCAACAAGCTATCAGAAGATAATTGGCGGCTTCTCTGACCTGCAAGGAAAGTTAGGCATTATAAGCCGCCCGTACAGTCTTTTCAACAAGGCAAGGAAATTTTCTAAGTCTTCAATACTTACCAAAGATAGCAGACGTCATCCTGAATATTTGACGCTTGAGGGTTTGTAGCTCTTCTGACACAAGCTTGAGCCGCTGGTCAGTGTCGTCTGCGCGCTTTGTTAGGGCGGTTTGTTCAGACTCAGCAGTCTTTTTGAAGGAGGCAAAGTCAGCCTGAACTTTCTTAAGCTCTTCAACGCCAACCCGCCATTTTTCTTCCGCCTCAGCCCGGGCGGGTTGTTGCGAGGCAACATTTTCCCTTAGGCCGGTCTGGTCGGACTCGGCCGCATTCAAAGCTTCCTATATCATACAAAAACAAAACAGTTCAGGAGGTGTAAGTCGCCAAGATGAGATATTAGTAGACAAGAGTGAAGAAGCTATTATGATACAAGTCTCAAGCAGATTGCAAGCAATATACTTGACACTTGGGGGCTAATGTCTGTGTTTTCTCTCACAAAGTGCAAATAAGTTCTGGCTCATCTTCATAAAGTTAAGCCCGCACTTGGGGGCTACACACGGCGCTTCTAAACGATACAGTCCTTTCCAGCTGATTTTTTAAGCTAGAATTTGGGGGCTATGATTTGTGAGTTTGTTACCAGTGAAGCTCCGACTCATCATTACTATAATGACCCGGGCTTGGGGGCTACACTCGGATCTAATTTTCAAGTAAGTACCGGCTTATTATCTATATTAACCCGGTACTTGGGGGCTACAAGCTAAGCTATTTGGAGTATGACAAAGATTGGAAGACCTGGTCTACTATTTGCAATATTAAACCAGCTCTTGGGGGCTACATAAGGGTATAAGGAAAAAGCAAGAGAAGAGGAGTACCTCATATTTTTTCTTCATCAGTCCAACAAGCTTCAACTCCATGTTACGGCTTGTGGAGAGGCGGTTCAGATAACCAGCATGTAATTCATCCGCAGTCAGTTTCTCCAACACGGGGAATTCAAAATCAAGCTTTTCAGGAGAGGATGCTTCAGCCTTGCTGGTGTGTCTCGTTAGTACATGAGGTTTAGGAGAGTGATAACCCGTCCTAGTGACAATAACGTCTGGAAGAACCGTGTCTTCGGCGGTTGTTGAAAGAGTGGGCGGCTTAGGATCAACCTTTGGAGGACTCTCAGGAGTGGCCATATCATCATCAGCCGGCTCAGAGGGCTGAGGAGCGTCTTTAGGCGCGTCCTTTCTAGCCTCAGTAGGCTCAACATAAATTGTAGGGGAGTCCGGCTTAGCAGGTTCCGGCTCTTGGGCAGCAGGAGCAGCGGCAGACCCGCTTGTCTTCCTTCGTTTTGCTTGAGCCCTGGAAGCAAAAAGATTGTTACATAAAGGACAAGGGTGGTAAAAGGTATGGTACAAATACAAAGGTACGCACTCCGGGTTGATCTTCAGAGGAGGCAACTTGGATGCAGTGGAATCGCCAGACGAAGGGGGCGACTCCTAAAAAGTCAAGACGATAAAAACAGAGTAAGGCTACAATGCAAGAAGGTTAGAAATTGGACTTAGTTAAAAGAGTACCTCCGCAGGCCGTTTCCGAGGAGCCAGAGAGTTTGGTAAGCCGGTCACAAGCTCTTCAGAGCCGGTGCTCCGGGTCTGACATCTGGAGGTGTGCTGTTGCTTTTTCAAAAGAAAGTTGGGGTCTAAATAAGCAAGAGGATGAGAAAATGGAACTTTACGGATGACCCGCCGTATTTTCTTTGGTGGAAAGTTTTCTGAGTCAGAGGAAATGTAAGTTACCTCAGGGGCGTCTGCATGGCTTGTCTCCGTTTCTTCCTATGAATAATTATCGTCAATAAGTTGCATAAAGAGACGGCCAAGGGAGTCAAGTTCTACCTCCGAGTCGTCAAGCTCAGGCGGTTCCTGAGCAGTGGTTTTCTTTTTACGGCCGCGGGTTTTAACCACCTTAGGCTTTCTCACAGGGGGATTATACTTCTTCTTCCAGAAAGTAGAGCCGGCCTGTGCATAAGCCGCCAAAGAGGTTAAAAGGAACAAGGAAAAAGGTTGAGACAAGAATGACCAGTTTTGTGGAAAAGGGTTTCTTACAGCTGGAGCCGGGTTCTTGACGCAAAAAGGTTTCAGCCCAATTTTGTTCCAAGTTTCTTGGTTTTCACCAAGAAGTGATTTGCCAGAAGTGTTGATGTCTTGTTCTGTCAGAGGGGTGGCGTTGAAACAGAGAGGGTCGTTTGGTTCACCCGAAAATTCGTGCATGAGTCGGTCACGCCGGCTCAGTGGCAAGATTTTCCAGGAAACCCAGCAACGGGTTAAGTCAACGCCAGTCAAGCCATTCGCCATTAAGGCCCTGATCTTGGCAAAGGCCGGAGCATATTTCGCTCGCTCTGCGGTGGACATCCGGTCTGGAAGCTCTCCGGAGGTGCAAAGCCGAGTAGGACGGTAACCCGGCAGCGGATTCTCTTCTTTGGGAGAAGTGTCCTTGAAGTAAAACCAGGTCTTGTTCCAGTCTTTTGGGATGACTTGGTAAGACGGCTGCTGGATAGGGCAAATCTCTCCGCCTCTGGATAGAAACACTGCCAAGCTCCAAACTTGGTCCAGCCGCCACTTCAGTTTGGCGGTTGACATAGAAGTAATCACGGAAAAGGTCAACCGACGGCTCTTCTTGCAGATAGACTTCGCATAAGACTTGAAACTGACACATATTAGTGACAGAGTTTGGACCTATGTCTTGAGGGTGAAGCTTGAAGGAGTGAAGAACGTCCTGGAATTTTTTTGACCCGGGCGGGCTAAAACCACGGAGGAGGTGATCAGTGAATACAACAACTTCTCCTTCCTGAGGGGTAGGTCTTATCTCTGGCCCTGGAACTCGCCAATGAATAAAGTCCTGAGCCGGCAATATACCCGATTCTACGAAGTCAAGCAGAAGCTGCTCGGTGACTCCGGAGCCAACCCAATCGCAAGACGTGGGTGCTCTTGACATGGTGGCGGGTCAAACTGTGAGAGGATGCAGAATATGGCGGGTTAGAAAAATGTTAAGTAATTAAGGCAGCTGTGATCAGCATGAAGATGAGGTATTAAGCCGCCAACATATTTTATCAGAGAGCCGGCAATGCAATGGCGGGTTAAGTGGACAAAGCAATGCTAAAAATATTGTTAAGTGTGGATAAACAGGTTTCACACATTGCAACCATAGCTGTAAGATCTACAAGCGAAGGTAAAAGGAAATATATTCAAAACCTAAAAAGGCAGTGGAAGAATAGGCGGACAGCGCGCTAAAGGGAGCGAGGTACAGATCTAAGGTAAGCGGATATTGACATCGAGTGGACGGCCGCGGTGGATACACAGCCATATGAGATTCAAGGGGATACTTGGCAGTATACATTGCGAAGAATGGTCTGACGAACAGCGAAGAACACAGAGAAGTCCGATGAACTCGGGGATATCCTAACCAAGATGACTATAGATTCCACGAGGGCAGATAATGGTACCTCGCAGATGCGGACGAGCTGGCGAGATTTCTGGACCAAGTCAGGTTGATGCAGCGGCCAGCGTTGAGGGCGACGGCGAGGTCCGGTCAGGCGCGGCGGAGCTCTGGAGGTGCGGACGTCAGAAGGAGGAAGAAGAAGACTATGGCGACAGAGAAAGGAAAGGGGGCCCCTCGTGTCCCTATTTATGAGATGGGATGGCAACAGTGCATGCGAAAATCGAGGAGGTGCAGTGTTGATTGACCGGAGGGGACGCCTCGATTTTTGGGCCGACCGTTTAATGAGAAGATCTTCTGCGGACGTCATGGAATCTTTTTAACATATTCGATGTGATGTCACGGCGGGTTATAAATTTTATTTGTCAGGTGATAAAATGTGAGACTCGCCGCCAAGTGAGTTTGAAGATTGACATGAACAGGCTCAAATCAATCTGGGGCCTAATGTTGGGGATATAACCCCATGGTAAGACCCGCCCAGGAGGGGCCGGGTCATACCTGGCGGCTCATGGTGAAGACCCTTAAGACGGGCTGGAAGATGAAGGCCAGGCCGCATGGCGGCTTACCAGTCGGGCCAAGACGAAGGCCCAGAGACAGAAGATGGTGTGAAACCCGGGCGGTTAAGCCGCCCGGAGACGGCTTGCCCAAGGTAGCAAGGCGTCTTAGAGACAGGATTGACTACGTTGTATGAGTCCGTTTGGGACTCATGTAGCCCAGGGCCTCAACCTCCTATATAAAGGTGAGACCCTGGGGCGGCTTAGACAGAAACCAATCGATCGAGAACTAGGTCAAGCGAATCCGCACCCTTGTAATCGATATTCCAATCAATACAACACAAGCAGGACGTAGGCTTTTACCTCTTCTTGAGGGGCCGAACCTGGGTAAACTCGTGTCCCTCATCTCGACCAACCCCTTTGAGTCCACCGCCTTAGCGATGGCCTCGAACCTAAGTGTTCGGACATCTGCCGTGATAAAACCACAACACTTGTCCACCTGGAGGGGGAGGGGAAGGCTAAAACAAAGCTAGAAAAGAGTAGATGGGTGGGAGATGCAATTTTGTTTTGGTTGAGAGAAAAACCAACACTTGGTCCAACAGAACTCCAACATAAGCTATTTGATAAGTACAAGATTGTTGTACCTTAGATGAAGATTTTTTATGGTAAGGAAATAGCTCTTGACATGATTAATGGTCCTTTGAATGAGAGCTTTCAGTTGCTCTACACATTTAAAGCTAAAGTGGAAGCTGCTAGTCCAGGGAGTGTTGTAGAGATTGAGAAGCATATCGTTCCATACAAAATAAAAGGAAAGTCATTTGAGAAGGAGTGCTTGAGGAGTGCTTTTGTTTGTTTCAAGGCTTGTTGGCAGGGATTTCTGGATGGTTGCATGCCCTATTTGGCCGTTGATGCAACTGTTTTGAATGGAAGGTGCAGAGGAGAACTGGTGGCAGCTTGTGCAGTTGATGAACACAACTAGCTATTCCCAGTTGCATTTTGTGTGGTGGAGGCAAAGTCCGAGGAAAGTTGGGTCTGGTTTCTGCAGCTATACACACAGATGCTTGCAAGGGTTCGGAGATTGCAGTGGAAATTGTATTCCCTGGAGTGGAGCATAGGGAATGTATGCAACACCTAGCGCAGAATTTTAGAAGCAAATTCAAAGGTAAAGTTTATGATGAGAACTTATGGCCAGCATCATACACATGTAGTGAGAGGAAGCATGAGCATCATTTGAGAGTGTTGTATGCTCACAATCCTCTGGTGAAGGAGTACCTAGATACACATCATGGAAAGTTGTGGTAAAGAAGCAAATTCAATACAATATGCAAAGTGGACTATGTGACCAGCAACCTGGCAGAGTGTTTCAATGCAAAGATCAATTCATTGAAGGGGCTTCTGATGACAAATATTTGATAAGATTCAGTAGATGATCATGATAAAGATGGCTCTTCGCAAAGCAATCGTAGAAACAGAATATGTTGGCCATCTCATGCTCCCATCTCTTATTAAGGCATTGCATGCCAAGGAAAGAGGACTGAACAGAATGAAATGCATTCGAGCGGCGACACATGAGGCTGAGGTAACATATATTGACAGTAAAAACAGGGAATGGAGGTATCCAGTTAACCTAGGAACTAGGGAATGCAGTTGTAGGCAATGGCAGCTCCGTGGGAAGCCATGCATACATGCCCTACATCTGATGACTGTTATCGGTGGCGAAGATGGTGAAGTTGATCAATACACCTCTGAATAATTTTCTGTTGCCATATTCAGGGCTGCTTAAGCTTCCAATGTGCCTGCACTCTTGGGAAAAGACCAATGGAAAATAGTAAATCCAGGGTTCAAACTACATTCTCCTGTACTGACTAGACCACCAAGAAGACCAACGAAGAACATGTACAGAGGAGGTGAAGAGGGTCATGTAAAAAGATAGCGTAAGTGCAAAAAATGTGGAACCCTATGGCACATTGTGTCGGTGCACTAGTACAGGAGTACCCAGTGCCCCTGACTTATGCATAGGCGGTAGAAGCAAAGAACCCCGCTAGCAATCAAGACAAGACTCCAGCGAGCTCAACGCGGTAGCCCGAGCCTGGGCTGTGACGCGCCAAGCACGCCCCCGATGCTTGCCGGGGGCCAAGACGCACATGCTTCCTAGAAGATCCGGCAGGCCACTCCCCGGCAGGCATGAGCCAGCCAGCCACCGATCCACCGCATCGCTACGCCTGCGACTTATCGATGCGGTGTCGAGCCCTCAGGCAGCTAATCAGCTCTCGCTAAGCACGTGGCGACACATTGGAAGGGAAGTTACGCAGCGTGTCAAGTTCTTAAGCAACGACCGACCAAGCGGTGGCCAGTGCTTACCGGGAATGCACCCCCAAGCGCCACCTAGGCAGGTAATCATGGCATTTTGTCCTAAATGCCAGAGTTAGGTATGATAGCTCTGCTTAGCTATCTAAGCGATAGATAATGTCTGCTTTGCCATTGTGGTGACCCCTTTGCACTATAAAAGGAGGCCCAAGGCAACCTAGCTCAAGGTTGGCAATTCGGACCCCCGAACACTTGTACTCGCATCGCCACTCCTTCCCCGGCAGCAGTTCTTGCCGGGGCTAGGGGCTCTGCGTTCTTCCTGCTCCCCCAATCAATCCACCAAAAAGCAGGAGTAGGGTCTTACGCTTAGCAGCGGCCCGAACCTGGGTAAAATGCATGTGTCCTAATCATTGCGCCGTCTCATGCTCTCCGCTCTTCGTGCAACATGACCCCCCTGCCGAACCACAAGGCATTTCTGATCCCATAGGTGATCGTGAGCATCCGTGCCCCGACATCTTTGGCGCGCCAGGTAGGGGGCGTGCATCATTTGCATGAACCCGAGTTCGTGAAGGGCGAATCGATCTTCATCATCATCTTCTTCAACAATGGCTCCGAAGAAGAAGTCCAGAGCGTCCGCGCATCCTTCCACATCAAGGGCTGCCTCACACGCGGCTGTCGGCGCTGTAGGCACCGCGGGGGCTGCGGGCGAGGCGGGCGTCGTGGACGACACGATCGGCGCAGGCAGCGCCCCCGTCCACCCCATCACGGCCGGGGATGGAGTAGGAGACGCCGCAGAGGAGCAACTATAGCAGCAGCATGGCAGGCTCGGCCCTGACGCCACGGGCGGAGGGAACATCCGTTCATCGCCTCCCCGTCGTGTGGATGGCTGAGGTCGCCTCAGCAGCATCCAGTCCGGGGCGAGCCGTGACCCTCCGGCCGCACCCATCGCCAGCGAGATCGTTGGGCGTTCACCCCGTGCGGAGCGAGACGGAGCGCCCAGCGGAACCGCGGCCCCGCAGGACCAGCCCGCTGCCCACTAGAAAACTCCAGTGAGTGGCGCACGGCATCAAGGGCGCGGCGACGCTTCTCTTGGTCCTACCAAGAGTGGGGCAACGTCGCGGTCCGCCTCTTTCGCCATACCAGGCACCACGGAGGAGGCCATTGCACGGGTCCAGATGCTGCTCAATCTCATGACAGCGGCAGGTAAGATGGATGAATGGAGAGCCACCATTCAGAGTTTGATTTCCTTCATGGAGGCCAACAAGACCCAGCATGTGGAGCCCTCGCGACGTACGCGAACAGCTGCGGTGGCCCGGGGCGGTGAGCGCGTTGAAGAGGCCACCAAACGGTGCAATCCCCTCAGCGACCACAGGCCCAGAGGCTGTCACAGCAAACTTCACGTGCTAACGACCACGACGAGGCGTCCATAGTCTCGTCTGGCCCGCACGACCACCAGGATCAATGGCGTGTCCTTGAAGACCAGCGGAAGGAAGACGCGCGCATCACCATCGAGCGAAGCCAGGAAGCACACCGTCAATCCGACAAGTGCAACGGTCCAGATGTCGGCGACCCCGCGCCCAGTGTCGGCGGGTACCTCCCTTATGAGGTGGGTTGCCCTGCCTTCACTAGCGAGCTACGACGAGTCCGCTGGCCATCGACCTGAGCTTTCAAGCCTGAGCCACCGGAGAAATACGACGGGAAGCTGAACCCCGCGGAGTTCTTGGGCTTCTACACGATAGCTGTTCAAGCTACGGGAGGAAGAGATGAAAAGGTGCTCGCCTACTATTTCCCTCTGGCGCCCAAGCCAAATGTGAGGTCATGACTGATGCCCCTGCCGGAGAATTCCATTTCCTCTTGGGTTGATCTATGCAAGGAGTTCGTTGGTGCCTTCACCGGTGGCCATCAGGAACCAGGCCAGCCCAGCGACCTCCAAGTCCTCCCACAGAAGGAGGGAGAGACCTTGAGAAAGTATATCCAGATGTTCAGCCGAGTGCACCGCAACTTTCCATAGATCCATCCGGCAGCAGTGATTACCGCGTTCCACTGGAATGTGCATAACAGGAGGATGCGAGCCAAGATGAACGTCAGGCTCCGCAAGACTGTCAACGAGCTTTACACCTTGGCGGATAAGTGTGCTCGAGCTGAAGAAGGGAGGCAACTCCACGGAGAAGAGGTGGGCGTCGAAATGGACTCTGATGATGACGACGATGCCTCCGACCCGAAGGGAAGGAACAGGAAGCGCAACAAGAAGCATAAGGGAAAAGTAGTGCTGGCTGTCGAGAGCTCCGGGGACCTCAGTGCAGGCAAGAAGGCAAAAGCCGAAACCCATGGCAAGGGAGCTGCCGCGTGCGCTGATTGCCAGGAGGCTGCTACCGCTGAGAAGGCCGGGAAGTCCAACGGGCCGTACTGCAAAATTCACCGCACCAAAGGCCATGATCTCCAAGAATGCCGACAGGTCAAGCAACTTGTTGAGAAACAGAGGGCTGAATACAAGAAACGCGAGAAGGAAAAAGGCCAGGACGGCGCTGCCGGGAAGGGCCATGGCGGCAGAGCTGGTTGCCGCGGCAAAACCCCTCAGCAAAAGGAAAAGCCCGCCAGAGGCCGAGAGAAGAAGGAAACAGATGATGTGAGTGAAGATGAGGATTGTGATGAGGATTCCAGTGACAGGGAGTTCCGGAAAGCGACTGATGCCATGTGCGTCGACGGGGGCGCGTCTTTGCACTCCTCTCGCCGCCAACTCAAGCAATGGGCATTGAAGTCAATGTTGTGGAACCGTCCGCACAATCCGGGAAGCCACTCAAATGGTCCCGCACGCCTATCATATTTGACGAAGAGGATCATCCTGACCGTACCACCACGGTTGGATGTTTGCCATTGTTGGTTTCCCCGACAATCCGCAACCTCAAGGTGTCTAAGATGTTGGCTGAGAAACTGCAGATCCTTGATGAAGAGCTCGAAGCCACGGGTACGTTCCAAGGGATCAACCCCGGCAGTAGCCGACCTAAGGGAAAGATCACTCTACCTGTGACATTTGGCGGGGAGTTGAACTTCCGAACAGAAAGGATAGGGTTCGACGTCGCCGAGATCCCACTGCCTTACAACGGAATCCTCGGTCGCCCAGCTCTGGCAAAGTTCATGGCGGCATTCCACTATGCCTACAATACTTTGAAGATGTCGGGGCCCATTGGGGTCATTTCCATCCCATCCGACAAGAAGAGCGCAGTTATTTGCGTGGACCAGACGTATCGCGATGCGGTAGCAGCTGAAGCCACATAAATCCCAGATCCCGCCAAGGATGCAAGGAAAATGAAGAGGGCTGGCGGGAACACCGGCAAGGACTCCGGGAAGCGTGCCTCTTCGGAGTGCGCCGCATCTGACAATGACCTACTGGAGTGTTCCGCTAGCAGGAAGGCCAAGGTTACCTATCCTGAGACGAAGAAAGTCCCGGCAAGGGAGGACGGCACTGGTGGTACCTTTACCATCAGTGCCACCCTTACTGACAAATAGGAAAGCGCGCTCGTTGCCTTCCTGCGGGAGAATGTCGATGTGTTTGCCTGCCAACCATCTGACATCCCCGGTGTTCCCAGGGAGGTAATTGAGCACCACCTTGCTGTCTGCCCTCATGCCCGGCCCGTCAAGCAAAAAGTCAGGAAACAGGCCTTGGAACGGCAGTAGTTCATTGCCGAGGTAATTAAGAAGCTTGAAGCAGCTGGTTTGGTCAGAGGAGTGCTGCACCCAACTTGGTTGGCAAACCCGGTGGTGGTACGAAAGGCGAATGGGAAATGGAGGCTTTGCATAGACTTCACCGACTTAAACAAAGGTTGCCCAAAGGATCCTTTCCCCTTGCCGCGCATAGATCAAATTGTTGATTCCACCTACGGATGTGACTTGCTCTCCTTTTTGGATGCCTACTCCGGCTACCACCAGATATTTATGGACAAGGAAGATGAGGAGAAGACCGCATTTATAACTCCTTGTGGCACGTACTGCTTTGTACGTATGCCCTTCGGGTTAAAAAGTGCTGGTTCGACTTTCGCCAGGGCTGTTCAAATCGGTTTTGGACCACAACTGCACAGAATGTGGAAGCCTATATGGATGACATCGTGGTCAAAACCAAGGATGAAGCCACTCTCATACAAGATCTGGAGGAAACCTTCGCAAACCTGTGTAAGATCAACCTGAAGCTCAACCCTGAAAAGTGTGTGTTCGATGTCCCATCAGGCAAGCTGCTTGGGTTCTTCGTATCTCAGCGAGGAATAGAAGCCAATCCCGACAAGATCAAGGCGATCGAGCAGATAGAGGCACCCAAAGACATCAAGGATATCAAACGCCTGACCGGATGCATTGCCGCGTTGAGTAGGTTCATCTCCAAGTCCGCTGAGCGCGCCTTGCCGTTCTTCAAAATCCCGAAGAAGGTTGGCCCGATGAAGTGGACCCCGGAGGCAGATGCACAACTGCAAGACCTAAAGAAATACATGTCCTCCACTCCCACCTTGGTCACTCCTAAACCGCAAGAGCCATTGCTGCTATATTTAGCGGCAACACATCAAGTGGTTAGTGCAGCGCTAGTGGCGTAGTGGGGGTGGATGAAGATTCAATAGCCGCTGCTGATGCTGCCGAGGGCGAGAAAGAAACATCCGCGGCAGGGCTCGACGCTGCTCAAGGGGGGTCTCATCAAGTGGTTGGCCGTGGATCCAGGGGAGTGGCGAAGAAGAAAATAGTGCAGCGACCCGTGTACTTTGTCAGTTCCCTACTGCAGGGGGCTAGGTCAAGGTACTCTGGGGTACAAAAGCTGATTTTCGGCCTCGTCATGGCCTTGAGGAAGCTGCGCCACTACTTCCAAGCCCATGAGATAACAATCGTCACCCGTTTCCCGTTGCAACGCATACTAAGAAACCCCAAAGCCACTAGCAGGATAGTTGAGTGGGCACTGGAGTTGTCAAGCTTTGGATTAAAGTATGAGAGCACTTCCACCATTCAAAGCAGAGCCTTGGCAGAGTTTATTGCAGAATGGACACCCACACCAGATGATGAAGCTCCGGAGACAGTCCTCCCCGGCAAAGAGGCGCCAAAGTATTGGTTAATGTACTTTGACGGTGCTTTCTCACTCCAGGGGGCTGGAGCAGGCGTGCTCCTCGTCGCCCCGACCGGAGAGCACCTCAAGTACGTCATACAGATGCACTTTCCCTGGGAGGAGGCCACCAACAACACCACTGAGTACGAGGGACTCCTTGCCGAACTCAGAATCACGGTAGAGTGGGGGATGAAGAGGCTGATCGTCCGAGGAGATTGTCAACTTGTGGTAAAGCAAGTCAACAAGGATTACCAAAGCCCGCTGATTGAAGCCTACGTGGGGGAAGTGAGGAAATTGGAGGAGCACTTCGATGGGCTGCAAGCAGAAGATGTGCCACGAGCAGAAAACAATATTGCTGATCACTTATCGAAGTGCGCTGCACAAAAGCTTCCTGTGGAACCAGGGACCTTTGGTATCCGCCTCACCCAACCATCAGTGTCCCCATCTGCAATGTCCAAGAAGAGAAGGAAGCTGAACTCTAGCAAGCATTTCCCGGCAGAGCTTCCTGACGACGCTGGTAGAGAGCCTACCGGGGAAAATCCCGTTCCGGTTTGCAAGCAGCTCCCTCCCGCAGGACCTTAGGGTCGAGCGGTTGAGGCAAGTGCTCCCGGAGACGAGGAGATGCCTTTAGTCCTTGTTGTCGAGCCGCGGGCTCCAACCTGGGCACAGCATATAGTCCATTTCCTTCAAACAGGAGAACTCCTCGAAGAGCAAGAGGAAGCCGAAAGTGTAGCCCGTCGGTCGAGTACCAGTTTGTCGACGACACCTTGTACAGAAGGCAACCGAATGGTGTGAAATTGAGGTGTATCCGCGGGAGGATGGACTAAAGCTGTTGGCGGAGATTCACGGAGGAGTATGTGGTTCCCACATTGGATCAAGAGCCCTTGTCGGGAAAGCTTTCTGACAGGGTTTCTATTGGTCCACTGCCCTCCAGGATGCTACTGTGCTGGTCACCAAGTGTGAAGCCTGCCAGTTCCATTCCAAGAACATCCATCAACCAGCGCAAGCCCTGGAAACAATCCCTCAATCCTGGCCATTCTCGGTCTGGGGGCTCGATATCTTGGGCCCCTTCCCTCGTGCTTTCGGGGGATTTGAGTTCTTGTTCGTGGCAACCGAGAAGTTCACAAAGTGGCCAGAGGTGGAACCGGTGAGAAAGGTGACCGCACAAGCAACTATCAAGTTCATCAAAGGACTGGTGTGCCGTTTTGCAGTGCCTAACAGAGTGATCACCGACAACGGCACCCAGTTCACGAGCCGTGCCTTCAGGTTGTATATCCAAAACCTTGGCAGCAAGGTCTCCTTCGCCTTTGTTGCTCACCCAAGGAGCAGCGGGCAAGTCGAGAGGATGAATGCAGAAGTGCTGTGAGGACTCAAGACAAGGACTTTCGATAAGCTGCGTAAAAGCGGCAGGCGCTGGATAGATGAGCTGTCGGTGGTTCTTTGGTCCCTCAGAACGACACCAAATCAAGCTACCGGCCAGACGCCCTTCTCCCTAGTGTACGGGGCGGAAGCAGTGCTCCCCACGGAACTCATATATGGGTTACCTCGAGTGCTTGCCTACGATGAAGTAGAGCAACAGCAGCTGCGGCATGACGATGCCGCGCTCCTCGAGGAAGATCGCCTCTAGGCTGCTGTGCGTGCCACACGTTACCAGCAAGCTCTGTGCTGCTGCCATAGCCGCAGAGTTCATGCCCAGAACCTTGAGGAAGGCGACCTTGTCCTTCGGCATGTTCAGTCCACCAAGGGTACAAACAAGTTGACGCCGAAGGTGGAAGGCCCTTACGAGTCACCAGACCTGGCGCTGTCCGTCTGGAGACCGAAGATGGCACCAAGGTGCAGAACTCATGGAACATTGAGCATCTTCATAAGTTCTACCCGTAAGGCGCGGCTGCCGGGCTCAGTCCCCGGCAGCCACCTTTTGTACAAGCCTTGCCGATGTTGCATGTAACCCTTTGTACAAAGCCAGTCATAGACCCTGTGCAGCAGTAATAAAAGCTAGGCATTGCATCATATCGTCATCATTACACGCTCATTACGCATTCTCTTTCATGACTGCAATGTTAACGCTTTCTAGATAAGATAGATTTGCTAGAATGCTTGATGAGACCGTAATCTTTGTTACTGTCCTCACCCTACATGTTTGATCATCAAGAAAACAGGGAAGGAAGACAAGGGAACAAAGACGGCAATCCATCCCGCTCGAAAAGAAGACACTACCTGGAAAAGATAAGTGTATCACATGTTTCCAGTCCAGTACTTCTCAGTGAAACCCTTAGTATCTTCCTTACTGTGGGATGTGGAGTCATCCGCACCGATACCGACAAGGAGCTCTGCCGGGGGACAACTCCAACCTGTTTCCGGGGGGCTCGTTCCCCCCCCCCCACTCTGGCACTCGTAGTTTGAATGACGACCCGGCAAGTATCCCCGTGTGGCAGAGACAAAACATGCCAATACAGAACAAATAAGGAAAGGAAAGGGATAGTACTTGCGGGAGAAAAATAGCGTTCTATTCTCATTCATTTTCAATACAAAAATGGGTAGAGATTACAATATGATTCATTAAAACTTGGCAAGCACCTACATCTTTTAACATAAAAAAAGATAAGTGCCCCGTAATCCCTTTCTTGTCCCTCTCCTCTTAAGGAATAGGTAGAGAAGGAGCAGAGGGCAAAAGGAGCATCTGGACGGGATTCGACGCTTCCCAGCCAGGACCAGAGGGACGCGACCGGCGGAATGGCCCTGCCCCGAGGAAGGGCGGACGAAGTCGACGGAGCGGACAAGACCGACAAGGGGAAAGAAGGCGGAGGGCAGGTGCAGATGGTGGCATTGCGGGACCCAGCTGGTGATGATGGTGCTGCCGGGGAACACGACGCGTCGGAGACCTCATCCGTGCTCCTAATGCGTCGTAGATCCCCGACCGCCATCGTCTTCATCATCGCCGCCACTCGAGAAGACGCCCCCGCCATCACCCAAGCACCAAGCATGGCAACCCCACAGAGAGCATGGTCGTCCCCGGTGGCCAAAGGCGGGGAATCCCTCCTCCCCTTAAGAAGAACACGCGGACGAAAGGTTCCCCCCCTTGCGTTGTATACATAGTGCCACGGGAGGGGAACTCCGCCGCAATATGAGACGAGCCGTCACCGCAGCTTCTCGCGCTCAACTGGAAGCCGTACGAGCACCCTCTCTTCATCACCATAAGAAGGGAGCACGAGGACCGCGAGATGTGGCACTGCGTCTTCATCTAAAACCCGAACATGGCGTCAACCACGCAGAATTCCCCCAAGACTGAGGTAGCGGGCGGCGCAGCAGCGGGTATTCCGCCAAAATCGTTCCAGGCGTGGCCACCACGCCGCCCGCTCCCACAATCCAAGCCCTTTCCAGCACTATCCCACGGCAGAGATTGGGCATGGGCTCGAGAAGATGACCACGCGATGATCTGCGCGCCCAGTGAACCCTTCTCCCTAATCATCGTGGGGGAGGGGCGACCCGGCGACAAGAGGAGTAGGGCAAGACCTACAAGCTTGAACTCCAGGAGGAAGAAAGGATGGATGAGCATTGCCTCTCGCAACCTCCCAATTTATAGTGGAGAGCGCGGGGGCTAGCTCTCCTCCACTCCAAGGGTCGCCGCCCATCTCCACCAATTCCATCGCCCACGATCACGGGTGAACAGGTAACTGCCCCATCACTCCAATCCATGGCGTTGCAGTTTTCTACCACAACCAAGACTTTAAGTCGCGCGCGCCCGTCGTTAACTCCCCGCTATGCATGCTGCGCGCGTGGCGGAAACAACATGAGGTGGTGGGTCAGTGCTGACCAACAAATTGGCAGTTACCCCCTCACATTGCGCGCCTATGCATGAAAATTGGGCCTGACCCAACGGCACTTGGCGAGCATGTGTGGGCCAGTCCCGGGGGCTCCTGTCGGTGCACTAGTAAAGGGGTATCTAGTGCCCCTGACTTATGCACATGCGGTAGAAGCAAAGAAGCCCGCCAGCAATCAAGACAAGACTCCAGCGAGCTCAACGAGGCAGCCCGAGCCTGGGTTGCGACGCGCCAAGCATGCCCCCGACGCTTGGCGGGGGCCAAGACGCACACGCTTCCCAGAAGATCCGACAGGCCACATCCCGACAGGCATGAGCCAGCTAGCCATCGCTCCACCGCATTGCTACGCCTCTCATTTATCGATGCGGTGTCGAGCCCTCAGGCAGCTAATTAGCTCTCGCTAAGCACGTGGCGACACATTGGAAGGGAAGTTATGCTCGATCGACACCTGCCCTGCAGCGTGTCAAGTTCTTAAGCAATGACTGGCCAAGCGGTGGCTCGAGCTTGCCGGGAATGCACCCCCAAGCGCCACCTAGGCAGGTAATCATGGCATTTTGTCCTAAATGCCAGAGTTAGGTATGATAGCTCTGCTTAGCTATCTAATCGATAGATAATGTCAGTTTTTCCATTGTGGTGACCCCTTTGCACTATAAAAGGAGGCCCAAGGCAACCTAGCTCAAGGTTGGCAATTCGGACCCCCGAACACTTGTACACGCATAGCCACTCCTTCCCCGGCAGCAGTTCTTGTTGGGGCTAGGGGCTTTGCGTTCTTCGTGTTCCCCCAATCAATCCACCAAAAAGAAGGAGTAGGGTTTTACGCTTAGCAGCGGCCCGAACCTGTGTAAAATGCATGTGTCCTGATCATTGCGCCATCTCATGCTCTCCGCTCTTCGTGCAACATGACCCCCCTGCCAAACCACAAGGGATTTCTGATCCCATAGGTGATCGTGAACATCCGTGCCCCGATACATTGCTAGGAAATGTACCTATCCAGTGGATGCGTCATTTGGAGAAGAGGAACAATGGACAACAACAAATGCAGAGGATAATGCAGCATTAGAGCAGATTGCAGCTAATGCAAGGGAGGATTAAGCATTAGAGCAGATTGCAGGTAATCGAGAGGAGGATGAAGCATTAGAGAAGATTGCAGCTAATCCAGAGGATAATGCAGCATTAGAGGAGAATGAAGCAACTGAATTACCACTGCCGACAGCTTGGTACGTGTGCAACAGCCTTCCCTTTTTGTGCATTTCTTCTATTTTTTATCGATGGCTTATACTCTTTTTTCTGTTTGATCTAGCTCTAGGGAAATTAGAGGAAAAGGAGAGAAAAGGCCAAGAGAGAATGAAACTTCGGTTTAACCAACATCCGATGCAGAACTTGAAGCCATGGCTTGTGAAGATATTGAACCCTGTCAGCTGGCCAGTAGAAGTTCTCCTCCAGCACCTCGACAGCCACCAACCGAAGTGAAGACCAAAAGGAAGAAGAAAAGGGTGGATATCCCTGCTAGGGAAACCAGGAGCAACTCTGTTAAACCGTCTAGGAGCACAAGGAGCAAGGCAAAGATGTGAACTTTGAACGTTGAATGCAAGTTGTAAACTTTGAACTTTAAGGCTTTGTAATAATTCAAAATTAGAGGCGAAATTTGAATTTGAACTAACCTTTCAATTTTAAGGATTTGTAATAATTCAAAATTGGAGGCAACATTTGAAGTCCATTGCTCTGTGATGTGATGTTTGCAAAATTTGAATTATTGTTTGGACCTAAAGGCTTTGTTGTTGTTGTTGTTGTTGTTGTTGTTGATGATGATGATGTTGGCAAAATTTGAATTATTACACGAGGCAAAATCTGAATAATGAGAAAATAAGTTCAGATCCTTCTTATTGACACTAAGACAAAGCTTTGGTGATTTTCTCGATTTTTGAAAAAAAATCGTAAACCTAAACCCACTGTCACTCTCTTCTTGAACTTTATACAACCTCGTACTTGATAGCTCATTTTTGTGAAGGAGTTTTCATGAAAATGTTCATAAACCAATATTATTATTTTTTGTCATAACCATGTCACATAAAACGGCATTGTGCGCAGGTCTTCCATTTTGTTGATTTTTTTGAATTAGTTATGCTCATTTGAACTTGGAAATGGTAGCTCACCTCAAAAAAAGTTTTTTTTCATAAAAATGACCCTAAACCAAGTTTAAATTTTTAAAGGTAACTATGTCTTATAAAACGACGATCCGCGAAGGTTTCATATTTTTTTTATTTTTCTTATTTAGTTAAGGTCATTTGAAAAGTTGGTCAAACCTAAACTAACCTCGCTGACCGGCTCAAAACCCCGCAGCATCTCTCCAAACCCTAGCGTCGAACTGCAGTCGTCCGATCATACCCTAGCGCCAAGCAACAACCCTCAGATATGGCCTTCTAGAAGGAATTCCGAGGGCAGGCTGCGCGTCGTTGGATCACATGGACTGCTCCACATCGTTGGATCGTTGGGCGATCCGTGAGACGGCGAGAGGTTAGTTCTTCTTGCCCACCAATGCAACAATGCCTCCCCTTTCCTCTGCTTCTTCTTCTATGGCGATGACAGGAGCCCCTCGTTTGCTTCGTCTTCCCCGGCGACGAGATATGTCGAGCTCCACCTCAGCCTCCCACCCCGCGTGGACCCAGTATGGTCAACCTCCCATGCAACCATGTCCTGACTTCCCATGCACTGCGCCACTGAAACGGTTGACTTTGAAGGAGGGGCAGGTTATATCTCATGATTTTCCTCTTTGCTTTTAATGCGAGAGTTCATGAAATGCGAGAGCAAGCCAGAGGGGCAGGTTATATCTCATGATTTTCCTCTTTGCTTTTAATTCTTTTTCGTTGGATCTGGGATTTAGGGCTCATGATTTCGTTTCAGATCGTGAAGAAGTGCACACATATTGAATGGCTGGATGACTACGTTCTAAGGCTTCAAGGGGAGGGCTTGATTCAATTCAATGGGGCCGCAACCCGGGAGCTCAATCTTCCGTTAGTCGTGCGGAATTTGGTCTTTGAAAGTGCTGCTCCGACAGTTGGGGATGCAGATCTGAAGGGAGAATTAAAGAAGATGAACAAGAACTTGAGGCAGGTGATTCAATTGAACAAGCAGGCGAATCTGATAGCTTTAGGATTTTATTTTTGTATAGTTGCCCTAGGATTTGCTTACTTGCTGGTCATCACTCGTTAAAGATGTTATTAGTGTGGCGTAATCTAAATTTGTGGATCATGTGCTCTCTGGGTTGCTAAAACTATGTCACTGTCTCCAGCTCTGGTTGGGCCGTCGCATGGCGTTGGATGTCAAAGGCCCAAACAAAAAAGAGGCCTACAAAATAGTGCACACGCTGGTTCTGTTATTTTGGCTTATTGATTTGATTCGTACGTGCACGCTCTTTCCCCTCGTACGCCTCGGGGATGCATGGCGGCCTTCCATCTACACGCACAACCCGAAGTAAATGCGCACGCGTGTTGGGCCCAGTTGGTAGCCACCCATGTTCGGGTCGTCGTTCTTCTTTGAGTGGAAACCCGTGGACAGTACTCCATCCAGGTGCATAGCCTAGGCGTGTATGGTATGGATTGGACTAAAAACATTAATTAGCATGTGTTTTTACGCACACTTAATGAACTATTTTGGGACAAGGCACTTAGGCAGCCAACCACCAAGTGTAGTTGTTTGCATACACATGCGTTAATTAAGTGTTGTCGTTCGCATGCACAGGTTGTATGCAAACGACTGGACAAAGGGAGTATCTTGCACCCTTCCAAAGCCAAGCCTGCAGTTGTCCCCTCCACCCCCGGCAGGATCTACAAACCCTAGACCGCCGGCGACAATTCAAAAAAACTAGCTTTTTTTTATTCTTCTTTTCAACATCGACATGGCTCATTTCTATCATTTTTGACACATCAACTAGCTCATTAGCCGCGCGTGCCAAAAGTACCAAAACTCTTCTTGAAGAAGAGGACTCGTCTGCTTGATGTTTTGATATGGTGAGGGAATAGGTTTTATGCGTTGTTTGAAGCTAAGGTCTAAATATCACCAAATGGGCTACAAAAAACTAGCAAGTATAACATAGATATATAATGGGTTCCCATATATAATTAGGGTAGCAAGCATAACATAGTTAGATAGTTGTTACATAAAACATTATATAACACGACATACCTAAAATATTTATTTCTTACAAAGGATGACATATAACATAGAAATAAAGCCCTAGGGTCTAACACCCTAGGGCAAGACAAGCTTCTCCGCGCCTCCTCTTCGCTGCTCCGCACCTCCTCTTCACTCCCCGCATCCCTGCCGTTCTCGCTGAGGAGGTAGGGGAGGCTATGGATGACGTTGCGGTTGGAGAAGATCGTATCCACATCTGTGAAGATGTTGTAGGTTGTGAATGTGATGAGCTCGCACCCCCACCAAAATACCTTCCCGAGCAGGTGGAACGCATCGAACCTGTTGCTGAAGGTGGCGATGAGCCCTGACGGTGGAGAGGTAGAGTTTGGACGCGGTTCCTCCAATCGGAACATGACAAGTGAGCCCGCTGGGAGGTGGGCGAAGCCCGCGCGGAGGAACCACTCGGCCAAATCCCATCCAGTCCTCCAGCGTGAGATCGTCCACACGCGGAGTGTCTTCTCGATGATGACGCCGGCGGGGTACCGCCTCTTCGGCCTAATTGGTGGCATTTGGAAGGTGGGGCCGTAGTACTGCATCTTCACCTAGCTTGGAGAGTGCTCTGGATTTGGGTGAAGAAGAGAAGGGGAGCGGCGCAAATGGATGTGTGGAGAATAGGTGGAGGGGTGAGTGGTTTAAATAAGGGCATCGGCCGCGTGTTTGCTATGTTCAAACACCGCACGTCGATCCGTATGCCCTAGACTTTAATTTCCACACTAAATTGATGCTGCGGAGGTCAAAGGCTGAGACGGTGTGAACTGTGAATCGATCGACGAGGCGTTCGCGAGAAGAGATGAACCGGCAGCAGCGACAGTCGCTGCGTCCGTGGCGGCTCACAGGAAGGCTGCATCCGTGCCGGCGCGCGTCGGTGCATGCAGGCATGCTAGCTGGATCATGTCGCGCATGTATAGCAGGCTTATCGTGGCGGCATGCATCAGCGCATGCACGTGGGCGTTAAATGCAACGGCCCAAACGAAACCACGGCCCAAAGGTCTAACCAGCGCCACCGTCCAACTGTCCCCACTTGGCAGGTCCAACGGGTGACATAGTCCAGCACGGCCCCACATGTCAGAATGGTCAAAGGAGGGCGACGCAGTCCAATGCGGTTGATGTCTACCATGCAACTTTATTCTTGTAGACTCGTGTTGGGCCTCCAAGCGCAGAGTTTTGTAGGATAGTAGCAATTTTCCCTCAAGTGGATGACCTAAGGTTTATCAATCCATGGGAGGTGTAGGATGAAGATGGTCTCTCTCAAACAACCCTGCAATCAAATACAAGAAATCTCTTGTGTCCCGAACACACCCAATACAATGGAAAATTGTATAGGTGCACTAGAGATAGTGATACAAGTGCAATATGGATGATAGAAATAGGTTTTTGCAATCTGAAAATATAAAAACAGCAAGGTAACAAGTGGTAAACAACAAGCAAAACGTTGTATAAATGCTTGGAAATAAGGCCTAGGGTCCGTACTTTCGCTAGTGCAATCTCTCAACAATGCTAATACAATTGGATCACATAACCATCCCTCAACGTGCAACGAAGAATCACTCCAAAGTTCTTATCTAGTGGAGAGCATAAGAAGAAATTTTTTGTAGGGTACGAAACCACCTTAAAGTTATCTTTTCCGATCGATCTATCCAAGAGTTCGTAATAAAATAACACCAAGTTATCCTTTCCGATCAATCTATCTAAGAGTTCGTACTAAAATAACACCATATGATACGCATCAACCAACTCTAATGTCACCTAGATACTCCAATGTCACCACAAGTATCCATGAGTTAATTATACGATATGCATCAAACAATTTCAGATTGATAATACTCAATCCAACAAAAAGAACCTCAAAGAGTGCCCCAAGATTTCTATCGGAGAACATGGTATGAAAACGTGCAATCAACACCTATGCATAGATCCCCAAGGTCACCTGAATCCGCAAGTTGACGCCATAACATATATCAAGTGAATCACTTGAATCACTACAGGAATCAGCCACTTTGCCATCTGTCATGGCAGATGGCAAAGGCATGGTCGGCGGATGGCAAAGGCTTTGCCATCTGCCAGCAGACGGCAAACAGTTTGGCTGAAACCCAGCCGGGAAAGGCTACTTTGCCGTCTGCTGGCAGATGGCAAAGAGCCTGCAGCCTTTGCCATCAGCTGGCAGATGACAAAGCCTCTGAACGGGGTTAGCCACGTTAGAAGGCTAACGGCGTGCTTTGCCGTCTGCCAGCAGATGGCAAAGATTCTGGCCTTTGCCATCTGCTGGCAGATGGCAAAGAGACCAAATAGGCCCTTCCCCGTTCGGACAGGTAGCTGACACGTGGCCTCTTTGCCATCTGCCGGCAGATGGCAAAGGCTGCAGAATCTTTGCCATCTGCTGGCTGATGGCAAAGGCTGCAGGTTCTTTGCCATCTGCCAGCAGATGGCAAAGATTCTGCAGCCTTTGCCATCTGCGAGCAGATGGCAAAGAGACCAAATAGGCCCTTCCCCGTTCGGACAGGTAGCTGACACGTGGCCTCTTTGCCATCTGCCAGCAGATGGCAAAGTGCCTATATTGCCCCATTTAATTTTGTTTTTTCTTATATCAATTCATCTTCACAGAAAATCAAACACATATATATATATAACCAATATAGCATATTCAACACATATTACCAATAGTCATGAACACATATATATCCAACACATCCATGAACACATATCCAACACATGTTACCAATAGTAGCAAGTTTCATCCATACATATACATAGTTTCATCAATATTACACAGTTTCATCCATAGGTAGCAAGTTTCACAAAGTCAAAAAAAAAACTAAAGACAAGCACTCCATCAACCCAAGCTTCCGTGATCAAATTTGCAAAATGGGAAATAAGAAAGTTAGAAGAAAAAGACTAGAAGAAGAAGATTATGATGATGCAACTAAAATGTGAAGACTATTATGATGCAACTTATATCTGTAAAATATGTCATTTTGGAGCTAAGTATGATTATTATGTCATTTTTGAGCTAGCTAAGCATACTAAGTCATTTAGGTGTAAAAAATGCTAAGTAAGGTCATTTTGGAGCTAAGTAAGGTTATTATGTCATTTTGGAGCTAACTAAGCATATGAAGTCATTTAGGAGCTAAAATATGTCATTTCTTAAGCATATTATGTCATTTTAGAGCTAGCTAAGCATATTAAGTCATTTTGGAGGAAAAGATGCTAAGTATAGGTCATTTTAGAGCTATCCTAGGTTAAATAGGTCATTTTAAGCTAGCTAAGCATATTAAGTCATTTTAGAGGATAAAATGCTAAGTATAGGTCATTTTAGAGCTATCCTAGGTTAAATAGGTCATTTTGGAGCTAATTAAGCTTATTATGTCATTTTTGAGCTAGCTAAGCATATTGAGTCATTTTGGAGGAAAAAATGCTAAGTATAGGTCATTTTAGAGCTATCCTAGGTTAAATAGGTCATTTTGGAGCTAAGTAAGGTTATTATGTCATTTTGGAGCTAGCTAAGCATATGAAGTCATTTAGGAGCTAAAATATGTCATTTCTTAAGCATATTATGTCATTTTAGAGCTAGCTAAGCATATTAAGTCATTTTGGAGGAAAAGATGCTAAGTACATAGGTCATTTTTGAGCTATCCTAGGTTAAATAGGTCATTTTTAAGCTAGCTAAGCATATTAAGTCATTTTGGAGGAAAAAAATGCTAAGTATAGGTCATTTCAGAGCTATCCTCGGTTAAATAGGTCATTTTGGAGCTAATTAAGCTTATTATGTCATTTTTGAGCTAGCTAAGCATATTGAGTCATTTTGGAGGAAAAAATGCTAAGTATAGGTCATTTTAGAGCTATCCTAGGTTAAATAGGTCATTTTGGAGCTAAGTAAGGTTATTATGTCATTTTGGAGCTAGCTAAGCATATGAAGTCATTTTGGAGCTAAGTAAGGTTATTATGTCATTTTGGAGCTAGCTAAGCATATGAAGTCATTTAGGAGCTAAAATATGTCATTTCTTAAGCATATTATGTCATTTTAGAGCTAGCTAAGCATATTAAGTCATTTTGGAGGAAAAGATGCTAAGTATAGGTCATTTTAGAGCTATCCTAGGTTAAATAGGTCATTTTAAGCTAGCTAAGCATATTAAGTCATTTTGGAGGAAAAAATGCTAAGTATAGGTCATTTTAGAGCTATCCTAGGTTAAATAGGTCATTTTGGAGCTAATTAAGCTTATTATGTCATTTTTGAGCTAGCTAAGCATATTGAGTCATTTTGGAGGAAAAAATGCTAAGTATAGGTCATTTTAGAGCTATCCTAGGTTAAATAGGTCATTTTGGAGCTAAGTAAGGTTATTATGTCATTTTGAAGCTAGCTAAGCATATGAAGTCATTTAGAACCCGGGCCGACATGACTAGTCATAGAACCAAGGTGGCACAAACGTACAGGGACAGGCATACATGACCCAGCAAAGCACGTGTCGGTCATCAGCGAGTGCAACCAAGTCGTAGCAAGCTACACGGACTTTGGTGATACACCGCGTGACATTTCCCCATAGGGACAGACACAGGAGCAAAGAAGGACACATGCCGGTCAATCCATGTGTTCCGGAGCAGTAGCGAACTACCATGGCTCAGTGGAAGCACTAGGAGGCATTTCCCTGTATGGAAGGCTACCAAAGGCACACGACTAGGTGTCGAATCCCACACATACAATGCATTTCAAACATACACACATTATGCACGATATGTGTAGATACAACATGGCATCACAACAAAACTCTATTAAGCAAAACACTTGGGAAAACTTACCGTCATCACGGAGGTGTATGTGTAGGTGTAGGACCGGTCGCGCCAGTGGCAGACAGAGAAGGATCGGTCGATGCTTGTCGGGAGTTATGCTGCACCAAAGATTATTTCCAATGTATCGTTAGCATGATGCAACTCAAATGTGAAAACTAGTAAGTAATCTCCATTGAAATGAAACTCACTGTGTCCGCCGGAGCAATGACTGACATCGGCGGAGGGGTCTGACCGTTGGCCTGGCACATAGTCTGCACATTTGGTTTTCACGAGTCAGTCATATTAGTTAGTAATGAAAGGAACATTACGTGCATGATTTGGCTAATATGCAGAAGAAACTTACCACGAAGAGCTCGTATAAGGCCCGATTCTGCGCGTCATTCCGGTTACTCTCCTCCTCCAACAGCTTAGCCGTCCTGTCCTCCATCTCCCTTTCCCTCTCCGCTAGAAGCTCCGCGGTCTTCGCTCTCTCTTTCTCAATAGCAGTCTGCAACACCACTCCTCGTTAGCATTGTAATCATCGACGGCCGCACACACAATGTAATGGAGGAAAGGTATCTGAGTCCGTATAACTAACCTGGAATTCGAGCTCCATTGGCCGTGCACGAGGCCTTATCTCAGGATCGGAGCTGGTCTGGCGCTTCTTGATCTGCGGGAGAGTGCTAGTACAACGTATCAGTCCATCCCCAATGGCTAACGAGCCATGGTGCCTCCCGCCACCAGATATCATCACCAGCTTTGGATCAAGAGGTTGCTGGCTCGGGTTAAAGTCCGGCCCTTTCCTCGCCTTCCCCTTGTCTCTGTACCTCACAAGCTTGTGGTGGGAGGCGCGGTTGCTGAATTTCTCTGGATCATCAAGGTCAGACTCAGAGAATGACTTGGCCTTCTTGTACAAGGCAGTATTGGACATGGCATAGAGGTCGAACAACTCTGGCACTGGAGCCTTGTTGTGTCGCGCCTAAAAGAGAGGAACAGAGTATTAGTTAAGAGCTCAAGCTAGCATGAAGAATGAATTTGCATGAATCATGAAGCAAAACACATACCCAGTTTTCCCCAAACTGACGTAGGTTGACGCTGCCTAGATGGTGTGGGACACCTTTCATTTTGGCACGCTTGTCCTTTGCAGTGTCGTGGACGGAGCGCCATTGGGTAGTGCACCACTCATCCACCAACGCCTCCCAACAGTCCATCTTATCCGCACACCATCTCGGGGGCACCTAAGTTAAGCAAGAGAAATTTGAGTGCTACGCCTACGAATCAAATCAAGGAACTAAGTACAAGGCCTTAAGAATAGGTAATTACCTTCATGTACTTCTCCTTACTGAGATACTTGATGCGGCACTTCTCTTTTTTCCTCCTAATACCAGTCGAGGCGAAGTAGTCTCGAACAGCCTGCGTCCGAGCCTTATGCCGAAAGTTTCCAAGTAGGAGCCTGCACTCGTTGTCGATAACCCGAGCCGCGGCCTCCTCCTGTCCCTCAGCACACCTGTAGAAGGTCTGCAATCAAACAAGAAAACACAGATTAGTACAATCACTAGGGTTGCCAATCAAAGAAGAAAACACAACGTAGACGGCAAAGGAGAAATTACCCAAAACGTCTGGATCACAATGTCGGCCACCGTGTGGCACTCGACATCGCCGATCCTATGCCCCGGCGGGGCTGGGGCAGCCAAGTAGTGCTCCCAGGTCATTCCTAGCTCTGGAACCCGGCCCTCACCGGGCAACTTGACCCACCCCGGGAAGCTCTGGCGACAAATCACACCAAGGACAGTGTTGGGCCTGCGGACACGAGGCTCGTGTGTCCAAGACCTGCAGTATGACAAGGCCAACGCATTAGATATTCGAATAAACGTGAAGGCAAAAGGTTAAAAAAGAGTAAATGCACTTAATTCTCCCCCTCCGGCGCAATCAACCACCTCTGGTCGGGGGTCGCCGGGGTGGGCGGGAGCTTTGTACCACCACGCTGGTAGACTTTGCGCCCCTCAACCCACTCACCCTCGCTATAGCTATCAGAACTATAGCCACCCTCAGCACGGCCACTCGACGAGTCCGCACATGGGTTCGGCTGCGACTCAGCGTGAAACATGCTGAGCTCCGGAGTCTCGTGGGACGAAGGCTCGGCGGCCCGACGCTCGTCGGCCCCAGGCTCGTCAGCCGTAGGCGCGTCTGTCGTAGGCTCGTCGGCCCGAGGCTCGTGGACCGGAGTCTGAGACGGGTCGACCTCAGGCGGCTCCATCTCAGACGGAGCACTCCTGTGGTCGGGTGAATCAGCTGGGGGTGGCGGCGAGGAAGGCGTAGTACCGGCCTTCCTACCTCTCCCGCCGCCACGTCCACCTCTACCAGCCTTCTCCTTCTTCTTCCCCCCCCCCCCCCCGACCTCTCCCGGCCGAAGAAGAAGCGACCGCCGGTGGTGTCTGCATACCGAGATGCAGCGCTCTCCGGAGGCTCTGGGGTGGAATGGAACTACCCCTCCCACCACGCGCCGAGGTAGGAGCCTCGGAGCGCTCTCGACCCGCGCCCACCATCTGTCAACACCTACAATGACAAAGAGTAAACGAAATTAGTACAACATAAAAAGAATGAATACCTGACATGAATAATATGTATATAATTTAAGTGTATCATCATCATGAACATAATAAAAAATTGAATACCTAACATGAACTAATTAATAATATATATGTACATAATAATAATTGAATACCTGACATGAACTATAATATTAATCTTCATCGTCATCATTAATAAATGCATCATCATCGTCTATATATGCTTCGGGGTCAATAAATGCATCATCATCATCACTATCAGTAATGACGTGCTCATCATCATCATCAATAAATGCATCAACATGTGGAAGGCCTCCTGTACGTAATCGGTCAAGCATTGATAGGTCATCCGCAGCAGTAACCTCTTCTTGTTCCGGCTCTTCTTGTCCCGGCTCTTCTTGTTCCGGCTCAGGCTCGGATTCACTGCCGCTGTCTACTTCAATGTTCTGGGGTGGAGTAGAGCGGTTCTTGAAACGTTTTTTGGAAAGACGTGTTTCTTGGAAGAATTGTCCTTCATATGTGTCTGGGTTAATGTGAGGTTCATAATCCTCTTCATTGGGGGGAGGTGGTCTAACACGTGGCGGCACTTCATAAACAACATCCCAACCTTTGAGATTTGGATCACTTTGGCAGGCCCACGGTAGATAGAAAACTTGGGTTGCCTGTTGAGCCGTAATATAGACATCGGGAACATCCAAATGGGTGCTTTGTTTGATTTCGACTAGCCCTAGATGTTCATGAGTCCTTCTAGTCTCCTTCGGCTGGAACCAATAACATTTGAAGACTACGACATTCGGTGGGTTTGCACCATAGAATAGAAGTTCATAAATTGCTTCAACTCTTCCATAATACTCGGTATCTCCTCGCCGATAGCAAAGACACAACAATTTGTAGACTTTCGGTCGGCCATAGATAGCTCTTTGCCATAGGTACGAAAGCGATACCCGTTGATGTCGTATTTGTCAAATGAACGGACCTTATAGTCAAAACCATTAGCGACTTGTCTCAATTCGGGGTCCATAGACTCTGAACTAGCCTACAAGTTTAATACGAAAGGATTGTTGCATTAGCCGGAAATTAGACGAAGAAATGAAATGGTCTAATGGAAATTACCGTTTGTTTGAACCAAGAGATGAAACTGGGATAGCCGCCTCCATGCATTGCCAGAAGCTCATACTCTTCGACGGAATCCTTTTGGATCACCGCTCCATACGAGAATTTGGCGACGTATCGACTGTATCAAATATCCGGGAATAAGAGTAGTTCAAAGGAATTAGAGGTTGCGAAACAATGTACCGAGAACTTACTCGATGTACGGCCGCACTTCTGTTAGGTTGTTCAAGATATACAACGTAATGGTCCGCCATTCGTCGACATCCAACGATAAGGAAGTATAAGCACTGGCTGGTGCGAGCTTCCCTTTGAATAGGCTGAGGTTGGATCCACCCTTTTTAGGGTTGCCAGCATTGTACCGAGGCTTCGGATTATGCAAATGACGATTTTTGGCTTCGTAGTGTGCTGTCACGAAGTTTGCCGCCTCCTCAGTAATGAATGCCTCGGCCATCGATGCTTCAATTCGACGTTTATTTTTACATTTTTCTCGAAGCGTCTTCTGCATCCTCTCAGTTGTGTAGCACCAACGATTCTGCACGGGCCCCCCCAATCGTGCCTCGGTCGGGAGATGCAAAATCAAATGCTGCATTGGATTAAAGAAGCCCGGTGGAAAGATCTTCTCTAACTTGCAGATCAACTCCGGCGCCAACTCTTCCAGTTCTTCTAGCAAGCTAGGCGATAGTTCTTTCGCACAAAGAACACGGAAGAAATAGCTCAGCTCTGCCAGTACTAGCCATTCATCCTCAGGGATAAAGCCACGCAACATCACCGGCATTACCCGCTCAAGCCATATGTGCCAATCGTGACTTTTGAGACCAAATATTTTCAATTTTTCAAGGCTCGCTCCCCTTTTTAGATTCGCTGCATACCCATCGGGGAACATCAACTCCTTTTTCACCCACAGGAGTATTTCCCTCATAACTGGCCTTCCAAGATTGAACCATGCCTTTGGCTTCGTCCAGTTCTTCTTTCCTTTCGGTTGTCGCATGTTTTGTAGCGGTCTATCACATAGAGCCTGCTGATCGACTCTAGCCTTAGGATTATCCTTTGTTTTCCCCTCTATGCCGAACAATGTACCAAAGAGGGCCTCGCCGACATTCTTTTCAGTGTGCATCACGTCGATGTTGTGTGGGCAAAGGAGGTCTTTGAAGTAAGGCAGATCCCACAAGCATGTCTTGTGAGTCCAGGCGTGTTCCAAATTATACACCTTGAAATACCTTGGACGCTCTGGATCCGGCTCGAGAAAGTTTAACTGATCCAGGGTCTGTTGGCCTGTCAACGCAGGTGGTGCAGAGTTTTTGACAACTCTACCTTTGATGAAGTTCTTCTTGTCTTTTCTGAACTTATGGCGAGGATCCAGGAACTGTCTATGCATGTCGAAGCAAGAAAACTTGCCACCCGCCTGCAGCCTACGAAACTCAAGAGCTGCCTTGCATGTGGGGCACGGGAACCTTCCATGCACACACCAGCCAACGAATAGCGCATACGCCGGCAAGTCATGCATCGAGTACATGTACCACACACGCATTATGAAGTTTTTTTTTGTAGTGGCGTCGTATGTCTTGATCCCATTATCCCAAGCTTCTTGTAGTTCATCCTTAAGCGGTTGCATGTACACATTCATATTCTTCCCCGGATAGTTGGGCCCCGGAATTATCAACGTCAGGAAAATGTTCTTTCTTTGCATAATCTGTCCGGGGGGGAGATTGAGTGGAATGACAAATACAGGCCAACAACTGTATTGGGCTGCCATCATACCAAACACATTGAACCCATCCGTGCTTATGGCGATTCGAGGATTCATTGGATCTGCCGCTTTAGCATGATGTATTGCATCGAAGCGCTTCCACGCAAAAGCGTCCGATGTGTGTACCAACATCGGCTCCCCATCTGCATCTAGTTCGGTTCTTTTGCCCAATTTGTGCCATGTCATCTGTCTGGCCGTCTCTTCGACCATGAAAAGACGTTGAAGTCTTGGTATGATTGGCATATACCGAAGAACATTAATTGGGATTTTTGTCTGGCTCTTCTCACCCATACCGTTGTCTACCACAACATACCTGGAAGACTGGCAAACAGGACAATACTTCAAGTCCGCATACTCAAGCCTAAATAAGGCACATCCTTTCTCACACGCATCTATCTTCTCATAGGGCATCTTAAGTACACGGAGGATTTTGTCCGACTGGTACAGGTTTGCAGGCATTACATGGCCTTTGGGTAGAAAGCGTCCAAATAGTGTCATCATCGCGTCGTAGCATTCTCTGCCCAAGTTGAATTGAGCCTTCAGAGCCATTACTTGTGCGATGGCATCCAGCTGACAAAGCTCAGTGTGGTCGTGGAGAGGACGCTTCGAAGACTCCAACATATCATTGAAGGCCTTTGCAGATTCCTCCATCTCATCGTCCGAATCCCGAGCATCATCAAAGTCTTCCACCATGTCTTCCATCCCGGTACCATGCTCGTCAGTGCGACGACGGCCCTCCTCAGCTCTGGCACGTTGGGCAGACTCACCATGAAATGTCCAGACCGTATAATTAGGGGTAAAACCCCACTTCTGTAGGTGTTTGATCATTTCAAACTCTGACCTCTTATGATAGTTGTCGCAATCGACACAGGGGCACCAGGTTGTTTGTTGTCCATTTGCAAATGCGGCTCTCAGAAACCCCTTGGTTTTTCTTATCCATTCATGGGCCATGTCTTTCTGACTAGTGTGACCGGTGTACATCCACGCACGATCAGTCATCTTGCCTAGCTACTGGACACACAAGAAATATATACATAATTCAGCAAACCATATTCATCAGTTAATAGAGTTTGTCAGTTTTATTACGTCCATGCAACCTAGACGCTAGTAGGTAAAGATAGGTCCTAATCCCACCCTAGTATGTGTAGATTGGGTTCGTTTTCCCATGCTCTGCTCCAGATCCGACGCAAAATTTCGGCAGCACCTCCCCGCTGTTCTCCTGATACACGTCTCGGCAATAAGCAGAGAGGATGTGTACCCGGAGAACAACAGGGAGGCACTGACGAAATTCTGCATCGGATCCGGAGCAGAGCATATGGGAAAACGAACCCAATCTACACATACTCGGGCTGTCCATGGATAACGCTGGACAATTCGAAAGAATCACGGTTATAAATATGCAAATGAATGCATATTTATAGATGTAACCCTTTCGAACGGGAGACGCATACTGGTCACGCATACTGATGATTGAAGAGACCTATAGCTAGCAAGTTTCATCGGCACAAAGACCGGAACAGAGCAAATGAAGAGGGAGAGGAGGAGATGTCATTTGTGCTCACCCACGAACGCAGGGGCGGAGCTCGTCGAACGCACGGGGAGGTCGTCGAACACCAGACCCTCGCAGCGACGATTAAAATCCACCCGATCAACACAAATATATATGATATTTTTCATAACAAAATCGGAAAATATATGACCTAACTCATAATTCACAAATATATGACCCCGTCGGCCTCTGGAAGGCCGAAAAGCACCTTTTCGGTCAACAGGAGGCCGAAGAGGTGTCGGGGGTCGGGGGTGTCGTGTCTGGGTGTCGTGGTGTCAAAAGGACAAAGATAAATTCTATCCGGCAAAAGTGGACTGTAAAGAAAAGCCTGCTACATGATCCTCAAAACATCTATAAGCATATCCTAAATCTTGGCTGCATGCATGTGTTTTTCGAAGTCTATGGTTGTGTTTGGTTGAGCTGCAGATTCTGTAACAGCTGCTGTGAGCTGTGAGCTATGAAAAAGCTGCTGTGAACTTTCAGCTGTGGAGAAGCTGGAAGCTGTTTGGATGAAACAGCTGTGAAACTATAGATTTGACTGTGAATTGTCTGAAATGACCCTGGGTAATGAGTCAAAAAAATAGCAGTGGCGCACCTAGGTGTGGTGCGCCATTACTATTTTTAAATTTTTTTGAATTTTGAAGGCGGGAAAATAGTAGTGGCGCACTATGCACTGGTGCGCCATTGCTAACTTTTTTTAATTTTTTTATTTTTTTGCCTCCAGATCTTAAAAGCATCGTAACTTTTTTTCTGTTAGGTTTTTGAGGATTCTAAAAAATCGATAACCGGCATAGCCCGTTGAATTCGGATGTAACTTTTCGAGTAGATGCTTTTTCATATAAAAAACTTTTTCATCGGAGGTCGTATGCAAAAGTTACGGCCATTTTACCGAAACACGGCGACCTTTTGCAAAAAAAATCAAAATTCATGTTTGTTAATTTTCCTAACAACTAGAACACATAACACATGGTCATCTCGAAGGATTTTTAAATTTGAATTTTTTGTCATTTTCTTCTATTTATTTTTAAACTGAAAAGGCGATCCACAGGGGGGGGGTGTTTGTGTTTGTGTGTGTGTGGTGGGGTGTGTGTTTGTGTGTGTGTGAGATGTTAGTAATGGCGCACCCTCCCTGGCTTGTGGCATCCAATGTCAAGTTGCAGGAGCTCCTGCCTATCTGTCTTTGCCCATCCAAGGGCTAAATCAATTACTTTCTACTTGTTCTAGGCATTAGTTATAACTTGGAACCGACTACATCTGTCATTTCCCAGCTGTGTATGTATCCAAAGTACAGAGTATATGCTGCCCTGGTTCACCAAACAGATATTATTTGAGTTTATGAATCCAGTTTGCTGAGTTATATTAATTAAGGAGGAGATAAATGGTATGTTCAACTTTCAGCGTGTTAATCAGGCTCACAACCACTCAGTGCAAGTGCAATACAAATTAGCAGTAGACGGTCAATAATCCATAACCACAATTGCACCCGTTAGTATCTACTCCCTCCGTTCCTAAATATAAGTCTTTTTAGACATTTCAACAGGGGACTACATACGGAGCAAAATGGATGAATCTTGATTCTAAAGTATGTCTATATACACTCTAAAGTATGTAGTTCAAAGTGGAATCTCTAAAAAGACTTATATTTAGGAACGGAGGGAGTATTAATGAATTCAGGTTCTACACTCGAGATCTGAAGTCTCTGTGGAGACATTGTAGTACACTACTCTGTTAACATGTTATTATTAATGAGTGTGTTTATCTTGTGATGTTTCAAACTGATTATTTCAACATACAAACTTCAGTTCCAGTTTCCCCCCAAAAGAAATATGGTTTCAGTTACATAAGCAGACAGTCTTTCCATTGTGATCTTGAATTGCCTAGTTGTGCAGGCAGCAAATCAGATGCAATCACCGCATTATTGTTGTTGTATATTATCTATTTATGCAAACACCTATGATTGATAAAACTTGCAAACGGAACAACAAACAAAAGTAATAAACTAAATTGGTTGAGCTAAACTTATGTCTCTTCTACAAATCTGAATTTTACTAAACTAAATTGAATACAACAAACAACAGCTGATGCTTTTCTGAAGCACAAGCAACAATTGTCCTCTCTCTTCCTTTTCTTCTTCTGAACATTCACAAGGAGGACTACTTTCTCTACTGAACTTGTGTCTTTTCTAAAGCACAAGCAACCAGAAGGGGACCAGACCCTGGCCGGTGCACTAGGGTGGGGAAGGGGGTGGGGAAGGAGGAGGGAGGAGGAAGGGGGCCGGTGCACTAGGGTGGGGGTTCCTGCCGGATCTGGGACACCGGCCGGCCGACCCTGTCCGGCATGGGATGGGGAGGGGCGGCCCCTGTGAGGGGGTTGGGGCGGGGGGGCAGGGGGCGGGGAGGATGGAGCCGGTACGCCGGCCAGCCGGCGGTGCTCCGCCCACCCAAGCAGAGAAGAAGGGGAGGAGGGAGAGACGAAGGGGAGGAGGGAGGAACGAAGGGGAGGAGAGTATTCCCTGCGACGGGCGGCGGGAATGGATCTCCGGGCGGCGGGGATGGAGCTCTGGGCGACGGCGGTGGCTGCAAGGTCGCCAGAGTCCGGCTGCAGGAGCTGGCGGCGGCGAACCCTAGCGAGGAGATCCGGCGGCCGGCTGCTGCTCTCGATTGGGTTCGGTGGCGGGCTGGGAGAGAGAGGGAGAGAGAGAGAGGGGTGTGGGGCCGGGCTGGGAGAGAGGGGAGATAGCCCCACCTCTTTGCCATCAGCCAGCAGATGGCAAAGTTCTTTGCCATCTGCTGGCTGATGGCAAAGAGGTGGGGCTTTGCCATTTGCTGGCTGATGGCAAAAAGGTGGGGCTTTGCCATCTGCTGGCTGATGGCAAAGAGGTGGGCCTAGTGCGCCGTTACAACGCCGTCGTCCGCTGGACCCCACCAACCTCTTTGCCGTCTGCCAGCAGACGGCAAAGATTCATTGCCATCTGCTGGCAGATGGCAAAGAATTGGCTGATGGCAACCAGGTTCTTTGCCATCTGTCAGTTCTTTGCCATCTGTTTTTTGTAAGCAGATGGCAAAGACGTTCTTTGCCATCCGCTGGCAGACGGCAAAGAGCTGACTGATGGCAAATTCCCTGTTTCCAGTAGTGAATACCCCAATGTCACTACGGGTATCCGAATGCAAGACATACATCAAGTGCTCTCAAACCCATAAAGGTATTCAATCCGGTAATAAGAAAATCTCAAAGGGAATACTCAATTAGTCATAACAAGATAGAGAGGGGAAAACACCATATGATCCAACTATATTAACAAAGCCCGTGATACATCAAGATCGTGCCAAATCAAGAACAGGAGAGAGAGAGAGATTAGACACATAGCTACTGGTACAAACCCTTAGCCCCGAGGGTGGACTATTCCTCCTCATCATGGAGACCATAGGGATGATGAAGATGGCCTCCGGTGATGATTTTCCCCTCTGGCAGGGTGCCGGAACGGGGTCTACATTGTTTTTTCGTGGCTACAGAGGCTTGCGGCGGCGGAACTTCTGATCTAGGGTTATTTCTGGTGGTTTCTGAATATATAGGATTTTTGGGCGTCGGTTTCACGCGAAGATGGGCCACGAGTGGACCACAAGACACCAGCACAAGTCAGAAGGGGTTGGCGCGCCCTGGTGGGTTGTGCCCACGTGGTTCTTCTGGCCCTCCCACGAAGCTTCTAGTGCCTCTTTCGTTCCAAAAAAAATCGTCAAAAAGTTGTGTTGCATTTGGAGAACTTTTATTTCTGCACAAAAAATAGCACCACGGTAGTTCTGCTGAAAACAGCGTCAGTCCGGGTTAGTTCCATGCAAATCATACCAAAACCATATAAATTTTTTGTAAATATGGCATGAATTCTTCATAAATTATAGATACGTTGGAGACGTATCAGCGACCCCACTTGGCAGGTCCAACGGGCAACACAGTCTAGCGCGGCCCCACACGTCGGAGTTAACGGTCAAATCATTGACCTGACGGTATCCTCCGTTGTGACCATTTCTAAGGGTTTTGGACAAGGGAGTGGGGAAAAGTGAGCAAAAGTTAAGAGCGTGGCGATGAATGAGTACAACTAAGGAACCAGGGGCACAAGAATAGAAATCCCTAACTGAAATGCTATCCCTAGCTGGTGAAAGATTTTCCTCCAGTTGGAACGCCAGACTTGGTTGAATATATCCATAGATAATGGATGGCCTTGCCACTGTCCAATTCAACTGAGGTGCTAATTGAGGGATAATGAGGACACACTCATGAGCTGTGAACTCATAGCCAGCATCCGAAGAGAGAATATCAATTTCATCCTGAGAAGCAGGGTATCGATAGCCACGGCATACTGGATAATTATGACACTTTGAAAAAGATAGCTTCTTTTTAATAGAGCTTGTGTTCTTGGAAGACGACTTAACTGGGGGGGGTATGCATAGCAAGCATCCCCAAAGTCGAACGACGTTTAGATGGACTAATTAAAATCCATTCAGCATCACAGTGTTTCCTCCAATTTTTGAGCTCCCTAATCCAATTTGGCCCTCCATTGCCCCAAAGATGGAAATAGCATTTGAACTCAATGCAGGAAAAATATCTAAGATCAACAATAGAGAAGCCAACCTACTTACATGACTGATAACCCACAAGTGTAGGCGATCGCGACAGTCTTCACGGGTAGTATTTCACCCTAATTTATTGGTTCGACACAAGGGGAGCCAAAGAATATTTATTGGCCTTGAAAGTTGATTTGTCAATTCATCCGCACCTGGCATAACTCTCTGCAAACAAAGGTTTAGTAGCACGTCAAATAGTAGTAGCAAAAGTAATAGTAGTAGTGATAGCAGCAATTTTGTAGCATGTGTGACAGTAGCAGTAGCAATAGTTACTTAGCAAGATCCAGTATATGTAAAGCGTAGGCACGTGGATCGGTGATGGATAGTGATTTAGATGACATTGATCATATAACAGTTACACACTAGGGCGACATAGAACTAGCTCCGATTCAAAAATGTAATGTAGGCATGTATTCCGTATATAGTCATACGTGCTTGCGATAAGAACTTGCATGACATCTTTTGTCCTACCCTCCCATGGCAGCGGGGTCCTATTGGAAACTAAGGGATATTAAGGACTCCTTTTAATAGAGAACCAGAACAAAGCATTAACACATGGTGAATACATGAACTCCTCAAACTATGACAATCACCGGAAAGAATCCCAATTATTGTCACCTTGGGGTATGCGGATCATTACACGTAATAGGTGCACACAACTTGCAAGATAGGATCCAAATCACTCTTATATTCATGAAAACATAATAGGTTCAGATCTGAAATCATGGCACTCGGGCCCTAGTGACAAGCATTAAGCATAGCAAAGTCGTAGCAACATCAATCGCAGAACATAACGGATACTAGGGATCAAGCCCTATCAAACTTAACTCAATTACATGATCAATCTCATCCAATCCCACCACCGTCCAGCAAGCCTACAAAGGAATTACTCACTCCCGGTGGTGAGCATCATGGCGGTGTTGATGGAGAAGGGTTGGTGATGATGACGGCGACGAATTCCCCTCTTCTGAGCCCAAAACAGGCCCCAGATCAGCCCTCCGAGGGAAGATCAGGAGGTTGCGGCAGCTCCGTCTCGTCAAATGCGATGAAACCTTCTCTCTATTTTTTTTTCTCCAAGGATGTGACTTTATAGGACTGGAATTAGGGTCGGAGGGGCCACGACGGCCCCACAAGCCATCAGGGCGCGCCCGGGGGGGCGCCCTGTTGTCTTGTGGCCCCCAGGCACACCCCCTCTCGCAGGTCTTCGTTCCATAATTCATTATTAATTACAAAAATAATTCAAAAAATGTTTCGTCCAATTCCACGAACTTTTATTTCTGCACAAAAATAACACCAAGGTAGTTCTGCTGAAAACAACGTCAGTCCGGGTTAGTTTCATTCAAATCATGCAAATTAGAGGTCAGAACTAGAGCAAAAGTGTTTGGAAAAGTAGATACGTTTGAGACGTATCAACCCCCCAAGCTTAACTCATTGCTTGTCCTCAAGAAATTCAGTTGATAAACTAAAAGTGATAAAGAGAACTTTTAAAAACTCTTTTGTTCTCGTTGTTATACACATGCTTAGCTAGTGCTCAAGTTTTCAGGATAAATCATAAATAGGCACATTCATGACAACAAAAAGGTATTATGTTAATTCATGGCAATACATAACCAACTAGTAAGCAATAATAAAGTATCTAATATGCCAACAATTCGTCAAAACAATCATAATACAATATGTTGACATGGTATTTCCCCTGTCTGAGACCGCAAAACATAAATGCATAGCACCTCTGAGATCCAAGCAGTGACTAAACATTATAATTCAGGGTAGAAAAGATCTAGTCATGCTCATATCCAACCTTAACTAGACTCAATGCATAAGGATGACAATAGTGCTCTTGGGTCTGGTGCCTTAAGAGGATGATGACTCATCATAAAAGTAAATAGATAGGCCCTTCACAAAGGGAAGCATTGATTTGCAGAGGTGCCAGAGCTCTAAGCTTAAAACAAGAGTGAAGATATAATTTTTGAGTTGTGCACTTTTCCTATCAATGTTACAACAAAAGTTTTCAATATCTTCCATGCTAAACTCATTAGTGGCGGTTCCCAAACAGAAAAGTAAAGTTTACTCCTGTCCACCATTGTGACACCCTGATTTTGGCAACTTTTTCTTTTCAAAAACATTTGGGTTTTAATTGCAATTCAGTTGATTTTCAAAAACCCTTTCAGTTGAATTGACATATGTCTTGTTGATTTTTTCTTCAAGCATCCCAAAACCTTTGTCATCTTGATAAAACCCTTCCATGCCTCTCTTGGACATTTTTCCAACATTTAATCTTTTTCCTATTAATCCTTTTCTTCTTTTAGGAATTTATGTCATTACTATGGGTTGTGAAGCAACCTATAGTTTGGGTGGCCAGTTAATTCTCAAACTTTTCCCACATCTTCTCATCATCATATGATTCCATAATCTCCAAAAATATTTTATTGCCCAATGGGAAATTTTGGCCAGAATAATTATTTTGTTCCTGACCAGAATCTGTCCATTGTGAAGCAACCCCATTTTTCCTATCTCAGAAAATTCCCAATAAATTCCTCAAGCTCCTAGGGATCCTATTTAACCCCAATATCCAAAAACATCATCTGGTCCAGTACAAATTTTGAGCAGCAGGACCCTATCAAGTTTCTGTTAGTTTTGAACCTTTGTGAAGGAAGTACCAGCTAGGGGTGCACAATTGATCTACAAATTTTGTGGCATGTGTGCACTACCAAATAACTTCTTTCCACCAAGTTTCATCATTAGCAGAGCATCTATGTGAGGACCACAAGCTCATTTGTATTCTGGACCAGAATGATGGTTTTCAAAGCAACCGTATCCATTTCTTTCTCAAATTCTCTCAAATTTGGCCAGTCCATAGTCCTTCTAACCTAGAACACCCCAGACAACTCACTTGGCTTGTAGCACAACTCATTTATCCTCTAGATCTTCCCCAAGTTTCTGACCAGAAAATGTAGTTGATGCTACACTTCAGCTTAGTGGGTATCAGGCCGAACCAGTGGCACGTTGGGACTCCCAGACCCAGGGTCGATGCACCAGACAAGATCTGGCAGGCTGGTTCACGCCATGTGTGCTAATGCATGCGGTGACCACATGGCCAACCTTGCCAAAGTGGCGCTCTGAGCATCGCCAGGCTCGGGTCCCGTCGGAGGCCGATGGCCGCATAGCCGTACGCTGTCTGCTCGCGCCGACGACCTCTCCACCGTCCACGTAGCCGCTCCAAGGCCTTCTCCCTCCTCCCAGAGCCTTCTCCCTCGCCGGAAACGCGCTCGCCGGATATGGCCACCGTGCGCCATGGGCAGCACAGTGGTAGTACGGTAGCCGCGCTGGCTGTCTTCTTCCCAGCGAGCCGTCGCTTCTCGCATTAACTCTCTGCCCTCCTCCATCACCTCACCTTGCTCCGCGATGGCCAGCTCACCCCCAGCTCTGGTAGCTTCTTCCCATGGCGCCATCCAGATCGGGCACCCGCCGCCCCGCCTATATATAGCCATGGCCAGCCTTCCAGACCTCGCCACCACCCCTAGCCATCATCCAATCGAGCCCTAGTAGCGAGCCAAGGCCGAGAGGCCCTCTGGCCTCGAGTTTTGCCAGGTGATCCGCCGTCACCCGTAGCTGCACCCGCCGGAGAGGAAGAAGACCACCCCGTCAGGCCGCCTCTGGAGACGCTGCGGGTACGTAGAGGACCGCCCTCGTGTGCTCTTTCCATCCCCGCAGTCGCCGGACCCCATCGCCCTCTCCATCACCGGTGACCACCGCCGGAGCTCCGCCCTCTCTCTGGTCTCTCTCCCCCTTTCTGTTTTAAATCAAGCCGACCCCAACCGTCAGCGGGTCAGCCAGCGCCCGAAGCGGTACGCTAGTGGAAGCGTACTCAGACTTTACGCCTTCGACGTGGCCGGCTGTGGTTTTTCTGGAATCCTATTTTTATTCAATTTAAAACAGAGCTTTCACTCAACTTTGACCATTAATAACTTTTTATTTATAGCTCTAATTCAATTGATTCTTTTTGCACTGAGTTGGTATTGAGCCCCTTTATTTACTAACAAATTTTGGTATTTTTCCTATGCCTACAGAATTTCTGTTTAATAGAAATGCTTTATGTGACATTTTCAATTGTATTTGGAAAATAATTTCAGAGGGAGATTTTGGTGCTTTTGAAGATCAAGAGTGTTTGAACGACCCAACAGAGCAAGGCAAGCCATGACACCCATTTCATGCATGCATTTCTATAGCATTGCATCTTTATATGCAATAGGTTAAATTATTTGCTATAGATAAATTATGGTAATATTTAGATACATAAGTATTGTGTTGAACCACTATATTTGACAAATGAGCTTAGTGGTTGATCTTGAGTCACCTGTCCGGGCATACTCGTGCAACCACATTTGCCGGTATGGGACGGCCTTGACTTGGCCCGACTGCGTGATCTTTCACCGGTACCTCCAAAGACGGAGGGTTATGCACGCGTGCTACCCTGATCAGGTAGGCGGTGATAACCCTGTGAGCCCAGTTGATAGATGAGTTTGTGCCGGTGTCCCCGTTTGGGACAGTGTAGCCCCCGTTTGGGACTACTTGGTTTGGCCACGAGGGTGGCAGGTGTCATGAGGACACAGGGGCCACCCAAGGCAAGCCTCCGGGGGAGGATGAGTGCCGGTGGTACGATGAAAGAGTCACGGATCAGGCAGGTTTTGTTGAAGCAACGCTGGTCCACCCGAGTGGGATCACGAGGCCAGGTGCTTCATGGTGTGGGTAAAGTGCGCAACCTCTGCAGAGTGTAAAAATCTTTTCGAATAGCCGAGTCCACGGTATTGGACAGCCCGTCCAGACCTCACTAGGTGTAAATCATATCCATGATAGTAATGATGGAGAACTCGTCTGGTGTTCGGAAGTACTCGATGGTTATGAGTATTCCGAGGGTTGTGGAACAACCCGGAAGAGAGTAAGTTGATCGGTAACAGTAAGTAAATTGCCTTGATGATATCATGTTGACTGCTATGCTATTGTTTGCTGCATTACTTGGTTGTTGTGAGCTTGCGAGTACATTCAAAGTACTCACCTGGCGTATCATGCCAGATGCAGGAGAATCCGAGGACGGAGGTCCTGAGGGTTCGTGCTACGATAACTAGGATGTGTCCACAGCAGTGTCCCTGTGGATGGAGTTGCGCTATGTTCCGCTACGCCGTAGAAGTACTTAGTATTCCGAGGCCCTGCTATGTGACATAAATAATGTAGATACTGTCATAGCACCGAGGGTGCCTTTGGCCTCGTCATCATTGTAAGATATGTGCTTGTACTTGACTGCTATCAATAAAAGTTCAGTTCTGTTCTGTACCAAGTTGTTGTGTGTTTCCAGAAGACATGATCTCTGGGTTGGAAACATGGGTAATCCGGTTCTCTGAGCCGGGGTGCCACAACGCTTGGTATCAGAGCCGTGCTGACTGTAGGACACCCTAGTTAACCCACGCTAGAATTGCGATTAGTGTAGGATCTTGAGTGTGCGTATTTCTTGCTGCATTTGATTGTTGCATAGCATGCATCCTGATTCATTGTTTCACTAACCGTTGGCATTGTGAGTGTAGATGGCACCAGTTCCATACCACTATCATTTTGAGCCTGCACCCTCCACCTTTCCAGTACTGCTCCGGAACGTCTAGCTTCGACTATACCCTCACGGCGAAGATCCAGTGTACCAGGTGTTTCGGGAGCAGCTTGCCGAGTCGGTATACGAGTACCATGCAGAGGCTTTCCTGGTCGCGAGCTCAGACCTTGGTTGCTACTGTCGCTCTACCAAGGGCGGAACGACTTCCACCCCGGAGTTGGCGATCCAGTTTGCCGCTATGGAGGCTCTCACCGACTTGCGCTTCCATGAGGTTGAGATGCAGACTCATCCAGGTTTCTTCCACTATCCCACCCTGTCGCCTACGACAGGGCGAGTCATCTTTGCTCCTATTGACCCGGCGTGTGACCGTGCGACTGTTGTGCTGTCTCGCTATCTGAACGCCAGCTATCGTACGATCATATCTCTGGCTGAGGAGCTGTCTCGTGTCTTAGGGGCACTTGCAGCCGTGACTCTAGCTCCACCTCCACCTCAGCCTATCTATCCACCCATATATCCACCACCAGTTCCACCTCCACCCAGATTTGAGGCTCCCTCTACCTCCACTGTGCCACCAGGCTCTTCGTTTGGTAGCCGTCGTGAGACCCCGGCTGAGTGGGCCTCACACCTTGCCACTCCAGCTGCTCCGATGCTGAGGCGTCGTGCTCTGTTTTCCTCAGAAGAAGAACCGTCCCAGCAGCGTCGTCGTGTTTCCTTTGATCCGGAGGATGAGATCCACGTCATCAGTTCCAACTCCGATTCAGGATCAGATGACAAGGAGTCTGTGGTCTGGCAGTGTTCGTGCCCTCAGTGCCACTAGAGTAGAGGTTTGAGTTGTTGATCATGCATCTTTGCATATGTCAACTGCCGTATGAGCAGTCTAGCCATGACATCCCCTCACTAGCTTGCCATGTATGATGTTGGGTTATCTTGCATAATTATGTGGTTTGCTTTATTCGCCCTTTTCGCGTAATTTCCTTTTGGTGTCATATAACTGTGTTTCCCTTATGGGTGTTGCTCATCGATTCGGTATTTTGCAATGGGAACAAATTTAGGATGAAGAGAAGTTGTAGCCAAGGCGGCGATGGAACCCCCGTTTGTCGATCCGCCAGACAAGCAGGTCAAGCACCAGAAGATTTACCACCCCCACCACCTCAAACACCAACCACTGACCAGATTATGTGGATGTTTGAGGAAAAGAGAAACCAGGATCTTATGGAATTCCTGAAAAGTATGCAAGTTATGGTAGGTCAGAACCTCAATCATAATGGATCACACTCCAGGTTGTCTGATTTCCAGTGCACCAAGCCCCCCAATTTTGGTCAAGTTGTGGATCCTATAGAAGCAGACGATTGGTTAAGGACCATAGAAAAGAAATTGGAAATAGCCCGTTGCGAGGATTCAGACAAGGTTCCGTTTGCCACTCACTACCTCGAAGGGCCAGCAGCTATTTGGTGGGATAACATAAAGGCAACATGGTCTTCCGAAGAAGAAATTACCTGGGAAAAGTTTAAGGAATTATTCCGCAAATATCATATTCCTACCGGCATAATGAAGGTGTAGCAAAGGGAGTTCCTTGCTTTGACACAAGGAAATATGTCGGTGGCAGAGTACCTCAATAAGTTCAACAATCTGTCACGGTACTCTACCTATGATGTGGCCACCGAAGAGAGGAAAATAGATCGGTTCCTGGGGGGACTGAATCACTTCCTTCGTTGTCAGCTATGCATGCTAGACTTTCCTGACTTTCAGACACTGGTGAACAAGGCCTTTATAGCCGAAAGGGAGCATAAGTCCGGACACGACAACCAAAAGCGGAAGTTTGAACCTAAGAAGGACAACCGTGAACCGTTTGTGCAAAAGCCACGTACCTGGCAGCCAGGCACATCTGAGTATAAGCCTACCTGGAGCAATGGCAGCAACAATAATAAGACAGTGGGCCAGACCAAGACCTTCGGCAAACAGCCCGTGATAGAGTACTGCTACCGCAACAATACATGCTTCACTTGCGGCCAGAGTGGACACTACTCCAAACAGTGCCCCACCAACAATGGGAGGTCATCCGCCGACGTCAAGCCATAGGTCAACACTATTGGACGCCCCCCAATCATAATGTCTGTCACGGACACGTCCACCATATCTCCCCTGAGGAAGCCTGCAAAGCTCCAGAAGTAGACCTTGGTATGTTTTCTGTTAACGACATACCTGCAGTAATTTTGTTTGATTCAGTGGCTTCTCACTCGTTTATTTCGCGGAGTTTTGCACTTTGCACAAATTTTCTCCGTCGCTTTTAGACAAAATCATGGTGGTACAATCCCCTGGCTCTCTGCTCAGAACCAATCTGATATATAGAGATCTGGAAATTTCGATACATGGGATTAAATTTCCAGCGGCTCTCATTGCCATCGAATCTTCGGGATTGGACGTAATACTGTGAATGGACTGGTTGACACCACACCAGGTGTGCATCAATTGTGCCAGCAGAACAGTAACACTGGTTAACCCCACCGGACAAATAGTTCAATTCCTTGCCAGCACGATGAGAACGAGGAAGGGAATGGCATACCAAACTACCGCCACGGATATGAACTTGATTCCGGTAGTTTGCGAATTTCTGGATGTATTTCCTGAAGAATTACCAGGGATGCCTCCTGACCGGGAGTTGGAATTTGCAATCGAAGTGGTTCCCGGCACCGCCCCAATTTACAAGAAATACTATCGTATGCCAGGTCCAGAGTTGGCTGAGCTAAAGAAGCAACTGGATGAATTGTTGCAAAAAGGGTATATTCGCCCAAGTATCTCGCCATGGGGGTCACCAGTGCTCTTCGTCAAGAAGAAGGATGGAAGTCTACGTATGTGTGTAGACTATCGCCAGCTAAACGAGGTCACTATCAAGAATAAGTACCCGCTTCCTCGCATTGATGACTTGTTCGACCAGCTGAACGGAGCCCGGGTATTCTCTAAGATTGACCTCCGAACCGGATATCATCAGCTAAAAATCAGGAAAGTGGACATTCCCAAGACAGCGTTCACCACCCGATATGGCCTGTATGAATTTACAGTCATGTCATTTGGATTGACAAATGCTCCAGCCTACTTCATGAGCATGATGAATAAAGTCTTCATGGACTTTCTGGATAAATTCGTGGTGGTGTTCATCGACGATATCCTGATATATTCCAAAAATGAAGAAGAGCATAAGCAGCATCTCCGAGCTGTCCTGGAAAGATTAAGAGACCACCGCCTGTACGCCAAGTTCAGCAAATACGAATTTTGGCTAAAGGAGGTAGGATTTCTGGGGCACATTCTGTCTGAACAAGGAGTAGCCGTTGACCCCAGCAAGGTAACTGCGGTGCTGAATTGGAAGACACCAGCCACGGTGACCGAAGTCCGTAGCTTCCTGGGATTGGCAGGCTATTACCGATGTTTCATAGAATGCTTCTCTAAAATAGCCAAGCCCCTGACGGAGTTGCTCAAGAAGAATCAAAGGTTCGTCTGGACGACGAAATGCGACAGCAGTTTCCTAGAGTTAAAGACCAGGCTTACTACAGCACCTGTCCTAGTCCTTCTAGACATACATAAAGGTTTCAACATCTACTGTGATGCTTCCAGACGAGGGATCGGCTACGTACTAATGCAAGAAGGGAAGGTTGTGGCCTATGCTTCCAGACAACTACGACCCCATGAGGAGAACTACCCTACCCATGATCTGGAGTTAGCAGCCGTAGTACATGCCCTGAAAATTTGGAGGCATTACCTCATTGGACAACGCTGTGAAATATACACGGACCATAAGAGTCTCAAATATATCTTCACCCAACCTGACCTGAATCTCAGGCAGAGGACATGGCTTGAACTAGTCAAGGACTATGACATCGGGATAAATTATCAACCGGGGAAAGCTAATGTGGTCGCGGACGCTCTCAGCAGAAAACAAGGCACCGTAAATGCACTTATGGGAAGTCTGCATCCAAGGCTACAAGAAGAGTCCGCTGAGCTCAACATGGTGCTATGCGGCCCAACTACCTCGGACACGTTGGAAATCACTCCCACCCTTATAGAAGAAATTAAGAAGGCCCAAGAGCCCGACGAAGAAATCAGGAAGATCAAGGAGCTGATTCTGATAGGGAAAGCCAAGTCCTTCCACGTGGATGACCAAGGCACTGTATGGTTTGAAAAGCGCATATGTGTGCCTGATCAAAATAACCTGAGACAGCAGATACTCAGGGAAGCTCATGAGTCCTCATACTCTATCCACCCGGGAGGCACAAAAATGTATCAGGACCTGAGAGAGACATTTTGGTGGCTAGGAATGCGAAGAGATATAGCATATTATGTCGCCTGCTGTGATCTCTGCAACAAGGTTAAGGCGGAACACCAGAAACCCGCTGGGCTACTACAACCCTTACCGGTACCCTAGTGGAAGTGGGACGACATATGCATGGACTTTATTGTTGGACTACCCAAGTCAACAAGAGGCAACGATGCTATTTGGGTCATTGTGGACATACTCACGAAAGTGGCTCACTTCATTCCAGTAAAGACCACTTTCAACGCAAATCAGCTGGCACAACTCTGCATGTCCCGGATAGTTAGTCTCCATGGAGTCCCTAAGTCCATCACATCAGACAGAGGTTCCCTATTCACCTCAGCATTCTGGCTGCGACTACACCAAGCTCTGGGGACTAAGCTGAAGCATAGCACGACATACCACCCGCAGACAGACGGGCAGACAGAGAGAGTGAACCAGATACTGGAGGATATGCTTTGGTCATGTGTTCTCACCCATGGACCCAAATGGGAAGACAGTCTACCTTATGCGGAATTCTCCTATTACAACAGCTATCAGTCAAGTCTGAAGATGTCACCATTTGAGGCATTATACGGACGAAAGTGCCGCACCCCATTGAACTGGTCTCAGACAGGGGATAGCAGAATTTTTGGTACAGACTTGATGCTCGAGGCTGAGAAGCAAGTCAAGGACATCCAAGAGTGCCTTCGAGTAGCCAAGTCCCGACAGAAGAGCTACTATGATCCAAAGCACCGAGAAGTGACCTTTGAACCCGGAGAATATGCGTACCTCCGAGTAACCCCCATGAAGGGAGTGAAGAGATTCCATACTCGGGGAAAGCTTGCACCAAGATATATCGGCCCATTTCCAGTGGTTGCTAGAAGAGGCAGAGTAGCATATCAGTTGGAATTACCACCAGAATTGTCTGAAGTGCATGATGTTTTTCATATATCACAATTAAGGAAGTGCATTGCACCACCAATCAAACAAGCGGACATGAGTGAGTTAGAACTGGCAAAAGACCTAACCTACGAAGAGAAACCTGTCAGGATCCTGGATGAAATGGAAAGAACTACCAGGAGCAAGGTGATCAGGTTTTACAAGGTGCTATGGGAGCACCACACAGAGGAAGAGGCCACATGGGAAAGGGAAGACTTCCTAAGATCTGCATACCAGTACTTGTTCCCTGAGCAACCGAATCTTGAGGACGAGATTCATCCTAAGGGGGGTAGGTTTGTGACACCCTGATTTTGGCAACTTTTTCTTTCCAAAAACATTTGGGTTTTAATTGCAATTCAGTTGATTTTCAAAAACCCTTTCAGTTGAATTGACCTATGTCTTGTTGAATTTTTCTTCAAGCAGCCCAAAACCTTTGTCATCTTGATAAAACCCTTCCATGCCTCTCTTGGACATTTTTCCAACATTTAATCTTTTTCCTATTAATCCTTTTCTTATTTTGGGAATTTATGTCATTACTATGGGTTGTGAAGCAACCTATAGTTTGGGTGGCCAGTTAATTCTCAAATTTTCCCACATCTTCTCATCATCATATGATTCCATAATCTCCAAAAATATTTTATTGCCCAATGGGAAATTTTGGCCAGAATAATTATTTTGTTCCTGACCAGAATCTATCCATTGTGAAGCAACCCCATTTTTCCTATCTCAGAAAATTCCCAATAAATTCCTCAAGCTCCTAGGGATCCTATTTAACCCCAATATCCAAAAACATCATCTGGTCCAATACAAATTTTGAGCAGCAGGACCCTGTCAAGTTTTTGTTAGTTTTGAACCTTTGTGAAGGAAGTACCAGCTAGGGGTGCACAATTGATCTACAAATTTTGTGGCATGTGTGCACTACCAAATAACTTCTTTCCACCAAGTTTCATCATTAGCAGAGCATCTATGTGAGGACCACAAGCTCATTTGTATTCTGGACCAGAATGATGGTTTTCAAAGCAACCCTAACCATTTCTTTCTCAAATTTTGCCAGTCCATAGTCCTTCTAACCTAGAACACCCCAGACAACTCACTTGGCTTGTAGCACAACTCATTTCTCCTCTAGATCTTCCCCAAGTTTCTGACCAGAAAATGTAGTTGATGCTACACTTCAGCTCAGTGGGTATCAGGCCGAACCAGTGGCACGTTGGGACTCCCAGACCCAGGGTCGATGCACCAGACAAGATCTGGCAGGATGGTTCACGCCATGTGTGCTAATGCACGCGGTGACCACATGGCCAACCCTACCAAAGTCGCGCTCTGAGCATCGCCAGGCTCGGGTCCCTTCGGAGGCCGACGACCGCGTAGCCGTACGCTGTCTGCACGCGCCGACGACCTCTCCACCGTCCACGTAGCCGCTCCAAGGCCTTCTCCCTCCTCCCAGAGCCTTCTCCCTTGCCGGAAACGCGCTCGCCAGATACGGCCACCGTGCGCCATGGGCAGCACAGTGGTAGTACGGCAGCCGCGCTGGCTGTCTTCTTCCCAGCGAGCCGTCGCTTCTCGCATTAACTCTCTGCCCTCCTCCATCACCTCACCTTGCTCCGCGATGGCCAGCTCACCCCCAGCTTCGATAGCTTCTTCCCGTGGTGCCATCCAGATCGGGCACCCGCCGCCCCGCCTATATATAGCCATGGCCAGCCCTCCAGAGCTCGCCACCATCCCTAGCCATCATCCAATCGAGCCCTAGTAGCGAGCCAAGGCCGAGAGGCCCTCTGGCCTCGAGTTTTGCCAGGTGATCCGCCGTCACCCGTAGCTACACCCGCCGGAGAGGAAGAAGACGACCCTGTCAGGCAGCCTCTGGAGACGCTGCGGGTACGTAGAGGACCGCCCTCGTGTGCTCTTTCCATCCCCGCAGTCGCCGGACCCCATCGCCCTCTCCATCACCAGCGACCACCGCCGGAGCTCCGCCCTCTCTCTGGTCTCTCTCCCCCTTTCTGTTTTAAATCAAGCCGACCCCACCCGTCAGCGGGTCAGCCAGCGCCCAAAGCGGTACGCTAGTGGAAGCGTACTCAGACTTTACACCTTCGACGTGGCCGGCTGTGGTTTTTCTGGAATCCTATTTTTATTCAATTTAAAACAGAGCTTTGACTCAACTTTGACCATTAATAACTTTTTATTTATAGCTCTAATTCAATTGATTCTTTTTGCACTGAGTTGGTATTGAGCCCCTTTATTTACTGACAAATTTTGGTATTTTTCCTATGCCTACAGAATTTCTGTTTAATAGAAATGCTTTATGTGACATTTTCAATTGTATTTGGAAAATAATTTCAGAGGGAGATTTTGGTGCTTTTGAAGATCAAGAGTGTTTGAACCACCCAACAGAGCAAGGCAAGCCATGACACCCATTTCATGCATGCATTTCTATAGCATTGCATCTTTATATGCAATAGGTTAAATTATTTGCTATAGATAAATTATGGTAATATTTAGAGACATAAGTATTTTGTTGAACCACTATATTTGACAAATGAGCTTAGTGGTTGATCTTGAGTCACCTGTCCGGGCATACTTGTGCAACCACAATTGCCGGTATGGGACGGCCTTGACTTGGCCCGACTTCGTGATCTTTCACTGGTACCTCCAAAGAGGGAGGGTTATGCACCCATGCTACCCTGATCACGTAGGTGGTGATAATCCTGTGAGCCCAGTTGATAGATGAGTTTGTGTCGGCGTCCCCGTTTGGGACAGTCTGTCCCCGTTTGGGACTTTGTAGCCCCCGTTTGGGACTACTTGGTTTGGCCACAAGGGTGGCAGGTGTCATGAGGACACAGGGGCCACCCCAGGCAAGCCTCCGGGGGAGGATGAGCACCAGTGGTACGATGAAAGAGTCACGGGTCAGGCAGGTTTTGTTGAAGCAATGCTGGTCCACCCGAGTGGGATCACGAGGCCAGGTGCTTCATGGTGTGGGTAAAGTGCGCAACCTCTGCAGAGTGTAAAAATCTATTCGAATAGCTGAGTCCACGGTATTGGACAGCCCGTCCAGACCTCACTAGGTGTAAATCATATCCATGATAATAATGATGGAGAACTCATCTGGTGTTTGGAAGTACTCGATGGTTATGAGTATTTCGAGGGTTGTGGAACAACCCGGAAGAGAGTAAGTTGATCGGTAACAGTAAGTAAATTGCCTTGATGATATCATGTTGACTGCTATGCTATTGTTTGCTGCATTACTTGCGAGTACATTCAATATACTCACCTGGCGTATCATGTCAGATGCAGGAGAAGCCGAGGACGGAGGTCCTGAGGTTTCGTGCTACGATAACTAGGATGTGTCCACAGCAGTGTCCCTGTGGATGGAGTTGCGCTATGTTCCGCTACGCCGTAGAAGTACTTAGTATTCCGAGGCCCTGCTATGTGACATAAATAATGTAGATACTGTCATAGCACCGAGGGTGCCTTTGGCCTCGTCATCATTGTAAGATATGCGCTTGTACTTGACTGCTATCAATAAAAGTTCAGTTCTGTTCTGTACCAAGTTGTTGTGTGTTTCCAGAAGACATGATCTCTGGGTTGGAAACATGGGTAATCCGGTTCTCTGAGCCGGGGTGCCACAACGCTTGGTATCAGAGCCGTGCTGACTGTAGGACACCCTTTGTTAACCCGCGCTAGAATTGCGATTAGTGTAGGATCTTGAGTGTGCGTATTGCTTGCTGCATTTGATTGTTGCATAGCATGCATCCTGATTCATTGTTTCACTAACCGTTGGCATTGTGAGTGTAGATGGCACCAGTTCCATACCACTATCATTTTGAGCCTGCACCCTCCACCTTTCCAGTACTGCTCCGGAACGTCTAGCTTCGACTATACCCTCACGGCGAAGATCCAGTGTACCAGGTATTTCGGGAGCAGCTTGCCGAGTCGGTATACGAGTACCATGCAGAGGCTTTCCTGGTCGCGAGCTCAGACCTTGGTTGCTACTGTCGCTCTACCAAGGGCGGAACGACTTCCACCCCGGAGTTGGCGATCCAGTTTGCCGCTATGGAGGCTCTCACCGACTTGCGCTTCCACGAGGTTGAGATGCAGACTCATCCAGGTTTCTTCCACTATCCCACCCTGTCGCCTACGACAGGGCGAGTCATCTTTGCTCCTATTGACCCGGCGTGTGACCGTGCGACTGTTGTGCTGTCTCGCTATCTGAACGCCAGCTATCGTACGATCATATCTCTGGCTGAGGAGCTGTCTCGTGTAATATTTAGATACATAAGTATTGTGTTGAACCACTATATTTGACAAATGAGCTTAGTGGTTGATCTTGAGTCACCTGTCCGGGCATACTCGTGCAACCACATTTGCCGGTATGGGACGGCCTTGACTTGGCCCGACTGCGTGATCTTTCACCGGTACCTCCAAAGAGGGAGGGTTATGCATGCGTGCTACCCTGATCAGGTAGGCGGTGATAACCCTGTGAGCCCAGTTGATAGATGAGTTTGTGCCGGTGTCCCCGTTTGGGACAGTGTAGCCCCCGTTTGGGACTACTTGGTTTGGCCACGAGGGTGGCAGGTGTCATGAGGACACAGGGGCCACCCAAGGCAAGCCTCCGGGGGAGGATGAGTGCCGGTGGTACGATGAAAGAGTCACGGGTCAGGCAGGTTTTGTTGAAGCAACGCTGGTCCACCCGAGTGGGATCACGAGGCCAGGTGCTTCATGGTGTGGGTAAAGTGCGCAACCTCTGCAGAGTGTAAAAATCTATTCGAATAGCCGAGTCCACGGTATTGGACAGCCCGTCCAGACCTCACTAGGTGTAAATCATATCCATGATAGTAATGATGGAGAACTCGTCTGGTGTTCGGAAGTACTCGATGGTTATGAGTATTCCGAGGGTTGTGGAACAACCCGGAAGAGAGTAAGTTGATTGGTAACAGTAAGTAAATTGCCTTGATGATATCATGTTGACTGCTATGCTATTGTTTGCTGCATTACTTGGTTGTTGTGAGCTTGCGAGTACATTCAAAGTACTCACCTGGCGTATCATGCCAGATGCAGGAGAATCCGAGGACGGAGGTCCTGAGGGTTCGTGCTACGATAACTAGGATGTGTCCACAGCAGTGTCCCTGTGGATGGAGTTGCGCTATGTTCCGCTACGCCGTAGAAGTACTTAGTATTCCGAGGCCCTGCTATGTGACATAAATAATGTAGATACTGTCATAGCACCGAGGGTGCCTTTGGCCTCGTCATCATTGTAAGATATGCGCTTGTACTCGACTTCTATCAATAAAAGTTCAGTTCTGTTCTGTACCAAGTTGTTGTGTGTTTCCAGAAGACATGATCTCTGGGTTGGAAACACGGGTAATCCAGTTCTCTGAGCCGGGGTGCCACAACCATCCATACACAAACCATGGCTGACCGAATCCATGGATGCCTGCCAACATACAGCTGTCCAAAGGAGTTTTGTTTAATTTATTTTGATAATGCAGGACTGAGCATCCTTTTTACCAGCCTCTCTCATGTAATGACGGCGAATAAATGACCGTCCTGAGAATAACTCACTTAGCATGGAAAATATTGACAGCCTCGTCGATCCATGAGCGAGACGAGTGCACAAAATGGATGTCTAATTGAATATTTAGAGATGGCACATACAAATTTACTTGGAACAGCAGGGTAATACCGAATATAGGTAGGTATAGTGGACTCATGTGGAATAACTTGGTTTAAGGGTTTTGGATGCACAAGCAGCATTCCCGCTTAGTACAGGTGAAGGCTAGCAATAGATTGGGAAGCAACTAGCTAGAGAGCAACAACGGTCATAAACATGCATTGCGAATAATTAACATTGGACGTAGCATGAGTAGGATATGAACACTATGAATTTAAACATCATAAAGGCGGCATTGGTTTTGATTCAACTACATGTTTGCACATGGGCCAAGTCAAACTGCTCGAATTACTCAGAGGGAAATACCATACTACCATACCATATTATAACCATTTTAATGCATGTTGATACACAAGATAAATCATTATCAACTCCTAGCTATTTAGGCATGGCATGAGAAGCTATAATTTCTAATGATCATCACAAACATGTTTACTCATGATATACTGAATCAGGATCAAACTGGCTAAACATATTTACAAAAAACAAAAAACAAGAAGAGTTCATACCAGCTTCCTTTGCCACGATCACTTCATCAAATTTCGTCATGATCACCTTTCACTTGCACGACCAAATGATATAATAATAATAATACTGCAAGAATGCCGTGAAATAAGTTGGAATCTCCAGGGCAGATTTAGACAAAGGAGAAGACCAGGAAAAATTGGCTCTCTGTTAGATCATAAATAAAGCATATAAGAGCCGCTCAACATTTACATCGTGGTCTTCTCCTTTCACGAGCTGAACAAAAAGAAAAGAAATTTAGAGAAACACACTAAAATATTTTTTGGAGTTTTTATTTTTGTTAAGCAAGGAAATAGACTAAAGGAAAACTAGAACCAGAAAAACTATGTACACGGGAAAGCTCCCAACATGCAAAGGAAATCTTTTTCAGTTTTCTTTCTAATCCTACAACTAAAGAATTAAGGAAATGAAAAACCGAAACGAAGCGAGAAATATTTTTGGATTTTCAAAGTTTTTCTTCAAACACACAAGAAGAATGCAGAAACATAAAGCTAACATTAATATACAATGAAAGAGGATGAACACCGACAATTTATGTGAAGTGTGAGAACATGAATGTAATGTCGCTGAGAAATACATAATCCCCCAAGCTTAGGCTTTTTCCTAGCTTGGTAATCACCACTGCTGATCTGGGTAATGGTTGAAGTGATAGCTCGTGGAGGCATTCCTAGTTGCCTCCTCCGCTAGACGAGCAGCCTCTATCGCAGCCTTATACTCCTGCACCTCGTTATCAAGAACATAATATCTTTGTCGAGCCGGAAAGTTAAAGAGGGCAGGCACAGGCAAAGTGATAGACATATGCGTGTATTTCCCAAATATTAAGTTGTACTCATAACCCCTAGCACGGTTCACAAGGAATTCATGAGAACGCATAGCTTCATAATCTAAGTATCTGTCTGGAAAAATGGGGTCATTAGGTTAAGGTAACACTCCCAATTTTGCAACTACGCGGGAAGCATAGATGCCTCCATACAATTCACCATTACTAGAGTTGGAGTGCAACCTTCGGGCAATAATTGCATGAAGGTTAAAGCATTGTTCGCTAGTCACAGCAGTATGTATGAGACTCAAGTCAGGGGCACATAATGCAATGCACTCTTGTTTTCCTACTACGCATTTCCCATTGAACAATGCAAAATAATGGATAGAGGGAAATTGTATACTATTAATTCTAGCTTGCATTACTCCTCTATCTTCTCCTGCGCAAAGAATCCTGAGAAACATATTATAATCAATTGCGAAGGTTTCTCGAGCAGGCCCCAAAGTGGAATTTTGCAAGCAACCAAGAATTCTTCTAGAGTCAAGCAACCAAGAATTTTTGGAGAATCTTGTTCAATTCTTTTAGGATGACCTTCAGGGTAAAGAGGTTCTTGAGTCATTCTACCTCCTCTAGTCACTACTCTAAGAGCATGATCATTCATGTTATTATTCATTTCAACAAGCAAATAGTTTTGTGACTTAGCAACTTGGTCTAATTGGGTGTGAACCCTAGAAGCATGTTTATCTACACCCTTCATCATTTGCAATTCTAAACATTAAATCACTGAAGCGGTCTATCATCATGGCTTTACGTCGCAATTGATTCTTACATAGTTATTGAAGTGTTCTTGCTTAACAACGTAATTATCAAATTCATTCATGCATTGTAAAGGAGTCTTAGTATAAGGTATATCACTTTCATTAAAGGAACGAAGAGAGTTTACCTCTACCGCTGTGTCGGGGTGTCAGGTCCATGTATTTCTTCAATAGGCGGTAATTTCTTGACATCCTCGGTTTTAATACCTTTCTCTTTCATAGATCTTTTTGCTTCTTGCATGTCTTCAGGACTAAGGATTAAAATACCTCTTTTCTTTTGAATAGGTTCCGGAGGTGATTCAGGAAGTGTCCAATCATCGGCATTATTCAATATGTTATTCAATAATTCTTCAGCTTGTCCAACAGTTCTTTCGCTAAAAACACAGCCAGCACAACTATGTAGGAAATCCCTAGAAGCATCGGTTAGTCCATTATAATGAAGTATTTCATTCCTTTCAAGAGGACAATCAGGCAAAGCTCTTAGTAATCGGAGAAGCCTCCTGCAAGCTTGAGGGAGATTCTCCTCTTCAATTTTAGCAAAGTTAAATATTTCCTGTAAGGCAGTTTGTTTCTTATGAGCAAGAAAATATTTTTTAGAAAAGTAGTAAAGCATATCCTGGGGACTACGCATACAACCAGAAGCAAGTGAAAGGAACCATTCCTTGGCCTCGGCTTTTAGCAAAAAAGGAAAAAGCTTAAGGATATAATAGTAGCGAATCTTTTCATCATTGGTAAACAAAGCAGCAATATCATTCAGTTTCGTAAGGTGTTCGACAACAGTTTCATTTTCGTAACCATGGAAAGGATGAGACTCTACTATAGGAATTAACTCAGGGTCTACAGAGAACTCATAATCCTTATCAGTAACAAATATAGGAGAAGTAGCAAATTTAGGATCACGTTTCATTTTCTCCATCATAGATTTTTCTTTTAGTTTGCACAATAGTTTCTTCATGTCATCTCTATCCTTACAAGAAGGAAAGTCTCTAGCTACCTCGCCATCCATAACATAACCTTCAGGTACATGAGGCAATTCATATCTATTAGGTGAGCGAGGGGTAATAGGTGATTCAAAATCTTCCTCGGTTTCAACATTCCCAAGTTCTCTAGCTTTAGCAATATGAGCATCAAGTAATTCATTCAGTGGCACGGATTCAGTTTCAACATGTGTAGCAATAGTTTCATCATTAATTTCATAAGTAGCATCATCAAGTTCATGTGACATATCAGGACAATCAACAGGTGGTGGTGTAGCAAGTTGATCGAAAACAGTAGGTGAATCTAAAGCAGAGCTAGATGGAAGTTCCTTACCTCCTCTCGTGCGAAAGGGGACGATCTTAGTTCGATTGTCCTTCAGATTTTTCATAGTAGCAATTGGATATCCTTCAAGTTAACACAATAAACAGAGCTATGCTCCCCAGCAACGGCGCCAGAAAAAGGGTTCACAAGGAATTCATGAGAACGCATAGCTTCATAATCTAAGTATCTGTCAGGCAAAATGGGGTCATTAGGTTCAGGTAACACTCCCAATTTTCCAGCTATGCGGGAAGCATAGATGCCTCCATACAATTCATCATTACTAGAGTTGGAGTGCAACCTTTGGGGAACAATTGCACCAAGGTTAAAGCGTTGTTCGCTAGTCACAGCAGTATGTATGAGACTCAAGTCAGGGGCACATAATGCACTGCACTCTTGTTTTCCTACTACGCATTTCCCATTGAACAATGCAAAATAACGGATAGAGGAAAAAATTTATACTATTAATTCTAGCTTGCGTTACTCCTCTATCTTCTCCTACGCAAAGACTTCTGAGAAACATATTATAATCCATTGTCGAAGGTTTCTCGAGCAGGCCCCAAAGTGGAAGTTTGCAAGCAACCGAGAATTCTTCTAAAGTCATGCTAAAAGATTTCTCATAAAGTTTAAATAATACTCTAGAATCACGTGATTGATAGTGAAACCCGTGTGTGAACACACGGGTAATGTTATAGTGTTGGACACACTTATCGGCAAGGAAGTCGGTGAGGCCGGTATTATCAAAAAATGATCGAATTCTTCCTTGATACCAACACCTATAATGAACTCATCGCTTGGCCACTGACACGATTTTGCGTCGGCCATGACTATCTGATTAGCCATGGGCTCAATATAGGCTTTCCGAACCGAACCCCCGTTTGACGACTCACCTGAAGAATGCCTCCTTGAGGAGCTCCACCTAAAGTAACTCATCTTCCCAAACACAATTTTCTCAATAGGGATGTGTATTTCCCCAACCATGAGATTATAATACTTCTTCTTCTTGGCAGTAGGTAGAGGAATTGTAAAATCTCCAATGATAACCGTAGGAATAGGATCAATGACATTAATATTATTAATTAACCAAAGTTTGCTTCTTCTGAAAGTGCACGGTGTGTTGCTTGCCATTGACATGAAAAGTAACCTTGCTTTTATTGCAATCAATAACAGCCCCTGCAGTATTTAGAAAGGGTCTACCAAGGATGATCGACATATTTTCGTCCTCGGGCATATCAAGAATAACAAAGTCTGTTAAGATAGTAACATTTGCAACTACAACGGGAACGTCCTCGCAAATTCCAATAGGTAAAGCAGTGGATTTATCATCCATTTTCAAAGATATTTCATTAGGTGTGAGCTTACTCAATTCAAGTCTTTTATAAAGGGAGAAAGGCATAACACTAACACAAGCCCCTAAATCACATAAAGCAGTTTTAACAAAATTTCTTTTGATAGAACAAGGTATTGTGGGTATACCCGGATCTCGCAACTTCTTAGGCACTCCACCATCAAAACAATAATTAGCAAGCATGGTAGCAATTTCATTTTTCAGGTATTTTTCTTTTGTTGGTAATAATATCTTTCATACACTTAGCATACGAAGGCATTTTCAATACATCCGAGTGCGCAAAAAGACAGGTCTAATCATTTTAGCAAAGCACTCAAAATCTTCATCGTCCCTACTTTTAGTGGGCTTACGAGGGAATGGCATGGGTTTTTGAACCCATGGCTCTCTTTCCCTTCCATATTTTCTGGGAACAAAGTCTCTCTTATCATAACGTTTATTTTTAGAAGGTGGGTTATCAAGATCCTCAGCAGGCTTAATTTCCACATCATTATCATTTTCTTTGTTACCATCTGGTTGAGCATCTAGTGAGCATCATCGTGATTATCATTTTCATTATCACTAGGTGTATGTTCACTACCAGATTGTGTCTCAGCATCAGAAACATAAACTTCATTATGTTTCCCAACAGGTTTTTCTATAACAGGTTCACTAGAAGCATGCAATTTCCTATCATATTTCTTTTTCTTCTTCTTCTTAGATGAACTAGGTGCATCTTCATTAATTTTTGGAGAATCTTGTTCAATTCTTTTAGGATGAGCTTCAGGGTAAATAGGTTCTTGAGTCATTCTACCTCCTCTAGTCACTACTCTAACAGCATGATCATTCATATTATTATTCATTTCAACAAGAAAATCATTTTGTGACTTAGCAACTTGGTCCAATTGGGTGTGAACCATAGAAGCATGTTTACCTAGACCCTTCACATCATTTGCAATTATAAACATTAAGTCACTCAAGCGGTCTATCATCATGGCATTTCGTCGCAATTGATTCTTGGGGTTTTTACATATGTGCCCCAGTTTCCTTATTTGTACTCATTCACCCCCACGCTCTTAACTTTTGCTCATGTTTCCCCACTCCCTTGTCCGAAACCCTCAAAAATGGTTACAACGTTGGATGCCGTCGGGTCAATCGTTTGACCGTTAACCTCTGACGAGTGGGGCCGTGTCAGAACGACTTCTCCTTTGACCAATCTGACATGTGGGACGCATTGAGACACGTTGGATGGGCTTTCCTGAACATCGAGCTCGAGCCCTACAGCATCGCGCCGCTCCGCCCCCTCTGCTGCCGTCATGCCCTCCGCCAGATATACCCCCCACATCCCCATCTGGATTAAGCAGCGACGTCGGGGGAGATGTCAGGGGAGCAGGCTCGCAAGCTCGTCGACCGTGGAGAGGATTGGGTGGAATCGGCGGTGGATAATTCATGAATTACACCTGGGTAAGCGTTGTTTTTCCCTCTAACTGATTTGCTGATTCGTAAATTCGGCCCTATTTGACTGCTAGTCACTTGAATCGTTCAAATTTTACTAAATTGTCCCGGCCTAACAGCACCTTATTTGAATCGAATAGGATTGATCCTGCGCTTGCTTTCCGCCTGTCGGTTAGGATGCAAGTTAGTGTGCTGCGCGGTAGAAAACCGCATATGCTTATTAGATTTTTCTATCCGAAGGTGGTAGAAACCAATATGTCATTCAAAGATTTGCTCGCGGAGCTCCGAAATTCTCCATATGGATCGAGCCCAGCCGATGCTGTTGAACTGAAATTTTTTAGCAGCACCGAGCAAAAATTTATACCACTAACTTGCGATGAGCATCTGGGATTGCTCTTTACTTTGAATGCTTTAAGCCGCTTCGGTAAAATCCATATCGAGGTGCTTCAGCCATGCAACGAAAGTGAGAAGGGGAAGGGTGTTCAGGAATCTTCTGCCTCTGCTAACGGAGAGCGCCCCAGCACTCCTTCTAGGTCAAAACCGAGCAGAGCTAGTGGTTCTAAAAGTCACAACATATCTGCTGCCGCTTCTTGTGCTGCTTCTCCTGTCGCTGTCGCTATCGCTGTCGATGTAGTACAGGATGGAGAGCCAGACAAAGAGGTGCCTCGACATGATGATGAGGATGAGAATATTTTCCCTGACCTTGTAGATATTGCCAGTAAACAAGCAATGGAAGATGAATTTCACGTGCAACCTATCAGCCGTGCTAGATTTGATGACATTGACGATGAAGAAAGGGAGGAGAACATCGACAACTTAGTTTTAGATGAATATGATGGTGAGGACATGCCAACAATTGAGTGGAACAGGGAAGATCCTCAGCTGGTTGTCGGCACCTTATTCCAGTCGATGGTGGACTATTGTAATGCAGTGGCTACATACTGCATTCTCACACAAAATACATATCTGATTGATAGGAGTGAGCCATCAATGTTCACTATTCGTTGCCCATATGATAGGTGTAGATGGAGGTTGCATGCATCACGTATGTTGATGAGCAAGTTCATTCAGGTTTGTGTAATTCAATTTATACTGATACTATTTTAAGATCATTGTGTAATGTTGTCAGATCATATTTTTTCAGATAAAAAGGAACCCACACCAGCACACTTGTCAACCTGGAGGGGGAGGGGGAAAGGCTAAAACAAAGCTAGCAAAGACTAGGTGGGTGGCAGATGCAGTTTTGGATTGGTTGAGAGAAAAACCAACACTTGGCCTAACAGAACTCCAAGGGAAGCTATTTGAGAAGTACAAGATTGTTATGCCTTACATGAGGATTTTTTATGCTAAGGAAATAGCTCTTGATATGATTAATGGTCCTTGGAATGAGAGCTTTCAGTTGCTCTACACATTTAAAGCTGAAGTGGAAGATGCTAGTCCAGGGAGTGCTGTAGAGATTGAGAAGCATACAGTTCCATACAAAATAAAAGGGAAGTCATTTGAGAAGGAGTGCTTCAGGAGGGCTTTTGTTTATTTCAAGGCTTGTTGGCAGGGGTTTCTGGATGGTTGCAGGCCCTATTTGGTTGTTGATGCATCTGCTTTGAATGGAAGGTGGAGAGGACAACTGGTGGCAGCTTCTGCAGTTGATGGACACAACTGGTTATTCCCAGTTGCATTTGGTGTGGTGGAGGCAGAGTCCGAGGAAAGTTGGGTATAGTTTCTATAGCATTTGCGCAACCTTATAGGTACATCCCCAGGTTTAGGTTTACACACATATGCTTGCAACGGTTTGGAGAGTGCAGTGGTAATTGTATTCCCTGGAGTGGAGCAGAGGGAATGTATGCGACACCTAGTGCAGAATTTCAGAAGCAAATTCAAAGGTAAAGTTTATGATGAGAACTTATGGCCAGCATCATACACATGAAGTGAGAGGAAGCATGAGCATCATTTGAGAGTGTTGTATGCTCACAATCCTCTGGTGAAGGAATACCTAGATGTACATCAGGGAAAGTTGGGGTCAATAAGCAAATTCAATGCAATATGCAAAGTGGACTATGTGACCAGCAACCTGGCAGAGTGTTTCAATGCAAAGATCAAGTCATTGAAAGGGCTTCTGATATGGCAAATATTTGATAAGATTCGGCAGATGATCATGATAAAGATGGCTCTTCGCAAAAGAATCGCAGAAACAGAATATGTTGGCCATCTCATGCTCCCATCTCTTATTAAGGCATTGCATGTCAAGGCAAGAGGACTGAACAAAATGAAATACATTCGAGCGGCGACACACGAGGCTGAGGTAACATATACTGACAGTAAAAACAGGGAATGGAGGTATCCAGTTAACCTAGCAACTAGGGAATAGAGTTATAGGCAATGGCAGCTCCGTGGGAAGCCATGCATACATGCCCTACATCTGATGACTATTATCAGTGGTGAAGATGGTGAAGTTGATCAATACATCTCTGAATATTTTTCCGTTGCCAAATTCAGGGCTGCTTATGCTTCCAATGTGCTTGCACTCTTGGGAAAAGACCAATGGAACATATTAGATCCAGGGTTCAAACTACATTCTCATGTACTGACTAGACCACTAGGAAGACCAAGGAAGAACAGGTACAGAAGAGTTGAAGAGGGTCATGTAAAAATACAACGTAAGTGCAATAAATGTGCAACCCTAGGGCACATTGCTAAGTAATGTACCAATCCAGTGGATGCTCCATTTGGATAAGAGGAAAAATGGGCAGCAACAAATGCAGAGGATAATGCAGCATTACAACAGATTGCAGCTAATGCAGCGGAGGATGAAGCATTAGAGCATATTGCAGCTAATGGAGGGGAGGATGAAGCATTAGAGAAGATTGCAGCTAATGCAGAGGAGGATGAAGCATTAGAGAAGATTGGAGCTAACATAGAGGAGAATGAAGCAACTGAATTAGCACTGCGTGCAGCTTGGTATGTGTGCAACAACCTTCCCTTTTTGTGCATTTCTTCTGTTTTGTATCGATGACTTATACTATTTTTTCTGTTTGATCTAGCTCTATGGAAATTAAAGGAAGAGGAGACAAAATGCCAAGAGAGAATGAAACTTTGGTTCAGCCATCATCCGCTGCAGAATTTGAAGTCATGGCTTATGAAGGTTTTGAAGATATTGAACCCTGTCAGCTGGCCAGTGGAAGTTCTCCGCTAGCACCTCGATAGCCACCAACGGAAGTGAAGACCAAAAGGAAGAAGAAAAAGGTGGATATCCCAGCTAGGGAAACCAGGAGCAAGTCTGTTAAACCATCTAGGAACACAAGGAGCAAGGCAAAGACACGAACTTCGAACGTTGAATGCAAGTTGTAAACTTTGAACTTTAAGGATTTGTAATAATTCAAAATTAGAGGAGAAATTTGAATTTGAACTAATATTTGGATTTTAAGGATTTGTAATAATTCGAAACTAGAGGCAACATTTGAAGTCCATTGCCGTGTGATGTGATGTTTGCAAAATTTGAATTATTGTTTGGGACTAAAGGCTTTGTTGTTGTTGTTGTTGTTCATGATGTTGGCTAAATTTGCATTATTACACGTGGAAAATTTTGAATAATAAAAAAATAAGTTCAGATCCTTCATATTGACACTAAAACGAAGCTTTGGTCATTTTCTTGATTTTTAAAAAAAAATCGTAAACCTAAACCCACTATCACTCTCTTCTCGAACTATATACTACCTCGTACGTGATAGCTCATTTTTGTGAAGGAGTTTTCATGAAAAAGTTCATAAACCAATATTTTTTTGTCATAACCATGTCACATACAACGGCATTTTTTTTGAATTAGTTATACTCATTTGAACTTCGAAATGGTAGCTCACCTCAAAAAAAGTTTTTTCATAAAAATGACCCTAAACCAAGTTTATATTTTTTAATGGTAACCATGTCTTATAAAACGACGATTCACGAAGGTTTCATATTTTTTTATTTAGTTAAGGTCATTTGAAAGTTGGTCAAACCTAAAATAACCCCGCTGACCGGCTCAAAACCCCGCAGCATCTCTCCAAACCCTAGCGTCAAACCGCAACCGTCCGATCATACCCTAGCGCCAAGTGACATCCCTTGGATATGGTCTTCTAGAAGGAATTCCGAGGGCAGGCTGCGCACCGTTGGAGCACATGGACTGCTCCCCATCGTTGGATCGTTGGGCGTTCCGTGAGACGGCGAGAGGTTGGTTCTGCTCGCCCACTGATACATCTCCGTCGTATCTATAATTTTTTATTATTTCATGCCAATATTATACAACTTTCACATACTTTTGGCAACTATTTATATGATTTATTGGACTAACCTATTGATCCAGTGCCCAGTGCCAGTTCCTGTTTTGTGTGTGTTTTTTGTTTCACAGAAATTCCATATCAAACGAAGTGCAAACGCGATAAAAATTTACGGAGATTTTTTTTGGAATATTTGTGAATTTTGAGAAGTGGAATCACTGCAAACGGAGACCCACAGTGGGCACGGAGTACCAGGGCACGGGCCAGGGCCCAAACGCGCCCTGGTGGAGCGTGCCCACCTCGTAGGTCGGTTGGAGTTATCCTTCGGGCGCAAAAAGGCTACTTTTTGGATAAAAATCCCCTCAAAACTTCAGCCCGATCGGAGGTACGGATCTCCGGGAGTATAAGAAACGGTTTTCGGCCAGAAAACGGGAATGCGAAACAGAAGAGAACAGAGAGGGAGATCCAATCTCGGAGGGGATCCTGCCCCTCCACCGCCATGGAGGCCATGGACTAGAGGGGGAACTCTCCTCCCATCTAAGGGGGAGGCCAAGGAAGAAGAAGAAGGAGAGGGGCTCTCTCCCCCTCTCTCCCGGTGGCGCCGGAACGCCGCCGGGGCAAGCATCGTGACTGCGATCTACATCAACAATCTTGACGCCGTCAACACCAACTCTCTCCCCCCTCTTGCAGCGGTGTAACTCCTCTCTTCCCCGCTGTAATCTCTACGTAAACATGGTGCTCAACTCCATATATTATTTCACAATGATATTTGGCTATCCTATGATGTTTGAGTAGATCTCTTTTGTCCTATGGGTTAATTGTGGTATGATGTTATGGATGTGAGTTGTATAATGATATGGTTCTGTCCTACCGTGCCCTCCGTGCCGCGCAAGCAGAGGGATCCCCGCTGTAGGGTGTTGCAATACGTTCAAGATTCTCTTATGGTGGGTCGCGTGAGTGACATAATACACAGACCCGAGTAAGGGGGTTGTTGCGTATGGGAGTAAAGAGGACTTGATACCTAATGCGATGGTTGGATTTTACCTTAATGATCTTTAGTAGTTGTGGATGCTTGCTAGAGTTCCAATCATAAGTGCATATGATCCAAGTAGAGAAAGTATGTTAGCTCATGCCTCTCCCTCATTGATTATAACAAGTATCTGTCGTATCATATTCAATTACCTAGGGACAATCTTTTTCTTGCGTTACACAAAATACTTGCTACAAAACTATTTACTTTTATTGTGCTTTTATTAAAACAGCACCTAACTTTTATTTCCACATTCTTTATTATCTTGCAAAGTACTTCTAGTTTCATTCCCGCAAAGTAGTTTCATACTTGTTCTAGGTAAAGCAAGCATTAGCGCGCGTAGAGTTGTATCAGTGGTCGATAGAACTTGAGGGAATATTTGTTCTACCTTTAGATCCTCGTTGGGTTCGACACTCTTACTTATCGAAAAAGGCTGCAACCCATCCCCAACACTTGTGGGTTATCAAGACCTTTTTCTAGCGCCGTTGCCGGGGAGCAATAGCGTGGGGTGAATATTATCGTGTGTGCTTGTTTGCTTTATCACTAAGTAATTTTTATTTTCTGTTATTAGTTGTTTTATATCTTTAGTTATGGATATGGAACACGAAACACCAAAAGAATTAGTGGTACTTGTTACTCATGGAGATGGGGAACCTCCTAAAACCCTCGATTCTAGTTATTTGAAACACGTTAATTACTCCTTCGATAATCCCGAGAAATCCTCAAGGAATGGGATACACATTGGATCAACGTGAGTACTTTAGGGATTATCACTTATCTCAAAAAGGGAAACACTTATGGGATCAAATTAGAATACTGGAATGGTTTGCTTGGGATGCATGCGTGAAATGTGATTATACTTGTTGCTCCAAGATAGAGGCTCCGCACCTTCCATTTCAATGTAAGTTTCATGATAATGAAACCTTGGCTTCTTATGCTAAAGGTATTTATGATTACTATGATGTGGAACCAATAGAAGAATTTGTTACTTTTAAAGGTGCTTATGAAATTGCTTCTTTGATTGAAAAGTATGATGATGATGTTTCTTACGAATCTGAAATTCTTGCCATACTTAAATATTGTTATGATAATTATGAATGCAATGCTGATATTATTGAATTTATTGAGAGAATGTCCGCTGCTTTGGAAGAAACTAATATTTTGCAGGGACCTATAGAAGAAGTTGCTGAAATCGTGAGCTCATTAGATGAAAAAGATGAGGAGGAGAGCGAAGAACAAAAGGAGGAAAAGCGGATTGATCACTCGTGCCCACCTTCTAATGAGAGTAACTCTTCAACTCACACATTGTTTAATTACCCTTCGTGCTTACCGAAGGATGAATGCTATGATAATTGCTATAATCCCATGGATTCATTTGAAATATCCCTTTTTGATGAACTTGATGATTCCTATGCTTGTGGACATGATGCCAATATAAATTATGCTTATGAAGATGAACTTGCTATAGTTCCTTATGTTAAGCATGAAATTGTTGCTATTGCACCCACACATGATAGTCCTATTATCTTTTTGAATTCTCCCAACTACACTATAGCGGAGAAGTCTGCACTTATTAAGGATTATATTGATGGGTTGCGTTTTCCTATTTCACATGATGATTTTGATGAATATAATATGCATGTGCTTGCTGCTCCTACTTGCAATTACTATGAGAGAGGAACTACATCTTCACATGTCTATGTTTCCAATACTATAAAATTGCAAGAAACTACTTATGATATGTATCGGCCTTTACTTGATGTGCATGAATTGTTCTTTTATGACATGCCAATGCATAGGAAGAGAGTTAGAATTCGTTGTCACATGATATATATCACTTTGTGCTCACTACTAAATTACAAATAATTGTTCATTAAAATTGGCTTTGATATACCTTGGGATCCGGGTGGATCAATTACTTGAGCACTTTATGCCTAGCTTAATGGCTTTAAAGAAAGTGCTACCAGGGAGACAACCTGGAAGTTTTAGAGAGTCATTTATTTCTGTTGTGTGCTTTTATAAAGTTTAAAAACAAAAAAATAATATAGAGGGGAACCTAAAACTTCACAAAAGGAATGGTGAAAGTGAGAAGAGATGATGAGCATCGTTGAAGTGGGGGCTAGCCTTGAACTTTTGTTCATGCCCATGGAAACTTTGTGAATCTTGAATCACGGAAACTTTTCCAACAAAAATAAGTACACCCTTGTACAAAACCATTGTATTATAAAAATAATGTGCCAAGATTTTCCTTTAGGATGATTAGATTGCTTGTTGGTATGTGCGGTGTAAAAACAGAAACTTTGGCTGTAGTGCAAGAATTTTTGTTTTTTACTGGATTGTCAAAAGTTTATGAAATTTCTACACAGTATTGCTACACAAAATGTTTAATTCATCCTAATTTTTTAGAATTTTTGGAATTACAGAAGTATGGTCAAAGTTCAGATTACTACAGACTGTCATGTTTAAGACAAATTCTGTTTTGGATGCATTGTTTTGCTTGTTTTGATGAAACTATTGATTTTATCGGTGGTATTGTCACATACCTAGTCTTTGCTTGCACTAGGATCCATGTTTGGAGTTTCATCATGTTTAAATTTCCTTAAACAGCAAATGGGGATGATCAAAAACCCTAGCACCTTTGAATTCAAATAGGTTTACCTAAAATAAATTTCAATGAATCCAAAGTGGCCTTTTAAAATGTTCATCTTCTCTAGAAAAATGTGGCAACATCAACCAGAGGTGACTCATATTTTTACTTGTCATTTTGGTTTATTGAATTAATGCAATATGTATTTGAATTGGAGTTATAAAATACTATAAATAAGGTTATAGCTCCAATAAATTTGAAACTTGGCCAGGGCCTTTGGAATAATCTATTTAGTGCCCAGAAAAAGTTTCAGGTTTTTACAAAATGATTTAGTGCCTAAACTAAATCAAGACAAACTACAAAAAATAGAAAACATTAAATAAAGGAAAAGGCAGAAGGCTTACCGGAGGCCTAGCACTGCTGCTGGTTGGCCCAGCCCAGTTCGCATGGGCAAGGGTGTCTTCAACCTCTTGCCAGAAGGCAGAGGAGAAGACAGCCACGACGCGTGCGCGGGCGCCACGCCTCCTTCTTGGCTGCCTGTGTTCCCGGCCAGCGAGGCATCGTGGATGACCCCGCGAGAGGCGTCCGGATCGAGCCGGCCTCGCCATTTGCCCCTCCCCTCTTTGCTCTCTCTTCTCCCCTCGGACCCGAGACACCATGGACGCGCCGCCGCCATTAGCATAGCCCCGGCCACGTCCAGGCCCGCCGTCATGCTCCACCTGTTCGTCGCGACACCGTCGACCTCCCCTTCGACCCACGCGAGCTCGGACGCCCTCCGTCGCCGCCAGCGCCTCCATCTTCAAGCTTCGGCATCCGCCGTCGCCGCCGTCGATTCGTCGGCCACAGCGCGCCCCCGACCTCTCCGTCAGCGCCAAGAGCTCCGCTGTGAGCTCCTGCTCCGATCCCCCCTATCCTTGATGTCGCCCGCGTGCCCTAGCTAAGATCCCCGCCATGCCCGAGCACCTCGCCACCGGTGTGATGGCCACCGTGGCCAGAGCACATGCCTTGCTCGTTTGAGCACATCGGCGTGCTCGTGGGGACCCATAGAAGCTGCCCATCCATTCAGCTCACTCGCACGACCCCCGCAGCACCGCGCTCGCCCATGCCAAGCTCCGTCCGCCGCGAGCTCGCTTGCCGCCGCCAGCTCCGGCTGCCCCTCGCCTCCCCGCGTGTCCCACGCAACGCGGACGAGCAAGGGCTTCCCTCCGGTGCCCTCAGCTCGCCCAGAGACCCCCTGCAGCGCTGTTCCGGCCGGACACTGGAGCGGTCCATGGTCACCGGCGGCTGAACACCGGTGGCTGATGTGGCAGGGCCATTAGCACTAATCCCCCTGCTTAATAACCCCCACAGAGGCTGTCAGCGGGCCCCACGGCTAGTCAAACCCCAGTCAGCGCGGGGATTAATGATGTGTCTATGACATTTGGGTCCCACGTGTCAGGTTTATCCTGGACCGGGTCTGTTGACAAGCTGACGTCGTAATGACGTCAGGCTGACGTAGTAATTGCCTTTTTAGGTGTAAATAAATTCCAGAAATTGCTAAAAACTTACAAAATTCATATAAATTAATCTGTAAGTCAGATTGAAATAATTTATATATGAAAATTCATCAGAAAAATTCAATGAATACATCTATACTATTTTCATGCATGATAGAGCAACCTAAATAAGAGAACTTGGACATTTGGTTCAAATGCAATATGGAACCTCACATATGAAGTTGAATTTGAACCTTGAGTTCAAACCTACTTCATCTAAACATGTTGCTAGGTGCATTAGGCCAAACCACATCATATTACCATGTCATATTCATGCATCATATTGTTGCATTTGATGTGTATTGATTTGTCCCCTTCGTGTTAGGCACTGTTTCGGAGGGTACGGTCGAGTATCCATGTGAGGAGCAGTAACGTGTGATCGTCTTATAAGTTAAGCAACCCCTCATTGATCATCTCCGATACAATCCCACTCTCTCGCTCTTGCTCTCACTTATTGCATTAGGACCAAACGATTCAATTTTATCTATTTCGGTAGTTGAACCCATTCCTCTGCATGACCTGTCATTGTCACAGTAAATAGCTGAACCAAGCAACCTAGCATACCTGGTAGATGTTTGAGCCATGTTGTGCCTTTATCCTGCTATGCTTGCTATGCTTAGAGTTGTGTCAGGTCTGATTCATCTAGGTGATGGACCGGAGTGAACTGGTTGTGTTTTGATGATGAGAGTTAAGTGGTGAACCTGATTTGGTAAAGGTAGCGATGAGAGGCCATGTAGGAGTACATGGTGTGTTGTCTCATTGGGACCGTCCTTATGAACTTAGTCCTGTGTATGTTATCCAAGACTAGCTACTACCGCGCATTGGGCCCCAAACCAATGGACACTCTCGACTTATTAATCGACTTGATCTCTGTCCAGGAGTTGCAACTAGTTTCTAGTGTTTGTAGGTCATGCTAGTAGTCTACCGAGTGGCACCCCATACAGGTGGCTTGGGACAGACTAGGCATCGTAGCCCGGTGTACCAAGCATAGTTCCATCCGTCGAGGTGGGCTTGGGAACCCTGCACACATTGTTTGGGGCCGTTGAGGAAACTTCGGCCGGACTTCCTTGCGGGTTCAGTCTCAAATAGGCGATAAACCTGGACTAGAGTCTTGTGTGGTTAACGGCCGTGGCCGACTCCCTCGCTGGGCTTCCACTTGAAGGTTGCTGAGGTGCCTTTTTACATGCACATGGCGATAAGTGGCGGGGCATGTGTGACGAAGTACACCCCTGCAGGGTATTCATCTATTCGAATAGCCGCGTCCGCGGATTTGGACTACTTGGAGACTTATGTGGTTCATAGACAACTTTAATGGTTATTCATAAAAGCTTCAAGACAAGTGTGAGTACCGTGGATGGCACTCTCGTCGGAAGACAGGAGCGGATCCATGGTAGTGTATTGTTGTGGTGTTAGTGGACTCGTGTGAGGGAGTCCTGGTTTAAGGGGTCCTCGGGAGGCCGACCCATTTCTTATGGGCCGAACTGTATGGGCCATTCGCCGGACACTGGATGGATTGAAGACCCTGTCTCCAAGATGGAAGCCGCGAGGATCGTGACTTATCTTCCAAGTTTAAATTATTGAATAGGCATGTTTATCCCTTCGACGTGTAACCGACCATGTGTAAACCCTAGGTACCCTCGGCGTCTATATAAGCCGAGGGGTTTTAGGTTGTAGGCCAAGAGAACTCATCTAGGGTTTAGTCATACGATCTCGTGGTAGATCAATTCTGTAACCCTCGCATCATCAATATAATCAAGCAGGACGTAGGGTATTACCTCCATAGGAGGGCCCGAACCTGGGTATAACCTTGTGTCCCTCATCTCCTGTTACCATCGATTCTAGTCTCACAGTTCGGGACCCCCTACCCGAGATCCGCCAGTTTTGACACCGACATTGGTGCTTTCATTGAGAGTTCCGCTGTGATCGCCAGAAGGAATCGATGGCTCGCCTTGTCATCAACGAAGAGGTCCGTACCACGGGCACTTTCGTCCCCGGACAGATCTTCGCTTTCGGCAGCATTGTGCTGCACGCCGACCCAACCGGCTACCTAGGCCGTGTCGGGAGTTTCGCCCCCGATCAAGAGATCAGGTTCGGGAACCTAGAGTTCTCCGCAGACTCTCGGGGCGACCTGTCGCTCCAAGGGCTCGCAGTCTTGCCTGCCACGCCCGACGACTCTGAGGCTTTAACCTCAAATCCATCTTTTGGCCCCGCCCACGGGATTTACCCCGGCGAGGACCTGACCCACAGTCCGGATCCGGTCATAGCACCGTACGTCCGGACAACTATTCTTACCGAACACTCCCCCTGCACGGACGCGTCGGAGGTTGACCCCGAATGCTCCGGGCAGGCCGATCCAATCGAGCTCTCGATACTCAACGAGGCCCTTGATCGGATCTCGTCGATAAAGATTGCCGACGATCCAACCCCGATCTTGTTGTAAATATGCCCTAGAGGCAATAATTAATAAAGTGTTTATTATCATATTTCTCCGTTCATGATAATGGTTTATTATTCATGCTAGAATTGTATTGACCGGAAACTTAATACATGTGTGAATAGATAAACAAATACTGAGTCCCTAGTAAGCCTCTACTAGACTAGCTCGTTGATCAAAAGATGGTCAAGATTTCCTAACCATGGACATGAGTTGTCATTTGATAACGGGATCACATCATTAGGAGAATGATGTGATGGACTTGACCCAACCGTTAGCATAGCATATGATCGTTCAGTTTATTGCTATTGCTTTCACTATGTCAAATACACGTTCCTCTGACCATGAGATCATGCAACTCCCGGATACCGTAGGAATACTTTGGGTGTATCAAACGTCACAACGTAACTGGGTGATTATAAAGGTGCACTACAGGTATCTCCGAAAGTGTTTGTTGAGTTGGCATGGATCGAGATTGGGATTTGTCACTCCGACTATCGGAGAGGTATCTCTGGGCCCTCTCGGTAATACAACATCACAGAAGCCTTGCAAGCACCGTGACTAAAGAGTTAGTTGCAAGATGATGTATTACGGAACGAGTAAAGAGACTTGCCAGTAACGAGGTTGAACTAGGTATTGGATACCGACGATCGAATCTCGGGCAAGTAACATACCGCCGGACAAAGGGAACAACGTATGTTGTCATATGAGGTTCACCGATAAAGATCTTCGTGGAATATGTAGGAACCAATATGAGCATCCAGGTTCCGCTGTGGGTTATTGACCGGAGAGTCGTCTCGTTCATGTCTACATCATTCCCGAACCCGTAGGGTCCGCACACTTAAGGTTCGATGACGATATAGTATTATATGAGTTATGTGATTGGTGACCGAAGTTTGTTCGGAGTCCCGGATGAGATCACGGACATGACGAGGAGTCTCAAAATGGTCGAGAGGTAAAGATTCATATATTGGAAGGCTATATTCGGACGTCGGAAAGGTTCCGAGTGATTCGAGTATTTTTCGGAGTACCGGTGAGTTACGGGAATTCACCGGGAGAAGTAATGGGCCTTATTGGGCCATACGGGAAAAGGAGAGGCAGGCCACGTGAGGAGCCCCCCCCCCTTGCCCAAACCGAATTGAACTAGGGGAGGGGGTGCAGCCCCCTCTTTCCTTTCCCTCTCCCTTCCCCCTTTCCTACTCCGTATGGGAGGTGGAATCCTACTAGGACTAAGGAGTCCTAGTAGGACTCCCCACACTTGGCGCACCCCTAGGGGGCCGGCCTCCTCCCTCCCTCCTTTATATACGGAGGAGGGGCACCCCTTGGAGACACAACAATTGTCCCATAGCGGTGTGCGGTGCCCCGATCTCCGTTTTCCACCTCGGTCATATTTTCGGAGAGCTTAGGCGAAGCCCTGCCGGAATCACTTCACCGTCACCGTCGCCACGCCGTCATGCTGACGGAACTCATCTACTTCCTCGACGTCTTGCTGGATCAAGAAGGCGAGGATCGTCACCGAACTGCACATGTGTAGAACTCGGAGGTGCCGTACGTTCGGCACTCGATCGGTGGAGCTCGAAGGATTGTTCGACTACATCAACCGCGTTGTGAGACGCTTCCGCTAACGGTCTACGAGGGTACGTAGACACACTCTGCCCTCTCGTAGCGATGCATCTCCATGGTTAGATCTTGCGTGAGCGTAGGAAATTTTTGAAATTCATGCTCCATTCCCCAACAGTGGCATCCGAGCCAGGTCTATGCGTAGATGTGATTTGCACGAGTAGAACACAAGTGAGTTGTGGGCGTGGGTGTATACATATTGCTTGCCGTTACTAGTTGATACTTGATTCGGCGGTATTGTGAGATGAAGCGGCCCGGACCGACATTACGCGTACTCTTACGCGAGACAGGTTTCACCGCTAAGTGCACTCGTTGCATAAAGGTGACTGGCGGGTGTCTGTCTCTCTCACTTTAGTTGAATCGGTTTCAATGAAGAGGGTTCTTTTAGAAGATCAAAAAGCAATCACTACACCACGTTGTGGTTTTGCGTAGGTAAGAACGGTTCTTGCAAACCCGTAGCAGCCACGTAAAACTTGCAACAACAAAGTAGAGGACGTCTAACTTGTTTTTGCAGGGTATGCTGGTGATGTGATATGGTCAAGACATGATGTGATATAAGTTGTTGTATGAGATGATCATGTTTTGTAAGTTATTAGGTAACCGGCAGGAGCCTTATGGTTGTCTCTTTATTGTATGCAATGCCAACGCTATGTAATTGCTTTACTTTACCGCTATGAGTTAGCAGTAGTAGTAGTAATAGCAATAATTGGCGAGACGACCACGACGCTACGATGGAGATCAAGGTGTCACGACGCTACGATGGAGATCAAGGTGTCAACCCGGTGACGATGGAGATCATGACGGTGCTTTACTGATGGAGATCAAAAGCACAAGACGATGATGGCCATATCATGTCACATATATTGAATTGCATGTGATGTTAATCCTTTTATGCATCTTATTTTGCTTAGGACGATGGTAGCATTATAAGATGATCCCTTCACTAAATTTCAGGATAAGTGTTCTCCCCTAGTATGCACCGTTGCGAAGGTTTGACGCTTCTAAACACCACGTGATGATCGGGTGTGATGGATTCTTTCGTTCGCATACAACAGGTGTAAGCCAGTTTTACACACGCAGAATACTTGGGTTAAACTTGACAAGCCTAGCATGTACAGACATGGCCTCGGAACACAAGAGACCGAAAGGTCGAACATGAGTCATATAGTAGATATGATCAACATGAAAGATGTTCACCATTGATAACTAATCCACCTCACGTGATGATCGGACGTGGTTTAGTTTATGTGGATCATGTTACACTTAGACAACTTGAGGGATGTTAATCTAAGTGGGAGTTCTTAAGTAATTTGATTAATTGAACTTCAATTGTCATGAACATAGTCTTACTTGTCTTAGCAAATTTATGTTGTAGATCAATAGACCGCGCTGTAGTTCCCCTGTTTTTATTATGTTCCTAGAGAAAATGAAGTTGAAAGTTGATGGAAGCAACTATGCGGACTAGGTCCGTGATCTGAGGATTGTCCTCACTGCTGCACAGAAGGCTTATGTCCTTAATGCACCGCTCAGTGAAATACCCCTACGGCTTCGTCTGAGGACGTTATGAACGTCTAGCAGACAAGAAAAGATGACTACTCGATAGTTCAGTACGCCATACTTTACGGCTTAGAACCGGAGCTCCAAATATGTTTTGAGCAACACGGAGCATATGAGATGTTCCAAGAGCTGAAAATTTGTTTTTCAAGCTCACACCCGGGTCGAGAAGTATGACACCTTCGACAAGTTCTATAGCTACAAGATGGAGGAGAACAGCTCCGTTACTGAGCATGTACTCAGAATGTCTGAGTACTTCAAACACTTGAATCAAGTGGGAGTTAGACTTCCGAATAAAGTGGTGATTGATAGAGTTCTCTAGTCACTATCACTAAGCTACTGGATCTTCGTGATGAACTATAAGCATGCAAGGGATAGAAGATCCTTAAGCTATTCGCAATGCTACAAGCTGCGGATGTAGAAATCAAAAAGGGAGCATCAAGTGTTGATGGTTAATAAGACCACTAGTTTCAAGAAGGGCAAGGGAAAGAAAAGGGAACTTCAAGAAGAACGGTAAAAGAGTTGCGCTCACGCGAAGAAACCCAAGGCTGAACCAAACCCGAGACTTAGTGCTCCCATTGCAAAGGGAAATGTCACAGGGAGCGGAACTTCCCCAAAGTAACTGGCAGATAATAAGACTGGCAATGTCAACAAAGATATTTGATATACATGTTATTGATGTGTACCTTACTAGTACTCGTAGGAGCACCTGGGTATTTGATACTTGTTCAGTTTCTTGCAACTTGAAACATGGAGCTTCGGAATAAACGAGGGCTAGCTAAGAACGAGGTGACGATGTGCATTGGAAGTGTCTCCAAGGTTGATGTGATCACCATCGCCACGCTCTCTCTACCTTCAGGATTAGTGATGAACCTAAATAATTGTTATTTGGTGCTTGCGTTAAGCATGAACATTATATCTGATAGTGTTTATTGCAAGACGGTTATTCAATTTCAGAGAATAATTGTTATTCTATTTATTTGGATAATATCATTGATGATCATGCACTTAAAATGAAACGTTTATTGAATCTTGATCGTAGTAATACACATGTTCATAACACGAATGCCAAAAGATAATGATAGTACCACATATTTGTGGCACTGCCGCTTAGGTCATATCAAGTGTTAAACACATGAAGAAACTCCATACAGATGGGTTTTTGGAATCTCTTGATTATGAATCATTTGAGACATGTGAACCGTGCCTTATTGGCAAGATGACTAAAACTCTGTTCGCCGGAACAATGGAGCGAGCAACCAACTTATTGGAAATAATACAGACCGATGTATGCGGTCCGATGAGTGTTGAGGCGCGCGGTGGATATCGTTATGTTCTCACGTTGACAGATGATTTGAGTAGATATGGCTATGTCTACTTGATGAAGCATAAATCTGAGACATTTGAAAAGTTCAAAGAATTTCAGAGTGAAGTAGAGAACCATCGTAACAAGAAAATAAAGTTCTTACGATCTGATCGTGGAGGAGAATATTTGAGTTACGAGTTTGGCAATCACTTAAGACAATGTGGAATTGTTTCACAGCTCACGCCACCTAGAACACCACAGCGTAATGGTGTGTCCGAACGTCGTAATCGTACTCTATTAGATATGGTGCGTTCTATGATGTCTCTTACCGATTTGCCACTATCATTTTGGGGTTATGCATTAATGACAGCTGCATTCACTTTAAATAGGGCACCGTCTAAATCCGTTGAGACGACACCGTATGAACTATGGTTTGGCAAGAAACCTAAGCTGTCGTTTCTAAAAGTTTGGGGAAGCGATGCTTATGTCAAAAGGCTTCAGCCAGATAAGCTGGAACCCAAAGCGGATAAGTGCGTCTTCATAGGATACCCAAAGGAAACCGTTGGGTACACCTTCTACCACAGATCTGAAGGCAAAGTATTCGTTGCTAAGAATGGATCCTTTCTAGAGAAGGAGTTTCTCTCGAAAGAAGTGAGTGGGAGGAAAGTAGAACTTGATGAGGTAATTGTACCTCCTCTGGATAGTAGTACGTCACAGGAAGAAATTTCTATGACACCGACACAGACCAGAGAGGAAGTAGATGATGATGATCATGAAGCTTCGGATCAAGTTGCTACAGAACCTCATAGGTCAACCAGGACACACTCCGTACCAGATTGGTACGGCAATCCTGTCTTGGAGGTCATGTTGTTAGACAACGGTGAACCTACGAACTATGAAGAAGCGATGGCGAGCCCGGATTCCGACAAATGGCTTGAGGCCATGAAATCCGAGATTAGATCCATGTATGAGAACAAAGTGTGGACTTTGGTAGACTTGCCCGATGAACGGCGAGCTATTAAAAATAAATGGATCTTTAAGAAGAAGACGGACGCTGATGGTAATGTCACCGTCTATAAAGCACGACTTGTTGCTAAAGGTTATCGACAAGTTCAAGGAGTTGACTACGATGAGACTTTCTCACCCGTAGCGATGCTAAAGTCTGTCAGAATTATGTTAGCAATTGCCGCATTTTATGATTATGAAATCTGGCAAATGGACGTCAAAACGGCATTCCTTAATGGATTTCTTAAGGAAGAATTGTATATGATGCAACCGGAAGGTTTTGTCGATCCTAAAGGTGCTAACAAAGTATGCAAGCTCCAGCGATCCATCTATGGACTGGTGCAAGCATCTCGGAGCTGGAATACTCGCTTTGATGAAGTGATCAAAGCGTTTGGGTTTATGCAAGTTTATGGAGAAACTTGTATTTACAACAAAGTGAGTTGGAGCTCTATAACATTTCTAATAAGTATATGTGATTGGAAATGATGTAGAATTTCTGGAAAGCATAAAGAATTAATTGAAAGGAGTTTTTCAATAAAAACCTGTTTTTGAGTTATCCATGGTTTGGGCATCAAGATCTATAGAGATAGATCAAGACACCTGATAAAAGATTTTCACACACCTTGACGAGATTTTGAAGAAGTTCAAAATGGATCAAGTCAAAAGAAATAAGTTCTTGGCTGGTGTGAAGTGGAGTAAGACTTGAAGATCTAGGTAAAGGTTGTTTACATGTTAGGCATCAAAATCTATAGAGATAGATTGAGACGCCTCATATGACTTTCACAAAACATATACCTTGACAAGATTTTGAAGAAGTTCAAAATGGATCAGTCAAAGAAGGAGTTCTTGACTGTGGTGAAAGGTGTGAAGTTGAGTAAGACTCAAATCTCGACCACGGCAAAATAAATAGAATGGATGAAGGTTATCCCCTATGCCTCGGCCATAGGTTCTATAAAGTATGCCAAGCTGTGTGCCTTGCCATGTGTCTGGCAAAAGAGGTACCAAAGTGATCCAGGAGTAGATCACTGGACAGCGGTCAAGAATATCCTGAAGTACCTGAAAAGGACTAAGGAAGAATTTCTCGGGAATAGAGGTGATAAAGAGTTTGTCGTAAAGGGTTACGTCGATGCAAGCTTTAAACACTGATCTGAAAGACTATGAGTCTCAGACCGGATAAGTATAGTGGGAAAATCTTTTGGAGTAGCTCCAAACAGAGTGTGGTAGCAGCATCTACATATAACATACAGATTTGCCAAGAGCACAAGGATCTGAATATTGCAGACCCATTGACTAAAACCTCTCTCACAAGTAAAACATGATCAGCTTTAGAACTAATTAAGTGTTAATTACATGGAGATGTAATCTAGATTATTGACTCTAATGCAAGTGGGATACTGTTGGAAATATGCCCTAGAGGCAATAATTAATAAAGTGTTTATTATCATATTTCTCCGTTCATGATAATGGTTTATTATTCATGCTAGAATTGTATTGACCGGAAACTTAATACATGTGTGAATAGATAAACAAATACTGAGTCCCTAGTAAGCCTCTACTAGACTAGCTCGTTGATCAAAAGATGGTCAAGATTTCCTAACCATGGACATGAGTTGTCATTTGATAACGGGATCACATCATTAGGAGAATGATGTGATGGACTTGACCCAACCGTTAGCATAGCATATGATCGTTCAGTTTATTGCTATTGCTTTCACTATGTCAAATACACGTTCCTCTGACCATGAGATCATGCAACTCCCGGATACCGTAGGAATACTTTGGGTGTATCAAACTTCACAATGTAACTGGGTGATTATAAAGGTGCACTACAGGTATCTCCGAAAGTGTTTGTTGAGTTGGCATGGATCGAGATTGGGATTTGTCACTCCGACTATCGGAGAGGTATCTCTGGGCCCTCTCGGTAATACAGCATCACAGAAGCCTTGCAAGCACCGTGACTAAAGAGTTAGTTGCAAGATGATGTATTACAGAACGAGTAAAGAGACTTGCCAGTAACGAGATTGAACTAGGTATTGGATACCGACGATCTAATCTCAGGCAAGTAACATACCGCCGGACAAAGGGAACAACGTATGTTGTCATATGAGGTTCACCGATAAAGATCTTCGTGGAATATGTAGGAACCAATATGAGCATCCAGGTTCCGCTGTTGGTTATTGACCGGAGAGTCGTCTCGATCATGTCTACATCATTCCCGAACCCGTAGGGTCCGCACACTTAAGGTTCGATGACGATATAGTATTATATGAGTTATGTGATTGGTGACCGAAGTTTGTTCGGAGTCCCGGATGAGATCACGGACATGAAGAGGAGTCTCGAAATGGTCGAGAGGTAAAGATTCATATATTGGAAGGCTATATTCAGACATCGGAAAGGTTCCGAGTGATTCGGGTATTTTTCGGAGTACCGGTGAGTTACGAGAATTCACCGGGAGAAGTAATGGGCCTTATTGGGCCATACGGGAAAAGGAGAGGCAGGCCACGTGAGGAGGTGTGCGCCCCCCTTGCCCAAACCGAATTGGACTAGGGGAGGGGGCGCAGCCCCCTCTTTCCTTTCCCTCTCCCTTCCCCCTTTCCTACTCCGTATGGGAGGTGGAATCCTACTACGACTAAGGAGTCCTAGTAGGACTCCCCACACTTGGCGCACCCCTAGGGGGCCGGCCTCCTCCCTCCCTCCTTTATATACGGAGGAGGGGCACCCCTTGGAGACACAACAATTGTCCCATAGCCGTGTGCGGTGCCCCGATCTCCGTTTTCCACCTCGGTCATATTTTCGGAGAGCTTAGGCGAAGCCCTGCCGGAATCACTTCACCGTCACCGTCGCCACGCCGTCGTGCTGACGGAACTCATCTACTTCCTCGACGTCTTGCTGGATCAAGAAGGCGAGGATCGTCACCGAGCTGCACGTGTGTAGAACTCGGAGGTGCCGTAGGTTCGGTACTCGATCGGTGGAGCTCGAAGGATTGTTCGACTACATCAACCGCGTTGTGAGACGCTTCCGCTAACGGTCTACGAGGGTACGTAGACACACTCTCCCCTCTCGTAGCGATGCATCTCCATGGCTAGATCGTGCGTGAGCGTAGGAAATTTTTGAAATTCATGCTCCGTTCCCCAACAGATCTATGCTTCGATCGGGCTTGAGACGGGTCAGGACGAATTTTTTGTCCCACCCACCACCCACTTGATAGCCACTATCGAGGACTTAACCGACATGTTGGACTATGCCTCCGAGGAGGCAGATTACATGGATGAGGAGGATCGCGCCCTCACCCCCGTTAACACCGGGCGGTGGACTGCCACCTCCACATACGACGTCTACATAGTGGACACCCCGAAGAACGATGGTGACAAGTCGGAGGAAGCGCCGTCAAGACGCCGAAAGCCGCATAAACTTTCAAAGGGGAAAAAGGGGAGAAGAGCCATAGATGGCACCGGGGACGGAGATACCCCGGATGATCCCGACAATCCCGAAGTCCCCGAACACCCGTTAGAGGGTCAGGAAAGGCCGGAAGACCGGCGCAATCCCGACGATCTGGACGATCCCGTGGACGACGACTACCTCCGCTCTATCGAGGAGGAGGACAATGCGGAAGCCGATGACTTCGCCATCCCAGATAATCCCAAAGATCAAGAGTTGTTGAGGCAACAACTTATATCCACGGCTCGCAGCCTGAAAGCAAAAGAGCGGCAGCTTAAAGCCGAACAAGACGACCTCAACAACCGATGGATGAGAGTCCTCTCAGCCGAGGAAGGATATGGCACCGGTCTATCGGACCAGCCTAAGAGTTATCCGCGCAGAAGGCTGCTGCCGCAATTCGATGACGAGCTTACTAATACGCCGTCTCCTGAATGTACCCCATATGACAAGCCAGACCGTCCGCCGCGAGGACGAGATAGGACGGCTGACAACACCGGCTATAGACCGACAATACACCGTAGATGGGGGAAGGAGCCGCAAGAGCCCGACGATAGGTTCGACCTGCGACAAGACCTCGACCATAGAGCTGGTCGTACGCGGTCAATCTACGGATCCAGAGGATACTCACCCGAGAGACGGGAAGGGAACCGGCCCTGGTTTGACTGCAACCGTAACGGACGGGAACATAACCGGGCTGGGCCAGACGCCGATCAACGGCGCCTCATAGCTCGGGTTAGAGGCGCTGCCCACCCATTATGCTTCACGGACGAGGTAATGCAGCATCAGTTCCCGGAGGGGTTTAAACCCGTAAACATAGAACAATACGATGGGACAACTGACCCAACCGTATGGATCGAGGATTTCCTCCTACATATCCACATGGCACGAGGAGATGACCTCCACGCCATCAAATACCTACCCCTGAAGCTCAAGGGGCCAGCTCAGCACTGGTTGAATAGCCTCCCCGAAAACTCTATTGGGTGCTGGGAGGACCTAGAGGATGCATTCCGATCTAACTTCCAGGGCACTTATGTTCGGCCGCTAGACTCCTACGACCTAAGCAACGTCGTTCAGAAGCCTGGAGAGTCCGCACGGCTATTTTGGAATTGTTTCTTGAGAAAGAAAAACCAGATCGTGGACTGCCCAGATGCCGAAGCAATAGCCTCTTTTAGGCACAATATTCGGGACGAATGGCTGGCTCGTCAGCTCGGCCAAGATAAACCGAGGACAATGTCCGCCCTCACATCACTCATGACCCGCTTTTGCGTGGGCGAGGATAACTGGCTAGCAAGATGTAGCCACAACCCCGAAGACCCCGGAACCTCCGAAGTTCGGGATGGAAATGGGAAACCGAAGCGCAACAAGAACAAGCGCCGGCACAATAATAGCGATGCCGATGACACGGCTGTTAACGCCGGATTCCGCAATTCCCGACCTGGTCAGCAGAAAAAGCCTCCTAAAGGCAAACACGACGGACCCATCCCGCTGGACAAGATCCTAGAACGACCTTGCCAGATCCACGACACTCAAGAGAAGCCCGCCAACCACACCAACCGTAACTGTTGGGTATTCAAACAGGCCGGCAAACTCGCGTACGAGGACCAAGGCAAGAGCCCACGCAACGAGGACGAGGATGAACCCCGTGGTCCGATCGGTGGCGGTCAAAAGAAATTCCCTCCAGAGGTGAAGACAGTAAACATGATATGCGCCACTCATATACCCAAGAAGGAGAGGAAGCGTGCCCTTCGAGACGTCTACGCCGTAGAGCCTGTAGCCCCGAAGTATAACCCATGGTCGGCATACCCGATCACCTTTGATCGCCGTGACCACTCGACCAGTATCCGTCATGGGGGCTCGGCCGCCCTCATCCTCGACCCCATCATAGACGGGTATCACCTCACTAAAGTCCTGATGGACGGAGGAAGTAGCCTCAATCTGATTTATTCAGACATGGTGAACAAGATGGGCAAAGATTCGTCAAGGATGAAGCCCAGCAACACTACCTTTAAAGGAGTGATCCCTGGCGTCGAAGCCCGGTGCACGGGCTCTGTAAGCCTGAAGTAGTATTCGGCTCACCCGATAACTTTCGAAGCGAGGACTTGATCTTCGACATAGTACCTTTCCGCAGCGGCTACCATGCCCTGCTCGGCCGTACAGCGTTCGCTCGCTTTAACGCCGTCCCACATTACGCATACCTCAAGCTCAAAATGCCAGGCCCCAAGGGGGTAATTACTGTGAATGGCAACACGGAGCGCTCCCTCCGAACCGAGGAACATGCGTTGGCCCTGGCGGCCGAATTCCATTACAATGATGATGGGCAAATGCCGACATCTGCCGTAAAGGCACCCAAGGTTGGGAAGCGAGCTCGGTTTCAACCCGAAGTCTCAGAACCTTCTCCCCCCAATAAATAGGGATTCGCCCCCCATCGCGCGGTCCTAGAACCGGCAAAGTACGTACCAAGGAGGCACAACTTCGCGCTCAAAATTCCATGGGCAGCGGTGGGGCAAAAATTACTGAAGGGTAAGTGCTCGGGTGGATCGAGCTATCACCATCAACAAAGTCTTTGGACAAACTACAGGTTCCAGAAAGTACCTGCTACGGCGTAAAGCTCATTCATTGGCGAATTCTCAAGACATTTGCTAAAGTCCGTTCGCCAAACAGTACACCTCTAGCGGTATACAACTCATTATGAGACGCAGGAGTGGACAAACGACAGGGCACATCGAGGACGTCAGGTTACCTATCAAAAGACCCTTGGTACAACCCCTCCTTTAAGGTTTATATTTTATTTTCCATACCTGTAAACAGTTGTATCGGCATTTCGAATAACATAAGAGTTGTTGAGCAAAATACAGATCCTTCATGTATGATCGTTTCGTTGTCTTTCTTTGGACACATCCCTTATTTTTCTCCCTCTTCTTGCGAACCTGTTTCGGTATATTTCACGATGCAACCGACTAATAGGCTGGGGGCTCAAATTTACAAAATCGCCTTAGGCACAACTGATTCTTGCGTTCGGCGTCTTGGAAATCCGCTTTATATGCATTGCTTCCGAACTATGTCTTGGATCAATAGTTGGGTTGCCCGACTCCTGTGCTTGCCCCTTTATGTTCCGCTCGTTTGGCTAAAAGGGCAAAGGGAGAACCGTTGTGATTGTGCTTCCGGCTAGCCTGGTCAAGCGCCTCAGCGGAGAAAGCCGAAAACTGACTGTCATGGTATGCGAGAACCGGTCTGCGAATCCGAGCTTAACGAAATCTCGTCAGAGGTTATTCCGTGTCCTACGATGGGTTTTGTCTTAGTACAAACCATGTGATATGGGCCTTGGCCACGGCTCACCCGAACATCACAAAACACCTGGGGGCTAGTCATCAGCCTCCCGCACTCCTTTCTCGCGCCCCTATGGCTAAGTGAGAGTAATAAAGCATTATAGTCCGATTGCCTTGTCTGCCCCACACTACCGCCTTCGGGTACCGATAGCTCGGCTAAGGGTCATAGTGCGTTGGAAGAGACACCCCGCGTAGTATCTACATGGGGGCTGAAGCCGACGACTCGCAACTTTCAATTTCAACGGCCACACAGGAGTTATAAAGGATGCAAAAATAGACATGATAAACCATTTCAAAATATTAAATGCGTTTAAAGGTGTTCGGACATATTACAACGCATCTATTCATGCACATTTTCCCCCGAACACTGAGCCCCTATCGCCCGAGCACCCTCCATTACTCCAGAGAAGTAAAGCTCAGGGCGCCTATGCTCCTTTCCAGGGGGCGGAGGGGCCGTGGCTATCTTGATGGGATCTAGCCCCGGCCAGTGCACCTTGGCCCTCACAAAGGCCATCCGAGCCCCCTCAATGCAGGAGGACCGCCTTAGTGCGCCGATCCACGGCGAGGCGTCCCTCAGCTTCTGCACCAGGCCGAAGTAGCTACTCGACAGTGGCTCGTTAGGCCATAGCCGGATGCAGAGATTCTTAATGGCCGGCTCTGCTGTCCGGTGAAGCTCCATCAGCTGCTTCAGCTGCTCAACAAGTAGAGGGGAGCGCTCGGGGGCTTCGAACTGCGCCCAAAACTGCCGAGCTTCATCCTCCTCTCCCCGCGAAGCATAAAACTGATTCGCGTCCGCTGTGCTCTTCTGGAGGTCCGAGCAGGCGCCTGAGGAACGCCATACTTGGGTAAGCAATTTGAACTTGCTATCCCCGAAGACACACTGCAATAAATATGGCTCACCATCCATGATAGCCTTTGCCTGGCCGACTTGCTCTTCATAAGACCGCCTATCCACCCGCTCCTTTTGGAGACTGGTTTTTAGGGTGGATAGTTCAGCAGCCTGTTCCTTGCCTTTCCGCTCAAGGTCTTCGCACTTCTGGCCGCCATCCTTGAGCTCCTGTTGGATCTCCTCCACCCGAGCCTCGTGCTTGTCGCTGGTGGCCCTCAAGGTGGATAGCGCGGTCGCCGCTTCCTTGGCCGCCGCCTTCTCCACCGCGGCCTCCTGCTTCGCCCTCTCAATCTCGGCCTTGAGCTTTTCAATCTCTTTCGCCGAGGCTGCGTAAGCATTAAAATATATCAAACATACTACTTTTAAGTACGGCAATGTGGAACTCGGATGTTTTAGTCCGTCTTACCTTGCGCCTCGTCGAATCTCTTGTTCAGAGCTTTGAGCTCGTCTTCGGAGCTCTTGAGCTTCCGATTCAGCTCGTCTAGTTCGGCCGCATTAGTAGCCGCTGCCGATGACGAAGCCTATCAAACACCAAAGAATGTCACGTTATATGGGCTTAAAAGCCTCCGAACTATCAATAATATAATCCTGTGACCGGTCATCTACGGACTGTTAGAACATTCCGAACATTCATGGTCTTGTACATAGTTCGGACTACGATCTATCATTGACCCCCAGGTGAGTTTTTCCAAACTCACCTGGGGCTCGGGGGCTGCCATGTACATAATCATAACTTAAAGAAAAATAGTACTTCATAGAAAGAGCATTACATGGCTTACCTAAAAGCCTTTCAAGAGACCGTTGAAGGCCTCCTTCAGTCCGTTGTCCACGGACTGAATGCTCTGCAATACCGCACCCATAAGGGTGCGGTGCTCCCCGGAGATGGAGGCGCTTGACAGAGCCTCCCCCATGGCTGGCCACCCATTGGTTGGCGGTGCCGGTGGGGATCGGTTGACCCGATCTCCAACCGGGGATTGAAACGGTGCCTCTGGAGGCACGGTGCGCTCCGGAGACGATCTTGGAGGTGACTGTACATCTCCTCGTCCGGTCTCCTCAGTATCCGTGAGGGGCTTGCCTCCCCGGTCTTCGGCGGCCGAGGTGTTAGCCTCGGCCATGACGTCGTCGCCTCCATCCCTGGTGTCCGACTCCAAAGGAGCCTGTTGGGAGGACACCTCCGTGGCTTCCTTCGCGGCGCCTGGAGGGGAGGGGTGCGACGCGGTCCCACTCTCCGCTAGCTCGGCGGGCGGAGTCTCCCCATCCGAAACTTGATCGGTGGGGAAAACGCGCGGTGGGCTACGAGTCAATAAACGCTCACATATTAGTAACAACCTAAACTAAGCACTAACAGCTCGGGAGGTCTTCGGATCTGTACCTTCGAGCTGGAGGCTTGACCCTGAGTCTCCTTCGTGGAACCCTCTGGAAGTCTTCGGACTCGGTATCCGAGTCCGAACTGTCCTCGAGCGGAATTGGCTGCGTCCGACGTGCTTTCTTCGGGGCGGGAGGAGGTGCATCCTCCGACGCGTCCGATGACACCGCCCTCTTTCCTTTGAGGGGGGAATCGCCTCCCTCCTCACCCTCGTGCTCCTCCTCTTTATTCGAGGAGGCGTGGGTTTCTTCGGATGCAGCCTCCGGCTGGTCCCCGATACGCAGGCCTCCACGGCCTGGCTTCTTCTTCTCCTTCTTCTCTGGCGCCTTATAAGGCGCCACGACGAGCATCTCCGACAGCAACGGAGACCTGGGGTCTTCGGGCTGTGGAGCCGGACACTTGATGCCCGTAGCCTTGCTCGACCATTCCTGCATAAGTGATCGGAAATACTTAGACTTTCTTCGAGAAAATGAAGCCGATCAAATAAAGATTGTGTCATACCTCGGAAGGAAGCTTCTCGGCGCAAAAACCCTGGTCCTCCTTCTTGGCCGGCCAGTTCTTCTGCGCCTTGAACAACGCCTTCCACAGCTTCTCCCGAGTGGTGCAGAAGAGTTGACGGATTGTGGGATCGTCGTCATTCCGATAAGCCCACATAGGAGAACCCCGGTGCTGGCAGGGTAGAATGCGCCGCCGGAGCATGACCTGAACCACATTGGTCAGGTCGATGTTATCCTTGATGATGGAGGCGACGTGCCTCTACAGGTTGTCCACCTCTGTGTCCGACCCCCAATCGAGGCCCTTTCTGGTCCACGAGGTCAATCTGGCCGGGGGGCCGGATCCGAATTCAGCAGGAACAGTTCCGCCCTCCTCCTTTGGCTCGGTGATGTAGAACCACTCTTTTTGCCAATTTTTGATGGTGTCGATAAAGGTGCCGGACGGCCATACCGCGCGGGGAAGTTTGCTGATGACCGCACCGCCGCAGTCCGCGTGCTCGCCTGTGACACACTTCGGCTTGATGTTGAACACCTTGAGCCATAATCCGAAGTGCGGCTCGACCCGTAAGAAGGCCTCGCAGATGATGATGAAGGCCAATATGTGCATGAATGAGTTCGGCGGGAGGTCATGGAAGTCGAGGCCGTAGAAAAATATAAGGCCCCGAACAAAGGGGTGGAGCGGGAAGCTCAATCCTTGGATGAAATGAGGAATGAAGACCACCCTCTCGCCTGATTTGGGGGTGGGGATCACCTAGCCCTCCTCCGCTGCGCGGTGGAAGATATTGGCAGGGAGGTAGCCGGCGTTCTTGAGGTCCCGGATGTCCTGGTCTGTGACCGTGGAAGCCTCCCACTTGCCGCTGGCCATGGCTTGGATCGGAGGAGGAAGGGTGGAAAACCTAGATCTGGGCTCTGGAGGCTCAGGAGACTTGGGAAGCAGGGGTGCGAATGGGGAGTGCGGTTAAACCTTGGGGTTTTCTTCCCCTTTTTATTGAGCTTATCGCTGGTTAGCCTCCTTTCACCACGCCGTGAATCTTTCCGCTTCCCAAGATGTGCATGCCGTTATGCGCATGATTAAACATATCCCGTGTAAAATGGAGCATGATCTACACATTGATGGATCATGCCAATGAAAGCGGCCTCGAACCGCGAATCGAGCCTTTACGACCGGTTAGGCGGTCGTGGTGGGCCGCGACCCTTCGTCAGAAAAGTTGTTAGGGAACACTATTTGCCCCTTGACGTTTGTCCTTCGTGGCCGAGCTATTCATGGTGCTCGGATATTGCATGATCGGGAAACTACACGTCGTCGGATGCCGAACTAAACTCGGCTAAATCACTATTAGGAGAAAGGAACTCGCCTCGCAAACCGAAGACTCTGATCTTATGAAGCAGCTGGAGCTAAGACCCTTGGCGTTGGAGACTAGTTCGGGGGCTACTGAGGGAGTCCTAGTTTAAGGGGTCCTCGGGAGGCCGACCCATTTCTTATGGGCCGAACTGTATGGGCCGTTCGCCGGACACTGGATGGATTGAAGACCCTATCTCCAAGATGGAAGCCTCGAGGATCGTGACTTATCTTCCAAGTTTAAATTATTGAATAGGCATGTTTATCCCTTCGACGTGTAACCGACCATGTGTAAACCCTAGGTACCCTCGGCGTCTATATAAGCCGAGGGGTTTTAGGTTGCAGGCCAAGAGAACTCATCTAGGGTTTAGTCATATGATCTCGTGGTAGATTAACTCTGTAACCCTCTCATCATCAATATAATCAAGCAGGACCTAGGGTATTACCTCCATAGGAGGGCCTGAACCTGGGTAAAACCTCGTGTCCCTCATCTCCTGTTACCATCGATTCTAGTCTCACAGTTCGGGACCCCCTACCCGAGATCCGCCGGTTTTGACACCGACATCGTGTGTGTTTCACAAGCTTTTCAAAGTACTTGTAGTCATAGTACAGGATAGCCACTGAGTCAAAGCTGGCTTGCTGCATTGAACCCCACAACCCCCTTTGTTGATACTGATGCATATGTAGTTAGTTCTGATCTAAGTCTTACTAAGTACCTCTGTACTCACTGTTGGTTAATTATGATTTTGCAGAGGAGACTCCAGTCCCGCTAGTGGTTTCTACGATAAGATCGATGTTGACCGAGTAGCTTGGAAATCCCAGACAGAGGTCTGGTTCCTATGGAGGGTCTTGTAGATAGACAGGCTCCCTCAGCCTTCTTCTTTTCTAGATGTCTGTACCCAAACATGTTATGCTTCCGCTTGTTGCTTGTATGACTTGTGTGTTGGGTCATGTGACCCCTGCTTGTAATATCACACTATGTTGGCTCTTATGAGCCCTTTAATAAACACTTGAGTCATAGAGTTATGTTGTGATGCCATGTTGTATCTACGCATATCATGCATATTGCGTGTATGTTTGAAATGCATTGGTATGTGTGGGATTTGACACCTAGTTGTGTGCCTTTAGTAGTACTCTTTACAGGGAAATGCCTCTTTGTGCTTCCACCGAGCCTTGGTAGCTTGCTACTGCTGCGGACACATTGATTGACCGGCATATATCCTTCTTAGCTGTTGTGTGTGTCCCTTCGGGGAAATGTCTCACAGTGTAATGGAGTCCCTATAGCCTGCTACGACTCGTCTACGTGCAGTGACATTAATGCCCACGGCGTAATGCAGTCCTTGTAGCTTGCTATGACTCGTCTACACACGCTGATGACTGACACGTGCATTGATGGGTTACATATGCCTGTCCCTGTACGGATGTGCCACTTGGGTTCTACGATTAGTCATGTCAACCCGGATTCTTTGACATTTGAATGCTAGCGACATATTCACATACGTGAGCCAAAAGACGCAAACGGTCCCGGCCTAGGTAAGGTGGCAGCCGTGGAGATAACCGTGCGTGAGGCCGCAATGTGATGTGATGTGTTACATGCTAGATTCTTATGGCTTAGGATCGGGGTCCCGACAACGTTGGTATGAGAGCTTGACTGACTGTAGGATTACCAAGCCAAACTGGTCGATGTTGAGTCTAGCAACTCTTTAGTTATATAAGGGAATTGATTGTGGAAGGGAACGTAAGGCTCTTTTTACTCCTTTCCCCATGTTATTCTGATTCTGAGTTACCTCTCCTTTTCTTCGGGGATTAAGAACTAGGCTTCTTAGCTATCTACCAGGATCTCGAGTTACTATTCCGTAGACTTATAGGAATGGTTGATCTGATTCGCATTCCAGACCTTGAGTGTTTCTGTGTAGCTTGTTAGTATGGTCAGAATCTTGAGATTTGATGTTGAGGTGTCGTGGCACCTAAATCTTTTGCAGGATGTCTCATTTCTGAGCATTCACAGCCGTTATGCTGTCCAATTTTCCCTAGGATTTCTCTGAAGATCAAATGCTTTTGCATTCCTTCCTATCTATCTGGTATGTCGCCTTGTCTAATCCTTGTTTCTCATCCTCAGGATGTCCTGCAATACCCAAGATGCCACTGGTCGCAGGAAGGGCCAGAGACGTGGAACCAGAGATGCTGAAGTTCTGCCGGATTCACCCTCGTTGGCACAGTTCATGCTAGACATTGAGAAGGACAAGCGTGAGTCAAATCGCTTGCTGGCATGTATTCAGGAAAACACCGCACATCAGTGTGCTGGAACAGTGATCATCCGTGACTTCATTAAGCTGTATCCACCCACCTTCCATCACTCCATTGAGCCACTCGATGAAGATGACTTGCTCCGTAGCATCACCAACAAGCTGCGTTCCGCGAACGTGGCTGAGGCTGACAAGGTCACCTGTGCTACATATTTCCTGGAGGGTCCTGCTAGTATATGGTGGGAGAACTACGAGACTATAATTCCAGCTCGCCAGAATCCTACTTGGGAAGAATTCACAAAGGTTTTCCGCGGGCATCATATTCCTCAGGATCTCATGGACCGAAAGAGGGAAGAGTTATGTAACCTTATCTAGGGTAAGATGGTTGTAGATGCTTACAGTCGAGAGTTTGAGAACCTTGCCTGTTACGCCACAGAAGAAGTGTCCACAGATGCCAAGAAGCAACCTAGGTTCATGTCACCCCCAAGATGCGGTCCTATCCCCATTAAGGCTTGCGGCCTCGACGGGGGATAGAAGCGCATCTCGTCGTTCGCAAGTACAGTAAAACATTGCAATACATGTAGGAAGAGATGAGTATATGAGTTGGCTTACACTCGCCACAAGCTATCTTACAAGTCCACACAAATCATTCATACATCATTCAGAAGGCAGGGTCCGACTACGGACGAAATTAAACGATAAAAGAAGCAATGTAAAACTGTCTTGCTATCCCAGGATCACCACCATGGAGCTCCCTACTCGTCTGGATACGTAACGTACATCCGACCACATTCCTCGTCATACTCCCACTGGAGCTGAGTCACATCGTCTGGTACGTTCTCATCAACACTTGCACCTGTATTGTTGTAATCTGTGAGCCACAGTGACTCAGCAATCTCATAACCCGGGTACCGAAACTATGTAAGCCATTGGGTAAGGAATTGGTTAAGTGGTGAGGCTGCAGCAAGCACTAAGCATATATTTGGTGGCTAACTTACGAGAACATGAATGTAAATATGGTGGCCTATGAGAGACGGACATGAACTAGCATGATCACTAAGTGATCCTGAACACCTACTTACGTCAATCATAACCCCACCGTGTTCTCTCTCGGTTCATCTTCACGAGAAGAGACAGTCACGGTTATGCACACAGTTGGTGTATTTTATTTGAGTTTACTTCAAGTTAACTATAACCGGGTGTTAAACAAATTTCCAAGTTGCCACGTAACCGCGGGCACGGCTTTCCGAAAAGATTAAACCCTGCAGGGGTGCTCCAACTCATCCATCACAAACTAACAACACGCCACGGGAATAACCTTGACCACGAATCTCGTGATCTTCCTAGGCAATTCCACTGGAAAACCGCAACCTCGAGATAGCCCGAAGGAAAACCGGAATTCCTCGCGCAAGACATTCGAGAAAGGTAAAACAAGTCCAGCAAGACCGCCCGACGTGTCGACGAACCCGATAAGAGCCGCGTATCTCGTTCTCAGGACACGACCGTATAAGCTAGTGTACAGGGCCTGATAGACATCTCCCGAGTTGCCCCGGGTTGGACCCGCACAATGCTCTAGTTCGGACCAACACTCATGAGGAGCACTGGCCCGGGGGGGTTGATTAATTATCCACGGGGTAGCTATGCCCTATGCAATTTTATTAAGTTGTTTAGCAAATGTAGTACCAAAGTTGGGTCTTGCCAGACAAGTTTTAATCTAAAACGAATGGTCAAGGGGGTCCCCATAACAACCCCGAGCCTGTTAGGAGCGCAAAACATGGAATATAACACCGGTACTCGGAACTAGTGCGGCAAAAGCGGAACAAAACAATGAGCAAAAGGCCAAGCCTTCCACCGTTACCAGATACATATGTGCATTAAATTAAATAACAATAAATAGAGTGATATAAAAAAATCCATGTTGACACATGGAAAGCTTGCACCTGCAACTAGCAGTGCTATAAGATAAGGGCTGAGCAGCGGTAACATAGCCAATCAATGTTTGCTAGGTGGTGGAGGGGTTAGAGGCTTTCATGGCAAGTTGGAGGCTGACAGTTTAAGTGGTAGGTAACGGAAAACATAACGGTAAAAGCGAGACATCTAGCAAGGCAAAAATAGTGTCGGGATCCGGGTATGATCATCTTGCCTGTTGGTTCTTTAGAGGGAGAAAGAGCTGGGTCCTCGTAGTCGTACTCTCCGGGATCCTCGTACTCAGGCTCAACATTCGCGTCTACCCGAAGAGAACAGCACCAAATAAACATACAAACAAGGTGCAATGCACCAACAAGATGTTGCATGATCCATTTGAAGTATTTAACATGGCAACCCTAAGCTAGTCATGTTTCTCATGCACTTATTAAGTTCTGTAGTATTCTGGAAAGAACCTCAAGTTTATTTATTTGAACATGCATGATCATGGAAAATATGAATGCTTCATGCAAAATCGATGCAAATGCATATGTAGAACATTGCAAACGGAGTAACGTAGCTCACGGTACACTCACGGCAAGGTACGAACCTTAACGGAGACAAAACACAAGATGAGGAAGGCCATGGGCTATTCCTTGGTATTCCAAGGATGCCACTGGATAGGAAATGAAAATCTAGCAAGAATAGAGCTAAAGATCACACAAAACAATGGGGTATAGCTCCCACAAGTCACAAAACATTCAAACACACAATCTGTCCACAAACAGCAACATGGCATCTTGCAACACACATAGCAAGAGCTACAACAAGTTTCAAACCACAACCAAAGCATGTACAGAAACTATACATCATGCTTAACAAATCATCCATCTACACAAACTTGAAAGGAAGCATGGATTAATAGAAAAAAAGCTCACAAGATGGCATGTTGAATCAGTTTCAGGGACTTAGTGAAAATTTCAGTTTTATAGACCCTGAGTTAACAGATTGACATATTAACAGCAAGGTTAAGACATGCTATAGGTAGTTCCATGGCACAAAAATTAAAAAGATGATAGAGGGAAACCACTACTACAAATCATTAGCACTGAGCATGAGCTAGAACACAACATATCAATTGGTATCATCCTCTAAACATGGCATAAAAATAACAACAGATTCTCAGACTTGGACAAATTAGCAAGGGCAAAACTGGACACATGTTAACAGAATAGCAACTTGACAGTTGGTTTATACTATGATGCAAGGGCTTAATTCTCAAGTTCTTAGCACAATTTAGTAGAGTATGATGAGCACAACAAAACATGTTAAGGCCCCAAACTCAAAGGAACATCACATCCATGGGAACCATCATCTAAACATAGCAAGAAAATAACAGCTTCTAACACTTAGTAAAATCTGAGGCATGCAACCAGTGTTATTTCTTAGCATGTTAACAGCCGGAAACCCACTTATCCACAAGCTTATCATGCCAAACAAAAATACCAGGGCCTAGTACCCACAAAACACTAGCATATTCATGTTGACAAGTTTCACATATGTTGCATAGGTTAAATCATATGAAAAAGACAAAATGGCATGCTGGGACACAAATGACATTTTGCAAACTTGCTCAAATGCCCAAACAAAGTGCACCATTGGATTCCTTGGGAAAGTCTACCCCAAAATCATATATCATACTCACATATTTGGATCTATAAAAAGCCAAAAACTCAAATCGAAAATGCATAGCACCACTTATAAGTCATTTCATACCCTAAATGGAAATGACCAAATATGGCAAGGCCTGATCTGGCAAGTATTCCAGAAATGGAATAAAACAACCAGAGAGACAAAACAACAAAATAAATAGAAAAGGGGAGGGGTCCCACTGGCAGTGAGCCAGGCCCCTCCCTTAGTATGACAGGGTGGCCCCACCGGGTCCACCTGTCACACACACACTCACACACAGCACACACACACACACACGCACAGCACAGAACACACATCGAAATAAAAAATGGCAGGGGGGATTCGAACCCTTGACCTCTCGGTCCTCCCCCTGAGTCGCATCCACTAGGCTACACACGCGCTACTGCCCTAACAGGGCTTTGGCTCCTCTTGTCTATGCACCGCCGGATCTCTGACAAACTGAAGAAACAGGGCAGGCATGGCACGACGGCAGCGCAACGCGGCAACGGCGGCATCTCCGGCAAGGGAATGCACCGGCAGGGGCTGCGGGAACCTCCAGGAACCCGTTCCCGGGACATCTAGCCACTAAACGCAAGGCAATAGAGCCCGGGCCCGAGCTTCAGCTAAGCCGGGCATGACGATGCGACGGCAAGCAGGCAGGCTGAGAGCGCGCGGCGAGGCAAGGCAAGGCGGGCGACGCGTGCACGGGGTGTGCAGCAGCAACACACGCGCAGAGGGAAGCTCAGGCTCGACACGCACATCGCACACACCGCAAAAAACGCGACTTGACCAGAGCACCGAGAGCGCTAAGATGACATGCACACCAAAGGTCCTACGGGGCACGAAACGATGAACAGGAGGGCTGGAATGGTTCTTCGGCTCACCTAACATCCAAAGGACAAGATGAAGAAGCCGGATCAGGGTCGGAGACGATGCGAGGGCCGACGGAGCGCGCCGGGCTTTCGGGCACAAGAAGCAGAGGAAGAAGAGGCTAGGGCAGCTCCGATCTTGGGCCTGGCGCTCCCTTGGTCGATGAGGAAGAAGAGGGCGAAGCAGGGGGGTCCTTCCGCTTCACCAACACGACGGAGGAAAGCCGAGGAGGTCACCCCGTGCTCGAGCGCGAGCTCGGCCGGAGCACCGAGAGCATGGCGACGGCGAGGGGCGAGGCTAGCTTACCTTGTGGCGGCGCAAGGTGGAGAGGTTAGGAATGGAGAGAGGGGTTCTAGGGCTAGCTCGGGGACATGCTTTAAAGAGAGCTAGGCGCGTCGACGGCCGTCAAATCAAGAGGATCGTCGACGTGTCTCTCTGGAGGGCTGCCGTATGCGAAGACGAACGCGCGAGCGCGAGGAGGCCGGGTGGGCTGCGCTACTGCTGCTACTGGGCCAATGCGGGGGCAAGGAGGCCCAGGTAGGCTAGCCTCTTTCTCTCTCTCAGGGAACAAAAGAGTTCCTTTATTTTTTTAAAAGCCAGAAAACAAAATAAATCTAGGCAGGTTAGAGAAGAGATAGAGAGAAGACAAAATATGTTTTGCAATCAGCAAAACATGCCCTATTTTATAAAAATGAACTTGGCATTTTTAGAGAAAATGAAATAAGCCTCGTATCTTTATTTGGCAATCTGTTTTGCAAAGAGACCAAAGGCAAAATAATTCCAAATATTTATGAGAGTTGAATCATAATTCCTATCAGATTATTTAGAGAAGTTGGAACTTTTTAATCTACTAAAACAGCAACTACAATTCCACATGCCATATTATGACAACCAAAGTGATGCACTTGACAAATATGATGTGATGCCATGATGCATGAATGACAAGAGGCAAAGATGAAACTCAAATCATATGATGGCACTGATAACATCCATAGAAGGTCACACATGAGAAATATATTACAAATAATGCAAGGGATGCTCTTGGGCTGTTACAACTCTCCCCCACTACATGAGGATCTCGTCCCGAGATCTAGGAATGGAAGAATTCGGGAAATTCGGAATGGAGATGGTCCTCTCGTTCCCAAGTGGCTTCTTTGTCGGAGTGATGTGACCACTTCACCTTTAGAAACTTGATTGACTTGTTGCGAGTCTTACGTTCAGTTTCTTCAAGGATAGCAACTGGATGCTCATGATAGGATAGGTCTTCTTGGAGATCAACGGTGCGCTCGGGAGTCTTGAAACACTTCCGGAGCTGAGAGACGTGAAACACATCATGCACATTTGAGAAATTGGGAGGAAGCTCGAGTTGGTAGGCAAGGTCACCCCTCTTGCCCACAATCTTGAAAGGACCCACAAAGCGTGGAGCAAGCTTCCCTTTGATGCCAAAGCGTTGAGTGCCCTTCATGGGAGACACTCTGAGATAGACAAAATCATCGATCTGGAAGGTCATGTCACGATGCTTGCTATCATAATAGCTCTTCTGAAGGGATTGAGCTGCTTTGAGATTTGCATGAATGACACGGCACATTTCTTCTGCTTCAGTGATCATGTCATTACCAAGGATTTGACGCTCACCGGTTTCAGACCAATTGAGCGGGGTGCGGCACTTCCTGCCGTAGAGAATCCCGAAAGGAGCTTTGCAGGAACTTGCTTGGAAGCTATTGTTGTATGGGAACTCAGCAAACGGGAGACAATCTTCCCACTTCATGCCAAAAGAAATCACACAAGTTCTAAGCATATCTTCGAGGATTTGATTGACTCGCTCAACTTGACCACTAGTCTGATGATGGAAAGCTGTGCTGAAACGGAGATTACTCCCTATTGCAGTCTGGAAGGAATCGCAAAACTTGGAAGTGAAGATGCTTCCCCGATCTGAGGATATGAGCTTAGGAACACCGTGCAAAGAAACTATCCTTGACGTGTACAACTCTGCTAGCTGAGCTGCCAAGATAGATTCTTTGATTGGAAGGAAGTGGGCAACTTTGGTGAGCTTGTCGATGACCACGAAGATGGCATCATTTCCTCTCTTGGACTTAGGAAACCCAGTGACGAAATCCATTTCAACATGATTGAATTTCCACTCTGGGATGGGCAAAGGCTGAAGGAGGCCTGCTGGACGTTGATGTTCCGCCTTCACTCTGCGACAAACATCACACTCGTTCACAAACTGAGCAATCTCACGTTTCATACGAGTCCACCAGAAGGTTTGCTTGTGGTCTTGATACATTTTGGAAATTCTTGGATGAATTGAGAGGAGGGAATTATGTGCTTCATCCATGATAACCTTCCTAAGATCACCTTTCGGAACCACCAGACGGTCCTCGAAGAACAAGGTATCTTTGTCATCAACACGGAAGCACTTATACTTTGGAATGCTCTTGGCCACACCTTTCTTCACTTTCTTCACCATAGCATCAAGAAGTTGAGCTTGGTGAATCTGATCTTCTAGAGTCGGAGAGACTTGAAGATTGGCAAGAAAACCTTGAGGAACAATTTGGAGATTGAGCTTGCGGAATGCGTCGCAAAGCTCGGGTTGAAGAGGCTTTAGAATAAGACTATTGCAGTATGCCTTTCTGCTCAGCGCGTCTGCAATGACATTTGCTTTTCCCGGAGTATAATCAATGCTTGGATTGAAGTCCTCGATCATTTCCACCCAACGTGACTGCCGAAGATTGAGATTGGGTTGGGTGAAAATGTACTTCAAGCTCTTGTGGTCGGTGAACACCTCAACTGGTCTTCCCAACAATAGATGTCTCCACGTCATCAGAGCATGCACAACTACCGCCAGCTCAAGATCATGAGTGGGGTAGTTCTTCTCGCTAGGCTTCAGCTGCCGCGAGGTATAAGCCACAACTTTCTTACCTTGCATGAGAACGCCACCGAGACCCTAAAGAGAAGCATCACAAAATACTTGGAAAGGCTTGGATTGCTCGGGAGGAACAAGAACTGGAGCCAAAGTCAGCTTCTGTTTGAGTGTATTGAACGCCAGATCACACTCAGGAGACCACACAAACTTGACATTCTTCCGAAGGAGGTTGGACAGAGGCTTAGCAATTTGAGAGAAGTTCTCGATGAATCTTCTGCAATAGCTTGCAAGGCCGAGGAAGCTACGAAGCTACTTGACATTTTGAGGAGGCTCCCACTTCACAATTGCCTCAACTTTCTCAGGGTGCACTTTAATGCCCTCGGCAGAGATGACATGCCCAAGGTACACCACTTCGTTGAGCCAAAACTCACACTTCGAGAACTTAGCATAAAACCGATGTTCTCTTAGCTTGTCAAGCACAAGCCTGAGATGCTCTGCATGCTCTTCTTCAGTCTCCGAGAACACGAGAATATCATCCAAATACACCAAGATGAACTCATTCTTGAATGGAGAGAATATGAAGTTCATCATTCTGGAGAAGGTCGGAGGCGCATTTGCTAGACCAAAAGACATGACGGTGTACTCATAAGAGTCAAAACTAGTCCTAAAAGCAGTCTTTGGAATATCTTCTTCACGAATGCGGATTTGATGATAGCCCATACGAAGATCTAACTTCGAGAAAACCTTGGCCCCTTTCAAATGCTCAAACAACTCATTGATGTTGGGAAGCGGATACTTGTTCCTGATTGTCTTCTTATTCAATGGACGGTAATCGACACATTGTCGGTCCGTGCCATCCTTCTTCTTGACAAACAGAACACCACAACCCCAAGGAGAAGAACTTGGTCTGATCAGACCCAGACGCTCTTGTTCATCTAGCTGTTTCTTCAATTCTTTCAACTCTTCGGGGCCAAGCTTATAAGGACGCTTGCACACCGGTTCAGTTCCAGGCTCGAGTTCAATCACAAACTCAACTGGCCTGTGAGGAGGCATTCCTGGCAACTCTTCTGGAAAGACATCTTCATACTCTGAGACAACGGGAATTTGAGAAATGGCAGAAATCTCACCCTTCTCATTGAGAGAAAATAGACGAATCATGTTATCGCGAGCAGCGAAAATGATCACATCTTCCGAAGGATGAGTCAATTGGACTTCTTTAGCTTTGCAATCAACATAAGCCTTGTTCATAGCAAGAAAATCCGTGCTAAGAATAAGATCAATATCCGAATTGCCGAGAACATAAGGAGAAGCCAGAAAGGAATAGCTGCCCATCTTGATAGAGACATCTGGAATCACTGAGGTGGTCTTCATTGCCAAATCCGGAGAAACCACACCCAAAGGTTTACTCAACATCTCGGAATCGAAATCATGCTTGAGAGCAAATAGCCTAGACATGAATGAATGCGATGCACCAGTATCAAACAAAACTTTTGCCGGAATAGAATTAACCAAGAGATTACCCATTATGACATTAGAAGAATCCTCTGCTTCAGCTGCATTAACCATGTTCACTCTTGCTGACTTGGGATTATGCTTCACCATAGCACTGCCTGGGGGCCTGATAGGAGGAGGAGGCGGGAGACGCCGCTGGTTGTTGCACTTGTTGGAGTAATGGCCCTTCTGACCACACTTGTGACAAGTAACCTCTGAGAGCGGACGGAAGTTGCCTGGAGGAGGAGCATTTGCTGACTTGCGAGCCTGAGGCCTCTGCTGAAAACCTGAGTTGGGTGGGTGGGAAGGACCATGACCACCGTGCTGCCTCTGCTGCTGAGGGGGACGAAACGGTGGAGGAGGAGGAACCCAATACTTCTGCTGCTTAGGAACAATCTGAGAGCTCGAAGAAGAAGAGTTGGTGTCTCTGAATCGCTCCCTGGAATTCTCCAACCTGAGCTGAGATGCCTCGACCTTTAGAGCCATGTTGTAGAACTGATCAAACTCACGAGGCTCTTGCAGGACTAGACCCGGCTGAAGTTCATCCTTGAGACCACCTCTGAACTGGTAAATCATGGACTTCTCATCGGGAACATCTTGCTTAGCATAGCGGGCCAGATTCTGGAACTCGATGTTATACTGATAGACAGACTTGCTCCTCTGCTTCAAATTCCTGAACTTCTCACGCATCTCCTCGACAAAGCTCGTTCGAATGTGATGAGCTCTGAAGTCACGACAGAAATCATCCCAGCTGATAACACGGTCACCTCTGGAATCCTTGTACTGCTGCCACCAATCTGCTGCCTGACCCTTGAGCTGGAAAGTCGCGAACTTGACATAGTCAGCAGGTCTGACATTGCTGCACTCAAAATGCTTGTTCATGTCACGGAGCCAATCGTCTGCATCGAAAGGCTGCTCACAACAGATGAAGGACTTCGGCTGATTAGCAAGGAACTGGTTCAGAGTAGCAAACTGCGGATGATTATGAAAATTCCCTTGATGACCTTGCTGTCCCTGCTCTCTTTCCTGCAGCAACCTGAGCAGCATCTGGGTATTCGCATTGGTTGCGACCTTCACTGCTTGCCAAGCCTCTGGAGGTGTAGGTGGTGGTGGGGAGGGTGGAGGATCAGACTGCTCCCCATCATGACCTGGGTTCCCACGAGTTGTTGGCGCCATCCTGAAGGTGGACAAGAATATCAGCACACCATTGAAAAGATGATAGAAATGAGCTGAATCAATGGCTCGAAAGAAATTGCAACGGAATATCATCAATTGCATTCAAACTGCAACTAGTAAGAACGCTTTCTGCAGGATCTTGATAACATCATTAGAACATGAAGCCACTTGAAATAACCAACAAGTATTGAGCTAAGGTTGCTCGGAACAAATGTACAACCATTATACATCTGTCGGAAGATGATCCTAGGTAGCTACTTGAATTCCCACTTCAGAATTTCTGAAGTCTTTCTTGTTTATGCGATTCGGGTTGCGGACCCAGGAACGTACCCAAGGTAATCAGCTACAACTGCACCCGCAACCTTCCACACCATAATTCAAGAAACTCCGCAAACTCGTCTACCTCAGACACTCGTAATCACAATGATACTAAACATGGCAGTACCCCGGACGCCTCCCCAGTACTGGGTGACTCCAGCCTTATCTCTCCACGAAAAGTATTGAAGCAATTTCGAACATCCTCCGTCCTGAGATATTAAGGAAACTGAATGATAACGATGTGCAAAAATCCCTCGGAGCTCTACTCCTCAATAACAGGAGGCACCAAGACAGAATTCCTTCACATCGGCATCATATAGTTTCCAAAATACCCGCATGATCCTAAAAAAAAATTGAGCGAGAAGAGGAGTAGAATGAAAATTCCTAAGTCGAATACCTCACCAGAGCATAGAAGAGGAGTAAAAGAATCCTACTCTCCAATATAACTAGACTCAAAATAGTTTTTCACTAGACTTGACCCGGCCAAGATCGATCAAGCAGGGGGCTCCTATGGTCGGTATGGCTCTGAATACCAACTTGTCACGCCCAAGATGCGGTCCTATCCCTATTAAGGCTTGCGGCCTCGACGGGGGATAGAAGCACATCTCGTCGTTCGCAAGTACAGTAAAACATTGCAATACATTTAGGAAGAGATGAGTATATGAGTTGGCTTACACTCGCCACAAGCTATCTTACAAGTCCACACAAATCATTCATACATCATTCAGAAGGCAGGGTCCGACTACGGACGAAATCAAACGATAAAAGAAGCAATGTAAAATAGTCTTGCTATCCCAGGATCACCACCACAGAGCTCCCTACTCGTCTGGATACGTAACGTACATCCGACCACGTTCCTCGTCATACTCCCACTGGAGCTGAGTCACATCGTCTGGCACTTTCTCATCAACACCTGCACCTGTATTGTTGTAATCTGTGAGCCACAGGGACTCAGCAATCTCATAACCCAGGTACCGAAACTATGTAAGCCATTGGGTAAGGAATTGGTTAAGTGGTGAGGCTGCAGCAAGCGCTAAGCATATATTTGGTGGCTAACTTACAAGAACATGAATGTAAATATGGTGGCCTACGAGAGACGGACGTGAACTAGCATGATCACTAAGTGATCCTGAACACCTACTTACGTCAATCATAACACCACCGTGTTCTCTCTCGGTTCATGTTCACGAGCAGAGACAATCACGGTTACGCACACAGTTGGTGTATTTTATTTGAGTTTACTTCAAGTTACCTATAACCGAGTGTTAAACAAATTTCCAAGTAGCCACGTAACCGCGGGCACGGCTTTCCGAAAAGATTAAACCCTGCAGGGGTGCTCCAACTCATCCATCACAAACTAACCACACGCCGCGGGAATAACCTTGACCACAAATCTCGTGATCTTCCTAGGCAATTCCACTGGAAAACCGCAACCTCGAGATAGCCCGAAGGAAAACCGGAATTCCTCGCGCAAGAAATTCGAGAAAGGTAAAACAAGTCCAGCAAGACCGCCCGACGTGTCGACGAACCCGATAAGAGCCGCGTATCTCGTTCTCAGGACACGACCGGATAAGCTAGTCTACAGGGCCTGATAGCCATCTCCCGAGTTGCCCCGGGTTGGCCCCGCATAGTGCTCTAGTTCGGACCAACACTCATGAGGAGCACTGGCCTGGGGGGGTTGATTAATTATCCACGGGGTAGCTATGCCCTATGCAATTTTATTAAGTTGTTTAGCAAATGTAGTACTAAAGTAGGGTCTTGCCAGACAAGTTTTAATCTAAAATGAATGGTCAAGGGGGTCCCCATAACAACCCCGAGCATGTTAGGAGCGCAAAATATGGAATATAACACCGGTACTCGGAACTAGTGCGGCAAAAGCGGAACAAAACACTGAGCAAAAGGCCAAGCCTTCCACCGTTGCCAGATACATATGTGCATTAAATTAAATAACAATAAATAGAGTGATATAAACAAAATCCATGTTGACACATGGAAAGCTGGCACCTGCAACTAGCAATGCTATAAGATAAGGGCCGAGCAGCGTTAACATAGCCAATCAATGTTTGCTAGGTGGTGGAGGGGTTAGAGGCTTTCATGGCAAGTTGGAGGCTGACAGTTTAAGTGGTAGGTAACGGAAAACATAACGGTAAAAGCGAGACATCTAGCAAGGCAAAAATAGTGTCGGGATCTGGGTATGATCATCTTGCCTGTTGGTTCTTCAGAGGGACAAAGAGCTGGGTCCTCGTAGTTGTACTCTCCGGGATCCTCGTACTCAGACTCAACACTCGCGTCTACCCAAAGAGAACAACACCAAATAAACATACAAACAAGGTGCAATGCACAAACAAGATGATGCATGATCCATTTGAAGTATTTAACATGGCAACCCTAAGCTAGTCATGTTTCTCATGCACTTATTAAGTTCTTTAGTATTCTGGACAGAACCTCAAGTTTAGTTATTTGAACATGCATGATCATGGCAAATTTGAATGCTTCATGCAAAATCGATGCAAATGCATATGTAGAACGTTGCAAACGGAGTAACGTAGCTCACGGTACACTCACGGCAAGGTACGAACCTTAACGGAGACAAAACACAAGATGAGGAAGGCCATGGGCTATTCCTTGGTATTCCAAGGATGCCACTGGATAGGAAATGAAAATCTAGCAAGAATAGAGCTAAAGATCACGCAAAACAATGGGGTATAGCTCCCACAAGTCACAAAACATTCAAACACACAATCTATTCACAAACAGCAACATGGCATCTTGCAACACACATAACAAGAGCTACAGCAAGTTTCAAACCACAACAAAAGCATGTACAAAAACTATACAGCATTCTTAACAAATCATCCATTTACACAAACTTGAAAGGAAGCATGGATCAATAGCAAATAAGCTCACAAGATGGCATGTTGAATCAGTTTCAGGGACTTGGTGAAAATTCCAGTTTTATAGACCCTGAGTTAACAGATTGACATATTAACAGCAAGGTTAAGACATGCTATAGGCAGTTCCATGGCACAAAAATTAACAGGATGATAGAGGGAAACCACTACTACAAATCATTAGCACTGAGCATGAGCTAGAACACAACATATCACTTGGTAGCATCCTCTAAACATGGCATAAAAATAACAACAGATTCTCAGACTTAGACAAATTAGCAAGGGCAAAACTGGACACATGTTAATGGAATAGCAACTTGACAGCAGGTTTAAACTATGATGCAAGGGCTTAATTCTCAAGTTCTTAGCCCAATTTAGTAGAGTATGCTGAGCACAACAAAACATGTTAAGGCCCCAAACTGAAAGGAACATCACATCCATGGGAACCATCATCTAAACATAGCAAGAAAATAACAGCTTCTAACACTTAGCAAAATCTGAGGCATGCAACCAGTGTTATTTCTTAGCATGTTAACAGCCGGAAACCCACTTGTCCACAAGCTTATCATGCCAAACAAAAATACCAGGGCCTAGTACCCACAAAACACTAGCATATTCATGTTGACAAGTTTCACATATGTTGCATAGGTTAAATCATATGAAAAAGACAAAATGGCATGTTGGGACAAAAATGGCATTTTGCAAACTTGCTCAAATGCCCAAACAAAGTGCACCATTGGATTCCTTGGGAAATTCTACCCCAAAATCATATATCATACTCAATATTTGGATCTATAAAAAGCCAAAAACTCAAATCGAAAATGCATAGCACCACTTATAAGTCATTTCATACCCTAAATGGAAATGACCAAATATGGCAAGGCCTGATCTGGCAAGTATTCCAGAAATGGAATAAAACAACCAGAGAGACAAAACAACAAAATAAATAGAAAAGGGGAGGGGTCCCACTGGCAGTGAGCCAGGCCCCTCCCTGAGTATGACAGGGTGGCCCCACAGGGTCCACCTGTCACACACACACTCACACACAGCACACACACACACACACGCACAGCACAGAACACACATCGAAATAAAAAGGGGCATGGGGGGATTTGAACCCCTGACCTCTCAGTCCTCCCCCTGAGTCGCATCCACTAGGCTACACACGCGCTACTGCCCTAACAGGGCTTCGGCTGCTCTTATCTATGCACGGCCGGATCTCTGACAAACTGAAGAAACAGGGCAGGCATGGCACGATGGCGGCGCAACGCGGCATCTCCGGTGAGGGAATGCACCGGCGAGGGCTGCGGGAACCTGGAGGAACCCGTTCCCGGGGCATCTAGCCAATAAACGCAAGGCAACAGAGCTCGGGCCCGAGCTTCAGCTCGGCCGGGCATGGCGACGCGGCAATGACGTTGTGACGGCAAGCAGGCAGGCTGAGAGCACGCGGCGAGGCAAGGCAAGGCGCGCGACGCGTGCGCGGGGTGTGCAGCAGCAACACACGCGCAGAGGGAAGCTCAGGCTCGACACGCACATCTCACACACCGCAAAAAAACACGACTTGACCACAGCACCGAGAGCACTAAGATGACATGCACACCAGAGGTCCTACGGGGCACGAAACGACGAAGAGGAGGGCTGGAATGGTTCTTCGGCTCACCTAGCGTCCAAAGGACAAGATGAAGAAGCCGGATCGGGGTCGGAGATGATGCGAGGGCCGACGGAGCGTGCCGGGCTTTCGGGCACGAGAAGCAGAGGAAGAAGAGGCTAGGGCAGCTCCGATCTTGGGCCTGGTGCTCCCTTGGTCGACGAGGAAGAAGAAGGCAAAGCAGGGGGGGTCCTTCCGCTTCACCAGCACGACGGAGGAAAGCCGAGGAGGTCACCCCGTGCTCGAGTGCGAGCTCGGCTGGAGCACCGAGAGCATGGTGACGGCGAGGAGCGAGGCTAGCTTACCTGGTGGCGGCGCGAGATGGAGAGGGAAGGAATGGAGAGAGGGGTTCTAGGGCTAGCTCGGGGACATGCTTTAAAGAGAGCTAGGCGCGCCGACGGCCGTCAAATCAAGAGGATCGTCGACGTGTCTCTCTGGATGGCTGCCGTACGCGAAGACGAACGCGCGAGCGCGAGGAGGCCAGCGGGGCTGTGCTACTGCTGCTACTGGGCCACTGCGGGGGCAAGGAGGCCCAGGTAGGCTGGCCTCTCTCTCTCTCTCTCTCAGGGAACAAAAGAGTTCCTTTATTTTTTTTAAAGCGAGAAAACAAAATAAATCTAGACAGGTTAGAGAAGAGATAGAGAGAAGACAAAATATGTTTTGCAATCAGCAAAACATGCCCTATTTTATAAAAATGAACTTGGCATTTTTAGAGAAAATGAAATAAGCCTCATATCTTTATTTGGCAATCTGTTTTGCAAAGAGACCAAAGGCAAAATAATTCCAAATATTTATGAGAGTTGAATCATAATTCCTATAAGATTATTTAGAGAAGTTGGAACATTTTTAATCTACTAAAACAGCAACTACAATTCCACATGCCATATTATGACAACCAAAGTGATGCACTTGACAAATATGATGTGATGCCATGATGCATGAATGACAAGAGGCAAAGATGAAACTCAAATCATATGATGGCAATGATAACATCCATAGAAGGTCACACATGATAAATATATTACAAATAAGGCAAGGGATGCTCTTGGGCTGTTACAGTTCAGGAAGGGTCTCTACCCAAAGTTGCGTAGTGATCTTCACTTGCATCATTGCACCATCTTCCAAGTTCTTGTGAACAAGACCATAAATGCAGAGACGGCTTAGCTCACTTATGAAGGGTATCGCAAGCATAACCGTGATTTGGCTTCGACCTCCAGTTCTGGATCTTAGAAGCGCCGGATTTGGGTTCCGAACTCATCACTTCCTCCTGGATAAGCACCGAGGCCATCCTATGTGTCACCTCGTCCAACTCAGCCCAATGCCCCACCCAAGCATGTTGGTCGACTGCCTGCCAATGCTGTTCCACGTCAGACTTCTGTGATTTGTTACAAGTGCAGGGAACCATGCCACGTTGCTCGAAATTGTATTCAGTCCAGCATTGCTTTACCCGAGTCTGCAAAGTCTATTGGCCGTAATAAGCCACCAGTCAAGGTGATCCATGCCAAGCCAACCATCACTGAATGGGGATGTGTGAATCACATCTCAGCCAAAGAAGCTAATGATGATCTAGATGTTCTCCTTGGAACGCTCCTTGTCAATTGTCATCAAGCATCAGTTCTGTTTGATAATGGAGCATCGCACTCCTTCATTTCGGAAAGCTATGCCCGGTTGCATGACATGTCCTTTTGCGATATGCCAACTGCTCTTGAAATTCAGACTCCAGGGTCTAGATGGCAGACCACAAGAATAAGCCATGGAATTGAAATCTGTGTTGACAGACTTGTATTCCTTGCTTCGCTGATAGCTCTCAAGTCATCAGATATTAACATCATCTTGGGTATGGACTGGATGATAGCTCACCATGCCAAGATTGATTGCTCCACCAGGTCTGTTCAGCTTACGCACCCATCTGGCAAGATAGTCAATGTTTCAACTTGAGTTGCAAAGTGTCAGCTCTATTCACTCAATGCCAATCCTCTTCTTGAGCTTGAAGATATTCCGGTAGTCCGAGACTTTTCGGATGACTTCCCAAAAGAATTGCCAGGCATTCCGCCTGACAGGGATGTGGAGTTTGTGATAGACCTCATCCCAGGAACTATTCCAATTTCCAGAAGACCTTATAAGATGGCACCCTTGGAGCTAGCTGAGCTTAAGAAACAACTTGATGAGTCTTTACAAAAGGGTTTCATCCGACCTAGCTCTTCTCCTTGGGCTTGTCCTGTTCTCTTTGTCAAGAAGAAGGATGGAACGAATCGTATGGTTGTGGATTATCGACCTGTCAATTTGGTCACAATAAAGAATAAGTATCCGCTCCCCAGGATTAATGATCTGTATGATCAACTCACTGGGTCTTCAGTTTTCTCCAAGATGGATTTGAGGTTAGGCTACCATCAAATCAAGATCAAGAATGGTGACATCCCCAAGACAGCTTTTGTCACTCGCTATGGACAGTACGAGTACACAGTCATCTCCTTTGGACTAACCAATGCTCCATCCACATTCTCCCGTCTTATGAACTCAATCTTCATGGAGTACTTAGATAAGTTCGTCATGGTTTACCTTGATGATATACTGATTTACTCGAAGAACGAAGAAGAGCATGCTGAGCATCTCAGACTTGTGCTAGAAAAGCTCAGAGAGCACCGGCTTTATGCCAAGTTCTCCAAGTGTGAATTTTGGTTACCAGAAGTGACCTATCTGGGCCATATGATTTCCGGTAGGGGCATTGCAGTCAACCCCGAAAGAGTTCAGGCCATTCTCGATTGGACTCCACCTGAAATAGTTAAGCAAGTTAGAAGTTTCCTTGGTTTAGCAAGCTATTGTCGCCGCTTCGTTGAGAACTTCTCCAAAGTTGCCAAGCCTCTGACGGATCTCCTCAAGAAGGATAAAATGTTCGAGTGGACGCCACAATGTGAGCACAGTTTCCAGGAACTGAAGAGACGTCTGACCTCTACTCCCGTAGTTGTGCCACCTGATTTCTCCAAGGATTTTGTCATCGATTGTGACGCCTCTAGACAAGGACTTGGATGTGTTCTTATGCAAGACCGACAGGTGATCACCTATGCATCCCGACAGTTGCATCCACATGAGGAAAATTATCGAACACATGATTTGGAGCTTGCAGCAGTAGTCCATGCACTCAAGGTATGGCGACAATACCTTCTCGGTAATCGTTGCGAGATTTACACCGATCACCAAAGCCTGAAGTATATCTTCACTCAACCAGATCTAAATCTCAGAAAAAGACGATGGTTAGAGCTGATTACGGATTATGACTTAGGAATTACTTACACCCCAGGCAAGGCCAATGTCATGGCGGATGCATTAAGTCGTAAGTCCTACTGCAACAATCTTATGCTGCAACAAGGACAACCACTGCTTCATGAGGAATTCTACAAGCTTAACCTCCACATTGTTCCTCACGGATCCCTTTCTACCTTGGTTGCAAAACCTACTCTTGAGGATCAAATCATTGAAGTTCAAAAGATTGATCCAGGTGTATCCCACATCAAGAAAAACATTAAGAAAGGAGTTGCAGGTTGTTTCTCAACAAATGATTAGGGAGTCGTATTCTTTGGGAACCGCTTGGTGGTTCCCAAGGTACAGAACTTGAGACGGTTGATCCTTAAGGAGGCTCATGAATCCCCTCTCACAATTCACCCTGGCAGCACCAAGGTGTATCAGAACCTACGCCAGAGATTCTGGTGGACTAGAATGAAAAGAGAAATCGCTTAATTCATAGCTAATTGTGGCGTTTGTCGTGGCGTCAAGGCAGAGCATCAGAGGCCTGCTGGCACCCTTCAGCCCATAGCTATTCCTGAGTGGAAATGGGATAAAGTTGAAATGGACTTCATCACCAGATTTCTGAGGACCAAGAAAGGAAATAATGCAATCTTTGTGGTTATTGATTGCCTTTCCAAAGTGGCTCATTTCCTTCCTGTCCAAGAGGGTATCACTGCTAGTCAGTTGGCTAACTTATATATCTCTCGAATAGTGTCCCTCCATGGTGTTCCATTCGAGATCAATTCAGACCGTGGAAGTCTTTTCACCTCTCCATTTTGGGAAAGTTTCCAGAATGCTATGGGAACCCATCTCTCCTTTAGCACTGCTTTTCACCCTCAATCAAGTGGTCAGGTTGAAAGAGTCAATCAGATTCTCAAAGACATGCTCAGAGCTTGTGTCATCTCCTTCGGGATGAATTGGGAGAAGTGTCTTCCATTTGCAGAGTTTGTGTATAACAACAGCTACCAATCTAGTCTGGGCAAAGCCCCTTTTGAAGTTCTTTATGGACGAAGATGTCGAACACCTTTGAACTGGTCAAAAACCCGGGAAAGACAATTCTTTGGGCCAGACATGATCCAAGAAGCAAAAGAGCAAGTTCGCGTTATCCGCGAAAATCTCAAGACAGCCCAATCTCGTCAGAAGAGCCAGTATGATCGCCATCATAAGGAAGTAACTTATGAGGTGGACGAAAAGGCTTACCTTCGTGTTACTCCTCTGAAGGGTACCCATCGCTTCGGTATCAAGGGCAAGTTGGCTCCTCGTTACATTAGTCCTTTTTGCATTCTTGCTATACGAGGAGAGGTTGCCTACCAATTGGAACTGCCCCCGCATCTTTCCAGAGTTCATGATGTCTTTCACGTTTCTCAACTCAGGCATTGCTTCAAGGATCCTATCCGCGAAGTGGACCAAGAAACACTTGATCTCCAAGATAACCTTACCCACCGAGAATATCCTGTTCGTATTCTCGATCAAGCTGAGCGTGTCACCCGGCGTCGGAACATCAAGTTTCTTAAGGTTCAGTGAACCCATCATTCTGAGAATGAAGCTACCTGGGAGCGAGAAGACCGTCTTCCACTTGAGTACCCCGCCCTCTTCCCGACGACTACTGAATCTCGGGACGCGATTCTTTTAAGTGGGGGTGAGTTGTCACATCCCTAGTCTTTGCTTGCACTAGGATCATTGTTTGGAGTTTCATCATGTTTAAATTTCCTTAAACAACAAATGGGGATGATCAAAAACCCTAGCACCTTTGAATTCAAATAGGTTTACCTAAAATAAATTTCAATGAATCCAAAGTGTCCTTTTAAAATGTTCATCTTCTCTGGAAAAATGTGGCAACATCAACCAGAGGTGACTCATATTTTTACTTGTCATTTTGGTTTATTGAATTAATGCAATATGTATTTGAATTGGATTTATAAAATACTATAAATAAGGTTATAGCTCCAATAAATTTGAAACTTGGCTAGGGCCTTTGGAATAATCTATTTAGTGCCCAGAAAAAGTTTCAGGTTTTTACAAAATGATTTAGTGCCTAAACTAAATCAACACAAACTGTAGAAAATAGAAAACAGTAAATAAAAGGAAAAGGCAGAAGGCTTACCTGAGGCCCAGCACAGCTGTTGGTTGGCCCAGCCCAGTCCGCAAGGGCAAGGGCATCTTCTACCTCTTGCCAGAAGGCAGAGGAGAAGACAGCCATGGCGCGTGCGCAGGCGCCAGGCCTCCTGCTTGGCTGCCTGCGTTTCCGGCCAGCGAGGCATCGTGGCTGACCCCGCGAGAGGCGTCCGGATCGAGCCGGCCTCGCCATTTGCCTCTCCCCTCTTTGCTCTATCTTCTCCCCTCGGACCCAAGACACCATGGACACACTGCCGCCGTTAGCGTAGCCCCGGCCATGTCCAGCCCCGCCGTCGTGCTCGACCGGTTCGCTGCGACGCCTTCGACCTCCCCCTCGAGACACGCGAGCCCGGACGCCTTCTGTCGCCGCCAGCACCTCCATCTTCAGGCTTCGGCACCCGCCGTCACCGCCATCGATTCGTCGACCACAACGCGCCTCCGACCTCTCCGCCAGCGCCAAGAGCTTCGCGGTGAGCACCTCGCCGCCGGCGTCATGGCCACCGTGGCCAAAGCACATGCATTGCTCGTTTTCGCACACCGGCGTGCTCGTGGGGACCCGTAGACGCTGCCCAGCCATTCAGCTCGGTCGCACGACCCCCACAGCAACGCGCCTGCCCATGCCAAGCTCCGGCCGCCGCGAGCTCGCTCCCCGCCGTCAGCTCCGACCGCCCCTCGCCCCCCCGCGTGTCCCGCGTGATGCGGACGAGCAAGGGCTTCCATCCGGTGCCCTCAGCTCACCCAAAGACCCCCTGCAGCACCGTTCCGGTCGGACACCGCCGCGCTCCACGGTCGCCGGTGGCTGACATGGCAGGGCCATTAGCGCTAATCCCCCTGCTTAATAACCCCCACAGAGGCTGACGGCAGGCCCCGCAGCTGGGCAAACCCCAGTCAGCGCGGGGATTAACCATGTGTCTATGACGTATGGGTCCCACATGTCAGGTTTGACCTAGACCGGGTCTGTTGACCGGCTGACGTCGTGATGACGTTAGGCTCACGTAGTAATTGCCTTTTTAGGTTTAAATAAATTCCAGAAATTGCTAAAAACTTAGAAAATTCATATAAATTAATCTGTAAGATAGATTGAAATAATTTATATATGAAAAGTTATCAGAAAAATTCAATGAATCCATCTGTACTAATTTCATGCATGATAGAGCAACCTAAATAAGAGAACTTGGACATTTGGTTCAAATGCAATATGGAACCTCACATATGAAGTTGAATTTGAACCTTGAGTTCAAACCTACTTCATCTAAATATGCTGCTAGGTGCATTAGGCCAAACCACATCATATTGCCATGTCATATTCATGCATCATATTGTTGCATTTGATGTGTATTGATTTGTCCCCTTCGATGGATGTTCTTCGTGTTAGGCACTGTTCCAGAGGGTACGGTCGAGTATCCATGTGAGGAGCAGTAACGTGTGATCGTCTTATAAGGCAAGCAACCCCTCAGTGATCATCTCCGATACAATCCCACTCTCTCGCTCTTGCTCTAACTTATTGCATTAGGACCAAACGATTCAATTTTTATCTGTTCTGGTAGTTGAACCCATTCCTCTACATGACCTGTAATTGTCACAGTAAATAGCTGAACCAAGCAACCTAGCATACCTGGTAGATGTTTGAGCCATGCTGTGCCTTTACCCTGCTATGCTTGCTATGCTTAGAGTTGTGTCAGGTCTGATTCATCTGGGTGATGGACCGGAGTAAACCGGTTGTGTTCTGATGATGAGAGTTAAGTGGTGAACTTGATTTGGTAAAGTTAGTGATGAGAGGCCATGTAGGAGTACATTGTGGGTTGTCTCATTGGGACCGTCCTTAAGAACTGAGTCATGTGTATGTTATCCAAGACTAGCTACTACCGCGCATTGGGCCCCAAACCAATGGACCCTCTCAACTTATTAATTGACTTGATCTCTATCCAGGAGTTGCAACTAGTTTCTGGTGTTTGTAGGTCATGCTAGTAGTCTACCGAGTGGCACCCCGTACAGGTGGCTTGGGACAGACTAGGCATCGTGGCCCGGTGTACCAAGCGTAGTTCCATCCATCGAGGTGGGCTTGGGAACCCTGCACACATCGTTTTGGGCCGTTGAGGAAACTTCGGCTGGACTTCCTTGCGGGTTCAGTCTCAAATAGGCGATAAACCTGGACTAGAGTCTTGTGTGGTTAACGGTCGTGGCCGACTCCCTCGCTGGGCTTCCGCTTGAAGGTTGCCGAGGTTCCTTTTTACATGCACATGGCGATAAGTGGCGGGAGCATGTGTGATGAATTACACCCCTGCAGGGTATTCATCTATTCGAATAGCCGCGTCCGCGGATATGGACTACTTGGAGACTTATGTGGTTCGTAGAGAACTTTAATGGTTACTCATAAAAGCTTCAAGACAAGTGTGAGTACCGTGGATGGCACTCTCGTCGGAAGACGGGAGCGGATCCATGGTAGTGTATTGTTGTGGTGTTAGTAGACTCGTGTACGTTTCACAAACTTTTCAAAGTACTCGTAGTCATAGTACAGGATAGCCACTGAGTCAAAGCTGGCTTGCAGCATTGAACCCCACAACCCCCTTTGTTGATACTGATGCATATGTAGTTTGTTCTGATGTAAGTCTTGCTGAGTACCTTTGTACTCACTATTGCTTAATTATGTTTTTGCAGAGGAGACTCCAGTGTCGCTAGTGGTTTCTACGATAAGATCATTGTTGACCGAGTAGCTTGGAAATCCCAGACAGAGGTCTGGTTCCTATGGAGGGTCTTGTAGATAGACAGGCCCCCTCAGCCTTCTTCTTTTCTAGATGTCTGTACCCAGACATGTTATGCTTCCGCTTGTTGCTTGTATGACTTGTGTGTTGGGTCATGTGACCCTGCTTGTAATATCACAGTATGTTGTCTCTTATGAGCCCTTTAATAAACACTTGAGTCATAGAGTTATGTTGTGATGCCATGTTGTATCTACGCATATCGTGCATATTGCGTGTATGTTTGAAATGCATTGGTATATGTGGGATTCGACACCTAGTTGTGTGCCTTTGGTAGTACTCTTTACGGGGAAATGCCTCTTTGTACTTCCACCGAGCCTTGGTAGCTTGCTACTGCTCCGGACACATTGATTTACCGGCATGTATCCTTCTTTGCTGTTGTGTCTGTCCCTTCGGGGAAATGTCACGCAGTGTAATGGAGTCCCTGTAGCCTGCTATGACTTGCCTACGTGCAGTGATGACATTAATGTCCCACGGCGTAATGGAGTCCTTGTAGCTTGCTATGACTCGTCTACACATGGTGATGACTGACACCTGCATTACTGGGTTACATATGCCTGTCCCTGTATGGATGTGCCACTTGGGTTCTACGACTAGTCATGTCGACCCAGGTTCTTTGACATTTGAATGGTAGAGACATATTCACATATGTGAGCCAAAAGACGCAAACGGTCCCAGCCCAGGTAAGGTGGTAGCCGTGGAGATAACCGTGCGTGAGGCCGCAATGTGATGTGATGTGTTACATGCTAGATTCATATGGCTTAGGATCGGGGTCCCGACAGGTATAAGCCATAGAAAAGTTATAATACAGCAGGGATAATGCAAATATAAAATATGAAGGGGTTTGCAACAGTACTTAACGTAGCATTTTTCTTTATTATACTAACGGATCTTACCAATCTTCTGTTAAGTTTTGTGTGAAGGAAGTGTTCGAAGATCGAGGAGGTCTCGATATGAGGAGAAGAAGGAGAGGCAAGAGTTCAAGCTTGGGGATGCCCAAGGCACACCAAGTAAATATCCAAGGAGACTCAAACATCTAAGCTTTGGGATGCCCCGGAAGGCATCCCATGTTTCTTTAACAAGTATCGGTATGTTTTCGGATTCGTTTCATTTATGTGATATGTGCAAATCTTGGAGCGTCTTTTGCATTTAGTTTATGCACCATGCTGGTATGAGATAGTCCATGGTTGATTTATAGAATGCTCATTGCACTTCACTTATATCTTTTGAGTACGGCTTTATAGAATGCTTCATGTGCTTCACTTATATCATTTGAAGTTTGGATTGCCTGTTTCTCTTCACATAGAAAACCGTTATTTGAAGAATGCTCTTTTGCTTCACTTATATGTATTAGAGCATGGTCTTTTGTAGAAAGAATTAAACTCTCTTGCTTCACTTATATCTATTTAGAGACTCAACAGGAATTGGTCATTTGCATGGTTAGTCATAAAATCCTACATAAAACTTATGGATCACTGAATATGATATGTTTGATTCCTTGCAATAGTTTTGCGATATAGAGATGATAATATGTGGGAGGTACTAGTAAACGGTTGTGGATTAGTAAGAATATTGATGTTAAGGTTTGTGATTCCCGAAGCATGCACGTATAGTCTCCCATTATGCGATGAAAGTTGGAGCGCAATTTATCCTTGATTGTCTATCTTTGTGTGAAGGTAGGGGGCGCGCGATGGTTAACTCCTATGAACCTCCCCCTAGGGGCATGTCGGCGTCCTGGGAACGGGGGTACCCAGACTTGCCTGCCTTTGGCCCAGGGCGTGACTCGCTTCGGAGCTCCGTACGGCCCAGCGCGGTTTCACTCAAGACAAGGCCCTCACGAGAGCCCCGCCCTCGCAAGGAGGACAGCGCCAAGGTTCCCAGAAGGAGGAGGCTTCCTCAGACCCCCTCCTAAGTGGCAGAGATCTCTATGCAATACTCGGCCTCGGGAGATCAAGGATGACGCAAGACGGGCCAGGCGAGCACCAGCGCGTGCAGAGGAGACAATTTACTCTTTGGTGCAAAGGAGGCAAAGATGTACACAGGTTCCCGAGGTGTCCCACCAAAGGTTTCCATTTCGGTGCAACAAGACCGGGCCAATGGGCTCAGCAGGATGGATGTCGTCGCCGAGTCCACCTCTGCATCACCACCCGCTACTTTGAAGGCGAAGACCACCTTTCGTCAGGATAAGGGTGTACTCCTTGTCCCCCTTCGAATTTGGCCATTGTGGGATCCCTTTCTGCCGTTGCGATAAGGGAAAAGGACCCGGGCCACTATAAATAGAGGATAGGCTGCTCGGTAGAAAAAGAGACGGACCGAACACAACTCGAGCGCCCTCGCGAGATTACCCACCACTGTACTAGTTCATCCACAAACCTCCTCACGAGGCAATCCACCAAAGGCAGGAGTAGGGTTGTATGCTTCGCAACGGCCCGAACCTGGGTAAATCCTCGTGTGCTAGTCTTCTTCCTGTGATTGAGTGAGTTCGTCGGGCTAGGTTGTCGAGTTGTGAGCTTGAGGCCGGAGCTGGTGGGGATCTTCGCACATGCCCCTGAGTTCGAACCTCTTTGGGTTTTGCGGAGCCAGAAATCTGACATTTGGCGCGCCAGGTAGGGGGCATGTCGAGGTCTTCCTCAAGCTTCGCTCCTTCTCCGCTCCACCGCTCCGATGGCTGAGTCTCGCCGAGCCTGCGCCGAGCGCCGTGCTGCTCGTGTCGCCCAGAAAGCGCCGGTGGGCCGCACCGCCGCACGTCGATCCGCCTCTCCAGTGGCTGACGCCGCCACGGGCCCAGATGCCCACGAGCAGCAGGACTCGTCATAGCGGGTCACCGCGCGGCGCGACGGCCGCACCGCCATTCCATCGATCATTCCAGCTACTTGGTCGTCCTCCCACGCTCACCCCGGGCCGAGGCGCGGGTTGGGCGCACTCGCCATGGCGCGCGAGCTGCTGCGTTACCGCCCTGCCCCCAACCATTTTGACGACTAGCTCGGGCGCATCGCAGAGCTCGTCAGTGCCGCCGACGATGCCTCAGTGCTCTCCTGCTGGCTCCGGCCCCATCCCTCTCTGACAGGCGACGTGGCCCACGATGCGCCGCCCCCTCCTCCCCAGCGCGACGTCGACCCCGAGCCCAGGCGTGAAGCACACCCACGCGATCAGCCGCGCGGGCCCCCAGCGAGGGTGAGAGATGAAGTAAGTTGCCAGGTGGTGCCCCGGCCGCACGTGGACGCGCGCGCGCTCCCTGCGCCGTTGCACCAGCATCGCGACCGGGCTCCCCTAGGGGCAGCTTTGCAGGAGCACCGAGACCAGGCCCCTCCCGTGTGCGCGGCGCCCGCGGGTCAAGTGGGTTGCCGCGCCATCGCCCCGGAGCTACATCCGGTCGTGTGGCCCTGCAAGTTCAAGCCCGACCTACCTCCTCGCTACGACGACACCCCAGATCCCGCCGAGTTCTTGCAGCTCTACTCGCTGAGTATCCAGGAAGCCGGTGGAGATGACAAGGTCATGGCTAGCTGGTTCCCTATGGCGCTCAAGGGTGGTGCGCTCTCCTGGCTCCTCAACCTCTCGGAGGTGTCAATCACCTCCTGGGACGACCAGCGCAAGCATTTTGTCACCAACTTCCAAGGCAACCACAACCGCACCCTCGCTGTGTCCGACCTGCGTCGCGTGAAGCAATAGCCGGGCGAGACCCTGCACAAGTACATACAGCGCTTCACGACTGTCCGCCTCAAGATCCCGAGGGCGTCGGACGAGGCCATCATCTTCGCATTCACCGACGGCGTCAGGGACCTCGGGATGAGGAAGGAGTTCGCTGTCAACGACGAACTATGCTCAGCTCTCGAGATGTTCAACCTCGCAAACAAGTGTGCAAAGGCCGAGGAGGGTCGCCTCTCACTCCTTGAGCTTCCGGAGGTGGACCCCGAAGACAAGAAGACCAAGACCAAGGAGACGAAGCGCAAGGCCCCCGCGGTGCTGGCGGCGGAACCCGAGGCGAAGCGCTGAGGAACCCCCCGTGGGAGGGCGACCATTCTGCATCTTTCATGGCACCAATAGCCACAACACCATCGACTAGCAGGAACTCAGGTCAGTTAGCGACGAGCACTTCGGTCGCCGCCCTGGGCATGGCGATCTTGGCTATGGTCGCGGTGGAGGCTGCGGTGGAGGCCGCTGGGACAGTCGAGACCCGCGTCGGGAGTGGCGTGACCTACCTCGGGAGGACCACTAGCGCGATCAGGCTCAGGAGGACCTCTGGCGCGACGAGCATCGGGAGGGGTCACGTCGCGATCAGCCTCGTGAGGCCCGCCCTTGTGAGGCCGGCCTCCCCCCGCTGCCACCGCCACCCAGGAGGAAGGAAGAAGACAGGCAGAACGACGGGTTTGGGGGCTTCCAGGAGGTCAGGGCAATAGCTTGCATCCTGGGCGGCGGTCAAGCCCCAGCGTCGAACCGTATCTTCAAGCAGTTCTCGCGGGAGGTGAACGCGGCTCTCCCGAAGCTTGAGGCTGCGCGCCCCCTCAAGTGGTCCCAGTGCGCCATCACCTTTGACTCCAAGGATCAACTCAGATGTTTAGCCATGGCAGGCGCACTCCCCATGCTGTGCACGCCAACCATCAGCAATGTCCTCGTCACCAAGACCCTCATCGGCGGTGGCGCGGGGCTCGATGTCCTCTCCATTGAGACGATCGAGACGCTCCAAGTGCCATACGACCAGCTCATGCCAACCAAGCCGTTCTCAGGGGTCACTGACGGTTCCACTGTCCGCATCGGACGGGTGCGCCTGCCTGTCACCTTCGGCGGGCGCAACAACTACCACACCGAGCACATCGTCTTTGATGTCGCCCACATCCACCTCCCGTACAATGCGATCCTCGGGTACCCCGTCCTCGCCATGTCCATGGTGGTGAATCACCATGGCTACAATGTCCTCAAGATGTCGGGGAGTGGTGGCGTCATCACCATCGCCTGCGATGAGAAGGACGTCGTTTGCTCACTCGAGCGCGCCTACCGTGCCGCAGCGGCCGAGCACTCAGACGACAAAGGGGGCGTCCTGCCTCGCGAGGATGTCCCCTGGAAGAAGAAGCAGCTCCTCTCCAAGGGGCGCCAGGGGGCCGAAACCTCTGAGGACGGCGCCTCAGGTTCCGCGCTCGGGGCCAAGGCCCCTCCTTCCCTCGCATAGGAAGGCGCGCTCGACGCTTCCCTTGGGTCGTGCTTGGGGGCTTCCACCTGGAAGGCTACCGAACTGACCAGTGAGATGCGGGAGGTGCTCGGGCACAACCTGGAGGCAAGTTGCGGCGCGCGTCCACCCAAGCAAGTAGCACGGCGCGAGGCGCCAAGTTCGCAGGAGTTCATCACCGGCACAATCGAGGAGCTTCAGGAAGCACAGGCCATGCGAGGCGGGCGTCGCCCTGCATCACCAAGCGCGACTGCCGTCGTCGGCTCGGGCGGCATGCCGCGCGTCTGCGTCGACATACCAGGCATCAACAGGGCCACATCCCGGGACACCTTCTGGCCGTCGCGCGTCGGTCGCGGCGTGGTCTACCCATGCAACTACATCTGCATGCCTTTTGGTCTGATGAACGCGGGAACCACGTATCAGCGCCTTGCCCAGGCTATGCTCGCGCCCTACGGGGTCAGGCGCCGCGAGGTGCTGGAGGAGGTGCCAGGCCCGAGCAAGGGCCCCGAGCCTTGGGAGGCGCCGGGCTCATGAAGGCCAGGCTCACGGAGGCGCAAGGTCAGGCTCCAGCGACTACCTCAACGCTTCATCGGTACCGCCGCCAGGTGACTTTTTGGTTCGTACCAGGTAACTTTTTGGTTTGCTCAGTTTGAGGGTGCCCATCGGGCTGCATTATCCTCAGGCGGTTAGGGCCCGTCCACGCAGCCGCGTCGTTTACGCATGCACCAGAACCTTTCATGCATTTGATCAATTACCTAAATATTCCAACCTGCATGCTCGGTGCATCGCCACCATGAATGTCGTCGCGCCCTAATGATCCTGCCTTCGATCGCCTCATGCTTAAGGGCTGGCACGACGTCTGTGCTCGGGTCCGTCCCTGCAGCGTTGATAAATCCAAGCGATCGAGCTCTGTCTCGCGGGCCATCCCCGTGCACGTCACCTCCCGTGGTCCTTGGTGCTTTGTCCTCGCATGAGCTAATCGAGAGTGGGTGAGTCAGGGCACGCGGCACGGTTCCTGCAACCACAGTCGGCCTTTCACCGCCACGCGCCAGGTGTTTTTTCCTCGGAGTTGTCGCATGAGAAGACGGGGCACGGCATCTGTGCTCGGGTCTGTCCCTGCAGCGTCGATAAATCCAATGGCTGAGCTCTGTCTGGCGGGCCGGCCCCATTCACGTCACCTCCTGGGGTCATTGGTGTTCGGCCTTCTCATGTGATGGCCCTTGGAAATCCATTCGGCGCAGGTTTCTCCAAAATATATAGGACTTGCAATGGCGCCCTTTACCGGAAGAATCAGGCGCAACCCGCCTTTGAGGTAGGGCCTTGTGAGACCCGCGCTGGCTCACGAGTGCCCAGAAAGACCTCCCAGTTCTACCGTGGAAGCCACGCGTACGAACTTAACGGGTTGTACACGCCCGGGGGGCTCAGGAGCCGGGGCCCCCCATTCCCACGCCCAAGTGGAAGCCCCATGCTCCGCGCTGGCGGACAACACTGTCGCTCAGCGGCTATGCCCATGCAACGTGGAAGCCCCATGCTCCGCGCTGGTGGATAAACAACTGAGGATACCCTAGTGGCTGCAGCCAACCTCAGGACGGCCCCTCGCGGCCCGTCTCGCCGCATTCCCCTGGGAAGCTCGCATGAGGGGACTGCATGGGGGCTACGGGCGCACGCCACCTTCCCAGGTCCCTGATACCTGGTCTTCACGCGTCCCTCTCAGGCGAAAGCTGGTGAGGAAAGGTATGGGAGCCGCTCGCACATCAAGGGGGACCCCCGAGCATCGCGACTCGGGGGCCTCACTAGTCACGTAGCCCCTCACCCCTTGGCACCGTCCTGGTGATCCGGATGCCCCAACGGCGGCTGAGGTATGCGTGTGGCCGGGCCCTGCCAACGCAGAGCTCAAGGCGCTCCAAATCTCCAAGTCAACCCTGTCTTCGCTGCGTTCCCTTCATAAGGGCTGCTCGTACGTCAAGGGGGACTCCTGAGCATCGCGACTCAGGAGCCTCACTGGTCACGTAGCCCCTCGCCCCTTGGCACCGTCCTGGTGATTCGGACGCCCCAACGGCGGTCGAGCTATACGTAGCCCCTCGCCCCTTCAGCTTGTCCAGGTGCTTGCGCTCCGTGGCTTGGTCGGCCGTCGCCTTGGACAGCGCGGAGTCACGAGCAGCAAGCTTGGCCTCGCAGGTCTTGAGGTCTTCCTCCCGCTGGCGAAGCCGTTCTGCGAGTGCAGTCTTCTCCTCTTGAAGAGCCTTCAGGCGGACCCCCACCTCGTCGCAGCGCTTGACAGCAGACACTGCATCGGCCTGCGCCGTGTCGCGGGCTGCCTTGGCTGACACGGCTTCCTTCCTGCTCTCAGCCGCGATGGCCTCGGCTTGGCTCCAAACCGCCACGGCAGAGGCGTCGGCCTGAAGCCACCCAGAAAGGAGCCCCAAGCGCTCCTTCGCGAGGCGACCATCGGCGCTCCCGAGGGCATCCCGGACCTGACCCAGAGCGGCGTAGGCCCCATCCAGGGCGCCAAGGCCACACGTCGGAAGCGCCAGGGCCCGGCCCGGAGGTGGCGCCTGTGCGGTGGCAGGAGCCGCCTCCAGGGGCAGAAGCATGAAGAGCAGAGAGCGCCGAAGGTTGCGGTACCGCCACAGGCAAGACAGGGATGGACGGCCCCATAGCCAGCTGGCCCTCGGGGGCTTGTCTCTCAGGCAGCGGCGCGGATGCGCCCCCAAGGGCAGAAGCAGCCTCTCCAACGGGCGTCGGGGGCTTCACGGCCGTGACAAGGAGAGTCGCCCCGCGAGCCTCCTCGCCCACGACATCCAGCGCTCCACCAGGCGTCGGTAGGGCACCAGGAACAGATGTCACGTCGGAGGGCACCCTCAACTTGACGCCCGATTTCTTCTTCCTCGCCTTCGGCATGGCGGCGCTCCTGATTACCAAGCAAAGAAGGGACCAATAGCACACATGCTACCGGCAGACGGCCGAAAACCAAGAAGGACTACTTACTCTTCGATGTCGACCCACTTCGTCTTCTTCTCCACCTCGGCGAAGGCGGGAGTGCCCTCGCCCTTCTCCGGGGAGGCGCCGCTGCGCGGGGGAGCAGAGGTGCCACCCGCAGGGGCCACGGCCGGGGATGCCGCACCAGCCCCAGACGCGGCCGCCTCGCCCACAGGCTGCTGCTCGGGCAGAGGCGAGGCGGGTGCCTCAACCACCTTGCCAGCATGAGCTGGGTGCTCCGGAGGAGGCCCGGCCTTGCTTTTCCTTGGGGTCGTCCGTTCGACGGACCGTGCAGCCCGAGGCATGGGCCCCGTCCCCCTGAGGACCTTGGCTTGATGCAAAGGATTTACAGCAGGGGGTTCACCGGCATCGTCGTCGTCTTCGAAGCCACGGAGAAGCGCACTCCACGACGGAGGGGACACTTCCTTCAGATCGTCATCCGTTGTCCCCTTCGAGTCTTCCCCATCCGCGGTGTCGTCGGAGGACACCGCCACCAGGGAGCCAGGGCACTCGGGCGGGGAGAGCCCCAGTTCATCAAAGGTGGGCATCGCGGTGACTAGGTCGGTCTTGTCGTCGTGGCAGTATTGCGGGGCATAGGCCTCAGGAAGGTCCCCGGGGTCACCATTGAGCAGGGTCGCCACAGCCCTGTTCAGCTCCCTGAGGGGCAGGCTTGCGGACCGAAGCCTGATGTCATCACCACCGCCCTGGTAGTCCCACATGGGCCTCAAGTGAGACTTGAGCGGCGCCAGGCGTTGCGCCAGGAACTCCTTCACTATCACCCCCCCGGTCAACTTCTTGGCGCTGATGTCTCGAGAGATCAGCTCCAGGACGGGCTTGGCCCGGGGGTCGTAGAGCTTCGCGGAGCTCCACGCAGGAGTCTCCTCCAGCAGCCCCTTCGAAAGATCCAGGCGGGAGTTGACGCTCTTGAGATCCAAGAAGACCCGACGGTGCCTAAATTTCTCCACATTCTTCCCGGCCTTCAGGAGCATGTTCCCGCTCTGGACCGTGACGAAGGAGACGCATGCTGACCGCTGAGCGCCGTCATGAAGCCGCAAGCTGAAGAAGTGGCGGAAGAGGGCCACCGAAGGCTTCACGCCCATGAAGGCCTGAATCCCGTAGTGCAGGATGGAGTTGGGTTGCAGATGGAGGGCCTGAATCCCGTAGTGCTCGAGGATGGTGGTGAAGAACTCGAAGAAGGGCGAAACGAGCCCGGAGAAGATGCTGTCGAGGAAGAAGGGGTAGACTGACCTGGCCACCACGGAGCCGCACCATATCAAGGTCCGCCCCCACTCATTGGAATCATCCGCCGTCGACGGAAGCACGGGGCGAGGTCCCCGTCCTTAGCTATGGTGGACTGCGAAAGCGCCAGCGAGATGGGAGCGGAGGATGAGCCCACAGCTTCGGGTTTCAACTTACCGGCGGGGGCCATCGAGAAGTCCTTGAGGCGGAGAAAGCAAGAACGAGGACGGTGCGGTATTGAGATCTGGAGAGGTACCCACAAAGGATGGGGATCTGGGCGAAGGAGCAAGAGCACTGGGAAGGAAGGCAATAATGACTCTACACCGGACATCAGGCTTTTGTCGGTCCGGGCAGTTGTCGAGGAGACACGGGAGCGGAAACGTCTGCATCTAACCGCGCACCGCGCGCCAGGCCTGGCCCGCAGGCGATAGGGGCCCGCGGCGCTTCGGGCCGTCTTCTTCGGCTTCGCCCTGAAGCCAACTCAAGCGCGCCTTGGGCACGTTGGCTACTGTCGGCGTCCTCGGAACGGGGGTACCCAGACTTGCCTGCCTGCGGCCCAAGGCGTGGCTCGCTTCGGAGCTCCGTACGGCCCAGCGCGGTTTCACTCAAGACAAGGCCCTCGCGAGGAGGACAGCGCCAAGGTTCCCGGAAGGAGGAGGCTTCCTCAGGACCCCACCTGAGTGGCGGAGATCTCTATGCAATACTCGGCCTCGGGAGGTCAAGGATGACGCAAGACGGGCCAGGCGAGCACCAGCACGCATAGAGGAGACAGTTTCCTCTTTGGTGCAAAGGAGGCAAAGACGTACACAGGTTCCCGAGACGTCCCACCAAAGGTTTCCATTTCGGTGCAACAAGACAGGGCCAACGGGCTCAGCAGGACGGATGTCATAGCTGAGCCCACCTCTGCATCACCACCGGCTACTTTGCAGGCGAAGACCACCTTTCATCAGGATAAGGGTGTACTCCTTGTCCCCCTTCGAATTTGGCCGTTGTGGGATCCCTTCCCGCCGTTGTGATAAGGGAAGAGGACCCGGGCCACTATAAATAGATGATAGGCTGCTCGGTAGAAAAAGAGACGGACCGAACACCACTCAAGCGCCCTCGCGAGATTACCCGCCACTGTACTAGTTCATCCACAAACCTCCTCGCGAGGCAATCCACCAAAGGCAGGAGTAGGGTTTTACGCTTCGCAGCAACCCGAACCTGTGTAAATCCTCGTGTGCTAGTCTTCTTCCCGTGATTGAGTGAGTTCGTCGGGCTAGGTTGTCGAGCTGTGAGCTTCAGGCCGGAGCTGGTGGGGATCTTCGCACACGCCCCTGAGTTCGAACCTCTTTGGGTTTTGCGGAGCCCGAAATCCGACAGGGCATGCATAGTAATACTTTGCTTCGAGCGCTAATAAACTTTTCCAACAAGTATGTGAGTTCTTTATGACTAATGTGAGTCCATGGATTATACACACTTTTACCTTTCCACAATTTGCTAGCCTCTACGGTACCGTGCATTGCCCTTTCTCACCTCGAGAGTTGGTGCAAACTTCGCCGGTGCATCCAAACACCGTGATATGATACGCTCTATCACACATAAGCCTTATTATATCTTCCTCAAAACAGCCACCTTACCTACCTATTTTGGCATTTCCATAGCCATTCCGAGATATATTGCCATGCAACTTCCACGGTTTTCGTTTAATGACTTGAGCATTCATTGTCATATTGCTTTACATGATCGTAAGATAGCTAGCATGATGTTTCCATGGCTTGTCCGTTTTTTGATATGTTTGCTACGCTAGATCACTACACAATACTCATATAGAGTCATATTTTGTTCTAGGTATCGAGTTGTAATATTGAGTTATAAGTAAATAGAAGTGTGATGATCATCGTTATTCATTGTTAGAGCATGTACCAGTGAAGAAAGGATGATGGAGACTATGATTCCCCCACAAGTCGGGATGAGACTCCGGACGACAAATAAAAAAATGGAAAGAGAAAAAAGAAAGAAAAAAGAAAGAAAAAAGAGAAAAAAAGGGAAAGAGAAAAGAAAAAAATGATGAGAGACAAAGAGAGAAGGGGCATGCCAATTCCACACTTGTGCTTCAAAGTAGCACATGTTTTTCATGTTGAGAGTCTCCTATGTTTTCACTTTCATATACTAGTGGGCATTTTTCATATAGAGTTAGGTTGCACACCCACTTAGTTTTCACATTGAGATTTCATACACTTATAGTTCTTAGTGCATCTGTTGCATGGCAATCCCTACTCCTCGCATTGATATCTATTGATGGGCATGTCCATAGCCTGTTGATACGCTGAGTTGATGCGATACTTTCTTCTCCACTTTTACGCTTTTGAAACCTACCACTGCATTCTATGCACCCATAGTGCTATATCCATGGCTTGCGCTCATGTATTGCGTGAGAGCTGAAAATGCTGAAGCGCGTTAAAAAGTATGAACCAATTGCATGGCTGACACCGGTGTAGTACATGATTTATACTTTGTGTTAAGAAGACAGAGCATGACAAGGCTATATGATTTTGTAGGGATAGCGTTCTTTAGCCTTGATATTTTGAAAGACATGATTGTTTGTTGGGATGCCCGAGTATTAATATCTTTATGTCAAAACTAGACTATTGCTTTGAATCACTTGTGCCTTAATATTCATGCCATGATTAGTTATATGATCAAGATTATGCTAGGTAGCATTCCACATCAAAAATTATCTTTTTTATCATTTACCTACTCGCGGACGAGTAGGAATTAAGCTTGGGGATGCTGATACATCTCCGTCGTATCCATAATTTTTGATTGTTTCATGCCAATATTATACAACTTTCACATACTTTTGGCAACTATTTATAAGATTTATTGGACTAAACTATTGATCCACAGCCCAGTGCCAGTTCCTGTTTTTTGTGTGTTTTTTGTTTCGAAGAAATTCCATATCAAACGAAGTCCAAATGCGATAAAAATTTACGGAGATTCTTTTTGGAATATTTGTAAATTTTCAGAAGTGGAATCACTGCAAACGGAGCGTGCCCACCTCATAGGTCGGTTGGAGCTATCCTTCAGGCGCAAGAAAGCTAATTTTTGGATTAAAATCCCCTCAAAATTTCAGCCCGATCGGAGTTACGGATCTCCGGGAATATAAGAAATGGTTTTCGTCCAGAAAATGGGAACACGAAACAGAAGAGAACAGAGAGGGAGATCCAATCTCGGAGGGGCTCCCGCCCCTCTGCCGCCATGAAGGCCATGGACCAGAGGGGGAACAATCCTCCCATCTAGGGGGAGGCTAAGGAAGAAGAAGAAGGAGGGGGGCTCTCTCCCCCTCTCTCCCGATGGCGCCGGAACGCCGCCGGGGCAAGCATCGTGACGGCGATCTACATCAACAATCTTGCCACCGTCAACACCACCTCTCTCCCCCTCTTGCAGCGGTGTAACATCTCTGTTCCCCGCTGTAATCTCTACTTAAACATGGTGCTCAACTCCATATATTATTTCACAATGATATTTGGCTATCCTATGATGTTTGAGTAGACCTATTTTGTCCTATGGGGTAATTGCGGTATGATGTTATGGATGTGAGTTGTATGATGATATGGTGCTGTCCTACGGTGCCCTCCGTGTCGCGCAAGCGGAGGGATCCCCGCTGTAGGGTGTTGCAATATGTTCATGATTCTCTTATGGTGGGTCACATGAGTGACAGAATACACAGACCCGAGTAAGGGGGTTGTTGCGTATGGGAGTAAAGAGGACTTGATACCTAATGCTATGGTTGGGTTTTACCTTAATGATCTTTAGTAGTTGCGGATGCTTGCTAGAGTTCCAATCATAAGTGCATATGATCCAAGTAGAGAAAGTATGTTAGCTCATGCCTCTCCCTCATTGATTATAACAAGTATCTATCGTATCATATTCAATTACCTAGGGACAATCTTTCTCTTGCGTTACACAAAAAGCTTGCTACAAAACTATTCACATTTATTGTTCTTTTATTAAAACAGCACCTAACTTTTATTTCCACGTTCTTTATTACCTTGCAAAGTACTTCTAGTTTCATTCCCGCAAGGTAGTTTCATACTTGTTCTAGGTAAAGCAAGCATTAGCACGCGTAGAGTTGTATCGGTGGTCGATAGAACTTGAGGGAATATTTGCTCTACCTTTAGATCCTCGTTGGGTTCGACACTCTTACTTATCGAAAAAGGCTGCAAACGATCCCCTAAACTTCTGGGTTATCACCCACCAATGCGGCATTGCCTCCCCTTTCCTCTGCTTCTTCTTCTGCGGCAACGACAGGAGCCCCTCATCTGCTTCTTCTTCCCCGGCGACGACATATGTCGAGCTCCACCTCAGCCTCCCGCCCCACGTGGACCCAGTATGGTCAACTGCCCATGCATCCATGTCCTGACTGCCCACGCAGCGCGCCACTGAAATGGTTGACTTCGAAGGAGGACAGGAACGACAACTTTGGGTGCGAGTTCGTTAAAAGCGAGAGCATGCCAGAGGGGCAGATTAGATCTCATGATTTTCCTATTTGCTTTTAATTCTTTTTCGTTGGATCTGGGATTTAGGGCTCATGATTTCATTTCAGATCGTGAAGAAGTGCACACATTTTGAATGGTTGGATGACTACGTTCTAAGGCTTCAAGGGGAGGGTTGAATCAATTCAATGGGGCCGCAACCCGGGAGCTCAACCTGCCGTCAGCCCTGTGGAATTTGGTCTCTGAAAGTGCTTCTTCGATAGTTGGGGATGCGGATCTGAAGGGAGAATTAAAGAAGATGAACAAGAACTTGAGGCAGATGATTCAATTGAATAAGCAGGTGAATCTGATAGCTTTAGGATTTTATTTTTGTATAGTTGCCCTAGGATTTGCTTACTTGCTGGTCATCACTCGTTAGAGATGTTATTAGTGTGGTGTAAGCTTAATTTGTGGATCATGTGCTCTCTAGGTTGCTTAAACCATGTCACAGTCTCCAGCTCTAGTTGGGCGGTCGCATGGCGTTGGATGTCGAAAACCCAAAGATAAAAGAGGCCTACAAAATAGTGCACGCGCTGGTTCTGCTTTTTTGGCTTATTGATTTGATTCGTACGTGCACGTGCTTTCTCCTCGTCTTCCTCGGGGACGCGTGGCGGCCTTCCAACTACACCCACAGCCCAAAGTAAATGCGCACGCGCGGCGCACCCTGGTAGTCAGCCACCCATGTTTGGGTCGTCGTCCTTCTTTGAGTGGAAACCCGTGGACAGTACTCCGACCAGGTGCATAGCCTAGGTGTGCATGGTATTGATTGGACTGAAAACATTAATGTGCATGTGTTTTTACGCGCACTTAATGATCTATTTTGGGACAATGTACTTAGGCAGCCAACCACCAAGCGTTGTTGTTTGCATACACATGTGTTAATTGAGCGTTGCCGTTTGCGTGCACAGGTTGTACACAAACGACTGTACAGAGGGAGTAGCTTCCACCCTTCCAAAGCCAAGCGTGCAGTTGTCCCCTCCACCCCCAGCAGGATCTACAAACCCTAGACCGCCGGTGACTATTCAAAAAATTTAGCTTCTTTTTCTTCTTCTTTTCAACATCGACATGGCTCATTTTTATCATTTTGGACACTTCAACTAGCCCATTAGCCGCGCGTGCCAAAAGGACCAAAATCCTAGAACCCATAAAATATAGAGCCGCGGAAGAGTTAAATGAAAAACTCTTCTTGAAGAAGAGGACTCGTCTGCTTGATGTTTTGATACGGTGAGTGAACAAGTTTTATGCGTTCTTTGATCAAATGGGGAAACAAACTGTTGATACAGAAATCTTTCACTTTTACTACTGAAGGCACAAGAGAGACTATAGGTAGGAAGGATAAGCAAAGGAATCCAGATTCAATTGATTGTTTGAAGCGAAGGTCTAAATATCACCGAATGGGCTACAAAATAACAAAGAAAAGTAGCAAGCATAACATAGGTATATAATTAGGGTAGCAAGCATAACATAGATAGATAGTTCTTACATAAAACATTATATACCACGACATACATAAAATAGATATTTCTTACAAAGGACGACATATAACATAGAAATAAGGAAATAAAGCCCTAGGGTCTAACACCCTAGGACAAGACAAGCTTCTCCGCGCGTCTTCTTCGCTGCTCCGCGCCTCCTCTTCACTCCTCCGCCTCCCTGCCATTCTCACCGAGGAGGATGGGGAGGCTGTGGATGACGTTGCGGTTGGAGAAGATCATATCCACATCCGTGAAGATGTTGTAGGTTGTGAATGCGATGAGCTCCCACCCACACCAAAATACCTTCCCGAGCAGGTGGAATGCATCGAACCTGTTGCTGAAGGTGGCGATGAGCCCTGGCGGCGGAGAGCTGGAGTTTGGACGTAGTTCCTCCAGTCGGAACATGACCGGCAAGCCCGCCGGGAGGTGGGCGAAGCCCACACGGAGGAACCACTCGGTCAAATCCTAGCCAGTCCTCCAGCGTGAGATCGTCCACACGCAGAGCGTCTTCTCCACGACGACGCCGGTGGGGTACCGCCTCTCCAGCCTAACTGGTGGCATCTGGAAGGTGGGGTCGTAGTACTGCATCTTCAACTAGCTTGGAGAGTGCTCTGGATTTGGGTGAAGAAGAGAAGGGGAGTGGCGCAAATGGATGTGTGGAGAATAGGTGGAGGGGTGGGTGGTTTAAATAAGGGCATCGGCCACATGTTTGCTACGTTCAAACACCGCACGCCGATCGATATGCCCTAGACTTTAATTGCCACGCTGAATTGATGTTCCGAAGGTCAAAGGCTAAAAAGGTGTGAACTGTGAATCGATCGAGGAGGCACGTGCAAGAAGAGACGAATGCAGGCAGGCTAGCTGGATCATGTCGCGCATGCATAGCATGCTTATCATGGCGGCTTGCATCAGTGCATGCACGCGGGCGTTTAATGCAATGGCCCAAACGAAACCATGACCCAACGGTCCAACCAGCGCCACCGTCTAGCGCGGCCCCTCACGTCAGAATGGTCAAAGGAGGGCGACATAGTCCAACGTGGCCCCACTTGGCAGGTCCAACGGGCGACACAGTCCAGCGCGGCCACACACGTCAGAGTTAACGGTCAAACCACTTACCCGACAACATCCTCCGTTCTGACCATTTCTAAGGGTTTTGGACAAGGGAGTGGGGAAAAGTGAGCAAAAGTTAAGAGCGTGGGGATGAATGAGTACAACTAAGGAACCAGGGGCACAAGAATAGAAATCCCTTGATTCTTAACATAGTTATTGAAGTGTTCTTGCTTAACAACGTAATTGTCAAATTCATCCATGCATTGTTCAGGAGTCTTAGTATAAGGTATATCACTTTCATTAAAGGAATGGAGAGAGTTTACCTCTACTACATGTGTCGGGGTGTCAAATCCATGTATTTCTTCAATAGGCGGTAATTTCTTGACATCCTCGGCTTTAATACCTTTCTCTTTCATAGATCTTTTTTCTTCTTGCATGTCTTTAGGACTAAGGATTAGAATACCTGTTTTCTTTTTAATAGGTTCCGGAGGTGATTCAGGAAGTGTCCAATCATCGGCATTTTGCAATATGTTATTCAATAATTCTTCAGCTTGTCCAACAATTCCTTCGCTGAAAACACAACCAGCACAACTATCTAGGAAATCCCTAAAAGCATTGGTTAGTCCATTATAATCAAGTATTTCATTCTTTTCAAGAGGACTATCAGGCTAAGCTCTTAGTAACTGGAGAAGCCTTCCCCAAGCTTGAGGGAGATTCTCCTCTTCAATTTGAGCAAAGTTAGATATTTCATGCAAGGCAGCTTGTTTCTAAAGTGCGGGAAAATATTTTTCAGAAAAGTAGTAAAGCATATCCTGGGGACTATGCATACAACCAGGAGCAAGTGAAAGTAACCATTCCTTGGCCTCGCCTTTTAGCGAAAAAGGAAAAAAGCTTAAGGATATAATAGTAGCGAATCTTTTCATCATTGGTAAACAAAGTAGCACTATCATTCAGTTTCATAAGGTGTTCGACAACAGTTTCATTTTCATAACCATGGAAAGGATCAGACTCTACTATAGGAATTAACTCAGGGTCTACAGAGAACTCATAATCCTTATCAGTAACAAATATGAGAAGTAGCAAATTTGGGATCACGTTTCATTTTCTCCATCATAGATTTTTCTTTTAGTTTGCATAATAGTTTCTTCACGTCATCTCTATCCTTATAACCGATAAAAGTCCCTAGCTACCTCACCATCCATAACATAACCTTTAGGTACATGAGGCAATTCATATCTGTTAGGTGAGCGAGGGGTAATAGGTGATTGAAAACCTTCCTCAATTTCAGCATTCTCAAGTTCTCTAGCTTTAGCAATATGAGCATCGAGTAATTCATTCAGTGGCAGAACTTCAGTTTCAACTTGTGTAGCAATAGTTTCATCATTAATTTCAGAAGTAGCATCATAAAGTTCATGTGTCATATTAGGACGATCAATAGGTGTTGGTGTAGCAAGTTGATCCAAAACAGTAGGTGAATCTAAAGCAGAGCTAGATGGCAGTTCCTTACCTCCTCTCATGTGAGAGGGGACGATCTTAGTTCGATTGTCCTTCAGATTTCTCATAGTAGAAATTGGATATCCTTCAAGTTAACACAATAAACAGAGCTATGCTCCCCAGCAACGGTGCCAGAAAAAGGTCTTGATAACCCACAAGTGTAGGGGATCGCGACAGTCTTCACGGGTAGTATTTCACCCTAATTTATTGGTTCGACACAAGGGGAGCCGAAGAATATTTATTGGCCTTGATAGTTGAGTTGTTAATTCAACCACACCTAGGATATCTCTCTGGAACAAAGGTTTAGTATCATGGCAAATAGTAGTAGCAAAAGTAACAGTATTGTGACAGCAAAAATTTTGTAGCAGGTGTGACAGTAGCAGTAGCAATAATAACTTGCAAGATAGGATCCAAATCACTCTTATATTCATGAAGACATAATAGGTTCAGATCTGAAATCATGGCACTCGGGCCCTAGTGACAAGCATTAAGCATAGCAAAGTCATAGCAACATTAATCTCAGAACATAGTGGATACTAGGGATCAAGCCCTATCAAACTTAACTCGATTACATGATCAATCTCATCCAAATCCCACCACCGTCCAGCAAGTCTACAATGGAATTACTCACTCCCAGTGGTGAGCATCATGGCGATGTTGATCGAGAAGGGTTGGTGATGACGATTGTGACGACTGCGCTAATCATACACGCAATGCGTACGACCAAGATTAGGGACTCACTAATCAATATCACAACACAACTATAAACACAAATTAAAATAATTCAAGCTTCATATTACAGCCAGGGGCCTCGATGGCTCGAATATAACAGCTTGAGTACAAAGTCAGCGGAAGCAAACATTATCTGAGTACAGACATAAAAGATACACAAGTCTGCCTTAAGAAGGCTGAGCATAACAACGACAACTAGATCGAAAAGGCGCAGGCCTCCTGCCTGGGAACCTCCGAACTACTCCTGGACGTCAGAGAAGTCTACGTTGTAGTAGGCGCCATCCTGGTAGTAGTGGCCTCCATCGGGGTAGTAGTCGACGTCCACCTGGTAAGCTGGATCCTGGGTCTCCTGAGCTCCGTCATCTGATAGCGGCATCGTATCAAGGGGAAAAAGGGGAGCAAAGCAACGGTGAGTACTCATCCAAAGTACTCGCAAGACTTACATCAGAACTATACTAGATATGCACCAGTATCAAAGGAATGTGGCTATATCCTTGGACTAAACTGCAGAAATGCCAGAATAGGGAAGAAGGCCTAGTCCTATCGAAGACTAGCATCCTAAGCGTCTTGCAGCATAAGACAAGAGTTCAGAGGAGCATATTTTATTAACAGGGGTAATAATGCAACAAGGCCCAGAGATCCTTCCTCAACTCCCTGCGAGAAAGCAATCCCGGAGCCAACAATTCAAGTAACAACAATAAGTATCCAGTTCTAGTTATCATAGATCCGGATACAACTCTGAGCGTCCTTTACCGTGGACACGGCTAATCGATTAGTTTAACTTCCCTGCAGGGGTGCACAAACTTACCCATCACGCTCGATAAACTTTGGCCGGATACGATTTTCGGGTCATACCCGGCCTCATCCATCGACACGCCGTAATCCAACTTAGGCTCATCACAGAGGCCAGCACGCCGGTCTACATCCTAATAGCTCGGGGTCTTGGGCCATCGCCCTCGCTATCCTGCACGTTACGCCGTCGGCCGGGATCAGTCCTAGCATGCCTTGAATCCACAAGCGCCATGTGTTAACTCGGACCACCCGGGCGCGAGTCGCTCCATGTGACGTCTGATGAGCTTTCGGAAGAATGTACGCCGTAGAGTGCCCATAACTTTTCCCGCGTTGTGGTTAGTGTGAAAGAGGCCAGAGGCCTTCTCAGATCACATATCCAAACCCGTTTAGTGACTTGTACTATTGCGGTGACGATCGGTCCCTCCATCCCGTCGCCCCGTCTCGAGAACTTGTGGCAACGACAAAGTAGGTCCAGCCACGCCTCGTCTATATCCCTTGGATGCCTTACCGGCGCATCCCACCACATTTCATACACACGGGTACCCTTGGGGCCGACCCGTCATTCACATATAAGTCAGTGTCAAGTCATGGTGGCTGTGCGTCGGTACTCCAAGTGGATATACGAGGAATCACTCTCGAAATATCATACTCGGGGTATGTGAGGTGATGTGTCGGTAACGGCTTGTCAGTCTTGATGACTGAGTCTTCTGTCTTCAAGTCCTCGATGACGACGGTGATGAAAGCAGGGGCATCGACCATAGTAAAATGGGGGTCACAGGGGGATACTATCCATACCTATACTACAACAGTATATGAAAGCAGGTATGAAAGCAGTATTCAAAAACAGGCTATGCATCAGAATAGGTGTTGTTAAATACAGTAGCAAAATCTAATGCAAGCATGAGGGAGAAAGAATAGGTGATATCGGAATGATCAAGGGTGTTTTGCTTGCCTTGTTGCTCTGCTGCAAAAGGCTAGTCGTCAGGGGCGTAGTCGTTCTCGGCAGCAGCGTCAGTCTCAGAAACTACCGGAGAGAAGAGGGGGAAGAAACAATAAATACAAGCAAACAGATGCAACACGATGCATGACATGGCAATACGCAGTGCTAGGGGTAGTCTAACGCAGTACTACACGTACTAGACGGAGCGGGAGAATATCTGACGATATTTCCCGGGTCTTTGAATTTATCGGACAACTAATTTGGAGGGGAAAAGTTCCATGTTCATCATGCTAGGAGCATGTGACATATGAACGGATAGCATATTTGGATTCGTGGGATTTTTCTGATCAACTTTCATGTATAAATCTTTTTGATCCGGCTTACGGTTTATTTTCTATGATTTTTCAAAGTTTTAAACAATTTCTAGAATTTATTCTAATTATTAAATCCAACATTATCCAGAACAGTGCTTAGTGACGTCAGCATTGCATCAGCATTGCATCAGCAGTCAACAGTGGGGCTGACCAGGTCAAACCTGACCAGTGGGTCCCACATTTCATAGACTCAGCTTTAAAACAGATTTTATTTAAACTAACAAGAGATTAATTAACAAGTGGGGTCCATTGTCAGTGACAGATTAGGCTAAATTAATTATTTTGTTAACTTAATGATCCAGATTAGCAGCTGACAGGGGTGGCCCACTGTCATAGACACAGGGGCTTGGGGCCCCACATGTCAGTGACTGGGCTGAGCCCAGTCAGCCAGTTGATCAAGTCAAATGGTCAGCCATGACCTGGGGGCCCGCGGGTTAGTGACCCTGGCAGTGGCCCCAGGTGGTCCACGTCGGCGGCGGTGCCGGCCGGCCACCGGAGAAGCTCCGGTGAGCTCCAGGGACGGCGAGGTGGCTCGGAAATGGCCCACAGGGCACCAAATCGAGCGTGGTCGGTGGCGTTCGAAAGCTAAGGCTGCCGCCGTTCCATTCCGGCTATTGGCACGGGCTACGGTGGCCTGTGGAGCGAGCTACGTCGACGGCGGCAGAGCAAAGCTTCGGGCGAGCTCGGGCGCAGCATACAGAGAGCAAAACGAGCGGGTGCTGGCGCGGGATCGGTCCTACGGGCGCTCTGGAGCACACCTAATGCATGCACGGGCTGCCAGGGGCACGCAGAGCACGTTCCCGATGACAATGGCGGCGACCGGAGCTCGGCTGCGGGAGCTGCTTGCTATGCTGGCCTAGGGGAGCTACGAGGGGAAAAGGAGGATGCGGGGAAGCTCACTGGGCCCTGTAGTTGCGCAAAGTGGACTCGAGGGAGGCGCGGTGGTGCGAATCGACGACGGCGATCTTTGGGTCCCGAGGAGGAAGACGATTGCGTGGGGACGATGCAGGGCTCCCGGGGCTCGGGCTTGTGGTCGAGGAGAACGGGGAGGTTGGTGCGGAGCTCGCGGGTGCGTTGGCAGGGCGCGGGAGTGGCGGTGGCTACGTCTAGCCGTGGTCCATGGCGGCGGTGGCGCTCGGGAGAGCTGCGGGCGAGCGATGGAGAGGGCGAGAGGAGGAGCAGAGGCGTCCAAGGGAGAGATGGGGCTCGGTCTTATCCTCCCACATCGAGCGCGGCAAAAGATCTGGCCAGGGGGGGGGCCTGGACGGGCGCGCGCGCTCGCTGCTCGACAGCGAGCCTGGCGCTGGCAGGAGGTAGGGGATGGGGGGCTAGTTGGGCTAGGCCTGGCACTGTAGCAGCTGGGCCTAAGTGCACAGGGGGGTTTTCTATTTCTTTTCGTTTTTTCCTTTTTCATTTATTCCACAGCTCCTGTTCGAATTTCTTTTAGGAATATTTCTTCACAGCAAAAATGTGTCATAGGGTCCAATAAATACCTTGCAATATTACAACGACGACGATGAATTCCCCTCCCCAAAGCCCAAAACGGGCTCCAGATCAGCCCTTGGGAGGAAGAACAGGAGGTGGCGGCGGCTCTGTCTCTTGAAACATGATGAAAACTTCTCTCTGATTTTTTTCTCCGAGGATATGATTTTATAGGACTGGAATTAGGGTCGGAGGGGCCACGAGGGCCCCACAAGCCATCAGGGCGCGCCCCTAGGGTGGCGCCCTGTTGGCTTGTGGCCCCCAGGCACACCCCCTCTGGCAGGTCTTCGCTCCATAATTCATTATTAATTCCAAAAATAATTCACAAAAAGTTTCGTCCAATTCCGAGAACTTTTATTTCTGCACAAAAATAACACCAAGGTAGTTCTACTGAAAACAGCGTCGGTCCGGGTTAGTTTCATTCAAATCATGCGAATTAGAAGTCAAAACTAGAGCAAAAGTGTTTGGAAAAATAGATACATTTGAGACATACCAATGACACATTGACCGTGAAGACCTTATCATTGACCTGAGAAACCAAGAATTCAATTGTTGAACCACTAATGGCCGACTCCAATGCCACAGCCACAGAATCCTCTGTTAATCGAAAGCAATGGTGGCTAAATGAGACCACCAATGTGAAAGATCCCATCCCCTCCACGGGATGCACCGAAAGCCCAGTAGATCTAAAATTATTTTCCGCAAACTGGATGCCCTTGGAGAAATCCAAGCCAATGGTAGATCCTCCATGAGAACCCATGTGAGATGGGTATTGCCTTGATCCAGAGAGGCTGCCGAAGATATTAAGTGGAGAAGAAGCATTGATCGAGGGTTAGATCAGGAGATCACCGGAGAGTTGGTGGAGGTGGTGGGAGTGTAATCTGTAGGAATGTAGAGATACTACTTGTGCAGCCAAATCCTTGAGCCAAGTTTCTTCCATGAGAGTCCACCATACCTACCTATATATGGTATTTCATTACCATTCCAAGTAAATTTTCATGTGCCACCTCTACAACCTTCAAATAAATAACCATTTTGTGTGCCCGTACTGCTCACGGAGTGATTCGGGCGGTCAATATCTTCCATGCTAAGCAGGTTATTCTCATGACGAGTGTTTACTCACTTGTCATTGCACGTGAGGGCTGGTAAAAAGGATGCCTGGTCATGCATAATACAAAAATAAATAAACAAGAACTCCCCTAGAAAGTTGATTGTTTGGAGGGCACCCGTGGATACTGTTAGCCATGGAATGTGTTTGAATTGTTGAAGGGGGGGGCGGTAAAATTTCAATTCTGTTTGGGAACCACCAATAATGTGATTAGCTTGGAAGATATTGAAATCCCATGTCGTAACATTGACAGGAAAGGCACACCACCCAAAATATATTCATCTCTGTTTTAAGCAATGAGCTCTGACACCTCTGCAAATCTATGCTTCCCTCTGCGAAGGGACATTATATTTACTTTTATGTTATTTACTTTCATGTTATTTACTTTTCATGTTGAGTGAACTTATTATTCCAACCTCAATCTCTTGTTGGCAAGCATCATGTGGTGGGGAATGATCCAGTCGTATATATCCAGTGAAATATATTTGATCATGATTCATCTTTGTTGACAATTGTCTTTATGATAAGTGCGTTGGGAGGTGAAACATTAGACCCCCATCTTTCTATGTGTTCAATGGATATTGTTTGTTCTAAAAATATGCTTTTAGTATTAGCAATCATAGAACACTATATGATAATTGAGTATGCGGAGCTCTTACCTAGACTTTGCTAAAAATAAGATGCATTGAAATTGTTTGATGACTACATAGGTTGTTAAGTTTCAAGAGAATGTATTATTTGATCCATGACATGTGAATTGATTGCTACTCTATCGTAATGAATTTCCTGAGAAAAAGTTGCTGGTTATGATGCTAGAAAAGTGACTGAAATTATCATTGATCAAACTTGTATACTATGCTAGCATTCACACTTCATAAATTATTTCTTTTATCATTTACCTACTCAAGGACATGTAGGAATTAAGCTTGGGGATGTTGATACGTCTCCAACTTATTGATAATTTATGAAGTATTCACGCCATATTTACCCATGTTTACTATACTTTTATATGGTTTTGATGCACTTTATATGATTTAACTAGAACTAACCCGGGCTGACACTGTTTTTAGCAGAATTATCATGGTGTTGTTTTTCGTGCAAAAACTAGAAGTTCTCGGAATCGCCCAAAACTTTTTCATGATTTTTTCTGGAGCAAATAAGAAATACGGAGCGAAGAACCACCAGAAGGGGGCCACCTGTTGGTGCCAAGACAACAGGGCGCGTCCTAATGGCTTGGGACCACCGCTTGGCTCGTTTAGCATGATTCCAACGCCGAAAAATCCTATAAATATGAAACCCCCCAGAAGTTAACCTAGAACTTCCGCTTCTCCTCCGCAAGCCTCTTTATCGAAGAAAACTCATCTAGAGACCTGTTCCGACACCCTGCCAGAGGGGGAAACCATTACCATAGGCCATCTTCATCATTCCGGCGGTGTCCATGACGAGGAGGGAGTAGTTCACCCTCGGGGATGAGGGTATGTAACAGTAACTATGTGTTTGATCTCTCTCGCTCTCTCTCTCTCTCTCTCGTGTTCTTGAGATGTCACGATCTTGATGTACCATGGGCTTTGCTAATATAGTTTAATCATGTGGTGTTCTTCCCTTGCTATCTTGATGAGATGAATTGAATCTTTCCTTTTGAGGTTCTGTTATGTCGGATTGAATATTGGATTTGAGATCACTTGATGTATGTCTTGCATGTGGATACCTGTGGTGAAAATGAGGTGTTCTATTGATTCACTTGATATATGTTTTGGTACTCAACTTGTGGATTCCCGTGGTGATAATGGGGTAATCTATGCATATGGGTTGATGCACGTTCTTGTCCTACTTTCTCCGATAGAAATCTTGGGGTACTCTTTGAAGTTCTTTGTGTTGGATTGAATATGATGAATCTAAAATTGTTTGATGCATGTTAATTAACCCACGGATACTTGTGGTGACATTAGAGTATCTAGGTGACATTAGGGTTGATTGATGCGTATAATATGGTGTTATTTTAGTACAAACGCTAGGGCGGTTTGTGACACCTATAGTAATAGCTCAATAGATTGATAGGAAAGGATAAATTTGAGGTGTTTCTACTGCCTACAACAATTTCATCTTATGTTCTGTCCTACTTATGATCTTCGGAGTGATTCTTTTATGCGCGTTGAGGGGTGATCATATGATTCTATTATGTTAGCATTGTTGAGAGATTGCACTAGTGAAAGTATGAACCCGAGGCCTTATTTCCAAGCATTAATATACCATTTTGCTTGCTTTTTGCCAGTTTTTATATTTTCAGATTACAAAAACCTATTTATATTATCCATATTGCACTTTTATCACCATCTCTTCATCGAACTAGTGCACCTATACAATTTTGCCATTGTATTGGGTGTGTTGGGGAAACAAGAGATTCATTGTATTTGATTGCAGGGTTGTTTGAGAGAGATCATCTTCATCCTTCACCTCGCACGGATTGATAAACCATAGGTCATCCACTTGAGGAAAAATTGCTACTGTCCCACAAAACTACGCATGGAGTCCCAACAAAATCTACAACAATAAAGTTGTGTAGTAGACATCACTTCGTTGCGGGAAACATGTGGCAGCACTGAAAAAGTTAGGTATTACCGGGACAAGACTCGATCTATGCCGACACTGGAGGTGGGTAATTGACGTGCCTTGAGCCTGCGTCGGTATTTCCCCAAAGAGGAAGGGATGATGCAGCATAGTGACGGTAAGTATTTCCCTCAGTTATGAAACCAAGGTATCAATCCATAGAGGAAGATCACGCACCCACGTAAACAGCACCTGCACACAAATAACAAATACTTGCAACCTGACGCGAAAGAGAGGTTGTCAAGCTCTCCACGGTAATAAGATGGATTAGGTAATGATTATTTTGGCTAATAGATCTCGCAAGAACACAAAATAAAATAAGTAAACAAAAAGTGCAGCAAGGTAATTTTGGGTTTTTTGGATTAATAGATCTGAAAACAAAAAGGCAAAATAGTAGGTCGGAAAGCAATATGTTGGAAAAGTACACCTGGGGGCCGTAGGTTTCACTAGTGGCTTCTCTCATGAGTATAGCACACGGTGGGTGAACAAATTACTGTTGGGCAATTGATAAAAGATCAAATAATCATGACGATATCCAAGCAATGATCATTATATAGGCATCACGTCCAAGACAAGTAGACCGAAACGATTCTGCATCTACTTCTATTACTCCACACATCGACCACTATCCAGCATGCATCTAGTGTATTAAGTTCATGGAGAAATGGAGTAATGCAATAAGAACGGTGACATGATGTAGACAAGATCTATTCATGTAGGAATAGACCCCATCTTGTTATCCTTAATGGCAATGATACATGCGTGTCTTGCTGCCCCTTCTAGCACTGGGAAAGAACACCGCAAGATCGAACCCATCACAAAGCACCTCTTCCCATGGCAAGAAAAATCGATCTAGTTGGCCTAATTAAACCAAAGATTCGAAGAAGAAATACGAGGCTATAAGTAATCATGCAAATAAGAGATCAAAGAAGATTCAAATCATATTCATGGATAGAAGCCGATCATGAACTCAAAATTCATCGAACCATAACAAACACACCGCAAAAGTCATTACATCAAATAGATCTCCAAGAGACCATTGTATTGAGAATCATAGAGAGAGAGGAAGACATCTAGCTACTGCCTATGGACCCGTAGGTCTATGGTGGACTACTCACGCATCATCGGAGAGGCACCTATGATGAAGATGAACCCCTCCGTGATAGTGTTAGATTGGATCTCGATGTTCTGGAACTTGCGGCGGCTAGAATTGTGTTTCGTCGACTCGTCTCGAGGTTCTGGGGCCCCTCTCTTGTTGCTCTTTGGCCCATTCTGGCTCTTCTGGTCCATAAAAATTCTCCAAAAATTCCGTAGCGTTTGGGCTCCGTTTGTTACTGATTTTCTGCGTAGTAAAAAACAAGCAAAAACAGCAACTGGCACTTTGGCACTATGTCAATAGGTTAGTCCCAAAAAATGATATAAAGTTGCTATAAAATGATTGTAAAACATCCAAGATTGATAATATAACAAGATGGAACAAGAAAAAATTATAGATACATTGGAGACGTATCAGCATCCCCAAGCTTAATTCCTACTCACCCTCGAGTAGGTAAATGATAGAAACAGAAATTTTGATGTGGAATGCTGCCTAACATGTTCATCATATATTCTTTTCTTTGTAGCATGGACATTTGGACTTTTAGATGGTACAAAGCAATAGTCTAGTTTTGACATGTAAACTTTAATACTCAAGCATATCAACAAGCAACCATGTCTTTCAAAATATCAACGCTAAAGCAAGTTATCCCTAGCCCATCATGCTCAATCATTGATCCATTCACAATACATACTCAAATATTAGCTACACCTAATGCTCAAGTATGATCATAGTGCCTCCTAGTTGGTGCTTTATAAGAGAAGATGGAGACTCAAATTGAAAAAAAACTGCATAAAGTAAATAGATAGGTCCTTCGCAGAGGGAAGTAGGGATTTGTAGAGGTGCTAGAGCTCAAGTGTTTAAATTGATAGAGAAAAATATTTTGAGTGGCATGCCTTTCCTGTCAACGAAAACGACCAAGAGATTTCAATATATTTCCACGCTAGATACATCATAGGCAGTTCCCAAATAGAAAATAAAGTTTATTCTTTTTTCCACCATACTGTCACTTTCCATGGCTAGCCGAATCCACGGTTGCCTTCCATACCAACACTTTCCAAGGAATTTATTATTTGACAACATAAAGTAATTTTTTTTTTCTTTTTCATTTTGGGATTGGGCATCCCTATTACCGCCATACTCTCGTGCAATGACAAGTGAATAAACACTCATCTTGAGAATAACACATCTAGCATGGAAAAATATCGGTCACCCCCTACCGTTTCATGAACGGTACGAGCACACAAAAAGGAAAATTTATTTTGAAATTTAGAGATGGCACATACAAATTTGCTTGGAACGGCATGGAAATACCGTATATAGGTAGGTATGGTGGACTCATATGGCAAAACTGGTTTTAAGGATTTTGGATGCACAAGTAGTATTTCTACTTAGTACAAGTAAAGGCTAGCAAAAGATTGAGAAGCATCCAACCAAGAAATGAAAAATCACATAAGCGAGCATTAAGCATAACTAACACTAAATAAGGCACCATAATTAGGATGTAATTTCGTAGTACAACTATTGACTTTCGTCCTTGCATAGGGAATCACAAACCTTAACATCAATATTCTTACTAAGCATAATTACTCGCGAACATAACTCACATATCACTATTGTCATGTCTCAAAACTATTATAAAGAATCAAGTTTAATTTGTCCAATGATCTTCATGAAAGTTTTTATTGTATCCCTCTTGAATATCTATCACTTTGGGACTAGTTTCATATATTGTAATTGCTTTTGATAAGCTCACAAAGATATAAGTGAAGAACATGAGCATACAAGTTTCATCTCTCAAAATAATATAAGTGAAGAATGAGAGGATTTCTTCAAAATTACTAACTCTCAAATTAATATAAGTGAAGAATGAGAGCATTTTTTCAAACATGTAAAAGCACGCCGTGCTCAAAAAGATATAAGTGAAACACTAGAGCAATTCCTTTGCTCAATAGATTTAAGTGAAGCATAAAGAGCAATTCTAGCAAATCGTAGCATATTTTTGGCTCTCTAAAATAGGTGTGTGGAGCAAGGAATAAAAGCAAATAAAGCAAAGATACAAGACTCTCCAAGCAAAACTCATGATATGTGACGAATAAAAATATAGTTCCAAGTAAAATACCGATGGTTGTTAGAAGAAAGAGGGGATGCCACTTGGGGCATACCCAAGCTTAGTTGCTTGTTACTCTTTGGATATTACCTTGGGGTGCTGTAGCATCCCCAAGCTTAGGCTCTTCTTACTCCTTATTCCATCATCCATCGTGATCTCACGCAAAACTTGAAAACTTCAATCACACAAAACATGACAAAATTCTCGTGAGATCCGTTAGTATAATAAAGCAAATAACTACTCTAAGTACTTTTGTAAACTCATTCTTTTTTTATTATTGCATTATACCTACTGTATTTTAACTTTACCATGACTTGTACCCCCCCCCCCCCCCAATACAAGCCATAGATTCATCAAAACAAGTACACAATGCAACGAAAACAGAATCTGTTTCAGACAGAACAGTCTGTAGTAATCTGTACTCTACCCATACTTTCGTAACTCTAAAAATTCTGAAAAATTAGGACAACTTCAATAATTTGTATAGAAATACTGTGTAAAAATTTCAGCTCAATATCACGTTCCAGTAAAAAAAATCATGCACTAGAGACAAAGTTTTTGTTTCAGATTCAGCATTGTTTCTACTCATCTTGGGAATCATCCTAAAGGCTTTACTTGGCACAAACACTAAATAAAACATAAAAACACATTCATAACAGAATCATAATTGTGTAAAACACTCAAAAACAGAAAGGAAAAGATAAAAAAATTATTCATTGGGTTGCCTCCCAACAAGCGCTATCGTTTTACGCCCCTAGCTAGACATAACGAATAGTTTCAAGTATTGTCATCTTTAGTTTTCACTCCATAAAAGGCCCTCATGATTCATTCATATAGTGGCTTAATTCTTTTTCTAGGTAAGTGTTCCATACCCTTTCTAATAGGAAACTGAAACTTAATATTAACTTCTTTCATATCAATCACGACACATATAGCGCGTAAAAACGGTCTACCAAATATGATAGGACAAGACGGGTTGCAATCAATATCAAGAACAATAAAATAAATGTGCACATAGTTCCTATTTGCAAGAATAAGAACATCATTAATTATTTCCAAAGGCTTTTTAATAGTAGAATCCGCCAAGTGCAAATTAAGAGAGCATTCTTCAATATTGGTAAGACCAAGCACATCACATAGAGATTTCGGAATTGCGGAAACACTAGCACCCAAATCACACAAAGCAAAGCATTCATAATTTTTAATCTTGACTTTGATGGTAGGTTCCCACTCATCATGCAATTTTCTAGGGATTGAAATCTCTAATTCCAACTTTTCTTCTAAGGATTTCATCATGGCATCAACGATATGTTTAGTAAAAGCTTTATTTTGTTCATAAACATGGGGTGAATTTATCATGGATTGCAGCAAAGAAATACAATCAACCAAGGAGCAACTCTCATAATTAAAGTCTTTGTAATCAAAAATAGTGGGCACATCACTAGTTAAAGTTTTGACCTCTCCAAACCCACTTTTATCAAAAAATTCATCAAGAGTTTCACCCTCCAAATCATTAGGGCGCCCTCTAACTAAAGTTGACTCTTCTTCAGTCCCTTTATCATCAATTTTAACATTACTAAACAAGGAATCAATAGAGCAAACACCAATCATTTTAAGATCTTCATCATTGTTATGAAAGTAATCGCTAGAAAACGCTTTTTCTAAGAATTATCTTCTAGCTCTAAGCATAGCGGCTCTTTTCTTACTTTCATCCATAGAAACATATAAAGCCTTAATTTATTCATTAATATTGGGTGGAAAAGCATGCAACTTGAGATTTTATACATCATTGGAAATTCTATCAATGCTTCTAGACATATCATCAATCTTATTAAACTTTTCTTCTATCGTTGTATTGAAAATATTTTGAGCATTGATAAATTCATTAAAAATATTCTCAAGATCAGAGCTGTTCCTATTATTATTATTATAAGAATTACCATAGGAATTACCATAATTACTAGAGGAATTTCCATGAAAAGGCCTAGGATTAAAATTACCTCTATAAGCATTGTTATTGAAGTTGTTTCGCGAGATGAAATTCACATCTACGGAATCAATATTATTCTCAATCAAAGTAGACAAAGGCACATCATTAAGATCAATAGGAGCATTTTTACTAGCAACCAACTGCATAAGAGCATCAACCTTTTCACTCAAAGTACTAATATCTTCCACCGAATTAACCTTTTTACTAGTAGGTGCTCTTCCGGTATGCCATTCTGAATAATTTGCCATAATATTATCTAGCAATTTAGTAGCTTCACCCAAAGTAATTTCCATAAAAGTACAACCCACGGCGCAATCTAAAAGATTTCTAGAGACAAAATTCAACCCCGCATAAAAAATTTGTATGACCATCCAAAGATTTAAACCATGAGTAGGACAATTTCTTAACATCAATTTCATTCTTTCCCAAGATTGTGCAACATGTTCATGCTCAAGTTGCTTAAAATTCACGATTTGAGTTCTAAGGGAAATAATTTTCGCGGGGGAAAATATTTAGTAATAAAAGTGTCCTTGCACTTATCCCAAGAATCGATACTATTGCGAGGCAAAGAAGAAAACCAAATTTTTGCACGATCCCACAAGGAGAAAGGAAACAATTTCAACTTCACAATATCATTATCCACATATTTTTCCTTTTTCATATCGCAAAATTCCACGAAGGTATTTAGATGGGACGCGACATCCTCATTAGGAGTAACGGAAAATTAATCTTTCATGACAAGATTCAACAAAGCGGCATTAATATCACAAGACTCCGCACTAGTGGCGGCAGGAGCAATAGGAGTGCTAATAAAATCATTATTATTGGTATTGGAAAAATCACACAACTTGGTGTCTTTTGAGTCATCGTGACTACACAAATAAGATTGCAAGCAAACAAGAGATCTGATGAGAAAAAGGCAAACAAAAAAGAGAGGGCAAATAAAACGACAAATTTGTGAAGCGGGGCAGAGGAAAACGAGAGGAAACTGGCAAATAATGTAAATTGCAAGGAGATGAGATTTGTGATTAGGAACCTGGTAGATGAGATTGCTTCCTCCCCGGCAATGGCGCCAGAAATTCCTTGACGTGGCTTGAGACTACGTCAGTATTTCCCCAAAGAGTAAGGGATGATGCAGCATAGCGACGATAAGTATTTCCCTCGGTTATGAAACCAAGGTATCAATCCAAAGAGGAAGATCACGCACCCATGTAAACAGCACATGCACACAAATAATAAATACTTGCAACCCGACGCGAAAGAGAGGTTGTCAAGCTCTCCACGGTAATAAGATAGATTAGGTAATGATAGTTTTGGCAAATAGATCTCGCAAGAACACAAAATAAAATAAGTAAAAAAAGAGTGCAGCAAGGTATTTTTGGGTTTCTTGGATTAATAGATCTGAAAACAAAAAGGAAAAATAGTAGATCGGAAAGCAATGTGTTGGAAAAGTAGACCCGGGGGTCGTTGGTTTCACTAGTGGCTTCTCACAATAGTATAGCACACGGTGGGTTAACAAATTACTGTTGGGCAATTTCTAGAAGATCAAATAATCATGACGATGTCCAGGCAATGATCATTATATAGGCATCACGTCCAAGACAAGTAGACCAAAACAATTCTGCATCTACTTCTATTAATCCACGCATCGACCGCTATCCAGCATGCATCTAGTGTATTAAGTTCATGGAGAAACGGAGTAATGCAATAAGAATGATGACATGATGTAGACAAGATCTATTCATGTAGGAATAGACCCCATCTTGTTATCCTTAATGGCAACGATACATGCGTGTCTTGCTGCCCCTTCTGTCACTGGGAAAGAACACCGCAAGATCGAACCCATCACAAAGCACCTCTTCCCATGGCAAGAAAAATCGATCTAGTTGGCCTAACTAAACCAAAGATTCGAAGAAGAAATACGAGGCAATAAGTAATCATGCAAATAAGAGATCAAAGAAGACTCAAATCATATTCATGGATAGAAACTGATCATGAACTCAAAATTCATCGGATCCCAACAAACACACAGCAAAAGTCATTACATCAAATAGATCTCCAAGAGACCATTGTATTGAGAATCATAGAGAGAGAGGAAACCATCTTTACTTCCTATGGACCCGTAGTTCTATGGTGGACTACTCATGTATCATCGGAGAGGCACCTATGATGAAGATGAACCCCTCTGTGATGGTGTTAGATTGGATCTCGAGGTTCTGGAACTTGCGGCAGCTGGAATTGTGTTTCGTCGACTCCTTTATTGTTTTCCAAATATTTGGGAATTTATATGGCGAATAGTCAGTTGAGGGAGGTCCCGAGGTGGGCACCCTCTACCAGGCCGCGCCAAGGGCCTCTGGTGCGACCTGGTGGAGGGTGGCCACCCTGGGCCCCCTCTCTTGTTGCTCTTTGGCCCATCCTGGCTCTTCTGGTCCATAAAAATTCTCCAAAAATTCTCGTAGCGTTTGGGCTCCGTTTGGTACTGATTTTCTGCGAAGCAAAAAACAAGGAAAAACAGCAACTGGCACTTTGGCACTATGTCAATAGGCTAGTCCCAAAAAATGATATAAAGTTGCTATAAAATGATTGTAAAACATCCAAGATTGATAATATAACAGCATGGAACAAGCAAAAATTATAGATACGTTGGAGACGTATCAGTAACTTATTAACATACTGGCATGCTCCAGCATGACCAGGCCACAACCTTTGACGTCACCAAGTGATCAGGTCATCAAATCACTTCATGAAACTTATTGAAGGTTCTACATTTCATGACAATATTCATGCATGCGGCATAAATAACAATGTTGCTATTACCATGTTCTACACGCTACAAAAAGTTTCTTAAGCAAACACAATATCAAATGTCCAAACATGCTTTCCTGGATCAACGTAGTCAGAAGACGATCCCGCAATATCTCCGGCAGCGTTTCCCCCTTCGTTATCGATAACACAAAAGGCGCGATATCTACATGAATTCTATGGCCGTGCAAAAAGTTGTCCCAAAATATTTTCAAATAAATACTATTCAAAACTAGACTAAAAAATAAAATTTTCACAAAAAGAATCATTGGAAAATCGTTTGTGGTTTAAAAGTTATAAAGATTTTAAGATCAGGGACCTCTATGTAATGAAAAGAACAGTTTATAAGGGCTAATTAGCTAAAATAGAAAAAAGTTCGGGGAAACTACATGAGCTAATGGAGAAAGCATACCCTGGCTGAATACGCCTTCCTAAATAGGCTGAAAAGAATAAAACCCTAACGGATGGGCCCCAACCGTCTGGGTTTCAATTTCATGGCAATGATAGAGGGATTGCGATGGTTACCAACGGCGATTGACGGTGAACCAGGAGGAGTGGGTGGTGCATGTGTGTTCGTGGAGTCCTTCTGCGTCGGTGGGTGGTGGGTCTGGTCACCGGCAAGCACCACGGCGACGGTAGCTTCTACTAGACGGTTTCGGTCATCATTGAAGCACACCAGAGGGACCAACGTTCGCCTATTTGACGCGCGGTTCAGGTGAGGGGGAGTATCAGAAGGCTACAAATGGAGTTTGGGGAGGAGAGGTGGGTTACCCCCACCGGATTTCTCTCGGGGCCCAAGGCGGATCGGGTGGCCGGAGCCAAGGACTTTTTGTGCATTCAATATGAACCATTAGAAGCCACATCCTAAAATTTCAACCCTATCTAACTTCATTTGCTATTTTTCATGCATTTAATGAATTGTTTTGAGCTAAATGACCCTGAAATTAAAAAGCACCACAAATGAACTCTGAAAAGGTTGAAACTTGGCATGGTATCATCATTTCACCCACATAGCATGTGATAAAAATTTGAGAGGGTTACGGCAAAAACTGGATGCACTTCGTGTACAAAATGGACAAACTCTATTGAAGTATGAGGGTTTCGGACGAAAACTCGTGTGTTACAAAAGGATTTCATTTTTTTAACTTATTTCAACTCCAGACTTTTTGTGCATTCAATATGAACCATTAGAAGCCACATCCTAAAATTTCAACGCTATCTAACTTCATTTGCTATTTTTCATGCATTTAATGAATTGTTTTTAGCTAAATGACCCTGAAATTAAAAAGCACCACAAATAAACTCTGAAAAGGTTGAAACTTGGTATGGTATCATCATTTCACCCACATAACATGTGCTAAAAAGTTGAGAGGGTTACGGCAAAAACTGGGTGCACTTCGTGTACAAAATGGACAATCTCTTTCGAAGTATGAGGGTATCGGACGAAAAATCGTGTGTTACAAAAGGATTTCAATTTTTTAAACTTATTTCAACTCCAGACTTTTTGTGCATTCAATATGAACCATTAGAAGCCACATCCTAAAATTTCAACCCTATCTAACTTCATTTGCTATTTTTCATGCATTTAATGAATTGTTTTGAGCTAAATGACCCTGAAATTAAAAAGCACCACAAATGAACTCTGAAAAGGTTGAAACTTGGCATGGTATCATCATTTCACCCACATAGCATGTGATAAAAAGTTGAGAGGGTTACGACAAAAACTGCATGCACTTCGTGTACAAAAAGGACAATCTCTTTCAAAGTATGAGGGTTTCGGACGAAAACTCGTGTGTTACAAAAGGATTTCATTTTTTAACTTATTTCAACTCCAGACTTTTTGTGCATTCAATATGAACCATTAGAAGCCACATCCTAAAATTTCAACGCTATCTAACTTCATTTGCAATTTTTCATGCATTTACTGAATTGTTTTGAGCTAAATGACCCTGAAATTAAAAAGCACCACAAATGAACTCTGAAAAGGTTGAAACTTGGCATGGTATCATCATTTCACCCACATAACATGTGCTAAAAAGTTGAGATCGTTATGGCAAAAACTGGATGCACTTCGTGTACAAAATGGACAATCTCTTTCGAAGTATCAGTGTTTCGGACGAAAACTCGTGTGTTACAAAAGGATTTCAATTTTTTTAACTTATTTAAACTGCAGACTTTTTCTGCATTCAATATGAACCGTTAGAAGCCACATCCTAAAATTTCAACCCTATCTAACTTCATTTGCTATTTTTCATGCATTTAATGAATTGTTTTGAGCTAAATGACCCTGAAATTAAAAAGCACCACAAATGAACTCTGAAAAGGTTGAAACTTGGCATGGTATCATCATTTCACCCACATAGCATGTGATAAAAAGTTGAGAGGGTTACGGCAAAAACTGCATGCACTTCGTGTACAAAATGGACAATCTCTTTCGAAGTATCAGGGTTTCGGAGGAAAACTCGTGTGTTACAAAAGGATTTCAAATTTTTAACTTATTTCAACTCCAGACTTTTTGTGCATTCAATATGAACCATTAGAAGCCACATCCTAAAATTTCAACGCTATCTAACTTCATTTGCTATTTTTCATGCATTTACTGAATTGTTTTGAGCTACATGACCCTGAAATTAAAAAGCACCACAAATGAACTCTGAAAAGGTTGAAACTTGGCATGGTATCATCATTTCACCCACATAACATGTGCTAAAAAGTTGAGATCGTTATGGCAAAAACTGGATGCACTTCGTGTACAAAATGGGCAATCTCTTTCGAAGTATCAGTGTTTCGGACGAAAACTCATGTGTTACAAAAGGATTTCAATTTTTTTAACTTATTTAAACTCAAGACTTTTTGTGCATTCAATATGAACCATTAGAAGCCACATCCTAAAATTTCAACCCTATCTAACTTCATTTGCTATTTTTCATGCGTTTAATGAATTGTTTTGAGCTAAATGACCCTGAAATTAAAAAGCACCACAAATGAACTCTGAAAAGGTTGAAACTTGGCATGGTATCATCATTTCACCCACATAACATGTGCTAAAAAGTTGAGATCGTTATGGCAAAAACTGGATGCACTTCGTGTACAAAATGGACAATCTCTTTCGAAGTATCAGTGTTTCGGACGAAAACTCGTGTGTTACAAAAGGATTTCTATTTTTAAAACTTATTTCAACTCCAGACTTTTTGTGCATTCAATATGAACCATTAGAAGCCACATCCTAAAATTTCAACCCTATCTAACTTCATTTGCTATTTTTCATGCATTTAATGAATTGTTTTGAGCTAAATGACCCTGAAATTAAAAAGCACCACAAATGAACTGTGAAAAGGTTGAAACTTGGCATGGTATCATCATTTCACCCACATAGCATGTGATAAAAAGTTGAGAGGGTTACGGCAAAAACTGCATGCACTTCGTGTACAAAAAGGACAATCTCTTTCAAAGTATGAGGGTTTCGGACGAAAACTCGTGTGTTACAAAAGGATTTCATTTTTTAACTTATTTTAACTCCAGACTTTTTGTGCATTCAATATGAACCATTAGAAGCCACATCCTAAAATTTCAACTAACTTCATTTGCTATTTTTCATGCATTTACTGAATTGTTTTGAGCTAAATGACCCTGAAATTAAAAAGCACCACAAATGAACTCTGAAAAGGTTGAAACTTGGCATGGTATCATCATTTCACCCACATAACATGTGCTAAAAAGTTGAGATCGTTATGGCAAAAACTGGATGCACTTCGTGTACAAAATGGACAATCTCTTTCGAAGTATCAGTGTTTCGGACGAAAACTCGTGTGTTACAAAAGGATTTCAATTTTTTTAACTTATTTAAACTCCAGACTTTTTGTGCATTCAATATGAACCATTAGAAGCCACATCCTAAAATTTCAACCCTATCTAACTTCATTTGCTATTTTTCATGCGTTTAATGAATTGTTTTGAGCTAAATGACCCTGAAATTAAAAAGCACCACAAATGAACTCTCAAAAGGTTGAAACTTGGCATGGTATCATCATTTAACCCACATAGCATGTGATAAAAAGTTGAGAGGGTTACGGCAAAAACTGCATGCACTTCGTGTACAAAATGGACAATCTCTTTCGAAGTATGAGGGTTTCGGAGGAAAACTCGTGTGTTACAAAAGGATTTCAATTTTTTTAACTTATTTCAACTCCAGAATTTTTGTGCGTTCAATATGAACCATTACAAGCCATATCCTAAAATTTCAACCCTATCTAACTTCATTTGCTATTTTTCATGCATTTAATGAATTGTTTTGAGCTAAATGACCCTGAAATTAAAAAGCACCACAAATGAACTCTGAAAAGGTTGAAACTTCGCATGGTATCATCATTTCACCCACATAGCATGTGATAAAAAGTTGAGAGGGTTACGGCAAAAACCGGATGCACTTCGTGTACAAAATGGACAATCTCTTTCGAAGTATGAGTGTTTCGGATGAAAACTCGTGTGTTACAAAAGGATTTCAATTTTTTTAACTTATTTCAACTCCAGACTTTTTGTGCATTCAATATGAACCATTAGAAGCCACATCCTAAAATTTCAACACTATCTAACTTCATTTGCTATTTTTCATGCATTTAATGAATTGTTTTGAGCTAAATGACCCTGAAATTAAAAAGCACCACAAATGAACTCTGAAAAGGTTGAAACTTGGCATGATATCATCAGTTCACCCACATAGCATGTGATAAAAAGTTGAGAGGGTTACGGCAAAAACTGGATGCACTTCGTGTACAAAATGGACAATCTCTTTCGAAGTATGAGGGTTTCGGACGAAAACTCGTGTATTACAAAAGGATTTCAATTTTTTAACTTATTTCAACTCCAGACTTTTTGTGCATTCAATATGAACCATTAGAAGCCACATCCTAAAATTTCAACGCTATCTAACTTCATTTGCTATTTTTCATGCATTCAATGAATTGTTTTTAGCTAAATGACCCTGAAATTATAAAGCACCACAAATGAACTCTGAAAAGGTTGAAACGTGGTATGGTATCATCATTTCACCCACATAACATGTGCTAAAAAGTTGAGAGGGTTACGACAAAAACTGGGTGCACTTCGTGTACAAAATGGACAATCTCTTTCGAAGTATGAGGGTATCGGATGAAAACTCGTGTGTTACAAAAGGATTTCAATTTTTTAAACTTATTTCAACTCCAGACTTTTTGTGCATTCAATATGAACCATTAGAAGCCACATCCTAAAATTTCAACCCTATCTAACTTCATTTGCTATTTTTCATGCATTTAATGAATTGTTTTGAGCTAAATGACCCTGAAATTAAAAAGCACCACAAATGAACTCTGAAAAGGTTGAAACTTGGCATGGTATCATCATTTCACCCACATAGCATGTGATAAAAATTTGAGAGGGTTACGGCAAAAACTGGATGCACTTCGTGTACAAAATGGACAATCTCTATCGAAGTATGAGGGTTTCGGACGAAAACTCGTGTGTTACAAAAGGATTTCATTTTTTTAACTTATTTCAACTCCAGACTTTTTGTGCATTCAATATGAACCATTAGAAGCCACATCCTAAAATTTCAACGCTATCTAACTTCATTTGCTATTTTTCATGCATTTAATGAATTATTTTTAGCTAAATGACCCTGAAATTAAAAAGCACCACAAATAAACTCTGAAAAGGTTGAAACTTGGTATGGTATCATAATTTCACCCACATAACATGTGCTAAAAAGTTGAGAGGGTTACGGCAAAAACTGGGTGCACTTCGTGTACAAAATGGACAATCTCTTTCGAAGTATGAGGGTATCGGACGAAAAATCGTGTGTTACAAAAGGATTTCAATTTTTTAAACTTATTTCAACTCCAGACTTTTTGTGCATTCAATATGAACCATTAGAAGCCACATCCTAAAATTTTAACCCTATCTAACTTCATTTGCTATTTTTCATGCATTTAATGAATTGTTCTGAGCTAAATGACCATGAAATTAAAAAGCACCACAAATGAACTCTGAAAAGGTTGAAACTTGGCATGGTATCATCATTTCACCCACATAGCATGTGATAAAAAGTTGAGAGGGTTACGACAAATACTGCATGCACTTCGTGTACAAAAAGGACAATCTCTTTCAAAGTATGAGGGTTTCGGACGAAAACTCGTGTGTTACAAAAGGATTTCATTTTTTAACTTATTTCAACTCCAGACTTTTTGTGCATTCAATATGAACCATTAGAAGCCACATCCTAAAATTTCAACGCTATCTAACTTCATTTGCTATTTTTCATGCATTTACTGAATTGTTTTGAGCTAAATGACCCTGAAATTAAAAAGCACCACAAATGAACTCTGAAAAGGTTGAAACTTGGCATGGTATCATCATTTCACCCACATAACATGTGCTAAAAAGTTGAGATCGTTATGGCAAAAACTGGATGCACTTCGTGTACAAAATGGACAATCTCTTTCGAAGTATCAGTGTTTCGGACGAAAACTCGTGTGTTACAAAAGGATTTCAATTTTTTAACTTATTTAAACTGCAGACTTTTTGTGCATTCAATATGAACCATTAGAAGCCACATCCTAAAATTTCAACCCTATCTAACTTCATTTGCTATTTTTCATGCATTTAATGAATTGTTTTGAGCTAAATGACCCTGAAATTAAAAAGCACCACAAATGAACTCTGAAAAGGTTGAAACTTGGCATGGTATCATCATTTCACCCACATAGCATGTGATAAAAAGTTGAGAGGGTTACGGCAAAAACTGCATGAACTTCGTGTACAAAATGGACAATCTCTTTCGAAGTATCAGGGTTTCGGAGGAAAACTCGTGTGTTACAAAAGGATTTCAATTTTTTTAACTTATTTCAACTCCAGAATTTTTGTGCGTTCAATATGAACCATTACAAGCCACATCCTAAAATTTCAACCCTATCTAACTTCATTTGCTATTTTTCATGCATTTAATGAATTGTTTGGAGCTAAATGACCCTGAAATTAAAAAGCACCACAAATGAACTCTGAAAAGGTTGAAACTTCACATGGTATCATCATTTCACCCACATAGCATGTGATAAAAAGTTGAGAGGGTTACGGCAAAAACCGGATGCACTTCGTGTACAAAATGGACAATCTCTTTCGAAGTATGAGTGTTTCGGACGAAAACTCATGTGTTACAAAAGGATTTCAATTTTTTAAAATTATTTCAACTCCAGACTTTTTGTGCATTCAATATGAACCATTAGAAGCCACATCCTAAAATTTCAACCCTATCTAACTTCATTTGTTATTTTTCATGCATTTAATGAATTGTTTTGAGCTAAATGACCCTGAAATTAAAAAGCACCACAAATGAACTCTGAAAAGGTTGAAACTTGGCATGGTATCATCATTTCACCCACATAGCATGTGATAAAAATTTGAGAGGGTTACGGCAAAAACTGGATGCACTTCGTGTACAAAATGGACAATCTCTATCGAAGTATGAGGGTTTCGGACGAAAACTCGTGTGTTACAAAAGGATTTCATTTTTTTAACTTATTTCAACTCCAGACTTTTTGTGCATTCAATATGAACCATTAGAAGCCACATCCTAAAATTTCAACGCTATCTAACTTCATTTGCTATTTTTCATGCATTTAATGAATTGTTTTTAGCTAAATGACCCTGAAATTAAAAAGCACCACAAATAAACTCTGAAAAGGTCGAAACTTGGTATGGTATCATCATTTCACCCACATAACATGTGCTAAAAAGTTGAGAGGGTTACGGCAAAAACTGGGTGCACTTCGTGTACAAAATGGACAATCTCTTTCGAAGTATGAGGGTATCGGACGAAAAATCGTGTGTTACAAAAGGATTTCAATTTTTTAAACTTATTTCAACTCCAAACTTTTTGTGCATTCAATATGAACCATTAGAAGCCACATCCTAAAATTTTAACCCTATCTAACTTCATTTGCTATTTTTCATGCATTTAATGAATTGTTCTGAGCTAAATAACCCTGAAATTAAAAAGCACCACAAATGAACTCTGAAAAGGTTGAAACTTGGCATGGTATCATCATTTCACCCACATAGCATGTGATAAAAAGTTGAGAGGGTTACGACAAATACTGCATGCACTTCGTGTACAAAAAGGACAATCTCTTTCAAAGTATGAGGGTTTCGGACGAAAACTCGTGTGTTACAAAAGGATTTCATTTTTTAACTTATTTCAACTCCAGACTTTTTGTGCATTCAATATGAACCATTAGAAGCCACATCCTAAAATTTCAACGCTATCTAACTTCATTTGCTATTTTTCATGCATTTACTGAATTGTTTTGAGCTAAATGACCCTGAAATTAAAAAGCACCACAAATGAACTCTGAAAAGGTTGAAACTTGGCATGGTATCATCATTTCACCCACATAACATGTGCTAAAAAGTTGAGATCGTTATGGCAAAAACTGGATGCACTTCGTGTACAAAATGGACAATCTCTTTCGAAGTATCAGTGTTTCGGACGAAAACTCGTGTGTTACAAAAGGATTTCAATTTTTTAACTTATTTAAACTGCAGACTTTTTGTGCATTCAATATGAACCATTAGAAGCCACATCCTAAAATTTCAACCCTATCTAACTTCATTTGCTATTTTTCATGCATTTAATGAATTGTTTTGAGCTAAATGACCCTGAAATTAAAAAGCACCACAAATGAACTCTGAAAAGGTTGAAACTTGGCATGGTATCATCATTTCACCCACATAGCATGTGATAAAAAGTTGAGAGGGTTACGGCAAAAACTGCATGAACTTCGTGTACAAAATGGACAATCTCTTTCGAAGTATCAGGGTTTCGGAGGAAAACTCGTGTGTTACAAAAGGATTTCAATTTTTTTAACTTATTTCAACTCCAGAATTTTTGTGCGTTCAATATGAACCATTACAAGCCACATACTAAAATTTCAACCCTATCTAACTTCATTTGCTATTTTTCATGCATTTAATGAATTGTTTGGAGCTAAATGACCCTGAAATTAAAAAGCACCACAAATGAACTCTGAAAAGGTTGAAACTTCACATGGTATCATCATTTCACCCACATAGCATGTGATAAAAAGTTGAGAGGGTTACGGCAAAAACCGGATGCACTTCGTGTACAAAATGGACAATCTCTTTCGAAGTATGAGTGTTTCGGACGAAAACTCATGTGTTACAAAAGGATTTCAATTTTTTTAACTTATTTCAACTCCAGACTTTTTGTGCATTCAATATGAACCATTAGAAGCCACATCCTAAAATTTCAACCCTATCTAACTTCATTTGCTATTTTTCATGCATTTAATGAATTGTTTTGAGCTAAATGACCCTGAAATTAAAAAGCACCACAAATGAACTCTGAAAAGGTTGAAACTTGGCATGATATCATCAGTTCACCCACATAGCATGTGATAAAAAGTTGAGAGGGTTACGGCAAAAACTGGATGCACTTCGTGTACAAAATGGACAATCTCTTTCGAAGTATGAGGGTTTCGGACGAAAACTCGTGTATTACAAAAGGATTTCAATTTTTTAACTTATTTCAACTCCAGAATTTTTGTGCATTCAATATGAACCATTAGAAGCCACATCCTAAAATTTCAACGCTATCTAACTTCATTTGCTATTTTTCATGCATTCAATGAATTGTTTTTAGCTAAATGACCCTGAAATTAAAAAGCACCACAAATGAACTCTGAAAAGGTTGAAACGTGGTATGGTATCATCATTTCACCCACATAACATGTGCTAAAAAGTTGAGAGGGTTACGACAAAAACTGGGTGCACTTCGTGTACAAAATGGACAATCTCTTTCGAAGTATGAGGGTATCAGATCAAAACTCGTGTGTTACAAAAGGATTTCAATTTTTTAAACTTATTTCAACTCCAGACTTTTTGTGCATTCAATATGAACCATTAGAAGCCACATCCTAAAATTTCAACCCTATCTAACTTCATTTGCTATTTTTCATGCATTTAATGAATTGTTTTGAGCTAAATGACCCTGAAATTAAAAAGCACCACAAATGAACTCTGAAAAGGTTGAAACTTGGCATGATATCATCATTTCACCCACATAACATGTGATAAAAAGTTGAGAGGGTTACGACAAAAACTGCATGCCCTTCGTGTACAAAAAGGACAATCTCTTTCAAAGTATGAGGGTTTCGGACGAAAACTCGTGTGTTACAAAAGGATTTCATTTTTTAACTTATTTCAACTCCAGACTTTTTGTGCATTCAATATGAACCATTAGAAGCCACATCCTAAAATTTCAACGCTATCTAACTTCATTTGCTATTTTTCATGCATTTACTGAATTGTTTTGAGCTAAATGACCCTAAAATTAAAAAGCACCACAAATGAACTCTGAAAAGGTTGAAACTTGGCATGGTATCATCATTTCACCCACATAACATGTGCTAAAAAGTTGAGATCGTTATGGCAAAAACTGGATGCACTTCGTGTACAAAATGGACAATCTCTTTCGAAGTATCAGTGTTTCGGACGAAAACTCGTGTGTTACAAAAGGATTTCAACTTTTTTAACTTATTTAAACTGCAGACTTTTTGTGCATTCAATATGAACCATTAGAAGCCACATCCTAAAATTTCAACCCTATCTAACTTCATTTGCTATTTTTCATGCATTTAATGAATTGTTATGAGCTAAATGACCCTGAAATTAAAAAGCACCACAAATGAACTCTGAAAAGGTTGAAACTTGGCATGGTATCATCATTTCACCCACATAGCATGTGATAAAAAGTTGAGAGGGTTACGGCAAAAACTGCATGCACTTCGTGTACAAAATGGACAATCTCTTTCGAAGTATCAGGGTTTCGGAGGAAAACTCGTGTGTTACAAAAGGATTTCAATTTTTTTAACTTATTTCAACTCCAGACTTTTTGTGCATTCAATATGAACCATTAGAAGCCACATCCTAAAATTTCAACGCTATCTAACTTCATTTGCTATTTTTCATGCATTTACTGAATTGTTTTGAGCTAAATGACCCTGAAATTAAAAAGCACCACAAATGAACTCTGAAAAGGTTGAAACTTGGCATGGTATCATCATTTCACCCACATAACATGTGCTAAGAAGTTGAGATCGTTATGGCAAAAACTGGATGCACTTCGTGTACAAAATGGGCAATCTCTTTCGAAGTATCAGTGTTTCGGACGAAAACTCGTGTGTTACAAAAGGATTTCAATTTTTTTAACTTATTTCAACTCCAGACTTTTTGTGCATTCAATATGAACCATTAGAAGCCACATCCTAAAATTTCAACCCTAGCTAACTTCATTTGCTATTTTTCATGCATTTAATGAATTGTTTTGAGCTAAATGACCCTGAAATTAAAAAGCACCACAAATGAACTCTGAAAAGGTTGAAACTTGGCATGATATCATCATTTCACCCACATAGCATGTGATAAAAAGTTGAGCGGGTTACGGCAAAAACTGGATGCACTTCGTGTACAAAATGGACAATCTCTTTCGAAGTATGAGGGTTTCGGACGAAAACTCGTGTATTACAAAAGGATTTCAATTTTTTAACTTATTTCAACTCCAGAATTTTTGTGCATTCAATATGAACCATTAGAAGCCACATCCTAAAATTTCAACGCTATCTAACTTCATTTGCTATTTTTCATGCATTCAATGAATTGTTTTTAGCTAAATGACCCTGAAATTAAAAAGCACCACAAATGAACTCTGAAAAGGTTGAAACGTGGTATGGTATCATCATTTCACCCACATAACATGTGCTAAAAAGTTGAGAGGGTTACGACAAAAACTGGGTGCACTTCGTGTACAAAATGGACAATCTCTTTCGAAGTATGAGGGTATCAGATGAAAACTCGTGTGTTACAAAAGGATTTCAATTTTTTAAACTTATTTCAACTCCAGACTTTTTGTGCATTCAATATGAACCATTAGAAGCCACATCCTAAAATTTCAACCCTATCTAACTTCATTTGCTATTTTTCATGCATTTAATGAATTGTTTTGAGCTAAATGACCCTGAAATTAAAAAGCACCACAAATGAACTCTGAAAAGGTTGAAACTTGGCATGATACATCATTTCACCCACATAACATGTGATAAAAAGTTGAGAGGGTTACGACAAAAACTGCATGCCCTTCGTGTACAAAAAGGACAATCTCTTTCAAAGTATGAGGGTTTCGGACGAAAACTCGTGTGTTACAAAAGGATTTCATTTTTTAACTTATTTCAACTCCAGACTTTTTGTGCATTCAATATGAACCATTAGAAGCCACATCCTAAAATTTCAACGCTATCTAACTTCATTTGCTATTTTTCATGCATTTACTGAATTGTTTTGAGCTAAATGACCCTGAAATTAAAAAGCACCACAAATGAACTCTGAAAAGGTTGAAACTTGGCATGGTATCATCATTTCACCCACATAACATGTGCTAAAAAGTTGAGATCGTTATGGCAAAAACTGGATGCACTTCGTGTACAAAATGGACAATCTCTTTCGAAGTATCAGTGTTTCGGACGAAAACTCGTGTGTTACAAAAGGATTTCAACTTTTTCACTTATTTAAACTGCAGACTTTTTGTGCATTCAATATGAACCATTAGAAGCCACATCCTAAAATTTCAACCCTATCTAACTTCATTTGCTATTTTTCATGCATTTAATGAATTGTTATGAGCTAAATGACCCTGAAATTAAAAAGCACCACAAATGAACTCTGAAAAGGTTGAAACTTGGCATGGTATCATCATTTCACCCACATAGCATGTGATAAAAAGTTGAGAGGGTTACGGCAAAAACTGCATGCACTTCGTGTACAAAATGGACAATCTCTTTCGAAGTATCAGGGTTTCGGAGGAAAACTCGTGTGTTACAAAAGGATTTCAATTTTTTTAACTTATTTCAACTCCAGACTTTTTGTGCATTCAATATGAACCATTAGAAGCCACATCCTAAAATTTCAACGCTATCTAACTTCATTTGCTATTTTTCATGCATTTACTGAATTGTTTTGAGCTAAATGACCCTGAAATTAAAAAGCACCACAAATGAACTCTGAAAAGGTTGAAACTTGGCATGGTATCATCATTTCACCCACATAACATGTGCTAAGAAGTTGAGATCGTTATGGCAAAAACTGGATGCACTTCGTGTACAAAATGGGCAATCTCTTTCGAAGTATCAGTGTTTCGGACGAAAACTCGTGTGTTACAAAAGGATTTCAATTTTTTTAACTTATTTCAACTCCAGACTTTTTGTGCATTCAATATGAACCATTAGAAGCCACATCCTAAAATTTCAACCCTATCTAACTTCATTTGCTATTTTTCATGCATTTAATGAATTGTTTGGAGCTAAATGACCCTGAAATTAAAAAGCACCACAAATGAACTCTGAAAAGGTTGAAACTTCACATGGTATCATCATTTCACCCACATAGCATGTGATAAAAAGTTGAGAGGGTTACGGCAAAAACCGGATGCACTTCGTGTACAAAATGGACAATCTCTTTCGAAGTATGAGTGTTTCGGACGAAAACTCATGTGTTACAAAAGGATTTCAATTTTTTTAACTTATTTCAACTCCAGACTTTTTGTGCATTCAATATGAACCATTAGAAGCCACATCCTAAAATTTCAACCCTATCTAACTTCATTTGCTATTTTTCATGCATTTAATGAATTGTTTTGAGCTAAATGACCCTGAAATTAAAAAGCACCACAAATGAACTCTGAAAAGGTTGAAACTTGGCATGATATCATCAGTTCACCCACATAGCATGTGATAAAAAGTTGAGAGGGTTACGGCAAAAACTGGATGCACTTCGTGTACAAAATGGACAATCTCTTTCGAAGTATGAGGGTTTCGGACGAAAACTCGTGTATTACAAAAGGATTTCAATTTTTTAACTTATTTCAACTCCAGAATTTTTGTGCATTCAATATGAACCATTAGAAGCCACATCCTAAAATTTCAACGCTATCTAACTTCATTTGCTATTTTTCATGCATTCAATGAATTGTTTTTAGCTAAATGACCCTGAAATTAAAAAGCACCACAAATGAACTCTGAAAAGGTTGAAACGTGGTATGGTATCATCATTTCACCCACATAACATGTGCTAAAAAGTTGAGAGGGTTACGACAAAAACTGGGTGCACTTCGTGTACAAAATGGACAATCTCTTTCGAAGTATGAGGGTATCAGATCAAAACTCGTGTGTTACAAAAGGATTTCAATTTTTTAAACTTATTTCAACTCCAGACTTTTTGTGCATTCAATATGAACCATTAGAAGCCACATCCTAAAATTTCAACCCTATCTAACTTCATTTGCTATTTTTCATGCATTTAATGAATTGTTTTGAGCTAAATGACCCTGAAATTAAAAAGCACCACAAATGAACTCTGAAAAGGTTGAAACTTGGCATGATATCATCATTTCACCCACATAACATGTGATAAAAAGTTGAGAGGGTTACGACAAAAACTGCATGCCCTTCGTGTACAAAAAGGACAATCTCTTTCAAAGTATGAGGGTTTCGGACGAAAACTCGTGTGTTACAAAAGGATTTCATTTTTTAACTTATTTCAACTCCAGACTTTTTGTGCATTCAATATGAACCATTAGAAGCCACATCCTAAAATTTCAACGCTATCTAACTTCATTTGCTATTTTTCATGCATTTACTGAATTGTTTTGAGCTAAATGACCCTAAAATTAAAAAGCACCACAAATGAACTCTGAAAAGGTTGAAACTTGGCATGGTATCATCATTTCACCCACATAACATGTGCTAAAAAGTTGAGATCGTTATGGCAAAAACTGGATGCACTTCGTGTACAAAATGGACAATCTCTTTCGAAGTATCAGTGTTTCGGACGAAAACTCGTGTGTTACAAAAGGATTTCAACTTTTTTAACTTATTTAAACTGCAGACTTTTTGTGCATTCAATATGAACCATTAGAAGCCACATCCTAAAATTTCAACCCTATCTAACTTCATTTGCTATTTTTCATGCATTTAATGAATTGTTATGAGCTAAATGACCCTGAAATTAAAAAGCACCACAAATGAACTCTGAAAAGGTTGAAACTTGGCATGGTATCATCATTTCACCCACATAGCATGTGATAAAAAGTTGAGAGGGTTACGGCAAAAACTGCATGCACTTCGTGTACAAAATGGACAATCTCTTTCGAAGTATCAGGGTTTCGGAGGAAAACTCGTGTGTTACAAAAGGATTTCAATTTTTTTAACTTATTTCAACTCCAGACTTTTTGTGCATTCAATATGAACCATTAGAAGCCACATCCTAAAATTTCAACTAACTTCATTTGCTATTTTTCATGCATTTACTGAATTGTTTTGAGCTAAATGACCCTGAAATTAAAAAGCACCACAAATGAACTCTGAAAAGGTTGAAACTTGGCATGGTATCATCATTTCACCCACATAACATGTGCTAAAAAGTTGAGATCGTTATGGCAAAAACTGGATGCACTTCGTGTACAAAATGGACAATCTCTTTCGAAGTATCAGTGTTTCGGACGAAAACTCGTGTGTTACAAAAGGATTTCAATTTTTTTAACTTATTTAAACTCCAGACTTTTTGTGCATTCAATATGAACCATTAGAAGCCACATCCTAAAATTTCAACCCTATCTAACTTCATTTGCTATTTTTCATGCATTAAATGAATTGTTTTTAGCTAAATGACCCTGAAATTAAAAAGCACCACAAATGAACTCTCAAAAGGTTGAAACTTGGCATGGTATCATCATTTAACCCACATAGCATGTGATAAAAAGTTGAGAGGGTTACGGCAAAAACTGCATGCACTTCGTGTACAAAATGGACAATCTCTTTCGAAGTATGAGGGTTTCGGAGGAAAACTCGTGTGTTACAAAAGGATTTCAATTTTTAACTTATTTCAACTCCAGACTTTTTGTGCATTCAATATGAACCATTAGAAGCCACATCCTAAAATTTCAACCCTATCTAACTTCATTTGCTATTTTTCATGCATTTAATGAATTGTTTTGAGCTAAATGACCCTGAAATTAAAAAGCACCACAAATGAACTCTGAAAAGGTTGAAACTTGGCATGATATCATCATTTCACCCACATAACATGTGATAAAAAGTTGAGAGGGTTACGACAAAAACTGCATGCCCTTCGTGTACAAAAAGGACAATCTCTTTCAAAGTATGAGGGTTTCGGACGAAAACTCGTGTGTTACAAAAGGATTTCATTTTTTAACTTATTTCAACTCCAGACTTTTTGTGCATTCAATATGAACCATTAGAAGCCACATCCTAAAATTTCAACGCTATCTAACTTCATTTGCTATTTTTCATGCATTTACTGAATTGTTTTGAGCTAAATGACCCTAAAATTAAAAAGCACCACAAATGAACTCTGAAAAGGTTGAAACTTGGCATGGTATCATCATTTCACCCACATAACATGTGCTAAAAAGTTGAGATCGTTATGGCAAAAACTGGATGCACTTCGTGTACAAAATGGACAATCTCTTTCGAAGTATCAGTGTTTCGGACGAAAACTCGTGTGTTACAAAAGGATTTCAACTTTTTTAACTTATTTAAACTGCAGACTTTTTGTGCATTCAATATGAACCATTAGAAGCCACATCCTAAAATTTCAACCCTATCTAACTTCATTTGCTATTTTTCATGCATTTAATGAATTGTTATGAGCTAAATGACCCTGAAATTAAAAAGCACCACAAATGAACTCTGAAAAGGTTGAAACTTGGCATGGTATCATCATTTCACCCACATAGCATGTGATAAAAAGTTGAGAGGGTTACGGCAAAAACTGCATGCACTTCGTGTACAAAATGGACAATCTCTTTCGAAGTATCAGGGTTTCGGAGGAAAACTCGTGTGTTACAAAAGGATTTCAATTTTTTTAACTTATTTCAACTCCAGACTTTTTGTGCATTCAATATGAACCATTAGAAGCCACATCCTAAAATTTCAACGCTATCTAACTTCATTTGCTATTTTTCATGCATTTACTGAATTGTTTTGAGCTAAATGACCCTGAAATTAAAAAGCACCACAAATGAACTCTGAAAAGGTTGAAACTTGGCATGGTATCATCATTTCACCCACATAACATGTGCTAAGAAGTTGAGATCGTTATGGCAAAAACTGGATGCACTTCGTGTACAAAATGGGCAATCTCTTTCGAAGTATCAGTGTTTCGGACGAAAACTCGTGTGTTACAAAAGGATTTCAATTTTTTTAACTTATTTCAACTCCAGACTTTTTGTGCATTCAATATGAACCATTAGAAGCCACATCCTAAAATTTCAACCCTAGCTAACTTCATTTGCTATTTTTCATGCATTTAATGAATTGTTTTGAGCTAAATGACCCTGAAATTAAAAAGCACCACAAATGAACTCTGAAAAGGTTGAAACTTGGCATGATATCATCATTTCACCCACATAGCATGTGATAAAAAGTTGAGCGGGTTACGGCAAAAACTGGATGCACTTCGTGTACAAAATGGACAATCTCTTTCGAAGTATGAGGGTTTCGGACGAAAACTCGTGTATTACAAAAGGATTTCAATTTTTTAACTTATTTCAACTCCAGAATTTTTGTGCATTCAATATGAACCATTAGAAGCCACATCCTAAAATTTCAACGCTATCTAACTTCATTTGCTATTTTTCATGCATTCAATGAATTGTTTTTAGCTAAATGACCCTGAAATTAAAAAGCACCACAAATGAACTCTGAAAAGGTTGAAACGTGGTATGGTATCATCATTTCACCCACATAACATGTGCTAAAAAGTTGAGAGGGTTACGACAAAAACTGGGTGCACTTCGTGTACAAAATGGACAATCTCTTTCGAAGTATGAGGGTATCAGATGAAAACTCGTGTGTTACAAAAGGATTTCAATTTTTTAAACTTATTTCAACTCCAGACTTTTTGTGCATTCAATATGAACCATTAGAAGCCACATCCTAAAATTTCAACCCTATCTAACTTCATTTGCTATTTTTCATGCATTTAATGAATTGTTTTGAGCTAAATGACCCTGAAATTAAAAAGCACCACAAATGAACTCTGAAAAGGTTGAAACTTGGCATGATACATCATTTCACCCACATAACATGTGATAAAAAGTTGAGAGGGTTACGACAAAAACTGCATGCCCTTCGTGTACAAAAAGGACAATCTCTTTCAAAGTATGAGGGTTTCGGACGAAAACTCGTGTGTTACAAAAGGATTTCATTTTTTAACTTATTTCAACTCCAGACTTTTTGTGCATTCAATATGAACCATTAGAAGCCACATCCTAAAATTTCAACGCTATCTAACTTCATTTGCTATTTTTCATGCATTTACTGAATTGTTTTGAGCTAAATGACCCTGAAATTAAAAAGCACCACAAATGAACTCTGAAAAGGTTGAAACTTGGCATGGTATCATCATTTCACCCACATAACATGTGCTAAAAAGTTGAGATCGTTATGGCAAAAACTGGATGCACTTCGTGTACAAAATGGACAATCTCTTTCGAAGTATCAGTGTTTCGGACGAAAACTCGTGTGTTACAAAAGGATTTCAACTTTTTCACTTATTTAAACTGCAGACTTTTTGTGCATTCAATATGAACCATTAGAAGCCACATCCTAAAATTTCAACCCTATCTAACTTCATTTGCTATTTTTCATGCATTTAATGAATTGTTATGAGCTAAATGACCCTGAAATTAAAAAGCACCACAAATGAACTCTGAAAAGGTTGAAACTTGGCATGGTATCATCATTTCACCCACATAGCATGTGATAAAAAGTTGAGAGGGTTACGGCAAAAACTGCATGCACTTCGTGTACAAAATGGACAATCTCTTTCGAAGTATCAGGGTTTCGGAGGAAAACTCGTGTGTTACAAAAGGATTTCAATTTTTTTAACTTATTTCAACTCCAGACTTTTTGTGCATTCAATATGAACCATTAGAAGCCACATCCTAAAATTTCAACGCTATCTAACTTCATTTGCTATTTTTCATGCATTTACTGAATTGTTTTGAGCTAAATGACCCTGAAATTAAAAAGCACCACAAATGAACTCTGAAAAGGTTGAAACTTGGCATGGTATCATCATTTCACCCACATAACATGTGCTAAGAAGTTGAGATCGTTATGGCAAAAACTGGATGCACTTCGTGTACAAAATGGGCAATCTCTTTCGAAGTATCAGTGTTTCGGACGAAAACTCGTGTGTTACAAAAGGATTTCAATTTTTTTAACTTATTTCAACTCCAGACTTTTTGTGCATTCAATATGAACCATTAGAAGCCACATCCTAAAATTTCAACCCTATCTAACTTCATTTGCTATTTTTCATGCATTTAATGAATTGTTTGGAGCTAAATGACCCTGAAATTAAAAAGCACCACAAATGAACTCTGAAAAGGTTGAAACTTCACATGGTATCATCATTTCACCCACATAGCATGTGATAAAAAGTTGAGAGGGTTACGGCAAAAACCGGATGCACTTCGTGTACAAAATGGACAATCTCTTTCGAAGTATGAGTGTTTCGGACGAAAACTCATGTGTTACAAAAGGATTTCAATTTTTTTAACTTATTTCAACTCCAGACTTTTTGTGCATTCAATATGAACCATTAGAAGCCACATCCTAAAATTTCAACCCTATCTAACTTCATTTGCTATTTTTCATGCATTTAATGAATTGTTTTGAGCTAAATGACCCTGAAATTAAAAAGCACCACAAATGAACTCTGAAAAGGTTGAAACTTGGCATGATATCATCAGTTCACCCACATAGCATGTGATAAAAAGTTGAGAGGGTTACGGCAAAAACTGGATGCACTTCGTGTACAAAATGGACAATCTCTTTCGAAGTATGAGGGTTTCGGACGAAAACTCGTGTATTACAAAAGGATTTCAATTTTTTAACTTATTTCAACTCCAGAATTTTTGTGCATTCAATATGAACCATTAGAAGCCACATCCTAAAATTTCAACGCTATCTAACTTCATTTGCTATTTTTCATGCATTCAATGAATTGTTTTTAGCTAAATGACCCTGAAATTAAAAAGCACCACAAATGAACTCTGAAAAGGTTGAAACGTGGTATGGTATCATCATTTCACCCACATAACATGTGCTAAAAAGTTGAGAGGGTTACGACAAAAACTGGGTGCACTTCGTGTACAAAATGGACAATCTCTTTCGAAGTATGAGGGTATCAGATCAAAACTCGTGTGTTACAAAAGGATTTCAATTTTTTAAACTTATTTCAACTCCAGACTTTTTGTGCATTCAATATGAACCATTAGAAGCCACATCCTAAAATTTCAACCCTATCTAACTTCATTTGCTATTTTTCATGCATTTAATGAATTGTTTTGAGCTAAATGACCCTGAAATTAAAAAGCACCACAAATGAACTCTGAAAAGGTTGAAACTTGGCATGATATCATCATTTCACCCACATAACATGTGATAAAAAGTTGAGAGGGTTACGACAAAAACTGCATGCCCTTCGTGTACAAAAAGGACAATCTCTTTCAAAGTATGAGGGTTTCGGACGAAAACTCGTGTGTTACAAAAGGATTTCATTTTTTAACTTATTTCAACTCCAGACTTTTTGTGCATTCAATATGAACCATTAGAAGCCACATCCTAAAATTTCAACGCTATCTAACTTCATTTGCTATTTTTCATGCATTTACTGAATTGTTTTGAGCTAAATGACCCTAAAATTAAAAAGCACCACAAATGAACTCTGAAAAGGTTGAAACTTGGCATGGTATCATCATTTCACCCACATAACATGTGCTAAAAAGTTGAGATCGTTATGGCAAAAACTGGATGCACTTCGTGTACAAAATGGACAATCTCTTTCGAAGTATCAGTGTTTCGGACGAAAACTCGTGTGTTACAAAAGGATTTCAACTTTTTTAACTTATTTAAACTGCAGACTTTTTGTGCATTCAATATGAACCATTAGAAGCCACATCCTAAAATTTCAACCCTATCTAACTTCATTTGCTATTTTTCATGCATTTAATGAATTGTTATGAGCTAAATGACCCTGAAATTAAAAAGCACCACAAATGAACTCTGAAAAGGTTGAAACTTGGCATGGTATCATCATTTCACCCACATAGCATGTGATAAAAAGTTGAGAGGGTTACGGCAAAAACTGCATGCACTTCGTGTACAAAATGGACAATCTCTTTCGAAGTATCAGGGTTTCGGAGGAAAACTCGTGTGTTACAAAAGGATTTCAATTTTTTTAACTTATTTCAACTCCAGACTTTTTGTGCATTCAATATGAACCATTAGAAGCCACATCCTAAAATTTCAACGCTATCTAACTTCATTTGCTATTTTTCATGCATTTACTGAATTGTTTTGAGCTAAATGACCCTGAAATTAAAAAGCACCACAAATGAACTCTGAAAAGGTTGAAACTTGGCATGGTATCATCATTTCACCCACATAACATGTGCTAAGAAGTTGAGATCGTTATGGCAAAAACTGGATGCACTTTGTGTACAAAATGGGCAATCTCTTTCGAAGTATCAGTGTTTCGGACGAAAACTCGTGTGTTACAAAAGGATTTCAATTTTTTTAACTTATTTCAACTCCAGACTTTTTGTGCATTCAATATGAACCATTAGAAGCCACATCCTAAAATTTCAACCCTAGCTAACTTCATTTGCTATTTTTCATGCATTTAATGAATTGTTTTGAGCTAAATGACCCTGAAATTAAAAAGCACCACAAATGAACTCTGAAAAGGTTGAAACTTGGCATGATATCATCATTTCACCCACATAGCATGTGATAAAAAGTTGAGCGGGTTACGGCAAAAACTGGATGCACTTCGTGTACAAAATGGACAATCTCTTTCGAAGTATGAGGGTTTCGGACGAAAACTCGTGTATTACAAAAGGATTTCAATTTTTTAACTTATTTCAACTCCAGAATTTTTGTGCATTCAATATGAACCATTAGAAGCCACATCCTAAAATTTCAACGCTATCTAACTTCATTTGCTATTTTTCATGCATTCAATGAATTGTTTTTAGCTAAATGACCCTGAAATTAAAAAGCACCACAAATGAACTCTGAAAAGGTTGAAACGTGGTATGGTATCATCATTTCACCCACATAACATGTGCTAAAAAGTTGAGAGGGTTACGACAAAAACTGGGTGCACTTCGTGTACAAAATGGACAATCTCTTTCGAAGTATGAGGGTATCAGATGAAAACTCGTGTGTTACAAAAGGATTTCAATTTTTTAAACTTATTTCAACTCCAGACTTTTTGTGCATTCAATATGAACCATTAGAAGCCACATCCTAAAATTTCAACCCTATCTAACTTCATTTGCTATTTTTCATGCATTTAATGAATTGTTTTGAGCTAAATGACCCTGAAATTAAAAAGCACCACAAATGAACTCTGAAAAGGTTGAAACTTGGCATGATACATCATTTCACCCACATAACATGTGATAAAAAGTTGAGAGGGTTACGACAAAAACTGCATGCCCTTCGTGTACAAAAAGGACAATCTCTTTCAAAGTATGAGGGTTTCGGACGAAAACTCGTGTGTTACAAAAGGATTTCATTTTTTAACTTATTTCAACTCCAGACTTTTTGTGCATTCAATATGAACCATTAGAAGCCACATCCTAAAATTTCAACGCTATCTAACTTCATTTGCTATTTTTCATGCATTTACTGAATTGTTTTGAGCTAAATGACCCTGAAATTAAAAAGCACCACAAATGAACTCTGAAAAGGTTGAAACTTGGCATGGTATCATCATTTCACCCACATAACATGTGCTAAAAAGTTGAGATCGTTATGGCAAAAACTGGATGCACTTCGTGTACAAAATGGACAATCTCTTTCGAAGTATCAGTGTTTCGGACGAAAACTCGTGTGTTACAAAAGGATTTCAACTTTTTAACTTATTTAAACTGCAGACTTTTTGTGCATTCAATATGAACCATTAGAAGCCACATCCTAAAATTTCAACCCTATCTAACTTCATTTGCTATTTTTCATGCATTTAATGAATTGTTTTGAGCTAAATGACCCTGAAATTAAAAAGCACCACAAATGAACTCTGAAAAGGTTGAAACTTGGCATGGTATCATCATTTCACCCACATAGCATGTGATAAAAAGTTGAGAGGGTTACGGCAAAAACTGCATGCACTTCGTGTACAAAATGGACAATCTCTTTCGAAGTATCAGGGTTTCGGAGGAAAACTCGTGTGTTACAAAAGGATTTCAATTTTTTTAACTTATTTCAACTCCAGACTTTTTGTGCATTCAATATGAACCATTAGAAGCCACATCCTAAAATTTCAACGCTATCTAACTTCATTTGCTATTTTTCATGCATTTACTGAATTGTTTTGAGCTAAATGACCCTGAAATTAAAAAGCACCACAAATGAACTCTGAAAAGGTTGAAACTTGGCATGGTATCATCATTTCACCCACATAACATGTGCTAAGAAGTTGAGATCGTTATGGCAAAAACTGGATGCACTTCGTGTACAAAATGGGCAATCTCTTTCGAAGTATCAGTGTTTCGGACGAAAACTCGTGTGTTACAAAAGGATTTCAATTTTTTTAACTTATTTCAACTCCAGACTTTTTGTGCATTCAATATGAACCATTAGAAGCCACATCCTAAAATTTCAACCCTAGCTAACTTCATTTGCTATTTTTCATGCATTTAATGAATTGTTTTGAGCTAAATGACCCTGAAATTAAAAAGCACCACAAATGAACTCTGAAAAGGTTGAAACTTGGCATGATATCATCATTTCACCCACATAGCATGTGATAAAAAGTTGAGCGGGTTACGGCAAAAACTGGATGCACTTCGTGTACAAAATGGACAATCTCTTTCGAAGTATGAGGGTTTCGGACGAAAACTCGTGTATTACAAAAGGATTTCAATTTTTTAACTTATTTCAACTCCAGAATTTTTGTGCATTCAATATGAACCATTAGAAGCCACATCCTAAAATTTCAACGCTATCTAACTTCATTTGCTATTTTTCATGCATTCAATGAATTGTTTTTAGCTAAATGACCCTGAAATTAAAAAGCACCACAAATGAACTCTGAAAAGGTTGAAACGTGGTATGGTATCATCATTTCACCCACATAACATGTGCTAAAAAGTTGAGAGGGTTACGACAAAAACTGGGTGCACTTCGTGTACAAAATGGACAATCTCTTTCGAAGTATGAGGGTATCAGATGAAAACTCGTGTGTTACAAAAGGATTTCAATTTTTTAAACTTATTTCAACTCCAGACTTTTTGTGCATTCAATATGAACCATTAGAAGCCACATCCTAAAATTTCAACCCTATCTAACTTCATTTGCTATTTTTCATGCATTTAATGAATTGTTTTGAGCTAAATGACCCTGAAATTAAAAAGCACCACAAATGAACTCTGAAAAGGTTGAAACTTGGCATGATACATCATTTCACCCACATAACATGTGATAAAAAGTTGAGAGGGTTACGACAAAAACTGCATGCCCTTCGTGTACAAAAAGGACAATCTCTTTCAAAGTATGAGGGTTTCGGACGAAAACTCGTGTGTTACAAAAGGATTTCATTTTTTAACTTATTTCAACTCCAGACTTTTTGTGCATTCAATATGAACCATTAGAAGCCACATCCTAAAATTTCAACGCTATCTAACTTCATTTGCTATTTTTCATGCATTTACTGAATTGTTTTGAGCTAAATGACCCTGAAATTAAAAAGCACCACAAATGAACTCTGAAAAGGTTGAAACTTGGCATGGTATCATCATTTCACCCACATAACATGTGCTAAAAAGTTGAGATCGTTATGGCAAAAACTGGATGCACTTCGTGTACAAAATGGACAATCTCTTTCGAAGTATCAGTGTTTCGGACGAAAACTCGTGTGTTACAAAAGGATTTCAACTTTTTAACTTATTTAAACTGCAGACTTTTTGTGCATTCAATATGAACCATTAGAAGCCACATCCTAAAATTTCAACCCTATCTAACTTCATTTGCTATTTTTCATGCATTTAATGAATTGTTTTGAGCTAAATGACCCTGAAATTAAAAAGCACCACAAATGAACTCTGAAAAGGTTGAAACTTGGCATGGTATCATCATTTCACCCACATAGCATGTGATAAAAAGTTGAGAGGGTTACGGCAAAAACTGCATGCACTTCGTGTACAAAATGGACAATCTCTTTCGAAGTATCAGGGTTTCGGAGGAAAACTCGTGTGTTACAAAAGGATTTCAATTTTTTTAACTTATTTCAACTCCAGACTTTTTGTGCATTCAATATGAACCATTAGAAGCCACATCCTAAAATTTCAACGCTATCTAACTTCATTTGCTATTTTTCATGCATTTACTGAATTGTTTTGAGCTAAATGACCCTGAAATTAAAAAGCACCACAAATGAACTCTGAAAAGGTTGAAACTTGGCATGGTATCATCATTTCACCCACATAACATGTGCTAAGAAGTTGAGATCGTTATGGCAAAAACTGGATGCACTTCGTGTACAAAATGGGCAATCTCTTTCGAAGTATCAGTGTTTCGGACGAAAACTCGTGTGTTACAAAAGGATTTCAATTTTTTTAACTTATTTCAACTCCAGACTTTTTGTGCATTCAATATGAACCATTAGAAGCCACATCCTAAAATTTCAACCCTAGCTAACTTCATTTGCTATTTTTCATGCATTTAATGAATTGTTTTGAGCTAAATGACCCTGAAATTAAAAAGCACCACAAATGAACTCTGAAAAGGTTGAAACTTGGCATGATATCATCATTTCACCCACATAGCATGTGATAAAAAGTTGAGCGGGTTACGGCAAAAACTGGATGCACTTCGTGTACAAAATGGACAATCTCTTTCGAAGTATGAGGGTTTCGGACGAAAACTCGTGTATTACAAAAGGATTTCAATTTTTTAACTTATTTCAACTCCAGAATTTTTGTGCATTCAATATGAACCATTAGAAGCCACATCCTAAAATTTCAACGCTATCTAACTTCATTTGCTATTTTTCATGCATTCAATGAATTGTTTTTAGCTAAATGACCCTGAAATTAAAAAGCACCACAAATGAACTCTGAAAAGGTTGAAACGTGGTATGGTATCATCATTTCACCCACATAACATGTGCTAAAAAGTTGAGAGGGTTACGACAAAAACTGGGTGCAGTTCGTGTACAAAATGGACAATCTCTTTCGAAGTATGAGGGTATCGGATGAAAACTCGTGTGTTACAAAAGGATTTCAATTTTTTAAACTTATTTCAACTCCAGACTTTTTGTGCATTCAATATGAACCATTAGAAGCCACATCCTAAAATTTCAACCCTATCTAACTTCATTTGCTATTTTTCATGCATTTAATGAATTGTTTTGAGCTAAATGACCCTGAAATTAAAAAGCACCACAAATGAACTCTGAAAAGGTTGAAACTTGGCATGGTATCATCATTTCACCCACATAGCATGTGATAAAAATTTGAGAGGGTTACGGCAAAAACTGGATGCACTTCGTGTACAAAATGGACAATCTCTATCGAAGTATGAGGGTTTCGGACGAAAACTCGTGTGTTACAAAAGGATTTCATTTTTTTAACTTATTTCAACTCCAGACTTTTTGTGCATTCAATATGAACCATTAGAAGCCACATCCTAAAATTTCAACGCTATCTAACTTCATTTACTTTTTTTCATGCATTTAATGAATTGTTTTTAGCTAAATGACCCTGAAATTAAAAAGCACAACAAATAAACTCTGAAAAGGTTGAAACTTGGTATGGTATCATCATTTCACCCACATAACATGTGCTAAAAAGTTGAGAGGGTTACGGCAAAAACTGGGTGCACTTCGTGTACAAAATGGACAATCTCTTTCGAAGTATGAGGGTATCGGACGAAAAATCGTGTGTTACAAAAGGATTTCAATTTTTTTAACTTATTTCAACTCCAGACTTTTTGTGCATTCAATATGAACCATTAGAAGCCACATCCTAAAATTTCAACCCTATCTAACTTCATTTGCTATTTTTCATGCATTTAATGAATTGTTTTGAGCTAAATGACCCTGAAATTAAAAAGCACCACAAATGAACTCTGAAAAGGTTGAAACTTGGCATGGTATCATCATTTCACCCACATAGCATGTGATAAAAAGTTGAGAGGGTTACGGCAAAAACTGCATGCACTTCGTGTACAAAAAGGACAATCCCTTTCAAAGTATGAGGGTTTCGGACGAAAACTCGTGTGTTACAAAAGGATTTCATTTTTTAACTTATTTCAACTCCAGACTTTTTGTGCATTCAATATGAACCATTAGAAGCCACATCCTAAAATTTCAACTAACTTCATTTGCTATTTTTCATGCATTTACTGAATTGTTTTGAGCTAAATGACCCTGAAATTAAAAAGCACCACAAATGAACTCTGAAAAGGTTGAAACTTGGCATGGTATCATCATTTCACCCACATAACATGTGCTAAAAAGTTGAGATCGTTATGGCAAAAACTGGATGCACTTCGTGTACAAAATGGACAATCTCTTTCGAAGTATCAGTGTTTCGGACGAAAACTCGTGTGTTACAAAAGGATTTCAATTTTTTTAACTTATTTAAACTCCAGACTTTTTGTGCATTCAATATGAACCATTAGAAGCCACATCCTAAAATTTCAACCCTATCTAACTTCATTTGCTATTTTTCATGCATTAAATGAATTGTTTTTAGCTAAATGACCCTGAAATTAAAAAGCACCACAAATGAACTCTCAAAAGGTTGAAACTTGGCATGGTATCATCATTTAACCCACATAGCATGTGATAAAAAGTTGAGAGGGTTACGGCAAAAACTGCATGCACTTCGTGTACAAAATGGACAATCTCTTTCGAAGTATGAGGGTTTCGGAGGAAAACTCGTGTGTTACAAAAGGATTTCAATTTTTAACTTATTTCAACTCCAGACTTTTTGTGCATTCAATATGAACCATTAGAAGCCACATCCTAAAATTTCAACCCTATCTAACTTCATTTGCTATTTTTCATGCATTTAATGAATTGTTTTGAGCTAAATGACCCTGAAATTAAAAAGCACCACAAATGAACTCTGAAAAGGTTGAAACTTGGCATGATATCATCATTTCACCCACATAACATGTGATAAAAAGTTGAGAGGGTTACGACAAAAACTGCATGCCCTTCGTGTACAAAAAGGACAATCTCTTTCAAAGTATGAGGGTTTCGGACGAAAACTCGTGTGTTACAAAAGGATTTCATTTTTTAACTTATTTCAACTCCAGACTTTTTGTGCATTCAATATGAACCATTAGAAGCCACATCCTAAAATTTCAACGCTATCTAACTTCATTTGCTATTTTTCATGCATTTACTGAATTGTTTTGAGCTAAATGACCCTAAAATTAAAAAGCACCACAAATTAACTCTGAAAAGGTTGAAACTTGGCATGGTATCATCATTTCACCCACATAACATGTGCTAAAAAGTTGAGATCGTTATGGCAAAAACTGGATGCACTTCGTGTACAAAATGGACAATCTCTTTCGAAGTATCAGTGTTTCGGACGAAAACTCGTGTGTTACAAAAGGATTTCAACTTTTTTAACTTATTTAAACTGCAGACTTTTTGTGCATTCAATATGAACCATTAGAAGCCACATCCTAAAATTTCAACCCTATCTAACTTCATTTGCTATTTTTCATGCATTTAATGAATTGTTATGAGCTAAATGACCCTGAAATTAAAAAGCACCACAAATGAACTCTGAAAAGGTTGAAACTTGGCATGGTATCATCATTTCACCCACATAGCATGTGATAAAAAGTTGAGAGGGTTACGGCAAAAACTGCATGCACTTCGTGTACAAAATGGACAATCTCTTTCGAAGTATCAGGGTTTCGGAGGAAAACTCGTGTGTTACAAAAGGATTTCAATTTTTTTAACTTATTTCAACTCCAGACTTTTTGTGCATTCAATATGAACCATTAGAAGCCACATCCTAAAATTTCAACGCTATCTAACTTCATTTGCTATTTTTCATGCATTTACTGAATTGTTTTGAGCTAAATGACCCTGAAATTAAAAAGCACCACAAATGAACTCTGAAAAGGTTGAAACTTGGCATGGTATCATCATTTCACCCACATAACATGTGCTAAGAAGTTGAGATCGTTATGGCAAAAACTGGATGCACTTCGTGTACAAAATGGGCAATCTCTTTCGAAGTATCAGTGTTTCGGACGAAAACTCGTGTGTTACAAAAGGATTTCAATTTTTTTAACTTATTTCAACTCCAGACTTTTTGTGCATTCAATATGAACCATTAGAAGCCACATCCTAAAATTTCAACCCTAGCTAACTTCATTTGCTATTTTTCATGCATTTAATGAATTGTTTTGAGCTAAATGACCCTGAAATTAAAAAGCACCACAAATGAACTCTGAAAAGGTTGAAACTTGGCATGATATCATCATTTCACCCACATAGCATGTGATAAAAAGTTGAGCGGGTTACGGCAAAAACTGGATGCACTTCGTGTACAAAATGGACAATCTCTTTCGAAGTATGAGGGTTTCGGACGAAAACTCGTGTATTACAAAAGGATTTCAATTTTTTAACTTATTTCAACTCCAGAATTTTTGTGCATTCAATATGAACCATTAGAAGCCACATCCTAAAATTTCAACGCTATCTAACTTCATTTGCTATTTTTCATGCATTCAATGAATTGTTTTTAGCTAAATGACCCTGAAATTAAAAAGCACCACAAATGAACTCTGAAAAGGTTGAAACGTGGTATGGTATCATCATTTCACCCACATAACATGTGCTAAAAAGTTGAGAGGGTTACGACAAAAACTGGGTGCACTTCGTGTACAAAATGGACAATCTCTTTCGAAGTATGAAGGTATCAGATGAAAACTCGTGTGTTACAAAAGGATTTCAATTTTTTAAACTTATTTCAACTCCAGACTTTTTGTGCATTCAATATGAACCATTAGAAGCCACATCCTAAAATTTCAACCCTATCTAACTTCATTTGCTATTTTTCATGCATTTAATGAATTGTTTTGAGCTAAATGACCCTGAAATTAAAAAGCACCACAAATGAACTCTGAAAAGGTTGAAACTTGGCATGATACATCATTTCACCCACATAACATGTGATAAAAAGTTGAGAGGGTTACGACAAAAACTGCATGCCCTTCGTGTACAAAAAGGACAATCTCTTTCAAAGTATGAGGGTTTCGGACGAAAACTCGTGTGTTACAAAAGGATTTCATTTTTTAACTTATTTCAACTCCAGACTTTTTGTGCATTCAATATGAACCATTAGAAGCCACATCCTAAAATTTCAACGCTATCTAACTTCATTTGCTATTTTTCATGCATTTACTGAATTGTTTTGAGCTAAATGACCCTGAAATTAAAAAGCACCACAAATGAACTCTGAAAAGGTTGAAACTTGGCATGGTATCATCATTTCACCCACATAACATGTGCTAAAAAGTTGAGATCGTTATGGCAAAAACTGGATGCACTTCGTGTACAAAATGGACAATCTCTTTCGAAGTATCAGTGTTTCGGACGAAAACTCGTGTGTTACAAAAGGATTTCAACTTTTTTAACTTATTTAAACTGCAGACTTTTTGTGCATTCAATATGAACCATTAGAAGCCACATCCTAAAATTTCAACCCTATCTAACTTCATTTGCTATTTTTCATGCATTTAATGAATTGTTATGAGCTAAATGACCCTGAAATTAAAAAGCACCACAAATGAACTCTGAAAAGGTTGAAACTTGGCATGGTATCATCATTTCACCCACATAGCATGTGATAAAAAGTTGAGAGGGTTACGGCAAAAACTGCATGCACTTCGTGTACAAAATGGACAATCTCTTTCGAAGTATCAGGGTTTCGGAGGAAAACTCGTGTGTTACAAAAGGATTTCAATTTTTTTAACTTATTTCAACTCCAGACTTTTTGTGCATTCAATATGAACCATTAGAAGCCACATCCTAAAATTTCAACGCTATCTAACTTCATTTGCTATTTTTCATGCATTTACTGAATTGTTTTGAGCTAAATGACCCTGAAATTAAAAAGCACCACAAATGAACTCTGAAAAGGTTGAAACTTGGCATGGTATCATCATTTCACCCACATAACATGTGCTAAGAAGTTGAGATCGTTATGGCAAAAACTGGATGCACTTCGTGTACAAAATGGGCAATCTCTTTCGAAGTATCAGTGTTTCGGACGAAAACTCGTGTGTTACAAAAGGATTTCAATTTTTTTAACTTATTTCAACTCCAGACTTTTTGTGCATTCAATATGAACCATTAGAAGCCACATCCTAAAATTTCAACCCTAGCTAACTTCATTTGCTATTTTTCATGCATTTAATGAATTGTTTTGAGCTAAATGACCCTGAAATTAAAAAGCACCACAAATGAACTCTGAAAAGGTTGAAACTTGGCATGATATCATCATTTCACCCACATAGCATGTGATAAAAAGTTGAGCGGGTTACGGCAAAAACTGGATGCACTTCGTGTACAAAATGGACAATCTCTTTCGAAGTATGAGGGTTTCGGACGAAAACTCGTGTATTACAAAAGGATTTCAATTTTTTAACTTATTTCAACTCCAGAATTTTTGTGCATTCAATATGAACCATTAGAAGCCACATCCTAAAATTTCAACGCTATCTAACTTCATTTGCTATTTTTCATGCATTCAATGAATTGTTTTTAGCTAAATGACCCTGAAATTAAAAAGCACCACAAATGAACTCTGAAAAGGTTGAAACGTGGTATGGTATCATCATTTCACCCACATAACATGTGCTAAAAAGTTGAGAGGGTTACGACAAAAACTGGGTGCAGTTCGTGTACAAAATGGACAATCTCTTTCGAAGTATGAGGGTATCGGATGAAAACTCGTGTGTTACAAAAGGATTTCAATTTTTTAAACTTATTTCAACTCCAGACTTTTTGTGCATTCAATATGAACCATTAGAAGCCACATCCTAAAATTTCAACCCTATCTAACTTCATTTGCTATTTTTCATGCATTTAATGAATTGTTTTGAGCTAAATGACCCTGAAATTAAAAAGCACCACAAATGAACTCTGAAAAGGTTGAAACTTGGCATGGTATCATCATTTCACCCACATAGCATGTGATAAAAATTTGAGAGGGTTACGGCAAAAACTGGATGCACTTCGTGTACAAAATGGACAATCTCTATCGAAGTATGAGGGTTTCGGACGAAAACTCGTGTGTTACAAAAGGATTTCATTTTTTTAACTTATTTCAACTCCAGACTTTTTGTGCATTCAATATGAACCATTAGAAGCCACATCCTAAAATTTCAACGCTATCTAACTTCATTTACTTTTTTTCATGCATTTAATGAATTGTTTTTAGCTAAATGACCCTGAAATTAAAAAGCACAACAAATAAACTCTGAAAAGGTTGAAACTTGGTATGGTATCATCATTTCACCCACATAACATGTGCTAAAAAGTTGAGAGGGTTACGGCAAAAACTGGGTGCACTTCGTGTACAAAATGGACAATCTCTTTCGAAGTATGAGGGTATCGGACGAAAAATCGTGTGTTACAAAAGGATTTCAATTTTTTTAACTTATTTCAACTCCAGACTTTTTGTGCATTCAATATGAACCATTAGAAGCCACATCCTAAAATTTCAACCCTATCTAACTTCATTTGCTATTTTTCATGCATTTAATGAATTGTTTTGAGCTAAATGACCCTGAAATTAAAAAGCACCACAAATGAACTCTGAAAAGGTTGAAACTTGGCATGGTATCATCATTTCACCCACATAGCATGTGATAAAAAGTTGAGAGGGTTACGGCAAAAACTGCATGCACTTCGTGTACAAAAAGGACAATCCCTTTCAAAGTATGAGGGTTTCGGACGAAAACTCGTGTGTTACAAAAGGATTTCATTTTTTAACTTATTTCAACTCCAGACTTTTTGTGCATTCAATATGAACCATTAGAAGCCACATCCTAAAATTTCAACTAACTTCATTTGCTATTTTTCATGCATTTACTGAATTGTTTTGAGCTAAATGACCCTGAAATTAAAAAGCACCACAAATGAACTCTGAAAAGGTTGAAACTTGGCATGGTATCATCATTTCACCCACATAACATGTGCTAAAAAGTTGAGATCGTTATGGCAAAAACTGGATGCACTTCGTGTACAAAATGGACAATCTCTTTCGAAGTATCAGTGTTTCGGACGAAAACTCGTGTGTTACAAAAGGATTTCAATTTTTTTAACTTATTTAAACTCCAGACTTTTTGTGCATTCAATATGAACCATTAGAAGCCACATCCTAAAATTTCAACCCTATCTAACTTCATTTGCTATTTTTCATGCATTAAATGAATTGTTTTTAGCTAAATGACCCTGAAATTAAAAAGCACCACAAATGAACTCTCAAAAGGTTGAAACTTGGCATGGTATCATCATTTAACCCACATAGCATGTGATAAAAAGTTGAGAGGGTTACGGCAAAAACTGCATGCACTTCGTGTACAAAATGGACAATCTCTTTCGAAGTATGAGGGTTTCGGAGGAAAACTCGTGTGTTACAAAAGGATTTCAATTTTTTTAACTTATTTCAACTCCAGAATTTTTGTGCGTTCAATATGAACCATTAGAAGCCACATCCTAAAATTTCAACCCTATCTAACTTCATTTGCTATTTTTCATGCATTTGATGAATTGTTTTGAGCTAAATGACCCTGAAATTAAAAAGCACCACCAATGAACTCTGAAAAGGTTGAAACTTGGCATGGTATCATCATTTCACCCACATAGCATGTGATAAAAAGTTGAGAGGGTTACGGCAAAAACCGGATGCACTTCGTGTACAAAATGGACAATCTCTTTCGAAGTATGAGTGTTTCGGACGAAAACTCGTGTGTTACAAAAGGATTTCAATTTTTTAAACTTATTTCAACTCCAGACTTTTTGTGCATTCAATATGAACCATTAGAAGCCACATCCTAAAATTTCAACCCTATCTAACTTCATTTGCTATTTTTCATGCATTTAATGAATTGTTTTGAGCTAAATGACCCTGAAATTAAAAAGCACCACAAATGAACTCTGAAAAGGTTGAAACTTGGCATGATATCATCATTTCACCCACATAGCATGTGATAAAAAGTTGAGAGGGTTACGGCAAAAACTGGATGCACTTCGTGTACAAAATGGACAATCTCTATCGAAGTATGAGGGTTTCGGACGAAAACTCGTGTATTACAAAAGGATTTCAATTTTTTAACTTATTTCAACTCCAGACTTTTTGGGCATTCAATATGAACCATTAGAAGCCACATCCTAAAATTTCAACGCTATCTAACTTCATTTGCTATTTTTCATGCATTCAATGAATTGTTTTTAGCTAAATGACCCTGAAATTAAAAAGCACCACAAATGAACTCTGAAAAGGTTGAAACGTGGTATGGTATCATCATTTCACCCACATAACATGTGCTAAAAAGTTGAGAGGGTTACGACAAAAACTGGGTGCACTTCGTGTACAAAATGGACAAACTTCTTTCGAAGTATGAGGGTATCGGATGAAAACTCGTGTGTTACAAAAGGATTTCAATTTTTTAAATTATTTAAACTCCAGACTTTTTGTGCATTCAATATGAACCATTAGAAGCCACATCCTAAAATTTCAACCCTATCTAACTTCATTTGCTATTTTTCATGCATTTAATGAATTGTTTTGAGCTAAATGACCCTGAAATTAAAAAGCACCACAAATGAACTCTGAAAAGGTTGAAACTTGGCATGATATCATCAGTTCACCCACATAGCATGTGATAAAAAGTTGAGAGGGTTACGGCAAAAACTGGATGCACTTCGTGTACAAAATGGACAATCTCTTTCGAAGTATGAGGGTTTCGGACGAAAACTCGTGTATTACAAAAGGATTTCAATTTTTTAACTTATTTCAACTCCAGACTTTTTGTGCATTCAATATGAACCATTAGAAGCCACATCCTAAAATTTCAACGCTATCTAACTTCATTTGCTATTTTTCATGCATTCAATGAATTGTTTTTAGCTAAATGACCCTGAAATTAAAAAGCACCACAAATGAACTCTAAAAAGGTTGAAACGTGGTATGGTATCATCATTTCACCCACATAACATGTGCTGAAAAGTTGAGAGGGTTACGACAAAAACTGGGTGCACTTCGTGTACAAAATGGACAATCTCTTTCGAAGTATGAGGGTATCGGATGAAAACTCGTGTGTTACAAAAGGATTTCAATTTTTTAAACTTATTTCAACTCCAGACTTTTTGTGCATTCAATATGAACCATTAGAAGCCACATCCTAAAATTTCAACCCTATCTAACTTCATTTGCTTTTTTTCATGCATTTAATGAATTGTTTTGAGCTAAATGACCCTGAAATTAAAAAGCACCACAAATGAACTCTGAAAAGGTTGAAACTTGGCATGGTATCATCATTTCACCCACATAGCATGTGATAAAAATTTGAGAGGGTTACGGCAAAAACTGGATGCACTTCGTGTACAAAATGGACAATCTCTATCGAAGTATGAGGGTTTCGGACGAAAACTCGTGTGTTACAAAAGGATTTCATTTTTTTAACTTATTTCAACTCCAGACTTTTTGTGCATTCAATATGAACCATTAGAAGCCACATCCTAAAATTTCAACGCTATCTAACTTCATTTGCTATTTTTCATGCATTTAATGAATTGTTTTTAGCTAAATGACCCTGAAATTAAAAAGCACCACAAATAAACTCTGAAAAGGTTGAAACTTGGTATGGTATCATCATTTCACCCACATAACATGTGCTAAAAAGTTGAGAGGGTTACGGCAAAAACTGGGTGCACTTCGTGTACAAAATGGACAATCTCTTTCGAAGTATGAGGGTATCGGACGAAAAATCGTGTGTTACAAAAGGATTTCAATTTTTTAAACTTATTTCAACTCCAGACTTTTTGTGCATTTAATATGAACCATTAGAAGCCACATCCTAAAATTTTAACCCTATCTAACTTCATTTGCTATTTTTCATGCATTTAATGAATTGTTCTGAGCTAAATGACCCTGAAATTAAAAAGCACCACAAATGAACTCTGAAAAGGTTGAAACTTGGCATGGTATCATCATTTCACCCACATAGCATGTGATAAAAATTTGAGAGGGTTACGGCAAAAACTGGATGCACTTCGTGTACAAAATGGACAATCTCTATCGAAGTATGAGGGTTTCGGACGAAAACTCGTGTGTTACAAAAGGATTTCATTTTTTTAACTTATTTCAACTCCAGACTTTTTGTGCATTCAATATGAACCATTAGAAGCCACATCCTAAAATTTCAACGCTATCTAACTTCATTTGCTATTTTTCATGCATTTAATGAATTGTTTTTAGCTAAATGACCCTGAAATTAAAAAGCACCACAAATAAACTCTGAAAAGGTTGAAACTTGGTATGGTATCATCATTTCACCCACATAACATGTGCTAAAAAGTTGAGACGGTTACGGCAAAAACTGGGTGCACTTCGTGTACAAAATGGACAATCTCTTTCGAAGTATGAGGGTATCGGACGAAAAATCGTGTGTTACAAAAGGATTTCAATTTTTTAAACTTATTTCAACTCCAGACTTTTTGTGCATTTAATATGGACCATTAGAAGCCACATCCTAAAATTTTAACCCTATCTAACTTCATTTGCTATTTTTCATGCATTTAATGAATTGTTCTGAGCTAAATGACCCTGAAATTAAAAAGCACCACAAATGAACTCTGAAAAGGTTGAAACTTGGCATGGTATCATCATTTCACCCACACAGCATGTGATAAAAAGTTGAGAGGGTTACGACAAAAACTGCATGCACTTCGTGTACAAAAAGGACAATCTCTTTCAAAGTATGAGGGTTTCGGATGAAAACTCGTGTGTTACAAAAGGATTTCATTTTTTAACTTATTTCAACTCCAGACTTTTTGTGCATTCAATATGAACCATTAGAAGCCACATCCTAAAATTTCAACGCTATCTAACTTCATTTGCTATTTTTCATGCATTTACTGAATTGTTTTGAGCTAAATGACCCTGAAATTAAAAAGCACCACAAATGAACTCTGAAAAGGTTGAAACTTGGCATGGTATCATCATTTCACCCACATAACATGTGCTAAGAAGTTGAGATCGTTATGGCAAAAACTGGATGCACTTCGTGTACAAAATGGGCAATCTCTTTCGAAGTATCAGTGTTTCGGACGAAAACTCGTGTGTTACAAAAGGATTTCAATTTTTTTAACTTATTTCAACTCCAGACTTTTTGTGCATTCAATATGAACCATTAGAAGCCACATCCTAAAATTTCAACCCTAGCTAACTTCATTTGCTATTTTTCATGCATTTAATGAATTGTTTTGAGCTAAATGACCCTGAAATTAAAAAGCACCACAAATGAACTCTGAAAAGGTTGAAACTTGGCATGATATCATCATTTCACCCACATAGCATGTGATAAAAAGTTGAGCGGGTTACGGCAAAAACTGGATGCACTTCGTGTACAAAATGGACAATCTCTTTCGAAGTATGAGGGTTTCGGACGAAAACTCGTGTATTACAAAAGGATTTCAATTTTTTAACTTATTTCAACTCCAGAATTTTTGTGCATTCAATATGAACCATTAGAAGCCACATCCTAAAATTTCAACGCTATCTAACTTCATTTGCTATTTTTCATGCATTCAATGAATTGTTTTTAGCTAAATGACCCTGAAATTAAAAAGCACCACAAATGAACTCTGAAAAGGTTGAAACGTGGTATGGTATCATCATTTCACCCACATAACATGTGCTAAAAAGTTGAGAGGGTTACGACAAAAACTGGGTGCAGTTCGTGTACAAAATGGACAATCTCTTTCGAAGTATGAGGGTATCGGATGAAAACTCGTGTGTTACAAAAGGATTTCAATTTTTTAAACTTATTTCAACTCCAGACTTTTTGTGCATTCAATATGAACCATTAGAAGCCACATCCTAAAATTTCAACCCTATCTAACTTCATTTGCTATTTTTCATGCATTTAATGAATTGTTTTGAGATAAATGACCCTGAAATTAAAAAGCACCACAAATGAACTCTGAAAAGGTTGAAACTAGGCATGGTATCATCATTTCACCCACATAGCATGTGATAAAAATTTGAGAGGGTTACGGCAAAAACTGGATGCACTTCGTGTACAAAATGGACAATCTCTATCGAAGTATGAGGGTTTCGGACGAAAACTCGTGTGTTACAAAAGGATTTCATTTTTTTTAACTTATTTCAACTCCAGACTTTTTGTGCATTCAATATGAACCATTAGAAGCCACATCCTAAAATTTTAACGCTATCTAACTTCATTTACTTTTTTTCATGCATTTAATGAATTGTTTTTAGCTAAATGACCCTGAAATTAAAAAGCACAACAAATAAACTCTGAAAAGGTTGAAACTTGGTATGGTATCATCATTTCACCCACATAACATGTGCTAAAAAGTTGAGAGGGTTACGGCAAAAACTGAGTGCACTTCGTGTACAAAATGGACAATCTCTTTCGAAGTATGAGGGTATCGGACGAAAAATCGTGTGTTACAAAAGGATTTCAATTTTTTTAACTTATTTCAACTCCAGACTTTTTGTGCATTCAATATGAACCATTAGAAGCCACATCCTAAAATTTCAACCCTATCTAACTTCATTTGCTATTTTTCATGCATTTAATGAATTGTTTTGAGCTAAATGACCCTGAAATTAAAAAGCACCACAAATGAACTCTGAAAAGGTTGAAACTTGGCATGGTATCATCATTTCACCCACATAGCATGTGATAAAAAGTTGAGAGGGTTACGGCAAAAACTGCATGCACTTCGTGTACAAAAAGGACAATCCCTTTCAAAGTATGAGGGTTTCGGACGAAAACTCGTGTGTTACAAAAGGATTTCATTTTTTAACTTATTTCAACTCCAGACTTTTTGTGCATTCAATATGAACCATTAGAAGCCACATCCTAAAATTTCAACTAACTTCATTTGCTATTTTTCATGCATTTACTGAATTGTTTTGAGCTAAATGACCCTGAAATTAAAAAGCACCACAAATGAACTCTGAAAAGGTTGAAACTTGGCATGGTATCATCATTTCACCCACATAACATGTGCTAAAAAGTTGAGATCGTTATGGCAAAAACTGGATGCACTTCGTGTACAAAATGGACAATCTCTTTCGAAGTATCAGTGTTTCGGACGAAAACTCGTGTGTTACAAAAGGATTTCAATTTTTTTAACTTATTTAAACTCCAGACTTTTTGTGCATTCAATATGAACCATTAGAAGCCACATCCTAAAATTTCAACCCTATCTAACTTCATTTGCTATTTTTCATGCATTTAATGAATTGTTTTGAGCTAAATGACCCTGAAATTAAAAAGCACCACAAATGAACTCTCAAAAGGTTGAAACTTGGCATGGTATCATCATTTAACCCACATAGCATGTGATAAAAAGTTGTGAGGGTTACGGCAAAAACTGCATGCACTTCGTGTACAAAATGGACAATCTCTTTCGAAGTATGAGGGTTTCGGAGGAAAACTCGTGTGTTACAAAAGGATTTCAATTTTTTTAACTTATTACAACTCCAGAATTTTTGTGCGTTCAATATGAACCATTAGAAGCCACATCCTAAAATTTCAACCCTATCTAACTTCATTTGCTATTTTTCATGCATTTGATGAATTGTTTTGAGTTAAATGACCCTGAAATTAAAAAGCACCACCAATGAACTCTGAAAAGGTTGAAACTTGGCATGGTATCATCATTTCACCCACATAGCATGTGATAAAAAGTTGTGAGGGTTACGGCAAAAACCGGATGCACTTCATGTACAAAATGGACAATCTCTTTCGAAGTATGAGTGTTTCGGACGAAAACTCGTGTGTTACAAAAGGATTTCAATTTTTTAAACTTATTTCAACTCCAGACTTTTTGTGCATTCAATATGAACCATTAGAAGCCACATCCTAAAATTTCAACCCTATCTAACTTCATTTGCTATTTTTCATGCATTTAATGAATTGTTTTGAGCTAAATGACCCTGAAATTAAAAAGCACCACAAATGAACTCTGAAAAGGTTGAAACTTGGCATGATATCATCATTTCACCCACATAGCATGTGATAAAAAGTTGAGAGGGTTATGGCAAAAACTGGATGCACTTCGTGTACAAAATGGACAATCTCTATCGAAGTATGAGGGTTTCGGACGAAAACTCGTGTATTACAAAAGGATTTCAATTTTTTAACTTATTTCAACTCCAGACTTTTTGGGCATTCAATATGAACCATTAGAAGCCACATCCTAAAATTTCAACGCTATCTAACTTCATTTGCTATTTTTCATGCATTCAATGAATTGTTTTTAGCTAAATGACCCTGAAATTAAAAAGCACCACAAATGAACTCTGAAAAGGTTGAAACGTGGTATGGTATCATCATTTCACCCACATAACATGTGCTAAAAAGTTGAGAGGGTTACGACAAAAACTGGGTGCACTTCGTGTACAAAATGGACAAACTTCTTTCGAAGTATGAGGGTATCGGATGAAAACTCGTGTGTTACAAAAGGATTTCAATTTTTTAAATTATTTAAACTCCAGACTTTTTGTGCATTCAATATGAACCATTAGAAGCCACATCCTAAAATTTCAACCCTATCTAACTTCATTTGCTATTTTTCATGCATTTAATGAATTGTTTTGAGCTAAATGACCCTGAAATTAAAAAGCACCACAAATGAACTCTGAAAAGGTTGAAACTTGGCATGATATCATCAGTTCACCCACATAGCATGTGATAAAAAGTTGAGAGGGTTACGGCAAAAACTGGATGCACTTCGTGTACAAAATGGACAATCTCTTTCGAAGTATGAGGGTTTCGGACGAAAACTCGTGTATTACAAAAGGATTTCAATTTTTTAACTTATTTCAACTCCAGACTTTTTGTGCATTCAATATGAACCATTAGAAGCCACATCCTAAAATTTCAACGCTATCTAACTTCATTTGCTATTTTTCATGCATTCAATGAATTGTTTTTAGCTAAATGACCCTGAAATTAAAAAGCACCACAAATGAACTCTAAAAAGGTTGAAACGTGGTATGGTATCATCATTTCACCCACATAACATGTGCTGAAAAGTTGAGAGGGTTACGACAAAAACTGGGTGCACTTCGTGTACAAAATGGACAATCTCTTTCGAAGTATGAGGGTATCGGATGAAAACTCGTGTGTTACAAAAGGATTTCAATTTTTTAAACTTATTTCAACTCCAGACTTTTTGTGCATTCAATATGAACCATTAGAAGCCACATCCTAAAATTTCAACCCTATCTAACTTCATTTGCTATTTTTCATGCATTTAATGAATTGTTTTGAGCTAAATGACCCTGAAATTAAAAAGCACCACAAATGAACTCTGAAAAGGTTGAAACTTGGCATGGTATCATCATTTCACCCACATAGCATGTGATAAAAATTTGAGAGGGTTACGGCAAAAACTGGATGCACTTCGTGTACAAAATGGACAATCTCTATCGAAGTATGAGGGTTTCGGACGAAAACTCGTGTGTTACAAAAGGATTTCATTTTTTTAACTTATTTCAACTCCAGACTTTTTGTGCATTCAATATGAACCATTAGAAGCCACATCCTAAAATTTCAACGCTATCTAACTTCATTTGCTATTTTTCATGCATTTAATGAATTGTTTTTAGCTAAATGACCCTGAAATTAAAAAGCACCACAAATAAACTCTGAAAAAGTTGAAACTTGGTATGGTATCATCATTTCACCCACATAACATGTGCTAAAAAGTTGAGAGGGTTACAGCAAAATCTGGGTGCACTTCGTGTACAAAATGGACAATCTCTTTCGAAGTATGAGGGTATCGGACGAAAAATCGTGTGTTACAAAAGGATTTCAATTTTTTAAACTTATTTCAACTCCAGACTTTTTGTGCATTTAATATGAACCATTAGAAGCCACATCCTAAAATTTTAACCCTATCTAACTTCATTTGCTATTTTTCATGCATTTAATGAATTGTTCTCAGCTAAATGACCCTGAAATTAAAAAGCACCACAAATGAACTCTGAAAAGGTTGAAACTTGGCATGGTATCATCATTTCACCCACATAGCATGTGATAAAAATTTGAGAGGGTTACGGCAAAAACTGGATGCACTTCGTGTACAAAATGGACAATCTCTATCGAAGTATGAGGGTTTCGGACGAAAACTCGTGTGTTACAAAAGGATTTCATTTTTTTAACTTATTTCAACTCCAGACTTTTTGTGCATTCAATATGAACCATTAGAAGCCACATCCTAAAATTTCAACGCTATCTAACTTCATTTGCTATTTTTCATGCATTTAATGAATTGTTTTTAGCTAAATGACCCTGAAATTAAAAAGCACCACAAATAAACTCTGAAAAGGTTGAAACTTGGTATGGTATCATCATTTCACCCACATAACATGTGCTAAAAAGTTGAGAGGGTTACGGCAAAAACTGGGTGCACTTCGTGTACAAAATGGACAATCTCTTTCGAAGTATGAGGGTATCGGACGAAAAATCGTGTGTTACAAAAGGATTTCAATTTTTTAAACTTATTTCAACTCCAGACTTTTTGGGCATTCAATATGAACCATTAGAAGCCACATCCTAAAATTTCAACGCTATCTAACTTCATTTGCTATTTTTCATGCATTCAATGAATTGTTTTTAGCTAAATGACCCTGAAATTAAAAAGCACCACAAATGAACTCTGAAAAGGTTGAAACGTGGTATGGTATCATCATTTCACCCACATAACATGTGCTAAAAAGTTGAGAGGGTTACGACAAAAACTGGGTGCACTTCGTGTACAAAATGGACAAACTTCTTTCAAAGTATGAGGGTATCGGATGAAAACTCGTGTGTTACAAAAGGATTTCAATTTTTTAAATTATTTAAACTCCAGACTTTTTGTGCATTCAATATGAACCATTAGAAGCCACATCCTAAAATTTCAACCCTATCTAACTTCATTTGCTATTTTTCATGCATTTAATGAATTGTTTTGAGCTAAATGACCCTGAAATTAAAAAGCACCACAAATGAACTCTGAAAAGGTTGAAACTTGGCATGATATCATCATTTCACCCACATAGCATGTGATAAAAAGTTGAGAGGGTTATGGCAAAAACTGGATGCACTTCGTGTACAAAATGGACAATCTCTATCGAAGTATGAGGGTTTCGGACGAAAACTCGTGTATTACAAAAGGATTTCAATTTTTTAACTTATTTCAACTCCAGACTTTTTGGGCATTCAATATGAACCATTAGAAGCCACATCCTAAAATTTCAACGCTATCTAACTTCATTTGCTATTTTTCATGCATTCAACGAATTGTTTTTAGCTAAATGACCCTGAAATTAAAAAGCACCACAAATGAACTCTGAAAAGGTTGAAACGTGGTATGGTATCATCATTTCACCCACATAACATGTGCTAAAAAGTTGAGAGGGTTACGACAAAAACTGGGTGCACTTCGTGTACAAAATGGACAAACTTCTTTCGAAGTATGATGGTATCGGATGAAAACTCGTGTGTTACAAAAGGATTTCAATTTTTTAAATTATTTAAACTCCAGACTTTTTGTGCATTCAATATGAACCATTAGAAGCCACATCCTAAAATTTCAACCCTATCTAACTTCATTTGCTATTTTTCATGCATTTAATGAATTGTTTTGAGCTAAATGACCCTGAAATTAAAAAGCACCACAAATGAACTCTGAAAAGGTTGAAACTTGGCATGATATCATCAGTTCACCCACATAGCATGTGATAAAAAGTTGAGAGGGTTACGGCAAAAACTGGATGCACTTCGTGTACAAAATGGACAATCTCTTTCGAAGTATGAGGGTTTCGGACGAAAACTCGTGTATTACAAAAGGATTTCAATTTTTTAACTTATTTCAACTCCAGACTTTTTGTGCATTCAATATGAACCATTAGAAGCCACATCCTAAAATTTCAACGCTATCTAACTTCATTTGCTATTTTTCATGCATTCAATGAATTGTTTTTAGCTAAATGACCCTGAAATTAAAAAGCACCACAAATGAACTCTAAAAAGGTTGAAACGTGGTATGGTATCATCATTTCACCCACATAACATGTGCTGAAAAGTTGAGAGGGTTACGACAAAAACTGGGTGCACTTCGTGTACAAAATGGACAATCTCTTTCGAAGTATGAGGGTATCGGATGAAAACTCGTGTGTTACAAAAGGATTTCAATTTTTTAAACTTATTTCAACTCCAGACTTTTTGTGCATTCAATATGAACCATTAGAAGCCACATCCTAAAATTTCAACCCTATCTAACTTCATTTGCTATTTTTCATGCATTTAATGAATTGTTTTGAGCTAAATGACCCTGAAATTAAAAAGCACCACAAATGAACTCTGAAAAGGTTGAAACTTGGCATGGTATCATCATTTCACCCACATAGCATGTGATAAAAATTTGAGAGGGTTACGGCAAAAACTGGATGCACTTCGTGTACAAAATGGACAATCTCTATCGAAGTATGAGGGTTTCGGACGAAAACTCGTGTGTTACAAAAGGATTTCATTTTTTTAACTTATTTCAACTCCAGACTTTTTGTGCATTCAATATGAACCATTAGAAGCCACATCCTAAAATTTCAACGCTATCTAACTTCATTTGCTATTTTTCATGCATTTAATGAATTGTTTTTAGCTAAATGACCCTGAAATTAAAAAGCACCACAAATAAACTCTGAAAAAGTTGAAACTTGGTATGGTATCATCATTTCACCCACATAACATGTGCTAAAAAGTTGAGAGGGTTACGGCAAAAACTGGGTGCACTTCGTGTACAAAATGGACAATCTCTTTCGAAGTATGAGGGTATCGGACGAAAAATCGTGTGTTACAAAAGGATTTCAATTTTTTAAACTTATTTCAACTCCAGACTTTTTGTGCATTTAATATGAACCATTAGAAGCCACATCCTAAAATTTTAACCCTATCTAACTTCATTTGCTATTTTTCATGCATTTAATGAATTGTTCTGAGCTAAATGACCCTGAAATTAAAAAGCACCACAAATGAACTCTGAAAAGGTTGAAACTTGGCATGGTATCATCATTTCACCCACATAGCATGTGATAAAAATTTGAGAGGGTTACGGCAAAAACTGGATGCACTTCGTGTACAAAATGGACAATCTCTATCGAAGTATGAGGGTTTCGGACGAAAACTCGTGTGTTACAAAAGGATTTCATTTTTTTAACTTATTTCAACTCCAGACTTTTTGTGCATTCAATATGAACCATTAGAAGCCACATCCTAAAATTTCAACGCTATCTAACTTCATTTGCTATTTTTCATGCATTTAATGAATTGTTTTTAGCTAAATGACCCTGAAATTAAAAAGCACCACAAATAAACTCTGAAAAGGTTGAAACTTGGTATGGTATCATCATTTCACCCACATAACATGTGCTAAAAAGTTGAGAGGGTTACGGCAAAAACTGGGTGCACTTCGTGTACAAAATGGACAATCTCTTTCGAAGTATGAGGGTATCGGACGAAAAATCGTGTGTTACAAAAGGATTTCAATTTTTTAAACTTATTTCAACTCCAGACTTTTTGTGCATTTAATATGAACCATTAGAAGCCACATCCTAAAATTTTAACCCTATCTAACTTCATTTGCTATTTTTCATGCATTTAATGAATTGTTCTGAGCTAAATGACCCTGAAATTAAAAAGCACCACAAATGAACTCTGAAAAGGTTGAAACTTGGCATGGTATCATCATTTCACCCACATAGCATGTGATAAAAAGTTGAGAGGGTTACGACAAAAACTGCATGCACTTCGTGTACAAAATGGACAATCTCTATCGAAGTATGAGGGTTTCGGACGAAAACTCGTGTGTTACAAAAGGATTTCATTTTTTTAACTTATTTCAACTCCAGACTTTTTGTGCATTCAATATGAACCATTAGAAGCCACATCCTAAAATTTCAACGCTATCTAACTTCATTTGCTATTTTTCATGCATTTACTGAATTGTTTTGAGCTAAATGACCCTGAAATTAAAAAGCACCACAAATGAACTCTGAAAAGGTTGAAACTTGGCATGGTATCATCATTTCACCCACATAACATGTGCTAAAAAGTTGAGATCGTTATGGCAAAAACTGGATGCACTTCGTGTACAAAATGGACAATCTCTTTTGAAGTATCAGTGTTTCGGACGAAAACTCGTGTGTTACAAAAGGATTTCAATTTTTTTAACTTATTTCAACTCCAGAATTTTTGTGCGTTCAATATGAACCATTAGAAGCCACATCCTAAAATTTCAACCCTATCTAACTTCATTTGCTATTTTTCATGCATTTAATGAATTGTTTTGAGCTAAATGACCCTGAAATTAAAAAGCACCACAAATGAACTCTCAAAAGGTTGAAACTTGGCATGGTATCATCATTTAACCCACATAGCATGTGATAAAAAGTTGAGAGGGTTACGGCAAAAACTGCATGCACTTCGTGTACAAAATGGACAATCTCTTTCAAAGTATGAGGGTTTCGGAGGAAAACTCGTGTGTTACAAAAGGATTTTAATTTTTTTAACTTATTTCAACTCCAGAATTTTTGTGCGTTCAATATGAACCATTAGAAGCCACATCCTAAAATTTCAACCCTATCTAACTTCATTTGCTATTTTTCATGCATTTGATGAATTGTTTTGAGCTAAATGACCCTGAAATTAAAAAGCACCACAAATGAACTCTGAAAAGGTTGAAACTTGGCATGGTATCATCATTTCACCCACATAGCATGTGATAAAAAGTTGAGAGGGTTACGGCAAAAACCGGATGCACTTCGTGTACAAAATGGACAATCTCTTTCGAAGTATGAGTATTTCGGACGAAAACTCGTGTGTTACAAAAGGATTTCAATTTTTTAAACTTATTTCAACTCCAGACTTTTTGTGCATTCAATATGAACCATTAGAAGCCACATCCTAAAATTTCAACCCTATCTAACTTCATTTGCTATTTTTCATGCATTTAATGAATTGTTTTGAGCTAAATGACCCTGAAATTAAAAAGCACCACAAATGAACTCTGAAAAGGTTGAAACTTGGCATGATATCATCATTTCACCCACATAGCATGTGATAAAAAGTTGAGAGGGTTACGGCAAAAACTGGATGCACTTCGTGTACAAAATGGACAATCTCTTTCGAAGTATGAGGGTTTCGGACGAAAACTCGTGTATTACAAAAGGATTTCAATTTTTTAACTTATTTCAACTCCAGACTTTTTGTGCATTCAATATGAACCATTAGAAGACACATCCTAAAATTTCAACGCTATCTAACTTCATTTGCTATTTTTCATGCATTCAATGAATTGTTTTTAGCTAAATGACCCTGAAATTAAAAAGCACCACAAATGAACTCTGAAAAGGTTGAAACGTGGTATGGTATCATCATTTCACCCACATAACATGTGCTAAAAAGTTGAGAGGGTTACGACAAAAACTGGGTGCACTTCGTGTACAAAATGGACAATCTCTTTCGAAGTATGAGGGTATCGGATGAAAACTCGTGTGTTACAAAAGGATTTCAATTTTTTAAATTATTTAAACTCCAGACTTTTTGTGCATTCAATATGAACCATTAGAAGCCACATCCTAAAATTTCAACCCTATCTAACTTCATTTGCTATTTTTCATGCATTTAATGAATTGTTTTGAGCTAAATGACCCTGAAATAATAAAGCACCACAAATGAACTCTGAAAAGGTTGAAACTTGGCATGATATCATCAGTTCACCCACATAGCATGTGATAAAAAGTTGAGAGGGTTACGGCAAAAAGTGGATGCACTTCGTGTACAAAATGGACAATCTCTTTCGAAGTATGAGGGTTTCGGACGAAAACTCGTGTATTACAAAAGGATTTCAATTTTTTAACTTATTTCAACTCCAGACTTTTTGTGCATTCAATATGAACCATTAGAAGCCACATCCTAAAATTTCAACGCTATCTAACTTCATTTGCTATTTTTCATGCATTCAATGAATTGTTTTTAGCTAAATGACCCTGAAATTAAAAAGCACCACAAATGAACTCTGAAAAGGTTGAAACGTGGTATGGTATCATCATTTCACCCACATAACATGTGCTAAAAAGTTGAGAGGGTTACGACAAAAACTGGGTGCACTTCGTGTACAAAATGGACAATCTCTTTCGAAGTATGAGGGTATCGGATGAAAACTCGTGTGTTACAAAAGGATTTCAATTTTTTAAACTTATTTCAACTCCAGACTTTTTGTGCATTCAATATGAACCATTAGAAGCCACATCCTAAAATTTCAACCCTATCTAACTTCATTTGCTATTTTTCATGCATTTAATGAATTGTTTTGAGCTAAATGACCCTGAAATTAAAAAGCACCACAAATGAACTCTCAAAAGGTTGAAACTTGGCATGGTACCATCATTTAACCCACATAGCATGTGATAAAAAGTTGAGAGGGTTACGGCAAAAACTGCATGCACTTCGTGTACAAAATGGACAATCTCTTTCGAAGTATGAGGGTTTCGGAGGAAAACTCGTGTGTTACAAAAGGATTTCAATTTTTTAACTTATTTCAACTCCAGAATTTTTGTGCGTTCAATATGAACCATTAGAAGCCACATCCTAAAATTTCAACCCTATCTAACTTCATTTGCTATTTTTCATGCATTTAATGAATTGTTTTGAGCTAAATGACCCTGAAATTAAAAAGCACCACAAATGAACTCTGAAAAGGTTGAAACTTGGCATGGTATCATCATTTCACCCACATAGCATGTGATAAAAAGTTGGGAGGGTTACGGCAAAATCTGGATGCACTTCGTGTACAAAATGGACAATCTCTTTCGAAGTATGAGTGTTTCGGACGAAAACTCGTGTGTTACAAAAGGATTTCAATTTTTTTAACTTATTTCAACTCCAGACTTTTTGTGCATTCAATATGAACCATTAGAAGCCACATCCTAAAATTTCAACCCTATCTAACTTCATTTGCTATTTTTCATGCATTTAATGAATTGTTTTGAGCTAAATGACCCTGAAATTAAAAAGCACCACAAATGAACTCTGAAAAGGTTGAAACTTGGCATGGTATCATCATTTCACCCACATAGCATGTGATAAAAAGTTGAGAGGGTTACGGCAAAAACTGGATGCACTTCGTGTACAAAATGGACAATCTCTTTCGAAGTATGAGGGTTTCGGACAAAAACTCGTGTGTTACAAAAGGATTTCAATTTTTTAACTTATTTCAACTCCAGACTTTTTGTGCATTCAATATGAACCATTAGAAGCCACATCCTAAAATTTCAACGCTATCTAACTTCATTTGCTATTTTTCATGCATTCAATGAATTGTTTTTAGCTAAATGACCCTGAAATTAAAAAGCACCACAAATGAACTCTGAAAAGGTTGAAACTTGGTATGGTATCATCATTTCACCCACATAACATGTGCTAAAAAGTTGAGAGGGTTACGACAAAAACTGGGTGCACTTCGTGTACAAAATGGGCAATCTCTTTCGAAGTATGAGGGTATCGGACGAAAAATCGTGTGTTACAAAAGGATTTCAATTTTTAAACTTATTTCAACTCCAAACTTTTTGTGCATTCAATATGAACCATTAGAAGCCACATCCTAAAATTTCAACCCTATCTAACTTCATTTGCTATTTTTCATGCATTTAATGAATTGTTTTGAGCTAAATGACCCTGAAATTAAAAAGCACCACAAATGAACTCTGAAAAGGTTGAAACTTGGCATGGTATCATCATTTCACCCACATAGCATGTGATAAAAAGTTGATAGGGTTACGGCAAAAACTGGATGCACTTCGTGTACAAAATGGACAATCTCTTTCGAAGTATGAGGGTTTCGGACGAAAACTCGTGTGTTACAAAAGGATTTCATTTTTTTAACTTATTTCAACTCCAGACTTTTTGTGCATTCAATATGAACCATTAGAAGCCACATCCTAAAATTTCAACGCTATCTAACTTCATTTGCTATTTTTCATGCATTTAATGAGTTGTTTTTAGAAAAATGACCCTGAAATTAAAAAGCACCACAAATGAACTCTGAAAAGGTTGAAACTTGGTATGGTATCATCATTTCACCCACATAACATGTGCTAAAAAGTTGAGAGGGTTACGGAAAAAACTGGGTGCACTTCGTGTACAAAATGGACAATCTCTTTCGAAGTATGAGGGTATCGGACGAAAACTCGTGTGTTACAAAAGGATTTCAATTTTTTAAACTTATTTCAACTCCAGACTTTTTGTGCATTCAATATGAACCATTAGAAGCCACATGCTAAAATTTCAACCCTATCTAACTTCATTTGCTATTTTTCATGCATTTAATGAATTGTTTTGAGCTAAATGACCCTGAAATTAAAAAGCACCACAAATGAACTCTGAAAAGGTTGAAACTTGGCATGGTATCATCATTTCACCCACATAGCATGTGATAAAAAGTTGAGAGGGTTACGGCAAAAACTGCATGCACTTCGTGTATAAAATGGACAATCTCTTTCGAAGTATGAGGGTATCGGACGAAAACTCGTGTGTTACAAAAGGATTTCAATTTTTTAAACTTATTTCAACTCCAGACTATTTGTGCATTCAATATGAACCATTAGAAGCCACATGCTAAAATTTCAACCCTATCTAACTTCATTTGCTATTTTTCATGCATTTAATGAATTGTTTTGAGCTAAATGACCCTGAAATTAAAAAGCACCACAAATGAACTCTGAAAAGGTTGAAACTTGGCATGGTATCATCATTTCACCCACATAGCATGTGATAAAAAGTTGAGAGGGTTACGGCAAAAACTGCATGCACTTCGTGTACAAAATGGACAATTTCTTTCGAAGTATCAGGGTTTCGGAGGAAAACTCGTGTGTTACAAAAGGATTTCAATTTTTTTAACTTGTTTCAACTCCAGACATTTTGTGCATTCAATATGAACCATTAGAAGCCACATCCTAAAATTTCAACCCTATCTAACGTCATTTGCTATTTTTCATGCATTTAATGAATTGTTTTGAGCTAAATGACCCTGAAATTAAAAAGCACCACAAATGAACTCTGAAAAGGTTGAAACTTGGTATGGTATCATCATTTCACCCACATAACATGTGCTAAAAAGTTGAGAGGGTTACGGCAAAAACTGGGTGCACTTCGTGTACAAAAAGGACAATCTCTTTCGAAGTATGAGGGTATCGGACGAAAAATCGTGTGTTACAAAAGGATTTCAATTTTTTAAACTTATTTCAACTCCAGACTTTTTGTGCATTCAATATGAACCATTAGAAGCCACATCCTAAAATTTCAACCCTATCTAACTTCATTTGCTATTTTTCATGCATTTAATGAATTGTTTTGTGCTAAATGACCCTGAAATTAAAAAGCACCACAAATGAACTCTGAAAAGGTTGAAACTTGGCATGGTATCATAATTTCACCCACATAGCATGTGATAAAAAGTTGAGAGGGTTACGGCAAAAACTGCATGCACTTCGTGTACAAAATGGACAATCTCTTTCGAAGTATCAGGGTTTCGGAGGAAAACTCGTGTGTTACAAAAGGATTTCAATTTTTTTAACTTGTTTCAACTCCAGACTTTTTGTGCATTCAATATGAACCATTAGAAGCCACATCCTAAAATTTCAACCCTATCTAACGTCATTTGCTATTTTTCATGCATTTAATGAATTGTTTTGAGCTAAATGACCCTGAAATTAAAAAGCACCACAAATGAACTCTGAAAAGGTTGAAACTTGGTATGGTATCATCATTTCACCCACATAACATGTGCTAAAAAGTTGAGAGGGTTACGGCAAAAACTGGGTGCACTTCGTGTACAAAAAGGACAATCTCTTTCGAAGTATGAGGGTATCGGACGAAAAATCGTGTGTTACAAAAGGATTTCAATTTTTTAAACTTATTTCAACTCCAGACTTTTTGTGCATTCAATATGAACCATTAGAAGCCACATCCTAAAATTTCAACCCTATCTAACTTCATTTGCTATTTTTCATGCATTTAATGAATTGTTTTGAGCTAAATGACCCTGAAATTAAAAAGCACCACAAATGAACTCTGAAAAGGTTGAAACTTGGCATGGTATCATCATTTCACCCACATAGCATGTGATAAAAAGTTGAGAGGGTTACGGCAAAAACTGCATGCACTTCGTGTACAAAATGGACAATCTCTTTCGAAGTATCAGGGTTTCGGAGGAAAACTCGTGTGTTACAAAAGGATTTCAATTTTTTTAACTTATTTCAACTCCAGACTTTTTGTGCATTCAATATGAACCATTAGAAGCCACATCCTAAAATTTCAACCCTATCTAACGTCATTTGCTATTTTTCATGCATTTAATGAATTGTTTCGAGCTAAATGACCCTGAAATTAAAAAGCACCACAAATGAACTCTGAAAAGGTTGAAACTTGGCATGGTATCATCATTTCACCCACATAGCATGTGATAAAAAGTTGAGAGGGTTACGGCAAAAACTGGATGCACTTCGTGTACAAAATGGACAATCTCTATCGAAGTATGAGGGTTTCGGACGAAAACTCGTGTGTTACAAAAGGATTTCATTTTTTTAACTTATTTCAACTCCAGACTTTTTGTGCATTCAATATGAACCATTAGAAGCCACATCCTAAAATTTCAACGCTATCTAACTTCATTTGCTATTTTTCATGCATTTAATGAATTGTTTTTAGCTAAATGACCTTGAAATTAAAAAGCACCACAAATAAACTCTGAAAAGGTTGAAACTTGGTATGGTATCATCATTTCACCCACATAACATGTGCTAAAAAGTTGAGAGGGTTACGGCAAAAACTGGGTGCACTTCGTGTACAAAATGGACAATCTCTTTCGAAGTATGAGGGTATCGGACGAAAAATCGTGTGTTACAAAAGGATTTCAATTTTTTAAACTTATTTCAACTCCAGACTTTTTGTGCATTCAATATGAACCATTAGAAGCCACATCCTAAAATTTCAACCCTATCTAACTTCATTTGCTATTTTTCATGCATTTAATGAATTGTTTTGTGCTAAATGACCTTGAAATTAAAAAGCACCACAAATGAACTCTGAAAAGGTTGAAACTTGGCATGGTATCATAATTTCACCCACATAGCATGTGATAAAAAGTTGAGAGGGTTACGGCAAAAACTGCATGCACTTCGTGTACAAAATGGACAATCTCTTTCGAAGTATCAGGGTTTCGGAGGAAAACTCGTGTGTTACAAAAGGATTTCAATTTTTTTAACTTGTTTCAACTCCAGACTTTTTGTGCATTCAATATGAACCATTAGAAGCCACATCCTAAAATTTCAACCCTATCTAACGTCATTTGCTATTTTTCATGCATTTAATGAATTGTTTTGAGCTAAATGACCCTGAAATTAAAAAGCACCACAAATGAACTCTGAAAAGGTTGAAACTTGGTATGGTATCATCATTTCACCCACATAACATGTGCTAAAAAGTTGAGAGGGTTACGGCAAAAACTGGGTGCACTTCGTGTACAAAAAGGACAATCTCTTTCGAAGTATGAGGGTATCGGACGAAAAATCGTGTGTTACAAAAGGATTTCAATTTTTTAAACTTATTTCAACTCCAGACTTTTTGTGCATTCAATATGAACCATTAGAAGCCACATCCTAAAATTTCAACCCTATCTAACTTCATTTGCTATTTTTCATGCATTTAATGAATTGTTTTGAGCTAAATGACCCTGAAATTAAAAAGCACCACAAATGAACTCTGAAAAGGTTGAAACTTGGCATGGTATCATCATTTCACCCACATAGCATGTGATAAAAAGTTGAGAGGGTTACGGCAAAAACTGCATGCACTTCGTGTACAAAATGGACAATCTCTTTCGAAGTATCAGGGTTTCGGAGGAAAACTCGTGTGTTACAAAAGGATTTCAATTTTTTTAACTTATTTCAACTCCAGACTTTTTGTGCATTCAATATGAACCATTAGAAGCCACATCCTAAAATTTCAACCCTATCTAACGTCATTTGCTATTTTTCATGCATTTAATGAATTGTTTCGAGCTAAATGACCCTGAAATTAAAAAGCACCACAAATGAACTCTGAAAAGGTTGAAACTTGGCATGGTATCATCATTTCACCCACATAGCATGTGATAAAAAGTTGAGAGGGTTACGGCAAAAACTGGATGCACTTCGTGTACAAAATGGACAATCTCTATCGAAGTATGAGGGTTTCGGACGAAAACTCGTGTGTTACAAAAGGATTTCATTTTTTTAACTTATTTCAACTCCAGACTTTTTGTGCATTCAATATGAACCATTAGAAGCCACATCCTAAAATTTCAACGCTATCTAACTTCATTTGCTATTTTTCATGCATTTAATGAATTGTTTTTAGCTAAATGACCTTGAAATTAAAAAGCACCACAAATAAACTCTGAAAAGGTTGAAACTTGGTATGGTATCATCATTTCACCCACATAACATGTGCTAAAAAGTTGAGAGGGTTACGGCAAAAACTGGGTGCACTTCGTGTACAAAATGGACAATCTCTTTCGAAGTATGAGGGTATCGGACGAAAAATCGTGTGTTACAAAAGGATTTCAATTTTTTAAACTTATTTCAACTCCAGACTTTTTGTGCATTCAATATGAACCATTAGAAGCCACATCCTAAAATTTTAACCCTATCTAACTTCATTTGCTATTTTTCATGCATTTAATGAATTGTTTTGAGCTAAATGACCCTGAAATTAAAAAGCACCACAAATGAACTCTGAAAAGGTTGAAACTTGGCATGATATCATCATTTCACCCACATAGCATGTGATAAAAAGTTGAGAGGGTTACGGCAAAAACTGGATGCACTTCGTGTACAAAATGGACAATCTCTATCGAAGTATGAGGGTTTCGGAGGAAAACTCGTGTGTTACAAAAGGATTTCAATTTTTTTAACTTATTTCAACTCCAGAATTTTTGTGCGTTCAATATGAACCATTAGAAGCCACATCCTAAAATTTCAACGCTATCTAACTTCATTTGCTATTTTTCATGCATTCAATGAATTGTTTTTAGCTAAATGACCCTGAAATTAAAAAGCACCACAAATGAACTCTGAAAAGGTTGAAACGTGGTATGGTATCATCATTTCACCCACATAACATGTGCTAAAAAGTTGAGAGGGTTACGACAAAAACTGGGTGCACTTCGTGTACAAAATGGACAATCTCTTTCGAAGTATGAGGGTATCGGATGAAAACTCGTGTGTTACAAAAGGATTTCAATTTTTTAAATTATTTAAACTCCAGACTTTTTGTGCATTCAATATGAACCATTATAAGCCACATCCTAAAATTTCAACCCTATCTAACTTCATTTGCTATTTTTCATGCATTTAATGAATTGTTTTGAGCTAAATGACCCTGAAATTAAAAAGCACCACAAATGAACTCTCAAAAGGTTGAAACTTGGCATGGTATCATCATTTAACCCACATAGCATGTGATAAAAAGTTGAGAGGGTTACGGCAAAAACTGCATGCACTTCGTGTACAAAATGGACAATCTCTTTCGAAGTATGAGGGTTTCGGAGGAAAACTCGTGTGTTACAAAAGGATTTCAATTTTTTTAACTTATTTCAACTCCAGAATTTTTGTGCGTTCAATATGAACCATTAGAAGCCACATCCTAAAATTTCAACCCTATCTAACTTCATTTGCTATTTTTCATGCATTTAATGAATTGTTTTGAGCTAAATGACCCTGAAATTAAAAAGCACCACAAATGAACTCTGAAAAGGTTGAAACTTGGCATGGTATCATCATTTCACCCACATAGCATGTGATAAAAAGTTGAGAGGGTTACGGCAAAAACTGGATGCACTTCGTGTACAAAATGGACAATCTCTTTCGAAGTATGAGTGTTTCGGACGAAAACTCGTGTGTTACAAAAGGATTTCAATTTTTTTAACTTATTTCAACTCCAGACTTTTTGTGCATTCAATATGAACCATTAGAAGCCACATCCTAAAATTTCAACCCTATCTAACTTCATTTGCTATTTTTCATGCATTTAATGAATTGTTTTGAGCTAAATGACCCTGAAATTAAAAAGCACCACAAATGAACTCTGAAAAGGTTGAAACTTGGCATGGTATCATCATTTCACCCACATAGCATGTGATAAAAAGTTGAGAGGGTTACGGCAAAAACTGGATGCACTTCGTGTACAAAATGGACAATCTCTTTCGAAGTATGAGGGTTTCGGACAAAAACTCGTGTGTTACAAAAGGATTTCAATTTTTTAACTTATTTCAACTCCAGACTTTTTGTGCATTCAATATGAACCATTAGAAGCCACATCCTAAAATTTCAACGCTATCTAACTTCATTTGCTATTTTTCATGCATTCAATGAATTGTTTTTAGCTAAATGACCCTGAAATTAAAAAGCACCACAAATGAACTCTGAAAAGGTTGAAACTTGGTATGGTATCATCATTTCACCCACATAACATGTGCTAAAAAGTTGAGAGGGTTACGACAAAAACTGGGTGCACTTCGTGTACAAAATGGACAATCTCTTTCGAAGTATGAGGGTATCGGATGAAAACTCGTGTGTTACAAAAGGATTTCAATTTTTTAAACTTATTTCAACTCCAGACTTTTTGTGCATTCAATATGAACCATTAGAAGCCACATCCTAAAATTTCAACCCTATCTAACTTCATTTGCTATTTTTCATGCATTTAATGAATTGTTTTGAGCTAAATGACCCTGAAATTAAAAAGCACCACAAATGAACTCTGAAAAGGTTGAAACTTGGCATGGTATCATCATTTCACCCACATAGCATGTGATAAAAATTTGAGAGGGTTACGGCGAAAACTGGATGCACTTCGTGTAGAAAATGGACAATCTCTTTCGAAGTATGAGGGTTTCGGACGAAAACTCGTGTGTTACAAAAGGATTTCATTTTTTTAACTTATTTCAACTCCATAATTTTTGTGCATTCAATATGAACCATTAGAAGCCACATCCTAAAATTTCAACGCTATCTAACTTCATTTCCTATTTTTCATGCATTTAATGAATTGTTTTTAGCTAAATGACCCTGAAATTAAAAAGCACCACAAATAAACTATGAAAAGGTTGAAACTTGGTATGGTATCATCATTTCACCCACATAACATGTGCTAAAAAGTTGAGAGGGTTACGGCAAAAACTGGGTGCACTTCGTGTACAAAATGGGCAATCTCTTTCGAAGTATGAGGGTATCGGACGAAAAATCGTGTGTTACAAAAAGATTTCAATTTTTAAACTTATTTCAACTCCAAACTTTTTGTGCATTCAATATGAACCATTAGAAGCCACATCCTAAAATTTCAACCCTATCTAACTTCATTTGCTATTTTTCATGCATTTAATGAATTGTTTTGAGCTAAATGACCCTGAAATTAAAAAGCACCACAAATGAACTCTAAAAAGGTTGAAACTTGGCATGGTATCATCATTTCACCCACATAGCATGTGATAAAAAGTTGATAGGGTTACGGCAAAAACTGGATGCACTTCGTGTACAAAATGGACAATCTCTTTCGAAGTATGAGGGTTTCGGACGAAAACTCGTGTGTTACAAAAGGATTTCATTTTTTTAACTTATTTCAACTCCAGACTTTTTGTGCATTCAATATGAACCATTAGAAGCCACATCCTAAAATTTCAACGCTATCTAACTTCATTTGCTATTTTCATGCATTTAATGAATTGTTTTTAGAAAAATGACCCTGAAATTAAAAAGCACCACAAATGAACTCTGAAAAGGTTGAAACTTGGTATGGTATCATCATTTCACCCACATAACATGTGCTAAAAAGTTGAGAGGGTTACGGCAAAAACTGGGTGCACTTCGTGTACAAAATGGACAATCTCTTTCGAAGTATGAGGGTATCGGACGAAAACTCGTGTGTTACAAAAGGATTTCAATTTTTTAAACTTATTTCAACTCCAGACTTTTTGTGCATTCAATATGAACCATTAGAAGCCACATGCTAAAATTTCAACCCTATCTAACTTCATTTGCTATTTTTCATGCATTTAATGAATTGTTTTGAGCTAAATGACCCTGAAATTAAAAAGCACCACAAATGAACTCTGAAAAGGTTGAAACTTGGCATGGTATCATCATTTCACCCACATAGCATGTGATAAAAAGTTGAGAGGGTTACGGCAAAAACTGCATGCACTTCGTGTACAAAATGGACAATCTCTTTCGAAGTATGAGGGTATCGGACGAAAACTCGTGTGTTACAAAAGGATTTCAATTTTTTAAACTTATTTCAACTCCAGACTATTTGTGCATTCAATATGAACCATTAGAAGCCACATGCTAAAATTTCAACCCTATCTAACTTCATTTGCTATTTTTCATGCATTTAATGAATTGTTTTGAGCTAAATGACCCTGAAATTAAAAAGCACCACAAATGAACTCTGAAAAGGTTGAAACTTGGCATGGTATCATCATTTCACCCACATAGCATGTGATAAAAAGTTGAGAGGGTTACGGCAAAAACTGCATGCACTTCGTGTACAAAATGGACAATCTTTTTCGAAGTATCAGGGTTTCGGAGGAAAACTCGTGTGTTACAAAAGGATTTCAATTTTTTTAACTTGTTTCAACTCCAGACATTTTGTGCATTCAATATGAACCATTAGAAGCCACATCCTAAAATTTCAACGCTATCTAACTTCATTTGCTATTTTTCATGCATTCAATGAATTGTTTTTAGCTAAATGACCCTGAAATTAAAAAGCACCACAAATGAACTCTGAAAAGGTTGAAACGTGGTATGGTATCATCATTTCACCCACATAACATGTGCTAAAAAGTTGAGAGGGTTACGACAAAAACTGGGTGCACTTCGTGTACAAAATGGACAATCTCTTTCGAAGTATGAGGGTATCGGATGAAAACTCGTGTGTTACAAAAGGATTTCAATTTTTTAAATTATTTAAACTCCAGACTTTTTGTGCATTCAATATGAACCATTATAAGCCACATCCTAAAATTTCAACCCTATCTAACTTCATTTGCTATTTTTCATGCATTTAATGAATTGTTTTGAGCTAAATGACCCTGAAATTAAAAAGCACCACAAATGAACTCTCAAAAGGTTGAAACTTGGCATGGTATCATCATTTAACCCACATAGCATGTGATAAAAAGTTGAGAGGGTTACGGCAAAAACTGCATGCACTTCGTGTACAAAATGGACAATCTCTTTCGAAGTATGAGGGTTTCGGAGGAAAACTCGTGTGTTACAAAAGGATTTCAATTTTTTTAACTTATTTCAACTCCAGAATTTTTGTGCGTTCAATATGAACCATTAGAAGCCACATCCTAAAATTTCAACCCTATCTAACTTCATTTGCTATTTTTCATGCATTTAATGAATTGTTTTGAGCTAAATGACCCTGAAATTAAAAAGCACCACAAATGAACTCTGAAAAGGTTGAAACTTGGCATGGTATCATCATTTCACCCACATAGCATGTGATAAAAAGTTGAGAGGGTTACGGCAAAAACTGGATGCACTTCGTGTACAAAATGGACAATCTCTTTCGAAGTATGAGTGTTTCGGACGAAAACTCGTGTGTTACAAAAGGATTTCAATTTTTTTAACTTATTTCAACTCCAGACTTTTTGTGCATTCAATATGAACCATTAGAAGCCACATCCTAAAATTTCAACCCTATCTAACTTCATTTGCTATTTTTCATGCATTTAATGAATTGTTTTGAGCTAAATGACCCTGAAATTAAAAAGCACCACAAATGAACTCTGAAAAGGTTGAAACTTGGCATGGTATCATCATTTCACCCACATAGCATGTGATAAAAAGTTGAGAGGGTTACGGCAAAAACTGGATGCACTTCGTGTACAAAATGGACAATCTCTTTCGAAGTATGAGGGTTTCGGACAAAAACTCGTGTGTTACAAAAGGATTTCAATTTTTTAACTTATTTCAACTCCATACTTTTTGTGCATTCAATATGAACCATTAGAAGCCACATCCTAAAATTTCAACGCTATCTAACTTCATTTGCTATTTTTCATGCATTCAATGAATTGTTTTTAGCTAAATGACCCTGAAATTAAAAAGCACCACAAATGAACTCTGAAAAGGTTGAAACTTGGTATGGTATCATCATTTCACCCACATAACATGTGCTAAAAAGTTGAGAGGGTTACGACAAAAACTGGGTGCACTTCGTGTACAAAATGGACAATCTCTTTCGAAGTATGAGGGTATCGGATGAAAACTCGTGTGTTACAAAAGGATTTCAATTTTTTAAACTTATTTCAACTCCAGACTTTTTGTGCATTCAATATGAACCATTAGAAGCCACATCCTAAAATTTCAACCCTATCTAACTTCATTTGCTATTTTTCATGCATTTAATGAATTGTTTTGAGCTAAATGACCCTGAAATTAAAAAGCACCACAAATGAACTCTGAAAAGGTTGAAACTTGGCATGGTATCATCATTTCACCCACATAGCATGTGATAAAAATTTGAGAGGGTTACGGCGAAAACTGGATGCACTTCGTGTAGAAAATGGACAATCTCTTTCGAAGTATGAGGGTTTCGGACGAAAACTCGTGTGTTACAAAACGATTTCATTTTTTTAACTTATTTCAACTCCATAATTTTTGTGCATTCAATATGAACCATTAGAAGCCACATCCTAAAATTTCAACGCTATCTAACTTCATTTGCTATTTTTCATGCATTTAATGAATTGTTTTTAGCTAAATGACCCTGAAATTAAAAAGCACCACAAATAAACTATGAAAAGGTTGAAACTTGGTATGGTATCATCATTTCACCCACATAACATGTGCTAAAAAGTTGAGAGGGTTACGGCAAAAACTGGGTGCACTTCGTGTACAAAATGGGCAATCTCTTTCGAAGTATGAGGGTATCGGACGAAAAATCGTGTGTTACAAAAGGATTTCAATTTTTAAACTTATTTCAACTCCAAACTTTTTGTGCATTCAATATGAACCATTAGAAGCCACATCCTAAAATTTCAACCCTATCTAACTTCATTTGCTATTTTTCATGCATTTAATGAATTGTTTTGAGCTAAATGACCCTGAAATTAAAAAGCACCACAAATGAACTCTGAAAAGGTTGAAACTTGGCATGGTATCATCATTTCACCCACATAGCATGTGATAAAAAGTTGATAGGGTTACGGCAAAAACTGGATGCACTTCGTGTACAAAATGGACAATCTCTTTCGAAGTATGAGGGTTTCGGACGAAAACTCGTGTGTTACAAAAGGATTTCATTTTTTTAACTTATTTCAACTCCAGACTTTTTGTGCATTCAATATGAACCATTAGAAGCCACATCCTAAAATTTCAACGCTATCTAACTTCATTTGCTATTTTCATGCATTTAATGAATTGTTTTTAGAAAAATGACCCTGAAATTAAAAAGCACTACAAATGAACTCTGAAAAGGTTGAAACTTGGTATGGTATCATCATTTCACCCACATAACATGTGCTAAAAAGTTGAGAGGGTTACGGCAAAAACTGGGTGCACTTCGTGTACAAAATGGACAATCTCTTTCGAAGTATGAGGGTATCGGACGAAAACTCGTGTGTTACAAAAGGATTTCAATTTTTTAAACTTATTTCAACTCCAGACTTTTTGTGCATTCAATATGAACCATTAGAAGCCACATGCTAAAATTTCAACCCTATCTAACTTCATTTGCTATTTTTCATGCATTTAATGAATTGTTTTGAGCTAAATGACCCCGAAATTAAAAAGCACCACAAATGAACTCTGAAAAGGTTGAAACTTGGCATGGTATCATCATTTCACCCACATAGCATGTGATAAAAAGTTGAGAGGGTTACGGCAAAAACTGCATGCACTTCGTGTACAAAATGGACAATCTCTTTCGAAGTATGAGGGTATCGGACGAAAACTCGTGTGTTACAAAAGGATTTCAATTTTTTAAACTTATTTCAACTCCAGACTATTTGTGCATTCAATATGAACCATTAGAAGCCACATGCTAAAATTTCAACCCTATCTAACTTCATTTGCTATTTTTCATGCATTTAATGAATTGTTTTGAGCTAAATGACCCTGAAATTAAAAAGCACCACAAATGAACTCTGAAAAGGTTGAAACTTGGCATGGTATCATCATTTCACCCACATAGCATGTGATAAAAAGTTGAGAGGGTTACGGCAAAAACTGCATGCACTTCGTGTACAAAATGGACAATCTTTTTCGAAGTATCAGGGTTTCGGAGGAAAACTCGTGTGTTACAAAAGGATTTCAATTTTTTTAACTTGTTTCAACTCCAGACATTTTGTGCATTCAATATGAACCATTAGAAGCCACATCCTAAAATTTCAACCCTATCTAACGTCATTTGCTATTTTTCATGCATTTAATGTATTGTTTTGAGCTAAATGACCCTGAAATTAAAAAGCACCACAAATGAACTCTGAAAAGGTTGAAACTTGGTATGGTATCATCATTTCACCCACATAACATGTGCTAAAAAGTTGAGAGGGTTACGGCAAAAACTGGGTGCACTTCGTGTACAAAAAGGACAATCTCTTTCGAAGTATGAGGGTATCGGACGAAAAATCGTGTGTTACAAAAGGATTTCAATTTTTTAAACTTATTTCAACTCCAGACTTTTTGTGCATTCAATATGAACCATTAGAAGCCACATCCTAAAATTTCAACCCTATCTAACTTCATTTGCTATTTTTCATGCATTTAATGAATTGTTTTGTGCTAAATGACCCTGAAATTAAAAAGCACCACAAATGAACTCTGAAAAGGTTGAAACTTCGCATGGTATCATCATTTCACCCACATAGCATGTGATAAAAAGTTGAGAGGGTTACGGCAAAAACTGCATGCACTTCGTGTACAAAATGGACAATCTCTTTCGAAGTATCAGGGTTTCGGAGGAAAACTCGTGTGTTACAAAAGGATTTCAATTTTTTTAACTTGTTTCAACTCCAGACTTTTTGTGCATTCAATATGAACCATTAGAAGCCACATCCTAAAATTTCAACCCTATCTAACGTCATTTGCTATTTTTCATGCATTTAATGAATTGTTTTGAGCTAAATGACCCTGAAATTAAAAAGCACCACAAATGAACTCTGAAAAGTTTGAAACTTGGTATGGTATCATCATTTCACCCACATAACATGTGCTAAAAAGTTGAGAGGGTTACGGCAAAAACTGGGTGCACTTCGTGTACAAAAAGGACAATCTCTTTCGAAGTATGAGGGTATCGGACGAAAAATCGTGTGTTACAAAAGGATTTCAATTTTTTAAACTTATTTCAACTCCAGACTTTTTGTGCATTCAATATGGACCATTAGAAGCCACATCCTAAAATTTCAACCCTATCTAACTTCATTTGCTATTTTTCATGCATTTAATGAATTGTTTTGAGCTAAATGACCCTGAAATTAAAAAGCACCACAAATGAACTCTGAAAAGGTTGAAACTTGGGATGGTATCATCATTTCACCCACATAGCATGTGATAAAAAGTTGAGAGGGTTACGGCAAAAACTGCATGCACTTCGTGTACAAAATGGACAATCTCTTTCGAAGTATCAGGGTTTCGGAGGAAAACTCGTGTGTTACAAAAGGATTTCAATTTTTTTAACTTATTTCAACTCCAGACTTTTTGTGCATTCAATATGAACCATTAGAAGCCACATCCTAAAATTTCAACCCTATCTAACGTCATTTGCTATTTTTCATGCATTTAATGAATTGTTTCGAGCTAAATGACCCTGAAATTAAAAAGCACCACAAATGAACTCTGAAAAGGTTGAAACTTGGCATGGTATCATCATTTCACCCACATAGCATGTGATAAAAAGTTGAGAGGGTTACGGCAAAAACTGGATGCACTTCGTGTACAAAATGGACAATCTCTTTCGATGTATGAGGGTTTCGGACGAAAACTCGTGTGTTACAAAAGGATTTCATTTTTTTAACTTATTTCAACTCCAGAATTTTTGTGCATTCAATATGAACCATTAGAAGCCACATCCTAAAATTTCAACGCTATCTAACTTCATTTGCTATTTTTCATGCATTTAATGAATTGTTTTTAGCTAAATGACCCTGAAATTAAAAAGCACCACAAATGAACTCTGAAAAGGTTGAAACTTGGTATGGTATCATCATTTCACCCACATAACATGTGCTAAAAATTTGAGAGGGTTACGGCAAAAACTGGGTGCACTTCGTGTACAAAATGGACAATCTCTTTCGAAGTATGAGGGTATCGGACGAAAACTCGTGTGTTACAAAAGGATTTCAATTTTTTTAACTTATTTCAACTCCAGAATTTTTGTGCGTTCAATATGAACCATTAGAAGCCACATCCTAAAATTTCAACCCTATCTAACTTCATTTGCTATTTTTCATGCATTTAATGAATTGTTTTGAGCTAAATGACCCTGAAATTAAAAAGCACAACAAATGAACTCTGAAAAGGTTGAAACTTGGCATGGTATCATCATTTCACCCACATAGCATGTGATAAAAAGTTGAGAGGGTTACGGCAAAAACTGGATGCACTTCGTGTACAAAATGGACAATCTCTTTCGAAGTATGAGTGTTTCGGACGAAAACTCGTGTGTTACAAAAGGATTTCAATTTTTTTAACTTATTTCAACTCCAGACTTTTTGTGCATTCAATATGAACCATTAGAAGCCACATCCTAAAATTTCAACCCTATCTAACTTCATTTGCTATTTTTCATGCATTTAATGAATTGTTTTGAGCTAAATGACCCTGAAATTAAAAAGCACCACAAATGAACTCTGAAAAGGTTGAAACTTGGCATGGTATCATCATTTCACCCACATAGCATGTGATAAAAAGTTGAGAGGGTTACGGCAAAAACTGCATGCACTTCGTGTACAAAATGGACAATCTCTTTCGAAGTATGAGGGTATCGGACGAAAACTCGTGTGTTACAAAAGGATTTCAATTTTTTAAACTTATTTCAACTCCAGACTATTTGTGCATTCAATATGAACCATTAGAAGCCACATGCTAAAATTTCAACCCTATCTAACTTCATTTGCTATTTTCCATGCATTTAATGAATTGTTTTGAGCTAAATGACCCTGAAATTAAAAAGCACCACAAATGAACTCTGAAAAGGTTGAAACTTGGCATGGTATCATCATTTCACCCACATAGCATGTGATAAAAAGTTGAGAGGGTTACGGCAAAAACTGCATGCACTTCGTGTACAAAATGGACAATCTCTTTCGAAGTATCAGGGTTTCGGAGGAAAACTCGTGTGTTACAAAAGGATTTCAATTTTTTTAACTTGTTTCAACTCCAGACTTTTTGTGCATTCAATATGAACCATTAGAAGCCACATCCTAAAATTTCAACCCTATCTAACTTCATTTGCTATTTTTCATGCAATTAATGAATTGTTTTGAGCTAAATGACCCTGAAATTAAAAAGCACCACAAATGAACTCTGAAAAGGTTGAAACTTGGTATGGTATCATCATTTCACCCACATAACATGTGCTAAAAAGTTGAGAGGGTTACGGCAAAAACTGGGTGCACTTCGTGTACAAAAAGGACAATCTCTTTCGAAGTATGAGGGTATCGGACGAAAAATCGTGTGTTACAAAAGGATTTCAATTTTTTAAACTTATTTCAACTCCAGACTTTTTGTGCATTCAATATGAACCATTAGAAGCCACATCCTAAAATTTCAACCCTATCTAACTTCATTTGCTATTTTTCATGCATTTAATGAATTGTTTTGAGCTAAATGACCCTGAAATTAAAAAGCACCACAAATGAACTCTGAAAAGGTTGAAACTTGGCATGGTATCATCATTTCACCCACATAGCATGTGATAAAAAGTTGAGAGGGTTACGGCAAAAATTGCATGCACTTCGTGTACAAAATGGACAATCTCTTTCGAAGTATCAGGGTTTCGGAGGAAAACTCGTGTGTTACAAAAGGATTTCAATTTTTTTAACTTGTTTCAACTCCAGACTTTTTGTGCATTCAATATGAACCATTAGAAGCCACATCCTAAAATTTCAACCCTATCTAACGTCATTTGCTATTTTTCATGCAATTAATGAATTGTTTTGAGCTAAATGACCCTGAAATTAAAAAGCACCACAAATGAACTCTGAAAAGGTTGAAACTTGGTATGGTATCATCATTTCACCCACATAACATGTGCTAAAAAGTTGAGAGGGTTACGGCAAAAACTGGGTGCACTTCGTGTACAAAAAGGACAATCTCTTTCGAAGTATGAGGGTATCGGACGAAAAATCGTGTGTTACAAAAGGATTTCAATTTTTTAAACTTATTTCAACTCCAGGCTTTTTGTGCATTCAATATGAACCATTAGAAGCCACATCCTAAAATTTCAACCCTATCTAACTTCATTTGCTATTTTTCATGCATTTAATGAATTGTTTTGAGCTAAATGACCCTGAAATTAAAAAGCACCACAAATGAACTCTGAAAAGGTTGAAACTTGGCATGGTATCATCATTTCACCCACATAGCATGTGATAAAAAGTTGAGAGGGTTACGGCAAAAACTGCATGCACTTCGTGTACAAAATGGACAATCTCTTTCGAAGTATCAGGGTTTCGGAGGAAAACTCGTGTGTTACAAAAGGATTTCAATTTTTTTAACTTGTTTCAACTCCAGACTTTTTGTGCATTCAATATGAACCATTAGAAGCCACATCCTAAAATTTCAACCCTATCTAACGTCATTTGCTATTTTTCATGCATTTAATGAATTGTTTTGAGCTAAATGACCCTGAAATTAAAAAGCACCACAAATGAACTCTGAAAAGGTTGAAACTTGGTATGGTATCATCATTTCACCCACATAACATGTGCTAAAAAGTTGAGAGGGTTACGGCAATAACTGGGTGCACTTCGTGTACAAAAAGGACAATCTCTTTCGAAGTATGAGGGTATCGGACGAAAACTCGTGTGTTACAAAAGGATTTCAATTTTTTAAACTTATTTCAACTCCAGACTTTTTGTGCATTCAATATGAACCATTAGAAGCCACATGCTAAAATTTCAACCCTATCTAACTTCATTTGCTATTTTTCATGCATTTAATGAATTGTTTTGAGCTAAATGACCCTGAAATTAAAAAGCACCACAAATGAACTCTGAAAAGGTTGAAACTTGGCATGGTATCATCATTTCACCCACATAGCATGTGATAAAAAGTTGAGAGGGTTACGGCAAAAACTGCATGCACTTCGTGTACAAAATGGACAATCTCTTTCGAAGTATGAGGGTATCGGACGAAAACTCGTGTGTTACAAAAGGATTTCAATTTTTTAAACTTATTTCAACTCCAGACTATTTGTGCATTCAATATGAACCATTAGAAGCCACATGCTAAAATTTCAACCCTATCTAACTTCATTTGCTATTTTTCATGCATTTAATGAATTGTTTTGAGCTAAATGACCCTGAAATTAAAAAGCACACAAATGAACTCTGAAAAGGTTGAAACTTGGCATGGTATCATCATTTCACCCACATAGCATGTGATAAAAAGTTGAGAGGGTTACGGCAAAAACTGCATGCACTTCGTGTACAAAATGGACAATCTCTTTCGAAGTATCAGGGTTTCGGAGGAAAACTCGTGTCTTACAAAAGGATTTCAATTTTTTTAACTTGTTTCAACTCCAGACTTTTTGTGCATTCAATATGAACCATTAGAAGCCACATCCTAAAATTTCAACCCTATCTAACGTCATTTGCTATTTTTCATGCATTTAATGAATTGTTTTGAGCTAAATGACCCTGAAATTAAAAAGCACCACAAATGAACTCTGAAAAGGTTGAAACTTGGTATGGTATCATCATTTCACCCACATAACATGTGCTAAAAAGTTGAGAGGGTTACGGCAAAAACTGGGTGCACTTCGTGTACAAAAAGGACAATCTCTTTCGAAGTATGAGGGTATCGGACGAAAAATCGTGTGTTACAAAAGGATTTCAATTTTTTAAACTTATTTCAACTCCAGGCTTTTTGTGCATTCAATATGAACCATTAGAAGCCACATCCTAAAATTTCAACCCTATCTAACTTCATTTGCTATTTTTCATGCATTTAATGAATTGTTTTGAGCTAAATGACCCTGAAATTAAAAAGCACCACAAATGAACTCTGAAAAGGTTGAAACTTGGCATGGTATCATCATTTCACCCACATAGCATGTGATAAAAAGTTGAGAGGGTTACGGCAAAAACTGCATGCACTTCGTGTACAAAATGGACAATCTCTTTCGAAGTATCAGGGTTTCGGAGGAAAACTCGTGTGTTACAAAAGGATTTCAATTTTTTTAACTTGTTTCAACTCCAGACTTTTTGTGCATTCAATATGAACCATTAGAAGCCACATCCTAAAATTTCAACCCTATCTAACGTCATTTGCTATTTTTCATGCATTTAATGAATTGTTTTGAGCTAAATGACCCTGAAATTAAAAAGCACCACAAATGAACTCTGAAAAGGTTGAAACTTGGTATGGTATCATCATTTCACCCACATAACATGTGCTAAAAAGTTGAGAGGGTTACGGCAATAATTGGGTGCACTTCGTGTACAAAAAGGACAATCTCTTTCGAAGTATGAGGGTATCGGACGAAAACTCGTGTGTTACAAAAGGATTTCAATTTTTTAAACTTATTTCAACTCCAGACTTTTTGTGCATTCAATATGAACCATTAGAAGCCACATGCTAAAATTTCAACCCTATCTAACTTCATTTGCTATTTTTCATGCATTTAATGAATTGTTTTGAGCTAAATGACCCTGAAATTAAAAAGCACCACAAATGAACTCTGAAAAGGTTGAAACTTGGCATGGTATCATCATTTCACCCACATAGCATGTGATAAAAAGTTGAGAGGGTTACGGCAAAAACTGCATGCACTTCGTGTACAAAATGGACAATCTCTTTCGAAGTATGAGGGTATCGGACGAAAACTCGTGTGTTACAAAAGGATTTCAATTTTTTAAACTTATTTCAACTCCAGACTATTTGTGCATTCAATATGAACCATTAGAAGCCACATGCTAAAATTTCAACCCTATCTAACTTCATTTGCTATTTTTCATGCATTTAATGAATTGTTTTGAGCTAAATGACCCTGAAATTAAAAAGCACACAAATGAACTCTGAAAAGGTTGAAACTTGGCATGGTATCATCATTTCACCCACATAGCATGTGATAAAAAGTTGAGAGGGTTACGGCAAAAACTGCATGCACTTCGTGTACAAAATGGACAATCTCTTTCGAAGTATCAGGGTTTCGGAGGAAAACTCGTGTCTTACAAAAGGATTTCAATTTTTTTAACTTGTTTCAACTCCAGACTTTTTGTGCATTCAATATGAACCATTAGAAGCCACATCCTAAAATTTCAACCCTATCTAACGTCATTTGCTATTTTTCATGCATTTAATGAATTGTTTTGAGCTAAATGACCCTGAAATTAAAAAGCACCACAAATGAACTCTGAAAAGGTTGAAACTTGGTATGGTATCATCATTTCACCCACATAACATGTGCTAAAAAGTTGAGAGGGTTACGGCAAAAACTGGGTGCACTTCGTGTACAAAAAGGACAATCTCTTTCGAAGTATGAGGGTATCGGACGAAAAATCGTGTGTTACAAAAGGATTTCAATTTTTTAAACTTATTTCAACTCCAGGCTTTTTGTGCATTCAATATGAACCATTAGAAGCCACATCCTAAAATTTCAACCCTATCTAACTTCATTTGCTATTTTTCATGCATTTAATGAATTGTTTTGAGCTAAATGACCCTGAAATTAAAAAGCACCACAAATGAACTCTGAAAAGGTTGAAACTTGGCATGGTATCATCATTTCACCCACATAGCATGTGATAAAAAGTTGAGAGGGTTACGGCAAAAACTGCATGCACTTCGTGTACAAAATGGACAATCTCTTTCGAAGTATCAGGGTTTCGGAGGAAAACTCGTGTGTTACAAAAGGATTTCAATTTTTTTAACTTGTTTCAACTCCAGACTTTTTGTGCATTCAATATGAACCATTAGAAGCCACATCCTAAAATTTCAACCCTATCTAACGTCATTTGCTATTTTTCATGCATTTAATGAATTGTTTTGAGCTAAATGACCCTGAAATTAAAAAGCACCACAAATGAACTCTGAAAAGGTTGAAACTTGGTATGGTATCATCATTTCACCCACATAACATGTGCTAAAAAGTTGAGAGGGTTACGGCAATAACTGGGTGCACTTCGTGTACAAAAAGGACAATCTCTTTCGAAGTATGAGGGTATCGGACGAAAACTCGTGTGTTACAAAAGGATTTCAATTTTTTAAACTTATTTCAACTCCAGACTTTTTGTGCATTCAATATGAACCATTAGAAGCCACATGCTAAAATTTCAACCCTATCTAACTTCATTTGCTATTTTTCATGCATTTAATGAATTGTTTTGAGCTAAATGACCCTGAAATTAAAAAGCACCACAAATGAACTCTGAAAAGGTTGAAACTTGGCATGGTATCATCATTTCACCCACATAGCATGTGATAAAAAGTTGAGAGGGTTACGGCAAAAACTGCATGCACTTCGTGTACAAAATGGACAATCTCTTTCGAAGTATGAGGGTATCGGACGAAAACTCGTGTGTTACAAAAGGATTTCAATTTTTTAAACTTATTTCAACTCCAGACTATTTGTGCATTCAATATGAACCATTAGAAGCCACATGCTAAAATTTCAACCCTATCTAACTTCATTTGCTATTTTTCATGCATTTAATGAATTGTTTTGAGCTAAATGACCCTGAAATTAAAAAGCACACAAATGAACTCTGAAAAGGTTGAAACTTGGCATGGTATCATCATTTCACCCACATAGCATGTGATAAAAAGTTGAGAGGGTTACGGCAAAAACTGCATGCACTTCGTGTACAAAATGGACAATCTCTTTCGAAGTATCAGGGTTTCGGAGGAAAACTCGTGTCTTACAAAAGGATTTCAATTTTTTTAACTTGTTTCAACTCCAGACTTTTTGTGCATTCAATATGAACCATTAGAAGCCACATCCTAAAATTTCAACCCTATCTAACGTCATTTGCTATTTTTCATGCATTTAATGAATTGTTTTGAGCTAAATGACCCTGAAATTAAAAAGCACCACAAATGAACTCTGAAAAGGTTGAAACTTGGTATGGTATCATCATTTCACCCACATAACATGTGCTAAAAAGTTGAGAGGGTTACGGCAAAAACTGGGTGCACTTCGTGTACAAAAAGGACAATCTCTTTCGAAGTATGAGGGTATCGGACGAAAAATCGTGTGTTACAAAAGGATTTCAATTTTTTAAACTTATTTCAACTCCAGGCTTTTTGTGCATTCAATATGAACCATTAGAAGCCACATCCTAAAATTTCAACCCTATCTAACTTCATTTGCTATTTTTCATGCATTTAATGAATTGTTTTGAGCTAAATGACCCTGAAATTAAAAAGCACCACAAATGAACTCTGAAAAGGTTGAAACTTGGCATGGTATCATCATTTCACCCACATAGCATGTGATAAAAAGTTGAGAGGGTTACGGCAAAAACTGCATGCACTTCGTGTACAAAATGGACAATCTCTTTCGAAGTATCAGGGTTTCGGAGGAAAACTCGTGTGTTACAAAAGGATTTCAATTTTTTTAACTTGTTTCAACTCCAGACTTTTTGTGCATTCAATATGAACCATTAGAAGCCACATCCTAAAATTTCAACCCTATCTAACGTCATTTGCTATTTTTCATGCATTTAATGAATTGTTTTGAGCTAAATGACCCTGAAATTAAAAAGCACCACAAATGAACTCTGAAAAGGTTGAAACTTGGTATGGTATCATCATTTCACCCACATAACATGTGCTAAAAAGTTGAGAGGGTTACGGCAAAAACTGGGTGCACTTCGTGTACAAAAAGGACAATCTCTTTCGAAGTATGAGGGTATCGGACGAAAAATCGTGTGTTACAAAAGGATTTCAATTTTTTAAACTTATTTCAACTCCAGACTTTTTGTGCATTCAATATGAACCATTAGAAGCCACATCCTAAAATTTCAACCCTATCTAACTTCATTTGCTATTTTTCATGCATTTAATGAATTGTTTTGAGCTAAATGACCCTGAAATTAAAAAGCACCACAAATGAACTCCGAAAAGGTTGAAACTTGTCATGGTATCATCATTTCACCCACATAGCATGTGATAAAAAGTTGAGAGGGTTACGGCAAAAACTGCATGCACTTCGTGTACAAAATGGACAATCTCTTTCGAAGTATCAGGGTTTCGGAGGAAAACTCGTGTGTTACAAAAGGATTTCAATTTTTTTAACTTGTTTCAACTCCAGACTTTTTGTGCATTCAATATGAACCATTAGAAGCCACATCCTAAAATTTCAACCCTATCTAACGTCATTTGCTATTTTTCATGCATTTAATGAATTGTTTTGAGCTAAATGACCCTGAAATTAAAAAGCACCACAAATGAACTCTGAAAAGTTTGAAACTTGGTATGGTATCATCATTTCACCCACATAACATGTGCTAAAAAGTTGAGAGGGTTACGGCAAAAACTGGGTGCACTTCGTGTACAAAAAGGACAATCTCTTTCGAAGTATGAGGGTATCGGACGAAAAATCGTGTGTTACAAAAGGATTTCAATTTTTTAAGCTTATTTCAACTCCAGACTTTTTGTGCATTCAATATGAACCATTAGAAGCCACATCCTAAAATTTCAACCCTATCTAACTTCATTTGCTATTTTTCATGCATTTAATGAATTGTTTTGAGCTAAATGACCCTGAAATTAAAAAGCACCACAAATGAACTCTGAAAAGGTTGAAACTTGGCATGGTATCATCATTTCACCCACATAGCATGTGATAAAAAGTTGAGAGGGTTACGGCAAAAACTGCATGCACTTCGTGTACAAAATGGACAATCTCTTTCGAAGTATCAGGGTTTCGGAGGAAAACTCGTGTGTTACAAAAGGATTTCAATTTTTTTAACTTGTTTCAACTCCAGACTTTTTGTGCATTCAATATGAACCATTAGAAGCCACATCCTAAAATTTCAACCCTATCTAACGTCATTTGCTATTTTTCATGCATTTAATGAATTGTTTTGAGCTAAATGACCCTGAAATTAAAAAGCACCACAAATGAACTCTGAAAAGGTTGAAACTTGGTATGGTATCATCATTTCACCCACATAACATGTGCTAAAAAGTTGAGAGGGTTACGGCAAAAACTGGGTGCACTTCGTGTACAAAAAGGACAATCTCTTTCGAAGTATGAGGGTATCGGACGAAAACTCGTGTGTTACAAAAGGATTTCAATTTTTTAAACTTATTTCAACTCCAGACTTTTTGTGCATTCAATATGAACCATTAGAAGCCACATGCTAAAATTTCAACCCTATCTAACTTCATTTGCTATTTTTCATGCATTTAATGAATTGTTTTGAGCTAAATGACCCTGAAATTAAAAAGCACCACAAATGAACTCTGAAAAGGTTGAAACTTGGCATGGTATCATCATTTCACCCACATAGCATGTGATAAAAAGTTGAGAGGGTTACGGCAAAAACTGCATGCACTTCGTGTACAAAATGGACAATCTCTTTCGAAGTATCAGGGTTTCGGAGGAAAACTCGTGTCTTACAAAAGGATTTCAATTTTTTTAACTTGTTTCAACTCCAGACTTTTTGTGCATTCAATATGAACCATTAGAAGCCACATCCTAAAATTTCAACCCTATCTAACGTCATTTGCTATTTTTCATGCATTTAATGAATTGTTTTGAGCTAAATGACCCTGAAATTAAAAAGCACCACAAATGAACTCTGAAAAGGTTGAAACTTGGTATGGTATCATCATTTCACCCACATAACATGTGCTAAAAAGTTGAGAGGGTTACGGCAAAAACTGGGTGCACTTCGTGTACAAAAAGGACAATCTCTTTCGAAGTATGAGGGTATCGGACGAAAAATCGTGTGTTACAAAAGGATTTCAATTTTTTAAACTTATTTCAACTCCAGGCTTTTTGTGCATTCAATATGAACCATTAGAAGCCACATCCTAAAATTTCAACCCTATCTAACTTCATTTGCTATTTTTCATGCATTTAATGAATTGTTTTGAGCTAAATGACCCTGAAATTAAAAAGCACCACAAATGAACTCTGAAAAGGTTGAAACTTGGCATGGTATCATCATTTCACCCACATAGCATGTGATAAAAAGTTGAGAGGGTTACGGCAAAAACTGCATGCACTTCGTGTACAAAATGGACAATCTCTTTCGAAGTATCAGGGTTTCGGAGGAAAACTCGTGTGTTACAAAAGGATTTCAATTTTTTTAACTTGTTTCAACTCCAGACTTTTTGTGCATTCAATATGAACCATTAGAAGCCACATCCTAAAATTTCAACCCTATCTAACGTCATTTGCTATTTTTCATGCATTTAATGAATTGTTTTGAGCTAAATGACCCTGAAATTAAAAAGCACCACAAATGAACTCTGAAAAGGTTGAAACTTGGTATGGTATCATCATTTCACCCACATAACATGTGCTAAAAAGTTGAGAGGGTTACGGCAAAAACTGGGTGCACTTCGTGTACAAAAAGGACAATCTCTTTCGAAGTATGAGGGTATCGGACGAAAAATCGTGTGTTACAAAAGGATTTCAATTTTTTAAACTTATTTCAACTCCAGACTTTTTGTGCATTCAATATGAACCATTAGAAGCCACATCCTAAAATTTCAACCCTATCTAACTTCATTTGCTATTTTTCATGCATTTAATGAATTGTTTTGAGCTAAATGACCCTGAAATTAAAAAGCACCACAAATGAACTCCGAAAAGGTTGAAACTTGTCATGGTATCATCATTTCACCCACATAGCATGTGATAAAAAGTTGAGAGGGTTACGGCAAAAACTGCATGCACTTCGTGTACAAAATGGACAATCTCTTTCGAAGTATCAGGGTTTCGGAGGAAAACTCGTGTGTTACAAAAGGATTTCAATTTTTTTAACTTGTTTCAACTCCAGACTTTTTGTGCATTCAATATGAACCATTAGAAGCCACATCCTAAAATTTCAACCCTATCTAACGTCATTTGCTATTTTTCATGCATTTAATGAATTGTTTTGAGCTAAATGACCCTGAAATTAAAAAGCACCACAAATGAACTCTGAAAAGTTTGAAACTTGGTATGGTATCATCATTTCACCCACATAACATGTGCTAAAAAGTTGAGAGGGTTACGGCAAAAACTGGGTGCACTTCGTGTACAAAAAGGACAATCTCTTTCGAAGTATGAGGGTATCGGACGAAAAATCGTGTGTTACAAAAGGATTTCAATTTTTTAAGCTTATTTCAACTCCAGACTTTTTGTGCATTCAATATGAACCATTAGAAGCCACATCCTAAAATTTCAACCCTATCTAACTTCATTTGCTATTTTTCATGCATTTAATGAATTGTTTTGAGCTAAATGACCCTGAAATTAAAAAGCACCACAAATGAACTCTGAAAAGGTTGAAACTTGGCATGGTATCATCATTTCACCCACATAGCATGTGATAAAAAGTTGAGAGGGTTACGGCAAAAACTGCATGCACTTCGTGTACAAAATGGACAATCTCTTTCGAAGTATCAGGGTTTCGGAGGAAAACTCGTGTGTTACAAAAGGATTTCAATTTTTTTAACTTGTTTCAACTCCTGACTTTTTGTGCATTCAATATGAACCATTAGAAGCCACATCCTAAAATTTCAACCCTATCTAACGTCATTTGCTATTTTTCATGCATTTAATGAATTGTTTTGAGCTAAATGACCCTGAAATTAAAAAGCACCACAAATGAACTCTGAAAAGGTTGAAACTTGGTATGGTATCATCATTTCACCCACATAACATGTGCTAAAAAGTTGAGAGGGTTACGGCAAAAACTGGGTGCACTTCGTGTACAAAAAGGACAATCTCTTTCGAAGTATGAGGGTATCGGACGAAAACTCGTGTGTTACAAAAGGATTTCAATTTTTTAAACTTATTTCAACTCCAGACTTTTTGTGCATTCAATATGAACCATTAGAAGCCACATGCTAAAATTTCAACCCTATCTAATTTCATTTGCTATTTTTCATGCATTTAATGAATTGTTTTGAGCTAAATGACCCTGAAATTAAAAAGCACCACAAATGAACTCTGAAAAGGTTGAAACTTGGCATGGTATCATCATTTCACCCACATAGCATGTGATAAAAAGTTGAGAGGGTTACGGCAAAAACTGCATGCACTTCGTGTACAAAATGGACAATCTCTTTCGAAGTATGAGGGTATCGGACGAAAACTCGTGTGTTACAAAAGGATTTCAATTTTTTAAACTTATTTCAACTCCAGACTATTTGTGCATTCAATATGAACCATTAGAAGACACATGCTAAAATTTCAACCCTATCTAACTTCATTTGCTATTTTTCATGCATTTAATTAATTGTTTTGAGCTAAATGACCCTGAAATTAAAAAGCACCACAAATGAACTCTGAAAAGGTTGAAACTTGTCATGGTATCATCATTTCACCCACATAGCATGTGATAAAAAGTTGAGAGGGTTACGGCAAAAAATGCATGCACTTCGTGTACAAAATGGACAATCTCTTTCGAAGTATCAGGGTTTCGGAGGAAAACTCGTGTGTTACAAAAGGATTTCAATTTTTTTAACTTGTTTCAACTCCAGACTTTTTGTGCATTCAATATGAACCATTAGAAGCCACATCCTAAAATTTCAACCCTATCTAACGTCATTTGCTATTTTTCATGCATTTAATGAATTGTTTTGAGCTAAATGACCCTGAAATTAAAAAGCACCACAAATGAACTCTGAAAAGGTTGAAACTTGGTATGGTATCATCATTTCACCCACATAACATGTGCTAAAAAGTTGAGAGGGTTACGGCAATAACTGGGTGCACTTCGTGTACAAAAAGGACAATCTCTTTCGAAGTATGAGGGTATCGGACGAAAACTCGTGTGTTACAAAATGATTTCAATTTTTTAAACTTATTTCAACTCCAGACTTTTTGTGCATTCAATATGAACCATTAGAAGCCACATCCTAAAATTTCAACCCTATCTAACTTCATTTGCTATTTTTCATGCATTTAATGAATTGTTTTGAGCTAAATGACCCTGAAATTAAAAAGCACCACAAATGAACTCTGAAAAGGTTGAAACTTGGCATGGTATCATCATTTCACCCACATAGCATGTGATAAAAAGTTGAGAGGGTTACGGCAAAAACTGCATGCACTTCGTGTACAAAATGGACAATCTCTTTCGAAGTATCAGGGTTTCGGAGGAAAACTCGTGTGTTACAAAAGGATTTCAATTTTTTTAACTTGTTTCAACTCCAGACTTTTTGTGCATTCAATATGAACCATTAGAAGCCACATCCTAAAATTTCAACCCTATCTAACGTCATTTGCTATTTTTCATGCATTTAATGAATTGTTTTGAGCTAAATGACCCTGAAATTAAAAAGCACCACAAATGAACTCTGAAAAGGTTGAAACTTGGTATGGTATCATCATTTCACCCACATAACATGTGCTAAAAAGTTGAGAGGGTTACGGCAAAAACTGGGTGCACTTCGTGTACAAAAAGGACAATCTCTTTCGAAGTATGAGGGTATCGGACGAAAAATCGTGTGTTACAAAAGGATTTCAATTTTTTAAACTTATTTCAACTCCAGACTTTTTGTGCATTCAATATGAACCATTAGAAGCCACATCCTAAAATTTCAACCCTATCTAACTTCATTTGCTATTTTTCATGCATTTAATGAATTGTTTTGAGCTAAATGACCCTGAAATTAAAAAGCACCACAAATGAACTCTGAAAAGGTTGAAACTTGTCATGGTATCATCATTTCACCCACATAGCATGTGATAAAAAGTTGAGAGGGTTACGGCAAAAACTGCATGCACTTCGTGTACAAAATGGACAATCTCTTTCGAAGTATCAGGGTTTCGGAGGAAAACTCGTGTGTTACAAAAGGATTTCAATTTTTTTAACTTGTTTCAACTCCAGACTTTTTGTGCATTCAATATGAACCATTAGAAGCCACATCCTAAAATTTCAACCCTATCTAACGTCATTTGCTATTTTTCATGCATTTAATGAATTGTTTTGAGCTAAATGACCCTGAAATTAAAAAGCACCACAAATGAACTCTGAAAAGTTTGAAACTTGGTATGGTATCATCATTTCACCCACATAACATGTGCTAAAAAGTTGAGAGGGTTACGGCAAAAACTGGGTGCACTTCGTGTACAAAAAGGACAATCTCTTTCGAAGTATGAGGGTATCGGACGAAAAATCGTGTGTTACAAAAGGATTTCAATTTTTTAAGCTTATTTCAACTCCAGACTTTTTGTGCATTCAATATGAACCATTAGAAGCCACATCCTAAAATTTCAACCCTATCTAACTTCATTTGCTATTTTTCATGCATTTAATGAATTGTTTTGAGCTAAATGACCCTGAAATTAAAAAGCACCACAAATGAACTCTGAAAAGGTTGAAACTTGGCATGGTATCATCATTTCACCCACATAGCATGTGATAAAAAGTTGAGAGGGTTACGGCAAAAACTGCATGCACTTCGTGTACAAAATGGACAATCTCTTTCGAAGTATCAGGGTTTCGGAGGAAAACTCGTGTGTTACAAAAGGATTTCAATTTTTTTAACTTGTTTCAACTCCAGACTTTTTGTGCATTCAATATGAACCATTAGAAGCCACATCCTAAAATTTCAACCCTATCTAACGTCATTTGCTATTTTTCATGCATTTAATGAATTGTTTTGAGCTAAATGACCCTGAAATTAAAAAGCACCACAAATGAACTCTGAAAAGGTTGAAACTTGGTATGGTATCATCATTTCACCCACATAACATGTGCTAAAAAGTTGAGAGGGTTACGGCAAAAACTGGGTGCACTTCGTGTACAAAAAGGACAATCTCTTTCGAAGTATGAGGGTATCGGACGAAAACTCGTGTGTTACAAAAGGATTTCAATTTTTTAAACTTATTTCAACTCCAGACTTTTTGTGCATTCAATATGAACCATTAGAAGCCACATGCTAAAATTTCAACCCTATCTAACTTCATTTGCTATTTTTCATGCATTTAATGAATTGTTTTGAGCTAAATGACCCTGAAATTAAAAAGCACCACAAATGAACTCTGAAAAGGTTGAAACTTGGCATGGTATCATCATTTCACCCACATAGCATGTGATAAAAAGTTGAGAGGGTTACGGCAAAAACTGCATGCACTTCGTGTACAAAATGGACAATCTCTTTCGAAGTATGAGGGTATCGGACGAAAACTCGTGTGTTACAAAAGGATTTCAATTTTTTAAACTTATTTCAACTCCAGACTATTTGTGCATTCAATATGAACCATTAGAAGACACATGCTAAAATTTCAACCCTATCTAACTTCATTTGCTATTTTTCATGCATTTAATGAATTGTTTTGAGCTAAATGACCCTGAAATTAAAAAGCACCACAAATGAACTCTGAAAAGGTTGAAACTTGTCATGGTATCATCATTTCACCCACATAGCATGTGATAAAAAGTTGAGAGGGTTACGGCAAAAAATGCATGCACTTCGTGTACAAAATGGACAATCTCTTTCGAAGTATCAGGGTTTCGGAGGAAAACTCGTGTGTTACAAAAGGATTTCAATTTTTTTAACTTGTTTCAACTCCAGACTTTTTGTGCATTCAATATGAACCATTAGAAGCCACATCCTAAAATTTCAACCCTATCTAACGTCATTTGCTATTTTTCATGCATTTAATGAATTGTTTTGAGCTAAATGACCCTGAAATTAAAAAGCACCACAAATGAACTCTGAAAAGGTTGAAACTTGGTATGGTATCATCATTTCACCCACATAACATGTGCTAAAAAGTTGAGAGGGTTACGGCAATAACTGGGTGCACTTCGTGTACAAAAAGGACAATCTCTTTCGAAGTATGAGGGTATCGGACGAAAACTCGTGTGTTACAAAATGATTTCAATTTTTTAAACTTATTTCAACTCCAGACTTTTTGTGCATTCAATATGAACCATTAGAAGCCACATCCTAAAATTTCAACCCTATCTAACTTCATTTGCTATTTTTCATGCATTTAATGAATTGTTTTGAGCTAAATGACCCTGAAATTAAAAAGCACCACAAATGAACTCTGAAAAGGTTGAAACTTGGCATGGTATCATCATTTCACCCACATAGCATGTGATAAAAAGTTGAGAGGGTTACGGCAAAAACTGCATGCACTTCGTGTACAAAATGGACAATCTCTTTCGAAGTATCAGGGTTTCGGAGGAAAACTCGTGTGTTACAAAAGGATTTCAATTTTTTTAACTTGTTTCAACTCCAGACTTTTTGTGCATTCAATATGAACCATTAGAAGCCACATCCTAAAATTTCAACCCTATCTAACGTCATTTGCTATTTTTCATGCATTTAATGAATTGTTTTGAGCTAAATGACCCTGAAATTAAAAAGCACCACAAATGAACTCTGAAAAGGTTGAAACTTGGTATGGTATCATCATTTCACCCACATAACATGTGCTAAAAAGTTGAGAGGGTTACGGCAAAAACTGGGTGCACTTCGTGTACAAAAAGGACAATCTCTTTCGAAGTATGAGGGTATCGGACGAAAAATCGTGTGTTACAAAAGGATTTCAATTTTTTAAACTTATTTCAACTCCAGACTTTTTGTGCATTCAATATGAACCATTAGAAGCCACATCCTAAAATTTCAACCCTATCTAACTTCATTTGCTATTTTTCATGCATTTAATGAATTGTTTTGAGCTAAATGACCCTGAAATTAAAAAGCACCACAAATGAACTCTGAAAAGGTTGAAACTTGTCATGGTATCATCATTTCACCCACATAGCATGTGATAAAAAGTTGAGAGGGTTACGGCAAAAACTGCATGCACTTCGTGTACAAAATGGACAATCTCTTTCGAAGTATCAGGGTTTCGGAGGAAAACTCGTGTGTTACAAAAGGATTTCAATTTTTTTAACTTGTTTCAACTCCAGACTTTTTGTGCATTCAATATGAACCATTAGAAGCCACATCCTAAAATTTCAACCCTATCTAACGTCATTTGCTATTTTTCATGCATTTAATGAATTGTTTTGAGCTAAATGACCCTGAAATTAAAAAGCACCACAAATGAACTCTGAAAAGTTTGAAACTTGGTATGGTATCATCATTTCACCCACATAACATGTGCTAAAAAGTTGAGAGGGTTACGGCAAAAACTGGGTGCACTTCGTGTACAAAAAGGACAATCTCTTTCGAAGTATGAGGGTATCGGACGAAAAATCGTGTGTTACAAAAGGATTTCAATTTTTTAAGCTTATTTCAACTCCAGACTTTTTGTGCATTCAATATGAACCATTAGAAGCCACATCCTAAAATTTCAACCCTATCTAACTTCATTTGCTATTTTTCATGCATTTAATGAATTGTTTTGAGCTAAATGACCCTGAAATTAAAAAGCACCACAAATGAACTCTGAAAAGGTTGAAACTTGGCATGGTATCATCATTTCACCCACATAGCATGTGATAAAAAGTTGAGAGGGTTACGGCAAAAACTGCATGCACTTCGTGTACAAAATGGACAATCTCTTTCGAAGTATCAGGGTTTCGGAGGAAAACTCGTGTGTTACAAAAGGATTTCAATTTTTTTAACTTGTTTCAACTCCAGACTTTTTGTGCATTCAATATGAACCATTAGAAGCCACATCCTAAAATTTCAACCCTATCTAACGTCATTTGCTATTTTTCATGCATTTAATGAATTGTTTTGAGCTAAATGACCCTGAAATTAAAAAGCACCACAAATGAACTCTGAAAAGGTTGAAACTTGGTATGGTATCATCATTTCACCCGCATAACATGTGCTAAAAAGTTGAGAGGGTTACGGCAAAAACTGGGTGCACTTCGTGTACAAAAAGGACAATCTCTTTCGAAGTATGAGGGTATCGGACGAAAACTCGTGTGTTACAAAAGGATTTCAATTTTTTAAACTTATTTCAACTCCAGACTTTTTGTGCATTCAATATGAACCATTAGAAGCCACATGCTAAAATTTCAACCCTATCTAACTTCATTTGCTATTTTTCATGCATTTAATGAATTGTTTTGAGCTAAATGACCCTGAAATTAAAAAGCACCACAAATGAACTCTGAAAAGGTTGAAACTTGGCATGGTATCATCATTTCACCCACATAGCATGTGATAAAAAGTTGAGAGGGTTACGGCAAAAACTGCATGCACTTCGTGTACAAAATGGACAATCTCTTTCGAAGTATGAGGGTATCGGACGAAAACTCGTGTGTTACAAAAGGATTTCAATTTTTTAAACTTATTTCAACTCCATACTATTTGTGCATTCAATATGAACCATTAGAAGACACATGCTAAAATTTCAACCCTATCTAACTTCATTTGCTATTTTTCATGCATTTAATGAATTGTTTTGAGCTAAATGACCCTGAAATTAAAAAGCACCACAAATGAACTCTGAAAAGGTTGAAACTTGGCATGGTATCATCATTTCACCCACATAGCATGTGATAAAAAGTTGAGAGGGTTACGGCAAAAACTGCATGCACTTCGTGTACAAAATGGACAATCTCTTTCGAAGTATCAGGGTTTCGGAGGAAAACTCGTGTGTTACAAAAGGATTTCAATTTTTTTAACTTGTTTCAACTCCAGACTTTTTGTGCATTCAATATGAACCATTAGAAGCCACATCCTAAAATTTCAACCCTATCTAACGTCATTTGCTATTTTTCATGCATTTAATGAATTGTTTTGAGCTAAATGACCCTGAAATTAAAAAGCATCACAAATGAACTCTGAAAAGGTTGAAACTTGGTATGGTATCATCATTTCACCCACATAACATGTGCTAAAAAGTTGAGAGGGTTACGGCAATAACTGGGTGCACTTCGTGTACAAAAAGGACAATCTCTTTCGAAGTATGAGGGTATCGGACGAAAACTCGTGTGTTACAAAAGGATTTCAATTTTTTAAACTTATTTCAACTCCAGACTTTTTGTGCATTCAATATGAACCATTAGAAGCCACATGCTAAAATTTCAACCCTATCTAACTTCATTTGCTATTTTTCATGCATTTAATGAATTGTTTTGAGCTAAATGACCCTGAAATTAAAAAGCACCACAAATGAACTCTGAAAAGGTTGAAACTTGGCATGGTATCATCATTTCACCCACATAGCATGTGATAAAAAGTTGAGAGGGTTACGGCAAAAACTGCATGCACTTCGTGTACAAAATGGACAATCTCTTTCGAAGTATGAGGGTATCGGACGAAAACTCGTGTGTTACAAAAGGATTTCAATTTTTTAAACTTATTTCAACTCCAGACTATTTGTGCATTCAATATGAACCATTAGAAGCCACATGCTAAAATTTCAACCCTATCTAACTTCATTTGCTATTTTTCATGCATTTAATGAATTGTTTTGAGCTAAATGACCCTGAAATTAAAAAGCACACAAATGAACTCTGAAAAGGTTGAAACTTGGCATGGTATCATCATTTCACCCACATAGCATGTGATAAAAAGTTGAGAGGGTTACGGCAAAAACTGCATGCACTTCGTGTACAAAATGGACAATCTCTTTCGAAGTATCAGGGTTTCGGAGGAAAACTCGTGTGTTACAAAAGGATTTCAATTTTTTTAACTTGTTTCAACTCCAGACTTTTTGTGCATTCAATATGAACCATTAGAAGCCACATCCTAAAATTTCAACCCTATCTAACGTCATTTGCTATTTTTCATGCATTTAATGAATTGTTTTGAGCTAAATGACCCTGAAATTAAAAAGCACCACAAATGAACTCTGAAAAGGTTGAAACTTGGTATGGTATCATCATTTCACCCACATAGCATGTGCTAAAAAGTTGAGAGGGTTACGGCAAAAACTGGGTGCACTTCGTGTACAAAAAGGACAATCTCTTTCGAAGTATGAGGGTATCGGACGAAAAATCGTGTGTTACAAAAGGATTTCAATTTTTTAAACTTATTTCAACTCCAGGCTTTTTGTGCATTCAATATGAACCATTAGAAGCCACATCCTAAAATTTCAACCCTATCTAACTTCATTTGCTATTTTTCATGCATTTAATGAATTGTTTTGAGCTAAATGACCCTGAAATTAAAAAGCACCACAAATGAACTCTGAAAAGGTTGAAACTTGGCATGGTATCATCATTTCACCCACATAGCATGTGATAAAAAGTTGAGAGGGTTACGGCAAAAACTGCATGCACTTCGTGTACAAAATGGACAATCTCTTTCGAAGTATCAGGGTTTCGGAGGAAAACTCGTGTGTTACAAAAGGATTTCAATTTTTTTAACTTGTTTCAACTCCAGACTTTTTGTGCATTCAATATGAACCATTAGAAGCCACATCCTAAAATTTCAACCCTATCTAACGTCATTTGCTATTTTTCATGCATTTAATGAATTGTTTTGAGCTAAATGACCCTGAAATTAAAAAGCACCACAAATGAACTCTGAAAAGGTTGAAACTTGGTATGGTATCATCATTTCACCCACATAACATGTGCTAAAAAGTTGAGAGGGTTACGGCAAAAACTGGGTGCACTTCGTGTACAAAAAGGACAATCTCTTTCGAAGTATGAGGGTATCGGACGAAAAATCGTGTGTTACAAAAGGATTTCAATTTTTTAAACTTATTTCAACTCCAGACTTTTTGTGCATTCAATATGAACCATTAGAAGCCACATCCTAAAATTTCAACCCTATCTAACTTCATTTGCTATTTTTCATGCATTTAATGAATTGTTTTGAGCTAAATGACCCTGAAATTAAAAAGCACCACAAATGAACTCTGAAAAGGTTGAAACTTGTCATGGTATCATCATTTCACCCACATAGCATGTGATAAAAAGTTGAGAGGGTTACGGCAAAAACTGCATGCACTTCGTGTACAAAATGGACAATCTCTTTCGAAGTATCAGGGTTTCGGAGGAAAACTCGTGTGTTACAAAAGGATTTCAATTTTTTTAACTTGTTTCAACTCCAGACTTTTTGTGCATTCAATATGAACCATTAGAAGCCACATCCTAAAATTTCAACCCTATCTAACGTCATTTGCTATTTTTCATGCATTTAATGAATTGTTTTGAGCTAAATGACCCTGAAATTAAAAAGCACCACAAATGAACTCTGAAAAGTTTGAAACTTGGTATGGTATCATCATTTCACCCACATAACATGTGCTAAAAAGTTGAGAGGGTTACGGCAAAAACTGGGTGCACTTCGTGTACAAAAAGGACAATCTCTTTCGAAGTATGAGGGTATCGGACGAAAAATCGTGTGTTACAAAAGGATTTCAATTTTTTAAGCTTATTTCAACTCCAGACTTTTTGTGCATTCAATATGAACCATTAGAAGCCACATCCTAAAATTTCAACCCTATCTAACTTCATTTGCTATTTTTCATGCATTTAATGAATTGTTTTGAGCTAAATGACCCTGAAATTAAAAAGCACCACAAATGAACTCTGAAAAGGTTGAAACTTGGCATGGTATCATCATTTCACCCACATAGCATGTGATAAAAAGTTGAGAGGGTTACGGCAAAAACTGCATGCACTTCGTGTACAAAATGGACAATCTCTTTCGAAGTATCAGGGTTTCGGAGGAAAACTCGTGTGTTACAAAAGGATTTCAATTTTTTTAACTTGTTTCAACTCCAGACTTTTTGTGCATTCAATATGAACCATTAGAAGCCACATCCTAAAATTTCAACCCTATCTAACGTCATTTGCTATTTTTCATGCATTTAATGAATTGTTTTGAGCTAAATGACCCTGAAATTAAAAAGCACCACAAATGAACTCTGAAAAGGTTGAAACTTGGTATGGTATCATCATTTCACCCACATAACATGTGCTAAAAAGTTGAGAGGGTTACGGCAAAAACTGGGTGCACTTCGTGTACAAAAAGGACAATCTCTTTCGAAGTATGAGGGTATCGGACGAAAACTCGTGTGTTACAAAAGGATTTCAATTTTTTAAACTTATTTCAACTCCAGACTTTTTGTGCATTCAATATGAACCATTAGAAGCCACATGCTAAAATTTCAACCCTATCTAACTTCATTTGCTATTTTTCATGCATTTAATGAATTGTTTTGAGCTAAATGACCCTGAAATTAAAAAGCACCACAAATGAACTCTGAAAAGGTTGAAACTTGGCATGGTATCATCATTTCACCCACATAGCATGTGATAAAAAGTTGAGAGGGTTACGGCAAAAACTGCATGCACTTCGTGTACAAAATGGACAATCTCTTTCGAAGTATGAGGGTATCGGACGAAAACTCGTGTGTTACAAAAGGATTTCAATTTTTTAAACTTATTTCAACTCCAGACTATTTGTGCATTCAATATGAACCATTAGAAGACACATGCTAAAATTTCAACCCTATCTAACTTCATTTGCTATTTTTCATGCATTTAATGAATTGTTTTGAGCTAAATGACCCTGAAATTAAAAAGCACCACAAATGAACTCTGAAAAGGTTGAAACTTGGCATGGTATCATCATTTCACCCACATAGCATGTGATAAAAAGTTGAGAGGGTTACGGCAAAAACTGCATGCACTTCGTGTACAAAATGGACAATCTCTTTCGAAGTATCAGGGTTTCGGAGGAAAACTCGTGTGTTACAAAAGGATTTCAATTTTTTTAACTTGTTTCAACTCCAGACTTTTTGTGCATTCAATATGAACCATTAGAAGCCACATCCTAAAATTTCAACCCTATCTAACGTCATTTGCTATTTTTCATGCATTTAATGAATTGTTTTGAGCTAAATGACCCTGAAATTAAAAAGCACCACAAATGAACTCTGAAAAGGTTGAAACTTGGTATGGTATCATCATTTCACCCACATAACATGTGCTAAAAAGTTGAGAGGGTTACGGCAAAAACTGGGTGCACTTCGTGTACAAAAAGGACAATCTCTTTCGAAGTATGAGGGTATCGGACGAAAAATCGTGTGTTACAAAAGGATTTCAATTTTTTAAACTTATTTCAACTCCAGACTTTTTGTGCATTCAATATGAACCATTAGAAGCCACATCCTAAAATTTCAACCCTATCTAACTTCATTTGCTATTTTTCATGCATTTAATGAATTGTTTTGAGCTAAATGACCCTGAAATTAAAAAGCACCACAAATGAACTCTGAAAAGGTTGAAACTTGGCATGGTATCATCATTTCACCCACATAGCATGTGATAAAAAGTTGAGAGGGTTACGGCAAAAACTGCATGCACTTCGTGTACAAAATGGACAATCTCTTTCGAAGTATCAGGGTTTCGGAGGAAAACTCGTGTGTTACAAAAGGATTTCAATTTTTTTAACTTGTTTCAACTCCAGACTTTTTGTGCATTCAATATGAACCATTAGAAGCCACATCCTAAAATTTCAACCCTATCTAACGTCATTTGCTATTTTTCATGCATTTAATGAATTGTTTTGAGCTAAATGACCCTGAAATTAAAAAGCACCACAAATGAACTCTGAAAAGGTTGAAACTTGGTATGGTATCATCATTTCACCCACATAACATGTGCTAAAAAGTTGAGAGGGTTACGGCAAAAACTGGGTGCACTTCGTGTACAAAAAGGACAATCTCTTTCGAAGTATGAGGGTATCGGACGAAAAATCGTGTGTTACAAAAGGATTTCAATTTTTTAAACTTATTCCAACTCCAGACTTTTTGTGCATTCAATATGAACCATTAGAAGCCACATCCTAAAATTTCAACCCTATCTAACTTCATTTGCTATTTTTCATGCATTTAATGAATTGTTTTGAGCTAAATGACCCTGAAATTAAAAAGCACCACAAATGAACTCTGAAAAGGTTGAAACTTGGCATGGTATCATCATTTCACCCACATAGCATGTGATAAAAAGTTGAGAGGGTTACGGCAAAAACTGCATGCACTTCGTGTACAAAATGGACAATCTCTTTCGAAGTATGAGGGTATCGGACGAAAACTCGTGTGTTACAAAAGGATTTCATTTTTTTAACTTATTTCAACTCCAGACTTTTCGTGCATTCAATATGAACCATTAGAAGCCACATCCTAAAATTTCAACGCTATCTAACTTCATTTGCTATTTTTCATGCATTTAATGAATTGTTTTTAGCTAAATGACCCTGAAATTAAAAAGCACCACAAATAAACTCTGAAAAGGTTGAAACTTGGTATGGTATCATCATTTCACCCACATAACATGTGCTAAAAAGTTGAGAGGGTTACGGCAAAAACTGGGTGCACTTCGTGTACAAAAAGGACAATCTCTTTCGAAGTATGAGGGTATCGGACGAAAACTCGTGTGTTACAAAAGGATTTCAATTTTTTAAACTTATTTCAACTCCAGACTTTTTGTGCATTCAATATGAACCATTAGAAGCCACATGCTAAAATTTCAACCCTATCTAACTTCATTTGCTATTTTTCATGCATTTAATGAATTGTTTTGAGCTAAATGACCCTGAAATTAAAAAGCACCACAAATGAACTCTGAAAAGGTTGAAACTTGGCATGGTATCATCATTTCACCCACATAGCATGTGATAAAAAGTTGAGAGGGTTACGGCAAAAACTGCATGCACTTCGTGTACAAAATGGACAATCTCTTTCGAAGTATGAGGGTATCGGACGAAAACTCGTGTGTTACAAAAGGATTTCAATTTTTTAAACTTATTTCAACTCCAGACTATTTGTGCATTCAATATGAACCATTAGAAGCCACATGCTAAAATTTCAACCCTATCTAACTTCATTTGCTATTTTTCATGCATTTAATGAATTGTTTTGAGCTAAATGACCCTGAAATTAAAAAGCACCACAAATGAACTCTGAAAAGGTTGAAACTTGGCATGGTATCATCATTTCACCCACATAGCATGTGATAAAAAGTTGAGAGGGTTACGGCAAAAACTGCATGCACTTCGTGTACAAAATGGACAATCTCTTTCGAAGTATCAGGGTTTCGGAGGAAAACTCGTGTGTTACAAAAGGATTTCAATTTTTTTAACTTGTTTCAACTCCAGACTTTTTGTGCATTCAATATGAACCATTAGAAGCCACATCCTAAAATTTCAACCCTATCTAACGTCATTTGCTATTTTTCATGCATTTAATGAATTGTTTTGAGCTAAATGACCCTGAAATTAAAAAGCACCACAAATGAACTCTGAAAAGGTTGAAACTTGGTATGGTATCATCATTTCACCCACATAACATGTGCTAAAAAGTTGAGAGGGTTACGGCAAAAACTGGGTGCACTTCGTGTACAAAAAGGACAATCTCTTTCGAAGTATGAGGGTATCGGACGAAAAATCGTGTGTTACAAAAGGATTTCAATTTTTTAAACTTATTCCAACTCCAGACTTTTTGTGCATTCAATATGAACCATTAGAAGCCACATCCTAAAATTTCAACCCTATCTAACTTCATTTGCTATTTTTCATGCATTTAATGAATTGTTTTGAGCTAAATGACCCTGAAATTAAAAAGCACCACAAATGAACTCTGAAAAGGTTGAAACTTGGCATGGTATCATCATTTCACCCACATAGCATGTGATAAAAAGTTGAGAGGGTTACGGCAAAAACTGCATGCACTTCGTGTACAAAATGGACAATCTCTTTCGAAGTATCAGGGTTTCGGAGGAAAACTCGTGTGTTACAAAAGGATTTCAATTTTTTTAACTTGTTTCAACTCCAGACTTTTTGTGCATTCAATATGAACCATTAGAAGCCACATCCTAAAATTTCAACCCTATCTAACGTCATTTGCTATTTTTCATGCATTTAATGAATTGTTTTGAGCTAAATGACCCTGAAATTAAAAAGCACCACAAATGAACTCTGAAAAGGTTGAAACTTGGCATGGTATCATCATTTCACCCACATAGCATGTGATAAAAAGTTGAGAGGGTTACGGCAAAAACTGCATGCACTTCGTGTACAAAATGGACAATCTCTTTCGAAGTATCAGGGTTTCGGAGGAAAACTCGTGTGTTACAAAAGGATTTCAATTTTTTTAACTTGTTTCAACTCCAGACTTTTTGTGCATTCAATATGAACCATTAGAAGCCACATCCTAAAATTTCAACCCTATCTAACGTCATTTGCTATTTTTCATGCATTTAATGAATTGTTTTGAGCTAAATGACCCTGAAATTAAAAAGCACCACAAATGAACTCTGAAAAGGTTGAAACTTGGTATGGTATCATCATTTCACCCACATAACATGTGCTAAAAAGTTGAGAGGGTTACGGCAAAAACTGGGTGCACTTCGTGTACAAAATGGACAATCTCTTTCGAAGTATCAGGGTATCGGACGAAAAATCGTGTGTTACAAAAGGATTTCAATTTTTTAAGCTTATTTCAACTCCAGACTTTTTGTGCATTCAATATGAACCATTAGAAGCCACATCCTAAAATTTCAACCCTATCTAACTTCATTTGCTATTTTTCATGCATTTAATGAATTGTTTTGAGCTAAATGACCCTGAAATTAAAAAGCACCACAAATGAACTCTGAAAAGGTTGAAACTTGGCATGGTATCATCATTTCACCCACATAACATGTGCTAAAAAGTTGAGAGGGTTACGGCAAAAACTGGGTGCACTTCGTGTACAAAAAGGACAATCTCTTTCGAAGTATGAGGGTATCGGACGAAAAATCGTGTGTTACAAAAGGATTTCAATTTTTTAAACTTATTTCAACTCCAGACTTTTTGTGCATTCAATATGAACCATTAGAAGCCACATCCTAAAATTTCAACCCTATCTAACTTCATTTGCTATTTTTCATGCATTTAATGAATTGTTTTGAGCTAAATGACCCTGAAATTAAAAAGCACCACAAATGAACTCTGAAAAGGTTGAAACTTGGCATGGTATCATCATTTCACCCACATAGCATGTGATAAAAAGTTGAGAGGGTTACGGCAAAAACTGCATGCACTTCGTGTACAAAATGGACAATCTCTTTCGAAGTATGAGGGTATCGGACGAAAACTCGTGTGTTACAAAAGGATTTCAATTTTTTAAACTTATTTCAACTCCAGACTATTTGTGCATTCAATATGAACCATTAGAAGCCACATGCTAAAATTTCAACCCTATCTAACTTCATTTGCTATTTTTCATGCATTTAATGAATTGTTTTGAGCTAAATGACCCTGAAATTAAAAAGCACCACAAATGAACTCTGAAAAGGTTGAAACTTGGCATGGTATCATCATTTCACCCACATAGCATGTGATAAAAAGTTGAGAGGGTTACGGCAAAAACTGCATGCACTTCGTGTACAAAATGGACAATCTCTTTCGAAGTATCAGGGTTTCGGAGGAAAACTCGTGTGTTACAAAAGGATTTCAATTTTTTTAACTTGTTTCAACTCCAGACTTTTTGTGCATTCAATATGAACCATTAGAAGCCACATCCTAAAATTTCAACCCTATCTAACGTCATTTGCTATTTTTCATGCATTTAATGAATTGTTTTGAGCTAAATGACCCTGAAATTAAAAAGCACCACAAATGAACTCTGAAAAGGTTGAAACTTGGTATGGTATCATCATTTCACCCACATAACATGTGCTAAAAAGTTGAGAGGGTTACGGCAAAAACTGGGTGCACTTCGTGTACAAAAAGGACAATCTCTTTCGAAGTATGAGGGTATCGGACGAAAAATCGTGTGTTACAAAAGGATTTCAATTTTTTAAACTTATTCCAACTCCTGACTTTTTGTGCATTCAATATGAACCATTAGAAGCCACATCCTAAAATTTCAACCCTATCTAACTTCATTTGCTATTTTTCATGCATTTAATGAATTGTTTTGAGCTAAATGACCCTGAAATTAAAAAGCACCACAAATGAACTCTGAAAAGGTTGAAACTTGGCATGGTATCATCATTTCACCCACATAGCATGTGATAAAAAGTTGAGAGGGTTACGGCAAAAACTGCATGCACTTCGTGTACAAAATGGACAATCTCTTTCGAAGTATCAGGGTTTCGGAGGAAAACTCGTGTGTTACAAAAGGATTTCAATTTTTTTAACTTGTTTCAACTCCAGACTTTTTGTGCATTCAATATGAACCATTAGAAGCCACATCCTAAAATTTCAACCCTATCTAACGTCATTTGCTATTTTTCATGCATTTAATGAATTGTTTTGAGCTAAATGACCCTGAAATTAAAAAGCACCACAAATGAACTCTGAAAAGGTTGAAACTTGGCATGGTATCATCATTTCACCCACATAGCATGTGATAAAAAGTTGAGAGGGTTACGGCAAAAACTGCATGCACTTCGTGTACAAAATGGACAATCTCTTTCGAAGTATCAGGGTTTCGGAGGAAAACTCGTGTGTTACAAAAGGATTTCAATTTTTTTAACTTGTTTCAACTCCAGACTTTTTGTGCATTCAATATGAACCATTAGAAGCCACATCCTAAAATTTCAACCCTATCTAACGTCATTTGCTATTTTTCATGCATTTAATGAATTGTTTTGAGCTAAATGACCCTGAAATTAAAAAGCACCACAAATGAACTCTGAAAAGGTTGAAACTTGGTATGGTATCATCATTTCACCCACATAACATGTGCTAAAAAGTTGAGAGGGTTACGGCAAAAACTGGGTGCACTTCGTGTACAAAATGGACAATCTCTTTCGAAGTATCAGGGTATCGGACGAAAAATCGTGTGTTACAAAAGGATTTCAATTTTTTAAGCTTATTTCAACTCCAGACTTTTTGTGCATTCAATATGAACCATTAGAAGCCACATCCTAAAATTTCAACCCTATCTAACTTCATTTGCTATTTTTCATGCATTTAATGAATTGTTTTGAGCTAAATGACCCTGAAATTAAAAAGCACCACAAATGAACTCTGAAAAGGTTGAAACTTGGCATGGTATCATCATTTCACCCACATAACATGTGCTAAAAAGTTGAGAGGGTTACGGCAAAAACTGGGTGCACTTCGTGTACAAAAAGGACAATCTCTTTCGAAGTATGAGGGTATCGGACGAAAAATCGTGTGTTACAAAAGGATTTCAATTTTTTAAACTTATTTCAACTCCAGACTTTTTGTGCATTCAATATGAACCATTAGAAGCCACATCCTAAAATTTCAACCCTATCTAACTTCATTTGCTATTTTTCATGCATTTAATGAATTGTTTTGAGCTAAATGACCCTGAAATTAAAAAGCACCACAAATGAACTCTGAAAAGGTTGAAACTTGGCATGGTATCATCATTTCACCCACATAGCATGTGATAAAAAGTTGAGAGGGTTACGGCAAAAACTGCATGCACTTCGTGTACAAAATGGACAATCTCTTTCGAAGTATGAGGGTATCGGACGAAAACTCGTGTGTTACAAAAGGATTTCAATTTTTTAAACTTATTTCAACTCCAGACTATTTGTGCATTCAATATGAACCATTAGAAGCCACATGCTAAAATTTCAACCCTATCTAACTTCATTTGCTATTTTTCATGCATTTAATGAATTGTTTTGAGCTAAATGACCCTGAAATTAAAAAGCACCACAAATGAACTCTGAAAAGGTTGAAACTTGGCATGGTATCATCATTTCACCCACATAGCATGTGATAAAAAGTTGAGAGGGTTACGGCAAAAACTGCATGCACTTCGTGTACAAAATGGACAATCTCTTTCGAAGTATCAGGGTTTCGGAGGAAAACTCGTGTGTTACAAAAGGATTTCAATTTTTTTAACTTGTTTCAACTCCAGACTTTTTGTGCATTCAATATGAACCATTAGAAGCCACATCCTAAAATTTCAACCCTATCTAACGTCATTTGCTATTTTTCATGCATTTAATGAATTGTTTTGAGCTAAATGACCCTGAAATTAAAAAGCACCACAAATGAACTCTGAAAAGGTTGAAACTTGGTATGGTATCATCATTTCACCCACATAACATGTGCTAAAAAGTTGAGAGGGTTACGGCAAAAACTGGGTGCACTTCGTGTACAAAAAGGACAATCTCTTTCGAAGTATGAGGGTATCGGACGAAAAATCGTGTGTTACAAAAGGATTTCAATTTTTTAAACTTATTCCAACTCCTGACTTTTTGTGCATTCAATATGAACCATTAGAAGCCACATCCTAAAATTTCAACCCTATCTAACTTCATTTGCTATTTTTCATGCATTTAATGAATTGTTTTGAGCTAAATGACCCTGAAATTAAAAAGCACCACAAATGAACTCTGAAAAGGTTGAAACTTGGCATGGTATCATCATTTCACCCACATAGCATGTGATAAAAAGTTGAGAGGGTTACGGCAAAAACTGCATGCACTTCGTGTACAAAATGGACAATCTCTTTCGAAGTATCAGGGTTTCGGAGGAAAACTCGTGTGTTACAAAAGGATTTCAATTTTTTTAACTTGTTTCAACTCCAGACTTTTTGTGCATTCAATATGAACCATTAGAAGCCACATCCTAAAATTTCAACCCTATCTAACGTCATTTGCTATTTTTCATGCATTTAATGAATTGTTTTGAGCTAAATGACCCTGAAATTAAAAAGCACCACAAATGAACTCTGAAAAGGTTGAAACTTGGCATGGTATCATCATTTCACCCACATAGCATGTGATAAAAAGTTGAGAGGGTTACGGCAAAAACTGCATGCACTTCGTGTACAAAATGGACAATCTCTTTCGAAGTATCAGGGTTTCGGAGGAAAACTCGTGTGTTACAAAAGGATTTCAATTTTTTAACTTGTTTCAACTCCAGACTTTTTGTGCATTCAATATGAACCATTAGAAGCCACATCCTAAAATTTCAACCCTATCTAACGTCATTTGCTATTTTTCATGCATTTAATGAATTGTTTTGAGCTAAATGACCCTGAAATTAAAAAGCACCACAAATGAACTCTGAAAAGGTTGAAACTTGGTATGGTATCATCATTTCACCCACATAACATGTGCTAAAAAGTTGAGAGGGTTACGGCAAAAACTGGGTGCACTTCGTGTACAAAATGGACAATCTCTTTCGAAGTATCAGGGTATCGGACGAAAAATCGTGTGTTACAAAAGGATTTCAATTTTTTAAGCTTATTTCAACTCCAGACTTTTTGTGCATTCAATATGAACCATTAGAAGCCACATCCTAAAATTTCAACCCTATCTAACTTCATTTGCTATTTTTCATGCATTTAATGAATTGTTTTGAGCTAAATGACCCTGAAATTAAAAAGCACCACAAATGAACTCTGAAAAGGTTGAAACTTGGCATGGTATCATCATTTCACCCACATAACATGTGCTAAAAAGTTGAGAGGGTTACGGCAAAAACTGGGTGCACTTCGTGTACAAAAAGGACAATCTCTTTCGAAGTATGAGGGTATCGGACGAAAAATCGTGTGTTACAAAAGGATTTCAATTTTTTAAACTTATTTCAACTCCAGAGTTTTTGTGCATTCAATATGAACCATTAGAAGCCACATCCTAAAATTTCAACCCTATCTAACTTCATTTGCTATTTTTCATGCATTTAATGAATTGTTTTGAGCTAAATGACCCTGAAATTAAAAAGCACCACAAATGAACTCTGAAAAGGTTGAAACTTGGCATGGTATCATCATTTCACCCACATAGCATGTGATAAAAAGTTGAGAGGGTTACGGCAAAAACTGCATGCACTTCGTGTACAAAATGGACAATCTCTTTCGAAGTATGAGGGTATCGGACGAAAACTCGTGTGTTACAAAAGGATTTCAATTTTTTAAACTTATTTCAACTCCAGACTATTTGTGCATTCAATATGAACCATTAGAAGCCACATGCTAAAATTTCAACCCTATCTAACTTCATTTGCTATTTTTCATGCATTTAATGAATTGTTTTGAGCTAAATGACCCTGAAATTAAAAAGCACCACAAATGAACTCTGAAAAGGTTGAAACTTGGCATGGTATCATCATTTCACCCACATAGCATGTGATAAAAAGTTGAGAGGGTTACGGCAAAAACTGCATGCACTTCGTGTACAAAATGGACAATCTCTTTCGAAGTATCAGGGTTTCGGAGGAAAACTCGTGTGTTACAAAAGGATTTCAATTTTTTTAACTTGTTTCAACTCCAGACTTTTTGTGCATTCAATATGAACCATTAGAAGCCACATCCTAAAATTTCAACCCTATCTAACGTCATTTGCTATTTTTCATGCATTTAATGAATTGTTTTGAGCTAAATGACCCTGAAATTAAAAAGCACCACAAATGAACTCTGAAAAGGTTGAAACTTGGTATGGTATCATCATTTCACCCACATAACATGTGCTAAAAAGTTGAGAGGGTTACGGCAAAAACTGGGTGCACTTCGTGTACAAAAAGGACAATCTCTTTCGAAGTATGAGGGTATCGGACGAAAAATCGTGTGTTACAAAAGGATTTCAATTTTTTAAACTTATTTCAACTCCAGACTTTTTGTGCATTCAATATGAACCATTAGAAGCCACATCCTAAAATTTCAACCCTATCTAACTTCATTTGCTATTTTTCATGCATTTAATGAATTGTTTTGAGCTAAATGACCCTGAAATTAAAAAGCACCACAAATGAACTCTGAAAAGGTTGAAACTTGGCATGGTATCATCATTTCACCCACATAGCATGTGATAAAAAGTTGAGAGGGTTACGGCAAAAACTGCATGCACTTCGTGTACAAAATGGACAATCTCTTTCGAAGTATCAGGGTTTCGGAGGAAAACTCGTGTGTTACAAAAGGATTTCAATTTTTTTAACTTGTTTCAACTCCAGACTTTTTGTGCATTCAATATGAACCATTAGAAGCCACATCCTAAAATTTCAACCCTATCTAACGTCATTTGCTATTTTTCATGCATTTAATGAATTGTTTTGAGCTAAATGACCCTGAAATTAAAAAGCACCACAAATGAACTCTGAAAAGGTTGAAACTTGGTATGGTATCATCATTTCACCCACATAACATGTGCTAAAAAGTTGAGAGGGTTACGGCAAAAACTGGGTGCACTTCGTGTACAAAAAGGACAATCTCTTTCGAAGTATGAGGGTATCGGACGAAAAATCGTGTGTTACAAAAGGATTTCAATTTTTTAAACTTATTCCAACTCCAGACTTTTTGTGCATTCAATATGAACCATTAGAAGCCACATCCTAAAATTTCAACCCTATCTAACTTCATTTGCTATTTTTCATGCATTTAATGAATTGTTTTGAGCTAAATGACCCTGAAATTAAAAAGCACCACAAATGAACTCTGAAAAGGTTGAAACTTGGCATGGTATCATCATTTCACCCACATAGCATGTGATAAAAAGTTGAGAGGGTTACGGCAAAAACTGCATGCACTTCGTGTACAAAATGGACAATCTCTTTCGAAGTATCAGGGTTTCGGAGGAAAACTCGTGTGTTACAAAAGGATTTCAATTTTTTTAACTTGTTTCAACTCCAGACTTTTTGTGCATTCAATATGAACCATTAGAAGCCACATCCTAAAATTTCAACCCTATCTAACGTCATTTGCTATTTTTCATGCATTTAATGAATTGTTTTGAGCTAAATGACCCTGAAATTAAAAAGCACCACAAATGAACTCTGAAAAGGTTGAAACTTGGCATGGTATCATCATTTCACCCACATAGCATGTGATAAAAAGTTGAGAGGGTTACGGCAAAAACTGCATGCACTTCGTGTACAAAATGGACAATCTCTTTCGAAGTATCAGGGTTTCGGAGGAAAACTCGTGTGTTACAAAAGGATTTCAATTTTTTTAACTTGTTTCAACTCCAGACTTTTTGTGCATTCAATATGAACCATTAGAAGCCACATCCTAAAATTTCAACCCTATCTAACGTCATTTGCTATTTTTCATGCATTTAATGAATTGTTTTGAGCTAAATGACCCTGAAATTAAAAAGCACCACAAATGAACTCTGAAAAGGTTGAAACTTGGCATGGTATCATCATTTCACCCACATAGCATGTGATAAAAAGTTGAGAGGGTTACGGCAAAAACTGCATGCACTTCGTGTACAAAATGGACAATCTCTTTCGAAGTATCAGGGTTTCGGAGGAAAACTCGTGTGTTACAAAAGGATTTCAATTTTTTTAACTTGTTTCAACTCCAGACTTTTTGTGCATTCAATATGAACCATTAGAAGCCACATCCTAAAATTTCAACCCTATCTAACTTCATTTGCTATTTTTCATGCATTTAATGAATTGTTTTGAGCTAAATGACCCTGAAATTAAAAAGCACCACAAATGAACTCTGAAAAGGTTGAAACTTGGTATGGTATCATCATTTCACCCACATAACATGTGCTAAAAAGTTGAGAGGGTTACGGCAAAAACTGGGTGCACTTCGTGTACAAAATGGACAATCTCTTTCGAAGTATCAGGGTATCGGACGAAAAATCGTGTGTTACAAAAGGATTTCAATTTTTTAAGCTTATTTCAACTCCAGACTTTTTGTGCATTCAATATGAACCATTAGAAGCCACATCCTAAAATTTCAACCCTATCTAACTTCATTTGCTATTTTTCATGCATTTAATGAATTGTTTTGAGCTAAATGACCCTGAAATTAAAAAGCACCACAAATGAACTCTGAAAAGGTTGAAACTTGGCATGGTATCATCATTTCACCCACATAACATGTGCTAAAAAGTTGAGAGGGTTACGGCAAAAACTGGGTGCACTTCGTGTACAAAAAGGACAATCTCTTTCGAAGTATGAGGGTATCGGACGAAAAATCGTGTGTTACAAAAGGATTTCAATTTTTTAAACTTATTTCAACTCCAGACTTTTTGTGCATTCAATATGAACCATTAGAAGCCACATCCTAAAATTTCAACCCTATCTAACTTCATTTGCTATTTTTCATGCATTTAATGAATTGTTTTGAACTAAATGACCCTGAAATTAAAAAGCACCACAAATGAACTCTGAAAAGGTTGAAACTTGGCATGGTATCATCATTTCACCCACATAGCATGTGATAAAAAGTTGAGAGGGTTACGGCAAAAACTGCATGCACTTCGTGTACAAAATGGACAATCTCTTTCGAAGTATGAGGGTATCGGACGAAAACTCGTGTGTTACAAAAGGATTTCAATTTTTTAAACTTATTTCAACTCCAGACTATTTGTGCATTCAATATGAACCATTAGAAGCCACATGCTAAAATTTCAACCCTATCTAACTTCATTTGCTATTTTTCATGCATTTAATGAATTGTTTTGAGCTAAATGACCCTGAAATTAAAAAGCACCACAAATGAACTCTGAAAAGGTTGAAACTTGGCATGGTATCATCATTTCACCCACATAGCATGTGATAAAAAGTTGAGAGGGTTACGGCAAAAACTGCATGCACTTCGTGTACAAAATGGACAATCTCTTTCGAAGTATCAGGGTTTCGGAGGAAAACTCGTGTGTTACAAAAGGATTTCAATTTTTTTAACTTGTTTCAACTCCAGACTTTTTGTGCATTCAATATGAACCATTAGAAGCCACATCCTAAAATTTCAACCCTATCTAACGTCATTTGCTATTTTTCATGCATTTAATGAATTGTTTTGAGCTAAATGACCCTGAAATTAAAAAGCACCACAAATGAACTCTGAAAAGGTTGAAACTTGGTATGGTATCATCATTTCACCCACATAACATGTGCTAAAAAGTTGAGAGGGTTACGGCAAAAACTGGGTGCACTTCGTGTACAAAAAGGACAATCTCTTTCGAAGTATGAGGGTATCGGACGAAAAATCGTGTGTTACAAAAGGATTTCAATTTTTTAAACTTATTTCAACTCCAGACTTTTTGTGCATTCAATATGAACCATTAGAAGCCACATCCTAAAATTTCAACCCTATCTAACTTCATTTGCTATTTTTCATGCATTTAATGAATTGTTTTGAGCTAAATGACCCTGAAATTAAAAAGCACCACAAATGAACTCTGAAAAGGTTGAAACTTGGCATGGTATCATCATTTCACCCACATAGCATGTGATAAAAAGTTGAGAGGGTTACGGCAAAAACTGCATGCACTTCGTGTACAAAATGGACAATCTCTTTCGAAGTATCAGGGTTTCGGAGGAAAACTCGTGTGTTACAAAAGGATTTCAATTTTTTTAACTTGTTTCAACTCCAGACTTTTTGTGCATTCAATATGAACCATTAGAAGCCACATCCTAAAATTTCAACCCTATCTAACGTCATTTGCTATTTTTCATGCATTTAATGAATTGTTTTGAGCTAAATGACCCTGAAATTAAAAAGCACCACAAATGAACTCTGAAAAGGTTGAAACTTGGTATGGTATCATCATTTCACCCACATAACATGTGCTAAAAAGTTGAGAGGGTTACGGCAAAAACTGGGTGCACTTCGTGTACAAAAAGGACAATCTCTTTCGAAGTATGAGGGTATCGGACGAAAAATCGTGTGTTACAAAAGGATTTCAATTTTTTAAACTTATTCCAACTCCAGACTTTTTGTGCATTCAATATGAACCATTAGAAGCCACATCCTAAAATTTCAACCCTATCTAACTTCATTTGCTATTTTTCATGCATTTAATGAATTGTTTTGAGCTAAATGACCCTGAAATTAAAAAGCACCACAAATGAACTCTGAAAAGGTTGAAACTTGGCATGGTATCATCATTTCACCCACATAGCATGTGATAAAAAGTTGAGAGGGTTACGGCAAAAACTGCATGCACTTCGTGTACAAAATGGACAATCTCTTTCGAAGTATCAGGGTTTCGGAGGAAAACTCGTGTGTTACAAAAGGATTTCAATTTTTTTAACTTGTTTCAACTCCAGACTTTTTGTGCATTCAATATGAACCATTAGAAGCCACATCCTAAAATTTCAACCCTATCTAACGTCATTTGCTATTTTTCATGCATTTAATGAATTGTTTTGAGCTAAATGACCCTGAAATTAAAAAGCACCACAAATGAACTCTGAAAAGGTTGAAACTTGGCATGGTATCATCATTTCACCCACATAGCATGTGATAAAAAGTTGAGAGGGTTACGGCAAAAACTGCATGCACTTCGTGTACAAAATGGACAATCTCTTTCGAAGTATCAGGGTTTCGGAGGAAAACTCGTGTGTTACAAAAGGATTTCAATTTTTTTAACTTGTTTCAACTCCAGACTTTTTGTGCATTCAATATGAACCATTAGAAGCCACATCCTAAAATTTCAACCCTATCTAACGTCATTTGCTATTTTTCATGCATTTAATGAATTGTTTTGAGCTAAATGACCCTGAAATTAAAAAGCACCACAAATGAACTCTGAAAAGGTTGAAACTTGGTATGGTATCATCATTTCACCCACATAACATGTGCTAAAAAGTTGAGAGGGTTACGGCAAAAACTGGGTGCACTTCGTGTACAAAATGGACAATCTCTTTCGAAGTATCAGGGTATCGGACGAAAAATCGTGTGTTACAAAAGGATTTCAATTTTTTAAGCTTATTTCAACTCCAGACTTTTTGTGCATTCAATATGAACCATTAGAAGCCACATCCTAAAATTTCAACCCTATCTAACTTCATTTGCTATTTTTCATGCATTTAATGAATTGTTTTGAGCTAAATGACCCTGAAATTAAAAAGCACCACAAATGAACTCTGAAAAGGTTGAAACTTGGCATGGTATCATCATTTCACCCACATAACATGTGCTAAAAAGTTGAGAGGGTTACGGCAAAAACTGGGTGCACTTCGTGTACAAAAAGGACAATCTCTTTCGAAGTATGAGGGTATCGGACGAAAACTCGTGTGTTACAAAAGGATTTCAATTTTTTAAACTTATTTCAACTCCAGACTATTTGTGCATTCAATATGAACCATTAGAAGCCACATGCTAAAATTTCAACCCTATCTAACTTCATTTGCTATTTTTCATGCATTTAATGAATTGTTTTGAGCTAAATGACCCTGAAATTAAAAAGCACCACAAATGAACTCTGAAAAGGTTGAAACTTGGCATGGTATCATCATTTCACCCACATAGCATGTGATAAAAAGTTGAGAGGGTTACGGCAAAAACTGCATGCACTTCGTGTACAAAATGGACAATCTCTTTCGAAGTATCAGGGTTTCGGAGGAAAACTCGTGTGTTACAAAAGGATTTCAATTTTTTTAACTTGTTTCAACTCCAGACTTTTTGTGCATTCAATATGAACCATTAGAAGCCACATCCTAAAATTTCAACCCTATCTAACGTCATTTGCTATTTTTCATGCATTTAATGAATTGTTTTGAGCTAAATGACCCTGAAATTAAAAAGCACCACAAATGAACTCTGAAAAGGTTGAAACTTGGCATGGTATCATCATTTCACCCACATAGCATGTGATAAAAAGTTGAGAGGGTTACGGCAAAAACTGCATGCACTTCGTGTACAAAATGGACAATCTCTTTCGAAGTATCAGGGTTTCGGAGGAAAACTCGTGTGTTACAAAAGGATTTCAATTTTTTTAACTTGTTTCAACTCCAGACTTTTTGTGCATTCAATATGAACCATTAGAAGCCACATCCTAAAATTTCAACCCTATCTAACGTCATTTGCTATTTTTCATGCATTTAATGAATTGTTTTGAGCTAAATGACCCTGAAATTAAAAAGCACCACAAATGAACTCTGAAAAGGTTGAAACTTGGTATGGTATCATCATTTCACCCACATAACATGTGCTAAAAAGTTGAGAGGGTTACGGCAAAAACTGGGTGCACTTCGTGTACAAAATGGACAATCTCTTTCGAAGTATCAGGGTATCGGACGAAAAATCGTGTGTTACAAAAGGATTTCAATTTTTTAAGCTTATTTCAACTCCAGACTTTTTGTGCATTCAATATGAACCATTAGAAGCCACATCCTAAAATTTCAACCCTATCTAACTTCATTTGCTATTTTTCATGCATTTAATGAATTGTTTTGAGCTAAATGACCCTGAAATTAAAAAGCACCACAAATGAACTCTGAAAAGGTTGAAACTTGGCATGGTATCATCATTTCACCCACATAACATGTGCTAAAAAGTTGAGAGGGTTACGGCAAAAACTGGGTGCACTTCGTGTACAAAAAGGACAATCTCTTTCGAAGTATGAGGGTATCGGACGAAAACTCGTGTGTTACAAAAGGATTTCAATTTTTTAAACTTATTTCAACTCCAGACTATTTGTGCATTCAATATGAACCATTAGAAGCCACATGCTAAAATTTCAACCCTATCTAACTTCATTTGCTATTTTTCATGCATTTAATGAATTGTTTTGAGCTAAATGACCCTGAAATTAAAAAGCACCACAAATGAACTCTGAAAAGGTTGAAACTTGGCATGGTATCATCATTTCACCCACATAGCATGTGATAAAAAGTTGAGAGGGTTACGGCAAAAACTGCATGCACTTCGTGTACAAAATGGACAATCTCTTTCGAAGTATCAGGGTTTCGGAGGAAAACTCGTGTGTTACAAAAGGATTTCAATTTTTTTAACTTGTTTCAACTCCAGACTTTTTGTGCATTCAATATGAACCATTAGAAGCCACATCCTAAAATTTCAACCCTATCTAACGTCATTTGCTATTTTTCATGCATTTAATGAATTGTTTTGAGCTAAATGACCCTGAAATTAAAAAGCACCACAAATGAACTCTGAAAAGGTTGAAACTTGGTATGGTATCATCATTTCACCCACATAACATGTGCTAAAAAGTTGAGAGGGTTACGGCAAAAACTGGGTGCACTTCGTGTACAAAAAGGACAATCTCTTTCGAAGTATGAGGGTATCGGACGAAAAATCGTGTGTTACAAAAGGATTTCAATTTTTTAAACTTATTCCAACTCCAGACTTTTTGTGCATTCAATATGAACCATTAGAAGCCACATCCTAAAATTTCAACCCTATCTAACTTCATTTGCTATTTTTCATGCATTTAATGAATTGTTTTGAGCTAAATGACCCTGAAATTAAAAAGCACCACAAATGAACTCTGAAAAGGTTGAAACTTGGCATGGTATCATCATTTCACCCACATAGCATGTGATAAAAAGTTGAGAGGGTTACGGCAAAAACTGCATGCACTTCGTGTACAAAATGGACAATCTCTTTCGAAGTATCAGGGTTTCGGAGGAAAACTCGTGTGTTACAAAAGGATTTCAATTTTTTTAACTTGTTTCAACTCCAGACTTTTTGTGCATTCAATATGAACCATTAGAAGCCACATCCTAAAATTTCAACCCTATCTAACGTCATTTGCTATTTTTCATGCATTTAATGAATTGTTTTGAGCTAAATGACCCTGAAATTAAAAAGCACCACAAATGAACTCTGAAAAGGTTGAAACTTGGCATGGTATCATCATTTCACCCACATAGCATGTGATAAAAAGTTGAGAGGGTTACGGCAAAAACTGCATGCACTTCGTGTACAAAATGGACAATCTCTTTCGAAGTATCAGGGTTTCGGAGGAAAACTCGTGTGTTACAAAAGGATTTCAATTTTTTTAACTTGTTTCAACTCCAGACTTTTTGTGCATTCAATATGAACCATTAGAAGCCACATCCTAAAATTTCAACCCTATCTAACGTCATTTGCTATTTTTCATGCATTTAATGAATTGTTTTGAGCTAAATGACCCTGAAATTAAAAAGCACCACAAATGAACTCTGAAAAGGTTGAAACTTGGTATGGTATCATCATTTCACCCACATAACATGTGCTAAAAAGTTGAGAGGGTTACGGCAAAAACTGGGTGCACTTCGTGTACAAAATGGACAATCTCTTTCGAAGTATCAGGGTATCGGACGAAAAATCGTGTGTTACAAAAGGATTTCAATTTTTTAAGCTTATTTCAACTCCAGACTTTTTGTGCATTCAATATGAACCATTAGAAGCCACATCCTAAAATTTCAACCCTATCTAACTTCATTTGCTATTTTTCATGCATTTAATGAATTGTTTTGAGCTAAATGACCCTGAAATTAAAAAGCACCACAAATGAACTCTGAAAAGGTTGAAACTTGGCATGGTATCATCATTTCACCCACATAACATGTGCTAAAAAGTTGAGAGGGTTACGGCAAAAACTGGGTGCACTTCGTGTACAAAAAGGACAATCTCTTTCGAAGTATGAGGGTATCGGACGAAAACTCGTGTGTTACAAAAGGATTTCAATTTTTTAAACTTATTTCAACTCCAGACTATTTGTGCATTCAATATGAACCATTAGAAGCCACATGCTAAAATTTCAACCCTATCTAACTTCATTTGCTATTTTTCATGCATTTAATGAATTGTTTTGAGCTAAATGACCCTGAAATTAAAAAGCACCACAAATGAACTCTGAAAAGGTTGAAACTTGGCATGGTATCATCATTTCACCCACATAGCATGTGATAAAAAGTTGAGAGGGTTACGGCAAAAACTGCATGCACTTCGTGTACAAAATGGACAATCTCTTTCGAAGTATCAGGGTTTCGGAGGAAAACTCGTGTGTTACAAAAGGATTTCAATTTTTTTAACTTGTTTCAACTCCAGACTTTTTGTGCATTCAATATGAACCATTAGAAGCCACATCCTAAAATTTCAACCCTATCTAACTTCATTTGCTATTTTTCATGCATTTAATGAATTGTTTTGAGCTAAATGACCCTGAAATTAAAAAGCACCACAAATGAACTCTGAAAAGGTTGAAACTTGGCATGGTATCATCATTTCACCCACATAGCATGTGCTAAAAAGTTGAGAGGGTTACGGCAAAAACTGGGTGCACTTCGTGTACAAAAAGGACAATCTCTTTCGAAGTATGAGGGTATCGGACGAAAAATCGTGTGTTACAAAAGGATTTCAATTTTTTAAACTTATTCCAACTCCAGACTTTTTGTGCATTCAATATGAACCATTAGAAGCCACATCCTAAAATTTCAACCCTATCTAACTTCATTTGCTATTTTTCATGCATTTAATGAATTGTTTTGAGCTAAATGACCCTGAAATTAAAAAGCACCACAAATGAACTCTGAAAAGGTTGAAACTTGGCATGGTATCATCATTTCACCCACATAGCATGTGATAAAAAGTTGAGAGGGTTACGGCAAAAACTGCATGCACTTCGTGTACAAAATGGACAATCTCTTTCGAAGTATCAGGGTTTCGGAGGAAAACTCGTGTGTTACAAAAGGATTTCAATTTTTTTAACTTGTTTCAACTCCAGACTTTTTGTGCATTCAATATGAACCATTAGAAGCCACATCCTAAAATTTCAACCCTATCTAACGTCATTTGCTATTTTTCATGCATTTAATGAATTGTTTTGAGCTAAATGACCCTGAAATTAAAAAGCACCACAAATGAACTCTGAAAAGGTTGAAACTTGGCATGGTATCATCATTTCACCCACATAGCATGTGATAAAAAGTTGAGAGGGTTACGGCAAAAACTGCATGCACTTCGTGTACAAAATGGACAATCTCTTTCGAAGTATCAGGGTTTCGGAGGAAAACTCGTGTGTTACAAAAGGATTTCAATTTTTTTAACTTGTTTCAACTCCAGACTTTTTGTGCATTCAATATGAACCATTAGAAGCCACATCCTAAAATTTCAACCCTATCTAACGTCATTTGCTATTTTTCATGCATTTAATGAATTGTTTTGAGCTAAATGACCCTGAAATTAAAAAGCACCACAAATGAACTCTGAAAAGGTTGAAACTTGGTATGGTATCATCATTTCACCCACATAACATGTGCTAAAAAGTTGAGAGGGTTACGGCAAAAACTGGGTGCACTTCGTGTACAAAATGGACAATCTCTTTCGAAGTATCAGGGTATCGGACGAAAAATCGTGTGTTACAAAAGGATTTCAATTTTTTAAGCTTATTTCAACTCCAGACTTTTTGTGCATTCAATATGAACCATTAGAAGCCACATCCTAAAATTTCAACCCTATCTAACTTCATTTGCTATTTTTCATGCATTTAATGAATTGTTTTGAGCTAAATGACCCTGAAATTAAAAAGCACCACAAATGAACTCTGAAAAGGTTGAAACTTGGCATGGTATCATCATTTCACCCACATAACATGTGCTAAAAAGTTGAGAGGGTTACGGCAAAAACTGGGTGCACTTCGTGTACAAAAAGGACAATCTCTTTCGAAGTATGAGGGTATCGGACGAAAACTCGTGTGTTACAAAAGGATTTCAATTTTTTAAACTTATTTCAACTCCAGACTATTTGTGCATTCAATATGAACCATTAGAAGCCACATGCTAAAATTTCAACCCTATCTAACTTCATTTGCTATTTTTCATGCATTTAATGAATTGTTTTGAGCTAAATGACCCTGAAATTAAAAAGCACCACAAATGAACTCTGAAAAGGTTGAAACTTGGCATGGTATCATCATTTCACCCACATAGCATGTGATAAAAAGTTGAGAGGGTTACGGCAAAAACTGCATGCACTTCGTGTACAAAATGGACAATCTCTTTCGAAGTATCAGGGTTTCGGAGGAAAACTCGTGTGTTACAAAAGGATTTCAATTTTTTTAACTTGTTTCAACTCCAGACTTTTTGTGCATTCAATATGAACCATTAGAAGCCACATCCTAAAATTTCAACCCTATCTAACGTCATTTGCTATTTTTCATGCATTTAATGAATTGTTTTGAGCTAAATGACCCTGAAATTAAAAAGCACCACAAATGAACTCTGAAAAGGTTGAAACTTGGTATGGTATCATCATTTCACCCACATAACATGTGCTAAAAAGTTGAGAGGGTTACAGCAAAAACTGGGTGCACTTCGTGTACAAAAAGGACAATCTCTTTCGAAGTATGAGGGTATCGGACGAAAAATCGTGTGTTACAAAAGGATTTCAATTTTTTAAACTTATTTCAACTCCAGACTTTTTGTGCATTCAATATGAACCATTAGAAGCCACATCCTAAAATTTCAACCCTATCTAACTTCATTTGCTATTTTTCATGCATTTAATGAATTGTTTTGAGCTAAATGACCCTGAAATTAAAAAGCACCACAAATGAACTCTGAAAAGGTTGAAACTTGGCATGGTATCATCATTTCACCCACATAGCATGTGATAAAAAGTTGAGAGGGTTACGGCAAAAACTGAATGCACTTCGTGTACAAAATGGACAATCTCTTTCGAAGTATCAGGGTTTCGGAGGAAAACTCGTGTGTTACAAAAGGATTTCAATTTTTTTAACTTATTTCAACTCCAGACTTTTTGTGCATTCAATATGAACCATTAGAAGCCACATCCTAAAATTTCAACCCTATCTAACTTGATTTGCTATTTTTCATGCATTTAATGAATTGTTTTGAGCTAAATGACCCTGAAATTAAAAAGCACCACAAATGAACTCTGAAAAGGTTGAAACTTGGCATGGTATCACCATTTCACCCACATAGCATGTGATAAAAAGTTGAGAGGGTTACGGCAAAAACTGCATGCACTTCGTGTACAAAATGGACAATCTCTTTCGAAGTATCAGGGTTTCGGAGGAAAACTCGTGTGTTACAAAAGGATTTCAATTTTTTTAACTTGTTTCAACTCCAGACTTTTTGTGCATTCAATATGAACCATTAGAAGCCACATCCTAAAATTTCAACCCTATCTAACGTCATTTGCTATTTTTCATGCATTTAATGAATTGTTTTGAGCTAAATGACCCTGAAATTAAAAAGCACCACAAATGAACTCTGAAAAGGTTGAAACTTGGTATGGTATCATCATTTCACCCACATAACATGTGCTAAAAAGTTGAGACGGTTACGGCAAAAACTGGGTGCACTTCGTGTACAAAAAGGACAATCTCTTTCGAAGTATGAGGGTATCGGACGAAAAATCGTGTGTTACAAAAGGATTTCAATTTTTTAAACTTATTTCAACTCCAAACTTTTTGTGCATTCAATATGAACCATTAGAAGCCACATCCTAAAATTTCAACCCTATCTAACTTCATTTGCTATTTTTCATGCATTTAATGAATTGTTTTGAGCTAAATGACCCTGAAATTAAAAAGCACCACAAATGAACTCTGAAAAGGTTGAAACTTGGCATGGTATCATCATTTCACCCACATAGCATGTGATAAAAAGTCGAGAGGGTTACGGCAAAAACTGCATGCACTTCGTGTACAAAATGGACAATCTCTTTCGAAGTATCAGGGTATCGGACGAAAACTCGTGTGTTACAAAAGGATTTCAATTTTTTTAACATATTTCAACTCCAGACTTTTTGTGCATTCAATATGAACCATTAGAAGCCACATGCTAAAATTTCAACCCTATCTAACGTCATTTGCTATTTTTCATGCATTTAATGAATTGTTTCGAGCTAAATGACCCTGAAATTAAAAAGCACCACAAATGAACTCTGAAAAGGTTGAAACTTGGCATGGTATCATCATTTCACCCACATAGCATGTGATAAAAAGTTGAGAGGGTTACGGCAAAAACTGGATGCACTTCGTGTACAAAATGGACAATCTCTTTCGAAGTATGAGGGTTTCGGACGAAAACTCGTGTGTTACAAAAGGATTTCATTTTTTTAACTTATTTCAACTCCAGACTTTTTGTGCATTCAATATGAACCATTAGAAGCCACATCCTAAAATTTCAACGCTATCTAACTTCATTTGCTATTTTTCATGCATTTAATGAATTGTTTTTAGCTAAATGACCCTGAAATTAAAAAGCACCACAAATGAACTCTGAAAAGGTTGAAACTTGGTATGGTATCATCATTTCACCCACATAACATGTGCTAAAAAGTTGAGAGGGTTACGGCAAAAACTGGGTGCACTTCGTGTACAAAATGGACAATCTCTTTCGAAGTATGAGGGTATCGGACGAAAACTCGTGTGTTACAAAAGGATTTCAATTTTTTAAACTTATTTCAACTCCAGACTATTTGTGCATTCAATATGAACCATTAGAAGCCACATGCTAAAATTTCAACCCTATCTAACTTCATTTGCTATTTTTCATGCATTTAATGAATTGTTTTGAGCTAAATGACCCTGAAATTCAAAAGCACCACAAATGAACTCTGAAAAGGTTGAAACTTGGCATGGTATCATCATTTCACCCACATAGCATGTGATAAAAAGTTTAGAGGGTTACGGCAAAAACTGCATGCACTTCGTGTACAAAATGGACAATCTCTTTCGAAGTATCAGGGTTTCGGAGGAAAACTCGTGTGTTACAAAAGGATTTCAATTTTTTTAACTTGTTTCAACTCCAGACTTTTTGTGCATTCAATATGAACCATTAGAAGCCACATCCTAAAATTTCAACCCTATCTAACGTCATTTGCTATTTTTCATGCATTTAATGAATTGTTTTGAGCTAAATGACCCTGAAATTAAAAAGCACCACAAATGAACTCTGAAAAGGTTGAAACTTGGTATGGTATCATCATTTCACCCACATAACATGTGCTAAAAAGTTGAGAGGGTTACGGCAAAAACTGGGTGCACTTCGTGTACAAAAAGGACAATCTCTTTCGAAGTATGAGGGTATCGGACGAAAAATCGTGTGTTACAAAAGGATTTCAATTTTTTAAACTTATTTCAACTCCAGACTTTTTGTGCATTCAATATGAACCATTAGAAGCCACATCCTAAAATTTCAACCCTATCTAACTTCATTTGCTATTTTTCATGCATTTAATGAATTGTTTTGAGCTAAATGACCCTGAAATTAAAAAGCACCACAAATGAACTCTGAAAAGGTTGAAACTTGGCATGGTATCATCATTTCACCCCCATAGCATGTGATAAAAAGTTGAGAGGGTTACGGAAAAAACTGCATGCACTTCGTGTACAAAATGGACAATCTCTTTCGAAGTATCAGGGTTTCGGAGGAAAACTCGTGTGTTACAAAAGGATTTCAATTTTTTTAACTTGTTTCAACTCCAGACTTTTTGTGCATTCAATATGAACCATAAGAAGCCACATCCTAAAATTTCAACCCTATCTAACGTCATTTGCTATTTTTCATGCATTTAATGAATTGTTTTGAGCTAAATGACCCTGAAATTAAAAAGCACCACAAATGAACTCTGAAAAGGTTGAAACTTGGTATGGTATCATCATTTCACCCACATAACATGTGCTAAAAAGTTGAGAGGGTTACGGCAAAAACTGGGTGCACTTCGTGTACAAAAAGGACAATCTCTTTCGAAGTATGAAGGTATCGGACGAAAAATCGTGTGTTACAAAAGGATTTCAATTTTTTAAACTTATTTCAACTCCAGACTTTTTGTGCATTCAATATGAACCATTAGAAGCCACATCCTAAAATTTCAACCCTATCTAACTTCATTTGCTATTTTTCATGCATTTAATGAATTGTTTTGAGCTAAATGACCCTGAAATTAAAAAGCACCACAAATGAACTCTGAAAAGGTTGAAACTTGGCATGGTATCATCATTTCACCCACATAGCATGTGATAAAAAGTTGAGAGGGTTACGGAAAAAACTGCATGCACTTCGTGTACAAAATGGACAATCTCTTTCGAAGTATCAGGGTTTCGGAGGAAAACTCGTGTGTTACAAAAGGATTTCAATTTTTTTAACTTATTTCAACTCCAGACTTTTTGTGCATTCAATATGAACCATTAGAAACCACATCCTAAAATTTCAACCCTATCTAACTTCATTTGCTATTTTTCATGCATTTAATGAATTGTTTTGAGCTAAATGACCCTGAAATTAAAAAGCACCACAAATGAACTCTGAAAAAGTTGAAACTTGGCATGGTATCATCATTTCACCCACATAGCATGTGATAAAAAGTTGAGAGGGTTACGGCAAAAACTGCATGCACTTCGTGTACAAAATGGACAATCTCTTTCGAAGTATGAGGGTTTCGGAGGAAAACTCGTGTGTTACAAAAGGATTTCAATTTTTTTAACTTGTTTCAACTCCAGACTTTTTGTGCATTCAATATGAACCATTAGAAGCCACATCCTAAAATTTCAACCCTATCTAACGTCATTTGCTATTTTTCATGCATTTAATGAATTGTTTTGAGCTAAATGACCCTGAAATTAAAAAGCACCACAAATGAACTCTGAAAAGGTTGAAACTTGGTATGGTATCATCATTTCACCCACATAACATGTGCTAAAAAGTTGAGAGGGTTACGGCAAAAACTGGGTGCACTTCGTGTACAAAAAGGACAATCTCTTTCGAAGTATGAGGGTATCGGACGAAAAATCGTGTGTTACAAAAGGATTTCAATTTTTTAAACTTATTCCAACTCCAGACTTTTTGTGCATTCAATATGAACCATTAGAAGCCACATCCTAAAATTTCAACCCTATCTAACTTCATTTGCTATTTTTCATGCATTTAATGAATTGTTTTGAGCTAAATGACCCTGAAATTAAAAAGCACCACAAATGAACTCTGAAAAGGTTGAAACTTGGCATGGTATCATCATTTCACCCACATAGCATGTGATAAAAAGTTGAGAGGGTTACGGCAAAAACTGCATGCACTTCGTGTACAAAATGGACAATCTCTTTCGAAGTATCAGGGTTTCGGAGGAAAACTCGTGTGTTACAAAAGGATTTCAATTTTTTTAACTTGTTTCAACTCCAGACTTTTTGTGCATTCAATATGAACCATTAGAAGCCACATCCTAAAATTTCAACCCTATCTAACGTCATTTGCTATTTTTCATGCATTTAATGAATTGTTTTGAGCTAAATGACCCTGAAATTAAAAAGCACCACAAATGAACTCTGAAAAGGTTGAAACTTGGCATGGTATCATCATTTCACCCACATAGCATGTGATAAAAAGTTGAGAGGGTTACGGCAAAAACTGCATGCACTTCGTGTACAAAATGGACAATCTCTTTCGAAGTATCAGGGTTTCGGAGGAAAACTCGTGTGTTACAAAAGGATTTCAATTTTTTTAACTTGTTTCAACTCCAGACTTTTTGTGCATTCAATATGAACCATTAGAAGCCACATCCTAAAATTTCAACCCTATCTAACGTCATTTGCTATTTTTCATGCATTTAATGAATTGTTTTGAGCTAAATGACCCTGAAATTAAAAAGCACCACAAATGAACTCTGAAAAGGTTGAAACTTGGTATGGTATCATCATTTCACCCACATAACATGTGCTAAAAAGTTGAGAGGGTTACGGCAAAAACTGGGTGCACTTCGTGTACAAAATGGACAATCTCTTTCGAAGTATCAGGGTATCGGACGAAAAATCGTGTGTTACAAAAGGATTTCAATTTTTTAAGCTTATTTCAACTCCAGACTTTTTGTGCATTCAATATGAACCATTAGAAGCCACATCCTAAAATTTCAACCCTATCTAACTTCATTTGCTATTTTTCATGCATTTAATGAATTGTTTTGAGCTAAATGACCCTGAAATTAAAAAGCACCACAAATGAACTCTGAAAAGGTTGAAACTTGGCATGGTATCATCATTTCACCCACATAACATGTGCTAAAAAGTTGAGAGGGTTACGGCAAAAACTGGGTGCACTTCGTGTACAAAAAGGACAATCTCTTTCGAAGTATGAGGGTATCGGACGAAAACTCGTGTGTTACAAAAGGATTTCAATTTTTTAAACTTATTTCAACTCCAGACTATTTGTGCATTCAATATGAACCATTAGAAGCCACATGCTAAAATTTCAACCCTATCTAACTTCATTTGCTATTTTTCATGCATTTAATGAATTGTTTTGAGCTAAATGACCCTGAAATTAAAAAGCACCACAAATGAACTCTGAAAAGGTTGAAACTTGGCATGGTATCATCATTTCACCCACATAGCATGTGATAAAAAGTTGAGAGGGTTACGGCAAAAACTGCATGCACTTCGTGTACAAAATGGACAATCTCTTTCGAAGTATCAGGGTTTCGGAGGAAAACTCGTGTGTTACAAAAGGATTTCAATTTTTTTAACTTGTTTCAACTCCAGACTTTTTGTGCATTCAATATGAACCATTAGAAGCCACATCCTAAAATTTCAACCCTATCTAACGTCATTTGCTATTTTTCATGCATTTAATGAATTGTTTTGAGCTAAATGACCCTGAAATTAAAAAGCACCACAAATGAACTCTGAAAAGGTTGAAACTTGGCATGGTATCATCATTTCACCCACATAGCATGTGATAAAAAGTTGAGAGGGTTACGGCAAAAACTGCATGCACTTCGTGTACAAAATGGACAATCTCTTTCGAAGTATCAGGGTTTCGGAGGAAAACTCGTGTGTTACAAAAGGATTTCAATTTTTTTAACTTGTTTCAACTCCAGACTTTTTGTGCATTCAATATGAACCATTAGAAGCCACATCCTAAAATTTCAACCCTATCTAACGTCATTTGCTATTTTTCATGCATTTAATGAATTGTTTTGAGCTAAATGACCCTGAAATTAAAAAGCACCACAAATGAACTCTGAAAAGGTTGAAACTTGGTATGGTATCATCATTTCACCCACATAACATGTGCTAAAAAGTTGAGAGGGTTACGGCAAAAACTGGGTGCACTTCGTGTACAAAATGGACAATCTCTTTCGAAGTATCAGGGTATCGGACGAAAAATCGTGTGTTACAAAAGGATTTCAATTTTTTAAGCTTATTTCAACTCCAGACTTTTTGTGCATTCAATATGAACCATTAGAAGCCACATCCTAAAATTTCAACCCTATCTAACTTCATTTGCTATTTTTCATGCATTTAATGAATTGTTTTGAGCTAAATGACCCTGAAATTAAAAAGCACCACAAATGAACTCTGAAAAGGTTGAAACTTGGCATGGTATCATCATTTCACCCACATAACATGTGCTAAAAAGTTGAGAGGGTTACGGCAAAAACTGGGTGCACTTCGTGTACAAAAAGGACAATCTCTTTCGAAGTATGAGGGTATCGGACGAAAACTCGTGTGTTACAAAAGGATTTCAATTTTTTAAACTTATTTCAACTCCAGACTATTTGTGCATTCAATATGAACCATTAGAAGCCACATGCTAAAATTTCAACCCTATCTAACTTCATTTGCTATTTTTCATGCATTTAATGAATTGTTTTGAGCTAAATGACCCTGAAATTAAAAAGCACCACAAATGAACTCTGAAAAGGTTGAAACTTGGCATGGTATCATCATTTCACCCACATAGCATGTGATAAAAAGTTGAGAGGGTTACGGCAAAAACTGCATGCACTTCGTGTACAAAATGGACAATCTCTTTCGAAGTATCAGGGTTTCGGAGGAAAACTCGTGTGTTACAAAAGGATTTCAATTTTTTTAACTTGTTTCAACTCCAGACTTTTTGTGCATTCAATATGAACCATTAGAAGCCACATCCTAAAATTTCAACCCTATCTAACGTCATTTGCTATTTTTCATGCATTTAATGAATTGTTTTGAGCTAAATGACCCTGAAATTAAAAAGCACCACAAATGAACTCTGAAAAGGTTGAAACTTGGTATGGTATCATCATTTCACCCACATAACATGTGCTAAAAAGTTGAGAGGGTTACGGCAAAAACTGGGTGCACTTCGTGTACAAAAAGGACAATCTCTTTCGAAGTATGAGGGTATCGGACGAAAAATCGTGTGTTACAAAAGGATTTCAATTTTTTAAACTTATTTCAACTCCAGACTTTTTGTGCATTCAATATGAACCATTAGAAGCCACATCCTAAAATTTCAACCCTATCTAACTTCATTTGCTATTTTTCATGCATTTAATGAATTGTTTTGAGCTAAATGACCCTGAAATTAAAAAGCACCACAAATGAACTCTGAAAAGGTTGAAACTTGGCATGGTATCATCATTTCACCCACATAGCATGTGATAAAAAGTTGAGAGGGTTACGGCAAAAACTGCATGCACTTCGTGTACAAAATGGACAATCTCTTTCGAAGTATCAGGGTTTCGGAGGAAAACTCGTGTGTTACAAAAGGATTTCAATTTTTTTAACTTGTTTCAACTCCAGACTTTTTGTGCATTCAATATGAACCATTAGAAGCCACATCCTAAAATTTCAACCCTATCTAACGTCATTTGCTATTTTTCATGCATTTAATGAATTGTTTTGAGCTAAATGACCCTGAAATTAAAAAGCACCACAAATGAACTCTGAAAAGGTTGAAACTTGGTATGGTATCATCATTTCACCCACATAACATGTGCTAAAAAGTTGAGAGGGTTACGGCAAAAACTGGGTGCACTTCGTGTACAAAAAGGACAATCTCTTTCGAAGTATGAGGGTATCGGACGAAAAATCGTGTGTTACAAAAGGATTTCAATTTTTTAAGCTTATTTCAACTCCAGACTTTTTGTGCATTCAATATGAACCATTAGAAGCCACATCCTAAAATTTCAACCCTATCTAACTTCATTTGCTATTTTTCATGCATTTAATGAATTGTTTTGAGCTAAATGACCCTGAAATTAAAAAGCACCACAAATGAACTCTGAAAAGGTTGAAACTTGGCATGGTATCATCATTTCACCCACATAGCATGTGATAAAAAGTTGAGAGGGTTACGGCAAAAACTGCATGCACTTCGTGTACAAAATGGACAATCTCTTTCGAAGTATCAGGGTTTCGGAGGAAAACTCGTGTGTTACAAAAGGATTTCAATTTTTTTAACTTGTTTCAACTCCAGACTTTTTGTGCATTCAATATGAACCATTATAAGCCACATCCTAAAATTTCAACCCTATCTAACGTCATTTGCTATTTTTCATGCATTTAATGAATTGTTTTGAGCTAAATGACCCTGAAATTAAAAAGCACCACAAATGAACTCTGAAAAGGTTGAAACTTGGTATGGTATCATCATTTCACCCACATAACATGTGCTAAAAAGTTGAGAGGGTTACGGCAAAAACTGGGTGCACTTCGTGTACAAAAAGGACAATCTCTTTCGAAGTATGAGGGTATCGGACGAAAAATCGTGTGTTACAAAAGGATTTCAATTTTTTAAACTTATTTCAACTCCAGACTTTTTGTGCATTCAATATGAACCATTAGAAGCCACATCCTAAAATTTCAACCCTATCTAACTTCATTTGCTATTTTTCAGGCATTTAATGAATTGTTTTGAGCTAAATGACCCTGAAATTAAAAAGCACCACAAATGAACTCTGAAAAGGTTGAAACTTGGCATGGTATCATCATTTCACCCACATAGCATGTGATAAAAAGTTGAGAGGGTTACGGCAAAAACTGCATGCACTTCGTGTACAAAATGGACAATCTCTTTCGAAGTATCAGGGTTTCGGAGGAAAACTCGTGTGTTACAAAAGGATTTCAATTTTTTAACTTATTTCAACTCCAGACTTTTTGTGCATTCAATATGAACCATTAGAAGCCACATCCTAAAATTTCAACCCTATCTAACTTCATTTGCTATTTTTCATGCATTTAATGAATTGTTTTGAGCTAAATGACCCTGAAATTAAAAAGCACCACAAATGAACTCTGAAAAGGTTGAAACTTGGCATGGTATCATCATTTCACCCACATAGCATGTGATAAAAAGTTGAGAGGGTTACGGCAAAAACTGCATGCACTTCGTGTACAAAATGGACAATCTCTTTCGAAGTATCAGGGTTTCGGAGGAAAACTCGTGTGTTACAAAAGGATTTCAATTTTTTTAACTTGTTTCAACTCCAGACTTTTTGTGCATTCAATATGAACCATTAGAAGCCACATCCTAAAATTTCAACCCTATCTAACGTCATTTGCTATTTTTCATGCATTTAATGAATTGTTTTGAGCTAAATGACCCTGAAATTAAAAAGCACCACAAATGAACTCTGAAAAGGTTGAAACTTGGTATGGTATCATCATTTCACCCACATAACATGTGCTAAAAAGTTGAGAGGGTTACAGCAAAAACTGGGTGCACTTCGTGTACAAAAAGGACAATCTCTTTCGAAGTATGAGGGTATCGGACGAAAAATCGTGTGTTACAAAAGGATTTCAATTTTTTAAACTTATTTCAACTCCAGACTTTTTGTGCATTCAATATGAACCATTAGAAGCCACATCCTAAAATTTCAACCCTATCTAACTTCATTTGCTATTTTTCATGCATTTAATGAATTGTTTTGAGCTAAATGACCCTGAAATTAAAAAGCACCACAAATGAACTCTGAAAAGGTTGAAACTTGGCATGGTATCATCATTTCACCCACATAGCATGTGATAAAAAGTTGAGAGGGTTACGGCAAAAACTGCATGCACTTCGTGTACAAAATGGACAATCTCTTTCGAAGTATCAGGGTTTCGGAGGAAAACTCGTGTGTTACAAAAGGATTTCAATTTTTTTAACTTATTTCAACTCCAGACTTTTTGTGCATTCAATATGAACCATTAGAAGCCACATCCTAAAATTTCAACCCTATCTAACTTCATTTGCTATTTTTCATGCATTTAATGAATTGTTTTGAGCTAAATGACCCTGAAATTAAAAAGCACCACAAATGAACTCTGAAAAGGTTGAAACTTGGCATGGTATCATCATTTCACCCACATAGCATGTGATAAAAAGTTGAGAGGGTTACGGCAAAAACTGCATGCACTTCGTGTACAAAATGGACAATCTCTTTCGAAGTATCAGGGTTTCGGAGGAAAACTCGTGTGTTACAAAAGGATTTCAATTTTTTTAACTTGTTTCAACTCCAGACTTTTTGTGCATTCAATATGAACCATTAGAAGCCACATCCTAAAATTTCAACCCTATCTAACGTCATTTGCTATTTTTCATGCATTTAATGAATTGTTTTGAGCTAAATGACCCTGAAATTAAAAAGCACCACAAATGAACTCTGAAAAGGTTGAAACTTGGTATGGTATCATCATTTCACCCACATAACATGTGCTAAAAAGTTGAGAGGGTTACAGCAAAAACTGGGTGCACTTCGTGTACAAAAAGGACAATCTCTTTCGAAGTATGAGGGTATCGGACGAAAAATCGTGTGTTACAAAAGGATTTCAATTTTTTAAACTTATTTCAACTCCAGACTTTTTGTGCATTCAATATGAACCATTAGAAGCCACATCCTAAAATTTCAACCCTATCTAACTTCATTTGCTATTTTTCATGCATTTAATGAATTGTTTTGAGCTAAATGACCCTGAAATTAAAAAGCACCACAAATGAACTCTGAAAAGGTTGAAACTTGGCATGGTATCATCATTTCACCCACATAGCATGTGATAAAAAGTTGAGAGGGTTACGGCAAAAACTGCATGCACTTCGTGTACAAAATGGACAATCTCTTTCGAAGTATCAGGGTTTCGGAGGAAAACTCGTGTGTTACAAAAGGATTTCAATTTTTTTAACTTATTTCAACTCCAGACTTTTTGTGCATTCAATATGAACCATTAGAAGCCACATCCTAAAATTTCAACCCTATCTAACTTGATTTGCTATTTTTCATGCATTTAATGAATTGTTTTGAGCTAAATGACCCTGAAATTAAAAAGCACCACAAATGAACTCTGAAAAGGTTGAAACTTGGCATGGTATCACCATTTCACCCACATAGCATGTGATAAAAAGTTGAGAGGGTTACGGCAAAAACTGCATGCACTTCGTGTACAAAATGGACAATCTCTTTCGAAGTATCAGGGTTTCGGAGGAAAACTCGTGTGTTACAAAAGGATTTCAATTTTTTTAACTTGTTTCAACTCCAGACTTTTTGTGCATTCAATATGAACCATTAGAAGCCACATCCTAAAATTTCAACCCTATCTAACGTCATTTGCTATTTTTCATGCATTTAATGAATTGTTTTGAGCTAAATGACCCTGAAATTAAAAAGCACCACAAATGAACTCTGAAAAGGTTGAAACTTGGTATGGTATCATCATTTCACCCACATAACATGTGCTAAAAAGTTGAGACGGTTACGGCAAAAACTGGGTGCACTTCGTGTACAAAAAGGACAATCTCTTTCGAAGTATGAGGGTATCGGACGAAAAATCGTGTGTTACAAAAGGATTTCAATTTTTTAAACTTATTTCAACTCCAGACTTTTTGTGCATTCAATATGAACCATTAGAAGCCACATCCTAAAATTTCAACCCTATCTAACTTCATTTGCTATTTTTCATGCATTTAATGAATTGTTTTGAGCTAAATGACCCTGAAATTAAAAAGCACCACAAATGAACTCTGAAAAGGTTGAAACTTGGCATGGTATCATCATTTCACCCACATAGCATGTGATAAAAAGTCGAGAGGGTTACGGCAAAAACTGCATGCACTTCGTGTACAAAATGGACAATCTCTTTCGAAGTATCAGGGTATCGGACGAAAACTCGTGTGTTACAAAAGGATTTCAATTTTTTTAACATATTTCAACTCCAGACTTTTTGTGCATTCAATATGAACCATTAGAAGCCACATGCTAAAATTTCAACCCTATCTAACGTCATTTGCTATTTTTCATGCATTTAATGAATTGTTTCGAGCTAAATGACCCTGAAATTAAAAAGCACCACAAATGAACTCTGAAAAGGTTGAAACTTGGCATGGTATCATCATTTCACCCACATAGCATGTGATAAAAAGTTGAGAGGGTTACGGCAAAAACTGGATGCACTTCGTGTACAAAATGGACAATCTCTTTCGAAGTATGAGGGTTTCGGACGAAAACTCGTGTGTTACAAAAGGATTTCATTTTTTTAACTTATTTCAACTCCAGACTTTTTGTGCATTCAATATGAACCATTAGAAGCCACATCCTAAAATTTCAACGCTATCTAACTTCATTTGCTATTTTTCATGCATTTAATGAATTGTTTTTAGCTAAATGACCCTGAAATTAAAAAGCACCACAAATGAACTCTGAAAAGGTTGAAACTTGGTATGGTATCATCATTTCACCCACATAACATGTGCTAAAAAGTTGAGAGGGTTACGGCAAAAACTGGGTGCACTTCGTGTACAAAATGGACAATCTCTTTCGAAGTATGAGGGTATCGGACGAAAACTCGTGTGTTACAAAAGGATTTCAATTTTTTAAACTTATTTCAACTCCAGACTATTTGTGCATTCAATATGAACCATTAGAAGCCACATGCTAAAATTTCAACCCTATCTAACTTCATTTGCTATTTTTCATGCATTTAATGAATTGTTTTGAGCTAAATGACCCTGAAATTAAAAAGCACCACAAATGAACTCTGAAAAGGTTGAAACTTGGCATGGTATCATCATTTCACCCACATAGCATGTGATAAAAAGTTTAGAGGGTTACGGCAAAAACTGCATGCACTTCGTGTACAAAATGGACAATCTCTTTCGAAGTATCAGGGTTTCGGAGGAAAACTCGTGTGTTACAAAAGGATTTCAATTTTTTTAACTTGTTTCAACTCCAGACTTTTTGTGCATTCAATATGAACCATTAGAAGCCACATCCTAAAATTTCAACCCTATCTAACGTCATTTGCTATTTTTCATGCATTTAATGAATTGTTTTGAGCTAAATGACCCTGAAATTAAAAAGCACCACAAATGAACTCTGAAAAGGTTGAAACTTGGTATGGTATCATCATTTCACCCACATAACATGTGCTAAAAAGTTGAGAGGGTTACGGCAAAAACTGGGTGCACTTCGTGTCCAAAAAGGACAATCTCTTTCGAAGTATGAGGGTATCGGACGAAAAATCGTGTGTTACAAAAGGATTTCAATTTTTTAAACTTATTTCAACTCCAGACTTTTTGTGCATTCAATATGAACCATTAGAAGCCACATCCTAAAATTTCAACCCTATCTAACTTCATTTGCTATTTTTCATGCATTTAATGAATTGTTTTGAGCTAAATGACCCTGAAATTAAAAAGCACCACAAATGAACTCTGAAAAGGTTGAAACTTGGCATGGTATCATCATTTCACCCCCATAGCATGTGATAAAAAGTTGAGAGGGTTACGGAAAAAACTGCATGCACTTCGTGTACAAAATGGACAATCTCTTTCGAAGTATCAGGGTTTCGGAGGAAAACTCGTGTGTTACAAAAGGATTTCAATTTTTTTAACTTGTTTCAACTCCAGACTTTTTGTGCATTCAATATGAACCATAAGAAGCCACATCCTAAAATTTCAACCCTATCTAACGTCATTTGCTATTTTTCATGCATTTAATGAATTGTTTTGAGCTAAATGACCCTGAAATTAAAAAGCACCACAAATGAACTCTGAAAAGGTTGAAACTTGGTATGGTATCATCATTTCACCCACATAACATGTGCTAAAAAGTTGAGAGGGTTACGGCAAAAACTGGGTGCACTTCGTGTACAAAAAGGACAATCTCTTTCGAAGTATGAAGGTATCGGACGAAAAATCGTGTGTTACAAAAGGATTTCAATTTTTTAAACTTATTTCAACTCCAGACTTTTTGTGCATTCAATATGAACCATTAGAAGCCACATCCTAAAATTTCAACCCTATCTAACTTCATTTGCTATTTTTCATGCATTTAATGAATTGTTTTGAGCTAAATGACCCTGAAATTAAAAAGCACCACAAATGAACTCTGAAAAGGTTGAAACTTGGCATGGTATCATCATTTCACCCACATAGCATGTGATAAAAAGTTGAGAGGGTTACGGAAAAAACTGCATGCACTTCGTGTACAAAATGGACAATCTCTTTCGAAGTATCAGGGTTTCGGAGGAAAACTCGTGTGTTACAAAAGGATTTCAATTTTTTTAACTTATTTCAACTCCAGACTTTTTGTGCATTCAATATGAACCATTAGAAACCACATCCTAAAATTTCAACCCTATCTAACTTCATTTGCTATTTTTCATGCATTTAATGAATTGTTTTGAGCTAAATGACCCTGAAATTAAAAAGCACCACAAATGAACTCTGAAAAAGTTGAAACTTGGCATGGTATCATCATTTCACCCACATAGCATGTGATAAAAAGTTGAGAGGGTTACGGCAAAAACTGCATGCACTTCGTGTACAAAATGGACAATCTCTTTCGAAGTATGAGGGTTTCGGAGGAAAACTCGTGTGTTACAAAAGGATTTCAATTTTTTTAACTTGTTTCAACTCCAGACTTTTTGTGCATTCAATATGAACCATTAGAAGCCACATCCTAAAATTTCAACCCTATCTAACGTCATTTGCTATTTTTCATGCATTTAATGAATTGTTTTGAGCTAAATGACCCTGAAATTAAAAAGCACCACAAATGAACTCTGAAAAGGTTGAAACTTGGTATGGTATCATCATTTCACCCACATAACATGTGCTAAAAAGTTGAGAGGGTTACGGCAAAAACTGGGTGCACTTCGTGTACAAAAAGGACAATCTCTTTCGAAGTATGAGGGTATCGGACGAAAAATCGTGTGTTACAAAAGGATTTCAATTTTTTAAACTTATTTCAACTCCAGACTTTTTGTGCATTCAATATGAACCATTAGAAGCCACATCCTAAAATTTCAACCCTATCTAACTTCATTTGCTATTTTTCATGCATTTAATGAATTGTTTTGAGCTAAATGACCCTGAAATCAAAAAGCACCACAAATGAACTCTGAAAAGGTTGAAACTTGGCATGGTATCATCATTTCACCCACATAGCATGTGATAAAAAGTTGAGAGGGTTACGGCAAAAACTGGATGCACTTCGTGTACAAAATGGACAATCTCTTTCGAAGTATCAGGGTTTCGGACGAAAACTCGTGTGTTACAAAAGGATTTCAATTTTTTTAACTTATTTCAACTCCAGACTTTTTGTGCATTCAATATGAACCATTAGAAGCCACATCCTAAAATTTCAACCCTATCTAACGTCATTTGCTATTTTTCATGCATTTAATGAATTGTTTCGAGCTAAATGACCCTGAAATTAAAAAGCACCACAAATGAACTCTGAAAAGGTTGAAACTTGGCATGGTATCATCATTTCACCCACATAGCATGTGATAAAAAGTTGAGAGGGTTACGGCAAAAACTGGATGCACTTCGTGTACAAAATGGACAATCTCTTTCGAAGTATGAGGGTTTCAGACGAAAACTCGTGTGTTACAAAAGGATTTCATTTTTTAAACTTATTTCAACTCCAGACTATTTGTGCATTCAATATGAACCATTAGAAGCCACATGCTAAAATTTCAACCCTATCTAACTTCATTTGCTATTTTTCATGCATTTAATGAATTGTTTTGAGCTAAATGACCCTGAAATTAAAAAGCACCACAAATGAACTCTGAAAAGGTTGAAACTTGGCATGGTATCATCATTTCACCCACATAGCATGTGATAAAAAGTTGAGAGGGTAACGGCAAAAACTGCATGCACTTCGTGTACAAAATGGACAATCTCTTTCGAAGTATCAGGGTTTCGGAGGAAAACTCGTGTGTTACAAAAGGATTTCAATTTTTTTAACTTGTTTCAACTCCAGACTTTTTGTGCATTCAATATGAACCATTAGAAGCCACATCCTAAAATTTCAACCCTATCTAACGTCATTTGCTATTTTTCATGCATTTAATGAATTGTTTTGAGCTAAATGACCCTGAAATCAAAAAGCACCACAAATGAACTCTGAAAAGGTTGAAACTTGGCATGGTATCATCATTTCACCCACATAGCATGTGATAAAAAGTTGAGAGGGTTACGGCAAAAACTGCATGCACTTCGTGTACAAAATGGACAATCTCTTTCGAAGTATCAGGGTTTCGGAGGAAAACTCGTGTGTTACAAAAGGATTTCAATTTTTTAAACTTATTTCAACTCCAGACATTTTGTGCATTCAATATGAACCATTAGAAGCCACATCCTAAAATTTCAACCCTATCTAACTTCATTTGCTATTTTTCATGCATTTAATGAATTGTTTCGAGCTAAATGACCCTGAAATTAAAAAGCACCATAAATGAACTCTGAAAAGGTTGAAACTTGGCATGGTATCATCATTTTACCCACATAGCATGTGATAAAAAGTTGAGAGGGTTACGGAAAAACTGGATGCACTTCCTGTACCAAATGGACAATCTCTTTCGAAGTATCAGGGTTTCGGACGAAGACTCGTGTGTTACAAAAGGATTTCAATTTTTTGAACTTATTTCAACTCCAGAATTTTTGTGCGTTCAATATGAACCATTAGAAGCCACATCCTAAAATTTCAACCCTATCTAACTTCATTTGCTATTTTTCATGCATTTAATAAATTGTTTCGAGCTAAATGACCCTGAAATTAAAAAGCACCATAAATGAACTCTGAAAAGGTTGAAACTTGGCATGGTATCATCATTTCACCCACATAGCATGTGATAAAAAGTTGAGAGGGTTACGGCAAAAACTGGGTGCACTTCGTGTACAAAATGGACAATCTCTTTCGAAGTATGAGGGTATCGGACGAAAACTCGTGTGTTACAAAAGGATTTCATTTTTTTAACTTATTTCAACTCGAGACTTTTTGTGCATTCAATATGAACCATTAGAAGCCACATCCTAAAATTTCAACCCTATCTAACTTCATTTGCTATTTTTCATGCATTTAATGAATTGTTTTGAGCTAAATGACCCTGAAATTAAAAAGCACCACAAATGAACTTTGAAAAGGTTGAAACTTGGCATGGTATCATCATTTCACCCACATAGCATGTGATAAAAAGTTGAGAGGGTTACGGCAAAAACTGGATGCACTTCGTGTACAAAATGGACAATCTCTTTCGAAGTATGAGGGTTTCGGACGAAAACTCGTGTGTTACAAAAGGATTTTAATTTTTTTAACTTATTTCAACTCCAGACTTTTTGTGCAATCAATATGATCCATTAGAAGCCACATCCTAAAATTTCAACCCTATCTAACTTCATTTGCTATTTTTCATGCATTTAATGAATTGTTTTGAGCTAAATGACCCTGAAATCAAAAAGCACCACAAATGAACTCTGAAAAGGTTGAAACTTGGCATGGTATCATCATTTCACCCACATAGCATGTGATAAAAAGTTGAGAGGGTTACGGCAAAAACTGGATGCACTTCGTGTACAAAATGGACAATCTCTTTCGAAGTATGAGGGTTTCGAACGAAAACTCGTGTGTTACAAAAGGATTTCATTTTTTAACTTATTACAACTCCAGACTTTTTTTGCATTCAATATGAACCATTAGAAGCCACATCCTAAAATTTCAACGCTATCTAACTTCATTTGCTATTTTTCATGCATTTAATGAATTGTTTTGAGCTAAATGACCCTGAAATTAAAAAGCACCACAAATGAACTCTGAAAAGGTTGAAACTTGGCATGGTATCATCATTTCACCCACATAACATGTGCTAAAAAGTTGAGATCGTTACGGCAAAAACTGGATGCACTTCGTGTACCAAATGGACAATCTCTTTCGAAGTATCAGGGTTTCGGAGGAAGACTCGTTTGTTACAAAAGGATTTCAATTTTTTTAACTTATTTCAACTCCAGAATTTTTGTGCGTTCATTATGAACCATTAGAAGCCACATCCTAAAATTTCAACCCTATCTAACTTCATTTGCTATTTTTCATGCATTTAATGAATTGTTTTGAGCTAAATGACCCTGAAATTAAAAAGCACCACAAATGAACTCTGAAAAGGTTGAAACTTGGTATGGTATCATCATTTCACCCACATAGCATGTGATAAAAAGTTGAGAGGGTTACGGCAAAACGTGGATGCACTTCGTGTACAAAATGGACAATCTCTTTCGAAGTATGAGGGTTTCGGACGAAAACTCGTGTGTTACAAAAGGATTTCAATTTTTTTAACTTATTTCAACTCCAGACTTTTTGTGCGTTCAATATGAACCATTAGAATCCACATCCTAAAATTTCAACCCTATCTAACTTCATTTGCTATTTTTCATGCATTTAATGAATTGTTTTGAGCTAAATGACCCTGAAATTAAAAAGCACCACAAATGAACTCTGAATAGGTTGAAACTTGGCATGGTATCATCATTTTACCCACATAGCATGTGATAAAAAGTTGAGAGGGTTACGGAAAAACTGGATGCACTTCGTGTACAAAATGGACAATCTCTTTCGAAGTATCAGGGTTTCGGAGGAAAACTCGTGTGTTACAAAAGGCTTTCAATTTTTTAAACTTATTTCAACTCCAGACTTTTTGTGCATTCAATATGAACCATTAGAAGCCACATCCTAAAATTTCAAACCTATCTAACTTCATTTGCTATTTTTCATGTATTTAATGAATTGTTTTGAGCTAAATGACCCTGAAATTAAAAAGCACCACAAATGAACTCTGAAAAGGTTGAAACTTGGCATGGTATCATCATTTTACCCACATAGCATGTGATAAAAAGTTGAGAGGGTTACGGAAAAACTGGATGCACTTCCTGTACCAAATGGACAATCTCTTTCGAAGTATCAGGGTTTCGGACGAAGACTCGTGTGTTACAAAAGGATTTCAATTTTTTTAACTTATTTCAACTCCAGAATTTTTGTGCGTTCAATAGGAACCATTAGAAGCCACATCCTAAAATTTCAACCCTATCTAACTTCATTTGCTATTTTTCATGCATTTAATGAATTGTTTCGAGCTAAATGACCCTGAAATTAAAAAGCACCACAAATGAACTCTGAAAAGGTTGACACTTGGCATGGTATCATCATTTCACCCACATAGCATGTGATAAAAAGTTGAGAGGGTTACGGCAAAAACTGGGTGCACTTCGTGTACAAAATGGACAATCTCTTTCGAAGTAAGAGGGTATCGGACGAAAACTCGTGTGTTACAAAAGGATTTCATTTTTTAACTTATTTCAACTCCAGACTTTTTGTGCATTCAATATGAACCATTAGAAGCCACATCCTAAAATTTCAACCCTATCTAACTTCATTTGCTATATTTCATGCATTTAATGAATTGTTTTGAGCTAAATGACCCTGAAATTAAAAAGCACCACAAATGAACTTTGAAAAGGTTGAAACTTGGCATGGTATCATCATTTCACCCACATAGCATGTGATAAAAAGTTGAGAGGGTTACGGCAAAAACTGGATGCACTTCGTGTACAAAATGGACAATCTCTTTCGAAGTATGAGGGTTTCGGACGAAAACTCGTGTGTTACAAAAGGATTTCAATTTTTTTAACTTATTTCAACTCCAGACTTTTTGTGCGTTCAATATGATCCATTAGAAGCCACATCCTAAAATTTCAACCCTATCTAACTTCATTTGCTATTTTTCATGCATTTAATGAATTGTTTTGAGCTAAATGACCCTGAAATCAAAAAGCACCACAAATGAACTCTGAAAAGGTTGAAACTTGGCATGGTATCATCATTTCACCCACATAGCATGTGATAAAAAGTTGAGAGGATTACGGCAAAAAATGGATGCACTTCGTGTACAAAAAGGACAATCTCTTTCAAAGTATGAGGGTTTCAGACGAAAACTCGTGTGTTACAAAAGGATTTCATTTTTTAACTTATTACAACTCCAGACTTTTTGTGCATTCAATATGAACCATTAGAAGCCACATCCTAAAATTTCAACGCTATCTAACTTCATTTGCTATTTTTCATGCATTTAATGAATTGTTTTCAGCTAAATGACCCTGAAATTAAAAAGCACCACAAATGAACTCTGAAAAGGTTGAAACTTGGCATGGTATCATCATTTCACCCACATAACATGTGCTAAAAAGTTGAGATCGTTACGGCAAAAACTGGATGCACTTCGTGTACCAAATGGACAATCTCTTTCGAAGTATCAGGGTTTCGGAGGAAAACTCGTGTGTTACAAAAGGATTTCAATTTTTTTAACTTATTTCAACTCCAGAATTTTTGTGCGTTCAATATGAACCATTAGAAGCCACATCCTAAAATTTCAACCCTATCTAACTTCATTTGCTATTTTTCATGCATTTAATGAATTGTTTTGAGCTAAATGACCCTGAAATTAAAAAGCACCACAAATGAACTCTTAAAAGGTTGAAACTTGGTATGGTATCATCATTTCACCCACATAGCATGTGATAAAAAGTTGAGAGGGTTACGGCAAAACGTGGATGCACTTCGTGTACAAAATGGACAATCTCTTTCGAAGTATGAGGGTTTCGGACGAAAACTCGTGTGTTACAAAAGGATTTCAATTTTTTTAACTTATTTCAACTCCAGACTTTTTGTGCATTCAATATGAACCATTAGAAGCCACATCCTAAAATTTCAACCCTATCTAACTTCATTTGCTATTTTTCATGCATTTAATGAATTGTTTTGAGCTAAATGACCCTGAAATCAAAAAGCACCACAAATGAACTCTGAAAAGGTTGAAACTTGGCATGGTATCATCATTTCACCCACATAGCATGTGATAAAAAGTTGAGAGGGTTACGGCAAAAACTGCATGCACTTCGTGTACAAAATGGACAATCTCTTTCGAAGTATCAGGGTTTCGGAGGAAAACTCGTGTGTTACAAAAGGATTTCAATTTTTTAAACTTATTTCAACTCCAGACATTTTGTGCATTCAATATGAACCATTAGAAGCCACATCCTAAAATTTCAACCCTATCTAACTTCATTTGCTATTTTTCATGTATTTAATGAATTGTTTTGAGCTAAATGACCCTGAAATTAAAAAGCACCACAAATGAACTCTGAAAAGGTTGAAACTTGGCATGGTATCATCATTTTACCCACATAGCATGTGATAAAAAGTTGAGAGGGTTACGGAAAAACTGGATGCACTTCCTGTACCAAATGGACAATCTCTTTCGAAGTATCAGGGTTTCGGACGAAGACTCGTGTGTTACAAAAGGATTTCAATTTTTTGAACTTATTTCAACTCCAGAATTTTTGTGCGTTCAATATGAACCATTAGAAGCCACATCCTAAAATTTCAACCCTATCTAACTTCATTTGCTATTTTTCATGCATTTAATGAATTGTTTCGAGCTAAATGACCCTGAAATTAAAAAGCACCATAAATGAACTCTGAAAAGGTTGAAACTTGGCATGGTATCATCATTTCACCCACATAGCATGTGATAAAAAGTTGAGAGGGTTACGGCAAAAACTGGGTGCACTTCGTGTACAAAATGGACAATCTCTTTCGAAGTATGAGGGTATCGGACGAAAACTCGTGTGTTACAAAAGGATTTCATTTTTTTAACTTATTTCAACTCCAGACTTTTTGTGCATTCAATATGAACCATTAGAAGCCACATCCTAAAATTTCAACCCTATCTAACTTCATTTGCTATTTTTCATGCATTTAATGAATTGTTTTGAGCTAAATGACCCTGAAATTAAAAAGCACCACAAATGAACTTTGAAAAGGTTGAAACTTGGCATGGTATCATCATTTCACCCACATAGCATGTGATAAAAAGTTGAGAGGGTTACGGCAAAAACTGGATGCACTTCGTGTACAAAATGGACAATCTCTTTCGAAGTATGAGGGTTTCGGACAAAAACTCGTGTGTTACAAAAGGATTTTAATTTTTTTAACTTATTTCAACTCCAGACTTTTTGTGCAATCAATATGATCCATTAGAAGCCACATCCTAAAATTTCAACCCTATCTAACTTCATTTGCTATTTTTCATGCATTTAATGAATTGTTTTGAGCTAAATGACCCTGAAATCAAAAAGCACCACAAATGAACTCTGAAAAGGTTGAAACTTGGCATGGTATCATCATTTCACCCACATTGCATGTGATAAAAAGTTGAGAGGCTTACGGCAAAAAATGGATGCACTTCGTGTACAAAAAGGACAATCTCTTTCAAAGTATGAGGGTTTCGAACGAAAACTCGTGTGTTACAAAAGGATTTCATTTTTTAACTTATTACAACTCCAGACTTTTTGTGCATTCAATATGAACCATTAGAAGCCACATCCTAAAATTTCAACGCTATCTAACTTCATTTGCTATTTTTCATGCATTTAATGAATTGTTTTGAGCTAAATGACCCTGAAATTAAAAAGCACCACAAATTAACTCTGAAAAGGTTGAAACTTGGCATGGTATCATCATTTCACCCACATAACATGTGCTAAAAAGTTGAGATCGTTACGGCAAAAACTGGATGCACTTCGTGTACCAAATGGACAATCTCTTTCGAAGTATCAGGGTTTCGGAGGAAGACTCGTTTGTTACAAAAGGATTTCAATTTTTTTTACTTATTTCAACTCCAGAATTTTTGTGCGTTCAATATGAACCATTAGAAGCCACATCCTAAAATTTCAACCCTATCTAACTTCATTTGCTATTTTTCATGCATTTAATGAATTGTTTTGAGCTAAATGACCCTGAAATTAAAAAGCACCACAAATGAACTCTGAAAAGGTTGAAACTTGGTATGGTATCATCATTTCACCCACATAGCATGTGATAAAAAGTTGAGAGGGTTACGGCAAAACGTGGATGCACTTCGTGTACAAAATGGACAATCTCTTTCGAAGTATGAGGGTTTCGGACGAAAACTCGTGTGTTACAAAAGGATTTCAATTTTTTTAACTTATTTCAACTCCAGACTTTTTGTGCGTTCAATATGAACCATTAGAATCCACATCCTAAAATTTCAACCCTATCTAACTTCATTTGCTATTTTTCATGCATTTAATGAATTGTTTTGAGCTAAATGACCCTGAAATTAAAAAGCACCACAAATGAACTCTGAATAGGTTGAAACTTGGCATGGTATCATCATTTCACCCACATAGCATGTGATAAAAAGTTGAGAGGGTTACGGCAAAAACTGCATGCACTTCGTGTACAAAATGGACAATCTCTTTCGAAGTATCAGGGTTTCGGAGGAAAACTCGTGTGTTACAAAAGGATTTCAATTTTTTTAACTTATTTCAACTCCAGACTTTTTGTGCATTCAATATGAACCATTAGAAGCCACATCCTAAAATTTCAACCCTATCTAACTTCATTTGCTATTTTTCATGTATTTAATGAATTGTTTTGAGCTAAATGACGCTGAAATTAAAAAGCACCACAAATGAACTCTGAAAAGGTTGAAACTTGGCATGGTATCATCATTTCACCCACATAGCATGTGATAAAAAGTTGAGAGGGTTACGGCAAAAACTGGATGCACTTCCTGTACAAAATGGACAATCTCTTTCGTAGTATGAGGGTTTCGGACGAAAACTCCTGTGTTACAAAAGGATTTCAATTTTTTTAACTTATTTCAAGTCCAGACTTTTTGTGCGTTCAATATGAACCATTAGAAGCCACATCCTAAAATTTCACCCCTATCTAACTTCATTTGCTATTTTTCATGCATTTAATGAATTGTTTCGAGCTAAATGACCCTAAAATTAAAAAGCACCACAAATGAACTCTGAAAAGGTTGAAACTTGGCATGGTATCATCATTTCACCCACATAGCATGTGATAAAAAGTTGAGAGGGTTACGGCAAAAACTGCATGCACTTCGTGTACAAAATGGACAATCTCTTTCGAAGTCTGAGGGTTTCGGACGAAAACTCGTGTGTTACAAAAGGATTTCAATTTTTTTAACTTATTTCAACTCCAGACTTTTTGTGCATTCAATAGGTTCCATTAGAAGCCACATCCTAAAATTTCAACCCTATCTAACTTCATTTGCTATTTTTCATGCATTTAATGAATTGTTTTTAGCTAAATGACCCTGAAATTAAAAAGCACCACAAATAAACTCTGAAAAGGTTGAAACTTGGTATGGTATCATCATTTCACCCACATTACATGTGCTAAAAAGTTGAGAGGGTTACGGCAAAAACTGGGTGCACTTTGTGTACAAAATGGACAATCTCTTTCGAAGTATGAGGGTATCGGACGAAAACTCGTGTGTTACAAAAGGATTTCAATTTTTTAAACTTATTTCAACTCCAGACTTTTTGTGCATTCAATATGAACCATTAGAAGCCACATGCTAAAATTTCAACCCTATCTAACTTCATTTGCTATTTTTCATGCATTTAATGAATTGTTTTGAGCTAAATGACCCTGAAATTAAAAAGCACCACAAATTAACTCTGAAAAGGTTGAAACTTGGCATGGTATCATCATTTCACCGACATAGCATGTGATAAAAAGTTGAGAGGGTTACGGCAAAAACTGCATGCACTTCGTGTACAAAATGGACAATCTCTTTCGAAGTATCAGGGTTTCGGAGGAAAACTCGTGTGTTACAAAAGGATTTCAATTTTTTTAACTTGTTTCAACTCCAGACTTTTTGTGCATTCAATATGAACCATTAGAAGCCACATCCTAAAATTTCAACCCTATCTAACGTCATTTGCTATTTTTCATGCATTTAATGAATTGTTTTGAGCTAAATGACCCTGAAATTAAAAAGCACCACAAATGAACTCTGAAAAGGTTGAAACTTGGTATGGTATCATCATTTCACCCACATAACATGTGCTAAAAAGTTGAGAGGGTTACAGCAAAAACTGGGTGCACTTCGTGTACAAAAAGGACAATCTCTTTCGAAGTATGAGGGTATCGGACGAAAAATCGTGTGTTACAAAAGGATTTCAATTTTTTAAACTTATTTCAACTCCAGACTTTTTGTGCATTCAATATGAACCATTAGAAGCCACATCCTAAAATTTCAACCCTATCTAACTTCATTTGCTATTTTTCATGCATTTAATGAATTGTTTTGAGCTAAATGACCCTGAAATTAAAAAGCACCACAAATGAACTCTGAAAAGGTTGAAACTTGGCATGGTATCATCATTTCACCCACATAGCATGTGATAAAAAGTTGAGAGGGTTACGGCAAAAACTGCATGCACTTCGTGTACAAAATGGACAATCTCTTTCGAAGTATCAGGGTTTCGGAGGAAAACTCGTGTGTTACAAAAGGATTTCAATTTTTTTAACTTATTTCAACTCCAGACTTTTTGTGCATTCAATATGAACCATTAGAAGCCACATCCTAAAATTTCAACCCTATCTAACTTGATTTGCTATTTTTCATGCATTTAATGAATTGTTTTGAGCTAAATGACCCTGAAATTAAAAAGCACCACAAATGAACTCTGAAAAGGTTGAAACTTGGCATGGTATCATCATTTCACCCACATAGCATGTGATAAAAAGTTGAGAGGGTTACGGAAAAACTGGATGCACTTCCTGTACAAAATGGACAATCTCTTTCGTAGTATGAGGGTTTCGGACGAAAACTCCTGTGTTACAAAAGGATTTCAATTTTTTTAACTTATTTCAAGTCCAGACTTTTTGTGCGTTCAATATGAACCATTAGAAGCCACATCCTAAAATTTCAACCCTATCTAACTTCATTTGCTATTTTTCATGCATTTAATGAATTGTTTCGAGCTAAATGACCCTGAAATTAAAAAGCACCACAAATGAACTCTGAAAAGGTTGAAACTTGGCATGGTATCATCATTTCACCCACATAGCATGTGATAAAAAGTTGAGAGGGTTACGGCAAAAACTGGGTGCACTTCGTGTACAAAATGGACAATCTCTTTCGAAGTATGAGGGTTTCGGATGAAAACTCGTGTGTTACAAAAGGATTTCAATTTTTTAACTTATTTCAACTCCAGACTTTTTGTGCGTTCAATATGAACCATTAGAAGCCACATCCTAAAATTTCAACCCTATCTAACTTCATTTGCTATTTTTCATGCATTTAATGAATTGTTTTGAGCTAAATGACTCTGAAATTAAAAAGCACCACAAATGAACTTTGAAAAGGTTGAAACTTGGCATGGTATCATCATTTCACCCACATAGCATGTGATAAAAAGTTGAGAGGGTTACGGCAAAAACTGGATGCACTTCGTGTACAAAATGGACAATCTCTTTCGAAGTATGAGGGTTTCGGACGAAAACTCGTGTGTTACAAAAGGATTTCAATTTTTTTAACTTATTTCAACTCCAGACTTTTTGTGCATTCAATATGATCCATTAGAAGCCACATCCTAAAATTTCAACCCTATCTAACTTCATTTGCTATTTTTCATGCATTTAATGAATTGTTTTGAGCTAAATGACCCTGAAATCAAAAAGCACCACAAATGAACTCTGAAAAGATTGAAACTTGGCATGGTATCATCATTTCACCCACATAGCATGTGATAAAAAGTTGAGAGGCTTACGGCAAAAAATGGATGCACTTCGTGTACAAAAAGGACAATCTCTTTCAAAGTATGAGGGTTTCGGACGAAAACTCGTGTGTTACAAAAGGATTTCATTTTTTACATTATTACAACTCCAGATTTTTGTGCATTCAATATGAACCATTAGAAGCCACATCCTAAAATTTCAACGCTATCTAACTTCGTTTGCTATTTTTCATGCATTTAATGAATTGTTTTGAGCTAAATGACCCTGAAATTAAAAAGCACCACAAATGAACTCTGAAAAGGTTGAAACTTGGCATGGTATCATCATTTCACCCACATAACATGTTCTAAAAAGTTGAGATCGTTACGGCAAAAACTGGATGCACTTCGTGTACAAAATGGACAATCTCTTTCGAAGTATCAGTGTTTCGGACGAAAACTCGTGCGTTACAAAAGGATTTCAATTTTTTAAACTTATTTAAACTCCAGGCTTTTTGTGCATTCAATATGAACAATTAGAAGCCACATCCTAAAATTTCAACCCAATCTAACTTCATTTGATATTTTTCATGCATTTAATGAATTGTTTTGAGCTAAATGACCCTGAAATTAAAAAGCACCACAAATGAACTCTGAAAAGGTTGAAACTTGGCATGGTATCATCATTTCACCCACATAGCATGTGATAAAAAGTTGAGAGGGTTACGACAAAAACTGCATGCACTTCGTGTACCAAATGGACAATCTCTTTCGAAGTATCAGGGTTTCGGAGGAAGACTCGTGTGTTACCAAAGGATTTCAATTTTTTTAACTTATTTCAACTCCAGAATTTTTGTGCGTTCAATATGAACCATTAGAAGCCACATCCTAAAATTTCAACCCTATCTAACTTCATTTGCTATTTTTCATGCATTTAATGAATTGTTTTGAGCTAAATGACCCTGAAATTAAAAAGCACCACAAATGAACTCTGAAAAGGTTGAAACTTGGTATGGTATCATCATTTCACCCACATAGCATGTGATAAAAAGTTGAAAGGGTTACGGCAAAACGTGGATGCACTTCGTGTACAAAATGGACAATCTCTTTCGAAGTATGAGGGTTTCGGACGAAAACTCGTGTGTTACAAAAGGATTTCAATTTTTTTAACTTATTTCAACTCCAGACTTTTTGTGCGTTCAATATGAACCATTAGAAGCCACATCCTAAAATTTCAACCCTATCTAACTTCATTTGCTATTTTTCATGCATTTAATGAATTGTTTTGAGCTAAATGACCCTGAAATTAAAAAGCACCACAAATGAACTCTGAATAGGTTGAAACTTGGCATGGTATCATCATTTCACCCACATAGCATGTGATAAAAAGTTGAGAGGGTTACGGCAAAAACTGCATGCACTTCGTGTACAAAATGGACAATCTCTTTCGAAGTATCAGGGTTTGGGAGGAAAACTCGTGTGTTACAAAAGGATTTCAATTTTTTTAACTTATTTCAACTCCAGACTTTTTGTGCATTCAATATGAACCATTAGAAGCCACATCCTAAAATTTCAACCCTATCTAACTTCATTTGCTATTTTTCATGTATTTAATGAATTGTTTTGAGCTAAATGACCCTGAAATTAAAAAGCACCACAAATGAACTCTGAAAAGGTTGAAACTTGGCATGGTATCATAATTTCACCCACATAGCATGTGATAAAAAGTTGAGAGGGTTACGGCAAAAACTGGATGCACTTCCTGTACAAAATGGACAATCTCTTTCGTAGTATGAGGGTTTCGGACGAAAACTCCTGTGTTACAAAAGGATTTCAATTTTTTTAAACTTATTTCAAGTCCAGACTTTTTGTGCGTTCAATATGAACCATTAGAAGCCACATCCTAAAATTTCAACCCTATCTAACTTCATTTGCTATTTTTCATGCATTTAATGAATTGTTTCGAGCTAAATGACCCTGAAATTAAAAAGCACCACAAATGAACTTTGAAAAGGTTGAAACTTGGCATGGTATCATTATTTCACCCACATAGCATGTGATAAAAAGTTGAGAGGGTTACGGCAAAAACTGAATGCACTTCCTGTACAAAATGGACAATCTCTTTCGAAGTATGAGGGTTTCGGACGAAAACTCGTGTGTTACAAAAGGATTTCAATTTTTTTAACTTATTTCAACTCCAGACTTTTTGTGCGTTCAATATGAACCATTAGAAGCCACATCCTAAAATTTCAACCCTATCTAACTTCATTTGCTATTTTTCATGCATTTAATGAATTGTTTTGAGCTAAATGACCCTGAAATTAAAAAGCACCACAAATGAACTCTGAAAAGGTTGAAACTTGGTATGGTATCATCATTTCACCCACATAGCATGTGATAAAAAGTTGAAAGGGTTACGGCAAAACGTGGATGCACTTCGTGTACAAAATGGACAATCTCTTTCGAAGTATGAGGGTTTCGGACGAAAACTCGTGTGTTACAAAAGGATTTCAATTTTTTTAACTTATTTCAACTCCAGACTTTTTGTGCGTTCAATATGAACCATTAGAAGCCACATCCTAAAATTTCAACCCTATCTAACTTCATTTGCTATTTTTCATGCATTTAATGAATTGTTTTGAGCTAAATGACCCTGAAATTAAAAAGCACCACAAATGAACTCTGAATAGGTTGAAACTTGGCATGGTATCATCATTTCACCCACATAGCATGTGATAAAAAGTTGAGAGGGTTATGGCAAAAACTGCATGCACTTCGTGTACAAAATGGACAATCTCTTTCGAAGTATCAGGGTTTGGGAGGAAAACTCGTGTGTTACAAAAGGATTTCAATTTTTTTAACTTATTTCAACCCGAGACTTTTTGTGCATTCAATATGAACCATTAGAAGCCACATCCTAAAATTTCAACCCTATCTAACTTCATTTGCTATTTTTCATGTATTTAATGAATTGTTTTGAGCTAAATGACCCTGAAATTAAAAAGCACCACAAATGAACTCTGAAAAGGTTGAAACTTGGCATGGTATCATCATTTCACCCACATAGCATGTGATAAAAAGTTGAGAGGGTTACGGCAAAAACTGCATGCACTTCGTGTACAAAATGGACAATCTCTTTCGAAGTATGAGGGTTTCGGAGGAAAACTCGTGTGTTACAAAAGGATTTCAATTTTTTTAACTTATTTCAACTCGAGACTTTTTGTGCATTCAATATGAACCATTAGAAGCCACATCCTAAAATTTCAACCCTATCTAACTTCATTTGCTATTTTTCATGTATTTAATGAATTGTTTTGAGCTAAATGACCCTGAAATTAAAAAGCACCACAAATGAACTCTGAAAAGGTTGAAACTTGGCATGGTATCATCATTTCACCCACATAGCATGTGATAAAAAGTTGAGAGGGTTACGGAAAAAACTGGGTGCACTTCGTGTACAAAATGGACAATCTCTTTCGAAGTATGAGGGTATCGGACGAAAACTCGTGTGTTACAAAAGGATTTCAATTTTTTAACTTATTTCAACTCCAGACTTTTTGTGCATTCAATATGAACCATTAGAAGCCACATCCTAAAATTTCAACCCTATCTAACTTCATTTGCTATTTTTCATGCATTTAATGAATTGTTTTGAGCTAAATGACCCTGAAATTAAAAAGCACCACAAATGAACTCTGAAAAGGTTGAAACTTGGCATGGTATAATTATTTCACCCACATAGCATGTGCTAAAAATTTGATAGGGTTACGGCAAAAACTGCATGTACTTCGTGTACAAAATGGACAATCTCTTTCGAAGTATCAGGGTTTCGGAGGAAAACTCGTCTTTTACAAAAGGATTTCAATTTTTTTAACTTATTTCAACTCCAGACTTTTTGTGCATTCAATATGAACCATTAGAAGCCACATCCTAAAATTTCAACCCTGTCTAACTTCATTTGCTATTTTTCATGCATTTAATGAATTGTTTTGAGCTAAATGACCCTGAAATTAGAAAGCACCACAAATGAACTCTGAAATGGTCGAAACTTTGCATCGTATCTTCATCACATACATCACAATGCTTCAGAAAGCTTGCTCACATCATACTAAATATTCTAGCGGTAAAAGTGTTCGCCATTGCAAACACTACTCGTCGTCCGGACCAGAATACCCCCAAGCAGGAGATACTAGCGGTACGAGGTGACGCTGCCCATAATTTAAGATTCCAATCCCGCGGTACAACTCGTATGCAACGTACCCATCTATTGCTGCATACTCAATGTTGATAGGGTCAAGTGGGGTCTTCTCCCAATGTTGGTGCCCTGACTAGGGGAATTTTGTCTTCATATCAGCTTAGTCCTCGTCGATCAGGGCGGCTGCCATATCAGCCATTGAAGTCTTGTCATGCTCAAGCCTGAACCTGCCCTGAAGATCAATGTGACATTCAGCTGGTATCTCAATACCCCAGGTGCGCCTCATCTTGATCTTGTCATTCGTTATATCAACGCTAGCAAAATATATGCTGCTGCGAAGGAACTCCATGAGTTTTGGACAGTGCTTGTCACTACTGCAACAACAAAATGGAACAAATGTGTTAAATACTGCTGCAACAAGTATATTTTAGAACAAGTATAATAAGAATCATAACAAGTATATTTTAGAACAAGTATAATAAGAATCATAACAAGTATATTTCGGCACAAGTATAATAAGAATCATAACAAGTATAATAAGAATAACCATAACAAGTATAATTTAGAACAAGTATATAATAAGAATCATAACAAGTATAATTCGGAACAAGTATAATAAGAATCATAACAAAGGAAAATTCCTATGCATTATTTTCTATCCTATGAATCAAAATAAGCCCCTAAACTATGACATGTTCTCCCACGATGGCCAATATATATATGCAACTATTAGGAAAATTCTTATGCAATTTTCCTATCCTATTCCTATCCTCCTATTCCTATTCCTATGCAATTTTCCTAATCCTCCTATTCCTATGCAATTTTCTATTCCTATGCAATTTTCCTATGAATCAAAGAAAAAGCCCCAATTTTCCTATGAATCAAAGAGAAGCCCCAATTTTCCTATGAATCAAAGAAAAGCCCCAATTTTCCTATGCATTTTTCCTATGAATCAAGGAAACTATGACATGTTCTCGACATTCCCAATCCTCCTATTCCTATATGCAATTTTCCTATCCTATGAATCAAAGAAAAGCCCCGATTAAAACTATGAAAAGTTCCGTATACCTTGCCCACTGGAAGACCATGACATGTTGCTTCAAACAAAGTTGGACGATGGCAACATTGCGACCATCGGCCGTGTACTCGAGATCGAGGCCCATGAACTTGTGTTTTTCCTCTTGAAGCCATTCCTCGAACTTGGAAAGAAAACCCTCGACTTTGGCGCTTTCGTTCGTGTAGACGACATGGAGATTGGTCGTGCCATGTGCGAGCACGTTCCCGTAGCGAGTTCGTGGATTCATGGTGGAGGATGGGGAAGAAGAGAGGAGAGGGAGACGAACAGAAATGGTGGCCGGTCGCGTTAATGTAGCATTTCCGATGTATATGATCTCGCGCGGAACAACTTCCAAGGCACGAGATTTGAACGGTTGGGACCTTTAGTCCCGGTTTGAGCTACGAACCGGGACTAAAAGGGCTCGCGCCAGGCGAACGGTTGCCACCACCCCTTTAGTCCCGGTTGGTGACACCAACCGGGACTAAAGGGTCCTCACGAACCGGGACTAATGCTTATCCTCATGAACCGGGACTACTGGAGGCATTAGTCCCGGTCCAAAATGCAACCAGGACTAATGCTCCGGTCGAAAGGCCTGTTTTCTACTAGTGTTAGAGAAGGGAGGAAGAGAAAAAGAAGGGAGAAGGAGAGGCACAGGGGCGACACGGAGGACCTCGGGTCCGGCGATCCAGCGAGGATTGGACGAAGCGACGCGGATCTCAACGAAGGCGAGCATGGGGAGGTCCGGCAGGGGCGCAGGTCTCCATGGCGATGGATCGGGTGGCGTAGCTGTGGTGCTCCCATGGCTGAAACACACACACACACAGAGCGAGCGTTGAGAGAGAGAAGAGCCAAAGAGAGAGAGGGACACGGGAGGCTGGCCTGGCTCCGGCGAGGAGGCAAGGAGGGAGCCCATAGGACGGGCTGGCGCGGCTGCTCTGCGGGCGCGCGAACGCGGGAAGGTTGCGGAGGGACGGGCGCGTCCAGAGGACAGAGGAGGTTGATTCGTGGCCGGCTGGATGGATGGATCTGGTTGGCAGGGAGAAGATCCCGAGGGAGAGGGAGACTAGGTGGCGCGTGGCGGCTGCGATGGGACAAGGGGGGGAATTCTAGGGATTGGTCTAGGGTTTGGCCGGATACATATAGTAGGTGGTCAAAGGGGGACTATTTGGACCCTCCGATTTATATCAGACGGTCGAGATAAAATAGGCTAGGGAGAGGGTAGTGGGCTGTGTAGAGTGGCTTGTGGGCTGAGATGAGAGGGAGAAGGTGCGGCCCGGCACAAGATTTTGCAAACCAAAAACGTCCGACAAATAGACCGATGACGGTGCCACTACGGTCGATCGTTCTGGTATCAAACGACCTCTGATTGCGATGAAATTTGGCAGGCGGTCTACCTACAATAAAACAAGACCGCTCGCTAACTTTCGACCCAATCCAAGAATATTTTATGCGCACTTTAAAAATGCTATTTTTTACGATGTCGCGGGCGCGTGCGTGTGTGGTTGGTCTCGAAACGATCGATGACACGAACGGAGAGAACCGGCAACTACGAACGGATACAAGTTTTTCAAAAGTGAGTGATGATGCTATGCAGATGATGCAAATGATGCGATGATGAATGCGACAACCAAACAAATCACACGACGAGAATGGAAATAAAACGGGAATCTTCTGGAGCGTTGGTCCCGGGCTGTTACACTAATCCAGCGCTACTGCTATTTTTCTTTGCTTTTTATTATTTTCCTTTTCTAGTTTTTAGTTTTGTTTTATTTTTATTATTTTCCTTTCCTTTTCTGTTTACTTTTCTTTTTCTTTTGTATTGCTTTCTCCCTTTTGTTTCTATTTTTTGTTTTTCGCCCGACGGCCTCACACGCAGTCGATGAGAACGTCGATCTCCCTCGCTCTCCCACACTGCGCGAATATCACCGGAACCATGTGGTGGTAATTGAAGGGGATACAATGTATACATCATTTGACCGATAACGGTTACTTAAGTGCATACACAAAATAGATACATATATATAGATGATGGTTTCTCAGCTGCGTTGACGACGTTTCGCATTGAGCTTCTTCCCTTTCTTGTTCGTTGACGTATAATTGAGCCCCTCTTAATGACTTTTCTGGCACCATGGAGTACGATCTTTCTTACATAATGTAGTCTTGATTCTTCTTTTCACGTATGCTTCATCGTCATCGTCATCTTCCCTCATAGGGTTGCCATATTGGTCGTAGTCTTCCTCGTTGGCGACTCCATCCATTCCGACGATGCTCCTTTTGCCTCTCCTCACGACAACACAGTCGGGATTGGCCGGGTCTTTTATGAAGAAGCATTGTGTCACGTGCTTAGCGTGTACCCATGGCTCAGTTTTGGCGATGACGTTAACGTTCACGGTAGCGCTATTCACGTCGGGTATAGACATGGTAGTGAAATACTTGTTTTCTCTTACGACGGCCTTAGCCCATCTGACACAGAACATCGTCGCATCGTGCAATTCAGCGTAGTCAAGCTCCCAGATCTCTTCGACCCTTCCGTAGAATCTTTCAGTTGTGCTGTTGGCGTCAGTCACTGATAACCCACAAGTATAGGGGATCAGTTGTACCCTCTTTCGATAAGTAAGAGTGTCGAACTCAACGAGGAGCTAAAGGTAGAACAAATATTCCCTCAAGTTGTATCGACCACCGATACAACTCTACGCACGCTTAACGTTCGCTTTACCTAGAACAAGTATGAAACTAGAAGTACTTTGTAGGTGTGATAGGATAGGTTTGTAAGATAATAAAGAGCACGTAAATAAAAACTAGGGGCTGCTTAGATAAAGAAACAACTAAGTTAGTTTAATGAGTGTGGAAAAGTGGTCGTAGGAGTTGCGGAATTGTCCCTAGGCAATCGATAACTAAACCAGTAATCATTATTGCAATTTTATATGAGGGAGAGGCATAAGCTAACATACTTTCTCTACTTGGATCATATGCACTTATGATTGGAACTCTAGCAAGCATCCGAAACTACTAAAGATCATTTAGGTAAAACCCAACCATAGCATTATAAGGTATCAAGTCCTCTTTACTCCCATATGCAACAACCCACCTACTCGGGTTTATGCTTCTGTCACTCAAGAAACCCACCATAGGCAAATCATGAACACATTGCAACACCCTATAGCGAGGATCCCTCATGCTTGCGTGACACGGAGAGCACCATAGGACAGCACCAATAATAAAACATGCAACTCAAACCAATCATGATCATCAATCAACCCATAGGACAACAAAGATCTACTCAGACATCATAGGATGGCAACACATCATTGGATAATAATATGAAGCATAAAGCACCATGTTCAAGTAGAGGCTACAGCGGGTTGCGGGAGAGTGGACCACTGTAGATAGGTGGGGGAAGGTGATGGAGGTGTTGGTGAAGATGACGGAGTTGTTGGAGTAGATCACCGTCACGATGATGGCCCCGACGGCGTTCCGGTGCCACCGGGAGAGAGGGGGAGAGAGCCCCCCTCCTTCTTCTTCCTAGACCTCCTCCCTAGATGGGAGGAGGGTTTCCCCTCTGGTCCTTGGCTTCCATGGCGGCGGAGGGGCGAGAGCCCCTCCGAGATTGGATCTCTCTCTCTGTTTCCTTCTGTTTCTGCCTCCAGATTCTAGCCTTTCACCGTTTCTTATATTCCCGGAGATCCGTAACTCTGATTGGGCTGAAATTTTAACACGATTTTTATCCGGATATTAGATTTCTTGCGGAGAAAGAAGGGAAGCAACCGCCTTACGGGGTGGCCACAAGCCCTCAGGGCGCGCCCAACCCCCCAGGGCGTGCCCTCCTAGCTTGTGGGCCCCTCGGGCACCGCCTTCTGTTGATTCCACTTCCCAAAATTCACATATATTCCAAAAAAAATCTCCGTAAGTTTTTATCCCATTTAGACTTCGTCTGATATGGATTTTCTGCGAAACAAAAAACATGCAACAAACAGGAACTGTGTCGGTGTACTAAAGATCGGGTCCATTAGTACCCCGTACTTGTGCACGGACAGTTGTAGCCATACCTGCGGCAAGGCCTGCCGGAGGACGGATGGAGACAGATGCAAGATGTCAAGAAGGCGTTTAAGCAGAAGATCAGAAGATCGAAGGCTGGGCGTCCGGCAAGATCTTGCCGGGCTGGCCCGTCGAGCCCCGGCAAGATCAGCACCCGGCAAGATCCCACCGCTTCAGCACAGTGCCGCCGCTCCAGCGCAGCGACCAGCCTGTCGTTTAGGGCTTGTCCTCCTGGTTGCGTGTCACGACGCTGGCCGCAGAAGGGGTTAAGCGGTGCTGATGGGACGAGTCCATTTTCCATCCCCAAGAAAGGCAGGGACACCTGTTCAGAGCATTGAACGCGTCTTGTCCTAAGACGTTTGTCCTAAGACGTTTGTCCTAAGGCGTTAGTAGTAATCATGAGATACTGGTAATCATGGGATACTGGTAATCATGAGATACTGTAGATACTTTACACCTCTTGTACTTCGCCACTATTGGAGACCCCTTGGACATATAAAAGGAGGCCCAAGGCGTAGCGACAGGGGAGGAGGCAGACATTCGACCCATTCTGCATGCGTAGCTGCTACTGTAGTTCCCAGAACTTGGCCAAGAACATCCACAGTAATACAACCAAGCAGGAGTAGGGTTTTACGCTTCCGAGCGGCCCGAACCTGGGTAAACCCCCCCCTCGCGTTGATCGTTAGTTCCGCTCTTTGTGCTGTCCTTTCTCCCTTGCCGAACCGTAAAGGGATCCTTCGATCCCATAGGTGTCATTTCCCCGACATCTTTGGCGTGCCAGGGAGGGGGCAAAGGGTTGCGCGAACCCGATCTGGCGGTCAGCGCGCTAGTTCTTGATCATCTTCATCGCCATGGCCCCCAAGAAGAAGGGCGCTCCGGCGGTTGATCCATCCGCGTCCAGCCTCCCCGTACCTGCACAGACGGGTGATGGCGTGGGCGCTGGTGGAGGAGGTGGAGGTCTTGAGCCTCCGCGATGTTCTGGCGATCCGAGCCAGGCGCGCGCCAGGTCCAAGGACGGAGCCGTGGTACCTAAGGGTAGCGCAGCGAACTCCAAGGGCGGGACGGCGCCTTCCAAGACACCCACGCCGGCGCATGTACCGCGGCCTTCTCAGGATGCTGCGACGTGCAGCACCGCGACGTTGGTGGCTCCAAGCATCCCCATGGGAAAACCCCTGCGCATCACTCTCAAGATGCGCGGGGCCAAGATCCACGTCAACACGCCGGTTGAAGCCGCGCACGGCTGCAGGACCGTGACGGTGCTCCTTCTAACCCAGTTAGGAGTCTGAGCACCTCACGTTCTTTGCATCTTTCGCCGCCGCCTACACCAGCAGAAGCGTTGGCGCGAGCTCAGCTGCTCCTAGACTTCCCTCCCGCTGCGGAGAAGCTAGATGAGTGGAGAACTGCCATTCAGAGCCTCATCGGTCTAGCCAACAACGACAGGCCACAGCAAGCAGAGCCTTCGCGGCGGCAGTCTACTGGACCGGTGAGGGCCGATGGCGAGAAGACCGGAGGCGGTGCATCTACGATACGCTCCCCTCCACCACGTCAAGAGCGGTCGCTAACTCGCCGGGTCGACGCCCGTGATGACGATTCCACGGCATCGTCCGATCCGCGGGTTCGCCGCGATCAACGTCTGATTCTTTGGGAACAGCAGAAGGAGGACGCTCGAACTACCATCGAGCGGCGACGGGAAGCGCGCCATCAGTCCGACAAGCGCACGGGACCCACTGTCGACGAGCCTGCGCCAGGGTATCCTGGTAGCCTGCCTTACGAGGTGGGCTGTCCAGCGTTTACTCGTGATTTGCGGCGAGTCCAGTGGCCCAACTCCCGCTCTTTCAAGCCGGAGGTGCCGGAGAAGTACGACGGCAAGACTCACCCGTCAGAGTTCCTGAGCATCTACACCATTGCGGTGCAGGCTGCCGGGGCTCGAGACGACAAGATCCTCGCCAACTACTTCCCGTTGGTGCTGAAGCCCAACGTCAGGTCGTGGTTGATGCATCTGCCGGAGAATTCCATTTCCTCCTGGGCAGATCTGTGTCATGAGTTTGTTGGCGCCTTTACTGGCGGCCACCAAGCTCCTGGCCAGGAAAGCGACTTGCATATCATTCCCCAGAAGGATGGCGAAACCTTGCGCAAGTACATCTAGAGGTTCAGCCGTATCCAGCACAACATTCCAGACGTTCATCCTGCCACTGTCATCAGCGCCTTCCATCAGAATGTGCGCAACCGCAAGATGCGGGAAGAGCTTGCGATGAACAAGGTCAGGGATGTCACCGAGCTTTACGCTCTGGCTGATAAATGCGCTCGGGCAGAAGAAGGAAGGAGACTCCCCGGCGAGAACGCTGGCGCATGAGTCGACTCCGAAAGCGAAGACGCTGCTGCCCCGGCAAAGAAGGGCTGGCGGAAGGCCAGGAAGCGCAAGGGCAAGGCCGTGCTTGCCGTCGAGGGATCGGGCAACCCCGGCACCGCCAAGAAGGCCAAGACTAACGACCCCGGCAAGGAGGTTGTCGGGTGTGCCGCATGTCAGGCCTTGGCGGCTGCCGACAAGCTGGAAGGCTCCGCCAAGCAGTATTGCAAGATCCACCGCACCAAGGGCCACGATCTCCAAAACTGCCGGCAAGTTGAGGAGCTTGTCGAGAAGCAGAGAGCCGAGTACGAAAGGCGAGACAAGGAGAAGGCCCAGGATGGTGCTGGAGGGTCCGGCAAGAAGCGCGGTCGAGGAGGTCGCCACGGCAAGGCCAAGCAACAGAAGGAGCGGCCCGCCCGAGGCCGCGACAAGGAGCAGGGGGATGATGATGATGATGCAGAGGGCGACGAGTCCAGCGAGCACGAGTTCCAGAAGGCGACAGAGGCCATGTGCATTGACGGAGGCGCCTCGTTGCATTCCTCGCACCGCCAGCTCAAGCAGTGGGCGCGCGAGATTAATGCAGCCGAGCCCTCGCTCGATGCCCGGAAGCCACTGAAGTGGTCCCACACGACTATCGTTTTTGACACCGAGGACCCCCCTGATCGCACAACTGCGGTCGGGTGCTTGCCATTGTTGGTTTCACCAACGATCTGCAACCTCAAGGTGACAAAGATGTTAGTTGACGGTGGGGCCGGCCTAAACCTGATCTCGCCCGATGTGATCAAGAGATTGCAAATTCCCGACGAAGATCTCGAGGAAACAGGCTCATTCCAAGGGGTCAATCCGGGAAGGAACCAGCCGAAGGGCAAGATCACCCTGCCAGTGACGTTTGGCAGCGAGTTGAACTTCAGGACGGAGAAGATCGTCTTCGACGTCACCAAGATTCCATTACCCTATAATGGGATTCTTGGTCGCCCGGCGCTGGCCAAGTTCATGGCGGCATCGCACTATGCCTATAACATGCTGAAGATGCCCGGGCCGATGAGCGTCATCACCATCCACTCCGACAAGAAGGATGCGCTTATCTGCACCGACAAACTCTACCGGGAGGCAGTTGCAGCATCTGCCGCCAAGGTACCTACTCCTGTCGCTGAAGCTCCCGGGAAGAAGAAGAAGCCCAGCAAGACCTCTAGCACCCACTCCGGCAAGCGCACCTCCTCGGAGTGCTGCGCTCCCGTTGAGGACGTGCCGGAGAGCTCTGCCGGCAAGAGCAAGAAATCCAAGGCAGCTCCACCAGAGACCAAGAAGGTGCCCGCCAAGGAGGATGGTACGGGAGGAACTTTCACCATAAGTTCCACCCTTGATGACAAATAGGAAAGCGCGCTCGTTGCCTTCCTGCGGGCGAATATCGATGTGTTTGCATGGCAACCATCTGATATCCCCGGTGTTCCCAGGGAGGTAATTGAGCACCACCTTGCTGTCTACCCTCACGCGCGGCCCGTCAAGCAGAAGATCAGGAAGCAAGCCTTGGAGCGGCAAGAGTTTATCGCCGAAGAGATCAGAAAGCTTGAAGCAGCAGGTCTGGTTAGAGGAGTCCTCCATCCGACATGGTTGGCCAATCCAGTTGTAGTGCGCATGGCGAATGGGAAGTGGAGGCTGTGTATCGACTATACTGATATCAATAAAGCCTGTCCAAAAGATTCTTTTCCCTTGCCGCGCATCGACCAGATTGTGGACTCCACTGCCGGCTGCGATTTGCTGTCATTCCTTGACGCATATTCAGGCTACCACTAGATTTTCATGTCCAAAGAAGACGAAGAGAAAACCGCATTTATCACCCCATGTGGCACGTATTGCTTCATACGTATGCCTTTCGGGTTGAAAAGTGCTGGTTCGACCTTCGCAAGAGCTGTCCAGATTGGTTTCGAGACCCAGCTGCATAGAAATATGGAAGCCTATATGGATGACATAGTGGTCAAGACCAAGGACAAGGCAACTCTTATACAAGATCTGGAAGAGACGTTTGCAAATCTGCGCAGGATCAATCTGAAGCTCAATCCCGAGAAGTGCGCGTTTGGCATTCCATCCGGCAAGTTTCTCGGGTTCTTTGTGTCTCAACGTGGAATTGAAGCCAATCCCGACAAGATCAAGGCAATTGAGCAGATTGAAGCACCAAGACGTGTCAAAGATGTGTGCCCGCTTGCCGGCGGCGTTGCTGCTCTGAGCAGGTTCATCTCCAAGTCCGCTGAGCGCGCCCTGCCCTTTTTCAAAATCTTGAAGAAGGCAAGACCAATGAAATGGACTCCGGAAGCGGAGGCAGCGCTACAGGACTTGAAGAGGTACCTCTCCTCTCCGCCGACACTGGTCGCACCTAGGCCACAAGAGCCGTTGCTGCTGTATCTAGCGGCAACGAATCAAGTGGTTAGTGTTGCGCTAGTGGCGCAGAGAGAAGCAGACGAAGAGGCAGCGGCAGCGGCAAGCCCGTCAAGCGACAAGCCAGTACCATCCCCGGCAGAGTCTGGTGCCGACAAGACAGAGCCCGCGCAGTCAAGTGAAGCAGTGCAGAAGAAGAAGATGGTGCAGCGCCCAGTCTATTTTGTTAGCTCCCTTTTGCAGGGGGCTAGGTCAAGATATTTTGGTGTGCAAAAGCTGCTCTTCGGCCTCCTTATGGCCTCGAGGAAGCAACCGGCAGGATTGTGGAGTGGGCGTTGGAGCTGTCATGCTTTGGCCTCAAGTTTGAAAGCACTTCAACTATTCAGAGCAGAGCCTTGGTAGAGTTCATTGCAGAGTGGACACCAACGCCAGACGAAGAAGTTCAAGAGTCGGTTGTCCCCGGCAAGGAAACAGATCGCGAATGGATTATGTACTTTGATGGGGCTTTTTGTCTGCAAGGTGCCGGTGCTGGCGTGCTGCTTGTCGCACCCACCGGAGAGCACCTCAAGTATGTGATTCAGATGCACTTTCCCTGGGAGAGATCAATGAACAACACTGCAGAGTATGAAGGGCTGCTTGCCGGTCTCAGGATAGCGGCAGACCTTGGGATCAAGAAGCTCATCGTCAGAGGTGACTCCCAGCTTGTCGTCAGGCAAGTCAACAAGGATTACCAGAGCCCGTTGATGGAAGCTTATGTGGATGAAGTGAGAAGGCTGGAGGAGTGTTTTGATGGTTTGCAAATAGAGCATGTTCCTCGAGCAGAGAACTGCATTGCTGACGACCTGTCGAAGCGTGCTGCCCTTAAGTTACCTATGGAACCAGGAACTTTTGTGCTCCGCCTGACTCAGCCATCCGTGACACCACCGACAAGGCCGGACAAGAGAAGGAAGTTAAGTACCGGCAAGTACTTCCCGGCAGAGCTTCCAGAAGCCGCCGGCAAGGAAGTTGCCGGGAACGACACGGTTGCCGGTGAGCAGCGGCTTCGCGCAAAGCCTCAGGTTCTTGCCGCAGAGGTACGCGCTCCCGCAGCTGAGGATATGCCGATTGCCGGTGAGCAGCAGCTTCGCGCGGAACCTCAGGTTGTTGCCGCTGAAGCAAGCGCTCCCGCGGCCGAAGAGATGCCTTTAGTCCTTGTCGTCGAGCCACAGGCTCCGGCATGGGCACAGCACATAGTTCGTTTCCTTCAGACAGGAGAACTCCCTGAGGAATAGGAATAAGCGGAGAAAGTAGCCCGTCAGTCTAGTATGTACCAGTTTGTCGACGACGTCCTGTACAGAAAGAGACCAAACAGTGTGAAATTGAAGTGCATTCCTCGGGAGGATGGACTAGAGATGTTGGCAGAGATTCATGGAGGCATATGTGGCTCCCACATAGGCTCGAGAGCTCTTGTCGGCAAGGCATTCCGGCAAGGTTTCTTCTGGCCCACTGCTCTCCAGGATGCAACTGCACTAGTAACCAAGTGTGAATCGTGCCAGTTCCATTCAAAGCAACTTTATCAGCCAGCTCAAGCTCTTCAGACAATCCCTCTTTCCTGGCCCTTCTCGGTCTGGGGACTCGACATACTGGATCCTTTCCCCCGCGCTGTCGGGGGCTTCGAGTACTTGTACGTGGCTATCGACAAGTTCACGAAGTGGCCGGAAGTGGAGGCAGTGAGAAAGGTGACAGCACAGTCAGCCGTCAAGTTCTTCAAGGGAATTGTGTGCCGTTTTGGTGTGCCGAACAGGATCATCACCGACAACGTTACACAGTTCACGAGTCGCACCTTCATGCAGTACGTCCAAGACCTTGGTGGCAAGATTTATTTTGACTCCGTTGCTCACCCGAGAAGCAACGGCCAAGCGGAGAGGGCAAATGCTGAAGTGCTACGCGGTCTCAGGACCAGAACTTTCGACAAGCTGCACAAGTGCGGAAGACGCTGGATTGATGAGCTGCCGACAGTTCTTTGGTCAATCAGAACGACACCAAATCGAGCTACTGGCCAGACTCCCTTCGCCCTGGTCTACGGGGCTGAAGCAGTTCTCCCCACGGAACTCATATACGGGTCACCTCGAGTGCTCGCTTATGATGAGCTCGAGCAAGAGCAGCTGCGGCAAGATGACGCTGTGCTCCTTGAGGAAGATCGTCTTCGGGCTGCTGTGCATGCTGCACGCTACCAGCAAGCTTTGCGCCGCTATCATAGCCGCAAGGTTCATGCCCGGAGTCTTGAGGAAGGCGACCTTGTTCTTCGGCGCATTCAGTCGGCCAAGAATTCCAACAAGTTGACGCCGAAGTGGGAAGGCCCTTATCGGGTAGTACGAGTCACCAGGCCTCGCGCTGTCTGCCTGGAGACCAAAGATGGCATACCAGTGAGCAACTCCTGGAATATCGAACATCTTCGTAAGTTCTACCCGTAAGGCGCGGTTGCCGGTTAGCAGCAGTTTCGCGCAGAACATTAGGTTCTTGCCGCAGAAACGCTCCCGGCAACCACCTTTTGTACAAGTCTTGCCGATGCAGCATGTAATCCTTTGTACAAAGCCAGGCGAAGACCCTGTGCATAGTTTAATTAAGCTAAGTGTTTTTCAATTCTTGTCGATTTCATGTCATTTTATATGCATGCTTATCTGAGATGTTGTATTGCGCTTGCTTCCGGTAAGAGCTAATGAACCGCCAAGGTTCCATATTTTCTCTTCTTTCTTTTTCTCAAAAGGATAGAAGGTTCCCTCGCATGCAAGTTTGCCGGGGGGGAGGATGGTATGGATACCGACAGGCGACGTTCAAGGTTGACATCTTGCCGGAAGAAGAACAGCAACGAAAAGCTAAGTTGCAGAAACCCTTTAAAACAGATTTTTGTTGTAAGGCTATCCTCCTTGAACGATTTTGACTTTTGTATGGAAAACCTGCACGCGATGGAAGCTTGTCATGATCGGTCGCGCCCTTACTTTGTTTCAAGTCCGCTCAACAGTTTAGGTGGCTGCACTGAAAACGTCAAGGTTTCTTGCCGGTAGCTGCGCCTCCAGCAGGCTGCTGAAGTCCCGAACCCAGCGCTCGCGGGGGTGCGCACCGGCAAGTTCCCAGCATAAGCGTAGGGCATACACCATACAGAAAGAGATCAACGCGAGGGGAATATCATACATTAATCCAGAGACAGCAAGTTATATTACATGATAGTTGCCGCGTTTCTAACTAAAGATAAATTGTTTTTGGCATGGAGCGATGGCGACAAGATAAAGAGAAACAGCTAATCCCGGCGATCGCCTTCAACCCTCTTGACTTGGCTCACCCTGTCAATGATGGGCGCGACAAGCTCTTCGAGTACCTTGACGTCCACATCTTTCGGCAAGCGTTTGAAGACGTTGGAGAGGTTGATGTCGGGGTTCTTGTGCACAACTTTGACCAGCACCTCGCGGAGGACGGCCTGGCAGAGCTTGCGGGATTCGTTCGCCAGCTGGGATGTTCGGTCAGAGTGAAGCTGCTCCAAGGCTTCGAGCATGCGGTCAAAAAACATGGTCAGCCTGGCGCTTGTGGACACCCTGTCGTCAGAAGAATAGCTGAAGCCTTGTAGACCCATGATGGACAGTTGCACGGAAAGCTTCTTTGCAACGTCGATGAGCTTCTCAGCCCAGATCTGCACGCCTGCCACATAGTCGTTGTGTGTGGCGGCAGCACTCTTGAGCAGCTCCTGTTCATTGTGGAGGTCTTTGATCAAGGTCTTCTCCCGACCCCTGGCGGTCTCAAGGGTCTCCTTCAGCGTGGTCAGCTTCTGCTCCAGATCAACGATGGATTCCTTGGCGGAGGTGAGCTGCTGAGTCTTCTCGGATGTGGCAACCTGTGCCTCCATCAAGCTGTGAAGAGCTTTGTCTCTTTCGGCTTCGAGTGTTGAGACCTTCTTGCCGTGATCCTCGAGATCAGCCTCTAGCTTCTTCACCTTCCCCTCCAGCAAGCTCTTGGCGGCCTCTGCAGCTCCGGCAGCATCGACGGATTCCTTCAGTTTGTCGGCGTGATCTTCAGTCAGAGTTCTGAGCGTCTCCATGTGTTTCTGCTCTAGCTCCTGGGTCCGCTGCGCGACAAGTTTCTCGATCTCCTCGTCCATGCTACGGAGCTTGGCGGCAAGCGCCTCCTCACGAGCAGTAAGGTCCTCTTCGTGAGCATCGAGCCCGATGCGGCGCTCCGTCAGGCGAGCTTCTGCTGCGGTGGCCTGCTGTGGAGCCTCCTCCTGTGCCTTCTCGACATCAGATTGCTTCATGAGGAGGTCGTTCCAGTTCTCGCTCAGCTGTTCCCGAGCAGTCTTCAGCTCTTGGAAAGCCTCAGCATAGCAAGCCTGCATCTCTTCGACGCACTTTTGGAAGTCCACCTCTGCTGCATCAACAACCGCTGCCCTGGAATCCAGCTTATCCTTCCGGGCGCGGTAGAGTGCCTGGAGCTTCTGATAGTTGTCGTGCACGGCTTGGAGTAGCTGCTCTTCCTTGGGTTCACTGCTGCTGGCGGCGGCGATGACGTCTCCATCCAGTGTTTCTCCTTCCACCGGCGCCCCAGTGCTTGCCGTCCCTGGCATGCTGACGAACAGGTTGTCGCCGACCTTGAGGTAACTGCTTGATGGGGGCACGTCAGATGTTGACGGTTGATCTTCTCCGGCAGCTGGAGGCTCCGCGACCGGTGTGGCGCCAGGCGCTCTTGCGGCAGGAATGTCGTCAGTGCGGTCGTCGGTCTCCTTGCCGGTCCCCTCAGCAGACTTCTTGGCGGTCTCTTCCTGTGCGGCCTTGGCGGCCTCGTCCGCTGCGACCCTGTCGGCCTCGGCGGCAGCGTCCCTGGCGGTCACCTCGATGACGGTTTCGACATCCATGGGTTCCGCCAAGAGAAAATCTGGAAGCCCAGGAAGGGAAGCAAGATGAGACCAAGATTGAAGTTCAAGAAGACAAAAAAAGGAGAAAAACAGGAATAGCAAGTACTCTGAGGCGAGCGGTTTACCTGCGTCGAGCTGCTGAGGAGGGTTGCCGGAGCCAGTGCTCGCCGGCTCTTCTTCATCGCGGTAAAGCTCGCTTGCCGAAGACTCATCTCTAGGCGGTGTAGTCGATGGCGGCGGCACATCAGGGACAGTTCCCATTGGTACTCCTTGTTGCCGCTCCGCTCCTGCACGCCCGGAGATGTCAGCAGTGAAGATACGCACCCCGACACTTACCAGCGGAAAGTGCATAACGGACTCACGCTGGGGGCTGCGCTGGGGGCTGTGTTGAGGAGTGCGTTGTGGGCTCGACTCCGGGCTGATGTTGATCGTTTCTGGCGCACCTGAGGTGCTTACCGACGGTTCGTCGCCCGTTGAGGTCTTCGCCCTCTTCGCCATCCTTTGCGCCAAGGTTTCTGCATCTCTGTGGAGACAAGCCAAAGTGAATTAGTCAAGTGAAGCCAAAAATACAGGAATTATAAGGTGCGGCAAGGTCCCTACTCTTCTTCGGAATCCAAGGCAGAGAGGTCGAAGACGACTTCCGCTTTGGCATCTGGGTGAGGAGGTGGAGAAGGAGACCTGGCGCACTTGGCTGCGGCAGAGGCGGTAGGCTGATATGCCCCTGCTGCTCCAGCCGCTTGTGCCGTCGTATGGGATGCATACGCCGCACCAGTTTGTGCCACGGTCGAGCGTGTCGTACGTCGCACGGGCGGTTGTTGGGCCTGTTGCCGCTGCGCAGCCTTGCCGGCCGCCTTCTTGCTGGGAACCTCATCTCTTGAGGGAGGCTGACTTGCCGGGGCGTCAGAGCTGGCTTTCCGAAGAACGCGCTTTTTCTTGCCTGGAGCTGGGGGCTCCTCGTGCGGCTGCTCCTCGGTTGCGCCCTCGATGGTAGAGCCCCCGGCAACCATGCCGCTCTGCTCCCCGGCAACTTCCTCTTGCTCAGAAGAGGTCTCCTCTGGCACCGTCTGTTCTTCACTGGTGTCTCCTCCCGTGAAGCCAAAGTCGCCGGCCTCCGCGGCAAGGTTTGCCTCTTCCGCCCTGCTAGCAATGTAAGCTATTTCTTCATCATTGGTGGGATGGATAAGTTTGGGATCTTCCCGGATGGCCCTCTCCGATAAGTTGTCGAAGAACTCCTGCACTTGCTCTGGAGGCGGCTCTACCCATGTCCCGTCAAGGCCGTGGGCGTTGCACACTGGCATCATAGCAATGATGGAGCTTAGGGCAGAGTTGTTGCACAGAGGCACGACTCCAGGCGGCAACATGAACCTCACGTCAGGCCTAAACAGCTTGTGGCAGAGATACATGTGCTGAAAGACCGTGAAGTTGTGATTCAAGCCAGGGCGCAGCCTCATAATATCTGCTGCGTTCTTGAAGTCCCAGGCTGGCCTCCCCTTATTGTGCAGAGGGGCGATGTGCCGGCGAAGGAAATCTTCGCCAACCATTTCAATCGTGAGCCCGGCAGCCTTCAGGCGGTGGATCCTGGTGATTGCAATTGTGAGCTTCTTGTCTTCAGGGTCGAGGTCGCTCCAATTCTCACCACGGGCCACCTTCTTTTGCCGGGGCACGCAGAATGGCTGAGGGTCTTTCTCCTGGATCCAACACCACTCGAATCGCCACTCATCCCACTTCTTGCGGTAGAGACCCCCTGGGTATATATCCTTGTTCCATGTCCTTGGAATCCAAGTGATAGATCCAGAGAGGGCGTCTCCTGTCTCGATGCGGGGGATGAAGTAGTAGCGGAAGAGGGCCGTGTTGGGGACCACTCCGGCAAAGTTTTCGCAAAGATGCGCAAAGACAGACATGCACGTTACGGTGTTTGGCGTGAAATCCAAAAGGCGGAACCCGTACGTGTACATGATGTCGACGAAGAAGTCGGAGAAAGGAGGACAGAGCCCGCAGTAAAAATAAGCAGCGAAGAAAGGGTATCTATTCGCGCCGCCCCCGGCAGAAGCCGAAAGTGCACGAGTTTTGGGATGGCCATTTGTCTTCTTCCCCCATACACACCTGTACTGAGTAATCAAGGTGTGCCCATCAAGCGTCGGGTCGAAGACGGCGCGCTCTCTCCACATCCGCACCAGATCCCCTTCATCTGCTCCTGCGGCTGAGCCGGCGGCTTTCGCCGCTTTGCCCTTGCCTGCTTTGGGCGGCATGGCGGCAGTGGAAGCGGAGTCCGAAGGTGGCGAGGGCGTGCGGGTGGCGGAAGAATGGAGGAGGCGCGTTTCAGGCTCGAGGAGGAGGACGATGGCAGCGTCCAGATTGGAAAAGATGAGAGGTAAATGAGCAGCACCCCTGCGGATTTCCTTTTTACGGGGAAGGAGCGGAGGTTGCGGTCATTCCGCGCACGTCCCCCACGTTCCGCATTCAACGCGCGTCGTGGGAGGGCGCAGTAAATGAGAAGATTATGATAGTAACTCCTGCCACGTGTGCCCGTACACTGTTTTGGGCCTAGCCCAACAACGCCTCGCACCCGTGTATGGCCTAGGCCCGGGGGCTCCTGTCGGTGTACTAAAGATCGGGTCCTTTAGTACCCCGTACTTGTGCACGGACAGTTGTAGCCATACCTGCGGCAAGGCCTGCCGGAGGACAGCTGGAGACAGATGCAAGATGTCAAGAAGGCGTTTAAGCAGAAGATCAGAAGACCGAAGGCTGGGCGTCCGGCAAGATCTTGCCGGGCTGGCCCGTCGAGCCCCGGCAAGATCAGCACCCGGCAAGATCCCACCGCTTCAGCACAGTGCCGCCGCTCCAGCGCAGCGACCAGCCTGTCGTTTAGGGCTTGTCCTCCTGGTTGCCTGTCATGACGCTGGCCGCAGAAGGGGTTAAGCGATGCTGATGGGACGAGTCCTTTTTCCATCCCCAAGAAAGGCAGGGACACCTGTTCAGAGCATTGAACGCGTCTTGTCCTAAGACGTTTGTCCTAAGGCCTCAGTAGTAATCATGAGATACTGGTAATCATGGGATACTGGTAATCATGAGATACTGTAGATACTTTACACCTCTTGTACTTCGCCACTGTTGGAGACCCCTTGGACATATAAAAGGAGGCCCAAGGCGTAGCGACAGGGGAGGAGGCAGACATTCGACCCATTCTGCATGCGTAGCTGCTACTGTAGTTCCCAGAACTTGGCCAAGAACATCCACAGTAATACAACCAAGCAGGAGTAGGGTTTTACGCTTCCGAGCGGCCCGAACCTGGGTAAACCCCCCCCTCGCGTTGATCGTTAGTTCCGCTCTTTGTGCTGTCCTTTCTCCCTTGCCGAACCGTAAAGGGATCCTTCGATCCCATAGGTGTCGTTTCCTCGACAAACTGGCACTGGGCACTGGATCAATATGTTAGTCCCAAAAATACTATAAAAAGTTGCAAAAAGTATATGAAAGTTGTAATCTTGATCATATAATCTAATCATGGCATGAATATTAAGACACGAGTGATTCAAAGCAATAGTCTATATTGACATAAAAACAGTAATACTTCAAGCACACCAACAAGGCAATTGTGTCCTTTCGAAATAACATGGCCTTAGAAAGTTATCCCTACAAAATCATATGGTCTGGCTATGCTCCATCTTCCCCACACAAAGTATCTAAATCATGCACAACCCCGATGACAAGTCAAGCAATTGTTTCACACTTTTTATGTTCTCAAACCTTTTCAACTCTCACGCAATACATGAGCGTGAGCCATGGATATAGCACTATAGGTCGAATAGAATATGGTGGAGGTTATGAGGAAAAAGGAGAAGATAGTCTCACATCAACTAGGCGTATCAACGGGCTATGGAGATGCCCATCAATAGATATCAATGTGAGTGAGTAGGGATTGCCATGCAACGGGTGCACTAGAGCTATAAGTGTATGAAAGCTCAAAAAGAAAACTAAGTGGTCGTGCAAATGATGAAAATTCCACTAGCTATATGAAAGTGACAAAATAGGAGACTCTCTATCATGAAGATCATGGTGCTACTTTGAAGCACAACTGTGGAAAAACATAGTAGCATTGTCCCTTCTCTCTTTCTCTCATTTTTTTTCTTCTTTTTCTTCCTTTTTTTCTTTTTTTTTCCTTTTTGGTGGGCATCTTTGGCCTCTTTTTTTTATTTGGGCTTCGCTGGCCTCTTTTATTTTTTGTAATGTCCGGAGACTCATCCTGTCGGGGGGATTACCCCCGGGTAGGCTCATGGAGGCGACTCAACATTTTAAAACAATGGGGCGGCCGACGCCCCTCTGTCCGGCTGCTCCGGCTGGCCCCCATGGTCTGGCTGGCTCCTAAGGCCAGCCGGCCCCCTGCCCGGCGGCGCGAGCCGACTGCTCCGACCGATCCCTGCCCGGCTGCTCCAGCCGGCCTACTGCACGAGGTCAACCGCCACGTCCCGTCGGACACGACATGAAGACACTGTAGCCTGCATCACGCGTCTCCTCACTGCACCCCAATAGTGGTGCACTATTGACTGCATCATGCGTCACCTCACGTGTCAGCTCCAATAGTGGTGTACTAGTGCCTACCTCACTTGTCATCTCACTTGACATCTGGAATAGTGTAGTTGGTGGGTGGGCCACCACCCACCATGCCTACTCCACACTATAAAAGGGCACCATGCCCACTCATTCCAGAACCCCCGCTCATGGTGGAACTCCACCACGCCACACACACACACTAGCTCTCACACATATGAAACATATACGAGACAGTGGGCACTCTGCTACTGCTCTCAGTCCAATACAGCTCCAGGAGCAACTCTGTACCAGATATACCACATATATATAGACATGCAGGAGTAGGGGTATTATCTCTCCGGAGAGCCCCGAACCTGGGTAAACCACCGCGTGCTACTACCCTATCCCGTCCCGGATCCTCCACGGCAGCCTTGCTCTCACCTCGATTAGCCACCCCCTGGCATCTGTTGGGAGAAAACGACGACAGTTGGCGCCCACCGTGGGGCAAGCTGCTGCTGGAACCGCGGTCCGGGCGGGACCGTCTTCGCCATCACCACCGCGGCGTTGGCCGTCTGGCGCCGCTCCTGCGTTCCTTCGCCCACGCCCGGCCTCGGCGCGCTCGCCTCGCTGACCGCTTCACCAACTACGCGCCGGCACGTACTCCTCGTGCTGGCGCTTCTTCTGGCCGTCGCGCTCGCACCGGCGCCGGCCGCGTCTCGGCGGCTGCAGCTGTCGCCGCTCGACTGACCGCCGTCCTAGTCGCGTTGGCGTTGCTGCTGGCCAACGTGCTCCTCACGTTGGCGCTGGTACTGGCCGCGCCGGCCCGGGCCGCGTCCCAACGGCTGCCGCGGCCGCCGCTCGAGCGGGCTCGCGGATGCCCGTTCTCTCCCTCACCAAAAAAGCCCCAGCACAGCCAGTGCCGGGGCGAGGCGCGCCCTCGCCCGAATCCCCAACGCCGGCTTGCGCCCGCGTCTGGCCTCTTGCCGGACAGTAGCCTCAATCACGTTTTTCGCACCATGCTTCGTGCATCTCCGGCCTTCCCCGCATCCACCCCAGCGCCTTGCTGCCTCATCCTGCTCTTCGTGGCCTCTGCGACCACTATGACCGCTGCCGCTGAGGTGTCACCGCGCGCCCAGCCGCAGTCCATGTACATCCTGTACACCCACACCGCTCCGGACCCATCGCTCCTCCGTCCGCGCCTATCCGCCCCGCCGAAGTCGCCCCTGCCCGTCGCCGGCTGCCGGATCCCCGCGCCGGGTCCGGCCGCTCCCAAGTCGCCCCTCCCGCGCGCCTGCATCGGCTCACGCGCCGGGTCCGGCCGCTCCCGCGTCGTCCCACGGCTGCCTCCGCGCACCGCCCGCACCGGCTCCGCCCGTTCAGGCCGCCTGTCGGCTGCACGCAGGCCGGCTGCCCGCGACCCGGCCTCCCGTGCATCGGCCCCTGCTCCGCTCTGCCCGCGCTGCATCGCCCCGCGGCCGGCCGCCCCTCTGTCTGCGTCGGCCTCGCCGCCCCTCGGCCGTCTCCGCGCCTGCCTCCCACGCCTCCTGCCAGACCTGCTCCGGCCGGGTGCGCTCGTCGCCCCATCCGAGCCGACCCCGGGTCGCTGGCGTCGTCCCGCACGGCCGGCCCCCGCACTCCGCGCGCGCTGGCCGCCCGACGGCTCGCCCCGTCCGGCTCCGCGCCGGCTTCCCCACCGTCCAGGCCCCGTCGCTCCGCCGGCTTGCGCCCGCGACCCGCCCCGCATCGCCGCCTCCGGCTCGCCGCTTCGCCCGGGCCGGCTCCCGCGCGCCAGGTCCCCTTGTTAGCCCAGCTGCCCCGCCCCGCTCCTGAGCTCCTCCATCTCCTGCGCGCCGGCTACACCGCTCCGTGCCCGCCCCGCTCGCCGCGCCCCGCGCGCCGGCTATGGCCCCCCGCCTGCCGCCCCGTCCCAGCCCGGCCGCCTGCCGCCTGCGCCGGCTCCCCTCACTCGCGGCCAGCCGGACCCGCCCCTTCCGCACGCCCGTGCCGCCGCTGGCCGGCTGCCGGCTGCACCACGTCGCCCCCCTCCTGCGCGCGCTCGCTGGCTCAGGCCGGCTCTTGTGCCCGCACGTTCTGCTGTCGCTGGAGAAAAAGAAGCAAAAGCAAAGAAAGAAAAAGGTCCGGGTGCCCACCTGGCAAAAAAAAAGCACCGCGTCCGCTCGGACAATTGCTCGTCCGTGTGCGTCGCCGCCTGCCTCGGCGCCTGCCCGGCCGCCCGTCCAACGCCTGGCCCGGTCGCCCCGGTGCCCAGCCGGTCGGGTCCGGCATGCTGGCACTCCCATCGATCGCCGATGGATCGACGGCCACACCCAGCGGGTGCGCCGACGCGCCGACGCGCTCGCCGGCGCGCTCCGGCACCAAAATCCGATGAGCCCCCTTGCTCGGAGGCTCGGAAGCCACTCCCGGCAGGGCCCCACGCCCACTAGCCGGCGGACCCCGCGTCCGCCCTCGGCAGCGCCTCACGCGCAACAGCCGGCGGACCCCGCGTCCGCCCTCGGCAGTGCCTCGTGCTCAATAGCCGACGGACCCCTCGTCCGCCCTCGGCAGGGCCTCACGACCCATGAGCCGGCGGACTCCAAGTCCGCGCCCGGCGGCGCCTCGCGCGCATCAGTCGGACCACGTCGGCTACAAGCCGCGCTGACCGACATCGACCAGAACCACCTCGCCGGCACCAAAAAGCGATGTGAGATCTCCACCCGCATATCCTTGCAGCATACACACAAACGGATACCCCGAGCGATCCTCGGGGTTCATCCCCGCATTTGTTTCAACTACTTTATTTGATTTGCCCCGGCGTGAGCTAGTCTCTGCCCGAGGCTGGCCGTTTTGCCCGATGCGTTCGTTCCCACGAGTAGGGTTAGTAGCGTGTACGGTACCAAGGCCCACTCTTTGTCTCAGCTACAACTCGCACCGCGACTGTCCGGCTGGCGAGAGCACAAGCTGGAGGTCACCACACGCGAAAAACGTCCGGGGAGAAAACGGATTGGGCGACACGGTCGTTTCATTTATGAGTATCTGCTCGGTCGAGTCTGCTCCCAGAGTCCGAGTACTGTACGCTCCGCTCCGCGGCCCACTCTTCGCCTCAGCCACAGACCGGCTCCCGGCTGTCCGGCTGGCATGAGCAAAAGCCAAAGAGCGGAGGGCACATGAAAAAGAATGAAGGGGGCTTGTCAGGGATATAACCCCACGATATAACCCGGCCAGGATATGACCCAGCCAGGACTTGGCGAGTCACCAATGACCCGTCCACAGGCTTGGCGTCTCACAGTTAAGACCCGTAAGATGGGCCAGAAGATGGAAGGCTAAGCTACAAGGCGACTTACCAGGCGGGCCAAGAAAAAGGCCCAGAGACATGAAGATGGTGGTTCATAAGCAGGCCGGTTGACGGTCCAAGACCTGGAGGCGACTAAAAGGCCTGAAGGCATAAGCCGCCATAAGATGACTTGTTCTGTAAGACTAGGGAGTTGGAGCCAGGATCGATTACGTTATATGACCCGACCCAGACTCGTGTAAGCCGTCGGACCTCAGCCTATGTATATAAAGGCGAGACCTGATGGCAAGTGAGAGGAGTTAAGACAGACAGACAAGCCTTACGGCAAGAGAGACCAAGCAGTCGAGAACTAGGGCAAGCAAGTGGCCCCTTGTAATCGAAATAGCAGTTAATACAATACAAGCAGGACGTAGGCTTTTACCTCCACCGAGAGGGGCCGAACCTGGGTAAACTCGTGTCCCTTGTCCCGTTTAACCCCTTTGAGTCCACCTCTTTAGCGATGGCCTCGAACCTAAGCCTTCGGGCATCTGCCGTGACAAAACCACGACAGTTGGCGCCCACCGTGGGGCGAGCGCTTGATGGTGTTGAGTTCTCAAAGGGTTCTCTCTCAGAGATCGAGGGGTACGAGGTTGACAGGATGACCGAGAGTCGCCGCAGAAAGCATTACATCGACAACGCCGACCAGGGCCACGAGGCCGAGTCAATCGAGTGTGGTTTCCGGGTCCACTTTGGCGGAATCCGCGTCTTCATCGGCAAGATCAGCGGATCTGAACCCAGGCCGGACATCTGCACCGGCATCATCGAGCCGACTCGGCGCAAGCAACTCGATCGGAGCATGCAACCCGCCCGTGCTGACCCGGGCAGGAAGCATGTCTTCGTCGGCTTTACTCAGGGCATGGAGCTTGAAGGTTCTGTGTCAGAGGAAGGAGCTCTCGCCCACTCCAAGGAGATGTCCTCGTGTGGAGAGACGGAATCGATCTATCAGCTTCAGGATGGAGGGCTTGGGGGTTACGACGAGCCTTACCCCGAGTCGGAGTACCATGAGCCGGAGGAATATGAGCCGCCAAGCCATGCCGCCGTCTTCATGGCGGGTGCAGCGGCGGCTCAGGGCAGCACAGCCGCTGGTCTAACTGGGTCCGGGTCAGGCACCCCCCCGGCTCAGGTTCTTCTGGATCTAATGAATGAGCTTACAGCCTAGATCGAGATTGAGGTCACTGCTGAAAACCAAGTGGCCCATAATGCGGAGATCGCGAGGTTGAAGAATCAGATGGCTGGAGTCCAACAGGAAATCAATGAGCTGAAGGCACAAATGGATGCTGAGGCGGACGTTTTTCGCTTTGAGCTAGAGCGGCAGTCAGTGGCGGCGATTCATCGCATGAGACATCAATCCCGCTTGCAGTATGAAGCTAGGGATCTTTTCCACACGCCAGGAACAGGACGGAACATACCTTTAACCGTAACCCGGACGGCGGAAATACCTGGAAGCCGGGCGGCGGTTCAGCGTCAGCAGCTAGACCCACCCCGGCGGAATCAAAACCCGCCACTACTTTATTCAACACCGCCGGGTCATTATTCTAGCCCGGTGGAGAACATGGCGGCGGCGGCAACCATGCTTGATACAATCCCGATCCCCGATGAGGCGCCCTACGCAGAAGAGGAGCGGAATGCCATCGGATACCTGCGCACGGCGATGGCCCAGCAGGGGAAATATAATTACAGCCGGAGTCGTGTGCATTCAACCCCCATCCACAGCCGTAGCTACAGCCGGCGTTATGAGTCGCCGGCGGTCTCTAGCAGTAACCCACCGCAAGCTGATCGGGCGGCTCGGGATGTTCAAACACGGGTGGAAAGGGCAAAAGCACAGCAAGAAGCGGCGGCTCTGGCAGCAGCGGCAGCTTATCAGGATCCCACAGTTGCCCCTTCCGTCTCAGGAGGAGCGGGGGCGACTTCCAGGGCTGTGGGAGTACCATGTTTGGTGCCGGCTCTACGGAATGAGCGTCTGCCGAAGGATTTCAAGGGTCCTCGTAAGGTGCCCAATTACACTGCTGATTTACCTCCAGAGGCCTGGGTTGAAAGTTATGAGCTAGCCATGGAGATGTTGGACGTTAGTGATGCGGTCTGCGCCAAGTATTTCGTCATGATGCTGGAAGGGCCGGCTCGCACATGGTTGAAGGGTTTGCCACCCAACACCATTAACTCCTGGGCCGAGTTAAGGGCGAAATTCATCAATTTTTTTAAAGGAACATGCAAGCAGCCCATGACGATTGTGGATTTGGACCAGTGTGTGCAGCGTGAGGACGAGTCGGCTCATCACTAGGTCCGGCGAGTCTCCGAAATCATCCAGTCTTCTGAGCAGATTACGGCCTCTCAGGCGGTTTTGATTCTAGAGAAGAATTGTTACTTCACGCCTTTGAAGGAGAAACTTGGCCGGCTCAAACGCTCATGCCAAGACATGGGGGAGCTCATGGCGGCTCTCACCAAGTACGCAGATTCTGATAACACGAAGGACCCGGACTCTGATAATGAGAAATCAGGTCAGGGGAAGAAAGGTAGCAATGGCAAGCGCAAGCACCCAGATGGCGGGTCAGAACTGGTGGCAAACACCAACGTCAGGAACAACCGTGCTAAGGGCAACGGGAACTTCGAGCAGTCTTTTAACAAGGGAAAAACTACTTTCAACTTGGAGGAGAGGCTTAGCCAACCTTGTCCGAAACACACCCGGCCGAATAAGCCGGCAAACCATCTATGGAGGGATTGTTATACTATGAGACAGTTTCGGAATTACAGCATCGTGATAATGGTGATGGCCCATCGGGCGACTCAGGTCCGGGCGGCTCAGAAGCCGGCTTTGATGCTGGTGGCTCAGGGTCCGGTTACCACGGTCAAGGCAACCATGGAGGTCATAATCAACAGCCTCGCGGCGGAGGCCAGCGGTAGAATAACCAGTCAGGGTATCAGAGGAACCCGAAACGCCTTAACGAGGATTACTAAAACACCTCAAACGGGATCATTTATAACCCGCAATGGGCAACTTCAACCTTCAGTGGAGATTATTAAGCCGACTCCTCAAGTCATCTTAAAGACTTGGGGGCTATGCAGTTATGACTCGGCAAAGATCGTTATTTCAAAGAAGATAAAACCTGGTCCTGGAGATTGCCGCCACATTCCAACAGGTGACCTGCCGTTCTCTTTGATAGTCAATCTATATGACCCTGAACTGTCAAGAGACGGCTTATGATTTACGTCTCTTTGACAGTCAATCTATATGACCCTGAACTGTCAAGAGCCGGCTTATGATTTACGTCTCTTTGACAGTCAATCTATATGACCTTGAACTGTCAAGAGACGGCTTATGATTTATGTCTCTTGACGGTCAATCTATATGACCCTGAACTGTCAAGAGCCGGCTTATGATTTACGTCTCTTTGACAGTCAATCTATATGACCCTGAACTGTCAAGAGACGGCTTATGATTTACGTCTCTTGACGGTCAATCTATATGACCCTGAACTATCAAGAGCCGGATTATGATTTACGTCTCTTTGATAGTCAATCTATATGACCCTGAACTGTCAAGAGCCGGCTTATGATTTACGTCTCTTTGACAGTCAATCTATATGACCCTGAACTGTCAAGAGCCGGCTTATGATTTACGTCTCTTTGACAGTCAATCTATGTGACCCTGAACTGTCAAAAGCCGGCTTATGATTTACGTCTCTTGACGGTCAATCTATATGACCCTGAACTGTCAAGAGCCGGCTTATGATTTACGTCTCTTTGATAGTCAATCTATATGACCCTGAACTGTCAAGAGCCGGCTTATGATTTACGTCTCTTGACGGTCAATCTATATGACCCTGAACTGTCAAGGGCCGGATTATGATTTACCTCTCTTTGACAGTCAATCTATAAGACACTGAACTTGTCAAAAGAGTCAGTTTTATAAATTGTTGTACTCTTAAAACAGTCAATCTTTAGAGACCCTGAACTTGTCTCTTGACAGTTAATCTCGCAATAAGACCCTGAGCTGGTTAAGGTTAAAACGACGAATCTGTGCCATGTGAGAGCCGGCACATGAGTGGCAATCATGCCTAAGTCTTTACAAGACAAAGCCTGAGTTTCAAGCCGCCCGCCATACCGGGTTACATCGTAACCTCTGCAAGCATAATAAAGATACTAAATAGCCGACATGGCTGGCTATTCTTGAAGAGCCATCCTATTGATTATAATACCGGGTTATCTAGATCGACCGGCTCTTGGATTTCTTCAACCAGTGCTATGTAGTATACTACAACATTCATGGATTTCTCAAGCATATATTTGCCGGGTTGCACCGCAACCACGAGCAGGGATTTCATTATTCATAACCGGGTTACAACCACGGTCAAGGAATCATATTACTCTTATACAGTCCCGAGTCGCCGTAGGCAGACAACCCGGCACTTGGGGGCTACATTATTCAAATCCGGCTTATATCAAGTACGCAAGTCCCATGTCGCTGCAAGCATGCGCCACAGCACTTGGGGGCTAATGCAAGCCGGTTTTTAAGACAGTACATTATCAAGCAAGACCCTGTTATTTCAAGGAGATGACCGGTTTTCTACAATCCTTCTAAAGTCCCGGCCCAGTACATATTACTGACCCGGCACTTGGGGGCTACACCGCTCAGATCAAATTCTCTAAAGTCCCAAGTCGCCGCAGACATGTGACCCGACACTTGGGGGCTACAGTATTCAGCTGTTCAAAGCAGACTATAAGGTTCCCATTGAAGACATGGCCCATCACATACTAAAGAGCCGGCTCTTGGGGGCTACACCAGCTCAAGCTTTATAAGGTATAAGACAGTTATAAGTCCCAGGCTGCTGCAAGCAAGACAACCTGATACTTGGGGGCTGCACAGTCAAAGATATTATTGCAAAGCGCCAAGTCATCATGGATAAACTTGGAGCTTGAGGGCTACAGGTAATAAGGATATATCAAAATTGAAAAGAGTGTTCAAGATGTCAATTCTGGAGACTGGTTATTTGACCCGGTGTCACCAACATTACATGACCCGACGTCATCAAAGATTGTAACCCGGTGGTGGTAACCCGCCGAGAGTATTGGAGGCCGACTCAATGGCATATGGGTGTTGTATTTCCAGAATATTACTTCGGAGGACACTGATAAGCAAGACAATAGAGAAGACGGAGCTTAGCATGAATAAATTCAAGCTAACCTGGGGGCTAATGTCAGGGATATAACCCCGCGATATAACCCGGCCAGGATATGACCCGGCCAGGACTTGGCGAGTCACCAATGACCCGTCCACAGGCTTGGCGTCTCACAGTTAAGACCCGTAAGATGGGCCAGAAGATGGAAGGCTAAGCTACAAGGCGACTTACCAGGCGGGCCAAGATTAAGGCCCAGAGACATGAAGATGGCGGTTCATAAGCAGGCCGGTTGACGGCCCAAGACCTGGAGGCGACTAAAAGGCCTGAAGGCATAAGCCGCCATAAGATGACTTGTTCTGTAAGACTAGGGAGTTGGAGCCAGGATCGGTTACGTTATATGACCCGACCCGGACTCATGTAAGCTGCCGGACCTCAGCCTATGTATATAAAGACGAGACCTGACGGCAAGTGAGAGGAGTTAAGACAGACAGACAAGCCTTACGGCGAGAGAGACCAAGCAGTCGAGAACTAGGGCAAGCAAGTCGCCCCTTGTAATCGAAACAGTAGTCAATACAATACAAGCAGGACGTAGGCTTTTACCTCCACCGAGAGGGGCCGAACATGGGTAAACTCGTGTCCCTTGTCCCGTTTAACCCCTTTGAGTCCACCTCTTTAGCGATGGCCTCGAACCTAAGCCTTCGGGCATCTGCCGTGACAAAACCACGACAGGGCTCAGACGAAATCGAGTCGGCACCCTCTGCATAAACTTGCACTACCAAAATCAAATATTTGATATATCTGCATCGAATAAACTTGTCTTTTGGGCGATCATTTCCATGAGGAACCTCCTTGCTCGGAGGCTCGAAGGCTACTCCCGGCAGGGCCCCGCGCCCATCAGCCAGCGGACCCCGCGTCCGCCCTCGGCAGCGCCTCGCGCTCATCAGCCGGCGGACCCCGCGTCCGCCCTCGGCAGCGCCTCCCGCTCATCAGCCGGCGGACCCCGCGTCCGCTCTCGGCAGCGCCTCGCCCTCATCAGCCGGCAGACCCCGCGTCCGCCCTCGGCAGCGCCTCGCGCTCATCAACCGGCGGACCCCGCGTCCGCCCCCGGCAGCGCCTCCCGCTCATCAGCCGGCGGACCCCGCGTCCGCCTGCGGCAGCGCCTCGCGCTCACCAGCCGGCGGACCCCGCGTCCGCCCCCGGCAGCTCCTCCCACTCATCAGCCGGCGGACCCCGCGTTCGCCCTCGGCAACGCCTCGCGCTCATCAGCCGGCGGACCCCGCGTCCGCACGCGGCAGGGCCCAACGCCCATCAGCCGGCGGACTCCGCGTCGGCGTTGCATCAGCCGGCGGACCCCGCTTCCGCCCCTGGCGGGGCCTCGCGCTCATCAGCCGGCGGACCCCGCATCCGCCCCCGGCGGCGCCTCGCGCTCATCAGCCGGCGGACCCCGCGTGCGCACTCGGCGGCGCCTCGCGCTCATCAGCTGGCGGACCCCGCGTGCGCCCTCGGCGGCGCCTCGCGCTCATCAGCCGGCGGACCCCGCGTCCGCCCTCGGCGGCGCCTTGCGCTCATCAGCCGGCGGACCCAGCGTCCGCCCTCGGCGGCGCCTCGCGGTCATCAGCCGGCGGACCCCGCGTCCGCCCCCGGCGGCGCCTCGCGGTCATCAGCCGGCGGACCCCGCGTCCGCCCCCGGCGGCGCCTCGCGCTCATCAGCCGGCGGACCCGGCGTCCGCCCCTGGCGGCGCCTCGCGGTCATCAGCCGGCGGACCCCGCGTCCGCCCCTGGCGGCGCCTCGCGCTCAACAGCCGGCGGACCCCGCGTCCGCCCGCGGCGGCGCCCCGCGCTCATCAGCCGGTGGACCCCGCGTCCGCCCTCGGCAGTGCCTCATGCCCAACAGCCGGCGGACCCCGCGTCCGCCTCCGGCAGGGCTCCGCGCCCATCAGCCGGCGGACCCTGCATCCGCCCCCGGCTGGGCTTCGCGCCCATCAGCCAGCGGACCCCGCGTACGCGCTCGACATCCCTGACGCCACCGTCTGCTTCTGCAAAAGCAACGACCCTCCGCCCGACTCTTCGAGTCGCCTGGAGGCTCGGAGGCTACACCCAGCGGGTGCGCTGGCGCGCCCCCGCTGGAAGCAAGCCGCGTCGTCCCCGACCCGCAATCAACCGTCATCAACAACTTCTGCAACAACAACCCCAGCGGCAAAAACCCTCAGCCCGACTCTCCAAGTTGCCCGGAGGCTCGGAGGCTACTGTCGGGGGGATTGCCCCCGGGTAGGCTCATGGAAGGGACTCAACATTTTAAAACAACGGGGCGGCCGACGCCCCTCTGTCCGGCTGCTCCGGCTGGCCCCCTGGTCCGGCTGGCTCCTAAGGCCAGCCGGCCCCCTGCCCGGCGGCGCCAGCCGACTGCTCCGACCGATCCCTGCCCGGCTGCTCCAGCCGGCCTACTGCGCGAGGTCAACCGCCACGTCCCGTCGGACACGACATGAAGACACTGTAGCCTGCATCACGTGTCACCTCACTGCACCCCAATAGTGGTGCACTATTGACTGCATCATGCGTCACCTCACGTGTCACCTCCAATAGTGGTGTACTAGTGCCTACCTTAGTTGTCATCTCACTTGACATCTGGAATAGTGTAGTTGGTGGGTGGGCCACCACCCACCATGCCTACTCCACACTATAAAAGGGCACCATGCCCACTCATTCCAGAACCCCCACTCACGCTGGAACTCCACCACGCCACACACACACACTAGCTCTCACACATATGAAACATATACGAGACAGTGGGCACTCTGCTACTGCTCTCAGTCCAATATAGCTCCAGGAGCAACTCTGTACCAGATATACCACATATATATAGACATGCAGGAGTAGGGGTATTATCTCTCCGGAGAGCCCCGAACCTGGGTAAACCACCGCGTGCTACTACCCTATCCCGTCCCGGATCCTCCACGGCAGCCTTGCTCTCACCTCGATTAGCCACCCCCTGGCATCTGTTGTGAGAAAACGACGACACATCCCAACTTGTGAGGGACTCATAGCTTCCATCATCCTTTTCTCACATGGGACAAATGCTCTAATAATGGAAATCATCACACTTTTATTTACTTACAACTCGATACCTAGAACAAAATATGACTCTATATGCAATATGAAAGTGGTGATGCATGTCATGAAAAACGGAACGGTGGAAGTTGCATGGCAATATATCTCTTAATGGCTATGGAAATGCCATAATAGGTACGTATGGTGGCTGTTTTGAGGAAAATATATGGTGGCTGTTTTGAGGAAGGTGGGTTTGATGCACCGGCGAAAGTTGCGCGGTACTAGAGAGGCTAGCAAAGGTGGAAGGGGGAGAGTGCGTATAATCCATGGACTCAACATTAGTCATAAAGAACTCACATACTTATTGCAAAAGTCTATTAGTTATCAAACAAAGCATTAGACGCACGCTCCTAGGGGAGAGGTTGGTAGGAGTTAACCATGGCGCGCTACCGACTCTCACACAAAGGTTGACAATCATTAAACAAATCATGCTCCGACTTCGTTACATAATGGTTCACCATACGTGCATGCTACGGGAATCACAAACTTCAACACATGTATTTCTCCAATTCACAACTACTCACTAGCATGACTCTCATATTACCATCTTCATATCTCAAAACTATATGCAAGGAATCAAACATATCATATTCAGTGATCTACAAGTTTTATGTAGGATTTTATGACTAACCATGTGAATGACCAACTCCTGTTAACTCTCTAAATAGATATAAGTGAAGCATGAGAGTTTAATTCTTTCTACAAAAGATAAGCCCACGCTCTAACAAATATAAGTGAAGCAAAAGAGCATTCTACAAATGGCGGTTTTCTATGTGTAGAGAAACAGGCAATCCAAACTTCAAATGATATAAGTGAAGCACATGAAGCATTCTATAAAGCCATACTCAAAAGATATAAGTGAAGTGCATGAAGCATTCTATAAATCGACCAAGGACTATCTCATACCAGCATGATGCATTATTAAAAGAAAAATAAAAAGCGCACGACGCTCCAAGATTTACACATATCATGTGACGAATAAAAATATAGCTCCAAGTAAAATTACCGATGGTTGTTAGAAGAAAGAGGGGATGCCTTCCGGGGCATCCCCAAGCTTAGTTTCTTGGGAGTCCTTGAATATTACCTAGGGGTGCCTCGGGCATCTCCAAGCTTAGTCTCTTTCCACTCCTTATTCCTTCATCCATCGTGATCTCACCCAAAACTTGAAAACTTCAATCACACAAAACTTAACAAAACCCTCATGAGATCCGTTAGTATAATAAAGCAAATTACCGCTTTAAGTACTGTTGCAAACCCATTCAAATTTTATTTTTGCATTGTAGCTACTGTATTATAACTTCTTTATGGCTTATACCACCGATAAAATCGATAGTTTCATCGAAACTAGCAAAACAACGCATCAAAAACAGAATCTGTCAAAAACAGGACAGTCTGTAGTAATCTGAACAGTCACCATACTTCTGTAACTCTAAAAATTCTGAACAATTAGGACAAAATAAAAAAAATTCATAGCAGTACTGTGTAAAAATTTCAGAAACTTTTGAAATTCCAGTAAAAAATGTAAATTCACGCACTACAGCCAAAGTTTCTGTTTTTGCACTGCACACACCAAACAAGCAATCTAATCATCATAAAGGCAAATCTTGGCACATTATTTTTATAATACAATGGATTTATACAAGGGGATAATTATTTTTGTTGAAAAGTTTCTGTAATTAAGATTCACAAGGTTTCCATGGGCATGAACAAAGTTCAAGGCTAGCTCCCACTTTCACAATGCTCGTCCCTCTCACTTTCACTTTTCTTTTTGAAAAAGTTTTAGGTTCCCCTCTTTATCTTTTTGTTTTTTAAACTATATAAAAGCACACAACAGAATAAAATGACTCTCTAAAACTTCTGGGTTGTCTCCCTGGCAGCGCTTTCTTTAAAGCCATTAAGCTAGGCATATAGTGCTCAAGTAATGGATCCACCCGGATCCCAAGGTATATCAAAGCCAATTTTAATTAACAATGATTTATAATTTAGTAGTGAGCACAAAGTAACATATATCATGCAACAACGAAGTCTAACTCTCTTCCTATGCATCGGCATGTCATAAAAGAACAATTCATGCACACAAAGTAAAGGCCAATGCATAGTATAAACAGTTTCTTGCAATTTTATCGTATTGGAAACATAGAGAGGCGGAGATGTAGTTCCTCTCTCATAATAATTGCAAGTAGGAGCAGCAAGCACATGCATATTATATCTATAAAAATCATCATGTGTAATAGTAAAAGGCAACCCATCTATATAATCCTTAATAAGTACAAACTTCTCCGATATAGTGTAGTTGGGAGAATTCAAAAAGATAATAGGACTATCACGGGTGGGTGCAATAGCACCAATTTCACGTTTAACATAAGGAACTATAGCAAGTTCATCTCCATAAGCATCATTCATATTGGCATCATGGCCACAAGCATAGCAAGCATCAAGTTCAACAAAAAGGGATATCTCAAACGAATCCAAGGGATCATAGCAATTATCATAGCATTCATCCTTCGGTAAGCACGAAGGGAAATTAAACAATGTATGAGTTGAAGAGTTACTCTCATTAGAAGGTGGGCACGGGTAGCTAATCCGCTCTTCCTCCTTTTGTTCTTCGCTCTCCTCCTCATCTTTTTCATCCAATGAGCTCACAGTGTCATCAATTTCTTCTTCCATAGATTCCTGCAAAATATTAGTCTCTTCCAAGGCAGCAGACATTCTCTCAATAAATTCAATAATATCAGCATTGCAATCTTAATTCTCATAGCAATATTTAAGTATGGCAAAAATTTCAGATTCGTAAGGAACATCATCATCATACTTTTCAAGCAAAGAAGCAATTTCATAAGCACCTTTAAAAACAACAAATTCTTCTATTCGTTCCACATCATAGTAATCATAAATACCTTTAGCATAAGAAGCTAATGTTTCATTATCATTAAATTTGCATTGAAAGGGAAGGTGTCGAGCTTCTATATTAGAGCAAAAAGTAAAGTCACATCTCGAGCATGCATCCCAAGCAAACCATTCCAGTATTTTAATTTGATCCCATAAGTGTTTCCCTTTTTGAGATAAGCGATAATCCCTAAAGTATTCACGTTGATCCAACGTGTATCCCATTATCAAGTTGAATGGGGTTTTCTCAGGATTATCAAAGTAGTGCATAATATTTTCCACATAACGAGCATCGAGGGTTTTAGGAGGTTCCCCATCCCCATGAGTAGCAAGTACACCTAATTTTTTTGGTATTTCGTGTTCCATATCCATAACTAAAGATAGAGAACAACTTAGAACAGCAAATAAAATCTACTTAGTGATAAAGTAAACAAGCACACACGAGAATATTTACCCCACGCTATTGCTCCCCGACAACGGCGACAGAAAAGGTCTTGATAACCCACAAGTATAGGGGATCAGTTGTAGCCTTTTCGATAAGTAAGAGTGTCGAACCCAACGAGGAGCTAAAGGTAGAACAAATATTCCCTCAAGTTCTATCGACCACCGATACAACTCTATGCACGCTTAACGTTCGCTTTACCTAGAACAAGTATGAAACTAGAAGTACTTTGTAGGTGTGATAGGATAGGTTTGCAAGATAATAAAGAGCACGTAAATAAAAACTAGGGGCTTCTTAGATAAAGAAACAACTAAGTTAGTTTAATGAGTGTGGAAAAGTGGTGGTAGGAGTTGCGGAATTGTCCCTAGGCAATCGATAACTAAACCGGTAATCATTTGCAATTTTATATGAGGGAGAGGCATAAGCTAACATACTTTCTCTACTTGGATCATATGCACTTATGATTGGAACTCTAGCAAGCATCTGCAACTACTAAAGATCATTAAGGTAAAACCCAACCATAGCATTATAAGGTATCAAGTCCTCTTTACTCCCATATGCAACAACCCACCTACTCGGGTTTATGCTTCTGTCACTCAAACAACCCACCATAGGCAAATCATGAACACATTGCAACACCCTACAGCGAGGATCCCTCATGCTTGCGCGACATGGAGAGCACCATAGGACAACAACAATAATAAAACATGCAACTCAAACCAATCATGATCATCAATCAACCCATAGGATGGCAACACATCATTGGATAATAATATGAAGCATAAAGCACCATGTTGAAGTAGAGGGTACAGCGGGTTGCGGGAGAGTGGACCGCTGTAGATAGGTGGGGGAAGGTGATGGAGGTGTTGGTGAAGATGACGGAGTTGTTGGAGTAGATCGCCGTCACGATGATGGCCCCGGCGGCGTTCCGGTGCCACCGGGAGAGAGGGGGAGAGAGCCCTCCTCCTTCTTATTATTCCTTGACCTCCTCCCTAGATGGGAGGAGGGTTTCCCCTCTGGTCCTTGGCTTCCATGGTGGCGGAGGGGCGAGAGCCCCTCCGAGATTGGATCTCTCTCTCGGTTTCCTTCTGTTTCTGCCTCCAGATTCTGGCCTTTCACCGTTTCTTATATTCCCGGAGATCCGTAACTCCGATTGGGCTGAAATTTTAACACGATTTTTATCCGGATATTAGCTTTCTTGCGGAGAAAGAAGGGCCCCAACCGCCTTATGGGGTGGCCACAAGCCCTCAGGGCGCGCCCTACCCCCAAGGGCGCGCCCTCCTAGCTTGTGGGCCCCTCGGGCACCGCCTTCTGTTGATTCCACTTCCCAAAATTCACATATATTCCAAAAAAAATCTCCGTAAGTTTTTATCCCGTTTGGACTTCATCTGATATGGATTTTCTACGAAACAAAAAACATGCAACAAATAGGAACTGGCACTGGGCACTGGATCAATATGTTAGTCCCAAAAATAGTATAAAAAGTTGCCAAAAGTATATGAAAGTTGTAGAATATTGGCTTGAAACAATCAAAAATTATAGATACAATGGAGACGTATCAGTCACGCATTCAATCGTCACCCCTGAGTTCTGGTACTCACTGTCCATGTCTTTGGCCTCCGTGTAGAACGTGTACCCGTTGATATCGTATGCCTGATAGGAAGCGAGTTTGGGCGTGGGGCCATGTGCTAAGGCGTGTATGAGTAATCCGTCCAAACTGCCCTCTTCAGGGGGATGAGCAAGAATTTGCTCTTTGAACCAACGCAAGAAAGTGGCATTGTGCTCAACAGTAACTTCGTCGTCTGTCTTGCGCATCCCCTGATCACGGTACTTCTTTGCGATGGTTTGTTTGTGCAGTGTCACACCCAAAACCCTCATCACCTTGGCAAAACCTTTCCACACCTCTCCTGGATCAATTTCCAATATTTAATCTTTTCCAATAATTCATTTTCTTCCTTTGGGAAAATATGACATCACTATGGGTTGTGAAGAAACCTATAGCTCCGATGATCAGAAAATTCCCAAACTTTTGTCACACCTTCTCATCATCATATAATCCCATAATCTTCAAAAATATTTCATTATCCAATGCAAAATTTTGGCCAGAATAATTATTTTCTTTCTGGTCAGAATTTGTCAGTTGTGAAGCAACCTCTAATTTCCTAGCTCAGAAAATTCCCAATAAATTCCTTGAGATACTAGGGATCCTATCTAGCCACAATATCCAAAAATATTATCTTGTCCAGTACAAATTTTCAGCAGCAAAACTCTGACAAGTTTCTGCTTATTCCAAACCTCTGTGAAGGAAGTACTAGCTAGAGATGCCCAATTGTTCTGAAACTTTTATGGCTTCTATATCTCAAATAACTCCCCTCCACTAAATTTCATTATCAGGGGACCATCTATGTGAGTGCCACAAGCAGATCAAGTTTTTGGACCAGTATGACAGTTTGTACATAAACTATATTCAAATCTTTTTCAAACCCTTCCAAATTTGGCCAGTTTGTAGTCCTTCCAATATAGATAACACCAGACATCTCCATTGGCCCTATCTCCAACTCATCTCTTCTCTGGAACCTCCTCAAGTTTGCTGTCAGAAGCTGTAGCTGAGGCTACACTTCACAGCAGAGTGTATCTAGTCAAGCCAGTGGCACAAGGAGGCTAAGTGGTCGAAGGTCGACGCCGTGGACAAGGTGCGCCAGGCTTGCGTGGCCTCCTGGTGGCCGCACCCATTGTGATCACGGCACTGGCATGCCAGTGCCCGCGCTCTGCGCGATGCCCACGTCAGATGTGGTCATTCGGGCTGCCCCGTGTTGCCAGACGCTGTCCGTTCGTGCCGACTTCGCCGATGCCGTCCACATAACCCTCTCCCGCAGCTTCTCCTCGCCGGAATCGCCCTCGACGGCCGCCACGGCGCCCGGGCACTGCGTCACCCGTGGCTGCACTGTGGCCGAGCGGCGCGTCGCCTTCCTCCGCTTGCCTCCACCCACATTAACTTTCCCCCTGCTCTCTCCCGTCTCATCAGTGCTCCCGGACAGCCAGCGCAACGTCCTTGCGCCGGCGACGTGTCCCGAGCCTCGCCGCTTCCGGAGAGCTCGGCCGCGCTCACCTCCGGCCTATTTAAAGCCCCGGCCAGCCCTCTGAGCTCCTCACTCCTCTCCCTCCACCTCTAATTGACTCCCCGAGCAACGAGCCACGACCGAGAGGCCCTCTGGCCTCAAGCTTCGCCGGAGATCCGCCGCCACCCGAGCTCTGCCGCCAGCCATCTCCACCCCATTCCAGCCTCACCTGAGCCCACCGTCGAGATCAGCTCGCTTCCCTAGCCCTCCCTGAGCCCTTGGCCGACCAAATTGCTGCCGGATTCGCTCTTTTCGACGACCACCCGAACGCCGCCGCCGCCGGAGAAGAAGGGGTCGACGCCGTCCGGACACCTCTCGCCACGCTGCGGGTACTTGTGTGTTCGTCTCCGAACGCCTGATCCATCCCCCCCAACTCCTAACACCACCGCCGTCTCCATCGCCGGCGACCATCGCCGGAGCTCCGCCCCTCTCTGTTCCCTCTCTTCCCTCTGTTTAAACCGAACCCCGGGGCCCGCACGTCAGTGGCTCAGCCACGCGCGCCGAAGCGGTAAGTGAAGGCGCCAGGGCAAAGTACGCCTTCGACGTGGCCCCTGGAGGTTTTTCTAATTTTCTGATTTCTATTTATTTAATTCATTTTGACCAGAAACTTTGACCATCTATATCTTTTAAACCATAAGTCTAAATCAGTTGATTCTTTTTGCATTGGGTTGGTCTTGAGCCCCTTTATTTTCTGACAAATTTTGGTATTTTTCCAATATTCACAGAATTTCTGGTGAACAAAAAGGCTTTATGTGACATTTTCCTTTGCTATTTTAAAATACTTTCAGAAGGAAACTTTGGTGCATTTGAAGACCAGGAGTGCTTGGGCAACCCAACAGAGCAAGGCAAGCCAGGACACCCATTTCATGAAGCATTTCAATAGCATTTCATAATTCAATGCATTATGTTCATTTATTTGCTATAGGATAATTCATAGCAATTAATTTAAATGCTTAGTTGCCTATTGTGATAAACCACTATGTTTGCTAAATGTACTTAGTGGGTTGATCTTGAGTCACCTCTCCGGGCTTATCCGTGCAGCCACATTTGCCGGTATGGGACGGCCTTGACTTGGTCTGATCACGTGCTCTTTCACCGGTACCTCCAGATAGGGAAGGTTATGCGCGCGCTACCCTGGCCCGGTAGGCGGCGATAACCTTGTGAGCCCAGTGGATTGTTTAACCCCGGGAGTCCCCGTTTGGGACAGTTTGTGTGGCCACGACGGTGGCAGGTGTCACGAGGTGACACAGGGGCCACCCAGGGCAGGACTCCGGGGAAGGATGAATGCCGGTGGTACGATGGGAGAGTCACGAGTCAGGCATGTTTCGTTGAAGCAATGCTGGTCCACCCGAATGGGATCACAAGGCCAGGTGCTTCATGGCGTGGGTAAAGTGCGCAACCTCTGCAGAGTGTAAAATCTATTCGAATAGCCGCGTCCATGGTATTGGACAGCCCGTCCAGACCTCACTAGGTGGTCAACCGTAACCGTGATAATAATGATGGAAGAACTCGTCTTGTGTTCGGAAGTACTCGATGAGTTATGAGTATTCCGAGGGTTGTGGGACAACCCGGAAGAGAGTAAGTTGATAACCGGTAACAGTAAGTGAATTGCTTAAGAATTTAACATGTTGATTGCCATGCTATTGTTTGCTGCATTACTTGGTTGTCATGAGCTTGCGAGTACATTCAAAGTACTCACCTGGCGTATCATGCCAGATGCAGGAGAAGCCGAGGACGGAGGTCCCGATGGTTCGTGCTACGCTAACTAGGCTGTGTCCTCAGCAGTGTCCCTGTGGATGGAGTTTGCGCTATGTTCCACTACGCTGTAGAATTACTTAGTAGTTCCGAGGCCCTGCTATGTTTCATAAATAATGTAGATATTGTCATAGCACTGAGTGTGCCTTTGGCCTCGCTATCATTGTAAAATATGAGCTTGTACCCGAAATCTATCAATAAAGTTCAGTTCAGTTCTGTTCCAAGTTGTTGTGTGTTTCCAGAGGACATGATCTCTGGGCTGGAAACACTAGCAATCCGGTTCTCTCAGCCGGGGTGCCACACAAAGCCCCTCCAGTTTCAAAGAAAGACAAGGCAGTCGTTGAAGAGCCGTCACTCATGGGCGAGTCAGAAACAGCCGATGTTCAATCGGAGGTAGAAATCAAATTCCTTTAACCGTATTCTACTGCATTCAACTGAAACCCCTTTTTTCTTAGGGTGATGTTAATATGAACCCGACTGAAGATACTGAGGTAATTTCCATTTCCTCTGGCTCAGAATGCTTGTTCCCAGCAAGAACAAAGCGGGTTATTTAGAAAGTAAGCTTCTCGCACCCAGATGCTTATTTGGATCCCAATTTTGTTTTGAAGCAAACTCAGCATAAGTCAAAGCGCAAGACCCGAAGTGGTAGTGGTGATCTCGCAGCCGGTTTACCCAATAAGCCGGCTGCTCGTAAGCGCCCAACTCAGGTCCCTTTCAATCTTATTCTCCGAAGCCGACTTGAATTATCAATCTTTTAATCAACCTAACTCTTACCAGGAGTCACCACCTTCGTCAGGCGACCCTACTGCTTCCAAACTACCACCCGTTGTGATCAACCCTGGGTAAGTTTCTCTTTTGTTAGATGCTTGCCTTTACACGCCTTTTGGCACATTGTTGATAATGTCTTCTTGTTTTATAGGGCTCAGGCCAAGGCCAGGAAAAGGAAAATTGGCGAGCCGTCCGCTGATCCTGAGGCCCCTAAGCCGGGAAATCCTGATTTGACTACCCCTGAAGTTCAGGCGAGTCATCCTGAATATCATCAGGAGATCCAGACTGGTGTCCCTCTTCAACCTGAGCCTACGAGTGCCGACGTTGTGGATACTGAAGTTGACCCGGTGATGAATCTTGACCTGCCCATTCCTCCCAAGACAATTGAGGATACTCCTTGTGACAAGAACGAGGAGGTTGTCATTACTAGGTCGCATTGTACCATCCCTGAGGTCTCCAAAGTGTTGACAAAGCTTGTTGCTAAGGATGAAACAATATTGCCAGAGAAAGACAAAGCCAAGCTGGAGCTTCCAAACTATGAGAGCATGAGTGTTGAAGAACTACATGTTGGTTACTTGGATCGTCTTGCCACGAGCCGGGAGATGGAAGTCGGCCTCGTCAGCATGATGAAGAACAAATATGAGGTATGTTCCTCTTTATTGTGTACCTCGCATATCCTTATTTAGCCCCCAAAGAGCCGGCTCATCTCCTTGATATGAGTCAGGTCTTTGATAACAAGCAATTAAGAATTCGACCTATAGCCCCCAGGGCTGACTCATCTTCTTGACATGAGTCAGGTCTTTGTAAATGATTGAAGAATTCGACCTGAAGCCCCCAAGGACCGGCTCATCTTCTTGAGATGAGTCGGATCTTTGTAAATGATTAAAGAATTCTACCTGTAACCCCCAAGGGCAGGCTCATCTTCTTGAGATTAGTCGGGTCTTTGTAAATGATTGAAGAATTCGACCTGTAGCCCCCAAGGGCCGACTCATCTTCTTGAGATGAGTCGGGTCTTCTCCATACCCTTGTCTTGGAAAAAGTTGATATGCATTAGCCCCCAAGTGTCAAATATATTGTTTTGCAATCTATTTGAGACTTGTTGTAATCCTTCATTGTATGAGATTGAATCTTGTGCCCTTCTCATGGCCGTTAAATATCCTACCTCTTTTATGCAGAAAGCCTTACGGGAAGCTGAGTCAAGTGCGACCGGCCTGAAGAAAGATTTGGAAACAAGGCAAAGCGCCTGAGTTTTGGAAATATACCCTAGAGGCAATAATAAAATGGTTATTATTATATTTCCTTGTTCATGATAAACGTTTATTATCCATGCTATAATTGTATCGATTGGAAACTCAAATACATGTGTGGGTACATAGACAACACTGTGTCCCTAGTATGCCTCTAGTAGACTAGCTCGTTGATCGAAGATGGTCGAGGTTTCCTGACCATGGACATGAGATGTCATTTGATGATGGGATCACATCATTAGGAGAATGATGTGATGGACAAGATTCAAACTATAAACGTAGCATATGATCATGTCAGTTTATTGCTATAGTTTTTCTGCATGTCAAGTATCTATTCCTATGACCATGAGATCATGCAACTCACCGAGATCGGAGGAGTGCCTTGTGTCACTACTAGGAAAAACCTTATAGGTAGGACATCAGTAGTAGTGCTGGAAAAGAAAAAGCATTGTTGCTAATTAGCAGCAACGCTGTACTTGGACAGCGCTGCAAGTGAAGCCTTAGCAGTAGCGCTGGAAATATAAAGGGCGCTACTGCTAAGTGGGATCCAACGAGCCCACTGACGCTAGCTGTAGTAGCAGCGTGGCCCCGAATACAGTGCTACTGCTAAATCTATAGGAGTAGCGCTTGCGGTGAGAACACCGCTACTGCTATTGGGCCTCACTTAGTAATAGCGCTGCTCCTAAAAAGCGCTACTACTAAGCCCCATAGCAGTAGCGCGCCAGGGGATACAGCGCTACTGCTAATCATGGCTGGTGCCACCTTTTCACCCACCCCCTCTCTCCCCCTTCCTCCCCCCTTTGTCCTCTCCCCTACTTTCCCCTCTCCCATCTCTAAGTTACTTCTCCACCATTATTACCCTTCTTCTCTCTTCCTTCTACCTCTCTTCTCTCCCTATTAATGCCCCCCTCCACCATAATTCTCCTCCATAAATTGCCTCTTCTAGCTCTATCTTCCACATTTATTTGGCTCTCCCTCCTTCCATACATATAGATCTAGCTAGATCATCTCTCTTCCTCTCCATAGCTAGAGTCTCATCTCCCCTCCCAACAACTAGATCTAGCTAGCTATTTAGCCATCCACTTTCGATCCCTATAGGTAGCGAAGGCCTAATGATCTAATTAACCGTGCACAATCTCTCTCGGGGTATAGGTGAGTAAAAAGTTGTGCATTTCAAGAATGGGAATATGTGTGTTTGCGATATGAAGGGATTTGTGTGAGTGACATGCCCCGTGAGTTGCTTATGTTTTGCCGAAATGTCGATTTATTTCCGTTTCGGCGAATTTCGAGCAAACTCGATATGTCCTATTTTTAGGCAAGGTCATGCCAAATTTTTATATGACTTTGATGCATGCATGCATTTTGTTTATAACCCTTTTGCTTGTTATCCCGTGCAGTCATGAAGGTGAGTGGAAGGAAGGTGGAGCGATACTTGCAATCCGCGATGATGGACATGTATGCAAATAATCGGACTGGGATTAGATGTCCGTGTACAAGATGCAAAGAAGGAGTCATTTTGGACCCTTTTGATGGTGGCAGTTTGAAGGCGCACATGCTGATGAATGGTTTCTCGGTGGATAAGTGAAGATGATGATGAGGACGTCCACATGGCAGGGAATAACGACATGGGGCTAGACGAAGAGATGACCGTTCGACACGAAGACGATGGCGCCAAACATGGTGGCGGGGAAGAGTCTGGACATGGCGGCGGGGAAGATTCCAGACACGGCGAAGAAGAGTCCGGACATGGCGGCGGAGAAGATTCTGGACACGAAGAAGAAGAGTCCGGACATGGCGGAGAAGAGGCGATGGACACGCCGCAGTCTTCGACGCTACTAAGTTCAGTCGTGCAAGACCCTCATGTTTGAGACCTCCTTCGCAAGAGTACGACTAGCGACAGAGCTACTTCTAGAGAGGAGGCCAAGCTGGCGCAACTTGAAGTAGACTCGAAAACTCCATTGTATGACGGTTGCGATCCCGAGGTGACCCGCTTGAGTTTCACGCTTGAACTTCTAAAGACGAAGGCCAAAAACAAATGGACAGACAAAAGCCTCGATGAGCATTTGAAGTATCTACATAATAAAGGTCTTCCTACGGGAAACCTATGTCCTACTAGTGTCGAGGAGGCCAAGAAAATCGTTTGCCCTCTTGATCTGCCGCACATTAGATACCACACATGCATCAACGATTGCATCATTTATTGGGGGGAGCACGCGGAAAAAACCAGCTGTACAGTGTGCAATGCTTCTCGATACAAGAAGGCAGGAAAGAAAGCTCCTCAGAAAGTTGTATGGTACTTTCTGATCACTCCCCGTCTGCAGCGGTATTTCGTAGATCCTAAGGAAGCAAAGCTCATGCGCTGGCACGCGGAGAGGAAGAAACCCGACGATGGAGATGATCCGAAGCTGAGACACCTCGGAGATGGTAGCCAGTGGAGAGCATTCAACGCCGAATATCGATTTTTTGGAGAAGATGCAAGGAACATCGTGCTTGGTGCGAGTACCGATGGCATGAATCCGTTTGGAAACCAGAGCACCAACCACAGCACATGGCCCGTCTTTGTATGGATGTACAAGCTCCCGCCATGGTTGTGCATGAAGACAAAGTACATACACATGAGCATGCTGATTCAAGGGCCGAAACAACTGGGAAATAATATTAACCTGTATATGGGGCTTCTAAAAGAGGAGTTAGACATGTTATGGAAATCGCCGGTCAAGACATGGGACGCCAGCACAGGAGATTATTTCTATATGAGAGCCGCGCTGATGACGACGGTGCACGACTATCTCGGTTACGGGTACACTTCAGGCTAGGTGTGCCACGGATACTGCGGATGCACGAGGTGCATGAATGATACAACGTCTCAGCAGCTTACGTCAACGAAAGATGGCGGGTCTGGGAAAATCGTGTACATGGGGCATCGTAGATGGCTCGAGAAGGATGACCCGTGGAGAAAACGTGGAGATCTATTCAATGGTTTGGCTGAGCATCGAGGACCTCCACGTAAGAGGAGCGGCGCCGAAATCAACGAGTTGTTGAATAACTGGGAACAGTGCCCGGCGCCGGGAAAGATGGAAAAGGGGTCGGAGCCGCTGCTGAAGGTATGGAAAACGAGGTCTGTTTTCTGGGACTTGGAGTACTGGCACAATCACGACACGCCTCATTGCCTTGATCAAATGCATATCACGAAGAATATCCTCGAGAGCTTGCTTCGAACACTGATGAACATGCCGGACAAGACCAAGGATGGGCCGAAGGCAAGGAAAGACTTGGAAGATTTGGAGATCAGGAGAGATCTCCACATGCCCCATAAAAAGTCGACGGAGGAGACGGAGACCAAGGCGTTGGCGGGGCCAAGGGGCAGAAAAGTCAACAAGAAGGAGGAGAATTATTGCCCCCCTTCTTGCTTCACCTTAAGTCCGAAGGAGATCGATCAATTCCTCAAGTGCCTTACGGGAATCAAAGTCAGTTCCGGTTACAGTGGAAGATAAGCAGATTTCTAGACACCAAGAAGAAAAGGTTCATCGGGATGTTGTCTCATGACTATCACGTGATGATGACGCAAATACTCCCGGTTGCCATTAGAGGGATAATGGAAAAGCACGTCCGTGACACGCTTACTGGTCTCTGCAACTTCTTTGACGTTATCTCTCGAAAGTCCATCAGTGTGAAGCAGCTCCGAAGGCTATAGGAAGAGATCGTTGTCATACTATGTGAGCTTGAGATGTACTTCCCGCCCACGTTCTTTGAAGTCATGGTGCATCTGTGTGTCCACATCATGGATGACATCATCGACCTCGGGCCGACATTCCTTCACAGCATAATGCCGTTTGAGAGGATGAATGGGGCCATCAAAGGATTCGTTCGTAACATGTCTCGTCCCGATGGGAGCATCGTCCAGGGTTATCTGACCCAAGAGTGCATCTCCTTTTGCGAGAATTATATAGGTGGCGGAGACCCTGTTGTTGGTTTGCCCGTCAATAAGCACCATGGGAGGCTCGGAGGAGAAGGTCACAACAATGGCCGAAGGGAATTGCACGTGGACTACTCGGATAGACAGGGCGACTTTGACAGGGCTAACTTAGTAGTGCTACAACACCTAGATGTGGTAGATGTCCCAGAAAGCTATGGACTTCGGTCACTGAGGCTGGTGTCTTCCAATTCAATACTACAATTACTTTGCTGGGGTCGACGGCTACTCCTTGTTCTGACAGAATATGCCCCAGAAATCCCACCTCTTTTAGCCAAAATTCGCATTTACTGAACTTGGCATATAAACGATGGGTCCTTAACCTTTCTAGGACAGCACGGAGGTGTTGTTTATGCTCCTCTTCATCCTTGGAATATATCAGGATATCATCGATGAACACCACCACGAATTTGTCCAGGAAATCCATGAAGACCTTGTTCATCATGCTCATGAAGTAAGCTGGAGCATTTGTCAGTCCAAATGACATGACTGTAAACTCATACAGACCATATCGGGTGGTGAAAGCTGTCTTGGGTATATCTTCTTTTCTGATTTTCAGCTGATGATACCCAGTTCGGAGGTCAATCTTGGAGAATACCCGTGCTCCCTTCAGCTCATCGAACAAATCATCAATGCGGGGGAGCGGGTAATTATTCTTGATGGTGACCTCATTTAGCTGACGATAGTCTACGCACATTCGTAGACTTCCATCTTTCTTCTTGACGAACAGTACGGGTGATCCCCATGGCGAGATGCTTGGGCGAATATACCCTTTTTGCAGCAACTCGTCTAACTGCTTCTTTAATTCCGCCAGCTCTGGACCTGGCATACAGTAGTATTTCTTGTAAATTGGAGTAGTACCGGGAATCACCTCGATTGCAAACTCCAATTCCCGGTCGGGTGGCATCCCTGGTAGTTCCTCAGGAAATACATCCGGGAATTCGCAAACTACCGGAATCAAGTTCATATCCATGACGGTAATTTGGTATGCCATTCCACTACTAGGGAAAACCCTAGCAGTAGCGCGGGTATTTGGTGTATCAGTAGCGCGGGTACCCGCGCTACCGATACGGCGCTACAGCTAACGTTTATCAGTAGCGCATTTTGACACGCGCTACTGCTATACCTACTTAGCAGTAGCGCTTTCCGTACCAGCGCTACTGCTAAGTCCTTTAGCAGCAGCGTTTTCCTGTCGAGCGCTAAAGAGCTCTACTACTATATTTTCTCATATCTTTTTTTTTCTACGTATTTGCGATGTTTCTGTACAGGTTTCATACAGTATTCTAATCATATCATAAACATGCAATATGCTCATCATATCATACACATAATAGTCTCATCATATCATCCAACACAAATCATGTCGTCACGTCATAATCACGATATAGCTATACAAGTTACATGACATGTCTCATCACACGTAATGTAGTACTTCTTGAGGCGTCGGTTCGTATCCCTCTCTAGCACTAGCGTGAACCTAAACTAACTACTGGCTGTCGCTCGGAAACCGGAAACCGGTACACCTGGGCCTGACACTCCGGCCACTCGTCGTATACTCCTGGCGTAGCACTTCTTCGCCATCGATGATCTATGCACCTGCATCGTCACATGAGTTGATGATATGCAACATATATAGTTGAGCAACAGAAAGAGACAGACTTGGCAAAAATAGAAGCAACATATCATAAGCATACAAAGTTCATCGTACCCAAAATGCCCTAACTAGAGTGATCTTCGCTAGTTGAGGAGGACGGTTTAATTACATCACAAATAAAGTTTCGTCGTGCATAACTCAAAGTTTCGTCATAGAGAAAGTATGGACTAAACGGACACATTGTCATATATCGTCAATCACTCCAACATGTCGTGACATCCATGCAAGTCAGGGAGATTGTCCCCGAGCGCAGTGAAAGGCTTCACGTCAAGACGCTGAGCGGCTACGTGTGTTCGGACGTCTTCCCGCGACATTTGCCCTTCTTCGTAGAACATGCCTGTTTTTTCGAGGACCTCCTTCATGATGATTTGGGCAAGTTCACGCTGGATGTGATAGAACTCAGCTCAGAGTCGATGATCTCCTAGGTTCTTTGCCCATTGCAGAAAATGGGCATCGCCGGATCTAGGTGACATGCGAAGGTTCTGCTGATCCCGTCTGAACTCCTGCATGTGGTGGAGGACATAGAATCCATCACTGATAGTACCACTCGGTTGCTGGATGCAGCAGAAGTTAGTCTTATGGCCGAAGCAGGGCGCGTGGTTCCTTGTCTTCCTGAGCGTGATCTCTCCACCCCGTACGCCGTACGTAAAGATAGCACTGTCGAGAACAGACTTGATGTGGGTGTAATCCTTTTTCTTCATGTTCTTCGACGAGTCCAAGTAAAGAGCGTGGGAGACTCGGGGGAAAAGGATGATGAGGACGGCGCGCCCGTCACTGCGCAAAATAAGTACACCTCAAATTAGCCTCCACGCGTGCAAATGAAATGATTGAAATGGAAGGAAGGATATCCGCGCGGATGACTTACATGGGATGATAAGGCACGAGAATCGTCTCCTTGTCCTTATTGCCGACCATGAAATTGGCGATGTAGTTACTCGCGTATTCACGGTGCTTTTTGCAGACTGCCAAGAAGCTCTCGTGCATGCAGTACGGGTCAGCCACATAGATATAAGGTATCTGCTCAATCCTGATGATGTAGTTCATGTACAAGGCAAAAAGGCGGACAAACATAAAATCCAGCTTTTTCAAGTGAAACATGTCGAAGATGTAATCGAATCGAAGGAAGAACTTTTCCACGGGGAATGTGTCGACGTACAACCTTTGATGAGGCACGTTGACCACGTAGAGCGGGTATCCTGGATTTTGCGAGGCGATCAGGCTTTTCTCTCTTCGCAGAACATCGTCATGAAGTCTCCTGAGATCGCCGTATATGGCCTCTACCGCTGCCTTATTAGGTAGGATTGGTTCACCGGGGATATGGTATTTCGCCGCACCCATGACAGGTATACGGTCTTCAACCCGAGGCTGCCGAGGCGGCTGGATCATAGAAGCAGCTTTGTTGCCTTTCCTCGCTCTCTTCCTAAGCTTCTTTGCTACTGGAAGGTCGTCTATAATACGTTCAGCCTCCGGAGGTGGCAAGTCAGGCACCGACTCATGACGCTCAAACCCTGAGTACTCATACTGCTGAGCCATCAATCCTCCATCATCATAGGTGCCAGTATTGAGATACTGTAGAGTGTCATCGTCATCTTCATCGATGGCATCGATATCATGCATTGCTTCTTCGGCGGCGGCGACGTCATCAGCGACTAATGGAGCTTCTTCCTCACCCCGTCCGCTATCACCCGGCACGACAGGCGACGCTAATTGGGTAGGTGGGGTGTTGATGTTCATACCTTGCTGAGGCTGCGTGGTCGTGGGTGTGCTCCCGGCCGCCTCCAGACGAAGCAGACTCTTTGGCCACAACAGGACCCACCTCTTGCAATCGCCAAGCCGCCGCGGGGTCTCGTCGTCGTCTCCCCCTAGTACCGGAGGAGCCAAATTCTCGTGGCCCGGTTTGACACTGGCCACGGAAACCTTGAAGACGTCATGGGGGATCGGCCGGCTGTGGAACAATTGTTCCTTCGGCTTCACTATCGTCGCCTTCCCCACGTCCACCTTCTGGCCGCTGATGGTGTACAATATGGTGCACAGGGTAACGTCGGCCTGCAAAGACATGTCTGCGACGTGAGACATCCAAAAGGCAACGGAAATGGGAGATTACACATTTATTGAAGAGGGCCGGTGTGACAGGTACCGTGAGGTCGTCAAACTCAGCCAAAGACGAAGCACCGCCGAGCACGTCAGAGATGGAGGACGGGCTGCTATGAGCAGATGCGGGAGCCGGTGTAGGAGCTAGTGCAGGAGCAGGTGCGGTAGCCGGTGCAGGAGCTGGTGTAGGAGCAGGTGCGGGAGCCGGTGCAGGAGCTGGTGCAGGAGCAGGTGCGGGTGCAACGCTAGTCGAGCTGCTCCCGAAGAAGTTGGAAAGGGGAAAGTCCGCTGCCTCTTTATTTGGATTTTGCCTACTCCAACTGACGATATCTGGAACCAAGACACCATACGAAGCTGCAATCTCCTGTTTTGCGGCAGCTACCGCTGCTGCGACCGCAATCACAACCTTCTTGTCGATGTTTTCTTCATTTAACCTCCGTCTTTCCTTTCTCTCCTCCGTGGTCTCACGGTAGTACTTCTTCCACGTGGCGCCGTCTCCGACGCCGTGCACGCGTCCATACGACGGCCGAGTGTCCACCGGGAGTCCTTTCAATATGTTCAAGGCCCGGTTGAATGGGGTGTCCCACTTGGGCCTCGCCAATGCCTCAGACGGCGAGTCGCTTTCGGCCGCGATCCTGTGCTGCTCTCTCTGCAAAAGGAACAATGATTGTTTACAAATATGACTAAACATGCAGTCAAATTGATCAGAAGCTAAAATTAGGGGGTAAATTAAAAATTACCAGCAGTCTCATGAACTCCATCGTGACCGCGTCCGTCTCGAAAACCTTCTTGACTGGGTCCCAATGGTACCGGGCCCTAAGGACGTCACGCTCCTGCGGGACGGTGAACTCCGCCAAGGGGTCTGGGATGCCCAGACTTTCGCGTTCCGCGTCCTCCTTGGCCCATATGGACCTCTTCCCCGCGTAACCACGACTTCCGAGGTGGTGTCACCCCATGTTCCTCTCTTGAAGCCCCTTCATGTACTCCGACTTTTCTTTGGCAGCTTCGGCAACGCAAGCCGCCTTGAATATTTCAAACTGCTCTTCTGTAATTGTCGGATTATCCTTTACAATCTCGGAGTAGGGTTCCTTTTTGTCGATGATCCTTGCTTTCACCCTTACTTTCCAGGCGGACAACGCGCCGCTAAACTTGCCCATGGCGCGTCTGTTTATCTTCTTCATTGCCGGGTCTTTATCTGGATTTTTATATTTGATTTCATCCCGGCCCGACAACAAGAACACCTGGTGCAACTTCGTTAGGAGGGACTGCTTCATATCTGGTATCTTCCATAGTTTCGCATCGTTGATGGTGGCGGTTGCCCGTAGGATGCAGCCTATTTGATTGCCGAAGCACGCGCGCGCTTCCGCAGGCTCTTTTGGCTCAAAATTGCCGTCGTCCACCTCCGTAACCACTAGTCTAGTAGTGATGAGCTGGTTTGGGCGCCGTTGCCTCTTTGGTTTCGGTTCTATACCGGCTTCGCCAGTCTCGGTGCCGGTCTCGGCGCCGGTGTCAGTCTCAGCACCGGTCTCGGCGCCGGGGTCAGTCTCAGCGCCGGTCTCGGCGCCGGTGTCAGTCTCAGCGCCGGTCTCGGCGCCGGTCTCGATGTCGGTCTCAGTCTCGAATGTGACAGGTGGGCCCTGCAACAACCGTTGCTCATCGAGAATGTTCAAATAGGCGTCTGGCACCGCGTAGACATGGCAATCACCAGAACCCTGTCCTTCATCGTTGCTAGCCATGTGTCCTACGATTAAATCTAGTCAGTTAATTATAGACCTAATAAAATGAATAATGACATAAAAAAAGGCCAATGTTTTGCAGGAATGTTGATTCATTCCCATTGCGGCAAATCCCGGGCACTCGATATGTCCTAGTTTGTAGCACAAGTCATGCCGAAATTCACGGAAAATTTCGGCATGACCTTTGCTACAATATGGACAAATAGAGCGCCTGAAATTTTCCGGAACAGAAATGAATCAACATTCCGGCAAAACATAGGCCACTCGGAATCATTCCCTGCAAACAATTTTCAAATATCCATCTTCGACACCGCAACACATGTCCAAATATACACGAGCAACCACATGTCCAAATATACATGTCCAAATTTCACAAGCTAATTCAAAAACTAAGTGTAGAAGCAAATTCAGCTAACTACTAATAGAACAAAATTCGTTTAACTTTAGTGCTCTACAATGATGAAATGAAAAAAATTCAGTTAACTACTAATAGAACAAAATTCAGTTAACTTTAGTGCTCTATAATGATGAAATGAAAAATTTCAGTACTGCCCTAGAATAATATTTCTGTCCTAATTTGATATCTAGCTAAATTCATATATATCAAAATAGCTACCTAGGGTTTATACCAAAACCTAGCTACCTAGGGTTCATACCAAAACCTAGGGTTCATACCTAAATTCACCTAAGTAAATTAACCTACTGCCCTCTTGCAAAGTATTCACCTACTGTACCACTACTACTCTGCTTAAACCTAGCTAGGGTTCATAACTAAATTCACCTAAGTAAATTAACCTAGAGAGGAGGGGTGGGGTCTTACAGAGAGGGTGCTCGGGGGAGACGGTGGCGGGGAGGGCGTCGAGGGTGGCTCCGGTGGCGTCTACGGCGGCTCCGGTAACGGTGAGGGAGGCAGGGGCGTCGAGGGAGGCAGGGGCGGTGAGGAGCGGATGAGGGTGGCTCCGGGGGCGTCGGGGGCACGCGGCTCCGGTGACGGCGACGGCGCGCGGCTCCGGTGACGGCGACGGCGCGCGGCTCTGGTGGCGGCTCCGGTGACGGCAACAGAGGCAGTGGCGGCGAGGGAGCAGGGGCGGCGAGAGAAGTAACGAGGAATGGGGAATTGGGGAAGGAGGGACGCCCGCGCAGGGGCAAGTCAAAATTAGCCGTAGCGCGGTTCCTGCAAAAGCGCTCCAGCTACTTAGTCACAGCGCGGGTTATAGGAAATTGCTACTGCTATAGCTAAGTTATCTATAGCGCGTGTACGAGAAACGCGCTATAGCTAATGTAACTATAGTGCTTTCGAGAACAGGCGCTGCTGCTATTGCTTTCATTTTTTCTTTTTCTTTAATTTTCCTTTTCTTTTTTTCTTTCCTTTTTTTCTTTTCTTTTCCTTTTCTTAGTTGCAGCGCTGGCTCCTTAAAACGCGCTACTATTATTTTCTTAGCAGTAGCGCTGGCTGTAGATGGGCGCTACTACTATACCTAGCCTGTAGGCAACGGTGTGGCAGGTATAGTAGTAGCGCTTTTTATCTGGGACGCACTACTGCTATATATATAACAGTAGCGATCTTTTTCACACCGCGCTACTGTTATATAGCAGTAGCGCCTCCTTTTAACAAGCGCTACTGGTAAGCTTCTGTGTATAAGGTTTTCCCTAGTAGTGTTCCCTTTCTTGACATCATCTTGCTGGCAAGGAATTGAACTGTTTGTCCTGTCGGATTAACTAGTGTCACTGTCCTGGTGGCACAGTTGATGCACACCTGATGTGGTGTCAACCAGTCCATCCCCAGTATTAGATCCAATCCAGGGGATTCAATGGCAACAAGTGTAGGTGGAAATTTAACTCCATGTATCAAAATTTCCAGGCCTTTATATATCAGATTTGTCCTGAGCAGGGAGCCAGGGGATTGTACCACCATGATTTTATCCAAAAGTGAAGGAGAAAATTTGTGCAAGGTGGCAAAACTCCGCGAAATAAACGAATGGGAAGCCCCAGAATCAAATAAAATTACTGCGGGTATGTCATTAACAGAAAACATACCAAGGACTACTTCTGGAGCTTCGCAGGCTTCCTCAGCGGAGATATAATGGACGCGTCCATGACAGAAGTTATGATTGGGGAGGCGTCCAATAGTGTTGACCTACGGCTTGGAGTCGGAGGATGGCTTCCCGTTGTTGGCGGGGCACTGTTTGGAGTAGTGTTCGCTTTGGCCGCAAGTGAAGCAAGTGTTATTGCGGCGGCAGTCCTCTATCACTGGTTGTTTGCCGAAGGTCTTATTCTGGCTAACCATCTTATTGTTGTTGTTGCCACTGCTCCATGTGGGCTTGTATTCAGATGGGCCTGGCTGCCAGGTGCGTGGCTTCTGCGTAAACTGCTCACGGTTGTCCTTCTTGGGTTCAAACTTCCGCTTGCGGTCATCATATCCAGACTTATGCTCTCGTTCAGCTATGAAAGCCTTGTTCACCAAAGTTTGGAAGTCCGGAAAGTCCAGCATACAGAGCTGACAACGGAGAGTGTGATTCAGTCCTGCCAGAAACTGATCAATCTTCCTTTCTTCGGTGGACACGTCTTGGGTAGAGTACCGTGCCAGATTGTTGAACTTGTTCAGATACTCCCCCACGGACATATTTCCTTGTGTAAGAGCAAGGAACTCCCTTTGCTTCACCTTCATTATGCCTGTAGGGATATGATACTTGCGGAATAGCTCCTTGAACTTCTCCCAGGAAATATCTTCTCCAGAAGGCCACACTGCCTTTGTGTTGTCCCACCATATAGCTGCTAGCCCTTCTAGGTAGTGAGTGGCAAAGGGAACCTTATCTGATTCTTCACAGCGGGCTATGTCTAGCTTCTTTTCCATGGTCCTTAGCCAATCATCCGCTTCTATAGGGTCCACAGCTTGACCGAAATTGGGTGGCTTGGTGCGCTGGAAGTCAGACAACTTAGAGTGTGTTCCATTGTGATTGTTATTCTGGCCCACCATAGCCTGCATACTTTTCAAAAATTACATGAGATCCTGGTTTCTTTTCTCTTCAAACATCCTCATGATCTGGTCAGTTGTCGGTGCTTGAGGTGGTGGAGGTGGTAAGTCTTCTGGTGGTTGTCCTGCTTGTCTGGCAGATCGACGAACGGGGGTTCCATCGCCGCCTTGGCTACAACTTCTCTTCATCCTCAATTTGTTCCCATTGCAAAATACCGAATCGATGAGCAACATCCATAAGGGAAGCACAGTAATATGACACCAGAAAGAAAATGCACGAAAAAGGCGAATAAGCAAACAACATAATTATACAAGATAACCCAACATCATACATGGCAAGCTAGTAGGGGAATATCATGGCTAGACTGCTCATACCGCAGTTGACATATGCAAAGATGCATGCACTATAGCTCAAGCCTCAACTCTAGTGGCGCGGGTGGCACGAACACTGCCAGACTGAAGACTCCTCGTCATCAGATCCTGAGTCGGAATCGGAACTGATGATGTGGTTCACATCCTCCGGATCAAAGGAAACATGACGACGTTGCTGGGACGGTTCCCCTTCCGAGGAAGAAGAACATGACGCCTCAGCATCGGAGCAGCTGGAGGGGCTAGGAGTGAGGCCCACTCTGCAGGGGTCTCACGTCGGCTACCACACGAAAAGCCTGGTGGCGCAGTAGAGCTAGAAGGAGTATCAAACCTAGGTGGAGGTGGAACTAGTGGAGGATACATAGGTGGAAAGGTAGGCTGAGGTAAAGATGGTATTGTAGTCGCGGCTGCAAGTGCTGCCTGGACATGAGACAGCTCCTCAGCCAAGGAATTGATCATACGATAACTGGCGTTCAGATAACGAGATAAAACACCAGTCGCACGATCACTCGCCGGGTCAACTGGCGCGAAAATGACTTGCCCTGTCGTAGGCGACAGGGTGGGGTAGTGAAAGAAACCTGGATGAGTCTGCATCTTGACCTCGTGGAAGCGCAAGTCAGTGAGAGCCTCCATCATAGCAAACTGGATCGCCAGCTCCGGAGTAGTGGCCGTTCTGCCCTCGGAGGAGCGAGAGTAGCTACCAATCTCCGAACTCGCGGTCAGGAAAGCCTCTGCGTGATACTCGTACACTGACTCGGCAAGCTGCTCCCGAAACACCTGGTATACTGGATCTTCGCCGTTGGGGTACAGTCGAAGCCAGATGTTACGGAGCAGTACAGGAAAAGTGGATGGTGTTGGCTCATGGTGGTAGTGGTACGGAACTGGTGCCATCTACACTCACAATGCCAACGGTTAGTAAAAACAATAAATCAAGATGCATGCTATGCAACAATCAAATGCAGCAAGCAAGATGCACACTCAAAGCCCTACACTAATCGCGGTTCTAGCGCAAGTTAACTAGGGTGTCCTACAGTCAGCGCGGCTCTGATACCAAGCGTTGTGGCACCCCGGCTTAGAGAACTGGATTGCCAGTGTTTCCAGCCCAGAGATCATATCCTCTGGAAACACACAACAACTTGGAACAGAACTGAACTGAACTTTATTGATAGATTTCGGGTACAAGCTCATATTTTACAATGATAGTGAGGCCAAAGGCACACTCAGTGCTATGACAATATCTACATTATTTATGAAACATAGCAGGGCCTCAGAACTACTAAGTAATTCTATGGCGTAGCGGAACATAGCGGAAACTCCATCCACAGGGACACTTCTGAGGACACAGCCTAGTTAGCATAGCACGAACCATCGGGACCTCCGTCCTCGGCTTCTCCTGCATCTGGCACGATACGCCAGGTGAGTACTTTGAATGTACTCGCAAGCTCATGACAACCAAGTAATGCAGCAAACAATAGGATGGCAATCAACATGTTAAATTCTTAAGGAATTCACTTACTGTTACCGGTTATCAACTTACTCTCTTCCGGGTTGTCCCACAACCCTCGGAATACTCATAACTCATCGAGTACTTCCGAACACAAGACGAGTTCTTCCATCATTATTATCACGGTTACGGTTGACCACCTAGTGAGGTCTGGATGGGCTCTCCAATACCGTGGACGCGGCTATTCGAATAGATTTTATACTCTGCAGAGTTTGCGCACTTTACCCACACCATGAAGCACCTGGCCTCGTGATCCCATTTGGGTGGACCAGCATTGCTTCAACGAAACCTGCCTGACTCGTGACTCTCCCATCGTACCACCGGCATTCATCCTTCCCCGGAGTCCTGCCCTGGGTGGCCCCTGTGTCACCTCATGACACCTGCCACCGTCGTGGCCACACAAACTGTCCGAAACGGGGACTCCCGGGTTAAACAATCCACTGGGCTCACAAGGTTATCGCTGCCTACCGGGCCATGGTAGCGCACGCGCATAACCTTCCCTGTCTGGAGGTACCGGTGAAAGAGCACGTGATCAGACCAAGTCAAGGCCGTCCCATACCAGCAAATGTGGCCGCACGGATAAGCCCGGACAGGTGACTCAAGATCAACCCACTAAGTTCATTTAGCAAACATAGTGGTTTATCACAATAGGCAACTAAGCATTTAAATTAATTGCTATGAATTATCCTATAGCAAATAAATGAACATAATGCATTTAATTATGAAATGCTATTGAAATGCTTCATGAAATGGGTGTCCTGGCTTGCCTTGCTCTGTTGGGTTGCCCAAGCACTCCTGGTCTTCAAATGCACCAAAGTTTCCTTCTGAAAGTATTTTAAAATAGCAAAGGAAAATGTCACATAAAGCCTTTTTGTTCACCAGAAATTCTGTGAATATTGGAAAATTACCAAAATTTGTCAGAAAATAAAGGGGCTCAAGACCAACCCAATGCAAAAAGAATTAACTGATTTAGACTTATGGTTTAAAAGATATAGCTGGTCAAAGTTTCTGGTCAAAATGAATTAAATAAACAGAAATCAGAAAATTAGAAAAACCTCCAGGGGCCACGTCGAAGGCGTACTTTGCCCTGGCGCCTTCACTTACCGCTTCGGCGCGCGTGGCTGAGCCACTGACGTGCGGGCCCCGGGGTTCGTTTTAAACAGATGGAAGACAGGGAACAGAGAGGCGTGGAGCTCCGGCGATGGTCGCCGACAATGGAGACGGCGGTGGTGCTAGGAGTTGGGGGGAATGGATCGGGCGTTCAGAGGCGAACACACACATACCCGCAGTGTGGCGAGAGATGGCCGGACGGCATCGACCCCTTCTTCTCCGGCGACGGCGGCATTCGGGTGGTCGTCGGAAAGGGCGAATCCGGCAGCAATTTGGTCGGCCAAGGGCTCAGGGAGGGCTAGGGAAGCGAGCTGATCTCGACGGTGGGCCCAGGTGAGGCTGGAATGGGGTGGAGATGGCTGGCGGCAGAGCTCGGGTGGCGGCGGATCTCCGGCGAAGCTCGAGGCCAGAGGGCCTCTCAGCCGTGGCTCATTGCTCGGGGAGTCAATTGTAGGTGGAGGGAGAGGGGTGAGGAGCTCGGAGGGCTGGCCGGGGCTTTAAATAGACCAGAGGCGAGCGCGGCCGAGCTCTCCCGAAGCGGCGAGGCTCGGGACACGTCGCCGGCGCAAGGACGTTGCGCTGGCTGTCCGAGAGCGCTGATGAGACGGGAGAGAGCAGGGGGAAAGTTAATGTGGGTGGAGGCAAGCGGAGGAAGGCGACGCGCCGCTCGGCCACAGTGCAGCCACGAGTGACATAGTGCCCGGGCGCCGTGGCGGCCGTCGATGGCGATTCCGGTGAGGAGAAGCTGTGGGAGTGGGTTATGTGGACGGCATCGGCGAAGTCGGCATGAATGGACAGCGTCTGGCAACGCGGGGCAGCCCGAATGACCACATCTGACGCGGGAGTAGCGCAGAGCACGGGCACTGGCATGCCAGTGCCATGCTCACCACGGGTGCGGCCACCAGGAGGCCACGCAAGCCTGGCACACCTTGTCCACGGCGTCGACCTTCGACCAGTTAGCCTCCTTGTGCCACTGGCTTGACTAGATACACTCCGCTGTGAAGTGTAGCCTCAGCTACAGCTTCTGACAGCAAACTGGAGGAGGTTCCAGAGAAGAAATGAGTTGGAGATAGGGCCAATGGAGATGTCTGGTGTTATCTATGTTGGAAGGACTACAAACTGGCCAAATTTGGAAGGGTTTGAAAAAGATTTGAATATAGTTTATGTACAAACGGTCATACTGGTCCAGAAACTTGATCTGCTTGTGGCACTCTCATAGATGGTCCCCTGATAATGAAACTTAGTGGAGGGGAGTTATTTGAGATATAGAAGATGCCATAAAAGTTTCAGAACAATTGGGCATCTCTAGCTAGTACTTCCTTCACAGAGGTTTGTTATAAGCAGAAACTTGTCAGAGTTTTGCTGCTGAAAATTTGTACTGGACAAGATAATATTTTTGGATATTGTGGCTAGATAGGATCCCTAGTATCTCAAGGAATTTATTGGGAATTTTCTGAGCTAGGAAAATAGAGGTTGCTTCACAACTGACAAATTCTGACCAGAAAGAAAATAATTATTCTGGCCAAAATTTTGCATTGGACAATGAAATATTTTTGAAGATTATGGGATTATACGATGATGAGAAGGTGTGACAAAAGTTTGGGAATTTTCTGATCATCAGAGCTATAGGTTTCTTCACAACCCATAGTGATGTCATATTTTCCCAAAGGAAGAAAATGAATTATTGGAAAAGATTAAATATTGGAAATTGATCCAGGAGAGGTGTGGAAAGGTTTTGGCAAGGTGATGAGGGTTTTGGGTTACTTGGGAAAAGATTCAAGAATTTCATATGTCCATAGTTAACTGAAAACCATCCAAAATGCCAATAAAACCAAAAAGATTTTGAAAAGAAAAAGTTGCCAAAAATCTGGGTGTCACACTTTGGTCTTCTTGGCAGCGGTTTTTGCTCGTTTGTTGCCCCAAAATGAAGACTTGGCCTATAAAATTGAGGGTAAAAATAACAGGTAAGGTTTGAGAAGTTTAAGGAATAAATCATTTTGTGAAGGTCGGATATATAGTCATCAAAAATCCTTACTGGGGAGCCTGGTTATGAGCATAAAAGGGCTTCAGTCCATCATGGCTGCAAGCAGCCAAACTTTCACCTAGTAGCTTCTTGACCATTTGATTTACTTCATCGGCGTCCAAAGTTATATTGCTAAATCTTTGGGGGTCGTCCAAGTCGCCGGAGTAAGTTTACATCAAGCCGCCTCGGCGGCCTAGCGGCAAAACGCTCCAAGACAACCAACACCGGGTTAAATCAATCCCAGTTAACCCGTTGGCTATTAAGGCCCTCAGCTTTGGGTATACGTGGGCGTGTTGAGCGCGTTCTTTCGAAGAAGCCCAGCAAGGAAGTTCAAGGTTCATAGGAAGACGGTCTGGCCTATAACCCAGCAAGGGATTCTCATCAGTCGGGGCCGTGTTTCGGCAATAGAACCAATTCTTGTTCCACCCCTTTGGGTGGCTTGGCAGAATGGTAGCAAGGAAAACAACGTCTCTCCTCCTCTGGATTGAGATTCCACCAAGATCGTGACTGGGGCCATCGGCGCATTCAGTTTGGCGGTTCAAATAGAAAAACTCCCTAAAGAGGGAGATAGAGGGTTCTATTTGTAGATATACCTCACAAAGCACTTGGAACCGGCAAAGATTTGAGACGGAATTGGGAGCCAAGTCTTGAGGATGAAGGTTGAAGAAATGCAAGACATCTTGAAAGAATTTTGACCCGGGAGGAGAGAAACCCCTGAGAAGATGATCCAAGAAAATTACCACCTCTCCTTACTCTGGCTAAGGGATTTCTTCTCCAAGGGCAGCCCGCCAGCTGATTGTTTCTTTAGGTGGCAAAAATCCTTCTTTTTGGTAGTCTTGGAGGATGGTTTCAGAGACTTGGGAAGCCGCCTAGTTGCAGGAGGTAGTTTTCGACATGATGGATTACCTGAATAGAATACAAGGGACGGCTTAAGTGCATAAATAAGGGAGAGGTCCTAAGCATTTATGGATGGATAAATTGCCTCATAATAAGGACAGCATTTTGGTTCAACAAATTAAAGCATGGCGGGTTACAACTATTAAGCCGGCAAAAATATGGGCGGCCCATTCTGAAGTACAAGGCATCTAGTTTTTACTAAGTACAGGGGGAAACAAGTTTTTACTGAACTGGCTGCAATTGCGGATCTACAAATGATTCGGAAAAAGAAAATATTCGCTAACCCTAGTACGATACCTGGAAAGCAGTGATGGTTTAGTGTGCAGATTCTAAAGGAAGGTTCAAACATGTTATGCAAAAAATGAATATGCGGCCCAAACCGCTCTGTTTTTATGATACGAATCACGGGATTTGCACACAAACAGGCAATGGCGATGAACGAGAGAAGAACTACCCGAGACGTGAAGAACTCTGATGAACTATTGGAGATCCAAAAGAGGAGAAGAATTTACCTAAAAGAAGAAACCGGGGGCGCATGATACGAACAGCTGGGAGAGCAGCTTGATCTCGACGAAAGCGCAGCGTCATTGTGGTCCCGAAGGTGGTCTCGGGCGACGGACAGACAATGGTACTAGCACGGCGAAGTTCTCAAGCGCGAGGAAGAAGAAGCGAGAAGGGCGAGGTGAAAGTGAAAAAGATGGGGGCCTCCTATGAGTATTTAATAAGGAAGAACTCAAGGGGGGAACCGGCAGGCGCGAAAATTAAGGCGACACGGTAAATTTTGGGAAGCAACGACGCCTCATTTTTCGGGAAATGTGGATACAATTAGATTCATTGTGATGTCATCACTGGCTCCCTGAATTTGTAGCATATAACGTCATTAATAGCCAAGCGTTGGAAAGACAACAAGGTTTGGAGATACTATGAGCTGGCACTTCGGAGTTCATGAAGGACATGGATGCAAGCAGATGATAAGCCACCAAGGAAGGACGGGAGAAATTGACATGAATAAATTCAAATCAATCTGGGGCCTAATGTCGGGGATATAACCCCACGGTGTAACCCGCCCTATTGGGCCGGGTTAGTCTATCGGCGGCTTCGGAGACACTCCAGATGGGCCGGGCCAAGAACAAAACGATCGAGGCGGTTACTAAGTAAGCCACCGGGCGGCCCGAGCACCGAAAGACGGTGACTCATGGCCCATAGGGCAGAAGACGCTGGGAGACTCCTTGATTTAGAGACAAGGCATGTTAGAGACATGATAAGTTACGAGTCATGTTATGGCTCGGACTCTGTTGTAAACCCTAGGGTCTCGACCTGTATATAAAGGCAAGCCCCTAGGACCGAAAGACTTAAGTTAGACACCCTCAAAAGCTAGGTTAGTGATTCCACATCCTTGTAATCGAGATCTCCGTTAATATAGACACAAAGCAGGACGTAGGCTATTACCTCCATAGGAGGGGCCGAACCTGGGTAAACTCGCCTCCCGTTCTCGTTCGATCCCTTTGAGTCGCCACCCAGCGGCGGTGGCCTCACACCTAAGTCCTTGCATGAGGACATCTACCGTGACAAAACCACGACAAAATTAGAGAGAAGATTTCATCGCGTTTCATGAGACGGAATGGCCGCTACCTCCTGTTCTTCCTCCGGAGGGCTGATCTGGAGCCTGTTTTGGGCTATGGGGAGGGGAAATCGTCGCCATCATCATCGCCAACCCTTCTCCATCAACACCGCCATGATGCTCACCACCGGGAGTGAGTAATTCCTTTGCAGGCTTGCTGGATGGTGTTGGATTGGATGAGATTGATCATGTAATCGAGTTAAGTTTGATAGGGCTTGATCCCTAGTATGCACTATGTTCTGAGATTGATGTTGCTATGACTTTGCTATGCTTAATGCTTGTCACTAGGGCCCGAGTGCCATGATTTCAGATATGAACCTATAATGTTTTCATGAATATAAGAGTGATTTGGATCCTATCTTGCAAGTTGTATGCACCTATTACGTGTCATGATCCGCATACCCCAAGGTGACAATAATTGGGATTCTTTCCGGTGATTGTCGTAGTTTGAGGAGTTCATGTATTCACCATGTGTTAATGCTTTGTTCTGGTTCTCTATTAAAAGGAGGCCTTAATATCCCTTAGTTTCCAATAGGACCCCACTGCCATGAGAAGGTAGGACAAAATATGTCATGCAAGTTCTTATCGCAAGTACGTATGACTATGTACGGAATACATGCCTACACTACATTCATGAATTGGAGCTAGTTCTGTGTTGCCCTAGTGTGTAACTGTTATATGATCAATGTAATCTAAATCATTATCCATCACCGATCCACGTGCCTACGCATTACATATACTGAATCTTCCTAAGTTAGTATTGCTATTGCTACTGTCAGACCCGCAACAAAACTACTACTGTTACTACTACTGTTACTTTTGCTACTACTATTTGCCATGCTACTAAATCTTTGCTGCAGAGACATATCCAGGTGCAGTTGAATTGACAACTCAACTGTCAAGGCCAATAAATATTCTTTGGCTCCCCTTGTGTCGAACCAATAAATTAGGGTGAAATACTACCCGTGAAGACTATCGCGATCCCCTACACTTGTGGGTTATCAACATGATACGCTCTGTTACACATAAGCCTCATCATATGTTCCTCAAAACAGCCACCATACCTACCTATCATGGCATTTTCATAGCCATTCCGAGATATATTGCCATGCAAATTCCATCGTCACTTCACATGACTAGTTCGTTCATCATCATATTGCTTTGCATGATCATATAGAGCTGACATAGTATTTGTGGCAAAGCCACCGTTCATCATATTTTTGATACTTGTCATGCTAGATCTTGCACACCCTGGTACACTACCAGAGGCATTCATATAGAGTCATATCTTCCTATCAGTTCTTCATATTGAGTTGTAAGTAAATAAAAGTGTGATGATCATCCTTATTAGAGCATTGTCCGTGTGAGGAAAGGATGATGGAGACTATGATTCCCCCACAAGTCGGGATGAGACTCCGGACGAAAAATAAAATAAAAATGGGGGAGGCCAAATGAGCCCACCATATAAAAAATATATAAATGGGGGAAGCAAAAAGAAAAGAAAAAAGGAGAAAATCCCACCATGAAAAAATAAAAATAAAAAATAAATGAGAGAAAAAGAGAGAAGGGACTTTGCTACTATCCTTTACCACACTTGTGCCTCAAAGTGGCACCATGTTCTTCATATAGAGAGTCTCCTGTTTTGTCACTTCCATATGCTAGTGGGAATTACCTTTTCATTATAAACCTGGCTTGTATATTCCGATGACGGGCTTCCTCAAATGCCTGAGGTCTTCATGAGCAAGAAAGTTGGATGCACACCCACTTAGCTTCAGTTGAGCTTTCATACACTTATAGCTCTAGTGCATCATTTGCATGGCAATCCCTACTCCTTGCCTAGACATCTATCGACGAGCATCTCCATAGCTCGTTGGTAAGCCTAGTTGATGCAAGACTATCTTCTCCACTTTTTACCCCTTTGATATCTACCATCATATTCTATTTCACCCACATGCTATGTCCAATGTTTCGCGCTCATGTATTGTGTGCAGAATAAAAAGTTGATGCATATTGAAGAAGTATGATCCAATTGTCTGACTTGGACACCGTGGTGCTTAACATTTGTATTGTTGTGGTGAAGATGGAGTCATGCCTTGCTAATATAATAAGATGAATGGGGGTAAACATTCTTTTAGGATCGTATACTTTGAAAATTCAATGATTTTGTTTCTTATACTTATAAATATTGCTATGCTAATGTTTGTTAATTCATCATTTCTCAATGAGCATACATATAAAATATTACATAATGGGTAGCATGTCAAATCAAAAATTATGTTTTTATCATTTTCCTTCTCGAGGACGAGCAGGAATTAAGCTTGGGGATGCTGATACATCTCCAATGTATCTATAATTTTTGATTGTTCCATGCTGATATATTATCATTCTAGGATACTTTTTCGGCATTTGCTTACCAATTTATGATATTTTTGAGCACTAACCTATTGACCCAGTGCCCGGTGCCAGTTGTTGTTTTCTGCATGTTTTTGACTTTTCAGGTTTACAGTACCAAACGAAGTCCAATTGCCACGAAACTTTTTGATGATTTTTTCTGGACCAAAAGAAGACTTGGAAGCTTCGGGAAGAGGACGGGAGGCGCACGAGGGCCCCACCACACATCAGGGCGCGCCTTGGGGGGCGCCCTGATATGTGGTGGCCCCCTCGGGCATCCCCTGGCGTTCCTCTCTGGCCTATAAATTCTCTAATAACCTAAAAACATCAGAGGAGCTCCCGAAACACTTTTCCCGCCCCCGCAAGTCTCTGTTCCGACAGGAGCCCATCTACAGCTCTGTTCCAACACCCTGCCGGAGGGGGGATCGATCATAGAGGGCCTCTTCATCAACCTTGCTGCCCTCATGATGATGTGTGAGTAGTTCTCCACAGACCTACGGGTTTGTAGGTAGTACCTAGACGACAATCTCTCTCTCTCTTGATCTTCAATTGTCGGGACCCCGATCCTAAGCCATATGAATCCAGCCTGTAGCATGTCACACCACTTTGCGGCCTCACGCACGGTAACCCACGGCTGCCACCTTACCTTGGCCGGGACCGTTTGCGCCTTTTGGCTCACGGATATGAACATGTCGCTAGCATTCACACGTCAAAGAACCCGGGTCGACATGACTAGTCGTAGAACCCAAGTGGCACATCCGTACAGGGACAGGCATACGTAACCCGACAATGCAGGTGTCGGTCTCAGCATGTATAGATGAGTCATAGCAAGCTACAGGGACTCCATTACGCCGTGGGACATAAATGTCAACAACTGCACGTAGACGAGTCATAGCAGGCTACATGGACTCCATTACACTATGAGACATTTCCCCGAAGGGACAGACACGGCAGCAAAGAAGGATACACGTCGGTCAATCAATGTGTCCGGAGCAGTAGGAAGCTACCAAGGCTCAGTGGAAGCACAACGAGGTATTTCCCCGTAAAGAGTACTACTAGAGGCACACAACTAGGTGTCGAATCCCATACATACCGTTACACGTCACACGCACGCACGACATGTCCGATATGCATAGATACAACTATGGCATCACAACATAACCATACAACATCACAACATTTATGTAGAAGGCTCCGAAGAACCTCCATAGAATAATGGTACAAACAGGGGTCACATGACCCATCATTTAGAGCATACAACCAACAAGCGGAAGACATATGTCTGAGTATAAACATCTATTAAAAGTGGCTAGAGGAGCCTGAAAAGCTACAACGACCCTACCAGAGGAACCAGACCTCTGTCTGGGATTCCCAAGCTAATCCGGTCAATATCGAACCTCACGTCATAAGGATCACTATTGAGACTGACGTCTGATCTGCAAAAACATAAATGAAGCAACCGTGAGTACAAAGGTACTCAGCAAGACTTACATCAGAACTATCTACATATGCATCATTGTCAACAAAGGGGTTTGTGGAGTTTATTGCAGCAAGCCAGCTTTGACTCTTGGCTAACCTGTACTATGACTACAAGTACTTTCTTTGAGTTGGGGTAGCGCACACGAGTCCACATATTCACCATATCAATACATCACTATGGATCCACTCCCATCTCCCTACGAGAAGGCCATCCATAGCACTCACACTTATCTTGCATATTTTAGAGTATCCATTTCACTTGACTATGAACTACATAAGTTCTCCAAGTAGTCCATATCCGAGGATGCGGCTATTCGAACAGATTGATAACCCTGCAGGGGTGTACTTCTTCACACATGCTCTCGCCACTTATCGCCATGTGCACGTAAAAAGGCACCTCAGCAACCTTCAAGCGGAAACCCAGCGAGGGAGTCGGCCACGACTATCAATAACACAAGACCCTAGTCTAGGTATATCGCCTATTTGTGACTTAACCCGCACGGAAGTCCGGCCGAAGTTTCCGCTACGGCCTCAAACGATGTGCGCAGGGTTCTCAAGCCCACCGTTCGGGTGCCAGTTGGTACACCATGCCACTGTGTCTATACCACATCAAAGCCCACCCCGTCGGGCAGCGCTATGCACGGCCGCCAACACTTTTCCTACAAACACCAGAAACTAGTTGCAACTCCTTGACAGAGATCTAGGTGATTAATAAGTCGAGCGGGGTCATATTTCAGGGCCCAACATGTGGTAGTAACTGTCTTGGATCACATACATAGAACTCAGTAGGACGGTCCCAATGAGATAATCTGCCATGTACTCCTACATGGCCTCTCATCGCTACCTTTACCAAATCGTGTTCACACACTTAGCTCTCACACAGTAGGATATGAATACTGTCATTCCGATTCATCGCCGAGATGGATCAGACCCGACACGACACGACTCTAAGCATAGCAAGCACAGTAAGTAAGCAAGTTGTATGAGTAAGCACAACAAGGCTCAAGCAGTTGCTACTCATGCTAAGTGGTTTCAACTATTTACTGTGACAAGGACAGGTCATGCAAAGGAATGGGTTCAACTACCGAGAACAAGTAACAGTTGAATCATTATTGTCCTAATGCAGTAAAAGAGAGCAGGAGTGAGAGAGTGGGTTCATATCAGAATGCTCAAGGGGGGGGGGGGTTGCTTGCCTGACACTTCTAAAGATAGTACTTCTCTTCATCGGTGTCAACGATCACAACGTTGTAACCATCGTCTATCGGGAAGGAACACCACCGACAAACAGGAAAAGAACACAGTCAATGTGATGCAACAAACATGATGTATGCTAAGCATGTTAAGGTACTGAATTCACCTAGTCCAATATTTGATCATATTAATTGAAGTGGAATTCAAATAGGCATCAAATTCGAACTCCAAACTATTTTTCAAATTTGTCCTAATCAAGAAATGTCCTAGTTGGAGATGTTAACTTGCTCAAACATGCATGATCATTGCATAAACAGATTCATTGGATTTTTCTGATCATTTTTCATATATAAATTATTTTCATTGGAGTTACAGATGAATTACTATGATTTTTCAAAGTTTCTATTATTTTCTGGAATATAATAATCCATTTAGTGTTTATTTAAATTCGAGAAACGGTTAACTGCGTCAGCATTGCGTCTGGGTGATGTCAGCAGGTCAACAGGGATGGTCCAGGTCAAACCTGACCAGTGGGGCCCAGTGGTCAGTGTCCCATCTAGTTAATAGGGTTAATTAGCTTATTTTAACACTAAACTAATTCTGTCAGTTGCCGGGCCCACATGTCATCGTCACAGGGTGAGCACTAAGCCTGATTAGCACCTAAACTAATCGCGCCACGTCAGCACGTCGGAATTCAGCCGGTGGTGACCACAGGACACGGCGGAGGCGTCGGAAATCGCCGTCCGGTGACGGTTTGGCACGCGGGATGGCGCGTTCAGGAGCTGACACTCGCGCGCGTCTCTGGGAGGTAGCAGAAGGCTGCGCGTTGGCCAGACCTCGATGGTATCAAGCTCGAGGCGGTGGCCGGAGCTCGGGCTCAGCCTTCGCGAGGCTACGGTGCACGGATCGGAGTGCTAAGGCGTTCTACAACCTCGGGTGGACGCGAGGAGCACGGTGGGGTGCTCGGATGTGCCGTGCGAGGGCTCTGGCCACGGCGGCCACAAACGCGGCGGCGGCCAGAGTTCGGTTATGGTGGGGGCTAGGGCCTCGAGGATGAAATAGAGCAGGGGAGAGGAGGGGTTCGCCATGGGAGTGCAACTTCTTGAGCTTGCGTTGGTTTTCCCTTGAAGAGGAAAGGGTGATGCAGCAAAGTAGATAAGTATTTCCCTCAGTTGTTGAGAACCAAGGTATCAATCCAGTCGGAGATACAAGCAAGTCCCCAATATATGTACCTACACAAATAATCAAACACTTGCACCCAACGCTATAAAGGGGTTGTCAATCCCTTCACGGTTACCTGCAAGGATGAGATCTGATAGAGATAGATATAGGAGATTACTAAAACGAAAAGTAAAACAAAAGTAAAAATATTGCAGCAAAGTATTTTTGGTATTTTTGGTTTATAGATCTGAAAGTATAATATGGAAAATAGACCCGGGGGCCATAGGTTTCACTAGAGGCTTCTCTCATGAAGGAAAATAATACGGTGGGTGAACAAATTACTGTCGAGCAATTGATAGAAAAGTGAATAATTATGAAGATATCCAAGGCAATGATTATGCATATAGGCATGACGTCCGTGTCAAGTAGACCGACACGATTCTACATCTACTACTATTACTCCACACATCGACCGACTCCTGCCTGCATCTAGAGTATTAAGTTCATGAAGAACAGAGTAACGCATTAGCTAAGATGACATGATGTAGAGGGATAAACTCAATCAATATGATGAAAACCCCTTCTTTTTATCCTTGATGGCAACAATACAAATATGTGCCTCGCTACCCCTACTTTGTCACTGGGTGAGGACACCGCAAGATTGAACCCAAAACTAAACACTTCTCCCATTGCCAGAATTACCAATCTAGTTGGCCAAACCAAACCAATAACTCGAAGAGACTTGCAAAGATATGAAATCATGCATATAAGAATTCAGAGAAGATTCAAATAATATTCATAAATAATCTGAACATAAACCCATAATTCATCGGATCTCGACAAACACACCGCAAAAGAGTATTACATCGGATAGATCTCCATGAAGAGCATGAAGAACATGGTATTGAAGAACATAGAGAGAGAAGAAGCCATCTAGCTACTAGCTATGGACCCAAAGGTCTGAGGTGAACTACTCATGCATCATCAAAGGGGCAATGGAGTTGATGTAGATGCCCTCCGTGATCGAATCCCCCTCCGGCAGATTACCGAAAAAGGCTCCAAGATGGGATCTCACGGGAACAGAGGCTTCCGGCGGCGGAAAAGTATTTTCGTGGCTCTTTTTGGTATTGGGGGAATATTTGGGAATTTATAGGACAAAGAATAGGGTTAGGGGACCTGCTGGGGGGCCACAAGCCAGGGGGCGCGCCCCCCACCCTAGGGCGCGGCCTGGCGGCTTGTGAGTCCCCGGCATGTCTGCTGCCTTCATCTCCAAGTCTGGTAGGTTTCTTCTGGTCCAAGAAAAATCATTCCAAAGATTTTATTCCGTTTGGACTCCGTTTAATATTCCTTATCTGCAATACTCAAAAACAAGGAAAAAACAGAAACTGGCACTAGGCTCTAGGTTCATAGGTTAGTCCCAAAAATAATATAAAATAGCATATTAATGCATATAAAACATCCAAAACAGATAATATAATAGCATGGAACAATCAAAAATTATAGATACGTTGGAGACGTATCAAGCATCCCCAAGCTTAATTCCTGCTCGTCCTCGAGTAGGTAAATGATAAAAACAGAATTTTCGATGTGGAATGCTACCTGACATATTTATCCATGTAATATTCTTTATTGTGGCATGAATATTCAGATCCGTAAGATTCAAAACAAAAGCTCAATATTGACATAAAAATAGTAATACTTCAAGCATACTAACAAGGCAATTGTGTCCTTTCAAAATAACATGGCCTCAGAAAGTTATCCCTACAAAATCATATGGTCTGGCTATGCTCCATCTTCCCCACACAAAGTATTTAAATCATGCACACCCCCGATGACAAGTCAAGCAATTGTTTCACACCTTTTATGTTCTCAAACCTTTTTAACTCTTACGCAATACATGAGCGTGAGCCATGGATATAGCACTATAGGTGGAATAGAATATGGTGGAGGTTGTGAAGAAAAGGAGAAGATAGTCTCACATCAACTAGGCGTATCAACGGGCTATGGAGATGCCCATCAATAGATATCAATGTGAGTGAGTAGGGATTGCCATGCAACGGATGCACTAGAGCTATAAGTGTATGAAAGCTCAAAAAGAAACTAAGTGGACGTGCATCATGATGAAAAATTCCACTAGTTATATGAAAGTGACAAAATAGGAGACTCTCTATCATAAAGATCATGGTGCTACTTTGAAGCACAAGTGCGGAAAAAGATAGTAGCATTGTCCCTTCTCTCTTTTCTCTCATTTTTTCCCTTTTTTTATTTTGGTGGGCATCTTTGGCCTCTTTTTTTTATTTGGGCTTCATTGGCCTCTTTTATTATTTGTAAAGTCCGGAGACTCATCCCAACTTGTGAGGGAATCATAGCTTCCATCATCCTTTTCTCTCATGGGACAATTCTCTAATAATAATGATCATCACACTTTTATTTACTTACAACTCGATACCTAGAACAAAATATGACTCTATATGAATGCTTGAGTACGATCATGCAAAGCAATATGAAAGTGATGGTGCGTGTCATACTAAACGGAACGGTGGAAGTTGCATGGCAATATATCTCAGAATGGCTATGGAAATGCCATAATAGGTAGGTATGGTGGCTGTTTTGAGGAAGTATATATGGTGGGTTTAATGCACCGGCGAAAGTTGCGCGGTACATGAGAGGCTAGCAAAGGTGGAATGGTGAGAGTGCGTATAATCCATGGACTCAACATTAGTCGTAAAGAACTCACATACTTATTGCAAAAGTCTATTAGTTATCGAAGCAAAGTATTAGACGCATGCTCCTAGGGGAGAGGTTGGTAGGAGTTAACCATCGCGTGCTCCCGACCCTCACACGAAGGATGACAATCATTAAACAAATCATGCTCCGACTTCGTTACATAACGGTTCACCATACGTGCATGCTACGGGAATCACAAACTTTAACACAAGTATTTCTACCAATCCACAATTACTCACTAGCATGACTCTAATATCACCATTTCTATGTCTCAAAACTATATGCAAGGAATCAAACTTATCATAGTATTCAATGCACTTTATATGAAAGTTTTTATTATATCCCTCTTGGATGCCCATCATATTAGGACTAAATTCATAACCTAAACCAATTACCATGCTGTTTAAAGACTCACAAAATAATATAAGTGAGGTACGAGAGTTTAATTATTTCTATAAAATAAAACACCATCGTGCTCTAAAAAGATATAAGTGAAGCAATAGAGCAACATTGCCTATCTCAAAAGATATAAGTGAAGCACATAGAGTGTTCTAATAAATTCACGATTAATGCGTGTCTCTCTCAAAAGATGTGTGCAGCAAGGATTATTGTGGCAAACTAAAAAGCAAAGACTCATATCATACAAGACGGTCCAAGCAAAACACATATCATATGGTGAATAAAAATATAGCCTCAAGTAAATTTACCGATGGATTGAAGACGAAAGAGGGGATGCCTTCCGGGGCATCCCCAAGCTTAGGCTATTTGGTATCCTTGAATATGGCTTGGGGTGCCTTGGGCAACCCCAAGCTTAGGCTCTTGCCACTCCTTATTCCATAGTCCATCAAATCTTTACCCAAAACTTGAAAACTTCACAACACAAAACTCAACAGAAAACTCGTGAGATCTGTTAGTATAAGAAAAATAAATCACCACTTTAGGTACTGTTGTGATCTCATTATTTATTTATATTGGTGTAATATCTACTGTATTCTAACTTCTCCATGGTTCATACCCCCGATACAATCCATAGATACATCAAAATAAGCAAACAACACAAAGAAAACAGAATCTGTCAAAAACAGAACATTCTGTAGAAATCTATAGACTTCGAATACTTCTGTAACTCCAAAAATTCTGAACAATTAGAACAATCAGGGAAATTTGTATATAAATCTGGTGTAAAAAATTCAGATCCAATTGACGCTCTGGTGAATTTATGAAATTCCTGGACTGAGCGCAAAAGTTTCTGTTTTTCAGCAGAATCAAATCACAATCACCGTAGACCATCCCAAAGGTCTTACTTGGCTCAAACACTAATTAAAACAAGAAAACACAATTACTACATAAGTAATAATGTGTAAAGCACTCAAAAACAGAAGCAAAAACAGAAACACAAAAACATAAAATAAAATCGGGTTGCCTCCCAACAAGCGCTATTGTTTAACGCCCCTAGCTAGGCATAACGCAATAGATCTAGGTATTGTCATAATAGTAAGGGAGATCATCCATGCTCATCTCATACTCCCTTCTTTCAGCAGCAAGTTTCCTTTGTGGCAATCAAAAATAATCAAAAGGGCTAAATTTAATAGGATAAGGATCTTTAAGATCAAGTGTAGGAGGGATAGGTTCCTCCTTCGGCCCCCTATAGTGTATAATCAATTCATCATTGTAAGCTTTCCTTTGGTGGAAAGTCATAAGCCTATCTCTTAATATGAACTCTAATCCATTGTTTTGTATAGCAAAATTATCATTGAGTTCAAAAATCTTATCAACCAAAACTTCGGTAGGGACCCTTTTTTATCAAATTTTCATTATGAGCAACATAATCCGGAGATTGCAATCTCATTATTTCTTCTTGATTAAAAAGGATCTCCTCTATAGGGGGACATCCACCATTAATTTTATAATGAGCAAAAATTTCACTACCCTCTTTCATGATGAATCTAAATTCGTGGGCTAGAAATATAGTGGCGGCACGCTTAACGGAAGAATGCTGAATATTAGAGAACTCTAGAAAAATTCTTTGAATGCAAGGATGCATATGAACAAATTGTCTCAAGTTCAATTATTAACAGTGTTATTGCATCCGCAAGACTATTAGTTTTATTGAGAATAGACCCTCGTAAGGTAGGTAGCGTGCCAGCACAAGTAAAGAAATCTTGAATAACACCTTTTCCAATAATATTACCGCTACGCATGCGGAATTTTTTTGTATGAGTGATAGTAGGTTCTTCATGGGGATCGTTATTAGCAAAGTCATCAAAATTCCCCTCATGATTATTACTATCCTTTTCAATAAAAACCTCCTTAGATTCAGACATGGTAACAACGAATCGATCTAGCGCACAAGCAAGCAAAAAGCAAACGAAAAGACGAACGGAAGAAGGGCGAATAAAAAGGCAAATCTTTTTGGTATTTTCTGAAAATCGTTTTAGAAGTGGGGGAGAGGAAAACAAGAGGCAAAAGGAAAATAATGTAAATGCAAGAGATGAGTTTGTGATGGGTACTTGGTAGGCTTGATGTAGATCTCCCCGACAACGGCGCCAGAAATCCTTCTTGCTACTTTTTGAGCTTGCGTTGGTTTTCCCTTGAAGAGGAAAGGGTGATGCAGCAAAGTAGATAAGTATTTCCCTCAGTTGTTGAGAACCAAGGTATCAATCCAGTAGGAGATACAAGCAAGTCCCCAATAGATGTACCTACACAAATAATCAAACACTTGCACCCAATGCTATAAAGGGGTTGTCAATCCCTTCACGGTTACTTGCAAGGATGAGATCTGATAGAGATAGATATAGGAGATTACTAAAACGAAAAGTAAAACAAAAGTAAAAAGATTGCAGCAAAGTATTTTTGGTATTTTTGGTTTATAGATCTGAAAGTATAATATGGAAAATAGACCCGGGGGGCATTGGTTTCACTAGAGGCTTCTCTCATGAAGGAAAATAATACGGTGGGTGAACAAATTACTGTCGAGCAATTGATATAAAAGCGAATAATTATGAAGATATCCAAGGCAATGATTATGCATATAGGCATCACGTCCGTGTCAAGTAAACCGAAACGATTCTGCATCTACTACTATTACACCACACATCGACTGACTCCTGCCTGCATCTAGAGTATTAAGTTCATGAAGAATAACGTAACGCATTAGGTAAGATGACATGATGTAGATGGATGAACTCAAGCAATATGATGAAAACCCCATCTTTTTATCCTTGATGGCAACAATACAAATACGTGCCTCGCTACCCCTACTTTGTCACTGGGTGAGGACACCGCAAGATTGAACCCAAAACTAAACACTTCTCCCATTGCAAGAATTACCAATCTAGTTGGCGAAACCAAACCAATAACTCGAAGAGACTTGCAAAGATATGAAATCATGCATATAAGAATTCAGAGAAGATTCAAATAATATTCATAGATAATCTGAACAAAAACCCATAATTCGTCGGATCTCGACAAACACACCGCAAAAGAGTATTACATCGGATAGATCTCCATGAAGATCATGAAGAACATGGTATTGAAGAACATAGAGAGAGAAGAAGCCATCTAGCTACTAGCTATGGACCCGAAGGTCTGAGGTGAACTACTCACGCATCATCGAAGGGGCAATGGAGTTGATGTAGATGCCCTCCGTGATCGAATCCCCCTCCGGCAGATTACTGGAAAAGGCTCCAAGATGGGATCTCACGGGAACAGAGGCTTCCGGCGGCGGAAAAGTATTTTCGTGGCTCTTTTTGGTATTGGGGGAATATTTGGGAATTTATAGGCTGAAGAATAGGCTTAGGGGACCTGCTGGGGGGCCACAAGCCAGGGGGGCGCGCCCCACCCTAGGGCGCGCCCAGGTGGCTTGTGACTCCCCGGCAGGTCTACTGCCTTCATCTCCAAGTCTGGTAGGTTTCTTCTGGTCCAAGAAAAATCATTCCGAAGATTTTATTCCGTTTGGACTCCGTTTAATATTCCTTATCTGCAATACTCAAAAACAAGGAAAAAATAGAAACTGGCACTAGGCTCTAGGTTAATAGGTTAGTCCCAAAAATAATATAAAATAGCATATTAATGCATATAAAACATCCAAAACAGATAATATAATAGCATGGAACAATCAAAAATTATAGATACGTTGGAGACGTATCAGGGAGCTCACCGCGAACCTAGAGGGCTCGAGGGCGAGGTCGGGGAAGTTATGTTCCTGGCGAATTTGGCGACGACAGCCGGCGGATCCGAGGATGAAAGAGGCGTCGATTCGGTGGCATTCGTGCTCCATTACTCGGGTTCTTCCGCGTAGATGTTCGGGGAGAGGTGTCAGGCTCTATGGGTACGTCAGAGGGGCGATGGGTGGCCGGTGGCTACGATTTCAATGGTGGCATGGCCCTGGCCACTTCGGTCATGAGCGAGAGGAGAGAGAGGGGGCGAGGGGACAGAGCAGATGAGGAGGGGAATGGATCCAGACGGCACTCGGGAGCTCATCCCTAGCGTCGCGCTGGCGAGGAGGGCCAGGCAAGCATCTGCCGGCGTGGAGGCCTCGGCCGCACGCCGTGCCCTGCTTCCCCTCTGCCTACTGGCACGAGGAGGAAGACAGTGTTGCCCCTGGTGGGCTGGGCTGGGCCAGGTGAGCGCCAGGTAAGTTCTCTCTCTCTCTCTCTTTTAATTTGTATTTTCTATTTTTTGCTCTCTGTTTTTATAATGTTTGGGCAAAACCCTAACTACAAAAACTTTGGAATTTATTCTGGGGTGGTAAGTATATTATTACCAAAACCCATAATAAGTTTCAGCATTTTTTAAGAAACTAAACTATTCATAGTGCTTTTATTTGCCATTTACAACATCTTTGCTGGATTATTTAAAATGCCAAACTTGTTGTGAAAATGAAATGCACCCCTGATATGTTGTTGCCAACATTTACCAAAAAATAGTGAATATTTTTTAAGGGCGTTTTGGATCCATTGAAAAATCACAACTAGTTGAATTGTTTGGTTAGGTGAGGTGCTAGGGTTTCTGTTAATCCCCATTTCATGTTGATGAAATTTAAACATGATGCCATGATGGTTATGCCATGACAAGCAATGACTAATCTAGGGCTGTGACAACTCACCCCCACTAAACAAGAATCTTGTCCCGAGATTCAAGCGTAGGGTAAGAGGACTGAGGAACACAAGCTAACACAATCTTCATGATCCTATTGCCCTTCTCAAAGATGTTGATTCATTCCATCATGTTGATCTTGACATTTTGCTCTTGAGATCTTCATCCAACATGACAACAAAAGAATGAAAAGCTCTACTAGAATCGATCTCCTTGAGATCGAGCAACTCATGATCAACTCATGGATTGAAATATAAGAACGTCTCTTGAGCTGGGACACCAAACACATCGAGAGCGATGGAATGAGGCAGATGACGGACATTTCAATTGGTAGGCAACAACTCCACGCTTAGCTAGGATGGAGCATGGGTTTCAAAGTAGCTAGGAGTTAGTTGCCCTTCATACCATAACGGGCACCTTAGGGAAGGTGACTCATAGGATTATCCCTTAAGTGGCAAAAAGAATTACTTTTCATATAGACATCATTGAAACACTTCATCCCAGCCTAAGGCAATTCACAACGATCGTTTGAAGGAATTCGAGCGAATGGCGAGCTCAGATCGGAAGGGAACTAGAGTTATAAGACAACTCGGCAACGGAAGGCACATTCCAATTGATACCGACGGTATAACACAGTGTCTGAGCATGCTCTCGAGAACTTGAGCATTTCCATATTCATCAAGGTTTTACCAACATCCATGCCAAGGATCCTGGCAACACAACATACTACCATGATGAACAGTGATGGAGGATGCGGATGCAAAGGAAAACAACACTTTCTCAAATTTCACCTTAGCTATGCCAAGGGAACGAAATCTGGATGATCGACCGAGAGACATTTAGCACTCCGCTTCTAATGTTCTCCTTGATGTACTAGCATAACCCAATTATAGATTATGTTTGGAATCTAGAACATCAAGTGGAGGTCGGACTTCAGGGAATCCAAGGGTCCATGAGAAATGACTTCTAGAATAAGTCATATGAAATTCTCATGGGGAAGTGGCTAAGATTGTTGATACAAGATACTACAATAATAGGTCTTCCGGTTAGGTGCGTTAGTCACAACATCACTTTACCGGGTTACAGAGAGACCAATATTATAATTCTTGGGAAATGTTCCAACCATCATGTCTGCCTGAGATTCAGATCTGGTTGGTGGTAGGATATTTCAGACTCAGCAGGTCTGATAGATAAAGTTTGCAACACAAACCGATGAGATAGCGTTGTGGAATTCTCAGGAGATGAACTGCGGAAGCCAACTCCAAAACATGAGCAGGATTGCAAGACCCACATGAAAATAGTGTCCAAGACAATTGTGGTCATATGGAGAACTTACAACAAAACACTACCGAGTTCTTGATGGAACCATCACTGGAGGATAACGAAGTCCTTATATAAGCCCGGGTTAGCTCTTAAGAAGGAACTTCTTTTCCTTGAACAAATCAATCAGTGGCTTGGAGTGCTAGACAATACATATGGATTGGAGGTGATCAGTCTATCAACCCACAGAATACTTCGCACATGCATGACTGAATTGGGGATGATTCCAGAGGAAGCAACACGACATTTCTCGGATTCACGGTGGCAACTTGCAACGAATACTCATGAACTGAGAGAGTCACTTCTAACACCTAACATATACTTCATATACAGAACATGAAGATATTGCCTATGAAAGTTTCCAACACTAGTTTTATGTTCATCATGAATCATGGAGAGGATAAACAATGTTGTCGATGGGTTCAACAACAGTTCATCAAAACATCCATATAGATGGAAGCCCATAACTATGTGAACAAGGTGATAGCTTTGGTCAGACCAAAAGATATAACGGTGTATGCTCGAGGATACATCCACGAGTAAAACAATATTATGAAGATCTTTGGTTCTGATTTGATTTGACGATAGCCCACACTCAAATCAAAGATTGGATAAGATAATAGATGCCACAATTGATCACACGGATCAATCGATGAAAGTATCATCTTTTTTCGACACGCACATGAGATATCCCCTTTGAATGAACTAAGTTAGACGAAGCTTTTATCTTCCAACTCTCCAAGTTGTTGTTTAGCTTAACCAACTAGCTCAGGGGTATCCAACACAGATTCTTGGAGAAGGGTGGTTTATAGAAAAACCAACTTGATCACAACTCAACATAACGGTCAGGGAACAACCTGGTGATACTTCCGAGAAGATATTCGGAAAATCACAAACCACCAATATGTTATTAAGCTCGAGAAGAATCTTGCTTTTCAAGGCAAGACGATATGATCAAAAGAGCGAGGGATTGATACAATCCTAACTCATAGATCGAAGAGTGCACCATAAAAAATGGGCTAGGTAGCACGATCAATCTTAGGATGACAATTCAATAACCATCACAATTAAGAGTGAAATTATTGTCCATTAACTACCAAGCAACAACATTGCTAGGAGTATCGATTTCACACATCACGATTCACTTGTCGGTATTCTGGTTACAACAACACAGAGACCGGGGAATGAATGATGATGGCGAGAAGTATCACTGTATCAAGAAGTCATAAGAGGAAGTGCAATTCTCATGACGATCTTGACATGAAGAGGATAATACTTCGACGTGGAGCAGAACAAAAGCTGGATTAGCATTTTGATCTGCAGAATACAACTGCTTTGACCCAATCCAAGAAATGGATCAGATACTGGAGTTTGTTTTTCCTAGTCATTCGGGAATAGAATGGCTTGACGGACCACAAGAATAGTCGACATCGATAAACAAATGCATGACATACTCTTGACAATCTATTGACAGATGAAGGCCAGAACACAATTGAAGAGGGGCAACTCAAGAGCACCTGATTTTCCTTGAGTTGTAGATGCATAGACCGTATACGTCGAACAAAGTTCAACATGTTTCTTCCAGATAATCCATAGCAGAAAGGAAAATTGGTAGGCTCACAACTATAGAATGGAGGACTCATGAAGAGCACTTTTGTTGTGATCTTCAGTTCACGAGGAACTTCTGCCATAACTGGTTCATGGTATTGGAAGAACGATGTACCACGACCTTGAAAACTATCACAAATGTTACTAATATCCTAAAGGAACGAGCAAATACTATCAACAGGGGTGAGCAAAATGATTCTTGGGTTCAAGAACCTAGAAATAGAATACCTATTGACTAAGTAGCATCACAGCATGCTTTCGATAACGATGGCCAAAATTATCACACTGGGAACTCAAAACACAACTAGACTGTTGGGTGGTTCACTGAGACAACATGGTTTCCTAAACACCTTTAACATATACGTTGAGGTAGTAGAGTACCTCAACACAATAATTTGTGTGCTTTCTCTGGCCAAAAGATTTCGAATTGGGATGAAATGATTTGCAATTGCATCAGATTATTTATAAACCTTGGATAACTCGGACAGCATAACGGCTATACGGTCATGATTTATGAGGCAACCTGCATGAAACTGACAACAAAACAACTGAATTCTTATAGAGACATCGATCCAGGAACACAACAACTTTCCGATAAGTCTCCAGCATAGTACCTCGTCATCCTGATAGATAGGTGAGAAGCCTAATTCTTAACCCCATAGAATAAGGAAGAGGGTGACTCAAAATTAAAATGACACAAGGAAAGGAGTAAAAAGAATCTTACGTTCCCTTCCACAATCAATTCCCTTATATAACTAAAGCAGTTCTAGACTCAACATCGACCAGTTTGGCTTAGTAATCCTACAGGCAGTCAAGCTCTGATACCAACACTGTCGGGACCCCGATCCTAAGCCATATGAATCCAGCCTGTAGCATGTCACACCACTTTGCGGCCTCACGCACGATAACCCACGGCTGCCACCTTACCTTGGCCGGGACCGTTTGCGCCTTTTGGCTCACGGATATGAACATGTCGCTAGCATTCACACGTCAAAGAACCCGGGTCGACATGACTAGTCGTAGAACCCAAGTGGCACATCCGTACAGGGACAGGCATACGTAACCCAACAATGCAGGTGTCGGTCTCAGCGTGTGTAGACGAGTCATAGCAAGCTACAGGGACTCCATTACGCCGTGGGGCATAAATGTCATCAACTGCGCGTAGACAAGTTATAGCAGGCTACATGGACTCCATTACACTGGGAGACATTTCCCTGAAGGGACAGACACAACAGCAAAGAAGGATACACACCGGTCAATCAATGTGTCCGGAGCAGTAGCAAGCTACCAAGGCTCAGTGGAAGCACAAAGAGGCATTTCCCCGTAAAGAGTACTACTAGAGGCACACAACTAGGTGTCGAATCCCATACATACGTTACACGTCACACGTACGCACGACATGTCCGATATGCATAGATACAACTATGGCATCACAACATAACCATACAACATCACAACATTTATGTAGAAGGTTCCGAAGAACCTCCATAGAATAATGGTACAAACAGGGGTCACATGACCCATCATTCAGAGCATACAACCAACAAGCGGAAGACATATGTCTGAGTACAGACATCTATTAAAAGTGGCTGGACGAGCCTGAAAAGCTACAACGACCCTACCAGAGGAACCAGACCTCTGTCTGGGATTCCCAAGCTAATCCGGTCAACATCGAACCTCACGTCATAAGGATCACTATTGAGACTGACGTCTCATCTGCAAAAACATAAATGAAGCAACCGTGAGTACAAAGGTACTCAGCAAGACTTACATTAGAACTATCTACATATGCATCACTGTCAACAAAGAGGGTTGTGGAGTTTATTGCAGCAAGCCAGCTTTGACTCTTGGCTAACCTGTACTATGACTACAAGTACTTTCTTTGAGGTGAGGTAGCTTACACGAGTCCACATATTCACGATATCAATACACCACTATGGATCCACTCCCGTCTCCCTACGAGAAGGCCATCCATAGCACTCACACTTATCTTGCATATTTTAGAGTATCCATTTCACTTGACTATGAACCACATAAGTTCTCCAAGTAGTCCATATCCGAGGACGCGGCTATTCGAACAGATTGATAACCCTGCAGGGGTGTACTTCTTCACACATGCTCTCGCCACTTATCGCCATGTGCACGTAAAAAGGCACCTCGGCAACCTTCAAGCGGAAGCCCAACGAGGGAGTCGGCCACGACTGTCAATAACACAAGACCCTAGTCCAAGTTTATTGCCTATTAGAGAATGAACCCGCACGGAAGTCCGGCCGAAGTTTCCGCTACGGCCTCAAACGATGTGCGCGGGGTTCCCAAGCCCACCGTTCGGGTGCCACTTGGTACACCGTGCCACTGTGTCTATACCGCATCAAAGCCCACCCCGTCGGGCAGCGCTATGCACGGCCTCCAACACTTTTCCTACAAACACTAGAAACTAGTTGCAACTCCTGGACAGAGATCTAGGCGATTAATAAGTCGAGCGGGGTCATATTTCAGGGCCCAACGTGTGGTAGTTACTGTCTTGGATCACATACACAGAACTCAGTTCTTAAGGACGGTCCCAATGAGACAATCCGCCATGTATTCCTACATGGCCTCTCATCTCTACCTTTACCAAATCGTGTTCACACACTTTGCTCTCACACAGTAGGATATGAATACTGTCATTCCGATTCATCGCCGAGATGGATCAGACCCGACACGACACGACTCTAAGCATAGCAGGCACAGGAAGTAAGCAAGCATGGATGAGTAAGCACAACAAGGCTCAAGCAGTTGCTACTCATGCTAAGTGGTTTCAACTATTTACTGTGACAAGGACAGGTCATGCAAAGGAATGGGTTCAACTACCGAGAATAGGTAACAGTTGAATCCTTATTGTCCTAATGCAGTAAAAGAGAGCAGGAGCGAGAGAGTGGGTTCATATCAGAATGCTCAAGGGGGGTTCCTTGCCTGACACTTCTAAAGATAGTACTTCTCTTCATCGGTGTCAACGATCACAACGTTGTAGTCATCGTCTATCGGGAAGGAACACCGCCGACAAACAAGAAAAGAACACATTCAATGTGATGCAACAAACATGATGTATGCTAAGCATGTTAAGGTACTGAATTCACCTAGTCCAATATTTGATAATATTAATTGAAGTGGAATTCAAATAGGCATCAAATTCCAACTCCAAACTATTTTTAAAATTTGTCCTAATCAAGAAATGTCCTAGTTGGTGATGTTAACTTGCTCAAACATGCATGATCATTGATAAATAGATTCATTGGATTTTTCTGATCATTTTTCATATATAAATTATTTTAATGGGAGTTACAGATGAATTACTATGATTTTTCAACGTTTCTATTATTTTCTGGAATATAATAATTCATTTAGTGTTTATTTAAATGCCAAAAAAGGTTAACTGCATCAGCGTTGCGTCTGGGTGATGTGAGCAGGTCAACAGGGACGGTCCAGGTCAAACCTGACCAGTGGGGCCCACTGGTCAGTGTCCCATCTAGTTAACAGGGTTAATTAGCTTATTTTAACACTAAACTAATTGTGTCAGTTGCCAGGCCCACAGGTCATCGTCACAGGGCGAGAACTAAGCCTGATTAGCACCTAAACTAATCGCGCCACGTCAGTTCGCCGGAATTCGGCCGACGGTGACCACAGGACACGGCGGAGGCGGCGGAAATCGCTGTCCGGTGACGGTTTGGCACGCGGGATGGCGTGTTCAGGAGCTGACACTCGTGCGCGTCTATCGGAGGTAGCGGAAGGCTGCGGGATGGCTAGACCTCGACGGCAGCAAGGTCGAGGCAGCGGCCGGAGCTCGGGCTCAGCCGTCACGAGGCTACGGTGCATGGATCGGAGCGCTGAGGCGTTCTACAACCTTGGGTGGACGCGAGGAGCATGGTGGGGTGCTTGGACGCGCCGTGCGAGGGCTCTGGCCACGGCGGCGACAAACGCGGCGGCAGCCGGAGTTCGGTCATGGTGGGAGCTAGGGCCTCGAGGATGAAATAGAGCAGGGGAGAGGAGGGGTTCGCTATGGGAGCTCACCGCGAAGCTAGAGGGCTTGAGGGCGAGGTCAGGGAAGTTCTGTTCCTGGCGAATTTGGCGACGGCAGCTGGCGGATCCGAGGATGAAGGAGGCATCGATTCGATGGCCTTCGTGCTCCATTGCTCGGGTTCGTCCGCGTAGATGTTCGAGGAGAGGTGTCAGGCTCTATGGGTACGTCAGAGGGGCGACGGGTGGCCGGTGGCTGCGATTTCAGCGGTGGCATGGCCATGGCCGCTTCGGCCATGAGCAAGAGGAGAGAGAGGGGGCAAGGGGACAGAGTGGATGAGGAGGGGAATGGATCCAGACGGCACTGGAGAGCTCATCCCTAGCGTCGCGCTGGCCAGGAGGGCCAGGCAAGCAGCTGCCGGCGTGCAGGCCTCGGCCGCACGCCGTGCCCTGCTTCCCGTTTGCCTACTGGCACGAGGAGGAAGACAGTGTTGCCCCTGGTGGGCTGGGCTGGGCCAGGTGAGCGCCAAGTAAGTTCTCTCTCTCTCTCTTCTAATTTGTATTTTCTATTATTTGCTCTCTGTTTTTATAATGTTTGGGCAAAACCCTAAATACAAAAACTCTGGAATTTATTCTGGGGTGGTAAGTATATTATTACCAAGCCCCATAATAAGTTTCAGCATTTTTTAAGAAACTAAAATATTCATAGTGATTTTATTTGCCATTTACAGCATCTTTGCTGGATTATTTAAAATGCCAAACTTGTTGTGAAAATGAAATGCACCCCTGATATGTTGTTGCCAACATTTACCAGAAATAGTGAACATTTTTGAAGGGCGTTTTGGATACATTGAAAAATCACAACTAGTTGAATTGTTTGGTTAGGTGAGGTGCTAGGGTTTCTGTTAATCCCCATTTCATGTTGATGAAATTTAAACATGATGCCATGATGGTTATGCCGTGACAAGCAATGACTAATCTAGGGCTATGACATCAATACAATGTTCATCGCATCTTTGCCTTGATCTATCCAATGTAATCCCTTTGCATGGTGGGTTTGTTGGGATCCGATGAATTGTGAGTTTATGTTCAGATTATTCATGAAAAGTATTTGAGTCAAACCTGAATACTAAGATTCTTATTTGCATGATCATTATAGCTTCGTAATGCTCTCTGATCTATTGAGATAGTTTGGCCAACTAGATTGATATTTCTTCGGTGGGAGTGGCGCGTTGTAGTAGGTTCAACCTGGCGAGTTTCTATATCCCAGTGACAAAAGGGGACAAGATGCGTCTTTGTGTTGCTACTACTAAGGATAAAACAATGGGGTTTATTCATATTGATTGAGTTTACTTTGTCTACGTCATGTCATCGTTCTCCAAGAAATACTATGTTTTACTTAATACTCTAGATGCATGCTGGATAGCATTCGATGAGTGGAGTAATAGTAATGGGTGCAGACAGGAGTTGGCCTATTTGCTTATGGACGTGATGCCTATATACACATGATCATTGTCGTGAAAATCGCATAACTATTTGCTTTTCTATCAATTGCCCAACAGTAATTTGTTTACCCACCGTATGCTATTTCTATGAGAGATGCCACTAGAGAACTCTATGGCCCCCAGGTCTATCACTTATATATTTACAAACTCTACTACTACCTTGCTGTTATTTATTTTATTTTATTTTATTTTGCAATTTACAATTATCTACAATTATCTACACAACTCACTTGCTTGCAAATAACGAGATCAACGGGATTGACAATTGTCGATGCACTAGTACAGGGGTACGCAGTGCCATTGACTTATGCACAGGCGGTAGAAGCAAAGAACCCCGCCAGCAGTCAAGACAAGACCCCAACGTGCTCAACGCGGCAGCTCGAGCCTGGGCTGCGACGCGCCAAGCACGCCCCTGATGCTTGCCGGGGGCCAAGACGCACACGCTTCCCCGAAGATCCGGTAGGCCACTCCCTGGTAGGCATGAGCCAGCCAACCACCGCTCCACCGCATCGCTACGCCTGCCACTTATCGATGCGGTGTCGAGCCCTCAGGAAGCTAATCAGCTCTCGCTAAGCACGTGGCGACACATTGGAAGGGAAGTTACGCTCGATCGACACCTGCCCTGCAGCGTGTTAAGTTCTTAAGCAACGACCGGCCAAGCGGTGGCCAGAGCTAACCGGGAATGCACCCCCAAGCGCCACCTAGGCAGATAATCATGGCATTTTGTCCTAAATGCCAGAGTTAGGTATGATAGCTCTGCTTAGCTATCTACTCAATAGATAATGTCTGTTTGCCATTGTGGTGACCCCTTGTACTATAAAAGGAGGCCCAAGGCAACCTAGCTCAAGGTTGGCAATTCGGACCCCCGAACACTTGTACTCGCATAGCCACTCCTTCCCCGGTAGCAGTTCTTGCCGCGGCTAGGGGCTCTGCGTTCTTCGTGTTCCCCCAATCAATCCACCAAAAAGCAGGAGTAGGATTTTGCGCTTAGCAGGGCCCAAACCTGGGTAAAATGCATGTGTCCTGATCGTTGCGCTGTCTCATGCTCTCCGCTCTTCGTGCAACGTGACCCCCTGCCGAACCACAAGGGATTTCTGATCCCATAGGTGATCGTGAGCATCCATGCTCCTACAACAACCCTCTTGCCGGTGTTGGGTGCAAGTTGTTTGTTCTTTTGTGTGCAGCCGCTGATGACGGTTGAGGATTGGTATTCCTATTGGTTCGATAAACCTTGGTTTCATAACTGAGGGAAATACTTACCTACATTGTGCTGCGATAACCCGTTCCTCTTCACGAAAAACCCAACGCATATCACAAGTATCAGTCTTCCAGTCACATAGATAGTTGTTTTGCTCTCTCTCTTCTTTGCAGGCTTCTTACCCAAAGACTTGGCTTGCTTGGAGGAGGTAGGAGCTACTCGATTTTTTGCTCCCCGTTTAGCAGACTCAGGGGCTCTCATTTCTTCAGTGCTAGCATACTCCTTCCTTACAGGCCTCTTGGATGAAGTGACCTCTTCAGCATTCTTCTCAACATCAGATTTTTCCTTCTTCTCTTGCTACTTCTTGGCTATCACCTCATCAGACACAAAATCAGCATCTTCCTCATCTAAATTGAGCTTTCTCCTAGCCCTTGTGGCTGTCTTGGGCAAACCATGAGAACTGGGGGTGCCAGGGTCTTCAGAAGAACAGGCATGTGGACTAGTGCCAGCATCAAGTTCAACACTTGGTTCCCTGAAGGCATTCTCACTGTCATCTGAGCCTAACATACTAAAATACTAACCCTGTGAATAGATGTAGAAGAGTGGAAAAGATAAGCATCACAAAACACAACCATTTTGCGAAATTTGAACTAAAAATATTAGTTTCAGAATTCTAGTATGTGGGTTTCGGTTCCGCCGACTTTTAGTTTTTGGTGCCTCCGAGACTGGCATTCTCCTTTAACAGAAACTTGGTCACCTTTTCGGTTTCACCGAGAACTTTCTCATAAACCCTAAAACCCAAATCGGTGATACCGATTTGTTTGCACTTGGTGACACCGAGGCGCGTATGGCGGAACCCTAAACCTAAAATTTCCGTTTGACTATTCTAATGGAGTTTTCTTGTGGATAGATGTGTTTTAATTTATGGCAGGAAGATGAACATAACCTAATGCACAAGAATTGGAGCTTGGAGTGCAAGAGGGGTCGAGTGTGGCGGCAACAGAGTGTTGCGGGAGGCCGAGAGATTGAAGTAATTTTCAATTTTGGGTCCATGGATATATATATATATACCCTTCTGCTGTCGGTAGCACCGCTTTCAAAATTTTGGTGCCATCGAGTTTCTTAACTGCCACATGACAGAGAAACTTGGTGAGGCCCGGATTTTAATTTCAGTGGTACCGAGGTGCAAAAACCAGATCAACCCTAGTGCTTCGGTGAAACCGAGTTTTTGTAGTTGGTTACACCGAGTGTCACATGGGAGGTTTTGGAAGTTAGCTCTTGTCAAAACGTAACTCCGAGTTCTCCTCACACAGAGGGTCCGAAAAGTGCTTGCTCAAATTTTGTGATGAATCATGAGTAGAATTTGAGACGAGAAAGCATAGATAGCTAGAGAGAGTTACTTAGGCATTCTTGTACATACAATTGGCCAAAGAAAATGAAAGCCAAATAACAACAATGGATGCCCTTGAATGAGTAATAATATGCATACCAACATGCTCACACAATAAGATGTCAAATAAAACATGGCAAACATGCACAACCACTCTAGTATCTACCAAGCACTTTGGCGATAAAGAAATCATCTATATATGAGTATATTGACTTAGGAGCCAAGTAATAATACTTGATCATAGGTCATACTCATTGTTTAAGCACAAGTGGGGTTACCACTTTTACATAAAGCTTTTTAATGTGTTCAGATCTTATGAGATACTTTGACTCAAGTCTTATAGTAAAGCTCCCCCTTGATGTGACATCCCCCCTAAGAGGGATAGACTAACCTTGGGTTTTTTCGTTGAAGACTTCATGTGGGTGTTGTAGTAGTGGATGCTCATAGTAGATGAAGATAATCTTGAGTTGGGAGCAATCCTTGTTGTTGTACTCTTCTCACCTACATGGGTTAGTCCCACACATGGAACAAATACAAGGATACCTATGGACATGGAGTGAAACACATGTAGTATGATGTACATTGATGCATTAATTACCTTGTCCCTTGCTTACTTTTGAGGGAATATGTGACTCCTTGAACTATTGCATAATGTTGGAGTTGACTGCAAATAGTTCTTGGCAAAAATGAATGTGAGTGAATTTTGTTGGCGGAGTCAGCCCTCAAGAACTTCTCTAGTTCTTCTTGTTGGGGACCCACATCAACTTGATGGGGATCCTTCAAGTGGAGTTAGCACTTGATGATGTAGAGCTAGTGGTGGCCTTGGGAACCCACTTGACTGTGGCATGGGATTCTTCTTCAAATAAGTCAATGTCTTCTTGATGCTTGTCCTTGCCCATGAGCTTGTGGTCTTGTGCTGGCAGGTCATCTTGAGCATTTGTACCCCTGGGGAGAGTAGGGTAATACTTCTCCTTTTGGGGAGCAAACTTCATCTTGGGGTATTGACCTTCTTCTGATTCAACTCCATTGGCATTGAAATAGCCAATGCCTTGGTTCTTCTGGTGCCCTCCTTGCTTGCGTACAATCTCCTCGAATTGCTTACTTCCGGTAGGACTTTTGTAGACACCTTTCTCTATAATACCTTTCAATAAATTGTTTTCTTGCCCAAGTGTAACTTGGCTAAGAGAATCATTAGTAGAATCAATAGAACTACTAGAAGCAACATCATTTGATTTAACATTTATATTGTTGCTACTAGATGAAGAACCTTTCTTGCCGTTGTTACTAGTTTGCTTAGGTTTAACTTGGGGAACAAAAGTAGACAAGAGTAATAATTTGGCTAGATAAGAAGAACTCTTCTTTTGAAGATCGTCATTCATAGCTTTAAGAAACTCATGTTCTTGCTCTAAAATTAGCTTCTCGAAGCGTAGCTTCTCATGAGTTCTTAGAAGCTCTCTATGATCTTCTTGAGTAGATTCATGAGCTAAATTAAGAGTGTTTAGTTCTTTAGTTAGACGCTCAATCTCCTTCTTATCATCATCATATGACTTATCTTGACTAGCATGATTATTATCAAGTTCATTTTAACTAACATCACTAGTTTTATCAAGGAGGAAGTCATCATCTCCTAGTAAGTCATCCTCATCACTATTAAAGTCAAGGTATTCGGGGTGTGATACCTTGGGGCCTTTAGCCATGAAGCAACCTCCACTTCGTTCATTTGGTGAATCAAATATGTCATAGGAATTTGAGGATACGAGTGCTAGTCCGACAACACCTTCATCTTGACTATAGTCAGAGTTGGAGTGGTAGCTTCTCTCGCATTCATTGTCGTATTCGGAGCCAGAAACCATTCACCAACATGAGTTTGATGTCTTCTTCTTGGGTAGATCTTGGTGTGTTGGGTTCTACCGTAGGTGCATCGCATGCAAATTAAAATTTTCCTATGCGCAGAACATCCAAGAACATGCTACGGAGATGGATCACAGATCATTACCACTAGACAGTGCCGTGCAGTAGAAGTAGAGTTGAGGCAGCGTGTTCCCGTGGTCCGTCTCCTCCTCGTCCGATCTTCCTCGAACAGCCGATCCAATCTCCCTCGAACAGCCGGTCGCCGGATTCCACGTACAGGTTCGCTGGAGCGGCGTAGGTGTACCGCCTCTAATGGTATCCGCGCGTGCAGGAGGAACACCTTGCGGCGGACTGCTAGGTCCGATCACACAGTCGGCGGTGGCGAGTAGAGGTGGCTAGTTGCAACTCATGCAAAGCCCTAATAACGGCGCTGAAGCGATCAACCAGATGGGTGTGCCGCACCTCCACTATATATAGGCATCCGGCGCGGGCTCAACTCTTGGGCCTCGCACGGATCCTAAAGCCCACGTGTTCCTTCCCTTAAGTGCACGACCCTTTAGGTTCTCGTTCACTTGGTCGCGGGTCAGATCACATCCGGCTCGACCAGTCGGTAGTGGCCTCTAGCAAGGTGTGCCGACTCCAAGTGTCTGATGAAGCTGGTTAGGCGAACCTGTACTTCACACTTCTGTTCCCTTTGACGGACGATATATATTGTCGTGCACAAGGCGACATGGTCATCCTTGTTGCAGCACGACCTCTTTCTCGTTCCGGTGAATCCAACCAACACTTAGGATTATCTCATAATCCTCATCGCATGGCCATGCTTATCCAGGTCGGATCACCCGAGGGGCCCAGAGTATATCTCTCCTGATCAGAGGGACAAATCCCATCTTGCTCGACCATATCTCATAGCATGGGTCTGGACAAGCCCGAAACCTACCTTTGTAACTACCCAGTCACGGAGTAGCGTTCGGTCGGCCCAAAGCTAGTATGTCACCATCCCGAGTACATGTGTCAGCTCAGGTCTTAGGACATAGAACGTATGTTGTACTAGAGACTCATAGATGACCTATCGTTGTGTCTCATAGTTGGGTCTGTCCAACTCAGACCTTATCTTGACTCGGATCCGACTACGTCGAATTCGACCAAACCTTTCTGAGTCCATCTTATCCGGCTAGCTTCCAATGCTACATGGTCAATGAGACCGAACCATCCACCATGTCATATGCTAGTCTAACTGGCTGCGCGTCCGCACAGCCCTTTCGACTAGGGACCATTTAGGACAGTTATCATACAATGCATAGTCTCACAAACATGTCACGTACTTGTTAATACACATCATTGATAATGTCCAACGACTATCTTTATTCATAAACACGTAGGAAATATCATTATACATGATTGCCTCTAGGGCATATCTCCAACAGTCTCCCACTTGCACTAGAGTCAATCAAATAGACATCGAATGCCCATAGCTCTAACATGCCCCTCATGCTTGGGTTGTGGAAGCGGCTTAGTCAACGGATCTGCAACATTTGCATCTGTATGAATCTTGCATAAATTAGTATCACCCTTCTCTACGAGCTTTCGTATCAAGTGATATTTTCGATCTATGTGCCTAGTCTTGTGGTGTTGTCTCGGCTCCTTGGCCTATGCGATGGCACCTGAATTATCGCAATAAAGGTCCAACGGCCTTGAACAGCCCGGAAACACACCAAAATCCTCCAGGAACTTCCGAATCCAAACAACTTCCTTTGCGGCTTCACAAGCCGCATTGTATTCGGCCTCCATTGTAGAGTCGGCCACCGTATCTTGCTTGGAACTTGTCGGGGATATTACCCCGCAAGTATAACCCGGCAGGAAGTATGACCCGGCCAGGACTTGGCGACTAACGGGTGACCCGGTCGAGACTTGGCGGTTCATTGGTGACCCGGCAGGCGGGTCAGAGAGCGACAAGGCCCAGGGCCTAGCGAGCAAGCCGGCAAGGCGGCTCGTGGACGGGCTTGGAGGGGCGGCTCACAAGAGAAGGCCCAAGGAGAGGAAAGACTCCCTCACAAAGGAAACAAGACCCCGATTAGGATTCAAGAGAGACTAGTCCTAATCCTACTCCTAGTAGGATTTTACATGTAAACCAACCCTTTCCACCTATATAAGGAGGGGTAAGGCGCCCCTAGAGGACAGATTCAAGTCATTAGAGATAGACAAATTAGAGGTTCTCGAAGATTAGAGATAGCAAGACATCACCCTTGTAACCGAGAGGTCTTCCTCATCATCAATACAACACAAAGCAGGACGTAGGCTTTTACCTCCATCGGAGGGGCAAAACCTGGGTAAATTCGCGTCTCTCGATTCCAACCAACCCCTCTCAAGCCGCCACATAGTTGCTATGGCCTCACACCTAAGTCCGTTAACCCGGACATCTTGCCGTGACAAATCCACCACAGTTGGCACCGTGGGGCCTCGCACGGTGGTGTTGTGTTCTTGAAGGGATCTCTCCTAGGGATCAGGAAACTTATGACCCGCCGGATCCGCAAGATCTGGCACGGAAGATTCTTCATCAACTCCGAGTTCATGATCTATGGCGAAAGAAGATTAGGCCTATGGTCCATCCGCTGCTGCTTCCCTGCGATTCGCCAAATTACAGGATCCGCCGAGATGACCGACGTGAGCAGTCGACTAAGTCCAGATCAAAGTTCAAAACTTCCTCTGCTGATCAGAGAACAAGTCAATTCCGACGTGCCACCACTTCTCCCGAAAATCAAGGCAACCGAAGCAAAGCTGCGGCTTCACACACGTCAAATCCGCCGAGCGGCAGTTGGTACACGTACTGGTGTCGGATCCGAAGAATCAAACGTTGCTTTTACGTTGCATCAATTAGTGTCACTAAAGTACTAGTTTTCACGGTGGGGTCAAGAAAAAGAATAAAAAAAAAGTGGAGAGCAGCACACCACGACCCCGTCCCGGAGGCAGACTCGGGCTTCGCCGGCCTCCTTGCGTCTCCGAGCCGCCGCAGGCCACCTCTGCCGCTCGCCTTGCCCCGCTGTGCCGGCTCCGGCTTGTTCCGCGCGCCCGCGCTCTGTTCCCGCCCTCCGGCTTGCTCCGCCGTCGCGCCTGGCCTCGCCGGCCCGCCTCCACACCCGTGTCCCCGTCGAGCCAGCTTTGCCTCGCTCCGCCGGCGGCCGCCTCCGTCCTCCTCGCCTCAGCCCTCAGCCGCTGTGCCGTGGCCGCCCCGCCAGCTTCAGCTGCTGCGTCGTGGCCGTCCCGCCGGCTCGCCTTCACCGCGCCGGCGACTGCCGCCTCGCGCCCGGTTGCTGCGCCGCCGCACCTCACCGACGCGGCTCCGCCTCGCCTCCACCTGGCCTCGGCCGCTCCTTGCTCTGGAGCCGGCTGCGCTCGCTCCGGGTCTGCTCCGCCCCGCGCCGCCGATCCCTGCTCGCCTCCGCCTCCGCCTCGAGCAGGCCCTCCATCATGGCATCTCCCCTACTGAGCTCGCCTCTGCCCCCGCGGCCTCCGCCGCTCGCCTCTGCCGCCGCGCCATGGCTGTCGCCCGCTGCACCAGCTCCATCGCCGCACCTACCACTGCCTTGAGCCGTCCCACCGCCGCGGCCACGTCTCGCGCTGGCCGCCTCGCTGCATCAGCATTCCCCGCGGTCTCACCTCGCCGCCCCCGCTCCGAGCCATGGTTCGCCTTGAGTCGCCCCCGCCACCACGCCATGGCTCCCTGGCCGCCGCAACGTCGCCTCTGCTGCCCATCTTCCCTGGCGGCTCCGCCCGCCTCGGGCCGTCCCGCCTTGACTCACCCTCGCCCCATGCACCTCGCGCCTCTGCCTACAGCCGGCCGCTGCTCCGGGACGCCCCGGCCTCCGCTGCCTTCCGGGGTTGCCCACTGGCCCGTCATCGCGCTCCGCATCCCCCCGCCATCCCCATAGCCGCGCTTCGGCTCCGACGGCTTGCCACGCCTGCCGCGTCGCCTCTTACCGCGTCCAAGCCGGCCGGCTCCGCCCCGACACGCCCGTTGCGCCGCTCCGCCCCATCACCGCGCCCCCGCCATCGCCATAGCCTCCGCCTCGAATCCAGGCGGCCCTCTGCCGCGCGCCCAGGTCAGCCGCTGCATGCGCCGCCTCGTCCACGCCCTCCATGCGACCGGCTCCTCCCCGCCTCCGCTCCGGCCGCCCACCGGCTCGCCGTCCCGGCCGGCTTGGCAGGCCCGTGCGGCCAAGCGCCGGCTCCACTCCGCACGCCCTCCGATCGGCCGCCCATGAAGAAAAAGCAGGGGCCGGCTCCGGTTACAGTGGAAAACAGACACAGGGTGGGGGTGGTTGAAACAAAAAAAACCAGGTGTTATACCAGCGTGGGTGCTAAGGCTACACCAGCGTCCACGTCCATCCAAGGAAAAAATACCAGGTGTTATCCACCCTATTTATTTTATCAGTATGCTTTAAATTGTTTTGAGAACAACTACTTTGTCCTACGGTATTTTTCTACGCAGGACAATGAATCAGTACAAAAGCGGCGTCATATTGCGAGTACGGAGCCGCCGCCCCTATTGGTCCAGGCTACATCAACACGCCACGGCCGACTCGCTATCCGCGCCAGCTTACAATGCCACGGCCGACTCGCCGATTCGCGCTGGCCTACAACGCCACGGGCGACTCGCCGTCCGCGCCGGCTTACAAACGCCGCGGCCAACCCTCTCATCTGCGCTATCAAACTGGTTTCGAACGCCGCGGCTGACTTCCACGTCTACATCAACACGCCGGGGTCACATACACCCGCACAAGCCACCCAATGGACGCGCTCCAGCCACCACCCCCGCAGTCCGGTCTACATCAACACACCGGAGCCGCACCCGTCCGCACGAGCTGCATAGCGAGCACATGCAAGTCGCCGCTCCTGCTAGCTCCCTCCCTAGCTAGCTCTCTCCAGATCACGAACACTCGCACAGGAGAGGCAGAATAGTGGCTTAGCCCCTTCTCCCTCCTCCGTCCAAGCAGCTCCAGGAGCGACTCTGTAACCTCTGTGCTTATCAGCTCACACGGCAGGAGTAGGGGTGTTACCTCTCTAGAGGGCCCCGAACCTGGGTACGTCTTGTGTCCCGCACTCGCTCATGCCAACCTCGCCTCCGGAACCCACCGGCGTCCTATCGTAGCCCCACCTCATAAGCCATCTCATGGCATCTGCCGTGAATCACGCACCCCCAGCGAGAATACCACGACAGTTGGCGCCCACCGTGGGGCTGCTCGCGGCGTCGGCCGGAGTCAAGTTCCGGACGAGGCCCTTCACCAGCTCCGGCGAGCGCATCGTGCACGGTTTGGTCCGTGTGCCCCGCACGGCCAAACCGGCCGGCTGCAGCGCTGCGCTGGGCGCGGACGTCGCCGGCCCCGCAGGCTGCTTCATTGTCCCCTTCGGTGCGCTGCGCGTCTTCATCGCGCTCGTCCCCGACGTGTTTCCCAGCAAAGTGTGCCACTGCGCCGACTCACCTGTCCCCGTTAGCCGCGCCGTCCCCGACGACGTCGCTGCTCTCTGCGTTCACGCGGAGGTGCTCACCATCGGCACCAGTTTCGGTTCCCCGCGCGCCAAGGAGAAGGCTGCCGCGACCGCCGCCTTGGCTGCGGCTCCGGCTCGCCGGACTGACCCGCTCCACGACACGATCCGGAGTCTACAAGCCCCCATCACGCCTGACGCCGACGCGGCTGCTGCAGCGGCCCAGCTCAACGAGGGCCGCCAGCATCTGCTGCTCGAGGCCACGGAGCTTGCGACAACCCGGCGCCGGCTGGAGTCCGCCCAGCGAGAATTCGACAGCGCGCATGGCCTCACTCCGCCTGCCGTCGAGCCCAGCCGGGTCGCGGAGGTGCGGACCCGCGGGGGCGCACTCGGCCGTGCGCTAGGCGCAGGCCGACCCGTCTATGACACCCCCGTCAAGAACATGCGCGCGGCGCAGGCCGCGATTGCTGATCTCGAGTTTCTGGATTGCGAGGAGCTACTGCAGCAGCAGCAGCGCATCCGCGACCTCATCACCGCGGCGAACGGGCAGCAGCAGCGCTTCAACCCGGCCCAGCCATCCGGCTCCGCCTCAAGAAGAACCGGGGACCCGGAGAGGGCTCTCCGGGATGCGCGGCAGACGTCTTCGCACGCCACTAGCGCAAGCCGCTCTGGCCGGCACCGGTCCGGCCGGAGTCGGCACAACCGCGCCACCACCGCTGGAGACGGCAACGCTGGCGAAACGGCCGGCGACGGCCGGGTTCAGCAGCCGGAGCCTCCCATGCGGCCGGCTCGGCGGCCCGAGCCGGCCCCGGAAGCTCCTGCTCCCCACGGTCCCGTGACCGACCGAATCGGCCTCCGCGTTCCCGTGGCTGACCGGCTCAGCCCCCGCGAGCCCTACGACGAAAGCGACGCCCGTCACCGCATCGACCGGCTGGCGCGCTCCACGACCCTGGAGGAGGAAAGCTCTGTTGGCCCGGCGTGCTTCGGCCCCCGCATTCGCGAAGAACCCTTCCCCAAAGGCTTCTCGCTGCCCCGCGACTCCCCAAAGCCGGAGGACTGGCTAACCGACTACACCACAGCTGTCGGCATAGCCGGCGGCAACCGGCGTGTGGCTATCCGTTACGTCCCCCTCATGCTGCTCGGTTCGGCTCGGACGTGGCTCAACAGCCTTCGTGCCGGCAGCGTGAACTCCTGGCTGGATTTTGAAGACGCGTTCGTCCGCAACTTCACCAGCACCTACAAGCGACCCGACAAGCCTCGCCAGCTCTCCATGTGCATCCAGAAGCCGGGCGAGCCCCTACGCGACTTCCTCACGCGGTGGACGGAGCTTCGCAACTCCTGTGAAGGGGTCCACGAGGTCCAGGCCGTCCAATACTTCATCGACGGATGCCTAGACGACACTCTGGTCAAACACCGGCTGGTGTGCGACGAGCCGGAGACCCTGGCGGAGCTCATGGCCGTGGCGGACAAGTACGCTACGGACGACTCCGCAATGGATGTGAAGATCACGATCGGCGCGGACGGCAAGCTTCTCCCGGCCCAGCCGGCTCCCCCCAAGCCGGCTGGCGACAACAGCCAGCGCCGGCAAGACGGCAACAACAACGGCAAGCGCCGGAGCGACCAGCCAGCGCCTCGCTACGACCACCAGCAAGTCGCTGCCGTGGAGAGGGAGCAGCCGGCCGAGCAAGGCCCCAGCCAGCGCCCGCGCACCGGCAAGGCCGTCTGGCAGCCCAACCTGACCTTCGAGCAGATGCTCGACGCCCCCTGCAAAAACCACAGCGGCGCGAAGCCATCGACGCACACGCTCCGGCAGTGCAGCTTCACGCAGCGATTCTTGAAGGGCAACCTTCCACCCCCGCCGCCTGGAGCCGGCTCGTAGCAGCCGCCGCTGCCGCCGCCTCCGCCGCCACCCTGCGCCCTCGCCGACAACCCTTTCCCGCGCTCGGACGCATCCTACGTCGTCTTCACCAACGAGGGGGATGACAAGCACGCTAAGCGCAAGCACGCGGCCGAGGTGAACGCCGTCGTCCCTCCGGTTCCCCAGTACATGCATTGGTCCGACCGACCGGTGAGCTGGACCCGGGAGGATCACCCGGCCGTCATGCCCACGCCGGGCGGCTACGCCCTCGTGCTCGACCCCACCTTCGTCTCCGAGAAGCGCACCTGCCGCTTTTCGCGATTGCTGATCGACGGCGGCAGCAGCATCAACATCCTCTACCACGACACGATGACCAAGCTCGGCATCGAGGCGCGACAGCTGGAGCCGACCCGGACAGTGTTCCACGGCATCGTGCCGGGACACTCCTGCTCCCCGATCGGCCGGCTCCGGCTCGACGTCCTTTTCGGCTCTAGTAGCCATTTCCGCCGCGAGCCGATCTGGTTCGAGGTGGTCGACCTGGCCAGCCCCTACCACGCGCTGCTGAGCCGGCCCGCGATGGCCAAGTTCATGGCGGTCCCCCACTACGCCTACCTGAAGTTGAAGATGCCGGGTCCCAAGGGCCTCATCACCATCATCGGCGACTACAAGAAGTCCCTCGAGTGCGCCAAAGCCGGCTCCCAGCTGGCCGAGTCGCTGGTCATCGCCGAGGAGTGGCGCCAGCTCGACAGGATCATGGCGCTGGTTAACGCGCAGTCGGCTGTGCCGGCTCCGCACAAGCCGGCCGACCAAGCCTCCTTCAAGCCGGCCAAGGACACGAAGCGGGTCCCGCTCGACCTGGCCGACCCCAGCTCCAGCAAGTACGTCGTCGTGGGTGCCGGCCTCGACAGCAAATAGGAAGGCGAGCTCGTCCATTTCCTCCGTGAGAATCTGGACATCTTCGCATGGTCTCCCAAAGACATGCCGGGTGTCCCGAGGGAATTCGCCGAGCACAAACTTCACGTCCGCAAGGACGCCAAGCCCGTCCGGCAGCCGCTGTGCCGTTTCTCCGAGGAGAAGCGAAGAACCATCGGCGAAGAGATCGCCCGGCTGCTCAAAGCCGGGTTCATCATGGAAGTATTCCACCCCGAATGGCTGGCCAACCCGGTCCTCGTCCTGAAGAAAAACGGTACTTGGCGCATGTGTATCGACTACACCAGCCTGAACAAGGCATGCCCCAAGGACCCGTTCGCTCTGCCCTGGATTGACCAAGTCATCGACTCCACAGCCGGCTGCAAGCTCCTGTCTTTCCTGGACGCCTACTCCGGCTACCACCAGATCAAGCTGGACCCGGCCGACGCCCTCAAGACGTCCTTCATCACGCCCATCGGGGCGTACTGCTACATCACCATGTCGTTTGGGCTGAAGAACGCCGGCGCCACCTTCCAGCACTGCATGCAGAAATGCCTGCTGCCCCAGCTCGGCAGAAATGTGCACGTCTACGTCGACGACATCGTGGTGAAGACCAAGCAGCAGCTCACGCTCCTGGCCGACCTCAAGGAAACCTTCGCCAATCTGCGCCGGTTCCGGATCAAGCTCAACCCGGAGAAATGCATCTTCGGCGTGCCGGCTGGCCAGCTCCTAGGTTTCCTCGTCTCAGCGCGTGGCATCGAGGCCAACCCGGAGAAGATCAAGGCAATCGAGCGCATGCGCAAGCCGACCCGGCTGCGCGACGTCGAGAAGTTCACCGGCTGCTTGGCCTCTCTCAGCCGGTTCATCAGCCGGCTGGGAGAGAGGGCCCTGCCCCTGTATCAGCTGATGAAGAAGACGGCGGCGTTCGAGTGGAGCGACCAGGCAGATGAAGCCTTCCGCGACCTCAAGCGCATGCTGTCAACCGCGCCCGTCCTGGCCGCGCCGGCTGAGAAAGAGCCACTCCTGCTATACATCGCCGCCACCTCTCGCGCGGTCAGCACGGTGCTGGTCATCGAGCGCCCGGAGGAGGGCAAGGTGCAGCCGGTCCAGCGTCCGGTGTACTACCTCAGCGAGGTGCTCTCCGCCTCCAAGCAGAATTATCCCCACTACCAGAAGATGTGCTACGGCGTGTACCTTGCCGCCAAGAAGCTGAGGTAGTACTTCCAAGAGCACGCCATTACCGTGGTGAGCACGGCCCCCATCGGTGAGATCATGGGCTGCCGGCATGCCTCTGGCCGGGTGGCCAAGTGGGCCCTCAAGCTAGCCGACCACACAATCCTCTACGAGCCGCGCACCACCATCAAGTCCCAAGCGCTGGCCGACTTCCTCGTCGACTGGACCGAGACGCAATACCTGCCGCCGGCGCCGGAGTCGACTCACTGGCGCATGCACTTTGACGGCTCCAAGATGTGCAACGGCTTGGGAGCCGGCATCGTGCTGTCCTCCCCCAAGAACGACCGGCTGCGGTACGTGCTCCAGATCCATTTCGCCGCCTCCAACAACGTCGCCGATTACGAAGCTCTCGTGCGTGGCCTCCGGCTGGCCAGGGAGATCGGCATCCGGCGCATCCTCTGCTACGGCGACTCGGACCTGGTGGTGCAGCAAGTTTCCGGCGATTCGGACGCCAAAGACGCCAACATGGCCAGCTACCGTTTCCTGGTCCAGCAACTCTCCGGCGGGTTCGATGGTTGCGAGTTCCTCCACGTCCTACGCGCCGACAACGAAGCAGCCGACGCCTTGGCCAAAGTAGGCTCCACCCGGCAGGCCATCCCGTCCGGCGTCTCCCTCGAGCACCTACGGAAGCCGTCCATCAAGCCGTCTCCCGAGTCGGAGTCCATCTTCGCCCCGGACGACCCCAGCGCGCCCCCACCCGGCCCTGGGATTCCCGGCCCAAGCTTGAGGACTGCCAGCACCAGCCCGGGGACTGCCGTCTCCAGCTCGGGGGCTGCTGTCTCTGGCTCGGGGGCTGCCGGCTCCAGCCCGAAGACTGCCGGCTCAGGCTCGGGGGCTGCAGTCCCGGGTCCCATCCCGGCGACCATCCTCACGGTGGTCACGGCGCCCTCCTGGGCTCAGCCAATCCTTGCCTTCTTGGAAGACGGCGAACTTCCCATCGACGAAACTGAAGCCCGGCAAGTGCAGCGGCGCGCGTCCGCCTATGGCATCATCAACCACGAGCTCGTCAAGCGCAGCACGACGGGCGTGTTCCAGCGCTTCATCGAGCAGAGCAAAGGGATCGAGATCCGCCTTGACATCCACCAGGGCGAGTGCGGGCATTACGCCGCCTCGAGATCCCTGGTGGCCAAAGCATTCCGGCACGGTTTCTACTGGCCCACGGCCCTGCAAGACGCCGAGGAACTGGTCCTCAAGTGTGAGGGCTGCCAACGCTTCAGCAAGCGCAGCCGCCAGCCGGTTTCGGCCCTCCGAACCATCCCGATCACATGGTCCTTTGCCATCTGGGGACTCGACATGGTGGGGCCCTTCAAGACCGCCCGAGGCGGCATGATGCATCTCCTCGTCGCCATCGACAAATTCAACAAGTGGATCGAGGCCAGGCCGATCAAGAAGCTCGACGGGCCCACGGCCGTCCGATTCATCAAGGATATCGCGGTTCGCTACGGCATGCCGCACAGCATCATCACCGACAACGACACCAACTTCGCCAAGGGCGCGCTGGCTCACTACAGCTCTGCATCCGGCATCCGGCTCGACTTGGCCTCCGTCGCCCATCCCCAGTCGAACGGCCAGGTCGAGCGGGCAAACGGCCTCATCCTAGCCGGCATCAAGCCGCGACTCGTCGAGCCGCTCGTGCGCTCCCCCGGCAGCTGGCTCGACGAGATGCCGGCCGTCCTCTGGAGCCTCCGGACGACGCCGAACCGCTCCACTGGGTTCACCCCATTCTTCCTCGTCTACGAAGCTGAAACCATCATTCCAACCGACGTCGAGTTTGACACACCCCGGGTGGCGATGTACACCGAAGCCGAAGCAAAAGAAGCACGCGAAGACGGCGTCGATCTGCTCGAGGAGGCGCGCCTCCTGACCCTCAGCCGGTCCGCTATCTACCAACAAGGCCTGTGCCACTACCACAACACGAAGATCAAGCCCCTCGCGTTCCGCAAAGGCGACCTCGTACTCCGGCTCGTCCAGCGAACAGCCGGGCAGCACAAGCTGGCCTCCCCCTGGGAAGGCCCCTTCATCGTCAGCAAGGCTCTCTGCGACCGGAACGCATACTACCTCATCGACGCGCAGAAGCCGAACAAGCGCAAGCAAGATGCAGCCGGCCAGGAGTCCTGCCGGCCCTGGAACGCGGAGCTCCTCCGTCCGTTTTACAGTTAAACCCATGTATGTATGCATCACCATCTTTTGGACTTAATCAAAGCAGGCAGCTCCCCCGTTCTTATGTTTCCTGCCGAGTCGGCGCAGCCGGCTCGGGGGCTCGGGGGCTCCCTTTTTCCCGCTTTATTCCGTGCATACACACAACCATGTTTTTTCTAATTCCCCCACCGAGTCGGCATAGCCGGCTCGGGGGCTCGGGGGCTAGCCGGCTAGATCACGCCCCGTCTTTTTTCCCTTAGTCCTTCTCGGAGTGTACGATCCGCCAAAGCCCTCTCTTCGCCAGCCACAGCCGGCTCCCGGCTGTCCGGCCGGCAAGAGCCAAAGGCCGGAAGCATCGTTACGCAAGAACGACTAAGGAGACAGCCCGGCACGGCCAACCCGGCTTAACCCGTTTTATCTCGCTTGTTCGCCGCACGACCGGCTGTGCGCCAGGCGGCCTCGCCGCCTGCCGCCAACCGGCCCAGTGGGTGTTTCGCTCGCGCTCAACGTCCAAAAAAGCCTAAGTACTGTGCGTTCGCTCTCAAAGCCGAGTTCCTGTCCTAGCCATAGTCCGCAACCCAGCTGTCCGGCTAGCGGGAAGGAAGCCCAGAGAAATGACAAACAGGAAAAGGCCCAAGGCCGAACAACAGAAAGTTAAGTCACCACGACAGTTGGCGCCAAATCGCATGCCAAATTTATATATAGCATGGGCCTTCGGCCACGAGTTCATTACGTTGAACTACACCCCCAGTGGGTGGACCTGCTACCTAACAAAAGTTTGAGCACAGAAAAAACAAAGGCCCTAAGCGGCACCCGCGTCGTCTCCGGCCGGCGTCGGCCCAGCCAAGGTGGACGCAGCCGCCGGGTTTGGTCCAGCGCTCACCGCCGTCCTCTCCGCCGTGGCGTCGTCGTCCGCGTCAGTGTTGTCGTCGGCTTAGGCGCCCGTCTCGGCCGAGCTGCCGTCCGGGTCGTCGAGCAGAAGGCCGAGCGTGTCGGCAGGGATCTCCTTGCCGTCTTCCGTCCGCTCGATGATGAACTCGTCGTGCGGGGCGAACGCTGCCAAGTAGCTGGCCCGCCCGGCAATCCGCTGCGCCCGCGCCGCCAAGTCCTCCTCCGCGCCGGCCCGCTGCGCCGCCAGACGGTCGAGGTCCACGCCTGGATACCACGACACGACGAAGCGCAGCGCCGTCTCCGCGCCGGCCCGGGCCGCGGAGGCCCTCCACGCACCGAGTCGCTCCACGCCGTCCTCAAGTCACCGCGCCAGCCGGGTGACGCTGTTCGGCGCCACCGCGATTGGCCAGAGGCCGCTCGCCATGCCCAAGCCGGCCTCAAACAGGCGACGCATCTGCTCCTCCACGGCCCGAAGACGGGCCTCGCTGGCAAGAACAAGCTCCGAGAAGGACCAGGCGGAGTACGCGTCGATCTCCGCCGCCAGCTCGCGCTGCTCGGCCCGGTGGGCGTACACGGCCGCATCAGCCGCCTCCTGTGTCTCCGGGAAGACTCCTGGCAAAGGAAAGAAACAAGTCAGTCAAAGAAGGCAACTTGCCGGCTTCGCCAGCCGGTCCGAAGAAAGAGATGATACTTACGGGCGAAGGTCTCGTCAAGGTGCTGCGCCTCGCCCAGCATCCCGCTCTCCCGGATCTCCGACGCGCGAGCCTGGGCCTCGAGATCGTTCTCGAGCTGAGCGATCTTCCTGCCGGCGTCCGCCAGCTCCTCGGCCTCCTTGCCGCACTCCTCCGCCAACCGGCCCAGCTCCGCCTGATGGGCCTCCTCCGCCCTGGCCTTCTCGGCCACCATCCGGTCCACCTCGGCCTGGAGCCGGTCACGGTCGCCGACGGCGAGGTCACGCTGCTGGCCGGCTTCCGCAAGCCGGCCTCGAAGGCCTGGCACCTCGGCCGCATCGGCTACGCGACAAGATTCCCGGTCAGATGCCGGAAGCAAGGATTAGAAGAAAAAGTCAAGGCTCTAAGATTCGACCCGGCTGCTCCGCAGTCCGGCCCGAATCTCGGGGGCTACACCCAGTGGGTGCGCTGGCGCGCACCCACTGAAGGCACGAAGGCATACCTTGGACCCGAAGCAGCTCCTCCTCCGAGGCAGCGAGCTGGGTTCTGGCCTCGCGGTACCGTTCCCGGAGCCGGTTGAACGCGCTGGCCCGCATGTCATACAGATGCTGCGCGCACACAGAAGATTAAGATAATGCAAAAGACGGCCATAAGATTCGACCCGGCTGCTCCGCAGCCCGGCCGAACCTCGGGGGCTACACCCAATGGGTGCGCTAGCGCGCCCCCACTGATTCAACAATCAAGATAGAAGAAAAAGCTCACCGCGATCGCCTGCTCCAGCTGCCGTGCCCGGTCCAGCCCCTCCCGGAGGAAGGCCTGTAGGCGCTCGTCCCGGCCGCGAAGTTGCGAGCGCAAGGCATCCGCCGCATCGTCCTCCCGGGTTCACGGCCCCACCACGGCCTCGCTGGAGCTCGCCCACGGAAGCTGAAGTGCGGTCCCAGTGCCGGATCCGCTTCGACCCGGCCGCTCGGGGTCCATGGCGGCTTGGGGCGGCACGACCACCAGGGTGTCGGCGCCTCCTGCCGCGGCCCCCGTGGCCGGCGTCGGCTGCGCTTGGCCGGATGGCGCGGAGTCCGCCTCACGCCTCTCCCCGCCGTCCTCGCCTCCCTCCGCCGGGTTGGCCCGGGGCGGCGTGTCCGCGACGATCTCCTCGTCAACGTCCGACCCGCCGCCGGCCGGCTCCGCCCTCGTCTCCGGATCGCCCGCTCCCGCCGGCTGCGGCTCAATGACCGTCACCGCCGGCGCTGAGCCCGTCTCCATCTCCGGCCAGGCCGGATCCGCGGTAGGCCTGACCCGCGTCACGGAGACCCTCTCCCACGCCTGGGCCGAGGCCTCCCGCATCGCCTTCTCGGCCTCAGCCCGGTCCCGCCAGGCGGCACGCGTCGCCGCCTCAAGATCCTGGCCGGACTGGCGGGCCTCGAGTTCTTCCTCCCCGGACCGACTCGGCGGAGGGTCGACGGCGCTGCTCCCGGTCTTCCTCCAGGTGACCTCGCCCGCCGCGGCCTCCGTCGCCGCCACCGCCAAGTCAAGAGCCGACCTGTACACGACGGATTCGTCACGGCGAAGGCATAAGGAAGAAAATAGATAATCCACAAGACGACAGTTGGCGCCCCACAAATAAGGCAAGGAGCACTTACCCGATGACCGTCGGGGGCTCCCGCCTCGGCCCTACGGACGGGGCGAGCCGGCGCTTCTTCTTCACGATGGCCCTCGCGCGCGCCGGCTCCGCCGCCGGGCGTTTCGCGGCCGGTCTCGCCTCGACCACCTCCTTCCCGTGCAGCCGGCTGGCGGTCGCCGCCGCGCGAGCCGGCCCGGCGCCAGCCGGCTTCCGCAGCCGTCTTGGGGGGTCGACGCTGGCGTCCTCCCCAGCCAAGGGCACTGCACCGTGGGCGTCGGTCAGGCTCTCCTCGTCGTCATCCGGCCAGTCCCGCAGTAGATCTGGAGGCGGAGACTTACCTGCAACCCGCTACCCGCCGGCTGTGGCGTTGGCCAGGCGCGCCTCGACCGCCCCCTCCTCCGCCTCGGCGCCGGCCTCCTCCACATCCGAGTCGGGCAGGTCGGCTAGCAGGATCTGGGCGTTCGGCCCGTCGTGGTTCCGCTGGCTGGCGAATAGCTGCGGCCATCCCGCGGCGTCAGGACGCAAGAATAACGTCAAAGCGGCAAAATATAAAGACCAGGGACTCACCGCAGGCGCCGGGTTCTCCCGGTGATAAGGCGCCTTCCCGAAGCTCCACTCCCCCTCTTTCAGCGCGGCCTTGGAGATGTAGTTGACCCGCTGGACGATCCCAGCCAGCATCAGCTCCTTGGTCAACATCCGGGTCGGGTCGTGCCAGCCGCTCATGTCGCCAATCGGGTGTGCCCGGCGCTGCAGCGGCAGAACCCGGCGGGCGATGAAGGCCGCGATGAGATCAGCCGGCTTCAGCCCTTCGTTCTTCGTCAGCTCCCTAACCCGGCCGCAGATCTTCTCCATCTCCTTCGACGGCTCCTTGGGGCGGTACCCCCAATTCGGCTTCTCGAGCGGCGGCGCATCAAAGAACAGCGGAAGGTTCATGACGTCGACAGCTGGGTCGGCGTTCCGGACGTAGAAAAACGTCGACTGCCACTTCTTGGCCGAGTCCTCAAGCGGCAGCTTGGGAAACGGCCCGTTTGGCCGGCCGGTGACCACCGCTGCGCCGCAGTCGGACATGGCGCCGGCTGACGCTCCCTGCTGCTTGAGGAAGAACATCATCGCCCATAGCTCCACAGTCGGCAGCATCCCGAGATAGCCTTCGCAGAGCGTGGCAAAGCCGGCTACCTGCAACACGGCGTTGACGCCAAGATGATGCGGCTGCAGCCCGAAGAAATCGAGCCACGCGCGGAAGAAGAGACTCGCGGGGAGGCCGAGCCCACGCTCGAAGTGCGAGAAGAAGACCACATGCTCGCCCTCCTGCGGCGCCGGCACCCTCTCCGGGCCTGGCGCGCGCGCGAGCAGCGCCTCCGCCGGCGGCAGCTGCTTCGTGCGGCGGAGGTACCGGATGTTTTGCTCCGTCATGATGGAGCCCTCCCAAGAGCCTTTCGGCAGCGCCATTGGGAAGGGTTTTCCGCGAGCGGCGAGATTCGGTGATGGAGAGGAGGAAGAGAGGAGGAGGGCGGCTCGCTGCGGGCTTCGGGTCGCGGCGTGCAGCAGGCGTGGCCGACGCGACGAGGGCGGCAGCACTTCACTCAGGCGCGGGGGTGAAGGAGAGGAAGCAGAGGAGGAGCAAGGGGCAGGGGTACGAGCGCGGGCGTCTCCGTCGCACTCCCCCCTTCTCGTTTATAACCACGCGAAATCGTGGGGGAGTGGCATCGGCTGCGCCCACAATCCCCACTCCCCCGCACTGCGCGCGCGCGTTCCCCACGCGCAGTAACTACGCGGGGAAGCGCAATCGCCAATGGTCGCCGCAGCGAATCCCCTGCGCGCGGGCCGACGGTGTGTAGTGGCGGGCCCGAGCCGCGGCCACGTTCCGTCGCGCGCGTGGGCTGGCAGGCCTCCCCCGCCGCAAGGCCGCACGTGGCAGCCCGTCGAGCTGCAGCGGGCGCAAATCGGCGTACGAAGCAAGACCCATCTGGTGGGCGTTTCCGTTTACCGCTCAGGCCGGGGTGCCGCGACCCGGCCCCCGGAGACCGGCCCCCCAGCGGGTGTTCCCGGCGTCCGCTGCCGCGAAGCCGGCAAGCTGCCAGGCGAGGCCGCACGGCCGGACTCCGGCGCTTCATCAACAGAACCGGCTCCTCAGGGTGGTAAGCTGCAAAGGCTCCCCTGCCTGAAGCCGGCGAACCTTCACAGCTTCGGGGACTACTGTCGGGGGGATGACCCCCGGGTAGGCAACGGAGCCCGAATCCCTTTCGGAAAATCATCAGAGCAAGACAAGTCCCTCTGGCCGGCTTGCCAAGCACGCCGGCTCCCCAGCGCGAGCCGGCTCGGCGTGGCAACCCGGCCTGGCCGGCTGGCCCATGCCGGCTGGCCGCGAGGCGGCGAAGCCTTAGCGACGAAGCAAGCGGTGCTACAGCGCTCCTCCCTTTACCCTGACAGAGCAGGTGAGGCTGCAGCTTTCCTTGCGCTCCCGCCCGAGGCGGGCGGTGTCAGTGAGGCGCGGTCCTGTAGAAACGGCGGCGCCGACCTCCCTCTGACGATGGACAAGACGCGCCACAGTGCCTCGAACCCAGACTGACGAGACAAGACCTATCACGATGCCCGCGCCAGGCAGGTGCAGCGCACCTGGCGACCCGGCACCCGGCGACTCGGCATCCCGACATCTGGCAACCCGGTGACCCGGTGACCCGGCCACCGGATCCTGGTCAATGACACCAGGGGCTCGCGCCTCTGGTACGTTACCGTTGTACCCCTGGGGGTCGGCCTATAAGACCCCCAGGGAGGCCTCCGTGCAGAGGGATCGGCTTTTAGTGGCTGAGAGTTCGAGTTAGCACGGTAAGGTCAGTTCTCACCCTAGCTAGCTCTCTCCAGATCACGAACACTCGCACAGTAGAGGCAGAACGGTGGCTTAGCCCCTTATCCCTCCTCCATCCAAGCAGCTACAGGAGCGACTCTGTAACCTTTGTGCTTATCAGCTCACACGGCAGGAGTAGGGGTGTTGCCTCTCCAGAGGGCCCCGAACCTGGGTACGTCTTGTGTCCCGCACTCGCTCGTGCCAACCTCGCCTCCGGAACCCACCGGCGTCCTATCGTAGCCCCATCTCATGGCATCTGCCGTGAATCACGCACCCCCAGCGAGAATACCACGACAGTAGACTACAACATTCATGGATTTCTCAAACGTATATTTGCCGGGTTGCACCGCAGCCACGAGCAGGGATTTTCATTGTCAAGGATAAAGGCATTATTCCAGGATATTCTACCGGGTTACAACCACGGTCAAGGATTCATTCAACAGATTATGATGAGTCATATTATGCTCACAGTCCCGAGTCGCCGCATGCAGACGACCCGACACTTGGGGGCTAATGCAAGTTGCTTTTCAAATCAATACAAGGTCAACAGATCCTGTTGTCTCAAGGAGATGAGCCAGCCTTTCTATATTTTTCTAAAGTCCTAGCCCAGTACTTCTTACTGACCCAGCACTTGGGGGCTACAGTATTCAGTTGTTTAAACAGATTATGAGGTTCAAATTGAAGACCCGGCCCATCACATACTGATGAGCCGGCCCTTGGGGGCTACACCAGCTGAAGTTTTATAAAGTATAAGACAGTTACAAGTCTCAGGCTGCTGCAGGCAAAACAAACCTGGCACTTGGGGGCTACACAATCAAAGATATTATTGCAAAACACCAAGTCATCATGGATAAACTTGGAGCTTGGGGGCTACAGATAATATGGAGATAAAAATAGCAGAACATTTTTAAGCTATCAAATTTTCAGTGAACTAGGTCTCATTTCTTCATGGAGCTGAAGCGTTGGAAGGCCGGCTCTACATCAGATGGATTTTCATCCCAATATTTTTATCAAGTCAGCTGGAGTCTAGTTGTTTAACCCGGCATCACCAACAATCATGACCCAACATTATCAAAAGATCATAACCCGGCAGAGTTTATATAAGCAACCTGGCTTCATAAGTTGAAGAGTATTGGAGGCCGACTCAATGGCATATGGGTGTTGTATTCCCAATATTTTACTTCAAAGAAAACTGACAAGCAAGATGATGGATAAGACAGCTCGTTCATATGAAGAAGAAACCCGGATTTTCAAGGAGATACTTCATTAAACCGGCCAGTGGAGCGAGTCGGTCACTTAACATATTTATTCTTATTTCAGCAGCTTACCATGAATAAATTCATGCTAACCTCGGGTCTAATGTCGGGGATATTACCCCGCAGGTATAACCCTGCAGGAAGTATGACCCGGCCAGGACTTGGCGACTCGCGGGTGACCCGGTCGAGACTTGGCGGTTCATTGGTGACCCGGCAGGCGGGTCAGAGAGCGACAAGGCCCAGGGCCTAGCGAGCAAGCCGGCAAGGCGGCTCGTGGACGGCTTTGGAGGGGCGGCTCACAGGAGAAGGCCCAAGGAGAGGAAAGACTCCCTCACAAAGGAAACAAGACCCGGATTAGGATTCAAGAGAGACTAGTCCTAATCCTACTCCTAGTAGGATTTTACATGTAAACCTACCCTTTCCACCTATATAAGGAGGGGTAAGGCGCCCCTAGAGGACAGATTCAAGTCATTAGAGATAGAAAGATTAGAGGTTCTCGAAGATTAGAGATAGCAAGACAGCACCCTTGTAACCGAGAGGTCTTCCTCATCATCAATACAACACAAAGCAGGACGTAGGCTTTTACCTCCATCGAAGGGGCCGAACCTGGGTAAATTCGTGTCTCTCGATTCCAACCAACCCCTCTCAAGCCGCCACATAGTTGCGATGGCCTCACACCTAAGTCTGTTAACCCAGACATCTTGCCGTGACAAATCCACGACAGAACTCGTCCAGCTCACTACTCCACCATTCATGACATACACGAATCCAGTTTGCAATCGACAATCATCCCTGTCGGTTTGGAAACTAGCATCAGCGTAACCCTTTACGCAGAGCTCCTCCTCACCTCCATAAACTAGGAACATCTCTTTAGTCCTTTTCAGGTACTTCAAGATAGTTTTCACCGCTGCCCAGTGACTCTCACCTGGGTCGGCCTGGTATCTGCTTGTTAAGCTTATTGCATAGGCAACATCCAGTCGTGTACTTTGCATGGCATACATGATGGATCCTATTGCCGAGGCATATGGAATCCTACTCATCCGGTTTCGCTCATCAGATGTCGTAGGACTCTGAGTCTTGCTTAGCCTTATGCCATGTGAGACGGGCAAGAACCCTTTCTTGGCCTCACTCATGTTGAACCTCTTCAACACTTTGTCTATGTACGTGCTCTGGGTCAAGCAAAGTAGCCTCCTCGATCTATCTCTATAGATCTTGATACCTAAAATGTACACTTCCTCTCCAAGGTCTTTCATCGAAAACATGCCATTCAATGATTCCTTGACCGAGTTCAGCATTGAAACATCATTTCCGATCAGCAGTATGTCATCCACATACAAGATCACAAATACTACTGAGCTCCCACTAGAATTTTTGTATAAACAATAGTCCTCTTCGTTCTTGATGAAACCAAGGTCAACGATGACTTCTTCAAAACGATATTCCAACTCCGAGTTGCTTGCCTCAATCCATAAATGGATCTCATGAGCTTGCATATTTTACCAGCATTAGTTGGATCGACAAAACCTTTGGGCCGTATCATGTATACATCCTCTTTTAAATTTCCATGAAGGAAAGCCATTTTGACATCCATCTGCCATATCTCATAATCGAAATATGCAGCTATAGCTAGTATGATCCTTACCGATTTTAGCATCGCTACCGGCGAGTAGGTCTCGACGTAGTCAATTCCTTGAATTTGTCCATAACCTTTAGCGACAAGCCGAGCTTTGTGGATATGAACATTTCCATCCACATCGGTTTTCTTCTTAAAGACCCATTTGCAACCAATGGCTTTTACGCCAGGCGGCGGATCAACCAAGTCCCAGACTTGATTGTCATCCATGGACTTTAACTCAGATCTCATGGCCTTTAGCCATGCCGCGGAATCTAGGCTTACCATCGCTTCTGCATACGTGGCCGGCTCGTCGCTTTCTAGCAACAACACATAGGTTCGTGGCTTCGGTACCGACTCCACTATAGGTTCCCTGACTAACTCCGGTATGATCTCATCACCAAACAAGTTGTCCCCGAGTGGCTCTCGAATTTCTTCGCGTCGCACCGTTCTCCCACTGGCCTCCCAACTGAGAAACTCTTTCTCTATGAAAACCCCATTCCGAGCAACAAATACTTTGTTCTCTTCTCGGTTGTAGAAGCTATATCCCAAGGTTCCCCTCGGATATCCCGCGAATATGCATTTATCCGACTTGGGTGTAAGCTTGTCTGACATGAGTCGTTTGACAAATGCTTCACAACCCCAAATCTTTAGAAAAGACAAACTAGGTGTCGGGGTATACAAACAGGGGGTATTTGTTTTGCCCTGACTTGTGCACGGACCACAAAGCCACTGGCGCGGCAACTGGAGCCTATCGGGGATACTCACCAAGACAACCCGGCAATAATCAAGATAGACTACAATGAGCTTTACGCGGCAACCCAACCCTGGACCGCTACGCGCCAAGTACTCTACCAGTGCTTGCCGGGGACCAGGACGTAGGCACCCTCTCGAAGCCCCGGCAAGTCATCCCCCGGCAAGCATGAGCCAACCTGTCACCGCTCCACCTCATCGGAAGGCCAGTCACTTGTCGATGCGGTGTCCAGCCCCTAGGTAGCTAAAAGGCTCTCGCTAAGCACGTGTCTACACGCTGGAAGGAAGATTACCCCTCTTTGACACCCGTCCTTAAACGTGTCGATGTGTGAAGCAACGGACAGCTAGAGCGGTGCTATAAGCTTGCCGGGAATGCACCCCCGCACGCCACCTAGACTAGCAATGATGGGATTTTGTCTCTAATGCCAGAGTTAGGTATGATAAGCTCTGCTAGCTATCTAATCACCAGACATTGTCTGTTTTGCCACTGTGGTCACCCCTTGCACTATAAAAGGAGGCCCAAGGCAACCTAGTAGCTCCCCCGAAGGCAGCCCTTGCCGGGTAGGAGTGTTGCGCGCTCTTAGTGTTCTCTTGATCAATCCACCACAAAGCAGGAGTAGGGTTTTACGCTTCACAGCAGCCCGAACCTGGGTAGATCGCCGCATCGTCTCACTATCTCCGCTCTTCGTGCTTGCGTCCATGCCCCCCGCCGAACCACAAAGGGGCCGATGGCCCCATAGGTGATCGTGTGCATCTAGCCCTGACATCTTTGGTGCGCCAGGTAGGGGGCGCTGCGCTGGTGCGAACCTGAGATCAGGAGCGGTGCGCTAGTCGATGTATTCATCTCTAACGGAGCAGCCGTGGCGTGCCCGTGATCGAGGAAGAAACGAGCCGAATCACGGCCTCATCCATATCGTGGCCATCGAGCCCGTTTAATCCCAGGAGGGCGCGACTTGGCCTACAAGACACGTGAAGGAGGTATTCGATTCCACCCCTCATCTTCCTTTTTCTTCCTCTGCCCGTGAGCAGTTCAGCTAAACGGTGGTGTCGCTAATGCTGATGCGCTCGTGTAAGGCTCGGTCCTGAGTTCACCTTCCGAAAAGGGGTAATTCCCGAGCCGAACGCTAGAGCAAAATCCATTGGTAGACAGCCCCGACAAGCGAACCACGACAAGGTCTCGTTCGCCAATGCCTCTGCCACATTGGCCATTACGAGACCAGCGGATGCGAAGGGAAGGAATTAGAATAAAGGAAACCGGATTAGTCATGATACCTCCTTATCAGCTGTTATTTATGATTGTATTGACCCGGCAGATTTGTGTCGAAGGTTATGCTTATAACTAATGAGTTTCCCTACCTTTTCCATCTGTCCCTCTCCGTTTTCCCTTTCTTTTCAGGATGAAGGTGAATGCGCGTACACACATTCGCCGGAAATCCCGAGGGGGAGAAGCGGTTGCACACGGAGGAAAGGATGATGCGCATGGATGAATGCGCATCAAAGCGAAGGGAAAAATTTACGGCAAAAGCTAAGTTGACATGATTATCAACTTTCATTAGGACTTACATTCGTGTATTCCCCCTAGCAACCAAGGTTTCATATGGCGAATCTTGTGCGCGATGGAACCTTACCGTACTTGTTTGCGCCCTTGTTTTGTTTCGAGTCTGCTCAACAAAACACGCGGCAGCACCAAAGACCGTTAAGGAAAAACTCACTGATATGTCTCCAACGTATCTACTTTTCCAAACTCTTTTGCCCTTGATTTGGACTCTAATTTGCATGATTTGAATGGAACTAACCCGGACTGACGCTGTTTTCAGCAAAATTGCCTTGGTGTTATTTTTGTGCAGAAATAAAAGTTCTCGGATTGACCTAAAAATTTACGGAGAATATTTTTGGAAATAATAAAAAATACTGGCGAAAGAATCAACTGGAGAGGGGCCACCACCTGGTCACAAGCCAGGGGGGCGCCCCCCCCCTCTAGGGCGCACCCCCCTATCTTGTGGGCCCCCAGAAGCTTCTCCGACCTCGTTTCCACTTCTATATATTCCTATTCGTGGAGAAAAAAATTAGAGAGAAGAGTTCATCGCGTTTTACGATACGAAGCCGCCGCCACCTCCTGTTCTTCCTCGGGAGGGCAGATCTGGAGCCTGATTTGGGCTTCGGAGAGGGGAAATCGACTCCGTCGTCATCACCAACCATCCTTCATCACCAATTTCATTATGCTCTCCGCCGTTCGTGAGTAATTCCATTGTAGGCATGCTGGACGGTGATGGGTTGGCTGAGATCTACCATGTAATCGAGTTAGTTTTGTTAGGGTTTGATCCCTAGTATCCACTATGTTCTGAGATTGATGTTGGTATGACTTTGCTATGCTTAATGCTTGTCACTAGGGCCCGAGTGCCATGATTTCAGATCTGAACCTATTATGTTTTCATGAATATATATGTGTTGTTGATCCTATCTTGCAAGTTGTAGACACCTATTACGAGTTATGATCCGCATCCCCCAGGGTGACAATAACTGGGATTCTTTCCGGTGATTACCGTAGTTTGAGGTGTTCATGTTTCCACTAAATGCTAATGCTTTCGTCCGGTTCTCTATTAAAAGGAGACCTTAATATCCCTTAGTTTTTATTAGGACCCCGCTGCCACGGGAGGGTAGGACAAAAGATGTCATGCAAGTTCTTTTCCATAAGCACGTATGACTATATATGGAATACATGCCTACATTACATTGATGAATTTGAGCTAGTTCTGTATCACCCTATGTTATAACCGTTGCATGATGAATGCCATCCGACATAATTATCCATCACTGATCCATTGCCTATGAGCTTTTCCATGTTGATCTTTGCTAAGTTACTTTTCCGTTGCTACTGTCACAATCACTACAAAACTGCTACTGTCACTTTTGCCATTGTTACTGTTACTTCCATACTACTTTGCTACTGAATACTTTGTTGCAGATATTAAGTCTTTCAGGTGTGGTTGAATTGACAACTCAGCTGCTAATACTCGAGAATATTCTTTGGCTCCCCTTGTGTCGAATCAATAAATTTGGGTTGAATACTCTACCCTCGAAAACTGTTGCGATCCCTTATACTTGTGGGTTATCAAGACCTTTTTCTGGCGCCGTTGCTGGGGAGCATAGCTCTATTCTCTGAGTCACTTGGGATTTATATCTATTGATCACTATGAAGAATCTGAAAGATGCTAAAACCAAGATCTACCCCTCAACTATGAGGACAGGTAAGGAACTGCCATCTAGCTCTGCACTTGATTCACCTTCTATTATGAGTAAGCTTGCGACACCACCACCTGCTAGTAATTCTGATATGTCGCAAGTAATTGATGATGCCACTTCTGCTATGCACGATGCTTATGATGATACTCTTCTTGATACTACTGTGCCACTAGGTGAATTTCTTGATGAACAAATTGCTAGAGTCAATGCTGAAACTGATGATATTTCTGAATCTGATGAAATTATTGAAACTGAACACTATGATACACCTGCTAGACCTAGCTCTCCTAGATATGAATTGCCTGATATACCTGAGGGGTATTTTATGGAAGGAGAGCTAGCTATGATACACCACCACCTGCTAGTAATTCTGTTATGGAAAGATAGAGATGATCTTAAGAAATTGCTATGCAAGTGGAAGGAAAAATCTTTGAATGCTAGAATGCAATATGATCCTAAGTTTGCTACTTCACCTATCTTTGTTACTGATAAGGAATATTAATTCTCTGTCGATCCTGAGTTAATTACTTTGGTTGAATCTTATCCTTTCCATGGTTATGAATCTGAAACTGTTGTGGCACATCTTACTAAATTGAATGATATAGCCACCCTATTTACTCATGAGGAAAAAATTCGCTATTACTATATTCTTAAGTTGTTTCCTTTCTCATTAAAGGGTGATGCTAAGATATGGTTTAATTCTCTTGCTCCTGGTTGTGTGCGTAGTCCCCAGGATATGATATATTACTTCTCTGAAAAATATTTTCCTGCCCATAAGAAACAAGCTGCCTTGCAGGAAATATTTAACTTTGTGCAAATTGAAGAAGAGAGTCTCCCACAAGCTTGGGGGAGGCTTCTCCAATTACTTAATGCTTTGCCTGATCATCCTCTCAAGAAAAATGAAATACTTGATATCTTTTATAATGGACTAACCGATGCTTCTAGGGACCACCTAGATAGTTGTGCTGGTTTTGTTTTCAGGGAACGAACTGTTGAACAAGCTGAACTACTATTGAACAATATATTGAGCAATGACAATGATTGGACTATTCCCGAACCACCTCCAAAGCCAACTCCGAAGAAAAGAGGTATTCTATTCCTCAGCCCTGAAAATATGCAAGAGGCAAAGAAATCTATGAAGGAAAAAGGTATTAAAGCTGAAGATGTTAAGAATCTACCACCTATTGAAGAAATACATGGTCTTGATAACCTGACACAGATAGTAGAGGTAAATTCTCTCCGTAGATTTGATGAAGGTGATATTCCTTATAATAAGTCTGCTAGCCAATGCTTGGATGAGTTTGATAACTTTATTGCTAAGCAAGAAAATTTCAATGCTTATGTTAGTAGAGAATCTAAACATAATGCTTACATGCTTGATCGCTAGGTGATTATATGAGTAGAACTATCAATGATCTTAAGCTTATTAGTAAACATGCTTCCATGGTAACTACTCAAGTATAACAAGTACTTAAGGCACAAAATGATTTGCTTAATGAGATGAATGGTAAGAACAATAATCATTCTGTTAAAGTTGTGACTAGAGGTGGAAGAATGACTCAGGAACCTTTGTATCCTGAGGGCCATCCTAAGAGAATTGAGCAGGATTCTCAAAGAATTAATTCTGATGCACCTAATCGTCCTAGTAATAGTAGGAAAAAGAATGACGATAGGACTTTGCATGCTGCTAGTGAAACTATTATAGATACACATGAAAACCCAAATGATATTTCTATTTCTGATGCTGAGACACAATCTGGTAATGAACATGAGCCTAGTGATAATATTAATGATGATGTTCCTGTTGATGCTCAACCTATTAATGATAATGATGTGGAGATTGAACCTGCTGTTGATCTTGATAACCCACAACCTAAGAATAAAAGATATGATAAAAGAGACTTTGTTGCTAGGAAGCATGGTAAAGAGAGAGAACCTTGGGTTCAGAAACCCATGCCCTTTCCTCCTAAGCCATCCAAGAAAAAGGATGACGAGGATTTTGAGCGCTTTGTTGAAATGCTTAGACCTGTCTTTTTGCGTATGCGCTTGACTGATATTCTGAAAATGTCTTCGTATGCTAAGTATATGAAAGATATTGTGACAAATAAAAGAAAGATACCGGAAGCTGAGATTTCCACCATGCTTGCTAATTATACTTTTAAGGGTGGAATACCAAAGAAACTAGGAGATCCCGAAGTACCTACTATACCATGCTCTATTAAAGGAAATTATGTAAAAAATGCTTTATGTGATCTTGGAGCTGGTGTTAGTGTTATGCCTTTCTCTTTATATCGTAGACTTGATTTGAATAAGTTGACACCTACTGAAATCTCTCTGCAAATGGCTGATAAATCAACTGCTTTACCCATCGGTATTTGCGAGGATGTGCCTGTCGTAGTTGCAAATGTTACTATTTTAACGGACTTTGGTATTCTTGATATTCCTGAGGACGACAGTATGTCGATCATCCTTGGTAGACCCTTTTTGAACACTGCAGGGGCTGTTATTGATTGCAACAAGGGCAATGTCACTTTTCATGTTAATGGTAATGAGCATACGGTACACTTTCCGAAGAAACAACCTCAAGTTCATAGTATCAACTCCATTGAAAAAATTCCAACGATTATTATTGGAGGTTTTGAATTTCCTCTTCCGACTGCCAAAAAGAAATATGATATACTTATTGTTGGGGACATGCATATCCCCATTGAGGTAACCTAGTGTCATTCGAAAATTCTCCGGTTCCGTGTCATTCGAAAAAAGTTTGTCAATAAGACTTGATCAACCTTATTGATGGATTCTTTTTGATGAGAATGAGATGGATGAAATTAGGAGGCACCACCTTCTGTACCCAACTTTTACTTTCTGTTATTTAGTTTAAATAGACTAAAAATGCTATTATTTTTCTGTTTTCTATTTTTTCCATGCAATAGAAAAATGACCTGAAAATAAAAGTCCTCAGAATGCCCTGAAAATGTAGTATGATTTTTTCTGGAATATTTTAGAATTTTTGGCACTGAGAACACATCAGGGGGCTACACCAGTGGGCCACAAAGCTGCAGGGTGCGCCCACCCCCTGTCTTGTGGGTCCCACGTGGGGCCCCCTCACTTATTCCAGCCACCATCCACTTCGTCTTCCTCCAGAAAAAATCCCACCATTGCTCAAACCCGTGTTCTAGTTCATTTTGCTGCCATTTTCGATCTCCTTGCTCAAAGCTCCATTTGCAAAACAGTTTTGGGGGATTGATCTTTGGTATGTGACTCCTCCAATGGTCCAATTAGTTTTTGTTCTAGTGCTTTATATATTGCAAATTTTGGCTGCTGTGGTGACCTTGTTCTTGAGCTTGCATGTCAAATTTGTATGGTCCCAAGTAGTTTTGATGCATGATATAGCCTCTAGGCACTTGTGGGAGTAGTTGCTATGAGTTTTGTTGAGTTTCATTCACCTTTACTTTGAGTCACTAAAAAATTTAGAATTTTTTAGAGAAAGAAAGATGTTGAGGAGAATATACCAAGGTGTTTCTTCGAGCAAGAAAACCCCGAGACTCGTGATACGTGAGCCCGACTTTGAACCACCAAGAGTAGCTCAAGTGCGGCCTTGTGAATGGCCGTCGAATCAATTCATGGTTCAAGCCGGTTTCAGGGAAGAATTTTACGCGTTCATACAAAACGCTGGCCTTGAAGACTTCATTTCAGACCAATGCAAGCAATATTATCAACTCACTGATTCCTTCATGCGGAGGTTTGAATTTTCATCGAAGCGTAATAATCATTCTGTTCTATTTAATCTTTATGATGAATCTTATACTATGGACTTAGAAGATTTTAACCGGGCATGCAAAATCCCACAATGGGGTAGCCATAGTGATACTCACAAATCTGAATATAATGATTTCCTTGCTAGCATCACTGTGGGAGAAACTAGAAACATTACACAGGCCACCTTGGGGAGCATTCACTTTCCTGCTATACACTATTTTGCTCTTTTCATAGGTAGATGTATTAACGGTAAACATGATCATAGCCACCTTTGCGTACCTGATCTTAGTATTCTTAAGAGTGCGGTCATGGGCGATAGACGATATAACTTGGGGGCTATTGTTGCTAGGAGGCTACATAAAAACGCTAAGGAAGGAGATTTCTTTGGCGGGATTTACGCCACCCGTGTAGCTAATTATATTGGGGTACCCATAAGGGGACATGATATTGAACTACCACCTGCTTTTCTTGATTATGAGGCTATGGTGCGCTACCAGTTTCTTGAGAGGAACAAACAGTCCCTCCTATACCGACTAATCTTTGACAGACAGCGTGCTGTCCATATTACCCTTCCTGCTCCTGCCTTCTTTAACTTTCAGGAAAAACGGAGACACTTTATAACTAGAGAAGAGGCAAACGAGTACGAGAGAGAGGCGGAAGCTGCTCGCCTCCACGCTGCAGCCGTTTAGGCGATAGCCGCTGCAGCCCAGTACAACCCCAACTATAACTTTGGATATTATCCGGGCCAGCCATAGCCCTAGACCAACTTAGGCCAAAAGCCTAAGCTTGGGGGAGTATGTATTTCTCACCGACATTACATTCATGTTCACACATTCATTCCAGTTGTCGCTATTCATACTTTTCCGTTGTATCATCTATGGTATTTTATTTCTCCTTTCCGTTTTCTTCTTGTGTGTTTGATTAAACTTGAGAAAAATCCAAAAAAATTAGTTCTAGCTTTACCTTTTAGTTTGTTTAGTTGTTTCATTAAAAGAAAACCCAAAAAGATTTCTCGTTCTTCTTTTGCTTGTTGGGAGCTTTCCCGTGTAAATAGTTTTTCTTGTTCTTGTTTCGAAATTTCTTTTCTTTGGGTCGCAAGGAGAAGGCCACGATGAAAATGTTGAGTGGCTCTCATATGCATCATTGTTTATCTTATAGAGAGCCCATATTACCTTGCCTTTTCCTTTGAGTTAGCGTTTGCAGATTCCAGCTTTAGTCCAATGCATGTGCACTCTTATTATTATTCACGCCATTCGGTCATGCAAGTGAAAGGCAATAATGACGATATATGATGAAATGATTGAGATGGAGAAAAGCTGGTATGGACTCGACCTATCTTGTTTTTGTAAATATGATTAGCTCATCGTTCTGAATTCAGCTCTTTATAGATGAAACATGTTTGCAATGACAATTAGAGATTATAGTTACTCATGCCATGCTTAATTAGCTAAGAGTATATAATGGTTTGTCTTGAGTGCCAACATGCATTTTAAAATGGTTGTGATGTAGTATGATAGGATGGTATCCTCCTCTGAATGATTCAAGTGGCTTGACTTGGCACATGTTCACCCATGTAGTTGAAACAAAATCAACATAGCCTCCATGATATTTATGTTCATGGTGATTTATATCCTACTCATGATTGCATTCAATGTTGGTTAATCTCAAAGCATGTTCATGACTGTTGTCGCTCTCTAGTTGGTCGCTTCCCAGTCTCTTGCTAGCCTTCACTTGTACTAAGCGGGAATACTGCTTGTGCATCCATTCCCATAAACCCAAAGTTGTTCCATATGAGTCCACCATATCTACCTATATGCGGTATTTACCTGCCGTTCCAAGTAAATTTGCACGTGCCATACTCTAAACCTTCAAATAATTTTCCGTTTTGTATGCCCAAATCGCTCATGTAGTGACTAGGGGCTGTCAGTGTCTTCCATGCTAGGTGGGTTATTCCCACGATATGTGTTGATTCACTATCATTCACGAGAAAGGTTGGTATTCGGGATGCCCAGTTCCATGCTCAAAATTAAATCAAAATATAATAAAACAAAACTCCCCCAGGATTGTGTTTGTATGGATGATACCCGTGGATTCGGCCCGCCGTGGAGTGTGATTGATCGGTGGAGGGGGAGTAAAAACTTTACTATTCTGTTTGGGAACCGCCTATAATGTATCTAGCATGGAAGATACCGAAACCTCTTGGTTGTTATGTTGGCAATGAAAGAATACCGCTCAAAATCATTATTCATCCCTGTTTTAAAAGCTCGAGCTCTGGCACCTCTGCAAATCAATGCTTCCCTCTGCGAAGGGCCTATCTATTTTACTTTACTGTTGAGTTATCATCCTCTTATAAAAAGGCACCTGTTAGAGAGCACCACCGTCATTTGTATGCTTTGTTATTAATTGATATTGAGTATGAATGTGACTGGATCTCTTTTACCATGAATTACAATGTTTAGTCAGTCCTTGTTCTTTAGAGGTGCTCTGCATTTATGTTTTGCGGTCTCAGAAATGGCTAGCGAGATACCATTATGTCATATTGTATCATGATTGTTTTGATAAAATTGTTGTCACCCGAGACTTATTATTATTGCTCGCTAGTTGGTTATACCATTGATATGAGTAAATGTGAGACCGAAATGTTATTGTGAATGTGGTTAGTCTATAATCTTTGCTGAAAATCTGAACATCAGTTAGACATATTTACAACAGCAAGATCAAATAGAGTTTGTAAAAGTTTTTCTTTATCACTTTCAGTTTGTCAACTGAATTGCTTGAGGACAAGCAATGGGTTAAGCTTGGGGGAGTTGATACGTCTCCAACGTATCTACTTTTCCAAACTCTTTGCCCTTGTTTTGGACTCTAATTTGCATGATTTGAATGGAACTAACCCGGACATACGCTGTTTTCAGTAGAATTGCCTTGGTGTTATTTTTGTGCAGAAATAAAAGTTCTCGGATTGACCTGGAAATTTACGGAGAATATTTTTGGAATTAATAAAAAATACTAGAGAAAGAATCAACCGGAGAGGGGCCACCACCTGGTCACAAGCCAGGGGGGCGCGCCCCCCTGTCTTGTGGGCCCCCAGAAGCTCCTCCGACCTCGTTTCCACTTCTATATATTCCTATTCATGGAGAAAAAAATAAGAGAGAAGAGTTCATCACGTTTTACGATACGAAGCCGCCGCCACCTCCTGTTCTTCCTTGGGAGGGCAGATCTGGAGCCTGATTTGGGCTCCGGAGAGGGGAAATCGACGCCGTCGTCATCACCAACCATCCTTCATCACCACTTTCATAATGCTCTCCGCCGTTCGTGAGTAATTCCATCGTAGGCTTGCTGGACGGTGATGGGTTGGATGAGATCTACCATGTAATCGAGTTAGTTTTGTTAGGGTTTGATCCCTAGTCACTACTAGGGAAAACCTTATAGACAGAATCTTACCAGTAGCGCGGTTTAAAACAAGGCGCTACTGCTACTTATCAGTAGCGCGCTACAATAGACCGCGCTAATGCTACCCGCATAGCAGTAGCGCGTTAGGAGGAAACAGCGCTACTACTACAATTGCCACGACCTTGCCGCCAGACTAGGTATAGCAGTAGCGCCTGTTTTCTAAACGCGCTACTGCTATGTCGTTTAGCAGCAGCGCTTTATCCCAAAGAGCGCTACTGCTAAAGCCTATCTTCTCCAACTTCTCCAACCGGCCGCCCCTCACTCTCCCCTCTCCACTCCACTCTCACTCTCCCCCGCACCCCCCGTCGTCTGCCGCCGCCGCCGTTCCCCGACCACCGTCGTCGCCCGCCACCGCCGACGCTCCTGGTCCTCATCCACTGAGGTAGTCCCTCCATCCCTCCTCCTCCCTCCTCCCTCCTCCTCCTCTCTCCTCCCTCCTCCCACCGCCCTCCTCCCCCTCCGCGCCCCTCCCTCCTACTCCGGCCGCCCCCTCCTCCCTCCTCCCTCCTCCTCCGGCCAAGCCCACCCCCGGCAGCCCTCCTCCCACCGCCCTCCTCCCCCTCCTTCTCTCTCATCCCTCCTCCCACACCCCCTCCTCATTCCTCCTCCTCCCTCCTCCCACCACCCTCCTCTCTCCTCCCTCCTCCCACCCCTCCTCCCTCCATCTCTCCTAAACCCTAAACTGTTTTTTACTGTTCTTGTATAATGTAGTTTTTTTACTGTTTTTTATAAGTGTTTAATAGAAATAGTTTATTTATAGTAAGTGCTTAATAGAACTTTGTTATGCACTAGGGGAAGAAGGAGTAGCGACCATCATCGACGGTCGAAAAATCGGTGAGGGAGTGTCCACCATATATGAGAGAAGAAGAATGCCGACTGTTGTCGTGGGGGTCGCTTCTCCTTCTTCTCCTTGTGCTAGATATTTGTTATGCACTAGGGGAAGGAGGAGTAGCGACCATCATCGACGGTCAAAAAATCGTCGCGGAAAAAGGAAAAGAAAAGAAAAGAAAAGAAAAAGAAGAAAAGAAAAGGAAGAGAAAATAAAGGAAAAGACAATAGAAGAAACAAACAGGAAAACCGCGCCACTCATCTCACTCTCCCCTGCACCCCGTCGTCCGCCGCCGCCGCCGTTCCCCAACTACCGTCATTGATGCCACTGATGTTGATGATGATGCATTCTGAATATAGAGGATGTCTTGGTGTTCTTGTTGGCAATGTACCTCCGAGTGGCCTATGTTTTGTCGGAATGTTGATTCGTTTCCGTTCCGGCAAATTTCAGGCGCTCGATATGTCCTGTTTTAAGCAAAGGTCATGCCGACTTTTTTTCATGAATTTTAGCATGACTTATGCTACAATGTAGGACATATCGAGTGTTTGTGATTTGCCACAACGGGAATTCAATGATATTCCGGCAAAACATAGGGCATTTTTTCTATGTCATTGCTCGATATATGGAACAGGTTGACTTTAGGTCTGCTAAGTGTTTATTAATTTTGTTTTCATAATTAAGCATTTGATCTCGACGTCGACGATGCCTGGCCTGCATCCTCGTCGTCGACTCGGCGGAGGAGGCCTGCTTGATTATAAGGGCCATGTCCGGGACTGGGCTCCGCCAGGCTGGTACTGGGATGTGCTACCTTCCGGGGTGCGCAGCTTGGTGAGGAGGCAGCCCGTCGTCGACCCGGACCTTCTATGGTGGCGGTCGCGTGGGCCAGTGATGGTGTGGAGGATTTCGTCCCCCGCGGAGGTGGTACGTCACCGTGTCAGCGAGGAGGACGAGCACGTCCGTCGCTACATGGTTGCGTTGGAGGGCAGGTTCGACAATACCTGGCAGGTTCTTCAGAGATCTCACTGGAGCTATGATCCTGTGATGGTTCCTTCTCTTTGGGTGTCCACCGCCCGCGCCGATACCCGTCGTTCGATACGGTTCTAACTATATTAGTGATGTTATATGTATGATACTATTCGAGATGTATTAGTGATAAGATTCGACGATGTACGGACGCAAGAGATGATTTAGTTTTGCTTATTGAATGCATGCTAATTTGAATACTAATTTGTTTTATGATTTAGTTTTGCTTATTGAATGCACATCTGTTTCAATTATGAACATAGGAAATGTCTGACGACGATAGCGAAAGGAAATTCGGTATGTGCGAATACTGCGAAGACGAGCACGGTCTGTGCGACAGGCCTCACCTAGAAGATGGTAGGCGATTCAGCATCATGCGGGATGAGAACTTCGAAGTGGATACAGTAAGTCACAACGACAAGTCTTTTTTCGTAATTAAGCATGACTTCTGCTTCTTTTGCTTCAACTTATAATTTTAATTTTTTACAGTTCTACTAGCGTATCCCCTGCCAAGCAAGATATTATGTCTTGGATAAGATTGGTTTCTCAGATATGTGCAGTATGGAGGTAAAGAGAGTTCAGTTGAGGACCGAGCATGGCTATGCTTTTTCCGTAAAATTATACAATGCAGAGAACTACTCCTATTTTGAATGCTCAAATTGGAGAGCACTATGCAAGGCGTATGCATTTGAGCCTAATATGCTTATCACCTTTGATATTTGTCCTAAAGATGAATATGAAGGTAATATCGACATCTGGGTTGATGTGCAGACGCCTCCAGTTCTACCTCTATGTGAGTTTCTCAACCATATTTATTAAGTAAATTATATTGTTTATTTGAAAATAGTTGACAACTAATTTCTATTGACAGCTTATTTCCATTCAAGTAAACATGTCCGGCTCTTGGTAGACAACACCTACTACTGTCCCGGGGCTGAACTAAACTGCGAGGAGATAAGTGATTATGTTTCATGGCTTGAGGATCTTGATCTTGTCAAGACAAATTATTTTCCTAGACTTCGAGATATTAGTACTCGATACGTGCGACCACTAGTGTGCGTATTGAACTACGGTCACATCTATCTAGGAAAGATGGTAAGATTTTTACTATTTGTCCTCAGTGCATCTTTTGCATACATTATTTTTTAAGCTAAACTTCATTGCTAAGTATGTTACTATGATGTTCTTCAACAGGGACTCCCGATGAGTGTTGTGCCTCGTTGGATCGAGCATAAAGGTCACATGAGAATGATTAGCTTACGGCCAAGATATCCTACAATGCACATGAGTGCATTCTGCATTTCTCAAAGCGAGCAAATCTTAATAGTCAAAGACTGGAGCAAAATTGTGAAGGATCGCAGAGAAGTATTAGGGGGCAGCAATCAGAAGCGCAACCCACATTTAGAAGACAGGTTCATCTGCATGCTCCAATATGATGAAGCAGGAGTGCTACACATGTTTTATGCTATTTTACCTGAGAGAGCAGTAAAAGTGATTAGCTAGCTAGTGTTGGTGGTAATGACTATGATGATTAAATAGCTAGTGTTGGTGGTGATGACTATGATGATTAAATTGCTAGTGTTGGTGGTAATGACTATAATGATTATTATTAGCTAGTATTGGTGGTGATGAGATAGCTACACTTTTGATCACTTTTGATCACTTTTGGTGGTGATGACTATAATGATTATTATTAGCTAGCTAAAGTTGAATTCGTAGGATCGTCGTCCTAATTCAAGTTTTGATCACTTTTGATTCATCCAAATGAATCTAATCCATGTGGATGGATCAAAAGTGACCATAAGTTGAATTGGTACTGTATCAAAATTTGTATAACGGCGTATAAATAAACTAAAATTAAAAAAAATGAAAAACAGAATACTAGTAGCGCTTGCTTGGAAGGACGCTACTAATAGTTAGCTTAGCAGCAGCGCTTGTAATTATACACACTACCGCTATACGTCTTAGCAGTAGCGCGTGTAACCAGCGCTACTGCTAAGCTACAGCTGTAGCGCTTTACTAGTAGCGCGGGCACCCGCGCTACTAGTAGGCGTCAAACCCGCGCTACTACTAGGCTTTTCCCTAGTAGTGAGTATCCACTATGTTCTGACATTGATGTTGCTATGACTTTGCTATGCTTAATGCTTGTCACTAGGGCCCGAGTGCCATGATTTCAGATCTGAACCTATTATGTTTTCATGAATATATATGTGTTGTTGATCCTATCTTGCAAGTTGTAGACACCTATTACGAGTTATGATCCGCATCCCCCAGGGTGACAATAACTGGGATTCTTTCCGGTGATTACCGTAGTTTGAGGAGTTCATGTATTCACTAAGTGCTAATGCTTTGGTCCGGTTCTCTATTAAAAGGAGGCCTTAATATCCCTTAGTTTCCATTAGGACCCCGTTGCAATGGGAGGGTAGGACAAAAGATGTCATGCAAGTTCTTTTCCATAAGCACGTATGACTGTATATGGAATACATGCCTACATTACATTGATGAATTGGAGCTAGTTCGGTATCACCCTATGTTATAACCGTTGCATGATGAATGCCATCCGACATAATTATCCATCACTGATCCATTGCCTACGAGCTTTTCCATATTGATCTTTGCTAAGTTACTTTTCCGTTGCTACTGTCACAGTCACTACAAAACTGCTACTGTCACTTTTGCCATTGTTACCATTACTTCCATACTACTTTGCTACTGAATACTTTGCTGCAGATATTAAGTCTTTCAGGTGTGGTTGAATTGACAACTCAGGTGCTAATACTCGAGAATATTCTTTGGCTCCTCTTGTGTTGAATCAATAAATTTGGGTTGAATACTCTACCCTCGAAAACTCTTGCGATCCCCTATACTTGTGGGTTATCACTCACCGCCAGTGGGTCCTCGCCAACAGAATGCTAAGGACTTGTTCCTCAAAGCAATCGCGGCAGCATGTTGTTGGCGGGCAACCAGAGCACGCGAAGAAAAGTAACCATACGAATACAAGAAGGAAAGCAAAGGGGGATAGCATACTATCACATAAAAACAACAGTTCAACAACTTCAAAGCAAAAGACGTGCATAGTCTGATACGAGATACACATTGTGTCTTAAACACAAGAATAACCCAAGATTACTTCCGGTGGCCTCCCTGTACCCTCCGGACTATAAGAACCCTGTCGGCGAGAGGAGTAGCTTTCTCTTCAGCAGCGGAAACATCAGCACCCGACGGCAGCTTCTTGAATCCTACAGGGAGGTCGAGCTCCGGATAGAAATATGCCAGATTGCTCAAAACCATGAAGAGGGCGTTGCGGGCCAGCTTCTGGGATTCATCGGCAAAGCAGGCGTCTCTATCATCTTCATACTCTTTCAGCCCCTCGATCAAGCCCTCAACGAAGAGTATCAGCTTGACGCTTGGGACTTGATGTTGGTTGACAGAGAAAGCCCAGCTCTTCATGTTCATGCTCAAGATCTGTGTAGTGAGACGTTCAACAATATGGGTTAGGTTCCTAATCCAGAGGCCACGTTGTTCGACTTGGTTCTTTAGCCTGTCCTCGGCTTCTTCCCAGAGAGACTGGACATCTGCCAAGATGGTTTGTAACAGCTTCTCACAGTCGCCGATAGACTCGACGTCCTTCTCCAGAGAGGCAAGCTGGGACTTAAGATCAGAAATGGCGCTGTTAGCCACCTCGAGGTCTTGACCCTTGGAGGAAAGCTGCGTTTGCACCGTGTCCAATGTGGTTTACGCTTTCTGCGCTTCCTCCTTGAGGGCTTCAATCTCCTTGTGGCTCTTGTCGAGGTCCTCCATCAGTTTGCTCAGCTGAGCTTCGAGAGTGGTCTTGGCGGCAGATGCAGCGGCGAGGTCGTCGGAAACTTTCTTTAGCTGGTTTGCGGCCTCCATGGATAATGTGTTGAGGGCGGCCTTATGGCCATCTTCCAACTCTTTGGTGCGCTGCAGAATGCGGGCTTCCAGTTCCTCCTCCTTGCCGTGAAGGGAAGCAGTGAGGGTTTCCTCCCGGAATGAGATTTCTGTCTCTCTGGCGTCCAGAAGCGCCTTGCGCTCCAGCAAACGAGTCTTCTCAGCTGCAACCTCCGCTTGAGGAGTGGACAGCTTCTCGTGTTGTCCCTTGAGAGATCGGATTTGCTGGTTATAACAGTCTTGCAGATCCTTTCCTTTGGTCCTCAACTTCTGCTCCGCAAGACCAACTTGCTCGCGCTGCTCTTTGATGGACTACCACTTGAGATGGTACCTGTTCTGGACGTCCTTGATGCCGGTTGCCACGGTATCTAAGAAGGCCAAGTCCCGAGCACTGTCCCAAGAATCATCAGCCTCCTCGACCCTCTCAAGCAGCGGCGCCAGTATGCGTGTGATCTCTTCATTGATATCCGCGCCTGCTGAGAAAGATGGACCAACAGTCGTTGGAGGCAGACGTGTGGTAACCAACGCTAGCTGATTCAGGGGAGTCTGCAATGAAGACGCCAAGGGATAGCTGGGAGAAAGAGGTTCCATGGATTGGAGCGGGGACTTCTTCTTGACGGGTACCTCCGGGCTTATCACGTTGCCGGAATCTAGCTCCATCCCTTCCACCGGCTCCTAAAGTTCCCCGGCAACCAGCTCGCGATGTTCCGTGGCGACAATCTTTGTGGCCTCCGCAGCGGCGTCCTTCCCGATGTCTGCTACCTCCTCAAGCAGTTTGGGCTCTTTAAGAAGCGGGGCCGCAAACCCAAAGCAACACACGGAATGATGAGATTCCAAAATCAACCAGATCATGCAAAAAAAGATGGAAATAGAGGCAGGGCAGTTTTCCTGCAGAGACTCCCGCGGAAGAGCATTACCTTCCCCGGCAACGTTTGCTGCTGGCACGTGGTCTGTTGCCGCCTCGACAGTGATGTCCTTGGTGCGGACGACCTCTTCGGCAAGAGCCCTTGCTGGAAATTCCTCTTAATAAGGAGCCGTTGGCAAGAGACCTTGAGAAGAGGCCTCCTCATGGGAAACCTCTCCCTGATGGATTGCCCCCATCTCCTTGGCGGGCGTGATGGGACGTTCCTCGTCCCTGTTGATTAGGGAAGCCTGCACCTGGACCTCATGACCGGGACTTGGCCGGGGGCTGGGCACGAGATTCTCCTCCGCGTCCCTTGCCGGGCTTATGCCCTCAATGGACCCCAGCCCCACCGAGGACTTGGTTCATTTGGCCCGGCGCACCAAAGGCTCCTCGTCTTCGCCCCTGTCAAAAGATGATCAGTCGAGCGAAATCAAAAAGAGATCAAGAAAAGGCTTCAATCGAGGCTGAGTTAAAACAACTTACTCCGAAGCCATGAACATGGAGCCCATCTCATACGACGCGGGCGGCAGAATTAACCTGCTCCTCTTCAGAGTCGGAGGGGCCGAAACCTCCGGCAAAGGGGAGTTCGGCGGCGAAGTCGGGCTTGACGGGGGGCTGGGATCCACCCCGTAGCCTTCCGTCGCTTCATGGGCATAGTCTGAGCTTGGGAGAGGCGAAGGGATTGCCGTTGTGCTGTCGCGCGTCCACCTCCTTTGGAGGTTGATCTCTTCACCTTTAGAAGTCCCCGCGGAGGTGCGGGAACCGCCGTTTCCCGGCTGGCGTGACTGGGAAGGCGGCGTCCTAGCTCCGGAGCCTGAGAGCCTACCTCGAGCCCTTCTTCCTCCACCTCCGTCTCCTTCGCCTCCTCCGCTTCAGCCTCTCCATGGGTCTCTGTAGCAGTGGCTTGGGATCCCCCAACCCCCGCAGGCTCAACTCCGGCAGCATCCTCCTGGGTGGGTCCTTCGCTCTCCTCCCCGGAAGAGTCGTCGCCCTCAAACTCGTCTTCGCCCGTTCCTCTAGAGGTTGTGCCTTTAACAGCTTTGGCCAGTTTGTCCTCTGCGACCCGCTCAGAGATGAAGGCTCGCTCTGCATCCCTGGTCGACGCGAATACATTATCGTCTGCCCGGATGAATCTTTCCTCGAGGCCAGAGCACCATGCTATCTCGGCCTCCAGAGGGGGCAATGGCTAGTCAGCTTTGACTCCAGAGGCGTCGCAGTCGGGCATCCATTGCAAGATCTGATTCCGGGCCGAATTGAGATGCAGCGGAACGACCTTCGCCGGCAGACGGAAGGGATTGAACCTACCAAACAGTTGATCGCATAGCCAACTGTGGCCATATATGGTCAAATTGTTGCCGGGGCCCGGATACAACCGCATCCGGTCAGCGGGGCCGTTGTACTCCCAAGCGGGCATGGCCCTCTTTTGCAAAGGGGCGATACGGCGCCGAAGGAAATCAGAGCCCACACCTTCAATGGTCAACCCGGCAGCCTTGAGACGGATGATCATGTTCAACGTCGGGCGGATTTTTTGTCCGTGAGGCCCAGCTTCCTCCAGTCAGCGCCGCGCGAAACGCATTCTTTCCGCGCAGAACAGAAATTAGGGGCTTTATCATCCTTGATCCAGCAATAGTCACCCCTCCATTCTTCCCATTTTCCACGCTGTCGGCCAGGAAGGTAGTCCCAGTCTTCCTTCTTGCCCCGGGGGATCCAACTTATGTTCCCAGAGCGGTGGAATTTGTCCTCAATCCGAGGGACGAAGAAATGCATGAACAAGTCTACATTGGGGGCGACTCCGACGAAGTTCTCGCACAGATGGGCGAAGATCGCCATGCATGCCATCGCATTAAGAAGATGGAATCCATAGACCACCATCATGGCGCTGAAGAAGTCAGAGAATGGAGGAGAAAGCCCGCAGAGGAAGTAGGCGCAGAAGAAGCGATATGAATCGGAAGGCGTCTTGCCCTTGGGACTATCCGGCAAAGCTACAGGAGATTTATGCCCTTTGGTGTCCCTCCCCCACATATAGGCGTACCCGCCTATCATAGTGTTGGAGTCCAAGGTCGACGGGGAGATGACCACGTCCCTTCGCCGCCATTTCTCCAGCTCTTCCGCCCTTCTCTTCCTATCCTGGGCCGCCGGCTCCGCCGATGCAGCCGCCTGCTTCCCCTTAACAGCAGCGGTTTTCTTCCCCATCCCTGGGCTTGCGGAAGAGAAGGGGTGATGCAGGAAGTTTCCGGTGGAGTGGAGGCGACGGCGGGAGCAGGTCTTTGTGGCTTGCGGGGAAGATGGAAGGCAGAGATACGGATGCGAATGAGCATCGCCTCTGTGCGCCTTCCCCTTTTATGTGGGGGGGGGGCGCGGGGGCTGGCTCTTCGCTATTTCCTCGGGGAAACTGACAGTTCTTTGTTATTTTGCCAATGGCTACTATTCCACGACCCCATGGCCTGCGATAATTACGCTGAATGGACATGGAGCAGAAACGCAGTCTTTCTCCGACGCGTGTCCGTGCACCGTTTGGGGCCTAACCCGACGTGCCACACGACATGTGCGGCTCAGGTCCGGGGGCTTCTGTCGGGGTATACAAACATGGGGTATTTGTTTTCCCCTGACTTGTGCATGGACGACAAAGCCACTGGTGCGGCAACTGGAGCCTATCGGGGATACTCACCAAGACAACCCGGCAATAATCAAGACAGACTACAACAAGCTTTACGCGGCAGCCCAACCCTGGACCACTACGCGCCAAGTACTCTACCGGTGCTTGACGGGGACCAGGACGTATGCATGCTCTCGAAGCCCTGGCAAGTCATCCTCCGGCAAGCGCGAGCCAACCTGTCACCGCTCCACCTCATCGCAAGCCCAGTCACTTGTCGATTCGGTGTTGATCCCCCTGGTGGCAAAAAGGCTCTCGCTAAGCATGTGTCTACACGCTGGAAGGAAGATTACCCCTCTTTGACACCCGTCCTTAAACGTGTCGAGGTGTGAAGCAACGGACAGCTTGAGCGGTGGTATAAGCTTGCCGGGAATGCACCCCCGCACGCCACCTAGACTAGCAATGATGGTATTTTGTCTCTAATGCCAGAGTTAGGTATGATAAGCTCTGCTAGCTATCTAATCACCAGACATTGTCTGTTTTGCCACGGTGGTCGCCCATTGCACTATAAAAGGAGGCCCAAGGCTACCTAGTTGACGATTTGGCCCTTTGAGCATTTGTATGCGCGTAGTAGCTCTCCCGAAGGCAACCCTTGCCGGGTAGGAGTGTTGCGCGCTCTTAGTGTTCTCTTGATCAATCCACCACAAAGCAGGAGTAGGGTTTTACGCTTCACAGCGGCCCGAACTTGGGTAGATCGCCGCGTTGTCTCACTATCTCCGCTCTTCGTGCTTGCATCCACGCCCCCCGCCGAACAACAAAGGGGTCGATGGCTCCATAGGTGATCGTGTGCATCTAGCCCCGACACTAGGACTCTTCCCAGTCCACATATCATGTGGTGTCTTGTCTACGGATTTTGATGGTACCCTGTTAAGTGTGAAAGCTGTAGTTTCTAGAGCGTATCCCCAGAATGACAAGGGTAAATCCGATTTGCTCATCATCGACCGGACCATGTCCAATATGGTTCGATTTCTCCGTTCTGACACGCTGTTTCTCTTCGGCGTACCCGGAGGTTTGAGCTGAGGTACTATACCTCGGCTTTTCAGATGATCATCAAACTCATGGCTCATGTACTCACCTCCACGATCTGATCACAAAAGCTTTATCGTCTTGCCGAGCTGATTTTCAACCTCGTTCTGAAACTCTTTGAACTTTTCAAAAGTTCCTGACTTATGCCTCATCAAATAGATATATCCATATCTACTCAAGTCGTCGGTAAAAGTCATGAAGTACTGATAGCCACATGTGGCCGTTGTGGTCATTGGACCACACACATCACTGTGTATAAGCTCCAACGGCTCGGACGCCCTCTCGCAACTCTTTGCAAAAGGAGACTTAGTCATCTTGCCTAGCAAGCATGATTCACATGTCTCGAACGACCCGAAGTCGGACGAAGTTAGGAGTCCATGATCATGGTGCTTCTTCATGCATTTCAGACTAATGTGTCCAAGCCGGCAATTCCAGAAGTATGTCGGATTTATCTCATTAGGCTTATGCCTCTTGACATTCACGTTATAGACTGGTTCCGTTTCTAGATTTAATATAAATAGCCCATCTACAATGGGTGCATAGCCATGGAACATACCATTCAAATAAAATGAACAACCATTGTCCTTTAAATTGAATTCATAACCTTGACTCATCAAGCATGAGGCAAAAATAATGTTCCGACTAAGTGCAGGAATGTAATAACAATTATTCAATTCCAAAATAAATCCAGAAGGAAGCTGGAGCTGCATCGTGCCGACCTCCAATGCAACAACTCTTGCTTTGTTGCCGACCCTGATGTCAATCTCCCCTTGTGCCACACGCCTAGTTCTTACCAGCCCCTGGATCGAGTTGCAAATATGAAGAACCGATTCGGTATCAAATACCCAAGAGCTACTAGGTATGTCAGCAAGCTAAATGTCTATAACATATGCAACAAGTGTACCTTTGTCTGAAGAAGTATCTCCGGCTTTCTTGCCATGCTCAGCAAGCCACTTGCTACAGTTCCTCTTCCAGTGACCAGCTTCCTTGCAATGAAAGCAAATGGTCTTTGAGTTCTGTCTGGACTTCGGCTCAGCGGCGGAGACACCCTTCTCCGTGCCCTTTGCCTTACCCTTTTTCTTGGACCAACTCTTCTTGAACTTAGCCGAGTTCTGCACCATCAACACTTGATGCGTGCCTTTCTTAATATCTTGCTTTGCCACCTTGAGCATCCCATGCAATTCAGTGAGCTTCTTATCCATGCCATGCATATTGTCATGGTTTTGTCACGGTAGATGTTCCCATGAAAGGACTTAGGTTCGAGGCCATCGCTAAGGCGGTGAGCTCGAAGGGGTTGATCGGAATCGGGAGACAAGGGTTACCCAGGTTCGGCCCCTCGGAAAGAGGTAAAAGCCTACGTCCTGCTTTGTGTTGTATTGATTGGGTATCGATTACAAGGGAGCGAGTTCGCTTGACCTAGCTATCGATGAGTTGTTTCGTGTCCTAAGCCGCCAGGTAACCCGCCTTTATATACACAGGTCAAGGCCCTGGGCTTACAAGAGTCCGGGCCGGGTTATACTTGATAACCGACCTCACCTCTAACTACACATGCCTTGTCTAACAAGCCGCCACCGGCGGCTCAAGCCCGCCGGGTTACATCTTGTCTTTCGGTTCTAGGCCTCCAGGCCCGCTGAATAAGCTTACTCCTAACCTTGTCATATGCCGCCAACCGTATGACCCGGCCCCTCCTGGGCGGGTCTCACCATGGGGTTATATCCCCAACATTAGGCCCCAGATTGATTTGAACTGGTTCATGTCAATCTCCAAATCTTCTGGTTGGCGAGCCTTGCCTTCTCTGATGATCTTCATGACCCGCCGAAAATGAGCGGCCGTTGCTTCTGACAAGCTTCCATGAACCGCCGTGACGTCATCAGAAAAATCAAAAAAGATTCCTCTGACGTCAGAGTGGATCTTTTTTCATTAATATGACCAGCCCAAAAATCGAGGCGTCTTCTTAGTTTAATCATCATCGTGCTCCCTCGATTCCCGCACTGGACCGTTTCCAAGACTATTATAACCTTATAAATAAGCATCGGGGGCTATCACTTTCATTTTCCCCCGCCACCACCTTCTTCTTCTTCCTCCGAACGCCCGCGCCGCCGAAGCTATCCTCGCCATTCGGTCCTCGCCATCTTCATCGACACCGGCCGCTGCATCAACCTGAAACAGTCCAGAGCTTTCGCGCGTTCGTCCGCACCCTTAAGGTTCTATCTCTACCCCTTGTCAGATATGCACTAGTCTTTTAGATCTCCCCCGAGTTTGTCGGGCTTCTTCGGTGTTCATCACCGTTCATCGGAACGTCCTTCACAGATTTAGATAAAGGACACCTCTTTATGGCCTCGTAATACTGTCCAAATCACGCGGCCGTCCGCTCCATAATCACGGCGTGCTCATTATAGATTTACATCTCCTTTCAATCTGCCTAGAAAACGCATGTTCTTCCACTGAATTTTTAGGGATAGAATTATTTTTCTCTTTCCCTCGCCCGTAGATCTTGAATCCATAGCCGTGGTTGCAGAATCTGTTTCTCAACACTTAGTAACGTTTCAGTCTGCGCTGATAAACTTGACCCGCCGAAAAGCTGCCGGCTCACGCTGTCATACCACAAATAGCTTCGGCGGCTCATAATTTTATATTGACCCGCCAAACGCTGTCACTATTTCTAGTCATAGCGACCTTGGTCATAATGTATTTTTAACCCTCCGAATATTCGTGTCTTCCCGCAGCTTCCTAAGCCGCCGCCATGTCTAAAACCCCATCCACCTGTAACTGGGTAAAGTCTGGAGTGACCGAAGAATCACTCAAAGAATTTGTCACCACGGGAGTTCTGCCGGCTCAGGATGTTATCCACAGGCGGGTTCCAGGCAATGAGACTACCCCTAAACGCAAAGACGGGGAAGTCATTGTCTTTACAGACCATCTCCTTCGTGGCTTCTCCCCGCACGGGTCCAAGTTTTTCCGGGATGTCCTACATGCATTCAAACTGCACCCCCAAGACATTGGCCCAAATTCTGTTACCAATATGTGCCAATTTCAAACCTTCTGTGAAGCCTACCTTCAAGAGGAACCGTTTGTCGACCTCTTCAAAGAATATTTCTACATCAACCACCAAACAGAAATGGCGGACGAGTTAAGCCTTGAGCTCGGGGGCATTACTCTTCAGAGGCGGAGGGATGTACTCTTCCCAGCAGCGACCCTGTCGAGTCGTCCCAAAGAGTGGAACAAGACTTGGTTCTACTGCCAAGACACTTCACCAGAGGGGGAAAACCCACTGCCAGGCTACCATCCCTACTGGCTTAGCACTGATACGGAGCTTCCAGACCGGATGTCAGCCGCCGAACATGCTCAATATGCCTCCACTTTTTCAAAAGTCAGGGCCCTGCTAGCCAACGGATTAACGGGTGTTGATCTGACCCGCTGCTGGGTCTCTTGGAGGATTCTGCCACTAAGCCGCCGTGGCGCCTTAATGTGCCAATACACTGGTAAAGTGGACGACCCTCAACGTTTCACCCGGACCCCCTTGAAGGACCAGGATCTTAACACTATCGTCAAGTCTCTTCTGGGGGAATCATTAGCCGACTGCAGCAAGACGAGTCTAAATCCCTTCTCTGTACTTAACCCGGCTCCGGATGTAAGTCTTTTCATCCTAACCCTCATCCATTCTTTTAATGTTGTATCTTACATACTATATTAAAAAAATTCTGCCAATATGCTTTGCCATGCGTAGGCCGGCTCTTCCTTCTGGAAAAAATTGTTGCCCCCTACTCTGAAGAAGAAAAGCAAAGTCCCCAAGGCGACCAAATCTAAGGCGCCAACTTGTCGGAAGAGGCAATCATCCAAAAATTTATTCGAGTTCAACGACTCAGAGGTAGAACTTGACCCCCTTGACCTTCTCTTTATGCAACTCATTGATGACGATTATTCATAGGAAGAAGAAGAAACAAGTCATGCCGACGTTTCCGAGGTAACCATTGTCTCCTCTGACTCGGATCTTTCACCAGTAAAGAGAGTACAGCGGGCTATACGGAAGGTAAAGAGTTCCCGTCCTTTTGCTCACTTGGGTCCTAACTTTCTTTTGAAGAAACAGCAAGACGACAGCAGACGTCAGACCCGGAACACCGGCTCTGGACACCTTTTAACCGGCTTACCATATGAGCCGGCCCCTCGAAAACAGCGCACTGAAGTACTTTCTTGTCTTGAACTTATTTTTCCTTTATGCTATCCTTGCAGCTTATCAGTGTTTAACAATGCTAACTTTTTCAGGACTCGCCTCCTTCTTGTGGTGACTCAACTGCTTCAAAGTTGCCACCCCTTATCATCAACCAGGGGTAAGTATTTTTATATCCCACTCTTTTTATTAATAATCCATCCTTGCTCATTGATGTGTAATTTTAACTTTGCTTCGCAGGGCTCAAGCCAAACGGAGAATAACTGGCGGGTCAGCCACCACTCCTGATGTTCCAGAGCCGGCAATTCCAAAGCCAAGCATCCCTGAAGTTCATGTTGAGCCTTCTGAAACCGTGAAAGATACTCATGAAGAAGCTCCTCAGCACAGTGAGCCGGCGGATATGGATATCGAAGCTCCCGAAGCTCATCCCGAAGCTGATCCTAAGCCGCCCAGCCCCCAGCCAACAACTGAAGACGTGACTTCTCATGAAGAAGTTACTATTACCGGGGCGGCTCACAAGTCTCCGGCGCCTTCCAAGACACTATCGAAGCATACCAGTGAGGACGAAGCGGCTCATCTCAAGGAAGGAGATATTCAATTTGAACTCCCTAACCTTGAAAAGCTTACTACTGACGAGCTACACTCTGGCTACCTGAGCCGTTTGTCTGCAAGCCGGAACATGGAAGCCAACTTGGTTGGTATGATGAAGAAAAAATACGAGGTACTTCACTTCCCTTGCTCCTTCATATATATATATATATATTTATGCAGCCCCCAAGGACCGGTCGATCTCTCCAAAAAGGTCAGTCGGGTCTTCTATCACTTGTTTATCTTTCGTAAGATCGCGCTGCAGCCCCCAAGGGCCGGGTCATTATGCCAATAATGAGCCGGCGCTCAATCATAAAGTAAGAGCCAAGTGTAGCCCCCAAGGGCCGGGTCATTACCTAAGTAATGAGCCGGCACTCAATCATAAAGTAAGAGCCAAGTGTAGCCCCCAAGGGCTGGGTCATTACCTAAGTAATGAGCCAGCACTCAATCATAAAGTAAGAGCCAAGTGTAGCCCCCAAGTGTCAAGTAAATTGCTTGCAATTTGCTTGGGACTTGTAAGAACTCTGCTATCTTTAACAAAAATCAGTATGAGCCGGACCGGCGGCTTTAAAATTAACAACCTCACTCTGTTATAACTTGCCCAGTGCAGGAATCTTTGAATGCTGCTGAGTCGGCCGTGTCAGACCTTAAGGAGAGACTGGCCTTGCAACAGAAAGGCCGAGCAGAAACTGATGCCAAGTACCAGATTGCCTTCACTGAGCTGGATGTGATCAAGGCCGAGCTCAAGACACTCAAAAAATCCGCTGAGACAAGCCAAGCTGCCCTGACTAAGCGCGCTGAAGACGCAGAAGGCCGTCTCAAAACGGTAACTGACGAGCTGAATAATTTGAAAAGCCAGATCTCTCATATGATTGGCGCCCTCTTTGGTAAGCATCCTTATCCTTCAATATTTTAAAAAGGCACTTGTTGATAATCTTTTCTGGCAGCTTATAAAATTTGACTTGCTTGTAGGTGAACGGAGTCGCCAACTGTCAGACAACAGCTTGCTGAAACTCAAGGCTTTATACTCTTTGACATAACAGTTGTATGCCGGGTCTCTAATTACCATCAAAGCTGTCATGACTGAGAGGAGTGTTCCGAAGTTCATAAAGGGCATGCTGGAAGTCATGTCGACCATCCCGAAGCAGCTAGAAGAACTAAAGAGATGCGCCGCCCGCAAGGGCGCAATTGCTGCTTTGAGCCGGTCGCTGGCTTATGCCCCGGAGCTTAACCCAGCTGAGATGATGGATGGCTTCCCTCAACTGAAGGACAACGGCTCGGAGTTTACACAAGAAGATTACTCTCGCTGTCATAAGGCGTCCCGGGTTCTGGCGAGCCGGCTGGCCGCAGAGGCTGATCTGGCAGTATATGAGGCGGCTTACTCTGAAGAGAACAAGCATGTTCGAGGGCCCTCTTTTGAAGCGAAGAGCCTGATTCCTCAATGCCGTAAGCACCTCTTCACTCCTGATGTTGACCCATCTCCAATCATGCACGATGAAGCCATGTTTGAAGCTTTAACCAACTGCAATTGGGATGTGGACAACCTCCAGATCGAAGAGACCGAAGACCCGGCGCAGGATGACCCGGCGGCGAGTTAGAGAAAAACTCTGCATCCCGGCCTTGTTTAATTCGCCGGGTTAGAATTTGCTGAAAAACTTGAAGTCTGCAACTTTTGGGCATTTTGAACCGCCTTGTAATAGCAGTAGGATAACATTTAACCGCATGCTCTTGTGCTTTTGATGCACTGTTTTAAACTTCTTCCGGCGACTTAGCAAATTCGTCTTTGATATATAATCATTTGACTGCCTTGACGCGCCGGGCGGGTTATACTCCCTGAGCAATACCAAGCCGGAATTTTCCAAAACTTAGAATCTTATCATGAGCGTACCTGCAAAAAACAAGTAATTTGTATGTCTCGTCCTATAAGTCGGCTTTAAAGGCGTGGTAGGACAAGATAACTCTTGTTTTTTTTCTTTTAATTTTTTTTATATTGTTTCCGAAGAAACTAGTAGGAAAGCCTGAAAACTTGTAAGCCAACTCTCACATGACATAAATCCGTTGTTTAAACCTGAGCAAGTTTAGGGTCTTTAAAAGATTGTCATTGCTAAGAGTACGAACGGGCCACATAGCGGAGGGATTATGGCAGACAAGACGAGTTTATCCTAGCTCACTGTAAGCCGGCTCTCTCGTGAAAAAATCCGCCGTTTAAACCTTAACAAATTCAGGGTCTTTGTGCGAGAATAACTTATGAAAGTTCAGGGTCTCTTATGAAGATTAACTGTCAAGAGTTCGGCGGGTCACATGGTGGAGTAGCAAGTTGCAAACAGGCAGGTTTAACTCGAACATGGCATATAAGGCCTGGCCAAGAGGGTATGAAAGCTAAACCCAGTGGGTTGGAAGCCCCCAATTGACCTGATGAAGGATCAACTCCTTTGCACGAATTTTAGTGCGGAAAAACGGCAGAGGCCCCTAATCATGGGGATGCCCACTTTATTATATCATAAAAATGGTATATAAAATGACAGGGATATGTACATTGATGAGAGCCGGACTGGCGGCTTAAGTATAGTATGGCCGAATGTGAGCAATATTCCATGGCCTCTTGGTCTCTTCACCAGAAGTGCAAGACTTGTCACTTTCCCGTACATCAATGAGATAATAGGAACCATTGTTGAGATTTCTGCTGATCACAAACGGTCCTTCCCAGGGAGGTGACCACTTATGCATGTCTGACTGGTCTTTAATCAGCCGGAGTACTAAGTCGCCTTCTTGGAAAGTCTGGGTCTTGATCCTGCGGCTATGATAGCGATGCAGGTCTTGTTGATCAATCGCCGACCGAGCAGCTGCAAGATCCCATTCTTCATCCAAGGCATCCAAAGCATCCTGACGCGCCGCCTCAATATCAGCTTCCACGTAAGCTGCCACTCTGGGCGAGTCATGACGAATATCACTGGGGAGAACAGCCTCCGCACCATAAACCATGAAGAAAGGCGTATAGCCAGTAGACCTGTTGGGGGTGGTTCTTATGCTCCAAAGGACAGACGGCAACTCCTCCACCCAACAACCCGGCGTGCGCTCCAAAGGAACCATGAGCCGGTGTTTTATACCTCTCAAAATTTCCTGGTTAGCACGCTCAGCTTGACCATTAGAGTGCGGGTGAGCTACAGAAGATACATCAAGACGGATATGTTCCTCATCACAGAACTCCTTCATAGCCCCCTTGGACAGATTTGTGCCATTATCAGTGATGATACTATGCGGATAGCCGAAATAAAAGATCAACTTTTTGACGAACTGAACTGCTGTTACTGCATCACACTTGCTGACTGATACGTCTCCAACGTATCTACTTTTCCAAACTCTTTTGCCCTTGTTTTGGACTCTAATTTGCATGATTTGAATGGAACTAACCCGGACTGACGCTGTTTTCAGCAGAATTGCCTTGGTGTTATTTTTGTGCAGAAATAAAAGTTCTCGGATTAACCTGAAAATTTACGGAGAATATTTTTGGAATTAATAAAAAATATTGGCAAAAGAATCAACCGAAGAAGGGCCACCACCTGGCCACAAGCCAGGGGGGCGCGCCCCCCCTAGGGCGCGCCCCCCTGTCTTGTGGAGCCCTAGTGGCTCCGCCGACCTCGTTTCCACTCCTATATATTCCTATTTACGAAGAAAAAAATCAGAGAGAAGAGTTCTTCATGTTTTATGATACGGTGCCGCCGCCACCTCCTGTTCTTCTTCGGGAGGGCAGATCTGGAGTCTGATTTGGGCTCCAGACAGGGGAAATCGACGCCGTCGTCATCACCAACCATCCTTCATCACCAATTTCATGATGCTCTCTACCGTTCGTGAGTAATTCCATTGTAGGCTTGCTGGACGGTGATGGGTTGGATGAGATTTACCATGTAATCGAGTTAGTTTGGTTAGGGTTTGATCCCTAGTATCCACTATGTTCTGAGATTGATGTTGCTATGACTTTGCTATGCTTAATGCTTGTCACTAGGGCCCGAGTGCCATGATTTCAGATCTGAACCTATTATGTTTTCATGAATATATATGTGTTCTTGATCCTATCTTGCAAGTTGTAGACACCTATTATGAGTTATGATCCGCATCCCCCAGGGTGACAATAACTGGGATTCTTTCCGGTGATTACCGTAGTTTGAGGAGTTCATGTATTCACTAAGTGCTAATGCTTTGGTCCGGTTCTCTATTAAAAGGAGGCCTTAATATCCCTTAGTTTCCATTAGGACCCTGCTGCCATGGGAGGGTAGGACAAAAGATGTCATGCAAGTTCTTTTCCATAAGCACGTATGACTATATATGGAATACATGCCTACATTACATTGATGAATTGGAGCTAGTTCTGTGTCACCCTATGTTATAACTGTTGCATGATGAATGCCATCCGACATAATTATCCATCACTGATCCATTGCCTACGAGCTTTCCACATATTGATCTTTGCTAAGTTACTTTTCCGTTGCTACTGTTACAATCACTACAAAACTGCTACTGTCACTTCGCCATCGTTACCGTTATTTCCACGCTACTTTGCTGCAGATATTAAGTCTTTCAGGTGTGGTTGAATTGACAACTCAGCTGCTAATACTCGAGAATATTCTATGGCTCCCCTTGTGTCGAATCAATAAATTTGGGTTGAATACTCTACCCTCGAAAACTGTTGCGATCCCCTATACTTGTGGGTTATCAAGACCCTTTTCTGGCGCCGTTGCCGGGGAGCATAGCTCTATTCTCTGAGTCACTTGGGATATATATTTGTTGATCAGTATGAAGAATCTGAAAGACGCTAAAACCAAGATCTACCCCTCAACTACGAGGACAGGTAAGGAACTGCCATCTAGCTCTGCACTTGATTCACCTTCTGTTATGAGTAAATTTGCGACACCATCACCTGCTAGTAATTCTGATATGTCGCAAGTAATTGATGGTGCTACTTCTGCTATGCATGATGCTTATGATGATACTCTGCTTGATACTACTGTGCCACTGGGTGAATTCCTTGATGAACAAATTGCTAGAGTGAATGCTGAAACTGATGATATTTCTGAATCTGATGAAATTATTGAAACTGAACATTATGATACTACTTGATCTAGCTCTCCTAGATATGAATTGCCTGATATACCTGAAGGTTATGTTATGGAAGGAGAGGTAGCTAGGGACTTTCTTGCTTGTAAGGATAGAGATGATCTTAAAAAGTTGCTATGCAAGTGGAAAGAAAAATCTTTGAATGCTAGAATGCAATATGATCCTAAGTTTGCTACTTCACCTATCTTTGTTACTGATTAGGATTATGAATTCTCTGTCGATCCTGAGTTAATTACTTTGGTTGAATCTTATCCTTTCCATGGTTATGAATCTGAAACTGTTGTGGCACATCTTACTAAATTGAATGATATAGCCACCCTATTTACCCATGAGGAAAAAATTCGCTATTACTATATTCTTAAGTTGTTTCCTTTCTCATTAAAAGGTGATGCTAAGATATGGTTTAATTCTCTTGCTCCTGGTTGTGTGCGTAGTCCCCAGGATATGATTTATTACTTCTCTGAAAAATATTTTCCTGCCCATAAGAAACAAGCTGCCTTGCAGGAAATATTTAACTTTGTGCAAACTGAAGAAGAGAGTCTCCCACAATCTTGGTGGAGGCGTCTCCAATTACTTAATGCTTTGCCTGATCACCCTCTCAAGAAAAATGAAATACTTGATATCTTTTATAATGGACTAACCGATGCTTCTAGGGACCACCTAGATAGTTGTGCTGGTTGTGTTTTCAGGTAACAAACTGTTGAACAAGCTGAACTACTATTGAATAATATATTGAGCAATGATAATGATTGGACTATTCCCGAACCACCTCCAAAGCCAACTCCGAAGAAAAGAGGTATTCTATTCCTCAGTCCTGAAGATATGCAAGAGGCAAAGAAATCTATGAAAGAAAAAGGTATTAAAGCTGAAGATGTTAAGAATCTACCACCTATTGAAGAAATACATGGTCTTGATAACCCGACACAGGTAGTAGAGGTAAATTCCCTCCGTAGATTCGATGAAGGTGATATTCCTTATAATAAGTCTGCTAGCCACTGCTTGGATGTGTTTGATAATTTTATTGTGAAGCAAGAAAATTTCAATGCTTATGTTAGTAGACAATTGAAACATAACGCTTACATGCTTGACCGTTTGGGTGATTATTTGAGTAGAACTGTCAATGATCTTAAGCTTATTAGTAAACATGCTTCCATGGTAACTACTCAAGTAGAACAAGTACTTAAGGCACAAAATGATTTGCTTAGTGAGATGAATGGTAAGAACAATGATCACGGTGTTAGAGTTGTGACTAGAGGTGGTAGAATGACTCAGGAACCCTTGTATCCTGAGGGCCATCCTAAGAGAATTGAGCAAGATTCTCAGATAGTTAATACTGATGCACCTAGTCATTCTAGCAATATAAGGAAAAAGAATGACGATAGGACTTTGCATGCTGCTAGTGAACCTGTTATAGATACACCCGAGAACCCAAATGATATTTCTGTTTCTGATGCTGAGACACAATCTGGTAATGAACATGAGCCTAGTAATAATATTAATGATGATGTTGATGATGATGCTCAACCTAGTAATGATAATGATGTGGAGATTGAACCTGCTGTTGATCTTGATAACCCACAACCTAAGAATAAGAGATATGATAAAAGAGACTTTGTTGCTTGGAAGCATGGTAGAGAAAGAGAACCATGGGTTCAGAAACCCATGCCATTTCCTCCTAAACCAAACAAGAAAAAGGATGATGAAGATTTTGAGCGCTTTGTTGAAATGCTTAGACCTGTCTTTTTGCGTATGCGCTTGACTGATATTCTGAAAATGTCTCCTTATGCTAAGTATATGATAGATATTGTGACTAATAAGAGAAAGATTCCGGAAGCTGAGATTTCCACCATGCTTGCTAATTATACTTTTAAGGGTGGGATACCAAAGAAACTAGGAGATCCCGGAGTACCTACTATACCATGCTCTATTAAAGGAAATGATGTTAAAACTGCTTTATGTGATCTTGGGGCTGGTGTTAGTGTTATGCCTTTCTCCTTATATCGTAGACTTGATTTGAATAAGTTGACGCCTACTGAAATCTCTTTGCAAATGGCTGATAAATCAACTGCTTTACCCATCGGTATTTGTGAGGATGTGCCTGTTGTGGTTGCGAATGTTACTATCTTAACGGACTTTGTTATTCTTGATATTCCCGAGGATGACAGTATGTCGATCATCCTTGGTAGACCCTTTTTGAATACTGCAGGGGCTGTTATTGATTGCAACAAGGGCAATGTCACTTTTCATGTTAATGGTAATGAGCATACGGTACATTTTCCGAAGAAACAACCTCAAGTTCATAGTATCAATTCCATTGAAAAGGTTTCAACGATTATTATTGGAGGTTTTGAATTCCCTCTCCCTACTGCTAAGAAGAAATATGATATACTTATTGTAGGGGACATGCATATCCCCATTGAGGTAACCTAGTGTTATTAGAAAATTCTCCGGTTCCGTGTGATTCGAAAAAGTTTGTCAATAAGACTTGATCAACCTTATTGATGGATTCTTTTTGACGAACATGAGATGGATGAATTTAGAAAGCACTACATTCTGTACCCAACTTTTATTCTCTGTTCTTTAGTTTCAATTTAGTAAAAATGCTACTATTTTCCTGTTTTCTGTTTTATCCGTGCAATAGAAAAATGACCTAAAAATAAAAGTCCTCAGAATGCCCTGAAAATTTAGTATGATTTTTTCTGGAATATTTAAGAATTTTTGGCGCTGAGTATGCATCAGGGGGCTGCACCAGTGGTCCACAAGCCTGTAGGGCGCGCCCACCCTCCTGGGCGCGCCCCCTGGCTTGTGGGTCCCACGTGGGGCCCCATCACTTATGCCAGCACCCATCCACTTCGTCTTCATGCAGAAAAAATCCCACCATTGCTCAAACCCGTGTTCTAGCTCATTTTGCTGCCATTTTCGATCTCCTTGCTCAAAGCTCCATTTGCAAAACTGTTTTAGGGGATTGCTCATCGGTATGTGACTCCTCCAATAGTCCAATTAGTTTTTGTTCTAGTGCTTTATATATTGCAAATTTTTGTTGCTGTGGTGACCTTGTTCTTGAGCTTGCATGTTAAATTTATATTGTCCCAAGTAGTTTTGATGCATGATTTAGCTTCTAGGCACTTGTGGGAGTAGTTGCTATGAGTTTTGTTAAGTTTTGTTCACTTTTATTTAGAGTCACTAAAAATTTCAGAAATTTTTCAGACAAAGAAAAATGTTAAGGAGAATATACCAAGGTGGTTCCTCGAGCAAGAAAACTCCAAGACTCGCGATACGTGAGCCCGATTTTGAACCACCGAGGGAAGCTCAAGTACGGCCTTGTGAATGGCCATCGGATCAATTCACGGACCATGCCGGGTTCAAGGAAGAGTTTTATGCATACATAAGGAATGCTGGCCTTGAGGATTTCATTTCAGACCGATGCAAGCAATATTATCAACTCACTGATTCCATCGTGCGGAGGTTTGAATTTTCATCCAGGCGTAATTCGCATTCTGTTCTATTTAATCTTTATGATAAGTCCTATACCATGGATCTGGAGGATTTTAATGATGCATGCAAAATTCCACAATGGGGTAGCCATAGCGATCCTCACAAAAATGAATATAATGATTTCCTTGCTAGCATCACGGTGGGAGAAACTAGAACCATTACACAAGCTACTTTGGGGAGCATTCACTTTCCTGCTATACATTATTTTTCTCTCTTCATAGGTAGATGTATTAACGGTAAACATGATCATAGCCACCTTTGCGTACCTGGTCTGAGTATTCTTAAGAGTGCGGTAACAGGAGATAGACGATATAACTTGGGGGCTATTATTGCCAGGAGGTTACATCTTAATGCTAAGGATGGAGATTTCTTGGGTGGAATTTATGCCACTCGTGTAGCTAAGTATCTTGGGGTACCCATAAGGGGGAACGATATTGATTTACCACCTGCTTTTCTTGATTATGAGGCTATGGTGCATTACCAGTTTCTTGAAAGAAACGAACAACCCCTTCTGTACCGACTAATCTTTGACAGACAGCGACCTGTCCGTATTACCCTTCCTGCTCCTGCCTTCTTTTACTTTCAGGAAAAACGAAGACTCTTTACAACCAGAGAGGAGGCAAATGAGTATGAGAGAGAGGCAGAATCCGCTCGCCTCCACGCTGCAGCTGTTCAGGAAGTAGCTGCTGCGGCCCAGTACAACCCCAACTATAACTTTGGATATTATCCGGGCCAGCCGTGGCCCTAGACCAACTTAGGCCAAAAGCCTAAGCTTGGGGGAGTACGTATTTCTCACCGACATTACATTCTTGTTCACACACTCATTCCAGTTGTCGGTGTTCATACTTTTTCATTGTATCATCCATGGTAGTTTATTTCTTTTTCTCGCTTTCTTCTTGTGTGTTTAATAAACCTTGAGAAAATTCAAAAAAAATTAGTTCTAGCTTTACCTTCTAGCTTGTTTAGTTGTAGTATTAAAAGAAAACCCAGAAAGATTTCTCGTTCTTCTTTTGCTTGTTGGCAGCTTTCCCGTGTAAATAATTTTCCTTTCTTTTCTTTCCTTTGGGTCGTAAGGAGAAGACCACGATGAAAATGTAGAGTGGCTCTCATATGCACTATTGTTTACTTTACAGAGAACCCATATTACCTTGTCTTCTCCCTTGAGTTATCATTTGTAGATTCCATCTTAGTCCAATGCACGTGCACTCTTATTATTATTCACATCGTTCGGTCGTGCAAGTGAAAGGCAATAATGACGATATATGATGAAATGACTGAGATGGAGAAAAGGCTGGTATGAACTCGACTTATTTTGTTTTTGTAAATATGATTAGCTCATCGTTCAGGATTCAGCCCATTATAGGTTGAACATGTTTTGCAATGACAATTAGAAATTATAGTTATTCATGCCATGCTTAATTAGGTAAGAGTGGATAATGGTTAGTCTTGAGTGCCAACATGCGTATTAAAATGGTTGTGATATAGTATGATAGAATGGTATCCTCCTCTGAATGATTCGAGTGGCTTCCACGATGTTTATGTTCATGGTGATTTATATACTACTCATGCTTGCATTCAATGTTGGTTAATCTCAAAGCATGTTTATGACTGTTGTCGCTCTCTAGCTGGTCGCTCCCCAGTCTTTTGCTAGCCTTCACTTGTACTAAGCGGGAATACTGCTTGTGCATCCATCTCCATAAACCCAAAGTTGTTCCATATGAGTCCACCATACCTACCTATATGCGGTATTTACCTGCCGTTCCAAGTAAATTTGCATGTGCCATTCTCCAAACCTTCAAATAAATTTTCCGTTTTGTATGCCCAAATCGCTCATGTAGTGACCGGGGGCTGTCAGTATCTTCCATGCTAGGTGGGTTATTCTCACGATACGTGTTGATTCACTATCATTCACGAGAAAGTGGCTGGTAATCGGAATGCCCAGTTCCATGCTCAAAATTTAAGTCAAAATATAATAAACAAAACTCCCCCAGGATTGTGTTTGTATGGACGGTACCCGTGGATTCGGCCCGCCGTGGAGTGTGATTGATGTGGAGGAGGGGGAGTAAAAACTTTACTATTCTGTTTGGGAACCGCCTATAATGTATCTAGCATGGAAGATATCGAGATCTCTTGGTTGTTATATTGGCAATGAAAGCATACCGCTCAAAACTATTATTCATCTCTGTTTTAAAAACTCGAGCTCTGGCACCTCTGCAAATCAATGCTTCCCTCTGCGAAGGGCCTATCTATTTTACTTTATTGTTGAGTCATCATCCTCTTACAAAAGGCACCAGTTAGAGAGCACCACTATCATTTGTATGCTTTGCTATTAATTGATGTTGAGTATGAGTATGACTGGATCTCTTTTACCATGAATTACAATGTTTAGTCAGTCCTTGTTCTTTAGAGGTGCTCTGCATTTATGTCTTGCGGTCTCAGAAAGGGCTAGCGAGATACCATTATGTCATATTGTATCATGATTGTTTTGATAAAATTTTTGTCATCCGAGACTGATTATTATTGCTCGCTAGTTGATTATGCCATTGATATGAGTAAATGCGAGACCTAAATGTTATTGTGAATGTGGTTAGTCTATAATCCTTGCTGAAAACCTGAACATAAGTTAGACATATTTACAACAGCAAGATCAAACAGAGTTTGTAAAAGTTTTTCTTTATCACTTTCAGTTTATCAACTGAATTGCTTGAGGACAAGCAAAGGTTTAAGCTTAGGGGAGTTGATACGTCTCCAACGTATCTAATTTTCCAAACTCTTTTGCCCTTGTTTTGGATTCTAATTTGCATGATTTGAATGGAACTAACCCGGACTGATGCTGTTTTCAGCAAAATTGCCTTGGTGTTATTTTTGTGCAGAAATAAAAGTTCTCGGATTAACCTGAAAATTTACGGAGAATATTTTTGGAATTAATAAAAAATATTGGCGAAAGAATCAACCGAAGAAGGGCCACCACCTGGCCACAAGCCAGGGGGGAGCGCCCGCTGTCTTGTGGGGCCCTGGTGGCTCCGCCGACCTCGTTTCCACTCCTGTATATTCCTATTTACGGAGAAAAAATCAGAGAGAAGAGTTCATCGCGTTTTACGATACGGAGCTGCCGCCACCTCCTGTTCTTCCTCGGGAGGGCAGATCTGGAGTCTGATTTGGGCTCCGGAGAGGGGAAATCGACGCCGTCGTCATCAGCAACCATCCTTCATCACCAATTTCATGATGCTCTACGCCGTTCGTGAGTAATTCCATCGTAGGCTTGCTGGAAGGTGATGGGTTGGATGAGATTTACCATGTAATCGAGTTAGTTTGCTTAGGGTTTGATCCCTAGTATCTACTATGTTCTGAGATTGATGTTGCTATGACTTTGCTATGCTTAATGCTTGTCACTAGGGCCCGAGTGCCATGATTTCAGATCTGAACCTATTATGTTTTCATGAATATATATGTGTTCTTGATCCTATCTTGCAAGTTGTAGACACCTATTACGAGTTTTGATCTGCATCCCCCAGGGTAACAATAACTGGGATTCTTTCCGGTGATTACCGTAGTTTGAGGAGTTCATGTATTCACTAAGTGCTAATGCTTTGGTCCGGTTCTCTATTAAAAGGAGGCCTTAATATCCCTTAGTTTCCATTAGGACCCCACTGCCACGGGAGGGTAGGACAAAAGATGTCATGCAAGTTCTTTTCCATAAGCACGTATGACTATATATGGAATACATGCCTACATTACATTGATGAATTGGAGCTAGTTCTCTGTCACCCTATGTTATAACTGTTGCATGATGAATGCCATCCGACATAATTATCCATCACTGATCCATTGCCTATGAGCTTTCCACATATTGATCTTTGCTAAGTTACTTTTTCGTTGCTACTATTATAATCACTACAAAACTGCTACTGTCACTTTGCCATCGTTACCGTTATTTCCACGCTACTTTGCTACTGAATACTTTGCTGCAGATATTAAGTCTTTCAGGTGTGGTTGAATTGACAACTCAGCTGCTAATACTCGAGAATATTCTTTGGATCCCCTTGTGTCGAATCAATAAATTTGGGTTGAATACTCTACCCTCGAAAACTGTTGCGATCCCCTATACTTGTGGGTTATCACTGACCGGCTCACCTTCAACCCACTTAGTAAACTTGTCAACCGCCACCAAGAGGTGGGTCTTCTTGTCTTTGGACCTCTTGAAAGGTCCTACCATATCAAGCCCCAGACTGCAAACGGCCAGGTGATTGGAATCATCCGTAGCTCTTGAGCCGGCACATGGGCACGTCGCCCAAATTTTTGGCACCCGCCACACTTACTGACCAAATCCTCTGCATCTTTATGAGCTGTTAACCAGTAAAAACCATGTCGAAAAGCCTTGGCCACCAAAGACTTTGACCCGGCATGATGACCACAATCGCCAGCATGGATTTCTTGCAAGATCTCACGGCCCTCATCAGGAGACACACAGCGCTGAAAGACACCAGTTACACTACGCCGATGTAACTCGCCGTTGACAATAGTCATAGACTTAGACCGCCTTACGATCTATCGTGCCAAATTTTCATCTTGAGGTAACTCACCGCGTGTCAAATATGCCAAATAAGGCAACGTCCAATCAGGGATCGCGCGAAGAGCCGCCACCAATTGTTCTTCTGGGTCAGGTATAGCCAAATCTTCCTCCGATGGTAACTAGACCGACGGGTGATGCAAAACGTCCAAGAACACATTAGGTGGTACCGGCTTACGCTGAGACCCCAGTCTTGATAATGCATCAGCCGCCTCATTCTTCCGCCGATCAATGTGATCCACCTGATAGCCCTTGAAATGGCCAGCAATAACATCAACCGATTGGCGATAAGCCACCATGCGAGGGTCCCATGAGTCCCATGTTCCAGAGACTTGTTGAGCTACCAGGTCTGAGTCGCCTAAACATCTGACCCAGCTCAAGTTCATCTCCTTGGCCACCCGGAGCCCATGAAGCAAAGCCTCATATTCCGCTACATTGTTAGTACAAGGAAACATTAGCCTTAAAACATAACAGAATTTGTCACCTCGTGGGGAAGTTAAAACAACTCCAGCCCACGAGCCTTCCAATTGCCTGGATCCATCAAAGTGAATCGTCCAATAAGTATTGTCCGGCTTTTCCTCAGGAATTTGACACTCTGTCCAGTCATTGATAAAATCCACCAGGGCTTGAGATTTGATAGCCGTCCGGGGCACATATTTCAGACTGAGAGGTCCAAGCTCAATTGCCCACTTAGCAATCCTTCCAGTGGCTTCTCTGTCTTGAATGATATCTCCCAAAGGAGCAGAACTAACCACTGTGATCGGGTGCCCAAGAAAATAATGCTTCAACTTCCGATTGGCCATGAACACCCCAAGCACCAGTTTTTGCCAACGTGGGTATCTTTGCTTAGACTCCGTCAGGACCTCACTGACATAATAAACCGGCCGCTGAACTGGGTATTCCTAACCCGCCTCCTTGCGCTCAACCACAACTACAGCACTGACAGCCCTGTTATTAGCTGCCACATATAAGAGTAAAGGCTCCTATTCCACGGGAGCGGCCAGAACAGGCGGCTCAGCCAATTGCTTTTTGAGCGCCTCAAACGCCTCATTAGCCGCATCACTCTGGGCGAAATCGTCTATCTTCTTATCATCTGGTATAGAGGAATAGTTTTCTCACCCAGGCGGCTTATGAAATGGCTCGGTGCAGCAATACGACCTGCCAGGCGCTGAACATCATTAATACACGCTAGTTTAGACAAAGAAGTGATGGCCTTTATCTTGTCCGGGTTGGCCTCAATTCCACGCTCAGAGACCAAAAATCCCAAGAGCTTGCCTGCAGGTGCACCGAACACACATTTTGCCGGGTTAAGCATCATCTTGTAAACCCACAAATTGTCAAAAGTTTCCTTCAAATTAGCCAGCAGAGTCTCCTTCTTCCTTGACTTGACCACAATATCATCCACATAAGCATGAACATTGTGCCCAATTTGCCCATGAAGACAGTTCTGCACACAACGCTGATAAGTCACCTAGGCAATCTTGAGCCCAAAAGGCATAGACACATAGCAAAAAGCTCCAAAAGGCGTAATGAAAGACGTCTTCTCTTGGTCTTTGACTGCCATCTTGATCTGATGATAACCTGAATAAGCATCCAGGAAGCATAGACTCTCACAACCTGCCGTTGCAATAATGATTTGATCAATACGAGGAAGAGCAAACGGGTCAACTGGACACGCCTTGTTAAGATCTGTGTAATCCACACACATGCGCCACGTTTCGTTCTTCTTGAGTACCAACACCGGGTTAGCTAACCACTCCGGGTGAAAAACTTCAATGATGAACCCTGCTGCCAAGAGCCGGGCAACCTCTTCCCCAATAGACTTACGCCTCTCCTCATTGAAGCGACGGAGGAACTGTTTGACCGGCTTAAACTTAGGATCCACATTAAGGTGGTGCTCAGCAAATTCTCCCGGTACACCCGGCATGTCAGAAGGCTTCCACGCAAAGATGTCCCGATTCTCACGGATGAATTCGATGAGCACGCTTTCCTATTTGGGATCCATATTAGCCCCAATAGTAAATTGATGTGATGAGTCGCCAGGAGTGAAATCCACTAGCTTGGTATCTTCCGCCACAAACTTGATGGGCGGCTCAGATTCCGTGCTAGGCTTCTTTAGCGGGGTCATATCTGCCGGGTCAACATTCTCCTTATAAAATTTGAGTTCCGCCTCAGCACAACTCGACTCTGCATATGCTGCATCACCTTCTTCACACTCAAGAGTAATCTTCCGATCACCATGCACAGTGATCGTCCCCTTTAACCCGGGCATCTTGAGCTGCAAGTAGACATAGCAAGGTCTAGCCATGAACTTGGCGTAAGCCGGCCGTCCGAATAGAGCGTGATATGGGCTTTTGATCTTAACCACCTCAAACCATAAAGATTCCACCATATAGTTGAATTCATTGCCAAAAGCTACCTCCAAGGAGATCTTTCCAACTGGATAGGCCGACTTTCCGGGCACCACGCCGTGAAAAACCATTGAAGAAGGTTTAAGATCCATGTCAAGCAAATTCATTCGACGGAAAGTGTCATAATACAGGATGTTGATGCTGCTGCCACCATCCATAAGCACCTTGGTGAACACGTAGCCCCCAACTTGAGGAGCCACTACCAAAGCCAACTGCCCCGGGTTATCAACATGCGGCGGGTGATCCTTCCTGCTCCAGGTTATATCATACTCGGACCACTTCAAGTACTGCGGGAGAGCCGACATGACCGCATTAGCCGCCCGTTTGCGTATCTTCTGATCTCGCTTGTCGAGGCTAGTCGTAAAAACATGATACTGCCCTCCATTAAGCTGTTTTGGGTTACTCTGATACCCGGACTGGCTGTTTTGTTGCTGACCTCCACTGCCAGACTGTTGATTACTACCTCCATGGTTTCCTTGGCCTTGATAGCCAGATCCCGAGCCGCCTGCACCAAAGCCAGACCCAGAAGGACTGGATCCTGACCCGCCAGATGGTCCGCTACCTCCACCTTGATGCTGGTTAATGCTGTAATTTCGGAACTCCCTCATGACCCAACAATCCCTCCAGGCATTAGTGGATGGCTTATCGGGAAGACTATGTTTCGGGCAAGGAGCATTCAACATCGCCTCCATGTTGATAGGCTTGTTTTTGCCGAAAGGCGGCTTACCAGTGCCCTTTCCACGGTTTCCTCCAGCACTAGTGTTGGCCACCAAATCTGACCTGCCGTCCGGGTGCTTCCGCTTTCCGCCATTACCGTTATTATTGTTTCCTCCCCCGTTCTATTGTTGACTCTTGCCATTGCCATTCTTCTTACCCTTGGCCGATTTCTCATCATCGGAACCAGGGTCCTTCGTGCTATCAGAGTCCGCATACTTGGTGAGAGCCGACTCCAAAATAAGGACCACTTGAGCCGCCGTAATGTTATCAGAAGAGTGGATGATGGTTGAGACCTGCCGGGCCCAATGATGAGCCGACTCGTCCTCACACTGCACGCAATGATCCAAATCCACAATTGTCATGGGCTGCTTGCACGTTCCCTCGAAATTCTTGATGAACTTCGCCTTCAACTCGGCCCAGGAATTAATGGTGTTGGGTGGTAAGCCCTTCAACCACGTGCGAGCAGGCCCTTCCAGCATCATGATGAAATACTTGGCGCATACTGCATCTCTGACGTCTAACATCTCCATGGCTAGTTCATAGCTTTCGATCCAAGCTTCTGGAGGCAGATCAGCGGTATAATTGGGCACCTTGCAAGGACCCTTGAAGTCCTTCGGCAGGCGCTCATTTCGTAAAGCCGGCACTAAGCACGGCACTCCCACAGCACTGGAGGTTACTTCGGCTCCTACCGAAATGGAAGGTGCTACTGTGGTTCTTGATAAGCCGCCGCAGCTGTCAATGCTGGCGCCTCTCGCTGCGCTCTTGCCCGATCCACCAGCGCCTGAGCATCAAGAGCCGGCTGATCATCCCGCGGCGGGTTTCGACGTCGCTCACTGCTAGAGACCGCCGGCGACTCTAAATGCCGGCTGTAGCTGCGGCTTGGAATGGGGGTTGATGTTGGGGAACGTTGCATGGGAAACAAAAATTTTCCTACGCACACACAAGATCTATCCATGGTGATGAGCATCTACGAGAGGGAGAGTGAATCTACATACCCATGTAGATCGCTAAGCGGAAGCGTTAAGAAACGCGGTTGATGTAGTCGAACGTCTCCGCGATCCAAATCGCAAGTCGTCCCTCGATCCAAGCACGATCCAGCGCCGAACGGACGGCACCTCCGCGTTCAACACACGTACGGCTTGATGACGATCTCCGCCTTCTTGATCCAGCAAGAGGGAGCGGAGAAGAAGAAGAGTTCCAGCAGCACGATGGCGTGGTGGTGTTGATGAAGAACTATTTCAGCAGGGCTTCGCCTAAGCACTACTGAAATTATGACGTAGGAGGAACTAGAGGTTGCCGGCACACGGCTTGGGGCAATCTAATGTCTCTCGTGTGCTAGCCCTACCCCTCTATTTATATGTTGAGCCTTGGGGTCTAAACTTGGAGTAAAAGCCTCCTCCAGGTCGGTTTTGCCCGCACAAGGTCGGTTTGGCCCGCAGGGAAAGAGTCCAACTCGGATCCCTGCAGTACCGCGCACAAGCGGTAGTACCGCTTACGATAAGCGGTAGTACCGCTTGACCAGCTTAAGCGGTAGTACCGCTTGACCAGTTTAAGCGGTAGTACCGCTGATACAGTAGCGGTAGTACCGCTTAACCAGCTTAAGCGGTAGTACCGCTGCTACAGTAGCGGTAATACTGCCTTACCATCTTAAGGCAGTAGCAAAACTTCCTTTTGCACTTTCCAATACCTCGTGGGCTTTATCCCTTTGGCCCATATAAAGTGTTGCTGCACCCGAACACTTCGGTAAACATCCGGAACCCCTTTCCGGTGAATTCCGGAACCCTTCCGGTAACCAAAAACACTATTATCACATATATCAATTTTTACCTCCGGACTATTCCGGAGATCTTCGTCATGTCCGGGATCTTATCTGGGACTCCGAACAACTTTCGGTCACCAACAAAATAACTCAACTATACTAATCGTCACCAAACGTTAAGTGTGTAGACCCTGCGGGTTCGAGAACTATGTAGACATGACCAAGAGACCTCTACGGTCAATAACCAATAGCGGGACCTGGATGCCCATATTGGCTCCTACATATTCTACGAAGATCTTTATCGTTTGAACCTCTATGTCAAGGATTCAGTTAATCCCGTATGCTGTTCCTTTTGTTCTTCGGTATGTTACTTGCCCGAGATTCGATCGTCGGTATCTCTATACCTAGTTCAATCTCGTTACCGGCAAGTCTCTTTACTCGTTCTGTAATACAAGATCTCGTGGCTAACACTTTAGTCACATTGCTTGCAAGGCTCATTGTGATGTTGTATTACCGAGTGGGCCCTGAGATACCTCTCCGTCACATGGAGTAACAAATCCCAGTCTTGATCCATGCCAACCCAACAGACACCCTCGGAGATACCTGTAGAGCACCTTTATAGTCACCCAGTTACGTTGCGACGTTTGATACACACAAGGTATTCCTCTGGTGTTAGTGAGTTGCATGATCTCATGGTCATAGGAACAGATACTTGACATGCAGAAAACAATAGCAATAAACTGATACGATCATATGCTACGTTCGTAGTTTGGGTCTTGTCCATCACATCATTCTCCTAATGATGTGATCCCGTTATCAAATGACATCTCATGTCAATGGCTAGGAAACCTTAACCATCTTTGATCAACGAGCTAGTCAACTAGAGGCTTACTAGGGACACAGTGTTGTCTATGTACCCACACATGTATTTGAGTTTCCAATCAATACAATTATAGCATGGATAATAAACGATTATCATGAACAAGGAAATATAATAATAACTAATTTATTATTGCCTCTAGGGCATATTTCCAACAGTCTCCCACTTGCACTAGAGTCAATAATCTAGTTCACATCACTATGTGATTTACATTGTAATGAATCGAACACCCATGCAGTTCTGGTGTTGTTCATGTTTAGCCCTTGGAAGAGGTTTAGTCATCGGATCTGCAACATTCAGATCCGTGTGTACTTTGCAAATATTTATGTCGTCCTCCTTGATGTAATCGCGGATGGAATTGAAGCGTCGCTTTATGTGTCTGGTCCTCTTGTGAAATCTTGGTTCCTTGGCTAGAGCAATGGCACCAGTGTTATCACAAAACAGAGTCATTGGGTTAAGCGCACTAGGCACTACTCCAAGATCTGTCATGAACTCCTTCATCCAGACACCTACCTTCGCCGCCTCCGAGGCTGCGATGTACTCCGCTTCGCATGTAGAATCAGCTACCACGCTTTGCTTGGAACTGCACCAGCTAACCGCACCCCCATTAAGAATAAATACGTATCCTGTTTGAGACTTAGAGTCATCCGGATCAGTGTCAAAGCTTGCATCGACGTAACCCTTTACGACGAGCTCTTGATCACCTCCATAAACGAGAAACATGTCCTTAGTCCTTTTCAGGTACTTCAGGATATTCTTGACCGTCGTCCAGTGTTCCATTCCTGGATCACTTTGAAACCTTCCGACCATACTTATGGCAAGGCTGACATCGGGTCTTGTGCACAGCATTGCATACATAATAGAGCCTATGGCTGAAGCATAGGGGATGACACTCATCTTTTCTCTATCTTCTGCAGTCACTGGGCATTGAGTCTTACTCAACTTCACACCTTGCAAAACAGGCAAGAACCCCTTCTTGGACTGATCCATTTTGAACTTCTTCAAAATCTTATCAAGGTATGTGCTTTGTGAAAGTCCTATTAAGCGTCTTGATCTATCTCTATAGATCTTGATGCCTAATATGAAAGCAGCTTCTCCTAGGTCCTTCATTGAAAAACTCTTGTTCAAATATTCCTTCACGCTTTCCAACATTTCTATATTGTTTCCAATCAGCAATATGTCATCCACATATAATATTAGAAATGCTATAGAGCTCCCACTCACTTTCTTGTAAATACAAGCTTCTCCGTAAACTTGTATAAACTCGAACGCTTTGATCACTTCATCAAAGCGAAGATTCCAACTCCGAGATGCTTGCACCAGTCCATAAATGGATCGCTGGAGTTTGCAAACTTTGTCAGCATTCTCTGGATCGACAAAACCTTCTGGTTGCATCATATACAACTCTTCCTTAAGGAAACCGTTAAAGAATGCTGTTTTGACATCCATCTGCCAAATTTCATAATCGAAAAAGGCAGCTATTGCTAACATGATTCTGACGGACTTAAGCATCGCTACGGGTGAGAAGGTCTCATCGTAGTCAACTCCTTGAACTTGTGAAAAACCCTTTGCCACAAGTCGAGCTTTATAGACGGTGACATTACCGTCCGCGTCCATCTTCCTCTTAAAGATCCATTTGTTCTGAATGGCCTTACGCCCTTCAGGTAATACTTCCAAAGTCCATACTTTGTTTTCATACATGGATCCCATCTCGGATTTCATGGCCTCTAACCACTCTTCGGAATCCGGGCCCATCATCGCTTCTCCATAGCTCGTAGGTTCATCGTTGTCTAACAACATGACCTCTAAGACAGGGTTGCCGTACCACTCGGGAGCAGTACGCATCCTTGTCGACCTACGAGGTTCGATAGCAACTTGATCCAAAGCTTCATGATCATCATCATTAACTTCCTCTTCAGCTAATGTAGGCTCCACAGAAACAACTTTCTGCACTGCGCTACTCTCAGGTTGAAGTAAAGGTTCAACAACCTCATCAAGTTCTATCTTCCTCCCACTCAATTCTTTCGAGAGAAACTCTTTCTCAAGAAATGTTCCGTTTTTAGCGACAAACACTTTGCCTTCGGATCTGAGATAGAAGGTATACCCAACTGTCTCTTTTGGGTATCCTATGAAGACGCATTTCTCCGCTTTGGGTTCCAGCTTTTCAGGCTGAAGCTTTTTGACATAAGCATCACATCCCCAAATTTTAAGAAACGACAACTTTGGCTTCTTGCCAAACCAAAGTTCATATGGCGTTGTCTCAACGGATTTCGATGGTGCCCTATTTAAAGTGAATGCAGCTGTCTCTAATGCATAACCCCAAAACGATAGTGGAAAATTGGCAAGAGACATCATAGATCGCACCATATCCAATAAAGTTTGATTACGACGTTCGGACACACCATTACGCTGTGGTGTTCCAGGCGGTGTCAGTTGTGAAACAATTCCACATTGTCTTAAGTGACTGCCAAACTCATAACTCAGATATTCTCCTCCTCGATCAGATCGTAGGAATTTAATCTTCTTGTTACGATGATTCTCAACTTCACTCTAAAATTGTTTGAACTTTTCAAACGTTTCAGACTTGTGTTTCATTAAGTAAATATACCCATATCTACTTAAGTCATCAGTGAAGGTGAGAAAGTAACGATAACCACCGCGCGCCTCAATGCTCATTGGACCGCACACATCAGTATGTATGATTTCCAATAAGTCACTTGCCCGTTCCATTGTTCCAGAGAACGGCGTTTTAGTCATCTTGCCCAAGAGGCATGGCTCACATGTGTCAAGTGATTCAAAATCAAGTGACTCCAAAAGTCCATCAGCATGGAGCTTCCTCATGCGTTTTATGCCAATATGACCTAAACGGCAGTGCCACAAGAAAGTGGTATTATCATTATCAATCCTACATCTTTTGGCATCAATGTTATGAACATGTGTATCATTACTATCGAGATTCAATAAGAATAAACCGCTTACATTGGGTGCATGACCATAAAAGATATTACCCATATAAATAGAACAACCATTATTCTCTGATTTAAATGAGTAACCGTCTCGCAATAAACAAGATCCAGATATAATGTTCATGCTTAACGCAGGCACCAAATAACACTTATTTAGGTTCATCACTAATCCCGACGGTAATCGAAGAACGAGCGTGCCGACGGCGATCACATCAACCTTGGAACCATTTCCCACGCGCATCGTCACTTCGTCCTTCGCCAGCCTCCGTCTATTCCGCAGTTCCTGTTTAGAGTTGCAAATATGAGCAACCGCACCGGTATCAAATACCCAGGCACTACAACGAGGGTTGGTAAGGAACATATCAATAACATGTATATCATATATACCTTGTTTGTTGTTGGCCGCCTTCTTGTCAGCCAAATACTTGGGGCAGTTCCGCTTCCAGTGTCCAGTTCCCTTGCAATGAAAGCACTCAGTTTCTGGTTTGGGTCCAGCCTTGGGTTTCTTCACAGGAGCAGCAACTGCTTTGCCACCCTTCTTAGATTTACCCTTCTTACCCTTGCCATTTTTCTTGAAACTAGTGGTTTTATTGACCATCAACACTTGATGCTCCTTCTGAATTTCAGACTCAGCGGCTTTCAGCATCGCAAACAGCTCGGCGACTGACTTGTTCATCCCGTGCATGTTATAGTTCAACACGAAGCTCTTGTAGCTAGGTGGCAATGATTGAAGAACTCTGTCAGTGATAGCCTCTGGCGGAAGGGGCATCCCCAATTCAGCCAGACGGGTGGAGTACCCAGACATTCTGAGCACGTGATCACTGATAGACCCGTTCTCCTCCATCTTGCAAGTATAGAACTTATCGGAGATCTCATATCTCTCCATCCGGACATTCTTCTGAAAGATAAACTTCAACTCCTGGAACATCTCATATGCTCCATGACGTTCAAAACGTCTTTGAAGTCCCGGTTCTAAGCCATACAACATTGCACATTGAACTATTGAGTAATCATCAGAACGAGCCTGCCAGGCGTTCACAACGTTTAGAGACTCAACTGGAGCGGGTGGATCACCAAGCGGTGCATCAAGGACATAAGCCTTCTGGGAAGCCGTAAGGATAATCCTTAGATTACGGGCCCAGTCCACAAAGTTACTTCCATCATCTTTCAACTTAGCTTTCTCTAGGAACGCATTAAAATTCAGGGGTGCTACTGCGCGAGCCATGATCTACAACATAAATATAGCAAAGACAACTTAGACTATTGTTCAAGATAATGAGTTTAATTAATCATATTACTTAAAAACTCCCACTCAAATTAACATCCCTCCGGTCATTCGAGTGTAACATGATCCAAATCCACCAACTCAAGTCCGATCATCACGTGAGTCGAGGTGGTTTCAATGGTGAACATCTTCATGTTGATCATATCTACTATATGACTCATGTTCGACCTTTCGGTCTCTTGTGTTCCGAGGCCATGTCTGTACATGCTAGGCTCGTCAAGTTTAACCCGAGTGTTCCGCGTGTGCAACATGGCTTGCACCCGTTGTATGTGAACGTGGAGTCTATCACACCCGATCATCACGGCGTGTCTCGAAACGACGAACTTTCGCAACGGTGCACACTCGGGGAGAACACAATTTATCTTGAAATTTAAGTGAGGGATCACCTTATAATGCTACCGCCGTCCTAAGCAAAATAAGATGCATAAAAGGATTAACATCACATGCAAATCATAAGTGACATGATATGGCCATGAACTTGTGCTTTTGATCTCCATCTCCAAAGCACCGGCATGATCTCCATCGTCACCGGCATGACACCATGATCTCCATCATCTTGATCTCTATCAACGTGTCGCCATGAGGTTGTCGCGCCGACTGTTACTCCCACGACTATTGCTAACGTTTAGCGATAAAGTAAAGCATTACATAGCGCTTAATGATTGACACGCAGGTCATACAATAATTAAAGACAACTCTATGGCTCCTGCCAGTTGCCGAACTCATCGACATGCAAGTCGTGATATTCTATACAACACATGATCATCTCATACATCACATATATCTCATCATGTAATTGGCCATATCACATCACAACATACCCTGCAAAAACAAGTTAGACGTCCTCTAATTGTTGTTGCAAATTTTACGTGGCTGCTACGGGTTTGCAAGAACCGTTCTTACCTACGCAAAACCACAACGTGGTGTAGTGATTGCTTTTTGATCTTCTAAAAGAACCCTCTTCATTGAAATCGATTCAACTAAAGTGAGAGAGACAGACACCCGCTAGCCATCTTTATGCAACGAAGTTACATGTTAGTTGAAGGAACCTGTCTCGCGTAGGCGTACGCGTAATGTCGGTCCGGGCCGCTTCATCTCACAGTACCTCCGAATCAAATATCAACTAGTAACGGCAAGCAATATGTATACACCCACGCCCACAACTCGTTTGTGTTCTACTCGAGATCTCATCTACGCATAGACCTAGCTCATGATGCCACTGTTGGGGAACGTTGCATGGGAAACAAAAAAATTCCTACGCACACACAAGATCTATCCATGGTGATGAGTATCTACGAGAGGGAGAGTGAATCTACATACCCTTGTAGATCGCTAAGCGGAAGCGTTAAGAAACGCGGTTGATGTAGTCGAACGTCTCCGCGATCCAAATTGCAAGTCGTCCCTCGATCCAAGCACGATCCAGCGCCGAACGGACGGCACCTCCGCGTTCAACACACGTACGGCTTGATGACGATCTCCGCCTTCTTGATCCAGCAAGAGGGAGCGGAGAAGAAGAAGAGTTCCAGCAGCACGACGGCGTGGTGGTGTTGATGAAGAACTATTTCAGCAGGGCTTCGCCTAAGCACTACTGAAATTATGATGTAGGAGGAACTAGAGGTTGCCGGCACAAGGCTTGGGGCAATCTAATGTCTCTCGTGTGCTAGCCCTACCCCTCTATTTATATGTTGAGCCTTGGGGTCTAAACTTGGAGTAAAAGCCTCCTCCAGGTCGGTTTTGCCCGCACAAGGTCGGTTTGGCCCGCAGGGAAAGAGTCCAACTCGGATCCCTGCAGTACCGCGCACAAGCGGTAGTACCGCTTACGATAAGCGGTAGTACCGCTTGACCAGCTTAAGCGGTAGTACCGCTGACGATAAGCGGTAGTACCGCTTGACCAGTTTAAGCGGTAGTACCGCTGATACAGTAGCGGTAGTACCGCTTGACCAGCTTAAGCGGTAGTACCACTGACGATAAGCGGTAGTACCGCTTGACCAGTTTAAGCGGTAGTACCGCTGGTACAGTAGCGGTAGTACCGCTTAACCAGCTTAAGCGGTAGTACCGCTGCTACAGTAGCGGTAATACTGCCTTACCATCTTAAGGCAGTAGCAAAACTTCCTTTTGCACTTTCCAATACCTCGTGGGCTTTATCCCTTTGGCCCATATAAAGTGTTGCTGCACCCGAACACTTCGGTAAACATCCGGAACCCCTTTCCGGTGAATTCCGGAACCCTTCCGGTAACCAAAAACACTATTATCACATATATCAATTTTTACCTCCGGACTATTCCGGAGATCCTCGTCATGTCCGGGATCTTATCCGGGACTCCGAACAACTTTCGGTCACCAACAAAATAACTCAACTATACTAATCGTCACCAAACGTTAAGTGTGTAGACCCTGCGGGTTCGAGAACTATGTAGACATGACCGAGACACCTCTACGGTCAATAACCAATAGCGGGACCTGGATGCCCATATTGGCTCCTACATATTCTACGAAGATCTTTATCGTTTGAACCTCTATGTCAAGGATTCAGTTAATCCCGTATGCTGTTCCTTTTGTTCTTCGGTATGTTACCTGCCCGAGATTCGATCGTCGGTATCTCTATACCTAGTTCAATCTCGTTACCGGCAAGTCTCTTTACTCGTTCTATAATACAAGATCTCGTGGCTAACACTTTAGTCACATTGCTTGCAAGGCTCATTGTGATGTTGTATTACCGAGTGGGCCCTGAGATACCTCTCCGTCACACGGAGTAACAAATCCCAGTCTTGATCCATGCCAACCCAACAGACACCCTCGGAGATACCTGTAGAGCACCTTTATAGTCACCCAGTTACGTTGCGACGTTTGATACACACAAGGTATTCCTCTGGTGTTAGTGAGTTGCATGATCTCATGGTCATAGGAACAGATACTTGACATGCAGAAAACAATAGCAATAAACTGATACGATCATATGCTACGTTCGTAGTTTGGGTCTTGTCCATCACATCATTCTCCTAATGATGTGATCCCGTTATCAAATGACATCTCATGTCAATGGCTAGGAAACCTTAACCATCTTTGATCAACGAGCTAGTCAACTAGAGGCTTACTAGGGACACAGTGTTGTCTATGTACCCACACATGTATTTGAGTTTCCAATCAATACAATTATAGCATGGATAATAAACGATTATCATGAACAAGGAAATATAATAATAACTAATTTATTATTGCCTCTAGGGCATATTTCCAACAGTTGAGTGCATGCGACTCCGGCTATAAGTATATTTCTCCTGCTGGGCCACCGCTGTCTGCAAGTATCCAATGGCGTTCCGCACTTCCTCTGCGAAAGGCGTCCCATCAGGGATGGGGATCGTGCCGAGTCTGGTCGCCGCCGCCACCATGTTCTCTGCCGGGTTAGAATAATGACCAGGCGGCATCGGAAAAGACTGTGGCGGGGTCTGGTTCCTGCGGGGCGGGTCTGGCTGCCGATGCTGAACCGCCGCCCTGCTTCCAGGTACTTCCGTCGTCCGGCCTACGGTCAAAGGTGCATTCCGTCCTATCCCTGGCGTGTTGAAAAGATTTCTGGCCTCATATTGATCCGGCAAACGGGATTGATGCCTCATCCGGTGAACCGCCACTGCGGACTGCTGCTCTAACTCAAGGCGAAAAGCATCTGCCCTAAGGCGCTCTGACTCAGCATCCATCTGAGCCTTCAATGCAATGATTTCCTCTTGGACTCCGGCCATTTGGTTCTTCAACCTCGTGATCTCCGTGTTACGGGCTGCATGGTTTTCAACCGAGACCTCGGTTTCCATCAGAGTTGTAAGCTCGTTCATCAGATCCAGCAGAACTTGAGCCGGCGGCCTGTCAGATCCAGACCCGGTTGCACCAGCAGCCGTGCTGCTGGGGGCCGGTGCCGATCCTGCCATGAAGACAGCGGCATGGTTCAGCGGCTCATAGTACACCGGTTCATGGTACTCCGGCTCGGGGTAACCCTCGAAGTAGCCCCCTAGCCTGCCATTGTGAAGCTGATAGATTGATTCTGCCTCCCCACTCGAGGATCCATCCTCTGAGCAGATGAGGGTTTCCTCCCGTGACCTGGAACCTTCAAGTTCCGCGCCTTGGGTAAAGCCGACGAAAACACGCTTCCAGCCCGGGTTAACACGGGCGGGTTGCGCGCGCCGGGCCGGCTCGACGAGGTCGGTGTAGATGTCCGGCCCTGGTTTAGATTCGCCGATCTTGCCAATGAAGACGTGAATTCCGCCGAAGGGGACCCGGTGCCCATACTCGATTGAGTCGGCCTCGGGGCCCCAGCCAGCATCGTCGATGTAGAGCTTGCCGCGGCGACTCTTGGTCATCCTGCCAACGGCGTATCCCTCGATCCCTGGGAGAGAGCCCTTCGAGAACTCCACACCACCGAGCGTTAGCCCCACGGTGGGCGCCAACTGTCATGGTTTTGTCACGGCAGATGTCCCCGTGAAAGGACTTAGGTTCGAGGCCATCGCTAAGGCGGTGAGCTTGAAGGGGTTGATTGGAATCGGGAACAAGGGTTACCCAGGTTCGCCCCTCGGAAAGAGGTAAAAGCCTACGTCCTGCTTTGTGTTGTATTGATTGGGTATCGATTACAAGGGAGCGAGTTCGCTTGACCTAGCTATCGATGAGTTGTTTCGTGTCCTAAGCCGCCCAGGTAACCCGCCTTTATATACACAGGTCAAGGCCCTGGGCTTACAAGAGTCCGGGCTGGGTTATACTTGATAACCGACCTCACCTCTAACTACACATGCCTTCTCTAACAAGCCGCCATCGGCGGCTCAAGCCCGCCGGGTTACATCTTGTCTTTCGGTTCTGGGCCTCCAGGCCCACTGAATAGGCTTACTCCTAACTTGTCGTAAGCCGCGAACCGTATGACCCGGCTCCTCCTGGGCGGGTATCACCATGGGGTTATATCCCCAACACATATGATAGTTCGAGACGAACGTCCCATGGCTAGGTGGAAGAGAACCCAAAACTACATCCGTGGACAGCTTGTCCCCAAGTGGGAAGCCTAACCGATCCAAAGCTTGCACGTACCCGATCATCTTGATCACATGCGGGCTCAGTGGATCACCCTCTTTCATCTGATAATCCGTCAAGGATTGCCAGACGTTGAACCTTTCGGTCCTGGCCTGCACCTGAAACATGCTCTTGAGACTCTCGATCATATCGAAAGCCTGAATGTTTTCGAAATGCTGTTGCAAATCGGGCTCCATACAAGCCAGCATGAGGCAGCTGATCTCGTTTGATTCATCAACGAGTTTCTGGTGGGCATTCTTGGTTGTGGCACTAGCATTCTCGGCAGGTTCCTCTGGAAGTGAATCCTCTAGAACATGATCCTTTTATCGTGCTTGAGAACAATTCTCAAATTTCTATACCAAGTGGTAAAGTTTGTTCCATTCAGTTTATCCTTTTCCAGAATTGATTTCAATGCAAAGTTGGGTTGAGCAGGTGGTGCCATTGATCTACAACAGAAAATATGCAATCACTAAGCAGTGTGTTTATGTAGAGTAATTCAAGCCTTAAAGAGGACTACTCCCACTGAAGTAAGCATCCCTCCGCAAACTCTTAGTGATTCAGGACCCGTCTAGCTTGAGCGACTAGTGAGCTTTAGCATCACAGCTAGCCAACTTGCCTATCCGATAAGCAACTACTTGCTAATCGTATCTCTATATGACTCCTGTCGGTCGGGTAGGTATATTATACCCCGGCTCCCGACCTTCTTTGCCACAAGGCCCAAAACCGTTTTGATAGGCTTGTCAAGTTAACCTTGACGGGGTTATTACCCCTAGGTATGCCAAGGGGAGGTAGTTCCGGCTCCTCTCCGAAGAAAAACTAAACGGCCGGCTGACCCACGACCGGCTGGTCTGTGGCCGGCTGCCTCCCTGGCCGGCTGGCCCGTTGCCGGCTGGTCCGCGACCGGCAGTGAGGAGCCAGCTGCCCCCCTGACCGGCTGGCTGGACGGGAGCCGGCCATCTGCCCCCCGGCCCGGCGCGCCCGGCCGCTACGCGACTGGCTCGCCCGCTGACCTTCGGGCGGGAAGGTACCCGTCCCGTCCTACTGCGGCCGGGTACGCTGACGAGACGCGACCCCCACGACGGAATCCGATGTAGCTACATCGGACACTGACGCACGGATGCGCATGGCTACAGTCCGGCAGACCGTACCGCTGACCGAGGGCTGATTGGGACCCGGCGATGCCACAGTACCTCTGCGCCGCCGTCCACTCCGTTACCTGCCCCGGCGTGGCTACAGCGTTGCCGGCCGTACCGCTGACTTCGGCCGGCCGGCACAAGACGACGCCAGGCGGGGCGGCCCGTGTCGCGGTAGGTGAGCGCGAACCAATAGAAGAACCGACTGGCGGGACCCAGCTGGCGATGGGACCGCGCAGCCGGCAGGCCCTACGAGCGACAAGGCGACCCAGCCGGCGGGCCCCCTGGCCGGCTGGAGAGGCTGCCAGCCGGGTCCCCCCTTGTAATATCTTAAGAACACTGTACGCCGGGGGGTTGGCCTATAAAACCCCCCGAGGCAACACACACACGGGGGCATTCGCACCTCTCTCACACCCACGCATAGCCAGGGAAGAGGAGCTGGCCGCTCCTTCTTCCACCCCTAAACGAACAGCTCGAGGAGCACCATTGTAACATCTCACCCCATCCAACTAGACCGGCAGGACTAGGGGTATTACCTCCCACGGAGGGCCTTGAACCTGGGTACGTCGTGTGTCCATCACCGCTCGTGCCTAATCCCGCTCCCGGAGCCCGTCGGCGTCCTCCGGTCCCAACCACTCTCGATAAGCCACCCCATGGCATCTGTCATGAGAAAACGACGACAGTTAGCGCCCACCGTGGGGCCGAACGCGGCGCCGGCCGGAGTCACGCTCCGGGCGGGACCCTTCACCACCTCCCTCGGCCGCCCCGCGTCCGGGCGGAACCGCATGCTCGTGGGGTTTGCTCCGGCAGGCCCTGCGGGCGACTTGGCCAGCTTCTCCGATGAATGCCTCGGCCGCGACCTCGCGCTCGACGTCGCCGCGCTCACCGAGCGCTTCGGCAAGCCGAGCCTCGCCGGCGAGCCGGCGGCCGACAAGTACCCTAGCCGGGTGCTCGACTGCACCGACCCACCCTCGTCCGTGGGTGCACTCACCACGGGCGAGGCCGACGGCTCCCGCGCCTGCGTAGGAGTGATGATCACCGCTTCCTCCACCACGTCAGGCCGCGTGCGGGCTGAGGCCGACGCTGCCGCCGCCAGGGCCGGTCCCTCCGACTCGCTTGCCGCTACCCTCCGGGGTCTAGGCACCCCCATCGCTATGACGGCGAACCCGGCCACCGCCACGGTGGAGCTGGAGGTGGCCCGCCGCCTGCTGTTCGAAGACGCTAGCGCCCTCGCCTCCGAGCGCCGCCGGATGGAAGCCGCGCAGCGGGAGTACATCTCTGCGTACGGTCTCACCCCGGCTGGCCCCGAGCCCAGCCGGCGTGGGGTTGTACGCGACCGCGGCCGCGTGGTCGCGGAAATCCTCGGCGGCCGCCTTCCCGTCTATCACACCCCCGCGGCCAACCTGCGAGCCACCAAGGTTGCCTACGAGGACCTAGCTACCTTGGTGGGCGAGGAGCGCGCCGCGCGCGAACGGCACATCAAGGACCTCATCGACACCGCCAACGCGCAGCAAGCCGGTCTCACCCCCAGTGGGGCCGCCTCCGAGGTTCCCCGTCCCGAGGGCGAGGGCGCTGGAGCCGCTGACCATCGACCGGCTCAGCACTCCAGCTCCCCTCGCCCCTCCGGCCGGCGGGCCGAGGGAAGCAACGTTCGGCGCTCCCAGCTGCGCGGGAACAAGCAGCCGGCTATGAACAGCCGGCACAGCAACAACCCGGCTGGCAGCCATCGGCGTGATGACGCCCCGGCTGGCGGCAGCCGGCGCAGCCGGGACCATACCCAGCCCGCTCGTCGGGAACGCGCCCGCTCTCCTGCCCCGACTGTCCGTCCTGAGCTCGCCGCTCGGCTTGGCCCGCGTGTTCCACGAACCCTTAGCAACCGGCTGGCGCAGTCAGCCCTCCTCGAGGAGGAGGGCTCGATCAGCCCGGCATGCTTCGGCCCTCGAATCCGCAATGAACCCTTTCCAACCGGCTTCACTCTCCCTCGCGACACCCTGATGTACAGCGGCTCCGCCAAGCCGGAGGACTGGTTGGTCGAGTACACCACTGCGGTCGGCATTGCCAGGGGGAACAAGCGCGTAGCCGTGTGCTACGCCCCCCTAATGCTGACTGGTTCGGCCCGGACCTGGCTCAATAGCCTGTCGGCCGGCAGCATCAACACCTGGACGGACTTTGAGGAGGCATTCGTCCGCAACTTCACCGGCACCTACAAACGGCCTGGCCGGCCCCGCGAGCTGGCCATGTGCGTCCAGGGGCCAGAGGAGCCCCTACGAGACTACATCACGTACTGGACCGAACTTCGCAATTCCTGCGAGGGGGTGCACGAGGTGCAGGCCATCCAGTATTTCATCGAGGGTTGCCGCGACGGCACCCACCTCAAGCACAAGCTCTTGTGCTCCGAGCCGGCAACGGCTGACTCCGCGTTGCGGGTGAAGGTCACAGCGCCAGCCAAGCCGGCTCCGCCACCCGGCGCGCCGCGGGCGGCCACCGACAACCGGCAGCAGCAGAACAACAAACGAAAGTCCGACCAGCCGGATCCCCGCTACGGGAGCTGGCAGGTCGCCACTATTGAGGAGGAGCATCCGGCTGCCCAGGCCTCTAGCCAGCGTCAGCGCACCGGCAAGGCCGCTTGGCAGCCCAAGCTTACCTTTGAGCAGATGCTCGACCTACCTTGCAAACACCACTCCGGGGCCAAGCCGGCCACCCATACGCTCCGGAAGTGCAGCTTCTCCCAGCGGCTAGCCCGGGGCGAGGGCCTCCCGGCTCCTCCGACCCCAGCTCACCGTGAGCCGGCTCCGGCTCAGGCCCTGCCGCCTGCTCCGGCCCCGGCAGCCAACGACGGTCGTCTCCACGAGCAGTTCCCTCGCCAGGACGGATCCTACGTCGTCTTCACCCGTGAAGCAACCGACAAACACAGCGTGCGCCAGCGCCGGCACGAAGTAAACGCCGTCGCTCCCTCGGTCCCCCAATTCATGCATTGGTCCGAGAAGCCGGTCACCTGGAGCCGGGCGGACCACCCGTCCGTGATGCCAAACCCGGGCAGTCATGCCCTCGTCCTCGATCCAACCATCGTCTCCAAGAGGCGCACCTGCCGTTTCTCGCGAGTGTTGGTTGACGGAGGCAGCAGCATCAACATCCTCTATCGAGACACCATGCTCAAGCTGGGGCTCAAGGAACAAGACCTTCGGGACAGCCGGACGGTTTTCCACGGCATCGTCCCGGGAAAGTCCTGCACCCCCATCGGAAAATCGAGCTCGAGGTCCTCTTCGGCGACCAGAGCCACTTCCGCCGCGAGCCAATATGGTTCGAGGTGGTGGACCTTGACAGTCCTTACCACGCGTTGCTAGGCCGGCCGGCCCTCGTCAAGTTCATGGCGGTCCTCCATTACGCCTACCTCAAGCTCAAGATGCCGGGCCTTAAGGGCATCGTCACCATTGCCGGCAATTACAAGATGTCTATCGAGTGCGCTCGCAACGGCAGCCGACTGGTCGAGGCCCTAGAGATAGCGGAGGAGAAGCGACAGCTCGACCGGCTCGTGGCTCACGCCGCCAACGTGCCGGCCGTGCCGGCTCCTCCGTCCCAGACAACCGGCGAAGCGACATTCCAGCCGTCAAAAGACACCAGGCAGGTGCCAATCGACCCGGCCAACCCCAAGCAGTGCGTCACCATCGGCGCCAACCTCAGCAGCAAATAGGAAGGTGAGCTCGTCGACTTCCTCCGTGAGAATTGGGACATCTTTGCGTGGTCTCCAAAAGACATGCTGTGAGCACAAACATCATGTGCGGCCGGATGCGAAGCCGGTCAAGCAACCCCTGCGCCGTTTCTCCGAGGAGAAGCGGCGTACCATAGGAGAAGAGATCGCCCGGCTGCTCGCAGCCGCCTTCATAATGGAGGTGTTCCACCCGGACTGGCTGGCCAACCCAGTCCTGGTGCTGAAGAAAAACAAGACGTGGCGCATGTGTATCGACTACACTAGCCTGAACAAGGTGTGTCCCAAGGACCCATTCGCCTTGCCGCGGATCGATCAAGTTATTGACTCCACGGCCGGCTGCGACCTGCTGTCCTTCCTGGACGCCTACTCAGGCTACCACCAGATCAAACTGGACCCGGCCGACCGGCTGAAGACCTCCTTCATCACCCCCTTCGGGGCCTACTGCTACATCACCATGTCCTTCGGCCTAAAGAATGCGGGCGCCACTTTCCAGCACTGCATGCAGAAGTGCCTCCTGCCACAGATCGGCAGGAACGTCCATGTCTACGTGGACGACATCGTCGTCAAAACCAAGAAGCATTTCAGCCTCCTCGACGATCTCCGGGAGACCTTTGCCAACTTGCGCGAATACAAGATCAAGCTAAACCCAGAGAAGTGTGTGTTCGGCGTGCCTGCCGGCCAGCTCCTGGGTTTCTTCGTGTCCGCCCGCGGCATCGAAGTTAACCCAGAGAAGATCAGGGCCATCGAGCGCATGCACAAGCCGGCCAAACTCGTCGACATCCAGAAGTTCGCCGGCTGTCTTGCCTCTCTCAGCCGGTTCATCAGCCGGCTGGGTGAGAAGGCGTTGCCACTTTACCAACTCATGAGGAAGTCGTCCAAGTTCGAGTGGACCGACCAGGCGGGCGCGGCGTTCCGCGACCTCAAGCGCGCGCTCTCCAGCGCCCCCATCCTGGCCACCACCCACGTGGTCAGCATCGTGCTGGTGGTGGAGCGGCCACAGGAGGGCAAAGCGCTGCCGGTCCAGCGCCCCGTCTACTACCTCAGCGAGGTCCTGTCCGCCTCCAAGCAGAATTACCCCCACTACCAGAAGATGTGCTACGGCATATACTTCGCCGCCAAGAGGGTCAAGCAGTACTTCCAGGAGCACACCATCACCGTGGTGAGCACGGCCCCGCTCGGCGAGATCATGAGCGGCCGGGACGCCACCCGCCGGATCGCCAAATGGGCCATCGCCCTCGCCGACCACGAGATCCGGTACGAGCCACGCACCGCCATCAAGTCGCAGACCATGGCGGACTTCCTCGTCGATTGGGCCTAGACCCAGTTCGTGCCGCCTCCCCCGGACTCCACGCATTGGCGCATGCCCTTCGACGGCTCGAAAATGCGAACCGGCCTGGGAGCCAGCATCGTCCTGTCATCCCCCAAGGGGGACCAGCTCAAGTACGCACTCCAGATTCTCTTCGCCGCCTCCAACAACGTGGCCGAGTACGAGGCCCTCGTCCACGGCCTCTGGCTCGCCAAAGAGATCGGGATCCGGCGCATCATCTACTTTGGCCACTCCGACCTCGTGGTGCAGCAGGTCTCGGGCGAATGGGACGCCCAAGACGCCAACATGGCCAGCTACCGCTTCCTCGTCCAGCAGCTCACCAGCTCCTTCGAGGGCTGTGAGTTCCACCACGTCCCCCGAGCGGACAACGATGCGGCCAATACCTTCGCAAAAATCGGCTCCACCCGGCAGGCCATCCCAGCCGGCGTCTTCCTTGAACGGCTGCCCAAGCCTTCGATCAAACCTTCCTCCGAATCAGAGTCTATCTTCGTGTCGGCTGCTCCGACAGCCCTGCCGGCGCCACCGGCCCCGGCTGCACTGCCGGCACCATCGGCTCCAATTGCAGCGCCAGCAACTCCGGTTCCGGCAGTTGGCACCCCCGCGGCAGCTGGCCCTGACTCAACAGCCGTCCTGGCAACGATCGCCGCACCTCCCGCTGTCCCAGTCCCGGGGACTGGCGAGCCGGTCCCGGGGACTGGCGTGCCGGCCCCGGGGACTGGCGGGCCGGTCCCGGGGACTGACGGGCCGGCTCCGGCTGCCCCCGACGCCCAACTCGAGCTCGATCCGGCCCCCGTCTCGGCCCCCTCGTGGGCACAGCCAATCCTGGCGTTCCTCCTACGCGGCGAGCTCCCCCCTGACGAAGAAAAGGCCCGGCAGATTCAGCGCCGCGCCCCAGCTTACAGCATCATCAACAGCGAGCTAGTCCATCGCAGCACCACCGGCGTGTTCCAACGCTGCGTCGAGCCGGAGAAGGGACTAGAAATCCTCCTCGATATCCTGGTGGCCAAGGCTTTCCGCCACGGTTTCTACTGGCCGACAGCCTTGGAAGAGGCCAAGCGACTGGTCGACAAGTGCGAGGGGTGTCAGCACTTCAGCACGCAGAGCCATCTGCCGGCCACAGCCCTCCAGACCATCCCACTTTCGTGGCCCTTTGCCGTCTGGGGGCTGGACATGGTAGGACCATTCAAGACCGCCTGAGGTGGCATGACGCATCTCCTGGTGGCTGTCGACAAGTTCACCAAGTGGATCGAAGCCAGACCCATCAAGAAACTGGACGGCCCCATAGCCGTCCGGTTCATCGAGGATGTCACGGTCCGCTACGGCGTTCCCCACAGCATCATCCCCGACAACAGCACGAACTTCGCCAAGGGCGCGATGGCGTGTTTCTGCTCTCAAGAGGGCATCCGGCTCGACCTCGCATCTGTGGCCCACCCGCAGTCAAATGGCCAGGCGGAGAGGGCCAACGGCCTGATCCTGGCCGGCCTCAAGCCTCGGCTTGTGGCACCCCTCGTGCGGTCAGCCGGCAGCTGGATCGATGAGCTGCCGGCTGTCCTCTGGAGCCTCAGCACCACACCCAACCAGTCAACCGGCTACACCCCTTTCTTTCTCATATACGGATCCGAGGCGATCATCCCCACGGACGTCGAGTTCGATTCTCCTCGGGTCACCTTGTATACGGAGAATGATGCAAAGGAAGCAAGAGAAGACGGCGTTGACCTACACGAAGAGGCACGCGAACTGGCCTTGAGCCGGACGGCCATCTACCAGCAGAAGCTCCGGCACTACCACAACAAGCGGATCCGGCCCCTCTCTTTCCGCGAAGGGGACCTGGTGCTCAGACGGATTCAGCGAACTGCCGGCCAGCACAAGCTGTCCTCCCCATGGGAGGGCCCATTCATCATCAGCAAGGGGTTGCACAACAACGCCTACTACCTAATAGATGCCCAGAAGTCGCAGAAGCGCAAGAGAGATGCCTCCGGCGAGGAAACAGAGCGCCCATGGAACGCAGCACTCCTCCGACCGTTCTACTGCTAAGAAAAAAACCCATGTATGTATGTATCTTCCCTTCCGTCGGGACTTAATGAATGCAATGGGGGCCCCAAGCCTGCACTTGGGGCACGCCCCTTTTCAATTCCTTCAAAGGCGTGTCATTTTTTTTAGGCAGGGCACCCGGGTCCGGCTCCCTGACCCGGAGGCTCGCCGGCTCTTCTCCAAAGCAGGCAAGTAACGTGGGTAGGCAACCCCTTCTTACCCTCCCCACCCAGCCACAGCCGGCCCCCGGCTGTCCGGCTGGCAGAACCAGGGGGTAGAACAAAGCCTTCCACGCGAAACACCACCCAAGGAGTAGCAGCCGGATAAGTCCAACCGGACCGTGTAACTTCTGGAAAACCGCCTCAGCCGGTTCGTCCTAACCCTAGCAGGACGACTCTAAGGCCCGCACGTTTTTCCCCAAGGACAATGCCCCGACCCTGTCCTAGACCGGCTCCCGGCTGGTTGACAGACGGGGCGGAAGCCGGAAGGAACCCGTGCGTGAGATACAAGTCAAAAGGTAAAAGGGCAGGGGAGGAGCCGGCACGCAAGCGCTTTAAAACTTCAAACAAATTCACAAGTTATAAACAAAAGGCCGCCGGCCAAGGGTTCATTACAATACACCCCCAGTGGGTGGAAATGCGTCTTCTCAAATATAAACGAGTTTTTTAGCAAGAGAAAAAGGAACGAAGCGCGCAGGACCGCTCAAACTGCCGGTGCGTCACCGGCCGGCTCAACAGTTCTCCCAGGGAAAGCCACAACCTTCGGGTCCGCCTCTGTGGTCTCCGTGGCCTCGGTGTTGCCGCCGGTGCTGGAATCGGTGCTCTCGTCGGCGACCTCGTCGTCCTCAGGGCCCTGAGGGATGCCAAAGGAGTCCTCGACAACCGGTGCGCCGTCTTCACCCAGCGCCGGCAGGAGCTCGTCCGGGTCGACGTACGAGGCCAGCTCGTTGGCCCGACGGACGAGGGCACCTTCGCGGGCGAGCCGCTCCGCCTCGGGGATCTCGCGCATCGTGGCCAGCCGGTCTAGGTTAACACCGGTATACCATGACGTGACGAACCGGAGGGCCATCTGCGCACCGGCTCGAGCCGCCGACTCCTTCCAGACGCCGAGCCGGGCCACCGCGTTCTCCAGCCACAACGCCACGCGGCCCTCCGTGGCTCCACGACCCGGCCAGAGGGCCGAAATCACCTCCTTGCCGGCCGTGAGGAGCCGGTCCATGCAGCGCCGGACATGGAGCAGCCGGTTCTCGATGGCCACCGCAAGGTCCGGCATGTCCCAGCTGGCGTGCTCCTCGATCTCCTGCCCGCGCCGCCGCAGGCACTCCCGGTGATCCGCCACGGCCTACTCAGCGCGGCGCTGGGTCTTCGGGAACCGGTCTGGAGAGAGAGGAGAATCAACGAATAAAACAAAAGCAGGTCGAAAGCGGTCGGCGAAGAAAAAAAAGATTCATACAAAGCTTACTCGGGAAAGCCTCGTCCATCTCGAGGGCGAACTGGAGGCCTGCGCTCTTCTCCCGCTCCAGCGCCTCCTCCGCCCGGGCAAGGGCGGCGTCGCACGTCTCGAGCTCCCCCTTGAGGCGGTCCACTTCACCTTGAAGGGCGGCGGCCCGCCGGGCGGCGTTGGCCGCCTGCTTGACGGCATCCTCGCAGGCCGCCACCTCCCGCCGCAGCTCTGCGGTCAGGCGCTCTCGCTCCGACGTGGCCGTCTGGAGCTCCTGCCCCAGCCAGCCTCGCGCCGACGTGGCCGTCTGGAGCTCCTGCCTCAGGCGGTCCCGCTCGGAGGCCAGCTCATCCCTTTTCTGCCGGATCGGGACCAGCTCCTCTACATAAAAAACCAAGCATAAGCCGCTCGAAAGCAGAAGACCCAGACCGGCTGCCGAGCAGCCGGCCCGACTCTCTGGGGCTACACCCAGTGGGTGCACTCACGCGCCCCCACTAGAATAGGCGTACCTTGCGCTCTCTTCAACTCCTCTTGGACCCGGTAGTAGCCAGCGTTGCCGCGGTTGTGGATGCGGACCGCCTCATTGAAAAGCGCTAGCCGCCTGGCGTTCTCAGCCTGCCCGCGCCACGAGACAGAAGTGAGACAAGCAAGAAAGGATTAGATCCGGCCCGGCTGCCATGCAGCCGCGTAGCCGGCCCGAATCTTGGGGGCTACACCCAGTGGGTGCGCTCGCGCGCCCCCACTGATAATTCAACACAGGACAGAAGAGTCTTAACTCCACCGCCGCCTCCACGCGCCGAAAGTTGCCCTCGGCAGCCTCCGCGAACCGGGCCAGCCCCTCACTGCAGCGCGCCATGATGTGGCCGAGCTCCCCAAGCACAACGGCCGGGGCGCCGGTTGGCGGGGCCGGAGCGGCCGTGACGAGGGCAGGCGCCTCCCAGTCCCGGATCACATCCAGCATGGTCCGCGTCGACCGGCCCGACCCGCTGCTCGACCCGGCGTCCACAACGACAGCAGCCGGTGGAGGGCTGGCGGTGACCACCAAGGCACGGGAGCCGGCCTCGGGCCCCTCCACGACCGGCACCACCGGCTCTGCCACCTGCCGGACCGGCTCGACTGCCGGCAGGACCGACTCGCTCGTCCCATCGGCGGGTGCCTCCGGCGCCGCCTCCCCCCGCTGGCTCGCTCCCTCGATGAGGTTCGGCTCGCTCCCCCGACGAGGGCCGGCTCGATGGCGGTAGGGGTCACCACCGCCTACCCCCGCTGCGCCGTTTCCGCTGCCGGCTCGGAGGTCGCTCCTGCCGGCCGGATCACCTCCGTCGCGGGTGGAGCCCCGGACTTCTCCGCGACCGGCTCTTGCGACTCGATCGACGAGGGCCTAGACCTCCGCGTCGACTCCGCAGCGGAGTTAGTTGCACGCTCCGAGTCGGCGGACCGTCTCCGCCTGCCACCGCTCGAGCCCCCGAGCGCGAGGGCGCGCCCTTCGCCCCTGCCTTCGCGGCCAGCACCTCCGCGAGCCGTCTCTTCTCTTCCCGCGCCGTGGCCGTGTGCTCCCGCGCCTGCAGGGTGGCGGCATCCGCCGGGCCGGCAGTCGACTCCGTATCATGGAGCTCGATGGTGTCGCTGAGGCAGACATAGAAACAGGGCCTCAGGCGCGCGCCGGCTCGAAAAACCAAGAAACCAGTAAAAGTCCAAAAAAATACTTACCCGGCGACAACGGGCAGGACCCGCTTGGCCCGGTCCGGCGGCTTCGCGACAGCCGATCGCGCCCTCTTGCGAACCGGCGGCTGTGTTGATGGCTGCCCCGCGGCCGGCCTCTTCTCCTGGCGGGGGGCGTCGGCCGACTGGCCACGAGCCGGCCGCTCCTCGCTCCGCCCGCGTGTCTCCTTCCGGGATGTGGGGGGAGGCGGGTCCAGGATCCGAACATCATCATCATCATCATCGTCGTCAGTCCAATCTTTGATGGAAGGGCCGGAGGGGAACTCACCAGCCGCTCGGGACCCGCCGGCTCCCGGGTCCCCCATCGCCCCTTCCACCTCAACCTCCCCCGAAGAATCAGCTCCCTCTATGACGCCGCCCCCCAGCTCGAAGTCCTCCGGGTCGGACTCGGCGCGCTCCGCCTGGAATACCTGGGGGTGCGGGCCGTCCGACGTGTTCTGTCGAACGGAGTGCTGCGATCAGCATGACGTGTGAGCGGGGAGGGGCCGGCTGAAGAATCAAAGGGGGGAGAGAATTACCGCGGCAGGGCGTACCAAGGGCGACGGGTCGTGCCGGCTGTACGGCAGCTTGCCGAACCTCCAAGTCCCCGGCGCCAGCTAGAAATTTGTGATGGCGTTCACCCGCTTCGCCACCTGGGACGGCGACTGGTCGAAGGTGGACAGCCGGCAGGGGTCCCGCCGGCCCGACATGTCGCAGATCCAGTGCGGCCTCTGCTGCAGAGGCAACACCCGGCGGTCGATGAAGGCGGCCACCAGATCGGCCGCGACCAGCCCCTCGCCGGCTTTCATTGTCTTGAGCCGGGCTAGCTCCACGGCGACGTCCGCGAACGGCTCGTCGCCCGTCCAGTTGATCCCGAAGGACGGGGTGTTCACAAAGGCCGGCAGCCGGATGTAGTCCCGCGCCGGGTCCACGTTCTTGACGTAGAAGAACGTCCGGTGCCACCCCTTGACGGATTCGATGAGTTTGATGCGGGGGAACAAGGGGCCCTGGACGCATATCACCGCGCCCCCGCAGGCGTACGGCTCGTCCTCGTTCCTCAGGTCCTTGAGGTAGAAGAGCTTCCTCCACAACTCCACAAAGGGGAGGAGGCCGAGGTCGCCCTCGTAGAGCGTCACGAAGCTCGAGAGCTGGAGGACGGAGTTGGGGGCGAGATGGTGCGGTTGATGGTCGAAAGTATCCATAAAGTAGCGGCAGAACTGGCTCACCGGTAGTCCGAAGCCGCGTGGGAAATGCCAGGCAAAAACCACGAACTCCCCCTCCTGGGGTTCGGGCGCCACCTCGACGCCCGGCGGACGGGCGGCGACGCGGTCCTCCGATGGCAGCATCCGGGCACGGCGAAGGCGCGCGATGTCCTCCTCAGTGATGATTGACCCATCCCAGCTACCGGAGGGTCTGTCAGCCATCTCCGCGGCGGCCGAGCGCGAGGAAGATGATGGCTGGCACTGCGACACGAAAAGAAATGACGAGCGGCGCGAGAGAAGGGAGACGAAAGGAGACGAAGGAGGACGAAGGGAGACGAAGGGGAGAGGGGCGCGTGAGCTGCCTCCGCCCCTCCCCCTCCCCTTATAGACGCGGAGCGGCGCCCGGCGGATGTGGGGATTAACTGCGCCCACTCCCCCGGGAAACCCGCGGAACGTGGCCATCGTGCGCCGCGGCCGCTGGGGTCCAAGCACAGAGGATCCCGGTCTGCGGCCCGAGGCCTACCCGGCTAGGCCCGCGGCCTATCGGACTAGGCCCGGGAAGGCGTCCCGTCGGGCCGCAGGCGCGAGACCCACGGCATCATCACGCCCCGCGTGGCGCACTGCCGTACGGCACGAGGCCCGAGGCGGCACGACAGGACCCGAGGCGTCGGAGGCGGCGGCCGACGCGGCCGCCCGGCCGGCCCCGCGCGACCGGCTGGCGCGGCCGGATGAAGCCGCTGGTTGCCCCTCGTCAGGCGGACGCGGGCCCCCGCCGACTTCGGGGACTACTGACGGGGTTATTACCCCTGGGTATGCCACGGGGAGGTAGTTCCGGCTCCTCTCCGAAGAAAAACTAAACGGCCGGCTGACGCACGATCGGCTGGTCTGTGGCCGGCTGCCTCCCTGGCTGGCTGGCCCGTTGCCGGCTGGTCCGCGACCGGCAGTGAGGAGCCGGCTGCCCCCCTAACCGGCTGGCCCACGGTCGGCCGGACGGGAGCCGGCCATCTGGCCCCCGGCCCGGCGCGCCCGGCCGCTATGCGACTAGCTCGCTCGCTGACCTCCGGGCGGGCAGGTACCCGTCCCGTCCTACTACGGCCGGGTACGCTGACGAGACGCGACGCCAACGACGGACTCCGATGTAGCTACAGCGGACACTGACGCACGGACGCGGATGGCTACAGTTTTGCAGACCGTACCACTGACCGAGGGCTAATTGGGACCCGGCGATGCCATAGTACCTCTGCGCCGCCGTCCACTCCGTTACCTGCCCCGGCGTGGCTACAGCGTTGCCGGCCGTACCGCTGACTTCGGCCGACCGGCACAAGACGACGCCAGGCAGGGCGGCCCGTGTCGCGGTAGGTGAGCGCGAACCAATAGTAGAACCGGCTGGCGGGCCCCAACTGGCGATGGGACCGCGCAGCCGGCGGGCCCTACGAGCGACAAGGCGACCCAGGCGGCGGGCCCCATGGCCGGCTGGAGAGGCTGCCAGCCGGGTCCCCACTTGTAATATCTTAAGAACACTGTACGCCAGGGGGTTGGCCTACAAAACCCACCGAGGCCCCCATGCATCGGGCAGGAAACACACACACGGAGGCATTCGCACCTCTCTCACACCCACGCATAGCCAGTGAAGAGGAGCCGGCCGCTCCTTCTTCCACCCCTAGACGAACAGCTCGAGGAGCACCATTGTAACATCTCACCCCATCCAACTAGACCGGCAGGACTAGGGGTATTACCTCCCACGGAGGGCCCTGAACCTGGGTACGTCGTGTGTCCATCCCCGCTCGTGCCTAATCCTGCTCCCGGAGCCCGTCGGCGTTCTCCGGCCCCAACCACTCTCGATAAGCCACCCCATGGCATCTGTCGTGAGAAACCGACGACAAACCTGATGCAGTGCATGTCCGTGTCTGACACGAACCCTCCAGTTCAAGGACACCTAGTACCACCTCAATTTTATGATCCCACTACCAGACGTACTTGACGTGCAAAGGTGCAACATCCCGAATGGCAATATACTTGATATTAATGAGGGATCTTTCTACCATTATAACATGCATAGAAACAAGAAGCAATATCCATCACATATAAACATAAATATGACAAATAGTATGGCTCCTTCATGGGCGTCCTTCCATGGCTGGCTCCAACTCCGATGACCAAGGTGGAACTGCATCTTGTTTGTCACACCGGGACGCCAAAAGCTCGACCTTGACCTCTGTCCTCCAACTACTACAACTAGTAATGAATTTACATTGAATCACAAGTCGACGCGCAGGTCGTTATACAATATAATGATAGCACTTTGGCTCTTGCCGGCTGACAATCATGACATGCAGGTCATGTTAACTTACACACATGCATCACATACACATGAGCCATACTATTCACATCAAACCTGCAAAACAAAGTTGTGCATAGAATCGCATTCTATCGGTTTGTGTGATCGTGTACGAAATACAAGGCGCTACGCATACGACGGTCCCAGACCGAATCTATATTCCGATCATGCCGAATTTTCTGATCTGACCGATCTCATCGATCATCGCGAACCCGATTCAGATTTACATTTCACAGTTAACCCCGATGGCAGAAACCGACCGGTAGGGTTAGGTTGTGTCATGACCTCTTCGATTCCGATTGACAGAAAACATAGCCTCAACGATCCCGCTATGCAGTTGATCTCATCAACTGTGCACATGGCCAATCTCATGAACGACGACGGATCTCATCCGCCGCCTCCACATATCTAATATGCATCTGATCTGAATCCAAATCCTATAACAGAGGCTCTGATACAACTGTTGGGTTCTACTGTAGGTGCATCTCATGCAAATTAAAATTTTCCTACGCGCAGAACATCCAACCAACACTTCGGATTATCTCATAATCCTCATCGCATGGCCATGCTTATCCAGGTCGGATCACCCGAGGGGCCCAGAGTATATCTCTCCTGATCGGAGGGGCAAATCCCATCTTGCTTGATCATGTCTCGCAGCATGGGTCTGGACAAGTCCGAAACCTACCTTTGTAACTACCCAGTCACGGAGTAGCGTTTGGTCGGCCCAAAGCTAGTCTGTCACCATCCCGAGTACATGCGTCAGCTCAGGTCTTAGGACATAGAACGTATGTTGTACTAGAGACTCCCAGATGACCTATCGTTGTGTCTCATAGTTGGGTCTGTCCAACTCAGACCTTATCTCGACTCGGATCCGACTATGTTGAATTCGACCAGACCTTTCTGAGTCCATATTATCCGGCTAGCATCCAATGCTACATGGTCAGTGAGACCGAACCATCCATCGTGTCATATGCTAGTCTAACTGGCTGCGCGTCCACACATCCCTTTCGACTAGGGACCATTTAGGAAAGTTATCATACAATGCATAGTCTCACAAACAAGTCACGTACTTGTTAATACACATCATTTGTTATGTCCAAGGACTATCTTTATTCATAAACACATAGGAAATATCATTATACATGATTGCCTCTAGGGCATATCTCCAACATGGTGTACTTGTCCTTCTTCTCCTAGTCCTTGCTTCTCCGGAAGGGCCTTCGTTCATAGCGATCTTATCTAGTCCTTCTCTCTCAAGGAGGTGACTAATCTCTTGAGCTTCTTCTTCTAGTTGACTCTTCTCTTCTCTTGTGGGGGACCTTGCACTCATTGGAGTAGTGTCCAAGCCTTCCACAATTGTAAAAATTCCGGTCACAACTAGATGAACGCTTCTCTTCATATCTTGAGTTGGGACTTCTCTCTTTGCCTCTATTCTTGTAGAACTTGTTGAATTTCTGGACCATGAGGCTTATTTCTTCATTGGTAACAAGGTTATCACTTGAGGTAGCGGGAGTGTCACTTGAAGCTTTGTATGCACTGCTTGACTTGTTATGGAGCTCTTCTTTATCTTTGAGTGCCATCTCATGAGCAACAATCCTTCCAATGACTTCTGTTGGCTTGAGATCTTTGTAGTTTGGCATCATTTGGATCAATGTGCACACAATGTTGTACTTTCTATCCAAGGCTCTAAGGATCTTTTTGATGATGAATTTGTCGGTCATCTCTTCACTTCCTAAGCCGGCAATCTCATTTGTGATGAGAGCAAGCCTAGAGTACATTTCCGCGACTCCTTCACCATCCTTCATCTTGAACTTGTCAAGTTGACTTTGTAGCACATCCAACTTAGATTCCCTGACGGATTCGGAACCTTCGTGCATATCAACCAAAGTATCCCAAATTTCCTTTGCATTCTCAAGACGTCTAATCTTGTTGAACTCTTCGGGGCATAGGTAGTTGAATAGAATGTCACATGCTTGAGCGTTGTATTGCAACATCTTCAATTCTTCCGCGGTGGCTTCACGATCCGGTTCGTTTCCATCACCAAATAATTCACCTTGCAATCCAACACGAATAACAGCCCAAACGGCAGGGTTATGACCAAGAATATGCATTTTCATTTTATGGCTCCAACTACTAAAGTTTGTACCGTAAAAATATGGACCTCTATGGTGATAATTTCCCTCACTAGACGCCATACTCTCCTAGGTTGTGAAACCAATGCAGTGGAGACCAAAGCTCTGATACCACTTTTAGGATCCAAAGTATGTCTAGAGGGGGGTGAATAGACTACTTGACCAAATAAAAACTTAGCATTTTCCCAATTTTAATAGTTGGCAAGTTTTAGTGATTATAGCAAGTCAAGCACACCCTACACATCCAAGTCTAAGAGTATAGCAGCGGAAGGTAAAGACATGCACATGTAAGTAGAGGGTAGGAACAGGAAGATCAAACACAAAGATGGCACGGAGATTTTTGGCATGGTTCCGATAGGTGCTGCTATCGTACGTCCATGTTGATGGAGACTTCAACCCACGGAGGGTAACGACCGCGAGAGTCCACGGAGGGCTTCACCCACTAAGGGTCCACGGAGAAGCAACCTCGTCTATTCCATCATGGCTTACATTCCACGAAGGACTAGCCTCACTCGGGGTAGATCTTCATGAAGTAGGCGATCTCCTTGCCCTTACAAACTTCTTGGTTCAACTCCACACGAAGTCGGAGGATCATAAGCGTCACCTAACCAATCTAGGAGACACCACTGTCCAAAAGGTAATAGATGTGGTATGATGATGAACTCCTTGCTCTTGTGCTTCAAAAGATAGTCTCCTCAACACTCAATCACTCTATCATAGATTTGGCTTGGTAGAAGAGATTGATTGGATGAAAGAAACTTGGGGAGGCTAGAAATCAAGATTCATATTGTAGGAATGGAATATCTTGATCTCAACACATGAGTAGGTGGTTCTCTCTAAGAAAATGGATGGGGCAAGTGTTGGTTCGTTCTAAGTGCTTCCTCTATGAATGAGAGGTGGGTGGAGGGGTATATATAGGCATCTCCAAAAATCCAACCATTACAAAATTATGTCCCAACTCGGTGGCACCGAAGCAAAAACTCGGTTGCACCGACTAGTGCAAAATGTGGCAAGTTTTGTCGTTTCGGTGAGACCGATATGTAAATGTCGCTGGGTCTGATTTTGGCTGGCCTAGGCAGTTACGCAAACTCGGTGGCATCGATTTGAAAAACTCGGAAATTCCGATTTTTGACAAATGGACATCAGTGAGTTTGCCACTATTTTCGGTTGCACCGAAAATAGATTTGGAAGTACCGAGATGGTTGGGTTGGCTTTGGATTCTGTCTATGGTAAAACTCGGTAGGGACGAATGGAAAGTATTGGTGGCACCGACTTGGACAATTGGGGTTTGGATAGAATATTTTGTGGGAGAATTTATGAGTATTTTTGGTGGCTAACTCTAAGCACTTGAGCAACCAGATCATCATGAATACCTCATCCCCTTTTAATAGTATTGGCTTTCCTATGGACTCAATTGTGATTTCTCACATAAAACAAAATGTAGAGTCTTCAAGCTTGTTGCCAATGGGTGTTCCTTGCATCTATGGAATCTCCTCACAATCCTTTGCCAAACCATCATTGAACACTTTGTCGGAGTTTTGGGACTGGGGGTACCCAGACTTGCCTGCCTGCGCGCCAGCGCGTGGCTCACCACCATGGCCCGGTACGGCCCAGCGATAAGTTCCTCGAGACAAGACCCTCGCGAAGGCCCCCCGCCTCACGAGGAGGACGACGTCAAGACCTCCGGAGAGTAGCATCCCCCCAGGCTGCCACCCGAGGAGCGGAGATTCATATGCAAGTGCCCAACCTCCAGAGGACGGGATGACATGGGTTCTGACGATGGAGCTAGGCGGGCGACAGCAGGCGCATAGGGAGGACAGTTTCCTCTTTGATGTTAACGAGACAAGGACATCCGCGGGTTCTCAATGAATCCCTAAAAGGTTTCCTTCCTGGTGCAACGAGACCGAGACCATGAGCTCGGCAGGACGGATGTCACCGCCGAGCCACCACCGCGTCACCCCCGAAGCTTTGTAGGCCAAGACCACCTTTAGTCAGGATAAGATGTACCTCATGTCCCCTTTCAAATTTGGCCATTGTGGATCCCTTCCCGCCTGTTCCATGAGGGAAGAGGACCGTGGCCCCTATAAATAGCCACCCACACCCATCGAAGAAAGGAGGTCGAGAAGAGCTAGTTCATCACCACCAAAGGCCCTCGTGAGGCCACCCCACCACTGTACTAGTTCATCCTTAGCCTCCTCGTGAGGACAATCCACCACAAAGGAGGAGTAGGGTTTTACACCGCGAGGTGGCCTGAACCTGGGTAAATCTCCGAGTCCATTTTCTCCCTCGCTCGCATTCGCTCGTCGTAGCTAGGCCATAGGGTGACAAGCTTGAGACTTTGAGCCGGTTTAGATCCTCGCACACGGCCCAGTGTTCGAATCTTAAGGGTTTTGCGGAGCCCTGAATCCCACATTTGGCGCGCCAGGTAGTGGCGTCTCAAAATCTTCTCCGGTTCAACCCTGTCTCCGCTTCGTCGCTCCCATGGCCGACGCCCGCCGAGTTCGTGCAGAGCGCAGGGCAACTCGCGTCGCCCAGACGACGCCTGTGGGCTGCAGCGCCCCATGTTGTTCCATCTCCCCGGCAGCCAACGCTGCTATCGGGCCGGTTGCACAAGAGCAATAGGACTCGTCGCTGCCTCCTTGATGGGGGGATAACCCCGGGGTAGCCTCAGCTCGGTCCTTACTCCAGCTTTTGGAAAAACGACTACAGGACGAGCCGCCTCCACCTGTAGTCCGGCTCTGCATAGCCGGCTGCGACCAGCCGGCCTGCTAGAGGCAGAGACGCCTGGCCTTCTAGCCGGCAGTGCCACAGGTACCGCGGTCAGGACACGCGTGGCTACAGTGGCCCCCGTCGCGTCGGAGGTCAGCGCCCGCATGGCCACCGTGGAGGCAACAGTGCCTCTGACCCCGGCCGACTGCGACCGGGCGAACGGCACAGTGCCGGCACGCCCTCAACCACTCCATTACCTGCCCCGGCATGGCTACAGCGTGGCCGGCCGTACCACTGACTGCGGCCGGCTACCACAAGACGACGCCCCGAAGGACGGCCCGTGCCGCGACGTGACGGGCACGGGGACCCGCCAGGCGGGCCCCCTCCGGCTCCTGACGGGACCTTGGAGTTGGCGGGCCCTACCAGCGACAAGACTCCTTAGCCGGGGGCCCCATGGCCGGCTAGAGAGACCGCCAGCTGGGGCCCTCCGGCGCCTTCTACACATATTGTAATCCAGGGGGGTTGGCCTATAAAAACCCCCGGAGCTCCCCCATGCACGGGGGCGATCGATTCACTCACACTCACACACACCTTCACGTAGTGAGGCAACGAAAACGAGCTAGCTCCTTCTTCCTCCTCTGCCCACACAGCTCAAGGAGCACCATTGTAGCCCCTCTTGGTTCATCAACCAGACTAGCAGGACTAGAGGTGTTACCTCCCACGGAGGACCCCGAACCTGGGTACATCGTGTGTCTCGCACCGCTTGTTCGGCCCCAACCACTCTCGATAAGCCACCCCATGGCATCTGTGGTGAGAAAACGACAACAGTTGGTGTCCACCGGGGGGCCGAACATGGCGCCGGCCGGAGTCATACTCCGGGCGGGACCCCTCGCCAACTCCGCCGGGCGTCTCAAGTTCAGGCTGATCAGCATGCCCATGGGGTCCGGCCTCGCGGAAGCTCCCGCGGCTCCTGGCCGCGGTTCCACCCGCCTCGTGGGCGGAACCATCGTCTCCTCCCCCGAGCCGAGCCGCGCCGACGCTTCGCTCGACATCAGCGGCCTCTGCACGCTTTCCGCCGAGCTGCATCTCGACAACGCACCGGCGCTAGATGAGTACCCCAGCATGGTGCTCGACTGCTGCGACCCGCCCTCGTGCATCAGCGGAACCACCACGGGCGGCGCGGGTGACGTTCGCGTCATCGCGGAGGTACTGACCATCGGCTCCTCCACATCCTCCGGTCGCGCCAGGGAGGATGCACTGGCGTCCGTCGCTGCCGCTGGTGCTGGTGTCTCCGACCCCATCGGCTCCACCCTTCGGGGCCTGAGCACCCCCATCACGCCGACAACCAACCCAGCTACGGCTACGAACAAGCTGGAAGCGGCGCGCCAATTGCTGTTCGCGGAGGCTACATCTCTCGCTACCGCCAAGTGCCGGATGGAATCCGTGCAGCGTGAGTATAACTCCGCCTACGGCCTCACCCCGGCTGGCAACGAGCCCAGTCGGTGGAACGACGTCCGCGGCCGTGGTCGCGTGGTCGCGGAAATCCTTGATGGATGGCTGCCCACCTACGATACGCCGGCGGCCAACATGAGGGCCGCCCAGGTGGCTTACGCCGACCTGGCCGGCTTGGAGGGCGAGGAGCGTGCCCAGCAGGACAGGCACATCCAGTACCTCATCAACACCGCCAACGCGCAGCAGGACCGGCTCGACCACATCAACCTCTGCTCCGAGGTCCCGTCTCCCGAAGGAGACGGCGCGCCGGCTGTCGGGCAGCGTTGGCCGGTCCAACATTCCTCTTCCCCCCGCGGCACCGCCCGGCGCGGTGGAGGTTCTCGCGACGCTCGTTCTTAGCACGCGAACGAGCCGCCGGCTATCACCAACCGGCACACCAACGGGCCGGAGGAGGACGGACGGCGCCCGCGCGCCCACACCCTGCCTCCGCAGCGGGAGCGCGTGCACTCGCCCGCCCCGTCGGTTCGCCCCGAGCTCACGGCTCGCCTTGGCCCGCGCGTCCCCCGGAGCGAGAACGATGCCCGGACCCGCATCGACCGGCTAGCGCAGTCGGCCCTCGTTGAAGAGGAGGGCTCGATCGGCCTGGCATGTTTCGGCCCCGGATCCGCAATGAGCCGTTCCCAACCGGCTTCACTCTCCCTCGCGACAACCCGTAGTACAACGGCACCGCCAAGCCGGAGGACTGGCTGATCGACTACACCACCGCAGTCGGCATCGCCAGGGGAAACAAGCGTGTAGCCGTGCGCTACAGCCCCCTCATGTTGATCGGCTCGGCCCGGACTTGGCTTAATAGCCTGTCGGCCGGCAGCATCAACACCTGGACAGACTTCGAAGAGGCGTTCGTCCGCAACCTCACCGGCACCTACAAGCGGCCCGGCCGCCCCTGAGAGCTAGCCATGTGCGTTCAGGGCCCGAATGAGGCCCTCCGCGACTACCTCACCCGATGGACCGAGCTCTGCAACTCCTGCGAGGGGGTGCACGAGGTGCAGGCCATCCAATATTTCATCGAGGGCTGCCGCGACGGCACCCACCTCAACCACAAGCTCCTGTGCTCCGAGCCGGTGACCCTGGCGGACCTCATGGCCAAAGCGGACAAGTACGCCATGGCCGACTTCGCGATGCGGGTCAAGGTCAGCACATCCGGCAAGGCAATCCCACCGTCGGCCGCGCCACGGCCGTCTGCCGATAGCCGGCAGCAGTAGAACAACAAGCGCAAAACCGACCAGCCGGATCACCGCTATGGGAGCCGGCAGGTCGCCACCGTCGAAGAGGAGCAACCGGCTGCCCAGGCTCCCAGCCAGCGTCAGCGCACCAGCAAGGCCGCCTGGCAGCCCAAGCTTACCTTCGAGCAGATGCTCGATGCGCCCTGCAAAATGCACTCCGGGGCCAAGCCGGCCATGCACACGCTCCGGCAGTGCAGCTTCTCACAGCGGTTGGCCCGGGGCGAGGGCCTTCCGGACCCTCCACCGCCGCCGCCCCGAGCGCCGGCTCTGGCTCCGGCCCCGCGCGACAGCCGCCTTCACGACCAGTTCCCCGACCAGGACGGGACCTACGTCGTCTTCACCAGTGAGTAGACGGACAAGCACGCCCAGCGCCGGCTCCGGCGCGAGGTGAACGCCACCTTGCCCTCGACCCCCCAGTTCATGCACTGGTCGAAGAAGACTGTCACCTGGAACCGGGCGGACCACCCGACAGTGATGCCCAACCCGGGCAGCTATGCCCTCGTCCTCGATCCCACCATCGCCTCCGAGTGGCTCACCTGCCGATTCTCGTGGGTGTTGGTTGATGGAGGTAGCAGCATCAACATCCTCTATCGCGACACCCTACTCAAGCTGGGGCTGAAGGAGAAGGACCTGCAGACGAGCCGGACGGTCTTCCACGGCATGGTGCCCGGGCAGTCCTGCTCCCCCATTGGCAAAATCCAGCTTGACGTCCTCTTCGGCGACAAGCTCCACTTCCGCCGCGAGTCGATCTGGTTCGAGGTGGTGGACCTCGACAGCCCCTACCACGCGCTGTTGGGCCGTCCGGCCCTTGTCAAGTTTATGGCAGTACCCCACTACGCCTACCTCAAGATCAAGATGCCGGGCCCGAAGGGCATCATCACCATCGACGGCAACTACAATATATCAATAGCATGCGCACGCGATGGCAGCCGGCTGCCCGAGGCACTGGTGATCATGGAGGAGAGGCGGCAGCTCGACCGGCTCGTGGCTCATGCCGCCGAGCAGCCGGCAGTGCCGGCTCCCCCGTCCCGAACGGCTGGCGATGCATCTTTCCAGCCGTCCAAGGACACCAAGCAAGTGCCGCTTGACCAGGCTAACCCCAAGCAGTGCGTCACCATCGGCGCCAACCTCAGCAGCAAATAGGAAGGCGAGCTCATCGACTTCCTCCGTGAGAATCGGGACATCTTTGCATGGTGTCCCAAAGACATGTTGGGTGTTCCTAGGAAGTACGCCGAGCACAAACTTCATCTGCGGCCGGATGCGAAGACGGTCAAGCAACCCCTACGCCGTTTCTCCGAGGAGAAGCGGCGCACTATAGGAGAAGAGATAGCCCGGCTGGCTTCATCATGGAAGTGTTGCCCCCGGACTTGCTGGCCAACCCAGTCCTGGTGCTGAAGAAAAACAAGACTTGGCGCATGTGTATCGACTACACAAGCCTGAACAAGGCATGTCCCAAGAACCCGTTTGCCCTGCCTCGGATCGATCAAGTAATCGACTCCACGGCCGGCTGCGATCTGCTATCCTTTCTGGACGCCTACTCAGGCTACCACCAGATCAAGCTGGACCCAGCCGATCGGCTGAAGACCTCCTTCATCACCCCCTTTGGGGCCTACTGCTACATCACCATGTCCTTCGGCTTGAAGAATGCAGGCCCGACCTTCCAGCGCTGCATGCAGAAGTGCCTCCTGCTGTAGATCGGCAGGAATGTGCACGTCTACGTGGACGACATCGTCGTCAAAACCAAGAAGCATTTCAGCCTCCTCGACGACCTCCGGGGGACCTTCGCCAACCTGCGCGAGTACAAGGTCAGGCTCAACCCGAAGAAGTGCATTTTTGGCGTTCCAGCCGGCCAACTCCTGGGCTTCTTTGTGTCTGCTCACAGCATCGAAGCCAACCTAGAGAAGATCAGGGCGATCGAGCATATGCCCAAGCCGACCCGGCTCCGCGACGTTCAGAAGTTCACCGGCTGCCTCGCCTCGCTCAGCCGGTTCGTCAGCCGGCTGGGAGAGAAGGCCCTGCCCCTCTACCAGCTCATGCGGAAGACGACCCTAATCGAGCCAGGCCACGACTCCATGAGGAAGCTGGCCAAGTTCGAGTGGACCGACCAGGCAGACCAAGCATTCCATGACCTCAAACGGGTCCTCACCAGTGCGCCCATCCTAGCCGCGCCGGCTGAGAAGGAGCCCCTGCTCGCATACATCACGGTGACCACGCGCGTCATCAGCATCGTCCTGGTAGTGGAGCGGTCGGAGGAGGGCAAGGCGCTGCCAGTCCAGCATCCCGTCTACTACCTCAGCGAGGTCCTCTCCGCCTCCAAGCAAAACTACCCCCACTACCAGAAGATGTGCTACGGCATATACTTTGCCACCCAGAAGATCAAGCAGTATTTCCAAGAGCATAACATCACCGTGGTGAGCAAGGCGCCGCTGGGCGAGATCATGAGCGGCTGGGACGCCACCGGCCGGATCGCCAAATGGGAAATCGCCCTCGCCGACTACGAGATCCGGTACGAGCCGCGCACCGCCATCAAGTCACAGGCGATGGCCGACTTCCTCATCGACTGGGCCGAGACCCAGTTCGTGCCGCCTCCTCCGGACTCTATGCATTGGCGCATGCACTTCGACGGCTCGAAGATGCAAACCGTCCTGGGAGCCGGCATCGTCTTGTCGTCTCCAAAGGGAGACCAGCTCAAGTACGCGCTCCAAATCCACTTCGCCGCCTCCAACAACGTGGCCGATTACGAGGCACTCGTCCATGGCCTCCGGCTCGCCAAGGATATTGGCATCCGGCGCATCTTGTGCTTCGGCGACTCCGACCTCGTGGTGCAGCAGGTCTTCGGCGAATGGGATGCCAGATACCCATCGTGGGGGTCACGTCTAGTCACCGTACGCGGGTACGGTGGGAGGGGACGGGAGCTTGCCCGCCCGTGGGTCAGCGGGGAAGCCGGCCGTCGTTGCGCCCGCCGGCTGCCCGCCAGGTATCTAGGTGCCAACCAGCCATGAGCCAGCCGGCCGAGGGCCAGCCAGCCTCATGCCAGCCGGCCGGGTCCTAGCCGGTCGTGGGCCAGCTGGCCGCATGCTAACCGGCCGGACGCCGGCTAGGAGCATTGTTTTTCGAAAGGAGGTCGAACCTCCCTGTTTTGGCATACCCGGGGGTTATACCCTCGTCAGTAGTCCCCGAAGCAGGCGGGGCCGCACATTTTTTCCTTTCAAATGAGAGGGGGCCGGCGGCTTCACGTTCTTCCGAGTCAGGCGGCGTGGGCCCTGGGACGATGGCCCGGCTGGCCGAGTGCGCCGGTAGCCATGCCCGACGCCTCGGGTCTCGTGGCGACGCTTCGCCGCGCGCGCCGGGTTGCGGCTTGCCATGTGTGACGTTGTGAGCGCCATGGGCCCCACCCCTGGGAACGTGATGGGACATTGCTACGGGCCTAGCCAAGTAGGCCTCGGGCCGTGGACGGGGATCTTTTGCGGCTGGACCCTGGCGGTTGCGGCCCGAGGCGCCCACGTCCGGCGGATTTCTCAGGGGCATGGGCGCAGTTAATCCCCACGTCCCCCGGGCTTTGCCCCCTTATTTATAAGGGGAGGGGGAGGGGCGGAGGCAGTTTCCACTCCCCCCTCCCCATCGTCTTCTTGCTCTCGCCGCTCCCTGCATCGAGCCTGCGCTGCTCTGCCGCTGCTCGCCCCTTCGCGCCAATCGCAGTCGCCGGCGGGGGATCGCCGGGAACCGCTGTGCTTGGGGTCTCCGCCGTCCTCGTCCCGACGTGCACATCCATCTCGGAGATGGCCGACGGACCATCCGGCAGCTGGGGCGGCTCCACCGTGACAGCGGAGGATATCGAGTACCTCCGTCGCACCCGCATGCTACCATCGGAGGACCGCGTCGCCGCCCGCTCTCCGGGCGACGAGGTGGTGCCGGTGCCCGAGGAGGGGGAGTTCGTGGTTTTTGCCTCGCACTTCTCGCGCGGATTCGGCCTCCCAGTGAGCGGGTTCGTCAGGCTCTTCTTCGACACCCTTGACCTCCAGCCGCACCACCTGGGGCCGAACTCCATTCTGCAGCTTTCCAGTTTCGTGACCCTTTACGAGGGTTACCTCGGCCTCCTCCCCTTTTTGGAGCTATGGAGGAAGCTCTTCTACCTCAAAGCCCTGAAAAATGACGATGAGCCATACGCCTGCGGGGGAGCGGTGGTGTGTGTCCGTGGGACGCTTTTCCCCCGCATCACCCTCATTGAGTCTGTCAAAAAGTGGAACAGGTCCTTCTTCTACATGAAGAACATCGACCCGGTGTGGGACTATATCCGGCTGCCGCCCTTCGTCAATGCCCCGTCCTCGGGGAAGAACTGGACAGGAGACGTGGCGGTTGGAGAGGTCACCAGCATCTTGGGACGGCTCCACTCCATGAGCAGTGGAGAAGGGCTGGTCGCGGCCGACCTGGTGGCCGACTTCATCGACCGCCGGGTGCTGCCCCTGCAACGGAGGCCACACCGGATCTGCGATATGGGGGGCGGATCGTGCCGACTGCCCACCTTCGAGCTGACGCCGGCTCAAGTGGCGAAGCGGGTGAACTCCGTCACCAACTTCAAACTGGAGACGCGGTCATGGCGCTTCGGCAAGATACCATACAGCCGGCTCGACCCGGCGCCCCTGGTACGTTCGGCTACCCTCGTTCCCTGCTCTTCTCATTTTTCTCCTCTCGGCCTCCGTGCTCACGTACCGTGCTGACCGCAGCGTTTTGTGCGACAGAACACGCCGGACGGCCTACACCCCCAGGTGTTCGAGGCGGGGGAGCCGTTGAAGAGGAGGTCGAGTCCTCCGGAGAGGTCGAGGAGGACGAGATGATTGGAGACCCGGGAGCCGGTGGGTCCCGGGCGGCTGGTGAGTTTGATCTTGCACCTATGATCAGAGATTGGACCGATGATGATGATGACGTTCGGATCTTGGATGCGCCTCCCCCACAGCTCGACGGGAGCCACGGGGAAGGAGCGAGGTGTTGGAAATATGCCCTAGAGGAAATAATAAAATGGTTATTATTATATTTCCTTGTTCATGATAATCGTTTATTATCCATGCTATAATTGTATTGACTGGAAACTCAAATACATGTGTGGGTACATAGACGATTTCCACGACCACGCGGCCGCGGTCGAGTACAACCCCACGCCGGCTGGGCTCGGGGCCAGCCGGGGTGAGACCGTACGCGGAGATGTACTCCCGTTGCGCGGCTTCCTACCGGCGCCGCTCGGACGCGAGGGCGCTGGCGTCTTCGAACAGCAGGCGGCGGGCCACCTCCAGCTCAGCTGTGGCGGTGGCCGGGTTCGCCGTCGTAGCGATGGGGGTGCCCAGACCCCGGAGGGTAGCGGCAAGCGGGTCGAAGGGACCGGCGCGGGCGGCGGCAGCGGCGGCCTCAGGCCGCACGCGGCCCGACGTGGTGGAGGAAACGGTGACCATCACTCCTACGTAGGCGCGGGAGCCATCGGCCCCGCCCGTGGTGAGTGCGCCCACGGACGAGGGTGGATCGGTGCAGTCGAGCACCCGGCTAGGTTACTCGTGGGCCACCGGCTCGCCGGCGAGGCTCAGCTCGGTGGGCGCGGCAACGTCGAGCGCGAGGTCGCGGCCGAGGCATTCGTCGGAGAAGCTGGCCATGTCGCCCGCTGGGCCTGCCGGAGCAAGCCCCACGAGCATGCAGTTCCGCCCGGACGTGGGGCGGTCGAGGGAGGTGGTGAAGGGTCCCGCCCGGAGCGTGACTCCGGCTGGCGCCGCGTTCGGCCCCATGGAGGGCACCAACTGTCGTCGTTTTGTCACGACAGATGCCATGGGGTGTCTTATCCAGACTGGTTGGGGCCGGAGGACGCCGACGGGCTCCGGGAGCGGGATTAGGCACGAGCGGTGATGGACACATGACGTACCCAGGTTCAGGGCCCTCCGTGGGAGGTAATACCCCTAGTCCTGTCGGTCTAGTTGGATGGGGTGAGATGTTACAATGGTGCTCCTCGAGCTGTTCGTCTAGGGGTGGAAGAAGGAGCGGCCGGCTCCTCTTCCCTGGCTATGCGTGGGTGTGAGAGAGGAGCGGTCGTCTTGTGCCAGCCGGCCGAAGCCAGCGGTACGGCCGGCAATGCTGTAGCCACGCCGGGGCAGGTAACGGAGCGGACGGCGGCGCAGAGGTACTGTGGCTTCGCCGGGTCCCAATCAGCCCTCAGTCAGCGGTACGGTCTGCCGGACTGTAGCCATGCGCGTCCGTGCGTCAGCGTCCGCTGTAGCTACATCGGAGTCCGTCGTGGGGGTCGCGTCTCGTCAGCGTACACGGCCGCAGTAGGACGGGACGGGTACCTGCCCGCCCGGAGGTCAGCGGGCGAGCTAGTCGCGTAGCGGCCGGGCGCGCCGGGCCGGGGGCCAGATGGCCGGCTCCCGTCCGGCCGGCCGTGGGCCAGCCGGTCAGGGGGGCAGCTGGCTCCTCACTGCCGGTCGCGGACCAGCCGGCAGCGGGCCAGCCGGCCAGGGAGGCAGCCGGCCATAGACCAGCCGGTCGTGGGTCAGCTGGCCGTTTAGTTTTTCTTCCAAGAGGAGCCGGAACTACCTCCCCTTGGCATACCCAGGGGTAATAACCCCGTCAGTACCGCACCTGGTGTGTGCCTTGCCATGAGTCTGTCAAAGGGTACAAGAGTGGTCCAGGAGTGGATCACTGGTCAAAGGTCAAAATTATCCTTAGTAACTAGCGGAAATGTTTCTCGATTATGGATGTGATAAAGAGTTCGTTGTAAAGGGTTACGTCGATGCAAGCTTTGACACCAATCCGGATGACTATGAGTAGCAATCCGGATACGTATATTGGGGCAGCCATTTGGAATAGCTCCAAGTGGAGCGTGGTAGCATCTGCAGTATGAAATATAGATATGCAAAGAACACACGGATCCGAATGTTGCAGACCGTTAAATAAAACCTATCTCACATGCAAAACATGATCGAACCCCAGAACTCATTGGGTGTTAGATTCATTACAATGTTAATCACATGGTGATGTGAGCTAGATTATTGACTCTAGTGCAAGTGGGAGACTGTTGGAAATATGCCCTAGAGGCAATAATAAAATGGTTACTATTATATTTCCTTGTTCAAGAAAATCGTTTATTATCCATGCTATAATTGTATTGATTGGAAACTCAAATACATGTGTTGGTACATAGACAACAATGTGTCCCTAGTAAGCCTCTGTTGGACTAGCTCGTTCATCAAAGATGGCTATGGTTTCCTAGTCATAGACATGAGTTATCATTTGATAACGGGATCACATCATTAGGAGAATGATGTGATGGACAAGACCCAAACTATGAACATATCATATGATCGTGTCAGTTTATTGCTATTGTTTTCTGCATGTCAAGTATGTGTTCCTATGACCATGAGATCATGTAACTCACTAACATCGGAGGAGTACCTTGTGTGTATCAAACGTCAGAACAAAACTGGGTGACTATAAAGATGCTCTACAGGTATCTCTGAGGGTGTCTGTTGAGTTGGCATGGATCAAGACTGGGATTTGTTACTCCGTGTGACGGAGAGGTATCTTAGGGCCCACTCGGTAATACAACATCACATTGAGCCTTGCAAGCAAAGTGACTAAGGTGTTAGCCACAGTATCTTGTACTACGGAATGAGTAAAGAGACTTGCCGGTAACGAGATTGAACTAGGTATGGGAATACCGACGATCGAATCTCGAGCAAGTAACATACCGATGAACAAAGGGAACAACGTACGGGATTAACTGAATCCTTGACATAGAGGTTCAACCGATAAAGATCTTCGTAGAATATGTAGGAACCAATATGGGCATCCAGGTCCCGCTATTTGTTATTGACCATAGAGGTGTCTCGGTCATGTCTAGATAGTTCTCGAACCCGCAGGGTCTGCACACTTAATGTTCGGTGACGTTTCGGCATTATTGAGTTATGTATGTTGGTGACCGAAGGTTGTTCGGTGTCCCGGATGAGATCCCGGACGTCACGAGGAGCTCCGGAATGGTCCGGAGGTAAATATTTATATATGGGAAGTCATATTTTGGCGACCGGAAAAGTTTCAGGTTTTTTCGGTATTGTACCGGGTAGCTTCCAGAAGGTTCCGGAAACTTCTGGAGGAGTCCGGAAGTCCACCAAGGGTTCCACCACGTCTCAAGGGTTTGCGTGGGCTGAGGGGAGGCGGCCTGGCCTTATTGGGCCAGGCGCACAAGTCCCTCAAGGCCCATGTGGCTTGGGAGAGGTGGAAAGTCAACCTGTTTATGGAAAGGGAGGGAATTGGACTAGGAGTCCAACTCCTCCCCCTTGGCTGTGCCCTAGGGCTTGGAGGGGCTGATCTCCATGCCCCTCCACCTATATATAGAGGGGAGGGGGCGCCCCAAGAGCACACACGAAGCCCTTGGCGCCCCTCTCTCTCCCTAGATCGTTTTCTCCTCCGTTCGCGGTTTCGGTAGCGCTAGGCGTAGCCCTGCCGGGATAGCACCACCACCACCGCCACCACGGCGTTTGGATCGCGAAGACGTTCGACTACATCAACCGCGTTTCTTAACGGTTCCCGCTTAGTGATCTACAAGGGTATGTAGATCCACTCTCCCCTCTCGTAGATGCTCATCTCCATGCATAGATCTTGTGTGTGCGTAGGAAAATTTTTGTTTCCCATGCAACGTTCCCCAACATGAGGAGCTTCCGGCTAGGGGTCGGAAGGGCGATGCGACCCTAATGGGGAAGAGGCCGGCTGCTGGGCAGCTGGCAGCACTTCAGCCGGCGCGGAAGAAGGCGTGCGGTGTCGTGGCGAAGCCGCCACCTCGGGCCAGGTGACCCCTTCCCGTGGTTGTTGGGTAAGGTCTTACTCCGTATGACTTGGTTCTTTTTGCTCCATGCCATCCATGCTTCGGGAGATAACCTCCTTCTTCTTTTCAGCAAGGCCCTCGAGCTCCAAGACACAGAGTCCGCCGCGGCTCCGACGGATGCCGCCAGCCAGCTTGCCCGGGAGCACGCGGACACGGTGCGGGAGGAGAAGAGGCGGCATGCGGACTTGCGGGCCGTGGAAGGGGTGTCGAGGGGCACCCAAACGTGTTCGGCAGCGTCGAGCGAGGGGAGGCGGAGGCGGTGATCGGACTCCGCGCGTGCGATGGACTCGGCCGCGGAGTCGACCCGGATGTCCCGGCCGCCGTCGAGCGAGCCACGGGGACCAGCTGTGGAGACGGTCCGTCCAGCGGGCATGGTGCTCGAGCCGGCCGTGGAGGCGGCGCAGCTGCCAGAGCCGGCCGTGACCCCGTCCCTCATTGAGACGGTCGTCGTGGAGGGGCCGGCCGTTCCAACCATGCCGGAGGCGGCGCCCGGTGGGGAGGCCGCGCCGGTTGTCCAGCCGGCTGAAGCGGGCCTGCCGGAGCCGCCCGCGCCGGTCGCAGGGGAGCTTGGGGCCGACTCTCGTGCCCTTGTGGTCGCCGGGCGTACTTAGCCAGCCCGCGTCGCGGCGGGCCGAGACGCTCGAGGAGAAACATGGCCGACGTCCTTAAGGACTAGTCGGCGTTAGCCTGCGGTCCGGCTGCCTCAGACCTGCCAGCCGGTGAGCAGGCCATCGTGCTAGGGGAGCCGGCTCATATCATGGCCCACTGTCGCGAGGGACTAGCTAGGTTTGCTGAGGTCGCCGAAAGCAACCTCCAGCGCGTGGAGGAGGCGATCGAGGTGAGACTTCTTTCCATGTTGGCTTGCTTTTTTCAGTGGGGGCGCGCGAGCGCACCCACTGGGTGTAGCCCCCGAGATTTGGGCTAGCTGTTCGGCCGCGTGGCAGCCGGATCGAATCTTCTTATGCAACCATCTGACATCCTGACCTCTGGTGTGGAGCAGGCCAAAAATGCCAAGCGGCAAGCGCTCTTTGACGAGGCGGTCGCCATCCACAACAGAGGCAAGCTTGGTTATTACCAGGTAAAGGAGGACCTGAAGAAAGCCCACGGTATGGTCGTTCCAGTGGCGGCGCGCGAGCGCACCCACTAGGTGTAGCCCCCGAGATCCGGGCCGGCCGTTCGTCAGGTGGCTCGGATCAGTACTTAGCTGATTCAGGTTACATCTTCTACAGAAGAACTGGAGGTTTTGACCTAAGTCCGGCTGCAGCGGGATGAGGTGGCCTCCGAGAGGGACCAGCTGGCGCGGTACCTCTAGGCGGCCACGACGGAGCAGGACCGGCTAGGCGGTTTGGTCGTCGACGGCCAGTCGGCGCGGGAAAGCCTCACCATGAAGCTGCAGAAGGAGGTGGCGGCCAGGGAGGAGGCCGCCAAGCAGGTGGCCGACGCCAACCGGCAGGCCACCGTCCTCCAGGACGAGGTGACCCGTCTTGGGGCCGAGCTTGAGATGCGTGCTGCTGCCCTCGTCTAGGCGGAGAGGGCGCTGGAGGAGGAGCGAAGCCTAAGCCTTAAGTTCGCGGTCGAAGTGGACGACGCCTTCCAGCGTGAGTATTCTTCTCTCTTTGAATCTTTTTGGCCGGCGGCATTGGCTTATTTTTCTGATTCCCTTCCCCTTCTTAGACCGGTTCCCGGAAACCCAGCGTCGTGCTTAGCGGGCCGTGGAGGAGCTGTCGGATTTCAGGCTCCGCAAAACCCCAAGGAATTCGAACCCAGGGGCATGTGCGAAGATTCCCCTACAGCTTCGCCCCCTCCAAGATCACAACACAATAACCTCGCTCGATGGCGAGGAAGACGATGGCACATGAGAGTTTACCCAGGTTCGGGCCGCTGCGAAGTGTAAAACCCTACTCCTGCCTTTTGGTGGATTGCCTCGCGAGGAGGTTTGTGGATGAACTAGTACAGCGGTGTGTTTGCAGGGTGGTCACTCTCCCCCTCTACCGGGCTACCTAGCCACTACTTATAGCAGCCCGGGTCCTCTTCCCTTATCGCAATGGCGGGAAGGGATCCCACAATGGCCAAATTCGACGAGGGACAGGAGGTACACCCTATACTGACGAAAGGTGGTCTTCGCCTGCAAAGTAGTCTACGGTGGTGCAGTGGTGGGCTCAGTGATGACGTCCATCCTGCGGGGCTTGGGGTCTTGGTCTTGTTGCACCGAAGTGGGAACCTTTGGGGGGGCGCTTTGGGAACCCGCATGCATCCCTGCCTCCTTTGCACCAAAGGGGAAACTGTCCCCTCTGGCGTACTGGCGCCCGTCTGGCCGGGCTGGCGTCATACTTGGCCTCCTGAGGTCGTATGTTGCATAGAGGTCTCCACCGCTCAGGAGGAGGCCTGGGGAGGCCTATGTCCCCGCGGGTCTCGGTGCTGCTTCCCTCGCGAGAACGGGGCCTCGCGAGGGCCTTGTGTCGAGAGAGGCTGCGCCGGGCCGTAATTGGTCATTGGGGTGGGCCACGCTTGGGGCCGCAGGCAGGCAAGTCTGGGTACCTTGGTATCCAGAACGCCGATAGTAGCCCCCGGGCCTGAGGCGCGCTTGAGCTAGCTTCAGGGCGAAGCCACGCTAGATGGGTCGGAGCGTCGTGGGCCCCAAACGCCCGCGGGTCCGACTCGACGCGTGGCGCACCATGAGACATGCGCATCTCGGCTCCCCGAAGGCGTCGGGAACCGCCCTGGGTCGAACTGACGCCTGGCCTGCGCGCCTCCTTGGCCATCATTATCCTTCTTTGAATGTTGTTGACCCCTCGCGTCCTCTCCCGCCTCGGGCCATGCGGATGTGACTCGACGGGGGCAGGGGAAGCGACGTGAGGCAGGAGAGCATGCCAGTCGAGTTTGGCTCGCGCCGCTCGAGGTGCCTGGCGACTGCACTTCCCACGTCGCTCCGCGTGCAGCGGTTGCGCCAATAAACCCGCCCCGCTCGAAGGGCCTTGCCATCTTGCCGCGCCCTCTCACTTCTCTTCCTTCCAAGTTATCTTCCTCATCTTCCTCCTTTCCTTTGCTCACCCATGGCGTCCAGTGGAAGCGCGGTAGGTGCTGGGAAGCGTCCGGAGCCCCCGGCTTCACCGGCGGCCCCCGGAGGCAGCAGTGGGGGGCCCTAAGGGCCAGCCCAAGTCCGCCGGCGCTGGGACATATTTCATGAGTAAGTTCCTTGTCTCCCGTTTTCTTCTCTTGTAATCACGGCTGCCGCCCCGGTCTTGATCGTTTCCTCCCCCAGTGTGCCTGCGCCCAATAGGCGCAGGCTCGAGGAACTCCAGGAGGAGGCCGATGCGCTGAGGATCCAGCTCGCGGACGCCGAGGCTGCCCTCCAAGCCGTGCTCAGGGGCAAGGCGGAGGCTCAGGCGGAGCTGGCATCGCTCTAGGCCCAGGTCCAGGGGGCCGTAGACACCGTGCAGGCCGCCCAGGATGAGGCGGCCCATGCGAAGATGCTGGAGGCGCAGCGCGCCAAGCAGTATCGGGACGCCACCCTCCGTGCGGTCGGCGCGGTGAGCCGGTTCGTCGGGGGGGGGGGGGGGGGGGGCTGCGCTGCCGTGCGCGCACGGAGACGGGGGCTACCTCAACTTCTTTGACAAGGTGGTGTAGGCGCTAGAGACCGGCGTCTCCCGGGTTGACGAGGACAACGTGTCCAGTGAGCCCGACCTCCTGGACCTCGCGCTGACACGCGTCTTCTCCAACCTTCGCCGCTTCGTGCCCGAGCTCGACCTCCTCTGCGTCATGGTGCCGGTGCCCGAGGAACTCCAGAGGCCCCTCAGGGACGAGACGCGCCCGCACGTAGAGTCCTTGGTGGAGCGGTTCGTCCAGGAGCCCCTCCCCGATGAGGGCGACGACTCTTGCACCGCGGCAGGCAACGGCCAGGATGGCGACTCCTCCGCCTAGTCCTCCCCTGTTTGCTCTTCCCAGCTCCTATCATGTCAAGCAACACCGGGCCCCTGGGGGCATTAACCTTTGCGATTTTACCTTCGTATTCCTTCTCCTTTTTGCGCTGTTAATTGTTTGTTTCGCGTGGCGCATCCTCGCTTCTCCTGCGGGGCCTTGCGTCCTCGCCGATGCGCCGCGGTGCCCCCTGAGAAGTCCGCGAGGGAATTGCGCTAAGTCCGGCGACGGCACCCGGTCGGGCCCTCGCGAGGCAGGCCATCCTGAGGGGGAGCGTGTTGCCCCCAAGGGCAGGCCCTTAGCCCCGCCGCCTAGACTGGCCGGACTCCTTTCCTCGCGCTGCTCTCCCTTGCTCCTGGAACCGGAAGAATCCCGATGGGGTCACATAGCGGACCGTAGTGCCTGCATTTTCATGTTAGCGCTCATGCCTCCTGTCCAGCATTGGGGCCATTAACTAATTAGAAGGTTTTGCCCTTGTTAGGCATGTGTACTTAGCTCATCGGGTCCCGGCGAGCTCGAGTGTAGCGAAGCGTAGGCAGAGCGTCCAGGGAGGTCGAGGATCCCACCTAGGAGAGCTCCTTCCTTGCTTTCGGGGTGGTTCGGGAGCCCTTTCTGCACTCTGCATCGACGGGGCCCGATCCTGAGCAGACCTCTCCCACCGTAGGGACGTCCGGATCACCAGGACGAGACCACGGGGGCGAGGCCTCGGCCGCAATTGGAGCGTCCGAATTACTAGGATGTGACCAAGGGGCGCGGAGCGATCGGTGAGGTTCCCGAGACGTATTGCCTGGAAACCCCCTTTTAGCGCTCAAGTGGTGCTCTGCATCGGCAGGGCCTGATCCCGAGCAGACCTCGACCGCCGTTGGGGCATCCGAATCACCAGACGAGACCAAAGGGGGCGAGGCCTCGGCCACAATTGGGGCGTCCGGATCACCAGGACGAGACCAAGAGGCGCGGAGCTGCGCGACCGGTGAGGCTTCTGAGGCGTGTTGCTCAGGAGTCCCCCTTGATGCTCAAGCGACTCCCTTACCTTTCCATGGGCCACCGCCTCGGGAAGCGCCTGAGCCTCTCGAGGTTCCATGATGTCATGCCGGGCCGTGGCTGGAGCCCCCGAGCAGGGGGTTGACCGTTTAAGCGATGAATGCCCCCGAGGCGACAGGCCCTTGCTGGCCTGCTTCGAGAGGCCACGAGGAGGGGCCAAAGTGCACGAGCCGTGCTTGACAAGGTGCCAATCAAAAAAAAGGAAAAAGACTTCAAGACCAGAAGGAGGAATCGCGAAGTGAGAAAAGTTCCCGCCCCTTTTCAAATAGATTTGCGAAATCTTCAACTTCATTTCAAAAGGTGGTAACACGAACACAAAAAGAAGCAAGCAACAGCCGCGTCCGGCACCTAGGCTAGTCTTCGCCTTCGTCTTCCCCCAGCGCGAAGCGTAGGGCATCCACGTTGCGTGGGCATAGCCATTGGAAGGCAGTGTTGTCTGCCAGCGCGGAGCATGGGGCTTCCACTTGGGTGTGGGATGGAACCCCTCCGCGTCCTCGGGGGGCTCCGGGCATTTACAGCCCACTCATTATTACGTGAGAGTGTCACGGCCGAAGATAGCTGGGCAAGCCCCCAGGTGCACGGCCTAGCTGCTCCCAACTTAGTTTAGAGCCATCCCACGCATTACTGTGCGGTTGCGCGCCTCTGCAGCCCAAATCTGTGTGCATTGCTCCCCGCGGCCCAAACATGAGCGCAATACACCCAGCACAGCTGCAGAGGTGTTGTGTCGGTGAAGCCGCCTCGTGAAGTGTCGCGGCGCCGGCCGGACCCCGGCCCACATGGCTCATGAGGAGCCGCCTCCCAAGGGCCGCTCCGGCGCCCCCGTTGCCGCGGGTGGCCCAAGCCGCTTGTACCTTGCCGATTCCCCAGGCAGCTGCTCCTGAGGTCCTGCGTTCGACTGCGCGCTTCTTGCTTGTGGGGGCGGCGGCTGCGTCGCGCCCCCGTGCTTCCCGGGATGCTCCCCCCTCTTCCTCGCTCGCGTAAACCTGGCCTGGTGCCGCCTCCATGGAAGCCCCATGCCCGGCTTGGGGGAGAGTGCCCGGGGCACCTCCTTATCCCGGGAGGGTGCCGGCGTCCGTAGAGGGCGCCTGATCCTTCGCGCCTTCCGCAGGTATGACGTAGCTCAGAATGTAGGGCTCCGTATAGAGGCTTTGGCCCCCTCCTGAGTCATCCCCGCGCGCTCCCAGGGCAGTGTCCCCGGATGGCGGGATGACTCCATCCTGGGCGCGCGGGCCACAGACCCTCCTGAGACGGGCCTCTGCCCAAAGTTGCCTGGCTCTGCCGCCGCCGTTGGGTGGGCCGCGCGTTTCTTGCCTTCAGTTGCCTCCCTGATTTTCCATTGCGCCTCCATTACGGTTACCTGCCTAGCCGGAAGCCTGAGCTGCCTGCTCCCTGCGCCGGTTTGCGTGCTCCCGCCGGGACAGGCCAGGCTGTTGATGATCCAGTTGGGCGTGGGCGCGCGCATCGAGGTGTGCATGGAGCGTCCCGTCGCCTTCCTCAAGGGTGCCGCCGACGTGGCCGGGCAGTGCTCTGAAGCCTGTTACCGGGATCCGGAGGAGAAGGAGCACGGCGTGCGGCGGGCCCTGCTCGGGTTCGCCCGGGGGTGGAGCGAGCACGCCGCCCGCAGGTGAGGCGACGGGCACGGTGAGTGAGCCCCCGGCGCCCAGTGCCGGTGGTCACGAAGATGGGTGGGGAAGCCAGGCCCTCCTCGTGACGTTGACCAACTCGGCGATGTGGTCGGCCCAGGCGTCGAAGCCCCCGTGCGTCGGGCGGTGGCGAAGCAACTCACTCGCCATCAGGAGCAAATCATATGCGTTGAGGCCTTCCACGTTGGTACGGTGCGACGCCGGTCCCGTGGGTGCCGCTCGTCCGCCCCGCGCCTGGTTGGCACGAGCGGCGGCTGTGGTGCAGACGACACTGGTGGCCTGGTAACGGCCACCCTGCACCGCACTGTTGTGGCGTGGGTCTTGGACGGCAGTGGCGAGGTTGGTGGAGGCAAAACCGCCTAGACCAAAAGGAGCTTGTCGGGCGTCGGCCATCGACGTGTCGGGATGAAGGAGAAGCAAAGCTTGCTGAAGGCTCTGACACGCCCCCTACCTGGCGCACCAAATGTCAGATTTCGAGCTCCGCAAAACCCCAAGGAATTCGAACCCAGGGGCGTGTGCGAAGATTCCCCAATAGCTTCACCCCCTCCAAGCTCACAACACAATAACCCTGCTCGATGGCGAGGAAGACGATGGCACACGAGATTTTACCCAGGATCGGGCCGCTGCGAAGCATAAAACCCTACTCCTGCCTTTTGGTGGATTGCCTCGCGAGGAGGTTTGTGGATGAACTAGTACAGCAGTTTGTTTGCAGGGTGGTCGCTCTCCCCCTCTACCGGGCTACCTAGCCTCTACTTATAGCGGCTCGGGTCCTCTTCCCTTATCGCAATGGCGGGAAGGGATCCCACAACGGCCAAATTCGAAGGGGGACAGGAGGTAAACCCTATCCTGATGAAAGGTGGTCTTTGCCTGCAAAGTAGTCGACGGTGGTGTAGTGGTGCGCTCGGTGATGACGTCCGTCCTGCGGGGCTTGGGGTCTTGGTCTTGTTGCACCGAAGTGGAAACCTTTGGGGGGCACTTTGGGAACCTGCATGCGTCCCTGCCTCCTTTGCACCAATGGGGAAACTGTCCCCTCTGTCGTACTAGGGCCCGCCTGGTCGGGCTGGCGTCATCCTTGGCCTCCTGAGGTCGTATGTTGCATAGAGGTCTCCACCGCTCAGGAGGAGGCCTGGGGAGGCCTATCTCCCCGCGGGTCTTGGTGCTGCTTCCCTCACAAGAACGGGGCCTCGGGAGGGACTTGTGTCGAGAGAGGCCGCGTCGGGCCGTAATTGGTCGTTGAGGTGGGCCACGCCTGGGGCCGCAGGAAGGCAAGTCTGGGTACCCTGGTATCCAGAAATCCGACAGCAGCATCGGGAGTGCTTCCGGCAGCGCAGGCAAGAGGTTGATGCGGACGCGGGCTGGAGCCTGCCGGAGATCTCGCTGGCCATCGAGAACCGGCTAATCCTTCTTCAGCGCAGCATGGACCGGCTCCATGCGGCCGGCCTGGGGGTTATTTCGGCACTCTGGCAGGGTCGTGAGATCCTTGGCGGCCACGTGGCGCAGTGGCTGGAGCACGCGGTGGCATGGCTTGACGCTTGGAATGCCTCGGCGGCCCGGGTCGGGGCGCAGATGGCCCTCCGGTTTACCCTATCGTGGTATCGTGGCATCGACCTGGGCCGGCTGGCCACGATGCGCCAAGTCCCCTAGGAGGAACGGGCCGCTCGCGAGAGCTCCCTTGTCCACCGAGCCAACGAGCTGGCCTCTTATGTCGACCCGGACGAGTTCCTGCCGGCTCTTGGTGACGACGGCGAGCCAGTCGCGGAGGACTCCTTCGACATCCCTGAGCATCCTGTTGAGCCGGCTGGCGGCGCGCCTGATGTCTAAGCAGCCTTGCCTTTATCATGTCTTTTCCTTTCGTTACGAGCTTTGTTGGGACGCATTTCCACCCATTGGGGGTGTATTGTAAAGAATCTTTTGGCCTATGGCCCTGACTTTTTAAATTTGCTGTTAAATGAACCAAGTTTGTGTTTTGGCTCATCCTTCGCTTTTTTGCTTTTCGTCCGTTATCTTTAGCACAAGTGTGTTTCCGGCTTCTGCCCCGCCAGCCGGCCAGCCGGGAGCTGACTGGGGCAAGGACAGGGCATCATCCTTGGGAAGAGTGCGCGAACCTTAGGACCGTCTGGCTCAAGCTAGGGTGAGCCGCCAGGGGCAAGTTGCAAGATGAAGGATCCGGCCGGACCTAAACGGTTGCCGCTCTTCGAAAGGTGTTTCGTCTGGTAAACATTTCCTGTCCCAACGCACTGCCAGCCGGACAACCGGGAGCCAGTCTGTGGCCGGGAGGGTGGGGAGGAGCTTTGCCTATCCACATTACTTGTCCTTCTTGGAGAGGAAAGGGCTTAGGCCAGCCGGCAAGCCCCCGGTCCGGAGGAACCGGACCCGGGCGCTTGCTATGAGAAGCGGTGTGCTTTTAAATGGAGTCGAAAGGGCATGCCCCAAGTGCTGGCTTCGGACGCCCGTTGCATTCATTGAGTCCCAAAAGAGGGGTTGGGAGATACATACATACACTGGTCCTTCTTAGCTGTAAAACGGACGGAGGAGCACCGCGTTCCACGGGCGTTCCGTCTCCTCGCCTGAGGCGTCTCTCTTGCGCTTCTACGGCTTCTCGGCGTCTATTAGATAGTACGCGTTGTTGTGCAGCGCCTTGCTAATGATGAATGGGCCCTCCCATGGGGAGGACAGCTTGTGCTGGCCAGCAGTTCGCTGGATCCGTCTGAGCACCAGGTCCCCTTCGCGGAAGGAGAGGGGCTGGATCCGCTTGTTGTGGTAGTGCCGAAGCTTCTGCTGGTAAATGGCCGATTGGCTCAGGTCTAGCTCGCGAGCCTCTTCGAGGAGGTCCACGCCATCCTCCCTCGCCTCCTTTGCGTCCGTGTCCGTGTACAGGGTGACCCGAGGCGAGTCGAACTCGACGTCCGTGGGGATGACGGCCTCGGACCCGTATACGAGGAAGAAGGGCGTGAAGCCGGTTGATCGGTTGGGGGTGGTTCTGAGGCTCCACAAGACGGCCGGTAGCTCTTCGATCCAGCAGCCGGCCAACCGGACGAGCGGTGCCACGAGCCGGGGCTTGATGCCGGCCAGGATCAAGCTGTTTGCCCTTTTCGCCTGGCTGTTCGACTGTGGGTGGGCAACAGATGCCAGGTCGAGCTGGATGCCTTGCTTGGCGCAAAAACGCGCCAGTGCGCCCTTGGCGAAATTGGTGCCATTGTCGGTGATGATGATGTGCGGAACGCCGTAGCGGACCATGATGTCCTCGATGAACCGGACGGACGTGGGAACGTCCAGCTTCTTGATGGGTCTGGCCTCGATCCACTTGGTGAACTTGTCGACGGCTACCAGCAGGTGCGTCATGCCGCCTCGAGCGGTCTTGAATGGCCCCACCATGTCGAGCCCCCACACGGCGAAGGGCCACGACAGCGGGATGGTATTGAGCGCCGCAGCCGGCAAGTGGCTTTGTGCGTGGAAGCGTTGACACCCCCGCACCTGTCGACAAGCTGTGTTGCCTCTTCCAGGGCAGTCGGCCAATAGAAACCGTGACGGAATGCCTTGGCCACCTGGGTGGTCACCGTGATGTATGTGAGGAGGGGCTCCTTCTCAGCCGGCGCGGCCAAGATGGGCACGCTGGTGAGGACCCGTTTGATGTCGCGGAATGCTTCGTCCGCCTGGTCGCTCCACTCGAACTTGACCGGCTTCCTCGTGGAGTCGTGGCCCGGCTCGATTACGGCCGTCTTCCGCATGAGCTGGTAGAGGGGCAGGGCCTTCTCTCCCAGCCGGCTGATGAACCGGCTGAGTGAGGCGAGGCAGCCAGTGAATTTCTGAATGTCGCGGAGCCGGGTGGGCATGGGCATACACTCGATCGCCCTGATCTTCTCTGGCTTGGCTTCGATGCCGCGAGCGGACACCAAGAAACCCAGGAGTTGGCCGGCTGGCATGCTGAAAACGCACTTCTCCGGGTTGAGCCGGACCTTGTACTCGCGCAGGTTGGCGAAGGTCTCCCGGAGGTCATCGAGGAGGCTGAAATGCTTCTTGGTTTTGATGACGATGTCGTCCACGTAGACGTGGACGTTCCTGCCGATCTTCGGCAGGAGGCACTTCTGCATACAGTGCTGGAAGGTCGCACTTGCGTTCTTCAGACCGAAGGACATGGTGACGTAGCAGTAGGCCCCGAAGGGTGTGATGAAGGAGGTCTTCAGCCGATCGGCTAGGTCCAGCTTGATCTGGTGGTAGCCTGAGTAGGCGTCCAGAAAGGACAGCAGATCACAGCCGGCTGTGGAGTCGATTACTTGATCGATCCGAGGCAGGGCGAACGGGTCCTTGGAACATGCCTTGTTCAGGCTAGTGTAGTCGATACACATGTGCCAAGTCTTGTTTTTCTTCATCACCGGACTGGGTTGGCCAGCCAGTCCGGGTGGAACACTTCCATGATGAAGCCGGCTGCGAGCAGCCGGGCTATCTCTTCTCCTATAGTGCGCCGCTTCTCCTCAGAGAAACGTCGTAGGGGTTGCTTGACCGGCTTCGCATCCGGCAGCACATGAAGTTTGTGCTCGGCATACTTCCTCGGAACACCCGGCATGTCTTTGGGAGACCATGCAAAAATGTCCCGATTCTCATGGAGGAAGTCGATGAGCTCACCTTCCTATTTGCTGCTGAGGTTCGCGCCGATGGTGACGCACTGCTTGGGGTTAGCCGGGTCGAGCGGTACTTGCTTGGTGTCCTTGGATGGCTAAAAGGACGCCTCGCCGGCCGTCCGAGTTGGGGGAGCCGGCATGGCCGGCTGCTCGGCGGCGTGAGCCACGAGCCGGTCGAGCTGCCGTCTCTCCTCCGCGATCACCAGAGCCTCGGCCAGCTGGCTACCGTTGCGTGCGCACGCTATCGATATTTTGTAGTTGCCGTCGATGGTGATGATGCCCTTCGGGCCCGGCATCTTGAGCTTGAGGTAGGCATAATGGTGCACCGCCATAAACTTAACGAGCGTCGGCCGGCCCAACAGCGCTTGGTAGGGGCTGTCGAGGTCCACCACCTCGAACCAGATCGGCACGCGGCAGAAGTGAGACTTGTCGCCGAAGAGGATGTCGAGCTGGATCTTGCCAATGGGGGAGCAGGACTGCCCAGGCACGATGCCGTGGAAGACCGTCCGGCTCGTCTGCAGGTCCTTCTCCATCAGCCCCAGCTTGAGTAGGGTGTCGCGCTGGAGGATGTTGATGCTGCTGCCTCCGTCGACCAGCACCCGTGAGAACCGGCAGGTGAGCCTCTCGGAGGCGATGGTAGGATTGAGGACGAGGGCGTAGCTGCCCGGGTTCGGCATCACTGCCGGGTGGTCCGCCCGGCTCCAGGTGACGGGCTTCTCGCACCAGTGCATGAACTCGGGGGTCGAGGGTACGGTAGCGTTCACCTCGCGCCGGAGCCGGCGTTGGGCATGCTTGTCCGTCTCCTCGCTGGTGAAGACGACGTAGGTCCCGTCCTGATCGGGGAACTGGTCGTGCAGGCGGCCGTCGCGCGGGGCCGGAGTCGGAACTGGCGCTGGTGCGAGAGCCGGAGCCGGCGCTCGAGGTGGCTGCAGCTGCGAGAAGCTGCACTGTCGGAGCGTGTGCGTTGACGGCTTGGCCCCAGAGTGGTGTTTGCAGGGCAGGTCGAGCATCTGCTCGAAGGTGAGCTTGGGCTGCCAGGCGGCCTTGCCGGTCCGCTGACGCTGGCTGGAGGCCTGGGCAGCCGGTTGCTCCTCTTCGACGGTTGCGACCTGCCGGCTCCCATAGCAGGGATCCGGCTGGTCGGTTTTGCGCTTGTTGTTCTGCTGCTGCCGGTTGTCGGGCGGGCGCGCTGACCTTGATCCGCATAGCAGAGTCGGCCGTGGCGTACTTGTCTGCCTTGGCCATGAGGTCCGCCAGGGTTGCCGGCTCGGAGCACAGGAGCTTGTGCTTGAGGTGGGTGCCGTCGCGGCAGCCCTCGATAAAATACTGGATGGTCTGCACCTCGTGCAACCCCTCGCAGGAGTTGCGGAGCTCGGTCCATCGGGTCAGGTAGTCGCGGAGGGCCTCGTCCGGGCCTTGAACGCACATGGCTAGTTCGCGGGAGCGGCCGGGCCACTTGTAGGTGCCGGTGAAGTTGCGGACGAACGCTTCTTCGAAGTCCATCCAGGCATTGATGCTGCCGGCTGACAGGCTGTTTAGCCAGGTCCGGGCCGTGCCGATCAGCATGAGGGGCGTAGCGCACGGCTACGTGCTTGTTTCCCCTGGCGATGCCGACTACGGTGGTGTAGTCTATCAGCCAGTCTTCCAGCTTGGCGGCGCCGTTGTACTTTGGGGTGTCGCGAGGGAGCGTGAAGTCAGTTGGGAACCGCTCGTTGCGGATTCAGGGGCTGAAGCATGCCAGGCCGATCGAGCCCTCCTCTTCAAGGAGGGCCGACTGCGCTAGCCGGTCGATGCGGGTCCGGGCATCGTTCTCACTTCGGGGGACGCGTGGGCCAAGGCGACCCGCGAGCTCGGGGCGAACCGACGGGGCGGGCAAGTGCGCGCGCTCCCGCCGCGGAAGCGGGGTGTGGGCGCGCGGGCGCCGGCCGTCCTCCTTCAGCCTGTCGGTGCGCCGGCTGGTGACAGCCGGCGGCTCGTTCACGCGCTAATAATGCACGCCTCGAGAGCCTCCGCCGCGCCGGGCGTTGCCGCGGGGGGAAGAGGCTTGTTGGGCCGGTGGACGCTGGCCGACAGTCGGCGCGCCGTCTCCCTCAGGAGGCGCAACTTCGGAGCCGAGGATGATGTGGTCGAGCCGGGCCTGCTGCGCGTTGGCGGTGTTGATGAGGTCCTGGATGTGCTGGTCCTGCTGGACATGCTCCTCGCCTCCTAAGCCGGCCAGTTCGGCGTAAGCCACCTGGGCGGCCCTCATGTTGGCCGCCGGCGTGTCGTAGGTGGGCAGCCGGCCACCAAGAATTTCCGCGACCACGCGGCCGCGGCCGCGGACGTCGTTCCGCCGCCTAGGATCGTTGCCGGTCGGAGTGAGGCCGTAGGTGGAGTTGTACTCGCGCTGCGCGGATTCCATCTGACGTTTGGCGGTTGCGAGGGTGGTAGCCTCCGCGAACAACAGTTGGCTGGGTCGGTTGTCGGCGCGATGGGGGTGCTCAGGCCCCGAAGGACGGAGCCGATGGGGTCGGAGACGCCAGCGCCGGCGGCAGCGATGGACGCCAGCGCATCCGCCCTGGAGAGACCAGAGGACGTGGAGGAGCCGGTGGTCAGTACCTCCGTGATGACGCGAAAGTCACGCGCGCCGCCCGCGGTGGTTCCGCCCATGAACGGGGATGGGTCACGGCAGTCGAGCACCATGCTGGGGTACTCGTCCAGCGCCGGCGCATCGTCGAGACGCAGCTCGACGAAGAGCGCGCGGAGGCCGATGATGTCGAGCGAGGCATCGACACGGCTCAGCTCGGCGGAGGAGACGGCGGTTCCACCCGCGAGGCGGGTGGGACCACCGCTAGGAGCCGCGGGAGCTTCCGTGAGGGCGGGCCCCACGGGCATGCTGATCAGCCCGGACGTTAGACTCCCGGCGGAGTTGGCGAGGGGTCCTGCCCGGAGTATGACTCCGGCCGGCGCCGCGTACGGCCCCACGGTGGTCGCCAACTGTCGTCGTTTTCTCACGACAGATGCCATGGGGTGGCTTATCGAGAGTGGTTGGGGCCGAAGGACGCCGGTGGACTCCGAGAGCGGGATCGGGAACAAGCGGTGCGATACACATGGTGTACCCTCGTGGGAGGTAATAACCCAAGTCCTACTTGTCTAGTTGATGTACTAAGAGGGCTACAATGGTGCTCCTAGAGCTGTTGGATGGAGGAGGAAGAAGGGCGCAGCCGGCTCTTCCTGCCTCTCTACGTGTGTTGATGAGTGTGGATGATCGTCAGAATACCTGCCCCTCGCATGGGGGCGCCAGGGGGGTTTATAGGTGAACCCCCTGGCTTACAATATGCATGGATAGTACTAGGACGAGGGGCCCGGCCGGCAGTCTCTCTAGCCGACCGGGGGTCCCGCCATCTGTGTCGTCTCGTCGCTCGTCGGGCCCGCAAGAGGCGGTGCCCGGCTGGGGCCCGCCGGCTGGCTTCCGCTATTGGCCCGCGACCACCTGCCCCGGCACGGGCCGCACCGGGCGGCGTCGTTATGCGGCAGCCGGCCATGGTCAGTGGTACAGCCGCCCGCCCTGTAGCCACGCGGGGGCAGGTGATGGAGTGGATGGGGGGCGTGCTGGCACTGTCGCTTCGCCTGGTCGCGGTCGACCGTGGTTAGCGGTACGACAGCGCCCACCGTAGCCACGCAGCCCCTTCGTCAGCGGTCACTGTTGCCCCGCAGAGACCCATCGTGGGGGTCACATCTAGTCACCGTACGCGGGTACGGTGGGAGGGGACAGAGCTTGCCCGCCCGTGGGTCAGCGGGGAAACCGGCCGTCGTTGCGCCCGCCGGCTGCCCGCCAGGCGGCTAGGCGCCAACCGGCCATGAGCCAGCCGGCCGAGGGCCAGCCAGCCTCATGCCAGCCGGCCGGGTCCTAGCCGGTCGTGAGCCAGCCGGCCGCACGCTAACCGGCCGGACGCCGGCTAGGAGCATTGTTTTTCGAAAGGAGGTCGAACCTCCCTGTTTTGGCATACCCGGGGGTTATACCCCCGTCAAGCCGGGGGCTCCAAGTTCTCCTCCGTCGTGACAAGCGCAGACGACTTCACGGCCGGCTGGCCAGCGAGGGCTGGCTCCTCCCGAGGCTGCACCATTGCGCCCTCAGGAGCGGATCCCCCTGCAGGGGGCTGGGAACCGCCTCCTCTGCCGACACTGGGGTCGCCGCGGCTGTGGCAGGGGGTGCCGCCCCGTGAGTCTCCGCGCCCCCGGCAACTAGTCCTCCAAGCGGCGCACCAGTCCTGTGCGCTCCTCCATCGTGGCTTGAGTCGGGAAATGCCCCCAGGACAGGGGGCTCCCTCGGCTCAGCGCTCCCCTTCCTCCTCTTCGGCTCTACCCCGACCCTGGCCATCAAGAATGGGAGGACCGTGAGAAATCCACAGTTCAAAGATCAACCAGAAGCAAGGAAAGGCTACTTACTCCTCGCATGCAACCCACTTCCTCTTCAGCTCCACCTCGGCGCGGGTTGGGATGCCCCCGCTCTCCTTTGGCACGGTCCTGGCTGTGCCCAGAGGGTGTACCAGGTGCTCCGCACCGACCCCCGGTGCGGTGCCGCCGCCCGGAGAAGTGTGGCGGGCGCCATGGGAATCCGCGGCCGGCAAGCCAGTGCCGGCCCCGGCGGCGGCTGCCTTGCCTCCCAACAGTAGCGCGGGCGGAGGCAAGCCCAGCGTCTTGGTCGCCTGGCTGGGACGCGAGGAGTCCTCCGGAGGGGATGCAGCCACGCGCTTCTTCGGGGTCGCCCGGCCAGACTACCGGGCAGCCTTGGGGGAAGGCCCCGGCCCCCTGGGCACCCTGGCCAAGCACTGGAAGCCAGCGGCTGGGGGCTCGTCGTCGTCATCAAGATTGCGGAGGAGCACGCTCTGCGACGGAAGGGACGCCTCCTCCCTATCGTCCACGGTCTCCTCCGAATCCCCCTCGCAACTGGTGTCGCCGGAGGACACCAGCACCGGGGGATTGGGATGCTCAGATCGCATGAGTCCCAAGTCGTCGAAGTCAGGCATGGCGGCAGCCAGAGCTGCGCCATCGTCGCGGCGGTACAGTGGGGCATAGGCCTCGGGATGATCCCCGGGATCGCCGTTGAGCAGGATGTTCATGGCCCTGTCCCGCTCCTCGCCTGTCAGGTCGGCGGATCCGAGCCTGATCTCTTCCCCCTGCCTGTGTACTCCCACATGGGCTTTGAGTGCTACCGGAGCGGCGCCAGGTGCTACGTCACGAATTCCTTCACCATCATCGCCCCGGTCAGCTTGCTGGCGTACATGTCCGAGGAGATCCGCCTCAAGACGGGTGCCGCACGAGGGTCGGTGAGCTTCGCGGAGGCCCACCCAGGAATCTTCTTGGGCAGTCTCGTCGGAAGCTCCACATGCGGGTCGACCCCTTTGACATCCAAAAAGACCCAGCGGTGCCGGTAGCCCTCCACCTTCTTCCCGGCCTTCAGGAGCACATTGCCGCTCTGGACCGCGACGAAGGAAGCGCATCCCGACTGCTGCGCGCTATCATGAAGCTGCATGCTGAAGTAATGACGGAAGAGGACCATGGAAGGCCTCACACCCACGAAGGCCTCGCAGTAGAAAGGGAAGATCGACAGGATTAAGATGGAGTTGGGGTGAAGGTGGAGAGCCTGGATCCCGTAGTGCGCAAGGATGGCGGAGAAGAACCCGGAGAAGGGCGGGACGAGCCCACAGAAGATGCTGTGGAGGAAGAAGGGGTAGACCGTCTTCGCCAGGGTGTGTCGCTCCCCAGAGCCGCACCAGATCAAGGTCTCCCCCCACTCGTTGGTGTCTCTTGCAGTCAGCGGAAGCGCCGGAGCGAGGTCCCCCTCCTTGGCAATGGCGGATGCCGTGTGTCACAGCCCTAGAATACTGCTTGTAAATAGTTGCATTAAGCATCATGTCATCATGTTATTTTTGTTTTCTTTAAACTTGAAATGGGGTTGATCCAAACCCTAGCACTAATTGAATTCAAATAGATTCACCTAAAATGATTTTCAATGAACCAGAATGGCTCTCCAAAAATGTTCCTCATCTCTGGAAAAATGTGGAAACATTAACCAGTGGTGAAACATAATTTTACATGCCATTTTTGTTTGATGAATTAAACTAATAAGTATTTGAATTGGAGTTATAAAATCCTATATATAATTCTATAACTCCAAAAATTCTGGAACTTTTAATGTCGCTCAGGACTTTTCATATATAACCACATATTTATTTTCAGAAGCAACATAATTGGTTTAGTACTTCTACTAAATCAGAAACATACTACAAATAATATAAACATAACAAAATAGAAAAAAAAGGGGGAGCCACTTACCTGGCCCAGAAGGCGGCCCAGCCCACCAAGGGCATCAGTGTCTTCTTCCTCTTGCCAGGAGGAGAAGCACCTGCGTGCCGGGCATGCCTGCACTCCGGCCACCTCCTCCCTGTGTGCTTGGCTCCCCCATGCTCATCTCCTCGCGTTGTAGGTGCCCCACAACCTCATCCCTCTCTCCCCGTTCTCTCCTCCCCCCTCTGGCTCTCTCGCTCGCGCATGGCCGAACGCCCCGTCGCCGCCGCTCGCAACCACCACGACCACTGGCCTTTCCGAGCCACGCCGTTGAGTCCCTTTGCTCCGCCTAGATGCACTCGACGTCTCCTCCAATGGAATCGAGCAGGTACGACCCGAAGACAACGCCGCGACCATCTACCTCATCCATGGCCGCCGGATGCCGTCGCTCGATTTGTCACCGCCAGGACATCCCCGAGCTCCCCTTCGGCTCCCTTCAACTCGCCGTGAACCACTTACCTTTTCCCCTAAACCCATTTGCTTGCGCGCGAGTCCTAGCTAGCAGTTCGTCCATGGCCGAAGCCTTACATCGCCGGCCATGTCCCCGACGAGCCCAGAGCTTGAACCAGCTGAGACCGAGCGCGTCGTCGTTCTCCTAGCATCATGAGGAGTCCGTAGAGCCCATCCGTGCGTTCTCACGTGCACCGTAGCGACCAATCCGTCGAGGCCGAGCTCCGGCCGCCGCCAATTCGCCGTGGTCGTTTACTCCAGCCACCCTGTGACCCCCTGGAGCCTTCCCTGGATGCGGACGAGTGCGGGGCACCTTCTAGTGGCGTTCGCTCGTTGAATGGCCGCCTGCAGCGCAGGTCCGGCGTGCCTCCGCCGTGCGAAATGGTCACCGTCGGCGAAGCTCCGGCCGCGCTGACGTGGCCCTTGATTAGGGCCTAATTACCGCGCTAATTAAGCTCTATGACGCTGACAGCTGGACCCCACGGGCTAATAAATCACCGGTTTAATAATAAACTCTTTTGGCTAAAATTACAGACAGTGACATGCGGGTCCCACCGGCCAGGTTTGACCAGGGCCGGCCCAGTTGACCCGCTGACGTCACAATGACCTCAGGCTGATGCAGTAATGCTTTTCTGGAATTAAAATAAATAAGAAATGAATTATTAATTCTAGAAAATATTCAAAACTTCTAAAAATCATAGAAATTCAACCGTAACTCTGATGAAAATAATTTATATATGAAAAATGATCAGAAAAATCCAATGAATCTGGTTATGCCATGTTCACGCATGTTGGAGCAAGATAACATCACCAAGTAGGACATTTCATGATTAGGATAATTTAATAAATAGTGTTGGAGTTGGAATTTAGTATATATTTGAATTCGACTTCACTTAATATGACTACCTATTGCACTAGGTCAATTCAATGATTTAACATGCCATATCATACATCATGTTTGTTGCATTGCATTCAATGTGTTCCTTTCCTGTTTTGACGGTAGTGTTCCTTCCCGGTAGACGATGATTCCGACGTTAAGATCGTTGTCACCGATGAAGACTCATTGTTATTTTCAGAAGTGTCAGGCAAGCAACCCCTCCTTGAGCATCCCGATAATATCCTACCCTCTCGCTCCTGCTCTCTTTTATGCATTAGGACAACAACGATTCAACTGTTACATGTTCTCGGTAGTTGAACCCATTCCTTTGCATGACATGTCCTTGTCACAGTAAATAGTTGAAACCACTTAGCATGAGTAGCAACTGCTTGAGCCTTGTCGTGCTTACTCATCATGATTGTGTACTGTGCCTACTATGCTTAGAGTCGTGTCGGGTCTGATCCATCTGGGTGATGAATCGGAATGGTTGTGTTCATGTCCTGCTGTGTGAGAGCTAAGTGTGTGAATCCGATTTGGTAAAGGTAGCGGTGGGAGGCCATTTAGGAGTACTTGGTGGGTTGTCTCATTGGGACCGTCCTTAAGAACTGAGTTTTGTGTATGTTATCCAAGACAAGATACTATCGCACATTGGGATCCTTAATTGACTCTCTCGGTTTATTAATCGCCTTGGTCTCTATCCAGGAGTTGCAACTAGTTTCTGGTGTTTGTAGGATGTGCTGGCGGCCGTGCATAGCGCTGACCGGAGGGGTAGGCTATGGCGCGGTAGATCCACCGTGGCCCGGTGCACCAAGCGTAGTACCATCCGTCGAGGTGGGCTTGGGAACCCTCCACACATCGTTTGGGGCCGTAATGGAAACTTCAACCGAACTTCCTTGCCGGTTCAGTCTCAAATAGGTGATAAACCTGGACTAGAGTCTTGTGTGGTTAGTCAGGTCGTGGCCGACTCCCTCGCTGGGCTTCCGCTTGAAGGTTGCCGAGGTGCCTTTTTACGTGCACATGGCGGTAAGTGGCAGGAGCGTGTGTGAAGAAGTATACCCCTGCAGGGTGATTTAATCTGTTCGAATAGCCGCGTCCTCGGATATGGACTACATGGAAACTTATGTGGTACATAGACAAGTGAAATGGATACTCTAAAATGCGCAAGATAAGCGTGAGTGCTATGGATGGCCTTCTCGTAGGGAGACGGGAGTGGATCCATAGTGGTGTATTGGTTTGGTGAATATGTGGACTCATGTGCGCTATCCCACCTCAAAGATGATACTTGTAGTCATAGTACAGGTTAGCCAAGAGTAAAAGCTGGCTTGCTACAATAAACTCCACAACCCCCCTTGTTGATAATGATGCATATGTAGTTAGTTCTGATGTAAGTCTCGCTGAGTACCTTTGTACTCACGTTTGGTTATTTATGTTTTGCAGATGAGACTTCAGTCTCATTAGTGATTCCTATGACGTGAAGTTCGATGTTGACCGGATTAGCTTGGGAATCCCAGACAGAGGTCTGGCTCCTTTGGTAAGGTCGTTGTAGTTTTTAAGGCTCTTCCAGCCGCTTTTAGTAGATGTCTGTACTCAGACATGTAACTTCCGCTTGTTGTTTGTATGCTCTGAATGTTGGGTCATGTGACCCCCCTTCTTGTAACATTATACTATGTTGGCTCTTCTGAGCCTTCTAAATAAATGTTGCGTTGTGTATGGTTATGTTGTGATGCCATAGTTGTATCTATGCATATCGGACATGTTGTGCGTACGTGTGACGTGTAACGGTATGTATGGGATTCGACAACCTAGTTGTGTGCCTCTAGTAGTACTCTTTACGGGGAAATGCCTCTTTGTGCTTCCACCGAGCCTTGGTAGCTTGCTACTGCTCCGGACACATTGATTGACCGGCATGTATCCTTCTCTGCTGCTGTGTCTGTCCCTTCGGGGAAATGTCTCGCAGTGTAATGGAGTCCATGTAGCCTGCTATGACTCGTCTACGCGTAGTTGATGACATTTATGTCCCACGGTGTAATGGAGTCCCTGTAGCTTGCTATGACTCGTCTACACACGCTTGAGACCGACACCTGCTTTGCTGGGTTACCTATGCCTGTCCCTGTACGGATGTGCTACTTGGGTTCTATGACTAGTCATGTCGACCTGGGTTCTTTTACATTTGAATGCTAGCGACATATTCACATTCGTGAGCCAAAAGGCGCAAACGGTCCCGGCCCAGGTAAGGTGGCAGCCGTGGTGATAATCGTGCGTGAGGCCGCAAAGTAATGTGAAGTGTTACATGCTAGATTCTTATGGCTTAGGATCGGGGTCCCTACAAAACCTTAACCATCTTTGGTCAATGACCTAGTCTAGTAGAGGCTCACTAGGGACATGGTGTTGCTTATATATCCACACATGTATTTAAGTTTGCGGTTAATACAATTCTAGCATGGATAATAAATGATTATCATGAACAAGGAAATATGATAATTACCACTTTATTATTTCCTTTATGGCCTATTTCCAACAGTCTCCCACATGCACTAGAGTCAATAATCTAGCTTTACATTCTAATGAATCTAACACCCATAGAGTTCTGGTGTTGATCATGTTTTGCCCGTGGAAGAGGTTTAGTCAACAGGTATGCAACGTTTAGATCCGTCTGTACTTTGCAAATGTTTATGTCTTCGTACTTGATATAATCAAGGATGGAATTGAAGTGGCACTTTATGTGTCTGGTCCTCTTGTGAAACCCGGGCTCCTTTGCTAGAGCAATGGCACCAGTGTTGTCACAAAACAGAGTCATCGGATCCAGTGCAGCGGGCACAACTCCAAGATCCGTCATGAACCGCTTCATCCAGACACCCTCCTTTGTTGCTTATGAAGCAGCTATGTACTCTGCCTCACATGTAGAATCTACTACCACGTTTTGCTTGGAACTACACCAGCTGACTGCTCCAGCATTCAGAATAAATATGTATCTGGTTTGAGACTTAGAGTCATCCAGATGTGTATCAAAACCAGCATCAACGTAACCCTTTATGACGAGCTCTTGATCACCTCCATAAACGAGAAACATCTCCTTAGACCTCTTTAGGTACTTAAGGATATTTTTGACCGCTGTCTAGTGTTCCACTCCTGGATCACTTTGAAACCTTCCGACCATACCATGGCAAGGCTCACATCCGATCTTGTGCACAACATTGCCTACATGATAGAGCCTATGGCTCAGGCATAGGGGATGACACTCATATTTTCTCTATCTTCTGTAATTTTTGGGCATTGATACGTCTCCGACGTATCTATAATTTATGAAGTATTCATGCCATATTTACAACAATTTTATATGGTTTTGGTATGATTTGCATGGAACTAACCCGGACTGACGTTGTTTTCAGCCGAACTACCGTGGTGTTGTTTTTTGTGCAGAAATAAAAGTTCTCCAAATGCAACGAAACTTTTATACGATTTTTTTGGAACAAAAGAGGCAATAGAAGCTTCGTGGGAGGGCCAGAAGAGCCACGAGGTGGGCACAATCCACCAGGGCGCGCCAGCCCCCTCTAGCGCGCCCTGGTGTCATGTGGTCCACTCGTGGCCCATCTTCGCGTGAAACCGACGCCCAAAAATCCTATATTTTTAGAAACCCCCAAAAATAACCCTAGATCAGAATTTCCACTGCCACAAGTCTCTGTAGCCACGAAACAACAATCTAGACCCCGTTCCAGCACCCTGCCGGAGGGGGAAATCATCACCGGAGGCCATCTTCATCATCATTATGGTCTCCATGATGAGGAGGGAGTAGTCCACCCTCGGGGCTGACGATCTTGATGTATCGCGGGCTTTGTTAATATAGTTGGATCATATGGTGTTTTCCCCTCTCTATCTTGTTGTGATGAATTGAGTTTTCCCTTTGAGATTTCGTTATTACCGGATTGAATACTTTTATGGATTTGCGAGCACTTGATGTATGTATTGCATGCGGATACCCATAATGACATTGGGGGTATTCAAGTGATTCACTTGATATATGTTATGGCGTCAACTTGCAGATTCTGGTGACCTTGGGGATCTATGCATAGGGGTTGATTGCATGTTTTCATACCATGTTCTCCGATAGATATCTTGGGGCACTCTTTGAGGTTCTTTGTGTTGGATTGAGTATTATTAATCTGAAATTGTTTGATGCGTATCGTATAATTAACTCATGGATACTTGTGGTGACATTGGAGTATCTAGGTGACATTAGAGCTGGTTGTGCGTATCATATGGTGTTATTTTAGTACGAACTCTTAGATAGATTGATCGGAAAGGATAACTTGGTGTTATTTTAGTACGAACTCTTGGATAGATCGATCGAAAAGGATAACTTTAAGGTGGTTTCGTATCCTATAAACAATTTCTTCTTATGTTCTCTGCTAGATAAGAACTTTGGACTGATTCTTCATTGCACGTTGAGGGATGGTTATGTGATCCAATTATATTAGCATTGTTGAGAGATTGCACTAGCGAAAGTACGGACCCTAGGCCTTGTTTTCAAGCATTGCAATACCGTTTGTGCTCACTTTTGTTACTTGCTACCTTGCTGTTTTTTATTGTTACTAGTACAAAAATCAATATCTACTTTTATTACTACACTTGTATCACCATCTCTTCGCTGAACTAGTGCACCTATATAATTTACCTTTGTATTTGGTGTGTTGGGGACACAGGAGACTTTTTATTATTTGGTTGCAGGGTTGTTTGAGAGAGACCATCTTCATCCTACGCCTCCCACGGATTGATAAACCTTAGGTCATCCACTTGAGGGAAATTTTCTACTGTCCTACAAAGCTCTTGCGCTTGGAGGCCCAACACGAGTCTACCAGAACAAGTTGTGTAGTAGACATCAGGCATTGAGTCTTACTCAACTTCACACCTTCTAAGACAGGCAAGAACCCTTTCTTGGACTGATCCATTTTCAACTTCTTCAAAACCTTATCAAGGTATGTGCTTCGTAAAAGTCCTATTAAGCGTCTCAATCTATCTCTAAAGATCTTGATGCCTAATATGTAAGTAGCTTCTCCAAGGCCTTTCATTGAAAAACTCTCGTTCAAATATATCTTCACGCCTTCCAAAAGTTCTATTGTTTCCAATCAGCAATATGTCATACACATATAATATTAGAAACGCTATAGATCTCTCACTCACTTTCTTGTAAATACAAGCTTCTCCATAAACGTTTATGAACCCAAACACCTTGATCACCTCATCAAAGCGAAGATTCCAACTCTGAGACACTTGCACCGGTCCATAAATGGATCGTTGGAACTTGCATACTTTCTTAGCATTTTTAGGATCGAAAAATCCTTTCAGTTGCATCATATACAACTCTTCCTTAAGGAAAGCAGTAAGGAACACTATCTTGACATCCATCTGCCAAATTTAAAAAATCAAAAAATGTAGCTATTGCTAAAATAATCATGATGGATTTAAGCATCACTATGGGAGAGAAAGTCTCACCGTAGTCAACTCCTTGAACTTGTGAAACCCCTTTTGCAACAAGTCGTGCTTTATAGAAGATGACATTACCGTTTGCGTCCGTCTTTTTCCTAAATATCTATTTGTTCTGAATGGCCTTACGATCATCAGGTAAGTCCTCCAAAGTCCATACTTAGTTCTCATACATGGATCCTACCTTGGATTTCATGGCCTCTATCCATTTGTCGGAATCCAGGCCCACCATTGCTTCTTCATAGCTCGTAGGTTCACTATTGTCTAACAACATGACCTCCAAGATAGGATTGCCGTACCACTTGACGTGGCTTGAGACTGCGTCGGTATTTCCCCAAAGAGGAAGGGATGATGCAGCACAGCGACGGTAAATATTTCCCTCAGTTATGAAACCAAGGTATCAATCCGTAAAGGAAGATCACGCACCCACGTGAACAACACCTGCACAAAAATAAGAAATACTTGCAACCCGACGCGAAAGAGAGGTTGTCAAGCTCTCTATGGTAAAAAGATAGATTAGGTAATGATAGTTTTGGCAAATAGATCTCGCAGGAACACAAAATAAAATAGGTAAACAAAAAGTGCAGCAAGGTATTTTTGGGTTTTTTGGATTAATAGATCTGAAAACAAAAAGGCAAAATAGTAGATCGAAAAGCAAATTGTTGGAAAAGTAGACCCGGGGGCCGTAGGTTTCACTAGTGGCTTCTCTCATGAGTATAGCACACGGTGGGTGAACAAATTACTGTTGGGATATTGATAGAAGATCAAATAATCATGACGATATCCAGGCAATGATCATTATATAGGCATTAAGTCCAAGATAAGTAGACCGAAACGATTCTGCATCTACTTCTATTACTCCACACATCGACCGCTATCTAGCATGCATCTAGTGTATTAAGTTCATGGAGAAACGGAGTAATGCAATAAGAACGGTGACATGATGTAGACAAGATCTATTCATGTAGGAAAAGACCCCATATTCTTATCCTTAATGGCAACGATACATGTGTGTCTTGCTGCCCCTTCTGTCACTGGGAAAGAACACCGCAAGATCGAACCCATCACAAAGCACCTCTTCCCATGGCAAGAAAAATCAATCTAGTTGGCCTAACTAAACCAAAATTTGAAGAAGAAATACGAGGCTATAAGTAATCATGCAAATAAGAGATTAAAGAAGACTCAAATCATATTCATGGATAGAAACTGATCATGAACTCAAAATTCAACGGATCCCAACAAACACACCACAAAAGTCATTACATCAAATAGATCTCCAAGAGACCATTGTATTGAGAATCATAGAGAGAGAGGAAGCCATCTAGCAACTGCCTACGGACCCGTAGGTCTATGGTGGACTACTCACGCATCATCGGAGAGGCACCTATGAAGAAGATGAACCCCTCTGTGATGGTGTTAGATTGGATCTCGCGGTTCTGGTACTTGCGGCGGCTGGAATTGTGTTTCGTCGACTCCCCTAGGGTTTTCTGAATATTTGGGAATTTATAGGCTCGATAGTCGTGTCAGAATCGGGGCTCCGCAAAACCCAACAAGGTTCGAACACCGGGGCGTGTGCGAGGATCTTAACCGGCTCAAAGTCTCAAGCTTGTCACCCTACGGCCTAGCTAAGACGAGTAAGTGCAAGTGGGGAAGAAGGTGGACTCGGAGATTTACCCAGGTTCGGGCCACCTTGCGGTGTAAAACCCTACTCCTGCTTTGTGGTGGTGTGGCCTCACGAGGGCCCTTGGTGGTGATGAACTGGCTCTACTCAACCTGCCCTCTATGATAGGAGCTGGTGGCTATTTATAGGGGCCACGGTCCTCTTCCCTTATTGCACAGGCGGGAAGGGATCCACAACGGCCAAATTTGAAAGGGGACAGGAGGTACATCTTATCCTGACTAAAGGTGGTCTTCGCCTGCAAAGCTTTGGGGGGTGACGCAGTGGTGGGCTCAGTGATGACATCCCTCCTGCCAAGCTCGTGGTCTCGGCCTCGTTGCACCGGAAGGAAACCTATGGGGGATTCCTTGGGAACCCTCGTATGTCCTTGTCTCCTTAGCACGAAAGAGGAAACTGTCCTCCTCCTGCGCCCGCCTGGCTTTGCCGTCAGAACCCACGTCGTCCCGGCCTCGGGAGACAGGGCACTTGCATAGGAATCTCCACTCCTCGGGAGGCAACCTGGGGGAATGCCACCCTCCGGAGGTCTTGACTTTGTCCTCCTCGCGAGGCGGGGGGCTCTTGCGAGGGCCTTTGCTTGAGGGGCTTCTTGCTGGGCCGTACCGGGCCTTCAAAGTGGGCCACGCGTTGGGCCGCAGGCAGGCAGGTCTGGGTACCCCTGATCCCAGAACGCCGACAGTAGCCCCCGGGCACAAGGCGTATCCGGGCTAGCTTCGGGGCGAAGCTAAGGGGGAAGACCAAGGCGCCGCGGGCCCTAACGGCCTGCGGGTCAAGATCGACGTGTGGCGCATGATGAAGCGCGGACTCCTCCACTACCCCATGCTGCCTCAGTAACCGTCCTGGCCGACACGGGCTGGCGCGCGCTGCAGGGCCATCATTTCCTGGGATGCGGAGCGGCGCCAGCTGGCCTCTAACCGGCTATAAATGGGCAAGGGAGATGAAGCCCCCAGCCCATCTTCATCTTCTCGCGTACCTCCTTCAATCCTCCACTTCCACAACCATGGCGCCGGTGAGGAGGTTCTCCACCGCTGAGAAAGGGAAGGCCCCCCTGGAGGAGCCGGGCTCGCCACCGCCCAAGAGGGGCCACGGCCGCCCCCAGAAGTACACCACGACGCCGGCGCCGGCCCGCTGAGGACGCAGGCGCACTCCCGCACGAGTCGGCGCCACCTCCGATGGCCGAGGCCGGGCTCCCTCCCGTGCAGGCGGCCGTGGTGACCGCGGTGGCTGTGCCCGAGGGGGGAGGCCTGCTGAGGCCGTCAGGCCACCCCGCCCGGGACTCCACTTGGCCGACGCAGTCCAGGAGTTCGTGGTGTGGGCGGAAAGGCCAGAGACCACCTAGTTTTCGCTCCCGCGCTTCTTCGCGGATGCGCTGTCGGCCGGGGAACCTGCTGGCCTATGGCTGCAGGCCAATGGTTGTTGTAGTTCGGCTTCGTGGACGGAGGTCGAGGTTACCCCCGCGTGCTACGTGTTCCTGACCGGCGGATGGCAGGCGTTTGCCCGTGCCCGCGGCCTGAAGGGCAGGTGCACCCTCCACTTCAAGCATGACCGGGCGACGACGCTCTTCGTCAAGATCTTCGGGGAAGACGGCAGGCGCTTGGGATGCTGCCCGGAGGGCGATGACGGTGACATCGACCGCCTTCCCGTCGGTGATGGCCGTCACGACGGCGGCGCCCTCGGCGGTGAACTTGCCCTTGGCGATGGCCGCAGCTCCTCCAGCGGCGACGACACCTCCTCCGGGGGAAGCTCGAGCGACGACAACTAAGACGAGCCGCCAAGCCGCCGCGCCAGGACCAGGGAGGGTGACGACCCGCCGCATTGCCTCGCACCCGCCCAGGACGACGTCGAGCCGCCCCGTCGCCGTGCCTACATCAAGGAGGAGGAGGACTCCGTATGAGCATAGGTGGGAGCCAGGCCTCTAGAGCGACGGTCCTCGGGAGGCCGTCTTTTGCTTTTGTTTCCTGCACCAAAAACCATGGGGGGCCCGGGGGGCGTGTAATCAACTGCGACGGTCGCGCCTTTATGTTAACAATTTTCTTTTCACATCCTAGTTTTTATGTTGCTGCAAACTGAAATGTTCCTGCTCGTCGCGATTAGGTAACTTGTGATTAGGATAACTTAGCTTGGCGCGCCCGTGGTAGGCTCCTATGCCGTGGGGGCGCGTCCCTTTGGAGCTTCTTTCCTTAGCCGTAGAGCCCCCGAGCCCCCTTGCGAGGGTCGATCGCTGCCAAGGTGTCGGGTCATGAGGCCTGACGAGGCCAGGAGATGGGGCGCTCCTGAGGCCGGGGGTGATATTGTGCTCTAGCTCGCCTCGAGAGCATCGCACGAGGATTAGGACGCCAAAGTTTTGGCGAGGTATGTGCGCGGCCCGGAGCCTGCATGACGTACCGTGCCCAGTCCCCGCTCGTGGGGCACGCGAGAGAGAGCATGCGGGTGCCAAACCCCTTGAGAAGGAATTCAAAATGAGAAAGCGTTGCAAGGAGAAGATTCCCACCCGATTTTTCGAATAAGACCTGAAAACTTCAAACTTCATTCCAAAAGGTGGCAAATTGGGTTACAAAAGAGAGCAAATAACAGCCGTGTCCAGCGCCTAGACCAGTCTTCCCCTAGCACAGAGCATGGGGCATCCACTAGGCGTGGGCATAGTCGTTGAATGACAGTGTCGTCCGCCAGCACAGAGCATGGGGCTTCCACTTGGGCGTGGGTGGGAACCCCTCTGCGTCCTCGGGGGGCTCCGGGCGTATACAACCCACTCATTATTACGTGAGAGTGTCACGGGTAGAACGTGTGGAGATGTTGGATGTTCCAGGCGTTTTGGATGGGGACCCCGTCCTGAGTCTCTAGGCGCACAGCTCCAGGCCTTGAGACGCGGGCGACCCTGAACGGGCCCTCCCACATGGGCGAGAGCTTGTGCAAGCCCTCCCTAGAGAGGAACCGCCTCAGGACGAGGTATACGACTTCAAGGGTCCTGGAGCGGACGCCGCGGCAATGGTATCGCCACTGCGCCTGCTGGTACCTTGCGGCACGGAGTGAGGCCTGGCGACGACCCTCCTCGCCGAGCACGAGATTTGTCCCCCACGCAGCATCCTGACGCTCCTCGTCGAATGCCAAGACTCGCGGGGAGCGATGCTTGACTCTTGCGGGAGGACTGCCTCAGCTCCATAGACGAGGAAGAATGGGGTCTCGCCGGTGGGCTTAGTCGCGGTGGTGCGGATGGACCACAGCACGGACTGAAGCTCACCGAGCCAACCCTTGCCGCAGGACTCGAGTTTCTTTTGGAAGCTCCTCGCCTAGAGGCCCCTCAGGACCTCTGCGTTGGGGCGCTCGGCCTGGCCGTTGCTCCGCGAGTGTGCCACTGAAGCATAACATATCAGCGTCGCAAGGTTAGCACAATATTCTCTAAAGAGGTTGCTTGTGAACTGTGAGCCATTGTCAGTAATGATACGGTTAGGGACCCCAAAGCGGCTCACGAGGCCTCGGATGAACTTGACTGTTGAGTCAGCAGGGATGGTGCGCACGGGCTCCACCTCCGCCCACTTGGTGAACTTGTCAAGGGCGACATAGAGGTAGTGGTAGCCTCCGGTTACCCGAGGGAAGGGGCCGAGTATGTCCAGCCCCCAAACCGCGAAGGGCCAGGAGAGTGGTGTTGGAGATATGCCCTAGAGGCAATCATGTGATGATTTCATTTCCTATGTATTCATGAGTATTTTGTATTGAACTTGAACATCATCAGTGATATGTATCAATAAGTATGTGACTTATTTCTGAGACTATATATAGTATGATGATTGTTCTCATAGTCCCTACTTGTTAAGGTTATGCGGACACATATCCTTTACTAGTATACGATTCAGTTGATGACTACGTTTCACAAGTCATGTGCATAGAGATGCTAAACTGATAGTATGGACTCGGGGATTGAGATCACTGAGTCTGACAGACCCACTTTGAGCACAGCGAGATAATGTCATCTGTTAGTCTCAATCACGATGTATATGCCATGTCCTAGACCTGAGGTCATCGCATGTTCTCGGGATGAGGATCGACTTACTTAGGGTCTATCAAACGCTACTCCGTAACTGAGTAGTTATAAAGGTAGCTTTCGGGTGAGTCGTGAGACATGCCACGAGACATGGTTAACCAAGATGGGATTTGCCCCTCCGTGAGGAGAGATATTCTCTGGGCCCTCTCGTGTGACCAGATTCAGAAACCATGGCCATGCGACATGGGTTAAGTGTTAACCCAGTTCGGGAATCTGCATCACGGTTTTGAGAAGAGATGTCGAGCTACCACAAGGGTGACAAGTACTCGCCTTGAGCTCTACAACCTATATCATGAGGCAAAAGGAATGTTGTATATGACACATTGTCGAGGTTCGTCTAACGACTTTGCGCACACATGGGAGTTGGCATGTTCTGCTAGGAGCCGCTACCGACTATCGACTCGGGTCGTGTCCTTGTGTACGTGAACCTATAGGGTCGCACACTTAAGGGATTGCAACCCATTCGGATTGGATCCGAATGGAAAATGGGATAGACTCGTCATGGGCCTCAAGTGTTGAGCCCACCTCGGAGGTCTATATAAAGCGGAGTGGGCAGACCTTTCAGGGTTGATCTTTTTCCTCCCATCGACAGCCACCGCCACTCCCCACGCCACCATGTCGTGCGATCGGACCTAGCAGTCCACCACCCGACGCTGCCCCCGTACGTGTGGATACCTTGGAGGCATCGCATCTGCGGTGCTTGGACGAACTGTTCGAGGGATCCGCGAGGAGCTGTTCATGGGAGATCGCTGTTCGTGGGAGATCGGCTACACGAGGAGGAGACGAATCGGCTGATCGACTACACGCATCACCAACTCTACTTCCGCGACGGTGATTGCGCATCTAGTGGTAAACCCGATCCCGTGATCTATTTCTAGCAGCGTGTTCTTGGGTGCGCGGTAGAAATTTTATTTGGCGCTAGCGTAGCATACCGCGTGTTCCAACAGTGGTATCAGAGCATCCGCTGTGTGGTGATAGATTCGGTGATTTGCATATGAGATATGTAGATCGGTTCAGGTGCGGGTCGATGAGATCGGCTGTGCACGTCAGTGTTGACGGTTGGTTTCGTGATCTTGATTCCGTGATCGTGATGCAGAGGTCGTGACACGAATTACCCCTACCGGTCAGTTTTCGCCATCTGGGTAGATAGTGGAATGTAAATCCTGATGCATCACGCGAAGATCAATGAGATTGATCGAGCCGGAGCAAAGATCGACACCGTGGAAATGTGATTTCCGCAGTGCTGAAATCTGTTGGAGGGGTCACAGTAAAACGGGCATAATTTTTGCATACGAACTCCGTTTTTGCTCCACGACCTGTCAAACTGAAGGGCATGAAAAGATGCATTTGACCTTCCATTGCCTCGCTGTTTTCGGCGATATTTTCGAGGTCAAAATCCTCTTGGAAAATAGAGTTTCGGACAGTTTTATTTTCGATGGTAAAACGCCTGACTTGTTTTTGCAGGGAATGCTTGTGATTTGGTATAGCCCATGAATGTTTCTTGTAAATTATTAAATCATGACTTGCGTGTCATGAGTGCGGCAACTGGCTGGAGCCATATGGTTGTCCCATTATTGTATTAATGACCTGCGTGTCAACATGAGATGCGTTGTAACGTAATTTACTCACATAGCTATTAGTTTGTAATAGCATAGTATATTACGTAACACTTGGCAGTTGACACCATGTGTGGAGATGGAGATCACCACAAGGGCAACCATGCATGGAGATGGAGATCACCATGGGCATGCAGCGCACGTGGAGATGGAGATCACCATGCGTTGATGAAAGGGGCTATACCATATCACACATATATAAACTGCATGTGAAAGTTTATCCCTTTTATGCGCCCTTCTTTTGCATGATAGATGTTATTAAGTAGGGTGATCCCTCAAAGAATGTCAAGTAAAATTGCCTCCCCAATTGCTGCAACATCACATTAAGTAATTTTAGTGGTGGGCCTATAAAATTAGGGTGCTCCTAATTCTCCTTAACGTTGTGTGTTTGTGTCGGACACTTACGAGCGAAGCATTGGTTAACTTGTCGTGGCTATCAAAATAGTTTTGGGCCTCGAGGCATAAGAGTTGGCGTGGCATGAGATGTCGCCAACAAACAAGAGTCGTATAGAGATACGATTAGCAAGTGTTGCTTACCGAGTGATCTAGTCTTCTAGCGGTGATGCAAAAGCTCACTAGTTGACATGTGGATCTTGTATCTTGAATCACTAAGAATCAACGGAGGGATGTTGATTTTAGTGGGAGTAATGTTCTTATTAAAATGTTTAATTTGAATTACTCTTTATGAATACATGTCTTAGTGTTTTGCATATTTCTGTTGTAGATCAATGGCACCACCTGCTCAACCCAGTTTTTCGTTGAAATCAACCCTAGAAAATGATAAACTGAATGGAACAAACTTTACCACCTGGTATAGAAATCTGAGAATCGTTCTTAGGCATGATAAAAAGGAACATGTTCTAGAGGAACCCCTTCCAGAGGAACCTGCCGAGAATGCTAATGTCACGGCCAGGAATGCCCACCAAAAACTCGTTGATGAGTCAAACGAGATTAGCTGTCTCATGCTAGCTTCTATGGAGCCCGATCTGCAGCAGTATTTCGAAGACATTGAGGCTTTCGATATGATCGAGAACCTCAAGAGCATGTTTCAGATGCAGGCAAGGACCGAAAGTTTCAACATCTGGCAATCCTTGATGGATTGTAAACTGAAAGAGGGTGATCCACTGAGCCCGCATGTGATCAAGATGATCGGATACATGAAAGCTTTGGATCGGTTAGGCTTCCCACTTGGGGACGAATTGTCCACGGATACAATTCTGGCTTCTCTTTCGTCTAGCTATGGGGCGTTCATCTCGAACTTCCATATGCACGGCATGGAAAAGAAGCTCACTGAATTGCATGGGATGCTAAAAGTGGCAGAGAAGGATATCAAGAAAGGTACGCATCAAGTGTTGATGGTGTAGAACACGGCAAAGTTCAAGAAGAGCTGGTCCAAGAAAAAGACTAAGGCAAAGGGCAAGGAGGCAACTCTTACTGTCGCCGCCGCGCCCAAGTCCGGACCAAACACGGGGACTGTTTGCTTTCACTGCAAGGAAACCGGTCACTGGAAGAGGAACTGCAACAAGTGGCTTGCCCAGATAGGCAAGAAGACTGGAAGTGTGACTTCTTCTTTAGGTACACTTGTTGTATATGTTATAGACATTTTTCTTGCTGATATTTCTAGTAGCTCTTGGGTATATGATACCGGATCGGTTGTTCACATATGCAACTCGATGCAGGGGTTAAGAAGGACTAGGAATGTTGCAAGAGGAGAAGTTAACATACGCGTCGGGAATAAAGCAAGAGTTGCTGCATTAGCCGGCGGTACCATGCAACTTAATTTACCTTCAGGATTTGTAATGGAACTTGATAATTGTTATTATGTTCCTGCATTGATTCGAAACATTATTTCGGCCTCATGTTTGATGAGGCAAGGTTATGAATTCAGTATTAAGGACAATGGTTGTTCTATTTACTTGAATGAAATGTTTTATGGCTTTGCACCTGTTAAGAATGGGTTATTTATATTAGATCTTGAAGGTGAATCGGTCTATAACATAAATGTCAAGAGGCATAAGCCTAACGAGATAAATCTGACTTACATCTGGAATTGTCGACTAGGACACATTAGTCAAAAGCGCATGAAGAAGCTCCATGATGATGGAATTCTGACTTCATTTGATTTTGAATCATTTGAGACATGTGAGTCCTGCCTACTCGGCAAGATGACTAAGACTCCTTTTGCAAAGAGTTGTGAGAGGGCGTCTGAGCTATTGGAACTTATACATAGTGATGTATGTGGACCAATGAGCACGACAGCTAGAGGTGGTTTCCAATACTTCGTGACTTTTACCGACGACTTTAGTAGATATGGATATGTCTACTTGATGAGGCACAAGTCAGAAACTTTTGAAAAGTTCAAGGAGTTTCAGAACGAAGTGGAAAATCAACTCGGCAAGACAATCAAAGCTTCTACGATCTGATCGTGGTGGTGAGTATATGTAACACCTCGTTACACCTGGCGGGATCTAGACTGGCCCCACAGACCAACACTAGTCTTTCCTGCGCACTTTGTCCTCACTCATGCGCACCCGGGACAAACTTCCCGGTCGGTCACCCATCCTAGAATTGCTCCAAGCCAAGCACGCTTAACTTTGGAGTTCTTTTCGAATGGGCTCCTGGAAAAGAAGGAATTCCTTGTTGATATGAGTAGTCTATCATTCCTATTAAGTCAGGCTGTCACATTCACCCTGACTCAAAGGAACCGACGTCCTCGTCGGCCCATCAGGAATGTTCGCTCTTGGCACACGTATGCGCATCCAGTCCGGCACGTGTACCATGCCGTGTGCCACAACGGGCCACACGTGCCATGCGCCACATGCCCACACACCTGACCCGCGCATGCCCATGTAACCGCAAGGGTCGGCTCTGATACCAATTGTAACACCTCGTTACGCCTGGCGGGATCTAGCCTGGCCCCACAGACCAACACTAGTCTTTCCTGCGCACTTTGTCCTCACTCGTGCGCACCCGGGACAAACTTCCCGGTCGGTCACCCATCCTAGAATTGCTCCAAGCCAAGCACGCTTAACTTTGGAATTCTTTTCGAATGGGCTCCCGGAAAAGAAGGAATTCCTTTTTGATATGAGTAGTCTGTCATTCCTATTAAGCCAGGCTGTCACAGTATATGAGCCAGGAGTTTGATGATCATCTGAAGAGCCGTGGAATAGTTCCACAACTCACTCCTCTAGGTATGCCACAGAGAAATGGTGTGTCGGAATGGAGGAATTGGACTTTGTTAGACATGGTCCGATCGATGATGAGTCAGTCGGATTTACCCTTGTCATTTTGGGATACGCTCTATAAACCGCAGCTTTCACACTAAACAGGGTACCATCAAAGTTCGTAGATAAGACACCATATGAGATATGGACTGCAAAGAGCCATAGCTTGTCTTTTCTAAAGATTTGGGGTTGTGAAGCATATGTCAAGCGACTCCAGTCGGACAAGCTCACACCCAAGTCGGACAAGTGCATATTCATGGGATATCCTAGGGAAACCTTGGGATATTACTTCTACAACCGTGAAGAGGGCAAAGTGTTTGTCGGTCGACATGGAGTTTTCCTTGAGAAAGAGTTTCTCAATCGGAAGGCTAGTGGGAGGTCGGTCCGACTCGAAGAAATTCAACAGCCACACGGGGACGTTCTGACAGGTGATTCAATCACGTGGCGTTAGTCAGGGAACCCGTAGTGGAATCGCCGCCGGTTCCACGTAGGTCGGAAAGGTTGCTCAATATGCACGACTGCAATGTGTTGTTCTTGGAGAACAACAAACCGACCACATATGCGGAAGTGATGGTGAGCCCTGATTCCGAGTTATGGCTTGAGGCCATGAGATCCGAATTAAAGTCCATGGATGACAATCAAGTTTGGAACTTGGTTGATCCGCCAGATGGCGTTCAAGCCATTGAGTGCAAATGGATCTTTAAGAAGAAAACTGATATGGATGGAAATGTTACAGTTCATAAGGCCTCGACTTGTTGCTAAAGGTTATCGACAAGTTCAAGGAGTTGACTACGGTGAGACTTATTCACCGGTAGCGATGCCTAAATCAATTCGGATCATTCTTGCTATAGCTGCATATTTCTACTATGAGATATGGCAGATGGACGTCAAAACGGCTTTCCTTAATGGAAATTTAACTGAGGACGTGTATATGATACAGCCCGACGGTTTTGTCGATCCAAAGAATGCGGGCAAGGTATGCAAGCTTTAGAGATCCATTTATGGACTGAGGCAAGCATCTTGGAATTGGAACATTCATTTTAATGAAGCTGTCAAAGAGTTTGGCTTCATCAAGAATGACTATTGTCGGGGATATTACCCCGCAAGTATAACCCGGCAGGAAGTATGACCCGGCCAGGACTTGGCGACTCACGGGTGACCCGGTCGAGACTTGGCGGTTCATTGGTGACCCGGCAGGCGGGTCAGAGAGCGACAAGGCCCAGGGCCTAGCAAGCAAGCCGGCAAGGCGGCTCGTGGACGGGCTTGGAGGGGCGGCTCACAAGAGAAGGCCCAAGGAGAGGAAAGACTCCCTCACAAAGGAAACAAGACCCGGATTAGGATTCAAGAGAGACTAGTCCTAATCCTACTCCTAGTAGGATTCTACATGTAAACCTACCCTTTCCACCTATATAAGGAGGGGTAAGGCGCCCCTAGAGGACAGATTCAAGTCATTAGAGATAGACAGATTAGAGGTTCTCGAAGATTAGAGATAGCAAGACAACACCCTTGTAACCGAGAGGTCTTCCTCATCATCAATACAACACAAAGTAGGACGTAGGCTTTTACCTCCATCGGAGGGGCCGAACCTGGGTAAATTCGCGTCTCTCGATTCCAACCAACCCCTCTCAAGCCGCCACATAGTTGCAATGACCTCACACCTAAGTCCGTTAACCCGGACATCTTGCCGTGACAAATCCACGACAGTTGGCGCCCACCGTGGGGCCTCGCACGGTGGTGTTGTGTTCTTGAAGGGATCTCTCCTAGGGATCAGAAAACTTATGACCCACCGGATCCGCAAGATCCGGCACGGAAGATTCTTCATCAACTCTGAGTTCATGATCTATGGTGAAAGAAGATTAGGCCTACGGTCCATCCGCTGCTGCTGCCCTGCGATTCGCCAAATTGTAGGATCCGCCGAGATGACCGACATGAGCAGTCGACCGAGTCCAGATCAAAGTTCAAAACTTCCTCTGCTGATCAGAGAACGAGTCAATTCCGACGCGTCGCCACTTCTCCCGAAAATCAAGGCAACCGAAGCAAAGCTGCGGCTTCACACACGTCAAATCCGCCGAGCGGCAGTTGGTACACGTACTGGTGTCGGATCCGAAGAATCAAACATTGCTATTACGTTGCATCAATTAGTGTCACTAAAGTACTAGTTTTCACGGTGGGGTCAAGAAAAAGAATAAAAAAAAGTGGAGAGCAGCACACCATGACCCCGACCCGGAGGCAGACTCAGGCTTCGCTGGCCTCCTTGCGTCTCCGAGCCACCGCGGGCCACCTCTGCCGCTCGCCTTGCCCCGCTGTGCCGGCTCCGGCTTGTTTCACGCGCCCGCGCTCTGTTCCCGCCCTCCGGCTTGCTCCGCCGTCGCGCCTGGCCTCGCCGGCCCGCATCCACAGCCACGTCCCCGTCGAGCTAGCTTTGCCTCACTCCACCGGCGGCCGCCTCCATCCTCCTCGCCTCAGCCCTCAGCCGCTGTGCCGTGGCCGCCCCGCCAGCTTCAGCCACTGCGCCGTGGCCGTCCAGCCGGCTCGCCTTCACCGCGTCGGAGACCGCCGCCTCGCGCCCGGTTGCGGCGCCACCGCACCTCACTGACGCGGCTCCGCCTCGCCTCCACCTGGCCTCAGCCGCTCCTCGCTCTAGAGCCGGCTGCGCCCGCTCCGAGTCTGCTCCGCCCCGCGTCGCCGATCCCTGCTCGCTTCCGCCTCCGCCTCGAGCAGGCCCTCCACCATGGCATCTCCCCTGCAGCGCTCGCCTCTGCCCCCGCGGTCTCCGCCGCTCGCCTCTGCCGCCGCGCCATGGCTGTCGCCCGCTGCACCAGCTCCACCGCCGCACCTACCTCCGCCTTGAGCCGTCTCACCACCGCGGCCACGTCTCGCGCTGGACGCCTCGCTGCACCAGCTCCCCCCGCGGTCTCACCACGCCGCGCCCGCTCCGAGCCGTGGTTCGCCTTGAGTCGCCCCCGCCGCCGCGCCATGGCTCCCTGGCCGCCGCAGCGTCGCCTCTGCTGCCCGTCTCCCCTGGCGGCTCCGCCCGCCTCGGGCCGGCCCGCCTTGACTCGCCCTCGCCCCGTCCACCTCGCGCCTCTGCCTACAGCCGGCCGCTGCTCCGGGACGCCCCGGCCTCCGCTGCCTTCCGGGGTTGCCTGCTGGCCCGTCATCGCGCTCCGCATCCCCCCGCCTCAAGCTGCTGGCCACTGACGAGCCGCCATCCCCATAGCCACGCTTCGGCTCCGACGGCTTGCCACGCCTGCCGCGCCGCCTCTTACCGTGTCCAAGCTGGCCTGCTCTGCCCCACCGCGCCCGTTGAGCCGCTCCACCCCGTCACCGCGCCCCCGCCGTCGCCATAGCCTCTGCCTCGAATCCAGGCGGCCCTCTGCCGCACGCCCAGGTCAGCCGCCACATGCGTCGCCTCGTCCACGCCCTCCATGCGACCTGCTCCTCCCCGCCTCCGCTCCGGCCGCCCACCGGCTCGCCATCCCGGCCGGCTTGGCAGGCCCGTGCGGCCAAGCGCCGGCTCCACTCCGCACGCCCTCCGATCGGCCGCCCGTGAAGAAAAAGCAGGGGCCGGCTCCGGTTACAGTGGAAAACAGACACAGGGTGGGGGTGGTTGAAAAAAAAAACCCAGGTGTTAAACCAGCGTGGGTGCTGAGGCTACACCAGCGTCCGCGTCCATCCAAGGAAAAAATACCAGGTGTTATCCACCCTATTTATTTTATCAGTATGCTTTAAATTGTTTTGAGAATAACTACTTTGTCCTACGGTATTTTTCTACGCAGGACAATGACTCGGTACAAAAGCGGCGTCATATTGCGAGTACGGAGCCGCCGCCCCTATTGGTCCAGGCTACATCAACACGCCACGGCCGACTCGCCATCCGCGCCAGCTTACAATGCCACGGCCGACTCGCCGATTCGTGCTTGCCTACAACGCCATGGGCAACTCGCCGTCCGCGCCGGCTTACAAACGCCGCGGCCAACCCTCTCATCTACGCTATCAAACTGGTTTCGAACGCCGCGGCTGACTTCCACGTCTACATCAACACACCGGGGTCGCATACACCCGCACGAGCCGCCCAATGGACGCGCTCCAGCGGCCACCCCCGCAGTCCGGTCTACATCAACACACCGGAGCCGCACCCGTCCGCACGAGCTGCATAGCGAGCACATGCAAGTCGCAGCTCCTGCGGTCCGGTCTATTCCAAACAACTCTGGAGCAAATCATAAAAATATTATCAGCCTCTGCTGCACCGGATGGCTCAATGGACAGGCGCACAAGTTGCTGCCACTGCAGGTTTTTTGGTTAACTTCAACAACCCGCCAGGACGAACCATCAGCCGGTTTACTGACATAACTCATACGGGATCATTTATAACCCGCCACGGTCAACCTCAACCTTCCGTGGATTCACATCACGTTATCAACACCAAGGATATACAATGAGTGTCGCGAAGATCATCAACTCGCCACCTCTCCTCCAACTTCAACACATTCCATTGTTCAGCTGTCAACTTTATGCTGGCTTATGCCACAGTCAAGTATGAAGACTCTCAAGCCGCCTCCTCGAGTCGACTTAAGACTTGGGGGCTACACAGACATGATTCAGCAAATGTTGCTAGTTTCAGCAAATTCAAGAACCCCGGATCACCCGATCTCGGGGGCTACTGCCACATTGGTGAAAGTTTAAAGGCTGTCAGAAAATCTCTGGCACAAGCATCCGGTTCAAAAGGAATTCATCTCTCGCAAAGTTCGAGTTTTCAGAAAATTAAAAGTTGCCCAAGAGGACGAGCCGCCATGATGCACCGTTCAAACATGGGTGCCCTGATTCATTGGATCATTATAAAGTCACTTGGAGTTTCTGCCATTTCTTCATACAAGATGGTGCAAAGGTGGATATTTCAACAAAGGTCATTTGGGGTCTTCCAACCCACCGGGTTTAGCTTACACACCCTCTTGATCGGCTCTTCAGCCACCGCAAGTTCGAGTTAAACCTGCCTGTATGCTGCTGCTGCTCCGCCAGGTGACCCGCCGAACTCTTACCAGTTAATCTCGACTAGAGACCCTAAGCTGTTCAAAATGTTTGACAGTCACTCTCGCTAGAGACCCTGTACTGGTCAAGGTTCAACCGGCGGCTCTTGTCACGTGAGGGCCGGCTTACGAAAAGCGAGGATAAACTCACCCATCTGCTGCTGACTCTCCGCTATGTGGCCCGCTCGTACTCTTAAACAGTTACTCTTTTAAAGACCCTGCACTGTTTAAAGTTCAAACGACGGATTTATGTCACGTGAGAGGTAGCTTATGGGCCCTGGGGGTACTCATGCCCTGCTGTGCCTCTCTCTGGTTCGTTGTGCTCTTACCAGTTAATCTCGCCTAGAGACCCTGAGCCGCTCAAAGGAGTTGACGGTCACTCTCACTAGAGACCCTGTACTGTTAAGAGTTCAAACAGCGAGTTCATACCAGGAGAGCCGGCATACGAGTTTTCGAAAACAAAAAAGAAAAGCAAGGTCATAAGAGATTTAACATCTTTGGGTTGTGCTTCTCAAGCCGCCCTCAAAACGATACAGAATATACTCTGTCTTGTGGTTTTTGCAGGTCTTGTCTCCTAAGATAAGCCGCCATTAAATGTGAAGAAAGATGGCTATGGCCATACATTGCATTTTGCATTACATCATCCTGCATTGCATCATCATATCATGCATCATCATACATGCATATCCATATTTGTTTATGCTGCGGAAGGCCGGTCACCAAACCGGGTTATATCGTAACCTCTGCAGGAACACATAGATCTTTAATAGCCAACATGGCTGGATCTTCATCATGGCTTATCATGACCAGTATTAAATGATTGGGGTTTTTTCAAGCCAGCTTGGAAAATTGATTATTCTTGAAAAGCCGCCCTATCAGATATAATGCCGTGTCATTTAATTGACTGGCTCTTGGATTTTTTCAACTTGTGCTCTGTGGTAGACTACAGCATTCATGGATTTCTCAAACGTATATTTGCCGGGTTGCACCGCAGCCACGAACAGGGATTTTCATTGTCAAGGATAAAGGCATTATTCTAGGATATTCTACCGGGCTACAACCACGGTCAAGGATTCATTCAACAGATTATGATGAGTCATATTATTCTCACAGTCCCGAGTCGCCGCAGGCAGACGACCCGACACTTGGGGGCTAATGCAAGTTGCTTTTCAAATCAATACATGGTCAACAGATCCTGTTGTCTCAAGGAGATGAGCCAGCCTTTCTATATTTTTCTAAAGTCCCAGCCCAGTACTTCTTACTGACCCAGCACTTGGGGGCTACAGTATTCAACTGTTTAAACAGATTATGAGGTTCAAATTGAAGACCCGGCCCATCACATACTGATGAGCCGGCCCTTGGGGGCTACACCAGTTGAAGTTTTATAAAGTATAAGACAGTTACAAGTCCCAGGCTGCTGCAAGCAAAAGAAACCTGGCACTTGGGGGCTACACAATCAAAGATACTATTGCAAAACACCAAGTCATCATGGATAAACTTGGAGCTTGGGGGCTACAGGTAATATGGAGATAAAAATAGCAGAAAATTTTTAAGCTATCAAATTTTGAGTGAACTAGGTCTCATTTTTTCATGGAGCTGAAGCGTTGGAAGGCCGGCTCTACATCAGATGGATTTTCATCCCAATATTTTTATCAAGTCAGCTAGAGTCTAGTTGTTTGACCCGGCGTCACCAACAATCATGACCCAACATTATCAAAAGATCATAACCCGGCAGAGTTTATATAAGCAACCCGGCTTCATAAGTTGAAGAGTATTGGAGGCCGACAAAATGGGATATGGGTGTTGTATTCCCAATATTTTACTTCCAAGAAAACTGACAAGCAAGATGATTGATAAGACGGCTCGTTCATATGAAGAAGAAACCCGGATTTTCAAGGAGATACTTCATTAAACTGGCCAGTGGAGCGAGTCGGTCACTTAACATATTTATTCTTATTTCAGCAGCTTACCATGAATAAATTCATGCTAACCTGGGGGCTAATGTCGGGGATATTACCCCGCAAGTATAACCCGGTAGGAAGTATGACCCGGCCAGGACTTGGCGACTCACGGGTGACCCGGTCGAGACTTGGCGGTTCATTGGTGACCCGGCAGGCGGGTCAAAGAGCGACAAGGCCCAGGGCCTAGCGAGCAAGCCGGCAAGGCGGCTCATGGACGAGCTTGGAGGGGCGGCTCACAAGAGAAGGCCCAAGGAGAGGAAAGACTCCCTCACAAAGGAAACAAGACCCGGATTAGGATTCAATAGAGACTAGTCCTAATCCTACTCCTAGAAGGATTCTACATGTAAACCTACCCTTTCCACCTATATAAGGAGGGGTAAGGCGCCCCTAGAGGACAGATTCAAGTCATTAGAGATAGACAGATTAGAGGTTCTCAAAGATTAGAGATAGCAAGACAGCACCCTTGTAACCGAGAGGTCTTCCTCATCATCAATACAACACAAAGTAGGACGTAGGCTTTTACCTCCATCAGAGGGGCCAAACCTGGGTAAATTCGCGTCTCTCGATTCCAACCAACCCCTCTCAAGCCGCCACATAGTTGCAATGGCCTCACACCTAAGTCCGTTAACCCGGACATCTTGCCGTGACAAATCCACGACAACTATGATCATTGTGTATTCAGGAAGGTCAGTGGGAGCTCAGTTGCATTTCTGATCCTGTATGTGGATGACATATTGTTTATTGGAAATGATGTTCAAATGCTTGAATCTGTCAAGGACTCATTGAAAAATAGTTTTTCGATGAAAGACTTGGGAGAAGCAGCTTACATTTTGGGAATCAAGATTTATAGAGATAGATCGAGAAGGCTTATTGGATTAAGCCAAAGTACGTATATAGACAAGGTGTTGAAGTGGTTCAACATGCAAGATGCCAAGAAAGGGTTCTTGCCCATGTCACATGGTATTAGTCTTAGCAAGACTCAGAGTCCTTCGACTCCTGATGAGCGAAGACACATGGATGGGATTCTGTATGCTTCGGCTGTCAGGTCCATCATGTATGCTATGGTATGTACTCGTCCTGATGTTAGCTTTTTCTCTAAGCGTAGTAGGCAGATACCAGGCTGATCCAGGTGAGAGTCACTGGACAGCGGTAAAGAATATCCTTAAATACATGAGAAGAACAAAGGATATGTTCCTAGTTTATGGCGGTGAGGATGAGCTCATTGTAAAGAGTTATACTGATGCTAGTTTCCAAACCGATAGGGATGATAGTCGATCGCAATCTGGGTTTGTGTTCATTCTGAACAGAGGAGTCGTGAGCTGGAGGAGTGCCAAGCAAGATACGGTAGCTGATTCTACAACGGAGGCTGAGTACATTGCAGCTTCTAAAGCTGCAAAAAAAGGTGTTTGGGTGAACAATTTTATTTCTGATCTTGGAGTCGTTCAGGACTCGTCCAATCTGTTGGACCTGTATTGTGATAATAGTGGTGCTATTGCACAAGTCAAGGAACCACGGAACCATCATAAAACCCAACACATACTCAGGCGTTTTAGCCTCATTCGCGACATTGTCGAGAGAGGCGATGTAAACATATGCAAGATACACACGGATGCAAATGTTGCTGATCCATTAACGAAGCCTCTCCCGCAGTTGAAGCATGAGATGCACATGAGGTCCATGGGCATACGATGCCTAGATGATTGACTCTAGTGCAAGTGGGAGACTATTGGAGATATGCCCTAGAGGCAATCATGTGATGATTTCATTTTCTATGTATTCATGAGTATTTTGTATTATCCTTGAACATCATCAGTGATATGTATCAATAAGTATGTGACTTATTTGTGAGACTATATATAGTATGATGATTGTTCTAATAGTCCCTAGTTGTTAAGGTTATGCGGACACATATCCTTTACTAGTATACGATTCAGTTGATGACTACATTTCACAAGTCATGTGCATAGAGATGCTAAACTGATAGTATGGACTCGGGGATTGAGATCACTGAGTTGGACATACCCACTTTGAGCACAGCGAGATAATGTCATCTGTTAGTCTCAATCACGATGTATATGCCATGTCCTAGACCTGAGGTCATCGCATGTTCTCGGGATGAGGATCAACTTACTTAGGGTCTAGCAAATGCTACTCCGTAACTGAGTAGTTATAAAGGTAGCTTTCGGGTGAGTCATGAGACATGGCGCCGCGAGACATGGTTAACCAAGATGGGATTTGCCCCTCCATGAGGAGAGATATTCTCTGGTCCCTCCCGTGTGATCAGATTCAAAAAGCATGGCCATGCGACATGGGTTAAGTGTTAACCCAGTTCGGGAATCTGCATCACGGTTTCGAGAAGAGATGTCGAGCTACCACAAGGATGACAAGTACTCACCTTGAGCTCTACAACCTATATCATGAGGCAAACGGAATGTTGTATCTGACACATTGTCGAGGTTCATCTAACGACTTTGCGCACACATGGGAGTTGGCATGTTCTGCTAGGAGCCGCTACCGACTATCGACTCGGGTCGTGTCCATGTGTACGTGAACCTATAGGGTCGCACACTTAAGGGGTTGCAGCCCATTCGGATTGGATCCGAATGGAAAATGGGATAGACTAGTCATGGGCCTCAAGTGTTGAGCCCACCTCGGAGGTCTATATAAAGGCGAGTGGGCATACCTTTTAGGGTTGATCTTTTTCCTCCCGTCGACAGCCACCGCCACTCCCCACGCCACCATGCCGTGCGATCGGACCTAGCAGTCCACCGCCCGATGTTGCCCCCGTACGTGTGGATACCTTGGAGGCATCACATCAGCGGTGCTTGGACGAACTGTTCGAGGGATCCGCGAGGAGATGTTCGTGGGAGATCGGCTACACGAGGAGGAGACGAATCGGCTGATCGACTACACGCATCACCAACTCTACTTCTGCCGTGGTGACTGCGCGTCTAGTGGTAAACCCGATCACGTGATCTATTTCCAGCAGCGTCTTCTTGGGTGCGCGGTAGAAATTTTATTTGGCGCTAGCGTAGCGTACCGCATGTTCCAACAAGTGGGATGGTCTGGAGGCCTTGCGCGGGTTGATGAATCTGCTTGGCGTGGAACTGAGAGGCCTTGCAGGATTGGACCAGCTCGGCGGCGTCATTTAGAGCCGTGGGCCAGTAGAAACCACTGCAGAATGCCTTTCCCACGAGGGTGCGAGACGAGGAGTGGTGCCCGCAGTCGCCTTCGTGGATATCAGCCAGCAGCTCGCGCCCCTGTTCCTCGGATGACGCCGGTGGCAGTTCCTCGCGAGGCGACACCGGGCTTGCGGCCGGGGGCGCCGCCGATGGTTTGAAGAGCCTCTCCTCGAAGATGCCAGGCTCCTGAGACTCGCGGCGTGACGCCCTCTTGGCGATGTTGTCCGCCTCCTTGTTTGAGCCGTGCGGGACATGCTGCAATTCCAAGCCCTGGAAGCGCTTTTCCATATTAGGTACCTCCTCCAGGTATGCCTCCATGTGCTCATCCTTCGGCTTGTATTCTTTGTTGGAGAAGTTGACGAGGAGTTGTGAGTCGCCCTTGACAGTGAGGCGCTTGATCCCCAGGGCTGCAGCAGCCCTGAGGCCCGCAATCAAGCCCTCGTACTCTGCAATGTTGTTGGAGACCTTCTCGCCATGCTGGAAGCAAAGCTGCACGGCGTAGTAGAGCGTGTCCTGTGTCGGTGAGATGAGCACGACTCCAGCCCCTGTGCCTTGTCATGCAAAGGCGTCGTCAAAATGCATGACCCAGCCTTCGGGTGCTTCGTCGCCGGGCACGAGGGACTGGCCCTCATCCAGCCCCCGGTCGGGGGCATCCGTCCACTCCGCCACGAAGTCACCGAGGGCCGCGCCCTTGATGACTCTGGTTGTGCAGAACTCTAGGTGGAAGGCCTGCAACTCGATGTTCCACTCTGCAACCCTTCCGGCAGTGTTGGGGTTGCGTAGCATGTTCTCCAGCGGGTACACAGAGACGACCTTGATGGCGTGGCCTTGGAAGTAGTGGCGCAGCTTCCTTGAGGCGACGAGGAGCGCGATCAGGAGCTTCTGCTGCATGGGGTAGCGGGCGAGCATCCCGCAGCACGGTGCTGATGTATTACACCGGATGCTCGATGAGGCGTGAGGCATCGGCGCCGCCCTGCTCCTCAGGGAGCGTGGAGGACTCAGGTGCCTCACGAGTTGGTGAGGAGGCGAGGGCATCAGGAGTATCGTCCTGAGGTGGTGAGTGTTGTGCGACTTCTTGCGAACCACCTCCCTTCGCACGTGAGCTGGCACGCTCCTCTCGGATCACCACGAGCGCTGCGCTGGCCGAATGGGGGGTTGCCGCTAAGTAGAGCACCAAAGGCTCGCGAGCGCGGGGCGCCACCATGATGGGAGGGTTTGTTAGGTACTGCTTGAGTTCTTGAAAAGTCGCTTCTGCTTCTGGGGTCCACTCAAAAGGGCCCTTCCTCTTCATGAGCTTGAAGAAGGGGAGGGCACGCTCACCGAGCCTGGAGACGAAGCGTCACAAGGTGGTCACGCATCCCGCCAGCTTCTGCATTTCCTAGAAACTGGTCATGAACTCAAAATTCATCGGATCCCAACAAACACACCGCAAAAGTCACTACATCAAATAGATCTCCAAGAGACCATTGTATTGAGAATCATAGAGAGAGAGGAAGCCATCTAGCTACTGCCTACGGACCCGTAGGTCTATGGTGGACTACTCACGCATCATCGGAGAGGCACCTATGAAGAAGATGAACCCCTCCGTGATGGTGTTAGATTGGATCTCACGGTTCTGGAACTTGCGGCGGATGGAATTGTGTTTCGTCGACTTCCCTAGGGTTTTCTGAATATTTGGGAATTTATAGGCTCGATAGTCGGTGGAGGGGGTGCCCGAGGTGGGCACGCTACACCAGGCCGCGCCAGGGGCCTCTGGCGTGCCCTGGTGGAGGGTGGCCACCCTGGGCCCCCTCTCTGGTTGTTGTTTGGCCCATGCTGGTTCTTCTAGTCCAAAAAAAATCTCCAAGAATTTCCGTGACGTTTGGGCTCCGTTTGGTACTGATTTTTTGTGAAGTAAAAAACAAGCAAAAACAGCAACTAGCACTTTGGCACTATGTCAATAGGTTAGTCCCAAAAAATGATATAAAGTTGCTATAAAATGATTGTAAAACATCCAAGATTGATAATATAAAAACATGGAACAAGCAAAAATTATAGATACGTTGGAGACGTATCACCACTCAGCGGCGGTACGTGTCCTTGTCGACCTACGAGGCTTGGTAGTGACTTGATATGAAGCTTCATGATCATCACAATTAGCTTCCTATTAAATTGGTGTAGGCGTCACAGAAACATCTTTCTGTGTCGTCCTACTCTCCAATTGAAGTGACGGATCAACAACCTCATCAAGTTCTACCATCCTCCCACTCAATTCTTTCGAGAGAAACTCCTTCTCTAGAAAGGATCCACTCTTGGTGGACCCAATTGTTTACTTAGGGTATCCTATGAAGACACACTTCTCCGCTTTGGGTTCGAGCTTATCAGGCTGAAGCCTTTTCACATAAGCGTCGCATACCCAAACCTTAAGAAACGACAACTTAGGTTTCTTGCCAAACCATAATACATACAGTGTCATCTCAACGGCTTTAGATGGTGCCCTATTTAAAGTGAATGTAGTTATCTCTAATGCATATCCCCAAAACGATACAGGAAGATCATTAAGAGACATCATAGATCGCACCATATCCAATAGAGTATGATTATGACGCTCGGACACACCATCACGCTGTGGTGTTCCAGGTGGCGTGAGCTATGAAGCAATTCCACACTGTCTTAAATGCATACCAAACTCATAACTCAGTATTCTCCACCATGATCAGATCGTAGAAACTTTATCTCCTTGTTACGATGATTCTCAACTTCACTCTGAAATTGCTTGAACTTTTCAAACATTTTAGACTTGTGTTTCATCAAGTAAATATACCCATATCTACTCAAATCATCAATGAAGGTAAGAAAATAACGATATCCACTGCGCGCTTCAACACTCATTGGAATGCACACATCAGTATGTATGATTTCCAACAAGTCACTTGCCCGCTCCATTGTTCCGGAGAACGGGGTTTTCTTCATCTTGCCCATGAGGCATCGTTTGGATGTAACAAGCGATTCCAAATCGAGTGATTCCAAAAGTCCATCAGCATGGAGTTTCATGTGCTTTACACCAATATGACCTAAGCGGCAGTGCCACAAGGAAGTGGTACTATCATTATTAACTTTGCATCTTTTGGCATCAATGTTATGAACATGTGTATCACTACGTCGAGATTCAACAAGAATAAACCACTCACATTGGGTGCATGACTATGAAAGGTATTACTCGTATAAATAGAACAACCATTATTCTTTGATTTAAATGAATAACCGTCTCGCAATAAACAAGATCCAGATATAATGTTCATGCTCAACGCATGCACCAAATAACAATTATTTAGGTTTAAAACTAATCTCGATGGTAACTGAAGAGCGAGCATGCCGACGGCGATCACATCAACCTTGGAACCATTTTCGACGAGCATCGTCACCTCATCCTTTGCCAGCCTCCATCTATTCCGTAGTTCCTGCTTCGAGTTATAAATATGAGAAACCGAACCGGTATCTAATACCCAGGCACTACTACGAGAGCTAGTAAGGTACACATCAATAACATGTATATTAAATATACCTTTTTGATGTTGCCAGCCTTCTTAGCAACTAGGTACTTGGGGTAATTCCGCTTCTAGTGGCCAGTCCCCTTGTAGTAGAAGCACTCAGTCTCAGGCTTGGGTCCAGCCTTGGGTTTCTTCACGAGAGCAGCAACTTGCTTGCCATTCTTCTTGAAGTTTCCCTTCTTTCCCTTGCCTTTCTTGAAACTAGTGATTTTATTCACCATCAACACTTCATGCTCGTTTTTGATTTCTACTTCCGCGACTTTCAGCATCGTGAATAGATTGGAGATTGACTTGTTCATCCCTTGCATATTATAGTTTATCATGAAACCCTTGTACCTAGGTGGCAGTGACTGGAGAACTCTGTCAGTGACCGTCTGATAATTGTGATTTGCGTCGGGTTTTTCGTGAAGAGGAACGGGTTACCGCAGCACAATGTGGGTAAGTATTTCCCTCAGTTATGAAACCAAGGTTTATCGACCCAATAGGAATACCAATCCTCAACCATCTTCAGCGGCTGCACACAAAAGAGCAAACAACTTGCACCCAACGCTGGCAACAGGGTTGTCAATCCCCTTGGTCTCATTATTTGCAAACTAGTGAGTTGTGTAGATAATTGTAAATTGCAAATAAAAATAAAAGCAAGTAAATGGCAGCAAGGTAATAGTAGCGTTTGTAAATATATAAGTGAATAGACCCGGGGGCCGTAGTGTTCTCTAGTGGCATCTCTCATAGAAATAGCATATGGTGGGTAAACAAATTACTGTTGCGCAATTAATAGAAAAGTGAATAGTTATGCGATTTTCACGGCAATGATCATATGTATATAGGTATCACGTCCATAAGCAAATAGGCCGACTCCTGTCTACACCTATTACTATTACTCCACTCATTGACCCCTATCCAGCATGCATCTAGAGTATTAAGTAAAACAGACTAATGCTTGGAGAACGATGACATGATGTAGACAAAGTAAACTCAATCAATATGAATTAACCCCATCGTTTTATCCTTAGTAGCAGCAACACAAAGACATTTCTTGTCCCCTACTTTGTCACTAGGATATAGAAACTCGCCAGGTTGAACCTACCACAACGCACCACTCCCACCGAAGAAATATCAATCTAGTTGGCCAAACTATCTCAATAGATCGGAGAGCATTATGAAGCTATAATTATCATGCAAATAAGAATCATAATAATCAGGTTTGACTCAAATACTTTTCATGAATAATCTGAACATAAACTCACTATTCATCGGATCCCAACGAACACACCATACAAAGGGATTACATCGGATAGATCAAGGCAAAGATGTGATGAACATTTTATTGAAGATCAAGAGAGAAAGAGAGATTGCCATCTAGGTACTACCTACGGACCCGTAGGTATGTGGTGAACTACTCACACATCATCATGAGGGCAGCAAGGTTGATGAAGAGGCCCACCGTGATCAATCCCCCCTCTGGCAGGGTGCCGGAACGGAGCTCTAGATGGGCTCCCGTTGGAACAGAGACTTACAACAGCGTAAAAAGTGTTTCGGGACCTCCTCTATGGTTTTTGGATTATTGGAGAATTTATAGGCCACAGAGGGACGTCGGGAGAGCCACGAGGGGGACACCACATATCAGGCCCCCCCAGGGCATGCCCTGATGTGTGGTGGGGCCCTCGTGTTCCTCCCGACCTCCTCCCTAAGCTTCTAGGTCTTCTTTTGGTCCAGAAAAAATCATCAAAAAGTTTCATGGCAATTGGACTTCGTTTGGTACTGTAAACCTGAAAAATAAAAAACATGCGGAAAACAGCAACTGGCACTGGGCACTGGGTCAATAAGTTAGTGCTCAAAAATATTATAAATTAGTAAACCAATGCCCAAAAAGTATCCTAGAATGATAATGTATCCGCATGGAGCAATCAAAAATTATAGATACGTTAGAGGCGTATCACCGTCTCAGGCGGAAGCTTAACTCCCAACTGATTCAAGCGGTTATAGTACCCAGACATTCTGAGTATGTGCTCACTGACGGAACTATTCTCCTCCATCTTGCAAGCGAAGAACTTATCGGAGGTCTCATACCTCTCAATTCGGACATTAGCCTGGAATACTAATCTCAACTCCTGGAACATCTCATATGCTCCATGACATTCAAAATGCTTTTGAATTCCCGATTCTAAGCCGTACAACATGGCCACTGAACTATTGAGTAGTCACAAGAACGCGCATGTCAGACGTTCACAACATCTGCAGGCGACACTTGAGGGGGTGGCGCACCGAGCGGTGCATCAAGGACATAAGCCTTATGTGAAGCCGTGCAGATAATCCTCAGATTAAGGACCCAGTCCGCATAGCTAATTCCATCATCTTTCAACTTAGCTTTCTCTAGGAACGCATTAAAATTCATGGGAGCTACTACGCGAGCCATTGATCTACAACATAATTTGCAAAGACAACTTTAGACTATGTCGATGATAATTAGTTCAATTAATCAAATTACTAATGAACTCCCACTCAAATCAACATCCCTCGGGCTGTCTAAGTGTAACATGATACAACTCCACCAACCCAAGTCCGATCATCACATGAGATGAGGTGGTTTCAATGATGAACATCTCCATGTTGATCATATCTACTATATGACTCATGTTCAACCTTTCGGTCTTCTGTGTTCCGAGGCCATGTCTGTACATGCTAGGCTCGTCAAGTTTAACCAAAGTATTCCTCATGTGTAAAAGTGGTTTACACCTGTTGTATGCGAACAAAGAGTCTATCACACCCGATCATCACGAGGTGCTTCGAAATGACGAACTGTCGCAGCGGTGCATACTTGGGGAGAATACAATTTAATCTTGAAATTTAGTGAGGGGTCATCTTATAATGCTACCGTCCTCCTAAGAAAAATAAGATGCATGAAAGGATAAACATCACATGCAAATCATATAAGTGACATGCTATGGCCATCATCATCTTGTGCTTTTGATCTCCATCTCCAAAGCACCGACATGATCTCCATTGTCACTGGCATGACACCATGATCTCCATCATCATGGTCTCCATCATCGTGTCATCATGTGGTTGTCGCGCCAACTGTTGCTTCTACAACTATTTCTAACACATAGCGATAAAGTAAAGCAAATGGCATAAAATAAATTAAAGATAACCCTATGTCTCCTGTCGGTTGCAGTACTCATAGAGATGCAAGTCATGATAAATATTAAAAAACATGATCATCTCATACATCACATATATCAAATCACTTCTTGGACATATCACATCACAACATGACCTGCAAAAACAAGTTAGACATCACCTACTTTGTTGTTGCAAGTTTTACGTGGCTGGTATGGGCAACTAGCAAGAACCGTTCTTACCTACCCAAAGACATAATGGTGATATTCAAGTTGCCTTTTAACCTTCTACAAGGACCATCTATGTGGAATCTGATTCAACTAAAGTGGGAGAGACACACACACCCGCCAGCCACCTTTATGCAAACAAGTTGCATGTCAGTCGGTGGAACCAGTCTCTTGTTCTAGCAGAAGTAAGGTTGGTCCGAGCCGCTTCATCCCACAATACTGCCGAATCAAAATAAGACTAAGGAGGTAAGCAATCTGAACATCAATGCCCACAAACATTTGGTGTTCTATATTTTTTGATTGTTCCATGCTAATATATTATCATTCTAGGATACTTTTTGGGTATTTATTTACCAATTTATCATATTTTTGAGCACTAACCTATTGACCCAGTGCCCAGTGCCAGATCCTATTTTCTGCGTGTTTTTGCCTTTTCAGAGTTACAATACCAAACGGAGTCCAATTGCCACGAAACTTTTTGGTGATTTTTTTACCAATACAAGAACTAGAAGCTTCGGAGGAGGGCCAGGAGGTGCACCAGGGGCCCACCACATATCCAGCCGCGCCACTAGGGGGGCGCGGCCAGATATGTGGTGGCCCCCTGGAGCGTCTCCTGATGTCGTTCTCTGGCCTATAAATTCACATCTACCCTAAAAACACCAGAAGCGCTCCCGAAACAATTTTTCCGCCGTCGCAAGCCTCTGTTCCGACGGGAGGTCATCTACACCTTCGTTCCGGCACCCTGCCGGTGGGGAGATCGATCACGGAGTGCCTCTTCATCAACCTTGCTGCACTCACCGTGATGTGTGAGTAGTTCACCGCAGACCTACAGGTCCATAGGTAGTACCTACATGGCAATATCTCTCTCTCTCTCTTGATCTTCAATACAATTTTCATCGCATCTTTGCCTTGATCTATCCGATGTAATCCCTTTGTATGGTGTGTTTGTTGGGATCCGATGAATTGTGAGTTTATGTTCAGATTATTCATGAAAAGTATTTGAGTCAAACCTGATTACTATGATTCTTATTTGCACGATCATCATAGCTTTGTAATGCTCTCCGATCTATTTAGATAGTTTGGCCAACTAGATTGATATTTCTTCGGTGGGAGTGGTGCATTGTAGTAGGTCCAATCTGACAATTTCTATATCCCAGTGACAGAAGGGGACAAGTTGCGTATTTGTGTTGTTTCTAATAAGGATAAAACGATGGGGTTTATTCATATTAGTTCAGTTTACTTTGTCGACATCATGTCATCGTTCTCCAAGCATTACTCCGTTTGTCATGAACTTAATACGTAGAGAGGCAAGCATAGAAGCACTCTTGAACTGGAGTAATAGTAGTAGGCGCAGGAAGGAGTCGGACTATTTGCTTATGGACGTGATGCCTATGTACACATGATCATTGCCGTGAACATCGCATAATTATTCGCTTTTCTATCAATTGCCCAACAGTAATTTGTTTACCAACCGTATGCTTTGCTTAGGAGAGATACCACTAGAGAACTCCATGGCCCCCGGGTCTATTCACTTATATATTCACAAACGCTATCATTACCTTGCTGTTATTTATTACCTTTTATTTTATTTTGCACTTTACTATTATCTACAATTATCTACACAACTCACTTGCTTGCAAGTAACGAGATCAAGGGGATTGACAACCCTCTTGCTGGCATTGGGTGCAAGTTGTTTGTTCTTTTGTGTATAGCCGCTGAAGACGGTTGAGGATTGGTATTCCTATTGGTTCAATAAACCTTGGTTTCATAACTGAGGGAAATACTTACCCACTTTGTGTTGCGATTACCCGTTCCTCTTCGCGGAAAACCCAACGCAGATCACGAGTATCAGGAAGGATTTCTGGCGCCGTTGCCGGGGAATACCATCACCAACTATCAAGTAACTTCGAACAAAATTTCCTTCACTCGTTATTCTTCTTATTTTCTGTTATATTTATTTTGTCTCATAAAAATCAAAAATACAAAAATATTTACCTTTGCTTGTTACTAGTTTCTTGCTTGAAGTCATGGCCAGTTCTTCTTTTGTGCGTGTCACTCCCAATAATGATGTTATCAATTTTACACAAAGGGGAGGAGAAAGTTTGAAGGATTCATGGTATAGGATTTTCCATGCTCAAAATAAAGTAACCAATAAGCTATCCACCACTAATTTGCTTCATAATTTCTAGGTTGGTGTGACAACTTGGTATAGGTTTGTCCTTGTCACCATCACCGGTGGGAACTTCTTAATGTGTCATACCTTGGATGCTTATAGTGCAATTGAAAATCTTGTTGGAACACCACCCTGAAAACCCACAAGTATAGGGGGTCGCAACAATTTTCGAGGGTAGAGTATTCAACCCAAATTTATAGATTCGACACAAGGGGAACAAAAGAATATTTGAGAGTATTAGCAGTTGAGTTGTCAATTCAACCACACCTGGAGATGAATATCGGCAGCAAAGTGATCAGTAGCACAGTAATATGATAGTTTGATAGCAGTAGTAATAGTAACAGTAGCGGTAACAGTAGCAGTAGTGATTTTGTAGCAAGTGCAATAGTAACAGCAGTAGTAGTAACTAAGCGAGAACAATAAGTGGAAAACTCGTAGGCACTCGATCGGTGTATTCGTTGGATGATATTCATCATATAACAGTCATAACCTAGGGCGACACAGAACTAGCTCTAGTTCGTCAATGTAATGTAGGCATGTATTCCGTATATAGTCATACGTGCTTATGGAAAAGAACTTGCATGACATCTTTTGTCCTACCCTCCCGTGGCAGTGGGGTCCATAAGGAAACTAAGGGATATTAAGGCATCCTTTTAATAGAGAACCAGAACAAAGCATTAGCACTTAGTGAATACATGAACTCCTCAAACTACGGTCATCACCGTGAAGTATCCCAAATATTGTCACTATGGGGTTGACGGATCATAACACGTAATAGGTGCATATGGCTAGGCAAGATTGGATCAAGAACATAGATATAATGATGATAACATAAACGGTTCAGATCTGAAATCATGGCACTCGGGCCCTAGTGACAAGCATTAAGCATGGCAAAGTCATAGCAACATCAATCTTAGAAGATAGTGGATACTAGGGATCAAGCCCTAACAAAACTAACTCGATTACATGATGAATCTCATCCAACTCCTCACCTACCAGCAAGCCTACGAAGGAATTACTCACTCCCGATGGGGAACATCATGGAATTGGCGATGGAGAAGGGTTGGTGATGACGAAGACAGAAGATTCCCCTGTTCGGAGCCCCAAACGGACTCCAGATCTAGCCTCCCGATGAAGAATAGGAGGTGGCGGCGGCTCCGCATCGTGAAACGCGATGAACCTTTCTCTCTGATTTTTTTCTTGAAATTTGTGAATTTATAGCACTAGATTTAGGGTAGGAGGGCCCACGAGGTGGGCACGCTCCACCAGGCCGCGCCAGGGGGGTCTGGCGCGCCATGGTGGAGGGTGGCCACCCTGGGCCCCCTCTCTGGTGGCTTATGGCTCCATAATTCCTCATATATTCCAAAATAAATCTCCAAAAAATTTCGTTCCATTCCGAGAAATTTTATTTCTGCACAAAAAACAACACCATGGTAGTTCTGCTGAAAACAGCATGAGTCCGGGTTAGTTTCATTCAAATCATGCAAATTAGAGTCCAAAACAAGAGCAAAAGTGTTAGGAAAAGTAGATACGTTGGAGACGTATCACACCCCTTATCATTAATGAAACCAATTTGACATTGGAACATGTTATGCAAAGACTTGATGCTATTGAAAAGAAAATGATCACTAGTGAACCCAGTGAGGAGTTAGATAAAAAACTTCATAATCATATCACTCAATTTGGGTCACGGGTAGGAGCAACTTTGAAAACTTTAAAGGAAAAAGATGCTATTATTGATAAGAGTGTAGAACAAGGATTGGGTAGAGTTGATAAAATGGAACAGGTTATTGACAAAGTGAGCTCTGCTTTCACACCATCCAAAACTAGTGCTAGTACCTCACAGGACCAAAATCCCAAGTTCATATTTATTCCTAAGAGCATTAGTACACCTCCTTCCAAAAGAAACGAAGATCTCAAAATGATTAGTGTTCACCCCAACTTCTTGAACTTGATAAAGGAGCCTATGGTCAAGCCTTCCATTGTTCCTATTAATCATAGTTGTGTTATTAAGGAGTTGAGTGTCAAAGATGACAACACTTGAAACTATGCATTATGCCTAGCTAGGGGCATAAAACAATAGCGCTTGTTGGGAGGCAACCCAATATGTATCTTTATTTTTGTTTTTACTTTCTGTTTTTGAGTGATAACATGATTTTTGCCTCTATAATGATTATGTTTTTATGTTTTAATTAGTGTTTGTGCCAAGTAAAGCCTTTGGGATGGCTCACAAGATGAGTAGAAACGGTGTTGAATCTAAAACAGAAACTTTGACTCCAGTGGAGGAATTTTTATTTTTTACTGAAGTGTGATAATGATCTGAAATTTTAACACAGTATTTCTATACAAATTCTTTACGTTGTCCTAATTGTTCAGAATTGTTAGAGTTACAGAAGTATGGGTTCTTTACATATTGCTACAGACTGTTCTGTTTAAACAGATTCTGTTTTGCTTGCATAGTTTGCTTGTTTTGATTATGCCATTGAGTATATCAGGGGGTGTAAGCCAAGGGGAAGTTAGAATAAAGTACCTATTATGAAAAAATGAATTTCAATCAATTTATCATAGTACCACAAGTATGTAATATGTTTCTTATACTAACGGATCTCACGAAGTTTTGATGAATTTTGTGTGATTGAAGTTTTCAAGTTTTGGGTGTGATCACGATGGACTACGGAATAAGGAGTAGCAAGAGCCCAAGCTTGGGGATGCCCAAGGAACCCCAAGTATAATTCTAAGGAGACTCAAACGTCTAAGCTTGGGGATGCCCCGGAAGGCATCCCCTCTTTCGTCTCAATCCATCGGTATGTCACTTGGAGCTATATTTTTGTTCGTCACATGATATGTGTTTTGCTTGGAGCGTCATTTGCTTTTGTTTGCTTTTACTTTTTGTTTATCACAATAATCATTTGCTGGACACACCTATTTGAGAGAGACACACCTTCATGATAATTTTCTAGAATACTCTATGTGCTTCACTTATATCTTTTGAGCTAGGCAGTTGCTCTAGTACTTCACTTATATCTTTTTGAGCACGGTGGCATGTAGATTTTATAGAAGTAATATGCTCTCGTTCTTCACTTATATTTGTTTGAGAGCTGAATTAATAGTGACGGTAATTTTCATGGGTCGTAAGACTAGTCCAAGAATATTAGGTATTCAATGAATGATAATCAAAAACCATCGTGTAGCACATGTAGAGAAGTTGTGGATTAATGACATTGATGTAGTAATATGAAAAAGGTGTGAGTCCAAAAATTGTTGATTCGTAGAAGTGTCGAGATTAATAGGTGTTAACTTATTATTCATGTAAAATTTAAAGAGGCATGGTGATCGTGTGTGAGCATTTATATTCCTCGTTGAAATCCTAGTGTTGTTTTGAGTCGGGGGCACACGATGGTTAACTCCTACCAACCTCCTCCCTCGGCATGCGAGGAGTACTTTGATTTGTGATAAAACTAATAAAACTTTGCAATAAGTATGTGAGTTCTTTATGACGAATGTGACACCATGGACATACGCATCTTCACCTTCTCATATTTGCTAGCCTCTTCGGTACCGTGCATAGCCCATTCTCACCTAGAGGATCGGTGCAAATATTCGTCGGTGCATCCAAACCTCGTGACATGATACGCTCTGTTGCACATAAGCCTCGTTATATCTTTCTCAAAACAGCCACCATACCTACCTATTATGGCATTTCCATAGCCATTCCGAGATATATTGCCATACAAATTCCATCGTCACTTCATATGACTAGTTCGTTCATCATCATAATGCTTTGCATGATCATATAGAGCTAACATAGTATTTGTGGCAAAGCCCCCGTTCTTCATATTTTTGATACATGTCACGCTAGATCATTGCACATCCTGGTACACTGCGAGAGGCATTCATTCAGAGTCATATCTTCCTATCAGTCCTTCATGTTGAGTTGTAAGTAAATAGAAGTGTGATGATCATCATTATTAGAGCATTGTCCCAGTGAGGAAAGGATGATGGAGACTATGATTCCCCCACAAGACGGGATGAGACTCCGGACGAAAAATGAAAAAAAATGGGGGAGGCCAAATGATCCCACCATATAAAAAAAAGAGTAAATGGGGGAGGCAAAAAAAACCACCATAAAAAAATAAAAATAAAATGAGAGAAAAGAGAGAAGGGACTTTGCTACTATCCTTTACCACACTTGTGCCTCAAAGTGGCACCATGTTCTTCATATAGACAGTCTCCTATGTTGATACTCCCATATGCTAGTGGGAATTAGCTTTTCATATAATAAACTTGGCTTTTATATTCCAATGACGGGCTTCCTCAAATGCCCGAGATCTTCATGAGCAAGTAAGTTTGATGCACACCCCACTTAGCTTTAGTTGAGCTTCCATACACTTATAGCTCTAGTGCATCATTTGCATGGAAATCCCTACTCCTTGCATTGACATCTATGGATGAGGATTTTCATAGCTTGTTGGTATGCCTAGTTGATGTGAGACTATCTTCTCCACTTTTTACCCCTTTGATACCTACCATCATATTCTATACCACCTATATGCTATGTCCAATGGTTCATGCTCATGTATTGCGTGAAGAATAAAAAGTTGATGCATATTGAAAAAGTACGATCCAATTGCCGACTTGGACACCGTGGTGCTTAATATTTGTATCTATGTGGTGAAGACGGAGTCATGCCTTGCTAATATAATAAGATGAATAAGGGTAAACATTCTTTTAGGATCGTATACTTTAAGAATTAATGATTTTGTTTATTATACTTATAAATATTACTATGTTGTTGTTTTGTTAATTCATCATTTCTCAACGAGCTTACATACCAAAGAGTACATAATGGGTAGCATGTCAAATAAAAAAAATCTGTTTTTATCATTTACCTACTCGATGGCAAGCAGGAATAAAGCTTGGGGATGCTGATACGTCTCTAACGTATCTATAATTTTTGATAGTTCCATGCTAATATATTATCATTCTAGGATACTTTTTGGGTAATTATTTACCAATTTATAATATTTTTGAGCACTAACCTATTGACCCAATGCCCAGCGCCAGTTCCTGTTTTCTGCGTGTTTTTTCCTTTTCAGAGTTACAATACCAAACGGAGTCAAATTGCCACGAAACTTTTCGGTGATTTGTTTTGGACCAATACAAGACCTAGAAGCTTCGGAGGAGGGCCAGGAGGTGCACCAGGGGCCCACCACATATCCAGCCGCCCCACCAGGAGGGCGGCCAGATATGTGGTGGCCCCCTGGAGCGTCTTTCGATATCGTTCTCTGGCCTATAAATTCACATCTACCCTAAAAACACCAAAAGCACTCCCGAAACACTTTTTCCGCCGTCGCAAACCTCTGTTCCGATGGGAGGCCATCTACACCTCCGTTCCGGCACCCTGCCGGTTGGGAGATCGATCACGGAGTGCCTCTTCATCAACCTTGCTGCCCTCACCGTGATGTGTGAGTAGTTCACCGCAGACCTACGGGTCCATAGGTAGTACCTACATGGCAATATCTCTCTCTCTCTCTTGATCTTCAATACAATTTTCATCACATCTTTGCCTTGATCTATCCGATGTAATCCCTTTGTATGGTGTGTTTGTTGGGATCCGATGAATTGTGAGTTTATGTTCAGATTATTCATGAAAAGTATTTGTGTCAAACTTGATTACTATGATTCTTATTTGCATGATAATCATAGCTTCGTAATGCTCTACGATCTATTGAGATAGTTTGGCCAACTAGATTGATATTTCTTCGGTGGGAGTGGTGCGTTGTAGTAGGTTCAACCTGACGAGTTTCTATATCCCAGTGACAGAAGGGGACAAGTTGCGTCTTTGTGTTGTTGCTACTAAGGATAAAACGATGGGGTTTATTCATATTAGTTGAGTTTACTTTGTCTACATCATGTCATCATTCTCCAAGCATTACTCTGTTTGTCATGAACTTAATACGTAGATAGGCAAGCATAGAAGCGCTCATGAAGTGGAGTAATAGTAGTAGGTGCAGGCAGGAGTCAGCCTATTTGCTTATGGATGTAATGCCTATATACACATGATCATTGCCGTGAACATCGCATAATTATTCGCTTTTCTATCAATTATCCAACAGTAATTTGTTTACCCACCGTATGCTTTGCTTATGAGAGATGGCACTAGAGAACTCTACGGCCCCCGGGTCTATTCACTTATATATTCACAAATGCTGTCATTACCTTGTTGTTATTTATTACCTTTTATTTTATTTTGCACTTTACTATTATCTACAATTATCTACACAACTCACTTTCTTGCAAATAACGAGATCAAGGGGATTGACAACCCTCTTGCCGGCCTTGGGTGCAAGTTGTTTGTTCTTTTGTGTGCAGCCGCTGAAGACGGTCAAGGATTGGAATTCCTATTGGTTCGATAAACCTTGGTTTCATAACTGAGGGAAATACTTACCCACTTTGTGCTGCGATTACCTGTTCCTCTTCACGGAAAACCCAACACAGATCACGAGTATCATTCTACTCGTGCCTATCATCTACGCATAGACCTAGCTCATGATGCCACTGTTGGGGAAAGTTGCATGGAAAACAAATATTTTCCAACCAAACACCCAAGATCTATTCTTTGGAGATGCTAGTGATGAGAGAGAGAGGTGTCTTCATACCCTTGTAGACTGAAAGCATTATTGATCTAGAGATTGTGGTTGGCGTAGTCGTACTCACGTCGTGATCCAATCTGATCCAAGCACCGCACGTGCGGCATCTCCGAGTTAACCACACGTCCGACTTGGTGACGTATCCTCCTTCTTTATCCAGCAAGAGAGGGAGAATAGGTAGATGATATCTGAACCAACATGATGGCGTGGTGGTGGTGGTGGTGGCAGTGGAATTCTGGCAGGGCTTCGCCAAGCGTGTACCGAAGAAACGTGGGAGGAGTTGGGAGAGCCAATGGACAAGGGTGAACGGTTGGCTGCCCCCATGCACCTACCCCATCTATATATAGGCTAGAGGGTAGGGGCGTCCTAAACCCTCCAAGGGCCGGTCACAAGGGTGAAAAACCTTTAAACATGAAATAACATCTTATCCCTAGATTCAACCCTTTAAATTTAGAGATAAGATCTGATCTCTAGATTTAAGAAACATGAGCCTTGGGAAATGGTGCAGCCAGTCCATGTGGGCTGTATCCCAACCCGTCGATCCATGTGGGCCCTTCCCGGATCGTTTGGCCCCACGGTGGAACCCCAGGAACCTTCTAGAACCTTTCTGGTACTCTAGCAAAAAATTACCGAACTTTTTTGGAACCCTGAACATGACTTCCTATATATAAATATTTACCTCCGGACCATTCCGGAGCTCCTCGTGATGTCCCGGATCCCATCCGGGACTCTGAAAAACCTTCGAAATTTCTACTATTAATATCTCAACATTATCCTAACGTTAAGAGTGCGACCCTACGGGTTCGAGAATCATGTAGACTTGACCGAGACACCTCTCTAGGTAATAACCAATAGCGGGACTTGGATGCCCATATTGGTTCCTACATATTCCATGATCGGTTGAACAACGATGTCAAGGATTGAATTAATCCCGTATGCAAATCCCTTTGTCTAGCGACATGTTACTTGCCTGAGATTCGATCGTCGGTATTCATACCTAGTTCAATCCCGTTACCGGCAAGTCTCTTTACTCGCTCCATAATACAAGATCCCATGAGTAGATCCTTAGTCACATTGCTTGCAAGCTTCTTGTGATGTTGTATTACCGAGAGGGCCCAGAGATACCTCTCCGTCATACAGAGTGACAAATCCTATTCTTGATCGATGCCAACCTTACAGACACCCTCAGAGATACCTGTAGAGTATCTTTATGATCACCCAGTTACGAAGTGACGTTTGATACACACAAGGCATTCCTCCGGTGTCAGGGAGTTGCATGATCTCATGGTCATAGGAACAAATACTTGGCATGAAGAAAGCAGTAGCAATAAACTAAGTGATATGATCAAATGCTATGCTTAAGGTCGGGTCTTGTCCATCACATCATTCTCCTAATGACGTGATCCCGTTATCAAATGACAACTCATGTCTATGGTTAGGAAACCTTAACAATCTTTGATCAACGTGCTAGTCTAGTAGAGGCTCACGAGGGACATGATGTTTCTTATATATCCACACATGTATTTAAGTTTCTGGTTAATACAATTCTAGCATGGATAATAAATGATTATCATGAACAAGGAAATATGATAATAACCACTTTATTATTGCCTCTAGGGAACATTTCCAACAAATTTTTATGTCATTTCATGCATGCCACCACACAGCACATGTAGAAGCAGCACCATTCAGGTCTGGCGGAGGGAAAGTTCGAAGCACATTTCTTTTTCTGACTCCACCAAATGACCTCAATTTTTTTCACACGTTGGCATCACCATGGGCATCATGCATGCCTATTTTTATCCTTTTACGACACTCCATGCATTTTGTAGGGTTTTCCCGGTGCAAAAACCCTAAAACACTGCTCGGTCATGACGCAACGTTCGTTTGGTGTCTGAATTCGTTCAAATCTTGCATGGGAGCCTACGTTGGGCATGACCACTTGCTGGAAAAGTTTTGTGTCATTTCATGCATGCCACCACATATCACATGTAGAAGCAGCACCGTTCGGGTTTGACGTAGGGCAACTCCGAAGCACATTTGTTTTTCTGACTCCACCAAATGACCCCAATTTTTCACACGTTGGCATAACCATGGGCATCATGCATGCCAATTTTTATCTTTATCCAACACTCCATGCATTCCCTAGGGTTTTACCAGTGAAAAAACCCTAAAATACTGCCTTGTCATGACGCATCGTGCGTTTGGTGTCCAAATTTTTTTCGACATCCTTCAAATGAACCCAATTATTTTTTATAGACTTATACCATCATGACAGGCATGCATGCCAATTTTCTTAGCTTTTCGACAGTCTATGCATTTTATACGATTTTACCGGTGAAAATATGACCACAATTTTATGAACTATAAAGATAATTAAATAAATAATTAAAAAACAATTATAAAGCAAAAATTAAAGAACATAAGTAAATTCCAATTTGAAGAGTGTTTTTTAATATATATTGAACATTTTAGAAAGTATAATGCAAAGCACACAAAAAAAGAAAAATCAATTATAAATATACATAAAATTACGTAAATAAATTCAATTTGAAGAGTGCTTTTTTAATAATTATTCAACTTTTTATAAAGCATAGCGAAATGCATGTAAATAAAGTAAACTTTTATAAAGTATCTATTAAATAAAAGACGCTTTTTCGACATCCTTCAAACGGACCCAAAAAATTTCTATGGCATTGTACCAACATGAGAAGCATCCATGCCCATTATTATTGAATTTTGACATTGTACACATGTTCTAGGGATTTCTCGGCGATAAATCCCTAAAATAATTGTTGGACAAGCCACAACGTGCGTTTGCTATCGAAACTCATTCAAACTTTGCGTGGAGCCCTGGGGTGGGCATTTCCACTTGTTGGCAAAGATTGGTGTTGATCTGAAGATGATCAAAATTTCACCTATTCCAGCGGAGGTCGTTCGCATAAGAGCGAAGGCCCCGTCTCGAAGGATGTTTTATTCGACATCCTTCAAACATACCCACATTTTTTCTACGACATTGTAATAACATGAGAAGCATCCATGCCAATTATTATTGGATTTGGACAATGTATGCATTTTCTACGGATTTCTCGGCGATGAAACCCTAAAATACTTGCCGGACGTGCCGCAACATGCGTTTGCTGTCAGAACTCGTTCAAACTTTGCGTGAAGCCCCGTGGTGGGCATTCCCAGTTGTTGGCAAAGTTTGGTGTTGATATAAAGATGACCAAAATTTGACCCATTCCAGCGGAGGTCGTTTGGGTAGGACCGAAGGGCCCCTCTCGAAAGACGTATTTTCGACAACCTTCAAACGAACCCAAAAATTTTCTATGACATTGTACTAACATGAGAAGCATCAAGGCCAATTATTACTAAATTTGGACATAGATGCATTTTCTAGTGATTTCTCGGCGATAAAACCCTAAAATACTTGCCAGACATGCCGCAATGTGCGTTTGTTGCCGAAACTTGTTCAAACTTTACAAACGGCGTTTTCTTAAAACACGAACAACGTTTCGGGGCGTTTCGTTATGGTTCGGCGCCTTTTTCTGGGTTTTTTCGTGTCTGACGTCCCTTGTTATGGTTCGGCGTGTTTTTTTTGTTTTTTTTGCGTGTCCGACGTCCGAACACAGCGTTATGGTTCGGGGGCATTTTTTGGCGTATAGGGCGTCTGAACACGACATTTTCGGGCGGCTGAAAAATAAAATTTTTGGGAACGTCTGATTGAAATGCGGAAATTATTCAAATTTGATTCATATTTAGGATTATTTTACAAAAGTTCGAATGAAATTTGACTAAACATTTTAAAAGACCTAAACTAGTCGTCATCGACGTCGCCTAGCCCGCCGCCATTTTTGTCGCCCGCACCGCTACTGCTGCCCGCGCCTGCAGCGCCGCCAAAGCCACGGCCGAAGCCCACGACCGCCGCAGAGAGGCGCGGGTCCTCGCTCAGCCCCGAGCTTTCGTCGGGGTCGTCGGATGCACACAGCAGCACCCACCCCGGCATCGTTGCCGACTCCTGAATCGCCCAAAACAGGCCGAGCATGTCTTACGGGGTCGCCGGCATCGACGACATCCGGTGGCGGCGGCAGGGCAACGTAGGACGTCGGCGTCGGTGGAGGGGCGGGGGCGGGGCGACTGGTGCCGCTGGAGGTGGTGGCGGTGGGGCAAGGTCGGGCGCAACGCGGCCGTGCGGTGAGGTGGTGGCGTCGCATGTCGGCGATGAGCTCCTCGAAGTGGCAGCCCTCCCAGAACTCCCGGTGGCTGTGGGCGTTGAAACGGCCACCACGGACTTGTCACTGCTGGGCGCGGGGGATGGCGGATCCCTCGACTACGTACCCACCGTCGTCGATGTGCCACCCCGTCGGTAGACGGGCGGGGGGGCGGGGGCGAGGACGCCTTACCGCGCAAGGTCGTCGGCCGGGTCCATCGCCAGGGACGTCATAAAGGACAAAGGCTTCGCCACACCGTGCCTGTTTCTGTCGCTGCCTCACATCGCCGCCGCTGAGGGAGAAAAGGTCGAGGCACGGGGAGGAGGTGGATCTAGATCAGGGGGTGGGGGCGGTGTGTGGCCGTCTCACGACGAGGGTGGCTTTCATAGCCGGGCGCGAGGCGGGTGAGGGAGTCCGGGACTAATGGGTCCTCGGGTCTCCGATCTATCTCTCATGGGCCGAACAGGTGGGCCGCTCTACGACTATTATTGGAAGGCTGAGCTATAAGGTGACTACGTGTTCAGGAAGGAAACCTCTGATGCCTTCGTGTGTCCTCCAAGTTAAGATGGCAGAATTGGCATGATTATTCCCTTATGGAAACCGACCATGTGTACCCCTAGGTACCCCTGGTGTGTATATAAACTAGAGGGTTCAGTTCGTAGAGGTGGATAGCCATCACCCAACTCATCTAGGGTTTACTTCATTTGATCTCGTGGTAGACCGACTCTGTAATTATCATATACACATCAATATAATCAAGCAAGACATAGGGTTTTGCCTCTTCAAGAGGGCCCGAACCTGGGTAAATATTGTCCCTGTGTTCCTTGTTCCCCATTGATCCAAGATCCATAGCTCGGGACCCCCTACCCGAGATCCGCCGGTTTTGACACCGACATTGGTGCTTTCATTGAGAGTTCCACTATGGGATCGCCAAAGGATCGATGGCTCACTTAGTCATCAGCGATAGCATCCACACCTAGGATGTCTTCGTCCTCGGCTAGCTCTTCGTGTTTGGGAGTATCGTTCTACACGCCGATGTGGCCGGTCACCTCGACTAGGTCGGCAGCTTCGCCCCAGGGCAGAAGATCAGGTTTGGCAGCCTAGAGTACGTTGCCGATGCCCAGGGCGATCTGGTCCTTGCTGGGCTCTCGGTCTTACCCGATGAGCCTGGAAATCCCGAAGCTTTAACTTTGGGCCTCCTGCTCGACCCCGTCTCCGGGTCGATTCTTACCGTGGATCAGGCTTCGAGCTAGAATCCGATTATAGCGTCTGAAGACCAGGGGTCAGTCTTGACCGAGCATGCTCCTTGTGCCGACACACTGGAGGTCAGCTCCGAAAGACTCCAGAAGACTAATCCGACTGACCTCTCTCTATTGAATGAGACGCTGGCCTGGATCCAGACAATGAACATTATAGATGACCCGTCCTCGACCTATGCTCGTATCGGTCTTGAGGCAGGCCACGAGGAATTCTACGTCCCACCCACCACCCACTTGGTAGCCACTATCGAAGATTTAACCGATATGCTCGACTACGTCTCTGAGGAGGCTGAGGACATGGATGAAGATGTCGACACCACTGCCCCTCTCACCACTGGACGGTGGACATCCACCTCCACCTACGATGTCTATATAGTGGACACCCCCAACGATAAGGGCGACGACACCACTGGGAAGTGTTGCGACGGCACCCCCAGAAAGAATGACGACAAGCCCGGCGAAGAGCCACCCAAGCGTCGACGTCAGTGCAAATGATCCAAGGGGAGCAAGGGTAGGGAAATCAACACGGGCACCGGAGAAAATGATACTCCTCACCATATAGAAGACCTCGGCGACCCCGCTGCCCCCCGAACAACAACTAGATGACTCGAAGGGGCACGAGGATCAGTATAACCCCGAGGACCTCAATGACTCTGAGGACACCAACTACCTTCCCCCCTAAGAAGAGGAGGTTAGTCTCGGAGCCGAGGATTTTTCATCATCCTCGAGGACCCTCTAGATCAAGAACGGTTCAAGCGGCAACTTATAGCCACCGCCCGAAGCCTAAAGAAGTAGGAGAAGCAGCTAAAAGCCAAACAAGATACCCTTAACTATAGATGGACAAGAATTCTAGCAGCCGAAGATGGGTACGGAAATGAGCGGCTGGATCAAAACAAAAGTTACCTACGCCGACGTTTGCTGCCGCAATTTGATGACGAGGCCCTTGAGCCCACACCCCCCAAACGCACTCAGGACAACCAGCCATACCGCCCCCCTCGAGGACGGGATAGGACGGCTGGGGAGGCCGAAGATTGACGTGCACCCCCTCCCCCCCCCCCCCCCCCCCGCGCAGGAGAGGAAAGGATCCAATACAGCCCGAGGACCCATATGACCTATGACACGACCTAGACGCTAGAGCAGGTGAGACTAGATCCATCTACAGCTCTAGAGGGTACACCCCCGCTAGATGGGATGGGTACCAAGCTTGGCTCGACCGAAATGATAGAGCTTAGTAACAACACCGGATCTGGATGACAGCTGATCTCCGGCGTGACGTAGCCCGGTTCAGGGGCGCCGCCCACTCAATGTGCTTTACAGATGAGGTGATGCAACATCAGTTCCCCGAAGGGTTTAAACCCGTAAACATCGAACAATACGATGGGACAACAAACCCGGCCATGTGGATTGAATATTTCCTTCTCCACATTCATATGTGCCAAGGAGATGATCTCCACGCCATAAAATACTTGCCATTAAACCTTAAAGGACCAGTACGGCATTGGTTGAACAGCCTCCACGAAAACTCCATTGGGAGCTAGGAAGAGCTCGAGGATGCTTTCCGAGCTCACTTTCAAGGCACCTATGTCCGGGCCCCGGACGCCGATGACTTGAGCCACGTCGTTCAACAGCCCGGCGAGTCAGCCGACAATTTTGAAATCGATTCTTCACTAAGAAGAACCAAATCGTCGACTGTCTGGATGCTGAGGCAATAGCCTCTTTCAGACACAACATCTAGGACGAATGGTTAGCTCGTCCACTCGGCCAAGACAAGCCGAGAACAATGTCGGCCTTTACCTCACTTATGACCCGCTTTTGCGCAGGGAGGATAGTTGGTTCGCTCGTCGAAACAACAATCCCGAAGACCCCGGCACCTCTGAAGTTCGGGACGGAAATGGGAAACCACGGCGCAACAAGAACAAATATTGACACAACGGCGGCAATGCCCAGGATATGGTAGTAAATGACATATTCAGCAACTCAAAATCAGGACCATGAAAGAAGCCCTCTAAAGGGAATAGGGATGGACCTACCGCATTGGACAAAATTCTGGATAGGCCCTGCCAGATCGACGACACCCCAAACAAGCCCGCCCACCCACATCAACCGTAAATGTTGGGTGATCAAACAGGCCAGCAAACTCACAACCGACGAGCAAGGCAAGGGCCCCCGCAGCGAGGATGATGACGAGCCTCACGGACTGAACAATGGAGGCCAGAAGAAATTCCCTCCTGAGGTAAAAATGGTGAACATGATCTACGCCACGCACATACCAAATAAGGAGAGGAAGTGTGCGCTTCGGGACGTCTACGCCGTAGAGCCTGTAGCCCCAAAATTCATCTCATGGTCGGCGTACCCGATCACCTTTTACCATAGGGACCATCCGACCAGTTTCCGTCATGGACGATCGGCATCCCAGGTACTTGACCCCATTATCGATGGGTACGACCTAACTAGAGTCCTCATGGATGGAGACAGTAGCCTCAATCTGATTTACTCAGACACAGTGAGAAAATGGGTATCGATCCTTTAAGGATCAAGCCCAGCAACACTACCTTTAAAGGAGTAATCCCAGGCGTTGAAGCCCGCTTCTCGGGCACCATGACTTTGGAAGTAGTGTTCGGCTCACCCGACAACTTCCACAACGAAGACTTGAACTTCTTGGTCGTACAACATTCGCTCGCTTTAACGCCGCCCCTCATTACGCATATCTGAAGCTTAAGATGCCTGGACCCAAGGACGTCATCACTGTCAATGGCAACACGGAGCGCTCACTATGGACTGAGGAGCACACAGTGGCTCTGGTACCCGAAGTCCACATCGACAAGGAGGCGCCGAATTCCCAGTCCGCCGACAAGGCGAGAGAGGTGAGCAAGCGAGCTCGAGCGCTATTTCAGCTCCCGGAGTCTTCCCAAACTCAACATAAATAGGAATACGCTCCCCACAACATGGACCGGCTAGCCGCAAAGTACGTGCCTCGTAGGCACAATTTCACACTCAAAATACAATGGGTAGTTGTGGGGACCTACTATTCAAGGACCAAGGTGTTCGGCTTGACCGAGCTATGGTCAAACACATCTTCAGGCAATAGTAGGTACCATCTAGGACCTACCCAGTGTTGGGGAACGGAGCATGAATTTCAAAAATTTCCTATGCTCATGCAAGATCTATCCATGGAGATGCATCGCTACGAGAGGGGAGAGTGTGTCTACGTACCCTCGTAGACCGTTTAGCGGAAGCGTCTCACAACGCGGTTGATGTAGTCGAACAATCCTTCGAGCTCCACCGATCGAGTACCGAACGTACGGCACCTCTGAGTTCTACACACGTGCAGCTCGGTGACGTTCCTCGCCTTCTTGATCCAGCAAGACGTCGAGGAAGTAGATGAGTTCCGTCAGCACGACGACGTGGCGACGGTGACGGTGAAGTGATTCCGGCAGGGCTTCGCCTAAGCTCTCCGAAAATATGACCGAGGTGGAAAACGGAGATCGGGGCACCGCACACGGCTATGGGACAATTGTGTGTCTCCAAGGGGTGCCCCTCCTCCATATATAAAGGAGGGAGGGAGGAGGCTACTAGGACTCCTTAGTCCTAGTAGGATTCCACCTCCCATACGGAGTAGGAAAGGGGGAAGGGAGAGGGAAAGGAAAGAGGGGGCTGCGCCCCCTCCCCTAGTCCAATTCGGTTTGGGCAAGGGGGGGCGCGCGCCTCCTCACGTGGCCTGCCTCTCCTTTTCCCGTATGGCCCAATAAGGCCCATTACTTCTCCCGGTGAATTCCCGTAACTCCCCGGTACTCCGAAAAATACCCGAATCACTCGGAACCTTTCCGACGTCCGAATATAGCCTTCCAATATATGAATCTTTACCTCTCGACCATTTCGAGACTCCTCGTAATGTCCGTGATCTCATCCGGGACTCCGAACAAACTTCGGCCACCAATCACTTAACTCATATAATACTAAATCGTCATCGAACCTTAAGTGTGCGGACCCTACGGGTTCGGGAATGATGTAGACATGACCGAGACGACTCTCCGGTCAATAACCAACAGCAGAACCTGGATGCTCATATTGGTTCCTACATATTCCACGAAGATCTTTATCGGTGAACCTCATATGTCAACATACGTTGTTCCCTTTGTCTGGCGGTATGTTACTTGCCCGAGATTCGATCGTTGGTATCCAATACCTAGTTCAATCTCGTTACCGGCAAGTCTCTTTACTCGTTCCGTAATACATCATCTTGCAACTAACTCTTTAGTCACGGTGCTTGCAAGGCTTCTGTGATGCTGTATTACCGAGAGGGCCCAGAGATACCTCTCCGATAGTCGGAGTGACAAATCCCAATCTTGATCCATGCCAACTCAACAAACACTTTTGGAGATACCTGTAGTGCACCTTTATAATCACCCAGTTACGTTGTGACGTTTGATACACCCAAAGTATTCCTACGGTATCCGGGAGTTGCATGATCTCATGGTCAGAGGAACGTGTATTTGACATAGTGAAAGCAATAGCATTAAACTGAATGATCATATGCTATGCTGACAGTTGGGTCATGTCCATCACATCATTGTCCTAATGATGTGATCCCGTTATCAAATGACAACTCATGTCCATGGTCAGGAAACCTTGACCATCTTTTGATCAACGAGCTAGTCTAGTAGAGGCATACTAGGGACATAGTATTTGTCTATTATCCACACATGTATTTAGTTTCCGGTCAATACAATTCTAGCATGAATAATAAACTATTATCAAGAACGGGGAAATATGATAATAACTAATTTATTATTGCCTCTAGGGCATATTTCCAACAGTCTCCCACTTGCACTAGAGTCAATAATCTAGATTACATCTCCATGTAATTAACATTTAATCAGTTCTAAAGCTGATCATGTTTTGCTTGTGAGAGAGGTTTTAGTTAACGGGTCTGCAATATTCAGATCCGTGTGTTCTTGGCAAATCTCTATGTTATATGTAGATGCTGCTACCACACTCTGTTTGGAGCTACTCCAAAAGATTTCCCCACTATACTTATCCGGTCTGAGACTCATAGTCTTTCGGATCAGTGTTTAAAGCTTGCATCGACGTAACCCCTTACGACGAACTCTTTATCATCTCTATTCCTGAGAAATTCTTCCTTAGTCATCTTAAGGATAATTTGACCGTTGTCCAGTGATCTACTCCTGGATCACTTTGGTACCTCTTTTGCCAGACACATGGCAAGGCACACAGCTTGGCATACTTTATAGAACCTACGGCCGAGGCATAGGGGATGACCTTCATCCATTCTATTTATTTTGCCATGGTCGAGATTTGAGTCTTACTCAACTTCACACCTTTCACCACAGTCAAGAACTCTTTCTTTGACTGATCCATTTTGAACTTCTTCAAAATCTTGTCAAGGTATATGTTTTGTGAAAGTCATATGAGGCGTCTCAATCTATCTCTATAGATTTTGATGCCTAACATGTAAACAACCTTTACCTAGATCTCCAAGTCTTACTCCACTTCACACCAGCCAATAACTTATTTCTTTTGACTTGATCCATTTTGAACTTCTTCAAAATCTCATCAAGGTGTGTGAAAATCTTTTATCAGGTGTCTTGATCTATCTCTATAGATCTCGATGCCCAAACCGTGGATAACTCAAAAACAAGTTTTTATTGAAAAACTCCTTTCAATTAATTCTTTATGCTTTCCAGAAATTCTACATCATTTCCAATCACATATACTTATTAGAAATGTTATAGAGCTCCCACTCACTTTGTTGTAAATACAAGTTTCTCCATAAACTTGCATAAACCCAAACGCTTTGATCACTTTATCAAAGCGAGTATTCCAGCTCCAAGATGCTTGCACCAGTCCATAGATGGATCGCTGGAGCTTGCATACTTTGTTAGCACCTTTAGGATCGACAAAACCTTCCGGTTGCATCATATACAATTCGTCCTTAAGGAATCCATTAAGGAATGCCGTTTTGACGTCCATTTGCCAGATTTCATAATCATAAAATGCGGCAATTGCTAACATAATTCTGACAGACTTTAGCATCGCTACGGGTGAGGAAGTCTCATCGTAGTCAACTCCTTGAACTTGTCGATAACCTTTAGCAACAAGTCGTGCTTTATAGACGGTGACATTACTATCAGCGTCCGTCTTCTTCTTAAAGATCCATTTATTTTTAATAGCTCGCCGTTCATCGGGCAAGTCTACCAAAGTCCACACTTTGTTTTCATACATGGATCTAATCTCGGATTTCTTGGCCTCAAGCCATTTGTCGGAATCCGGGCTCGCCATCGTTTCTTCATAGTTCGTAGGTTCACCATTGTCTAACAACATGACCTCCAAGACAAGATTGCCGTACCAATCTGGTGCGGAGCGTGTCCTGGTTGACCTACGAGGTTCTGTAGCAACTTGATCCGAAGCTTCATGATCATCATCATCTACTTCCTCTCTGGTCTGTGTCGGTGTCACAGAAATTTCTTTCTGTGGCGTACTACTATCCAGAGGAGGTACAATTACCTCATCAAGTTCTACTTTCCTCCCACTCACTTCTTTCGAGAGAAACTCCTTCTCTAGAAAGGATCCATTCTTAGCAACGAATACTTTGCCTTCGGATCTGTGGTAGAAGGTGTACCGAACGGTCTCCTTTGGGTATCCTATGAAGACGCACTTATCCGCTTTGGGTTCAAGCTTATCAGGCTGAAGCCTTTTGACATAAGCATCGCAGCCCCAAACTTTCAGAAACGACAGCTTAGGTTTCTTTCCAAACCATAGTTCATACCGTGTCGTCTCAACGGATTTAGACGGTGCCCTATTTAAAGTGAATGCAGCTGTCATTAATGCATAACCCCAAAATGATAGTGGCAAATTGGTAAGAGACATCATAGAACGCACCATATCTAATAGAGTACGATTACGACGTTCGGACACACCATTACGCTGTGGTGTTCCAGGTGGCGTGAGCTGTGAAACAATTCCACATTGTCTTAAGTGATTGCCAAACTCGTAACTCAAATATTCTCCTCCACGATCAGATCGTAAGAAATTTATTTTCTTGTTACGATGGTTCTCTACTTCACTCTGAAATTCTTTGAACTTTTCAAATGTTTCAGATTTATGCTTCATCAAGTAGACATAGCCATATCTACTCAAATTATCTGTGAACGTGAGAACATAACGATACCCACCGCGCGCCTCAACACTCATCGGACCGCATACATCGGTATGTATTATTTCCAATAAGTTGGTTGCTCGCTCCATTGTTCCGAAGAACGGAGTTTTAGTCATCTTGCCAATAAGGCACGGTTAACATGTCTCAAATGATTCATAATCAAGAGATTCCAAAAACCCATCTGCATGGAGTTTCTTCATGTGTTTAACACTGATATGACCTAAGCGCCAGTGCCACAAATATGTGGTACTATCATTATCTTTTAGCATTCGTGTTATGAACATATGTATTACTACAATCAAGATTCAATAAACCTTTCATTTTAAGTGCATGATCATCAATGATATTATCCAAATAGAATAACAATTATTCTCTGAAATTGAATAACCGTCTTGCAATAAACACTATCAGATATAATGTTCATGCTTAACACAAGCACCAAATAACAATTATTTAGGTTCATCACTAATCCTGAAGGTAGAGAGAGCGTGGCGATGGTGATCACATCAACCTTGGAGACACTTCCAATGCACATCGTCACCTCGTTCTTTAGCTAGCCCTCGTTTATTCCGAAGCTCCATGTTTCAAGTTGCAAGCAACTGAACAAGTATCAAATACCCAGGTGCTCCTATGAGTACTAGTAAGGTACACATCAATAACATGTATATCAAATATCTTTGTTGACATTGCCAGTCTTATTATCTGCCAGTTACTTTGGGGAAGTTCCGCTCCTTGTGACATTTCCCTTTGCAATGGGAGCACTAAGTCTCGGGTTTGGTTCAGCCTTGGGTTTCTTCTCGTGAGCGGCAACTGTTTTACCGTTCTTCTTGAAGTTCCCTTTTCTTTCCCTTGCCCTTCTTGAAACTAGTGGTCTTATTAACCATCAACACTTGATGCTCCCTTTTTTGATTTCTACATCCGCAGATTGTAGCATCGCGAATAGCTTAAGGATCTTCTATCCCTTGCATGTTTATAGTTCATCACGAAGATCTAGTAGCTTAGTGATAGTGACTGGAGAACTCTATCAATCACCACTTTATTCGGAAGTCTAACTCCCACTTGATTCAAGTGTTTGAAGTACTCAGACATTCTGAGTACATGCTCACTAACGGAGCTGTTCTCCTCCATCTTGTAGCTATAGAACTTGTCGAAGGTGTCATACCTCTCGACCCGGGTGTGAGCTTGAAAAACAAATTTTCAGCTCTTGGAACATCTCATATGCTCCGTGTTGCTCAAAACATATTTGGAGCTCCGGTTCTAAGCTGTAAAGTATGGCGCACTGAACTATCGAGTAGTCATCTTTTCTTGTCTGCCAGACGTTCATAACGTCCTCAAACGAAGCCGTAGGGGTATTTCACTGAGCGGTGCATTAAGGACATAAGCCTTCTGTGCAGCAGTGAGGACAATCCTCAGATCACGGACCTAGTCCGCATAGTTGCTTCCATCAACTTTCAACTTCGTTTTCTCTAGGAACATAATAAAAACAGGGGAACTACAGCGCGGTCTATTGATCTACAACATAAATTTGCAAAGATTATTTAGACTATGTTCATGATAATTGAAGTTCAATTAATCAAATTACTTAAGAACTCCCACTTAGATTAACATCCCTCAAGTTGTCTAAGTGTAACATGATCCACATCAACTAAACCACGTCTGATCATCACGTGAGGTGGATTAGTTATCAATGGTGAACATCTTTCATGTTGATCATCTCTACTATATGACTCATGTTCGACCTTTCGGTCTCTTGTGTTCCGAGGCCATGTCTGTACATGCTAGGCTCGTCAAGTTTAACCCAAGTATTCTGCGTGTGTAAAACTGGCTTACACCCGTTGTATGCGAACGAAAGAATCCATCACACCCGATCATCACGTGGTGCTTAGAAGCGTCGAACCTTCGCAACGGTGCATACTAGGGGAGAACACTTATCTTGAAATTTAATGAAGGGATCATCTTATAATGATACCGTCGTCCTAAGCAAAATAAAATGCATAAAAGGATTAACATCACATGCAATTCAATATATGTGACATGATATGGCCATCATTGTCTTGTGCTTTTGATCTCCATCAGCAAAGCACCGTCATGATCTCCATCGTCACCGGGTTGACACCTTGATCTCCATCGTAGCGTCGTGACACCTTGATCTCCATCGTAGCGTCATGACACCTTGATCTCCATCATAGAGTCGTGGTCGTCTCGCCAATTATTGCTATTACTACTACTACTGCTAACTCATAGCGGTAATGTAAAGCAATTACATAGCGTTGGCATTGCATACAATAAAAGAGACAACCATAAGGCTCCTGCCGGTTGCCTGATAATTTACAAAACATGATCATCTCATACAACAACTTATATCACATCATGTCTTGGCCATATCACATCACCAGCATACCCTGCAAAACCAAGTTAGACGTCCTCTACTTTGTAGTTGCAAGTTTTACGTGGCTGCTACGGGTTTGCAAGAACCGTTCTTACCTACGCAAAACCACAACGTGGTGTAGTGATTGCTTTTTGATCTTCTAAAAGAACCCTCTTCATTGAAACCGATTCAACTAAAGTGAGAGAGACAGACACCCGCCAGTCACCTTTATGCAACGAGTGCACATAGCGGTGAAACCTGTCTCGCGTAAGCGTACGCGTAATGTCGGTCCGGGCCGCTTCATCTCACAATACCGCCGAATCAAGTAACAACTAGTAACGGCAAGCAATATGTATACACCCACGCCCACAACTCACTTGTGTTCTACTCGTGCAAATCACATCTACGCATAGACCTGGCTCTGATACCACTGTTGGGGAACTGAGCATGAATTTCAAAAATTTCCTATGCTCACGCAAGATCTATCCATGGAGATGCATCGCTACGAGAGGGGAGAGTGTGTCTACGTACCCTAGTAGACCGTTTAGCGGAAGCGTCTCACAACGCGGTTGATGTAGTCGAACAATCCTTCGAGCTCCACCGATCGAGTACCGAACGTACGGCACCTCCGAGTTCTACACACGTGTAGCTCGGTGACGTTCCTCGCCTTCTTGATCCAGCAAGACGTCGAGGAAGTAGATGAGTTCCGTCAGCACAACGGCATGGCGACGGTAACGGTGAAGTGATTCCAGCAGGGCTTCGCCTAAGCTCTCCGAAAATATGACCGAGGTGGAAAACGGAGATCGGGGCACCGCACACGGCTATGGGACAATTGTGTGTCTCCAAGGGGTGCTCCTCCTCCGTATATAAAGGAGGGAGGGAGGAGGCTACTAGGACTCCTTAGTCCTAGTAGGATTCCACCTCCCATACGGAGTAGGAAAGGGGGAAGGCAGAGGGAAAGGAAAGAGGGGGCTGCGCCCCCTCCCCTACTCCAATTCGGTTTGGGCAAGGGGGGGCGCGCGCCTCCTCAGGTGGCCTGCCTCTCCTTTTCCCGTATGGCCCAATAAGGCCCATTACTTCTCCCGGTGAATTCCCGTAACTCCCCGGTACTCCGAAAAATACCCGAATCACTCGGAACCTTTCCGACGTCCGAATATAGCCTTCCAATATATGAATCTTTACCTCTCGACCATTTTGAGACTCCTCGTCATGTCCGTGATCTCATCCGGGACTCCGAACAAACTTCGGCCACCAATCACATAACTCATATAATACTAAATGATCATCGAACCTTAAGTGTGCGGACCCTACGGGTTCGGGAATGATGTATACATGACCGAGACGACTCTCCGGTCAATAACCAACAGCGGAACCTGGATGCTCATATTGGTTCCTACATATTCCACGAAGATCTTTATCGGTGAACCTCATATGTCAACATACATTGTTCCCTTTGTCTGGCGGTATGTTACTTGCCCGAGATTCGATCGTTGGTATCCAATACCTAGTTCAATCTCGTTACCGGCAAGTCTCTTTACTCGTTCCGTAATACATCATCTTGCAACTAACTCTTTAGTCACGGTGCTTGCAAGGCTTCTGTGATGCTGTATTACCGAGAGGGCCCAGAGATACCTCTCCGATAGTCGGAGTGACAAATCCCAATCTTGATCCATGCCAACTCAACAAACACTTTCGGAGATACCTGTAGTGCACCTTTATAATCACCCACTTACGTTGTGACATTTGATACACCCAAAGTATTCCTACGGTATCCGGGAGTTGCATGATCTCATGGTCAGAGGAACGTGTATTTGACATAGTGAAAGCAATAGCATTAAACTGAACGATCATATGCTATGCTGACGGTTGGGTCATGTCCATCACATCATTCTCCTAATGCTGTGATCCCGTTATCAAATGACAACTCATGTCCATGGTCAGGAAACCTTGACCATCTTTTGATCAACGAGCTAGTCTAGTAGAGGCATACTAGGGACATAGTATTTGTCTATTATCCTCACATGTATTTAGTTTCCGGTCAATACAATTCTAGCATGAATAATAAACTATTATCATGAACGGGGAAATATGATAATAACTAATTTATTATTGCCTCTAGGGCATATTTCCAACACCCAGCATCAAGCTAATATATTACGGCGACCTCTCAAGACCCTCTCTCAAAGGTCCGTCCGCCGATCACTGTCTTCTCTAAAGGAGCATGCCGCCCTTAAGAGCAAAGGCGTAGACGTGCAACAGGGCACAGTAAGTACGTCAAACCACTCATAAAGGCCCTGTGTAAACCTTTCCTCTGTAAAGTTTATTTTTAAACAAAGTATCTGTAACAGTTGCTTCGGCAGTTCGGATTATTGGAAATAAAGTCCATTCTTTATGACCCCATTGCAGTCATTTGTGATGCATAACCTTTTTCTGCCCTTCGACACTGAAACAGTTCGGTACATATTTTCCTTAGATGCGGTCGGTTAATCGACCGGGGGCTCTACTATAAAACTCGCCCCAAGCATCATTTCCGGCACTATTTTTTATCTTATGTGCTCGACATCTCGGATATTGCATTATATGAATCGGTCCCGAATTATGTCTTGGTTCAATAGTTGGGTTGCCCAGCTCCTGTGTTTACCCTCTTATATTCCACATGTTCGGCCAGGGGGTAAAGTGAAAACCACTACGATTGTACTTCCAGATCGCCTGGTCAAGTACCTCAGTGGAGAAAGCTGATAACCCAGAAGTATAGGGGATCGCAACAGTTTTTGAGGGTAGATTATTTAACCCAAATTTATAGATTCGACACAAGGGGAGCCAAAGAATATTTGAGAGTATTAGCAGTTGAGTTGTCAATTCAACCACACCTGGAGATTAGATATCTACAGCAAAGTGATCAGTAGCACAGTAATATGATAGCTTCATAGCAGTGGTAACAGTAATAGTAGCGGTAATAGTAGAAGTAATGGTTTTGTAGCAAGTGCAACAGTAACATCAGCAGTAGTAACTTAGCAAGAACAATAAGTGGAAAACTCGTAGGCACTGGATCGGTGTATTCGTTGGATGATATTCATCATATAATAGTCATACCCTAGGGCGACACAGAACTAGCTCCAGTTCATCAATGTAATGTAGGCATGTATTCCGTAAATAGTCATACGTGCTTATGGAAAAGAACTTGCATGTCATCTTTTGTCCTACCCTCCCGTGACAGTGGGGTCCATAAGGAAACTAAGCGATATTAAGGCCTCCTTTTAATAGAGAGCCGGAACAAAGCAATAACACATAGTGAATACATGAACTCCTCAAACTACGGTCATCACCGGAAAGTATCCTGATTACTGTCACCCCGGGGTTTACGGATCATAACACATAGCAGGTGCATATGACTAGGCAAGATCGGGTCAAGAACATAGATATAATGGTGATAACATAAACGGTTCAGATATGAAATCATGGCACTCTGGCCCTAGTGACAAGCATTAAGCATGGCAGAGTCATAGCAACATCAATCTTAGAACATAGTGGATACTTGGGATCAAGCCCTAACAAATCTAACTCGATTACATGATGAATCTCATCCAACTCCTCACCAGCCAGCAAGCCTACGAAGGAATTACTCACTCCCGGTGGGGAGCATCATGGAATTGGCGATGAAGGAGGGTTTATAATGACGAAGACCGAAGATTCCCCTCTCCCAAGCCCCAAACGGGCTCCAGATGTGGCCTCCCGATGAAGAACAGGACGTGGCGTCGGCTCCGTCTCGTGAAACGTGATACAACTTTATCCTTTATTTTTTTCTCCTAAAATAGGAATTTATAGTGCCAGAATTAGGGTCAGCGGGGCTACGAGGTGGGCACAACCCACCAGGGCATGAGGGGGCTGGCGTGCCCTGGTGTATCGTGCCCAACCAGGGCACCCCCTCCGGTGGTTCTTGGCTCTAGTATTTTTTTATTTATTCTGAAATAAATCTCCAAAAAGTTTCGTTTCATTCCGAGAACTTTTATTTCTGCACAAAAACAACACCATGGTAGTTCTGCTGAAAACAGCGTCAGTCCGGGTTAGTTTCATTCAAATCATGCAGATTAGAGTCCAAAACAAGAGCAAAAGCGTTGGGAAAAGTAGATACGATGGAGACATATCAACACCCCCAAGCTTAAACCATTGCTTGTCCTCAAGCAATTCAGTTCACAAACTGAAAGTGATAAATAAAAACTTTTACGAACTCATTTGTTCTTGTTTACATACATATGCTTAAGTAGCACCCAAGTTTTCAACAAAGATCATGACTAACCATGTCAACAATAACTCTTAAAGATTATATTAACTCATACCAATGACATAAGCAACTAGCGGTCAATAATAAAATGCAAACACTTTGTCAAAACAATCATGATATAATATGACAATAGTGGTATCTCGCTAGCCCTTTCTGAGACCGCAAAACATAAATGCAGAGCATGTCCAAAGTTCAAGCAGCGACTAGACATTGTAATTCATGGTAGAAAAGATCCAGTCATGATGCATCCAACATTCACTATACACAATGCATGAGGATGACAATAGTGCTCTCAGATCTGGCGCTTATTTGAGAAGGTGATGACTCAACATAAAAATAAATAGATAGTCCCTTCGCAGAGGGAAGCAGGGATTTGCAGAGGTGCCAGAGCTCAAAGCTTAAATCAGAGATAAATATAATTTTGGGAGGTGCACCCTTACTGTCAACGTTACGACCAAGAGTTATCAATATCTTCCATGTTAACCACATTAGCAGCGGTTCCCAAGCGGTAAAAGTAAAGGTTTACTCCCCTTCCACCAACAAACACACTCCACGGCTAGCCGAATCCACGGGTATCATCCATACCAACAACATTCCTGGGGGAGTTTGGTTTAATTATTTGCATTTCTTTTGATTTCGGGACTGGGAATCCCTATTACCGCCCCTCTCGTGCAAGGACGAGTGAATAAACACTCATCATGAGAATAACCCGCTTAACATGGAAGATACTGACCACCCCCTGTCGCTCCATGAGCGGTCCAGGCACACAAAACATATGTTCATTTGAAATTTTTAGAGGTGTCACATGCAAATTTACTTGGAACGGCAGGGTAATACCGCATATAGGTAGATATAGTGGACTCATCTGAATAACTTTGGTTTAAGGATTTTGATGCACAAGCAGTATTTCCGCTTAGTAGAGGTGAAGGCTAGCAAATAGGTTGAGAAGAGGCCAGCTAGAGAGCGAAGACGGTCATGAACATGCATTGTAAATAATAAACATTGAATGCTATCATGAGTAGGATATGGACACCATGAACATAAATATCATGAAGGCTATGTTGGTTTTGATTCAACTACATGCGTGAACATGTGCCAAGTCAAGCCACTTGAAACATTTAAAGGAGGATACCATATCATGATACTACATCACAACCATTTTAATGCATGTTGACATCCAAGATAAATCATTATCCACTCCTAGCTACTTAAGCATGGCATGAGCAACTATAATCTCTAATTATCATTGCAAACATGTTTGATCATAATATGCTGAATCATGGATACTGATACATCTCCAACGTATCTATAATTTTTGCTTGTTCCATGTTGTTATAATATCAATCTTGGATGTTTTACAATCATTTTATAGCAACTTTATATGATTTTTTGGGACTAACCTATTGACATAGTGCCAAAGTGCCAGTTGCTGTTTTTGCTTGATTTTTACATCGCAGAAAATCAGTACCAAACGGAGCCCAAATGCTACGGGAATTTTTGGAGAATTTTTATGGACCAGAAGAGCCAGGATGGGCCAAAGAGCACCAGGAGAGGGGGCCCAGGGTGGCCACCCTCCACCAGGGCGCCAGAGGCCCCTGGCACGGCCTGGTGGAGGGTGCCCACCTCGGGACCCCCCTCAACCGACTATCAAGCCTATAAATTCCCAAATATTTGGAAAACCCTAGAGGAGTCGACGAACACAATTCCATCCACCGCAAGTTCCTGAACCTCGAGATCCAATCTAACACCATCACGGAGGGGTTCATCTTCATCATAGGTGCCTCTCCGATGATGTGTGAGTAGTCCACCATAGACCTACGGGTCCATAGGCAGTAGCTAGATGGCTGCCTATCTCTCTATGATTCTCAATACAATGGTCTCTTGGAGATCTATTTGATGTAATGACTTTTGCGGTGTGTTTGTTGGGATCCGATGAATTTTGAGTTCATGATCAGTTTCTATCCCTGAATATGATTTGAGTCTTCTTTGATCTCTTATTTGCATGATTACTTATAGCCTCGTATTTCTTCTTCAAATCTTAGGTTTAGTTAGGGAAACTAGATCGATTTTTCTTGCCATGGGAAGAGGTGCTTTGTGATGGGTTCGATCTTGCGGTGTTCTTTCCCAGTGACAGAAGGGGCAGCAAGACACGCATGTATCGTTGCCATTAAGGATAACAAGATGGGGTTTATTCCTACATGAATAGATCTTGTCTACATCATGTCACCGTTCTTATTGCATTACTCCGTTTTCCCATGAACTTAATACACTAGATGCATGCTGGATAGCGGTCGATGTGTGGAGTAATAGAAGTAGATGTAGAATCGTTTCGGTCTACTTATCTTGGACGTGATGCCTATATAATGATCATTGCCTGGATATTGTCATGATTATTTGATCTTCTATCAATTGCCCAACAGTAATTTGTTCACCCACCATGTGCTATACTCATGAGAGAAGCCACTAGTGAAACCTACAGCCCCCGGGTCTACTTTTCCAACATATTGCTTTCCGATCTACTTTTTTGCCTTTTTGTTTTCAGATCTATTAATCCAAAAAAAAGATACCTTGCTGCACTTTTTGTTTACTTATTTTATTTTGTGTTCTTGCGAGATCTATTTGCCAAAACTATCATTACCTAATCTATCTTATTACCGTAGAGAGCTTGACAACCTCTCTTTCGCGTCGGGTTGCAAGTATTTGTTATTTGTGTGCAGGTGTTATTTACGTGGGTGTGTGATATTCCTCTATAGATTGATACCTTGGTTTCATAACTGAGGGAAATACTTACCGTCGCTGTGTTCCATCATCCCTTCCTCTTTGGGGAAATACTGACGCAGTCTCAAGCCACGTCAAAGGAATTTCTGGCGCCGTTGCCGGGGAGGAAGCAATCTCATCTACCAGGTTCCTAATCACAAATCTCATCTCCTTGCAATTTACATTATTTGCCATTTGCCTCTCATTTTCCTCTCCCCCACTTCACAAATTTGCAGTTTTATTCGCCCTTTCTTTTTCATTTGCCTTTTTCTCGTCAGATCTCTTGTTTGCTTGCAATCTTGTTTGCGTAGTCACGATGACTCAAGAAAACACCAAGTTGTGTGATTTTTCCAATACCAATAATAATGATTTTATTAGCACTCCTATTGCTCCTCCCGCCACTAGTGCTGAGTCTTATGATATTAATGCCGCTTTGTTGAATCTTGTCATGAAAGATCAATTTTCCGGTACTCCTAATGAGGATGCCGCGTCCCATCTAAACACCTTCATGGAATTATGCAATATGCAAAAGAAAAAAATGTGGACAATGATATTGTGAAGTTGAAATTATTTCCTTTTTCCTTGCGGGATCGTGCAAAAATTTCGTTTTCTTCTTTGCCTCGCAATAGTATCGATTCTTGGGATAAGTGCAAGGACGCTTTTATTACTAATTATTTTCCGCCCGCGAAAATTATTTCCCTTAGAACTGAAATCATGAATTTTAAGCAACTTGAGCATGAACATGTTGCATAATCTTGGGAAATAATGAAGTTGATTCTAAGAAATTGTCCTACTCATGGTTTAAATCTTTGGATGATCATACAATTTTTTATGCGGGATTGAATTTTGTCTCTAGAAATATTTTAGATTCCGCCGCGGGTGGTACTTTTATGGAAATTACTTTGGGTGAATCTACCAAATTGCTAGATAATATTATGGCAAATTATTCACAATGGCATACTGAAAGAACACCTACTAGTAAAAATGTTATTTCGGTGGAAGAAATTTGTACTTTGGGTGAAAAATTTGATGCTCTTATGAAGTTGGTTGCTAGTAAAAATTCTCCTATTGATCTTAATGATGTGTTTTTGTCTACTTTGATTGAGAAAAATAGTGATTCCATAGATGTGAATTTCATCTCGCGAAACAACTTCAATAACAATGCTTATAGAGGTAATTTTAATCCTAAGCCTTTTCCTGGAAATTCCTCTAATAATTATGGTAATTCCTATGGTAATTCTTATAATAATAATACTAGGAACACCTCTGATCTGGAGAATATTTTTAAATAATTTATCAATGCTCAAAAGTCTTTCAATAATACAATATAAGAAAAGTTGAATAAGATTGATGATATGTCTAGAAGCATTGATAGAATTTCCAATGATGTAGAAAATCTCAAGTTGCATGCTTTTCCACCTAAGATTTATGAATCAATTATAGCTTTATATGTTTATATGGATGAAAGTAAGAAGAGAACCGCTATTCTTAGGGCTAAAAGAGAATTTTTAGAAAAAACGTTTTCTAGCGATTACTTCCATAACAATGATGAAGATCTTAAAATGATTGGTGTTTGCTCTATTGATTCCTTGTTTAGTAATGTTAAAATTGATGATAAAGGGACTGAATAATATTAAACTTTAGTTAGAGGGCGTCCCAATGATTTGGAGGGTGAAAATCTTGATGAAAATTTTGATAAAAGTGGGTTTGGAGAGGTCAAAACTTTAACTAGTGATGTGCCCACTAGTTTTATTACAAAGACTTTAACTATGAGAGTGTGCTCCTTGGTTGATTGTATTTCTTTGCTGCAATCCATGATAAATTAACCCCATGCTTATGAACAAAATAAAGCTTTTACTAAACATACCGTTGATGCCATGACGAAGTCCTTAGAAGAAAAGTTGGAATTAGATATTACAATCCCTAGAAAATTGCATGATGAGTGGGAACCTACCATTAAAGTCAAGATTCAAAATTATGAATGCTTTGATTTGTGTGATTTGGGTGCTAGTGTTTCCACAATTCCGAAATCTCTATGTGATGTGCTTGGTCTTACCAATATTGAAGAATGTTCTCTTAATTTGCACTTGGCGGATTCTACTATTAAAAAGACTTTGGGAAGAATTAATGATGTTCTTATTATTGCAAATAGGAATTATGTGCCCATTGATTTTATTGTTCGTGATATTGATTGCAATCCGTCTTGTCCCATCATACTTGGTAGACCGTTTTTACGCACTATAGGTGCCATGATTGACATGAAAGAAGGCAATATTAAATTTCAGTTTCCTCTTAGAAAGGGTATGGAACACTTACCTAGAACAAGAATTAAGCCACCATATGAATCAATAATGAGGGCCTCTTATGGAGTGAAAACTAAGGATGGCAATACTTGAAACTATGTGTTAGGCCTAGCTAGGGGCGTAAAACGATAGCGCTTGTTGGGAGGCAACCCAATGAATATATTTTTTTATCTTTTCCTTTCTGTTTTTGAGTGTTTTGCACAATTATGATTCTGTTATGATTGTGTTTTTATGTTTTATTTAGTGTTTGTGCCAAGTAATGCCTTTAGGATGATCCATAAGATGAGTAGAAAAAATGTTGAATCTGAAACAGAAACTTTGTTCCCAGTGCACGAATTTTCATTTTTTACTAGAACATGATATTGCGCTGAAATTTTAACACAGTATTTCTATTCAAATTATTTACGTTGTCCTATTTCACAAGTTTTAGAGTTCTAGAAGTATGTGTAGAGTACAAATTACTACAGACTGTTCTGTCTGAAACAAATTCAGTTTTCATTCAATTGTGTGCTTGTTTTGATGAATCTGTGGCTTGTATCGGGGGGTATAAGTCATGGTAAAGTTAGAATACAGTAGATATAATGCAATGATAAAATATGAATGGGTTTACAACAGTACCTAAAGTGGTAATTTGCTTTATTATACTAACGGATCTCACGAGAATTTTGTCAAGTTTTGTGTGATTGAAGTTTTCATGTTTTGGGTGAGATCACGATGGATGAAGGAATAAGGAGTAATAAGAGCCTAAGCTTGGGGATGCTACATCATCGCAAGGAAATATCCAAAGAGTAACAAGCAACTAAGCTTGGGTATGCCCCGAGTGGCATCCCCTCTTTCTTCTAACAACCATCGGTATTTTACATGGAACTATATTTTTATTCGTCACATATCATGATTTTTGCTTGGAGCATCTTGTATCTTTGCTTTATTTGCTTTTATCCTTGCTGCACACACCTATTTGAGAGAGCCAAAATTATGCTATGATTTTGTAGAATTGCTCTTTATGCTTCACTTAAATCTGTTGAGCAAAGGAATTGCTCTTATGCTTGACTTATACCTTTTTGAGCACGGCGTGCTTTTACATGTTTGAAGAAATGCTCTCATGCTTCACTTATATTAATTTGAGAGTTAGTAATTTTGACGAAATCCTCTCATGCTTCACTTATGTTAATTTGAGAGATGAAACTTGTATGCTCATGTTCTTCACTTATGTCCATGTGAGCTTGTCAAAAGCAATTGCAATATATGAAACTAGTCCCAAAGTGATAGATATTCAAGAGGGATATAATAAAAACATTCATGAAGATCATTGGACAAATTAAACTTGATTCTTTGTAATAGTTTTGAGACATGACAATAGTAATATGTGAGTTATGTTGGTGAGTAATTGTGCTTAGTAAGAATATTGGTGTTAAGGTTTGTGATTCCCTATGCAAGCACGAAAGTCAATAGTTGTGCTACGAAGTTACATCCTACTTATGGTGCATTATTCAGTGTTTGTTATGCTTAATGCTTGCTTATGTGATTTTTCCTTTCTTGGTTGGATGCTTCTCAATCTTTTGCTAGCCTTCACTTGTACTAAGCAGAAATACTACTTGTGCATCCAAAATCCTTAAAATCAGTTTTGCCATATGAGTCCACTATACCTACCTATATACGGTATTTCCATGTCGTTCCAAGCAAATTTGTATGTGCCATCTCTAAATTTCAAAATAAAATTTCCTTTTTGGGTGCTCGTACCGCTCATGAAATGGTAGGGGGTGACCGATATTTTTCCATGCTAGATGTTTTATTCTCAAGATGAGTGTTTATTCACTTGTCATTGCACGAGAGTACGGCGGTAAGAGGGATGCCCAGTCCCAAAATGAAAAAGAAAAAATATTTACTTCATGTTGTCAAATAATAAATTCCTTGGAAAGTGTTGGTATGGAAGGCAACCGCGGATTCGTCTAGCCATGGAAAGTGAAAGTATGGTGGAAAAAGGAATAAACTTTATTTTCTGTTTGGGAACCGCCTATGATGTATCGAGCGTGGAAACATATTAAAATCTCTCAGTCGTTTTTGTTGACAGGAAAGGCATGCCACCCAAAATATTTTTCTCTATCAATTTAAACACTTGAGCTCTGGCACCTCTACAAATCCCTACTTCCCTCTGCGAAGGGCCTATCTATTTACTTTATGCAATTTTTATTTTTCAATTTGAGTCTCCATCTTCTCTTATAAAGCACCAACTAGGAGGCACTATGATCGTACTTGAGCATTAGGTGTAGCTAATATTTGAGTGTGTATTGTGAATGGATCAATGATTGAGCATGATGGGCTAGGGATAACTTGCTTTAGCGTTGATATTTTGAAAGACATGGTTGCTTGTTGATATGCTTGAGTATTAGAGTTTTCATGTCAAAACTAGACTATTGCTTTGAACCATTTAAAAGTCCAAATGTCCATGCTACAAAGAAAATAATATATGATGAACAAGTTAGGCAGCATTCCACATCAAAAATTCTATTTTTATCATTTACCTACTCGAGGACGAGTAGGAATTAAGCTTGGGGATGCTGATATGTCTCCAACGTATCTATAATTTTTGCTTGTTCCATGCTGTTATATTATCAATCTTGGATGTTTTACAATCATTTTATAGCAACTTTATATCATTTTATGGGACTAACCTATTGACATAGTGCCAAAGTGCCATTTGTTGCTTTTGCATGTTTTTTACTTCGCAGAAAATCAGTACCAAATGGAGCCCAAACGCTACGGGAATTTTTGGAGAATTTTGATGGACCAGAAGAGCCAGGATGGGCCAAACAGCACCAGGAGAGGGGGCCCAGGGGGGCCACCCTCCACCAGGGCGCGCCAAAGGCCCCTGGCGCGACCTGGTGGAGGGTGCCCACCTCGGGACCCCCCTCAACTGACTATCAAGCTTATAAATTCCCAAATATTTGGAAAACCCTAGAGGAGTCAACGAAACACAATTCCAGCTGCCGCAAGTTCCAGAACCTCGAGATCCAATCTAACACCATCACGAAGGGGTTCATCTTCATCATAGGTGCCTCTCCGATGATGCATGAGTAGTCCACCATAGACCTACGGGTCCGTAGGCAGTAGCAAGATGGCTTCCTCTCTCTCTATGATTCTCAATACAATGGTCTCTTGGAGATCTGTTGGTGTTCTGGGACCGGGGGTACCCAGACCTGCCTGCCTGCAGCGCAGTGCGTGGCCCACCTCGAAGGCCCGGTACGGCCCAGCAGGAAGCCCCTCAAGTGAAGGCCCTGATACGTCTCCAATGTATCTATAATTTTTGCTTGTTCCTTGCTGTTATATTATCAATCTTGGATGTTTTACAATCATTTTATAGTAACTTTCTATCATTTTTTGGGACTAACCTCTTGACATAGTGCCAAAGTGCCAGTTGCTGTTTTTGCTTGTTTTTTACTTGTAGAAAATCAATACCAAACGGAGCCCAAACGCCGCGGGGATTTCTGTGGATTTTTTCTAGACCAGAATAAAGCAGATGGGCCAAACAACACCAGGAGAGGGGGCCCAGGGTGGCCACCCTCCACCAGGACGTGCTAAAGGCCCCTGGCGCGGCCTGGTGGGGGGTGGGCACCTCGGGCGCCCCCTCAACCGACTATAGAGCCTATAAATTCCCTGAAAATCCAAAAACCCTAGGGAAGTCGACGAAACACAATTCCAGCCGCCGCAAGTTCTAGAACCTCGAGATCCAATCTAACACCATCATGGAGGGGTTCATCTTCTTCATAGGTGCCTCTCCGATGATGCATGAGTAGTCCACCATAGACCTACGGATCCGTAGGCACTAGCTAGATGGCTTCCTCTCTCTCTATGTTTCTCAATACAATGGTCTCTTGGAGATCTATTTGATGTAATGACTTTTGCGGTGTGTTTCTTGGGATCCGATGAATTTTGAGTTCATGATCAGTTTCTATCCATGAATATGATTTGAGTCTTCTTTGATCTCTTATTTTCATGATTACTTATAGCCTCGTATTTCTTCTTCGAATCTTTGGTTTAGTTAGGACAACTAGATCGATTTTTCTTGCCATGGGAAGAGGTGCTTTGTGATGGGTTCGATCTTGTGGTGTTCTTTCCCAGTGACAGAAGGGGCAGCAAGACACGCTTGTATCGTTGCCATTAAGGATAACAAGATGGGTCTATTCCTACATGAATAGATCTTGTCTACATCATGTCACCGTTCTTATTGCATTACTCCATTTTCTCATGAACTTAATACACTAGATGCATGCTGGATAAGGGTCGATGTGTGGAGTAATAGAAGTAGATGCAGAATCGTTTCGGTTTACTTATCTTGGACGTGATGCCTATATAATGATCATTGCCTTGGATATCGTCATGATTATTTGATCTTCTATCAATTGACTAACACTAATTTGTTCACCCACCGTGTGCTATACTCATGAGAGAAGCCACTAGTGAATCCTACGGCCCCGGGTCTACTTTTCCAACATATTGCTTTCCGGTCTACTATTTGCAACTTTTGTTTTCGGATCTATTATTTCGAAAAAACAAAAATACCTTGCTGCACTTTTTGTTTATTTATTTTACTTTGTGTTCTTGCTAGATCTATTTGCCAAAACTATCACTACCTATTCTATCTTATTACCATAGAGAGCGTGACAACCTCTCTTTCGCGTCGGGTTGGAAGTATTTGTAGTTTGTGTGCAGGTGCTGCTTACGTGGGTGCGTGATCTTTCTCTATGGATTGATACCTTGGTTTCATAAACTGAGGGAAATACTTACCGTCGATGTGCTGCATCATCCCTTCTTCTTTGGGGAAATACCGACGCGGTCTCAAGCCACTTCAAAGGAATTTCTGGCACCCTTGCCGGGGAGGAAGCAATCTCATCTACCAGGTTCCTAATCACAAATCTCATCTCCTTGCAATTTACATTATTTGCCATTTGCCTCTCGTTTTCCTCTCCCCCACTTCACCAATTTTCCGTTTTATTCGCCCTCTCTTTTTCGTTTTCCTTTTTCTCGCCGTATCTCTTGTTTGCTTGCAATCTTGTTTGCGTGGTCACGATGACTCAAGAAAACACCAAGTTGTGTGATTTTTCCAATACTAATAATAATGATTTTATTAGCACTCCTATTGCTCCTCCCGCCACTAGTGCGGAGTCTTGTGATATTAATGCCGCTTTGTTGAATCTTGTCATGAAAGATCAATTTTCCGGTACTCCTAATGAGGATGCCGCATCCAATCTAAATACCTTCATGGAATTATGCGATATGCAAAATAAAAAAGATGTGGACAATGATATTGTGAAGTTGAAATTGTTTCCTTTCTCTTTGCGGGATCGTGCCAAAAGTTGGTTTTCTTTTTTGCCTCGCAATAGTATCGATTCCTGGGATAAGTGCAAAGACGCTTTTATTGCTAAGTATTTTCCACCCGAAAAAATTATTTCCCTTAGAACTCAAATCATGAATTTTAAGCAACTTGAGCATGAGCATGTTGCACAATCTTGGGAAAGAATGAAGTTGATGCTAAGAAATTATCATACTCATGGTTTAAATCTTTGGATGATCATACAAAAAAATTATGCGGGATTGAATTTTGTCTCTAGAAATCTTTTAGATTGTAACATCCCAAATTTTGGAATGTTATAATAAATAGTTGAATGATTGTTTGATTGATTGAGTGATTGAATTTGAGTGAAAATTTGAAACTTTTTAAAACTTTTGAATGAGAGGGAATAAAATGACTTTCCCCTTTGTTTTGAATTCAAATTTCATCCAATGCAAAACAATGAGAGAAGATGACAAGACTTCTTCAAGTGGAGGAATTGAAATTTTGGATTCTGAAAACTATTGAAAATGTTCTATTAGGGTATTTATTTCATTTGATTCTATTTTTGAATGAATTCAAACCCCTTGACTAAATTCAAAAAAAATTGAGAGGAGGAACATGACCCTCCATGCCAGGGGTGATTTTGTGAAATATTCAAACCATTAAACCCAGTGGACTATTTGAAAAATATTTACAAAAGGAAATAAAAACCAGTTTAAGCATTTCCTGAAAAATATTTTGTTAAAGTATTTATTTTGGCCGTGGAAAAATGTTCTTCTTATTGCATTTATTTTTCTGATCATTTTGGTATATAATACTTATATTGTTGACCTCATATATATTTTCCTTTTATTGTTTTAGTTTCCTGTTTTTGAATAAAAGGAGAAAAGGTTTTAAAAAGGAAAAGAAACCCCGAACCCATTAGGAATAGTGTGGCCCAGATCTCTTTGCCAGATCCAAAAAGATTTTGGATCGGCCACCAATCGCCCAGCTGCCTCCTTTCTCTCGCTGACGCTTGGGCCCCACTGGTCGGTTTTTTTTTCAACGCGCTCTTCTTCCTCCTCCTTCCTTTTCTCCTCCTCCCTCCTTTCCTTCGCCGGAGCAGCACCGATCCGCGTCGATTTCCGACCTCCCCTTCCTTCCTGGACCCCGAGACCCCCTATAAAACCCCAACCCTTGCCGCACCCCGTTCCACCCGATCTCCACATCCCCGTCGTCAGAACGCCACCACCACGCAACTCGCCGGAGTTTCCCCACACCCGAAGCCTTTCAAGCTCGCTGCGCTCAACCCCGACTCCCTCTCGCCTCGCCATCACCACCAAACGTCGCTGGAGGCCCCCTGGAATGCCGTCCCCGTCTACCCCGTCGCCTCTGCCTCGCCGGACCTCGCCGGAGCCCTCCTCTCGCCGCGGTGAGCTTCCTCTTTGATCTCCACCGTTGGATCTACAACGCACGCGCAGGATTAGAACGTTAGTTTTTATTTAAAATGGCCGAACCATTTTTCTTATAATGTGTTCGTTCACTCGTTTGCACCCACGCGCGCACACTCTCACCCTACCAGAAACTGCCACATCGCCCCCTGTTCGTTAGTGTTTTTTTTTCTCTTTTTCAATTTTAGTTTCTTTTACAGAATTAGTTCTGTTTTTCTTTTCTTTATATCTTTATGTTTTTAATTCTTTTTGATTGATTCTTTTTGCATGGTGTCATAAATTTATTCTAGTTTCTGTAGATATCCAGTATGATCATATTTGAAAATTTTAAATTTGTATTCAAACAGATTTGATTTAAATCTTGTTTTGTGAATAACTTGAGTTTAAAAATAGGTTTGGAGCTGATTCTTTTTGCTACTTGTCACTAATGACTTTATTTAACAGTAGGTAGAATTTGAGAATTTTTAGTATATTTTAAATTAGGGTTTTTGACAAAACAGGTTCTTTTTAGTTTCTTTTAGGGTTATTTTCTTTTCTTTTGTTTCAACTTTTTTTTGGTTTTATTTTCCTATAACTTTCTAATATATTTCTTTTAGTTTCTGCTGGTTAGCATTAGGTGGTTTATTTTATATTAATAAAAATATTTTTTTATGTTTTGTTCTTTATAGGAAAAACCTTGTTTTCATTATATGTAGTGTTGTATGATAGGTTTCATAGTAGTTCTTTTTGCACAAAGTTTTAATGAAAAATAATTTCTGTTATTTCTTTGTTTTATATTTTTGTTTTTTGTTATTTTAGTATTTTGTTGTTTTTCTTGTTGTTAAGTTTATTAGATAAACATTTGTGTTGTTAGTGTGTTGTCTTCATAGTTCTTAGTTGTTCTTCAAATGTAATTCTTTTTGCTAGTAAAATATGTGCTAAAATACTTTTGTTAGATTTTTCTTTGTTGTTGTCTTGTTTCCATTCAAAATAGGATTATTTGTAGGGAAAGCTACTTTTGGTTGTTGTGATGAAGTTTTGTTGTTTTAACTTTTGTCTTAAATATTTCCTTCATCACCACACTAGTGTGTTATAGTTTTTGCTTTGGCTTTTTGATTGTTAGAATTGAATGCTAGTATGATTTCTTATATGAATGCAATGTTTGGTTATATAGATTTTCATCGGAGAGTGACGAATAGTTCTATCAAGTTATTTCTGAGAGCGAAATTTATCTTCATCAACAGTACAGGCAAGTTCACTTTGATCATCTTACATTACCTATGTTTTATTTGCATTAGAATCAAAATCTCCATCATACATCCAGTAGGATATTGAGCTTGAACTTGTGGTAGTATCATGAGGTAGGAAAAACCCAACACCCTGTTACCATTGCCCGGGAAGGGACGTTACTTCAAAATTGCTACGCTTTAGTAGACGGGGTTTGGTTTTGAGATTCAGGAGTGTTGTGAGGTTAATTAATTATTTCAAGACCTACATGATGATCAAGACTTCAAGACTTCAAGGACTCAATATACCTTTGGGTGGATTGGACATGCATCTGGCAGCCTGATATCTATCATGGTTATGCCTGGGAATCCTGGTATCTACGTGTGATCATCCCGACGGAATGCCACCCAGGCTCAAAGAGATGGATGGATACTTCAAGGCCGGAAAGCTTACATGCGCAACCGCAAGTCAATATGGCCTCTGGCTTGGTTGACCTTAGTGGTGACTCTGGTAGGTCAGATTGCTACGAGATGTAGAAGAATGGTAGGATTGGATGGGCACTGACTTTCTACCGGAGGATCACTTTGGAAGACCATGTTTCGATCGTCTCGTTCTCAAACACCAGGCAGTGCGAGGACACAACAAGAGGGATCGAATCTTGCGGGTAAAGTGTACAAACCTCTGCAGAGTGTCAAACTAATCGATTAGCCATGTCCCCGGTTATGGACTACCTGAGAACCGGAGATGATACTATCTGCCAGTCTCAACACAATTAATAAATTTTTATGATGAGTGGGTCTATTAATAATTTTGGGACATGAGAATTGGTTGGTGGAACCATCTCATTAACAACCAACTTGGTAGTGATTTTCCGTTTGACTCCTTTGTTTTAGGAAAAATAAAACCAGCTTTTATGCAAAAACTCAGACATAGAGCCACAAAGTCTTTTGCATATAGAATAGCCTTTATCATTTATTTCTATGGTGATCTTGCCGGTACATTCAATGTACTGACTTACACGGCTGCAACGTCTTATGTTGCAGATACATTTCTACGATGAGTAAGAATACGATTCAGGGTTACGGTCTGCACTCAACCTGCCGTTGGTGTTTATTGGGACTCCACTCCCGTTGACAGTTTCTGCCAACATTTATGAGGTATATATCAGTTTACGTTAATTACATGTGATTGCACTTTGATATATACATTGATGTATTGTGTGTGCCAGCATACTGATCCAGGGATGGCACTGACACACAGGGGCTTGACTCGTTTTGGGTCGGGTCGCTACAGAAATGGTATCAGAGCACATGTTGACTGTAGGACGTGACCCTAGAAACTGGAAAGCCCTTAGGAAAGGATTTCTCAAAAAATTGTTTTCAAAAGATCTCTTACTTCTCATCTTATGTGACCTTTATCAAATGTTCTCTCTTACCTCAAATAGTTAGACAATACCCTTTCCCCTTTGACCTCAGAAGGATCAACTAAGACCACTTGGAGAAGGACAAGATATCGCACAACTGATGGCCACTTCAGAGTATAAAGGATTTCACCATGCATTTGAAGAGTTGAAGGTACACCAGTTGAAGACTCTGAAGACCCGAAGAATACGAAGACCCTGAAGCATTCCAATATTTATATGACATTTAGAGGACCAAACCCTGTTATATAGTCATGTTAGAGACAATGATGTGTGAGCTGTCATTCGTGTGTGTTTTCCGACAGCCACAAATAAAACCTATTTTAAAACTCTATTGTTTGTATTGTGTGTATCTCCCTCTATCCCTCTCTCGTATCTCATCCCAAAACCCTTGGACCCTATAGATAACGAATGGAGACGGACTTGAATTCACTGGACCGATGACTCGGTTGGAGGTAGAACTATGGATTCAGAACATGGAGACTCACTTCAAGAACAACGTTATTGAAAGAAAGAATGAGGTTCAATATGCTCTTCAGTACTATGCAAAAAGTGCTGCAACTTCGTGGAGGATGCATCAAGCTATACAAGGATGGAATGGAGCAAGAACTTGGGAAGAATTCAAGAAGACTTTGTTAGGATCTCGTCTCATCCAGAAGCCATGTTATCGTAAAATGAAGAAGCCTTGTGCATGCAAGATCTGTGGAGAAATAGGACACACCCAGGAAGAACACAAGGAAGGGTGCCCTCATTGTGAAGGAATCACCCAGCTGAGGAATGCCCAACTGGGCAGGTGACATGTTTCTTATGTGAAGGAACCACTCATTTTCGGGCACAATGTCAACTCTACCCCAAGGTACAAGAAGTCATGAAGCAGCAGAAGGAAGCAACTATCGGCGTTCTGGGGACGGGGGTACCCAGACTTGCCTGCCTGCAGCCCAAGGCATGGCCCACCTCGTCAACCAAACACGGCCTGGCGCGGCCCCACTCAAGACAAGGCCCTCGCGAGGCCCCTAGGCTCGCGAGGAGGAGCGGCATCAAGACCGGCAAGGGATGGGCCTCCTCAGGCCCCCTCCGGAGCGGCGGAGAATTCTATGCAGAGCCCAGCCTCAGGAGTCAAAGATGACGCAAGGAAGGACAGGCGGGCGCCAGCGCGCCAGGCGGCGTAGTTTCCCCTTTGGTGCAAATGGAGCAAGGACGTACGCGGGTTCCCAAAGCACCCCCCAAAGGTTTCCATTCCGGTGCAACAAGACCACGACTAGGAGCCCCGCAGGACGGATGTCATCACCGAGCCCACCACTGCATCATCGACAGCTACTTTGCAGGCGAAGACCGCCTTTGGGCAGGGCGTGGATGTACTCCTGTCCCCCTTCAAATTTGGCCGTTGTGGGATCCCTTCCCGCCATTGCGATAAGGGAAGAGGACCCGAGCCACCGCTATATATAGAGGCTAGGCTGCACGGTAGAGGGAGGACCCCCGATCCGATCCGAAACCAGTCGACTCACTCCTCCACCACCAAGTCGACGGAGGGCCAAGAACACCTCAGGAGCGCCCTCACGAGGCTCCAAAACACTGTACTAGTTCATCCACCACACCTCCTCGAGAGGCAATCCACCAAAGTAGGAGTAGAGTATTACGCTTCGCAGCGGCCCGAACCTGGGTAAACTACCGTGTTCATCTTCTTTCTCGTCATCGTGCGTGTTCGTCGTTTGGTCCATCGAGTAGCGAGCTAGGTTGGGCGAGGCTGCAGGGGATCTTCGCACATGCCCCTATGTTCGAATCTTAAGGGTTTTGCAGAGCCCGAAATCCGACATTTGGCGCGCCAGGTAGGGGGCATGTCGGAGTCTTCCTCAAGCCAAGCTCTTCTCCCACCTCGCCGCTCTGATGTCTGACGCCCGTAGAGCTTGCGCCAAGCGCCGTGCTGCACGCGTCGCCCAGACGGCGCCCGTGGGCCGCACCGGCACGCGCCGGTCCCCTTCACTGGTGGCCAACACCGCCACGGGCCCAGATGCCCACGAACAACAAGACTCCTCCCAACCGGTCACCGCGTGACGCGACGGCCAGACCGCAACTCCGTCGATCGTTCCTGCTACCGGGTCGTCCTCCCACGTTCTGCCCGGGCCGGCGCGTGGTTCGGGCGCGCTCGCCATGGCGAACGAGCTGCTCCGCTACCGCCCCGGCCCCGACCGCTACGACGACTGGCTTCGGCGCATCGCGGAGCTCGTCAGAGCTGCCGGCGACGCTTCAGCGCTCTCCTACTCACTTTGACCCTGACCTTCCCTGGCAGACGACGTGGCCCCCGATGCGCCACCACCTCCTCCGCAACGCGACGTTGACCCCGAGCCAAGGTGTGAAGCACGCCCGCGCGGCCAGCCCCGCGAGCCGCAGGCAAGGGCAAGAGATGAAGTGAGCTGCCAGGTGGTGGCCCGGCCGCACGTCGACGCACGTGCGCTCCCCGCACTGCCGAACCAGCATCACGACCGGGCAACGCTCGAGGTGGCCCCTCGGGAACGTCAAGACCGGGCTCCGCCCGCACACGCAGCACCTCTCGAGCCGGTGGGGTGCCTCGCCATCGCCCCGCAGCTCCATCCTACCACGTGGCCCTTCAAGTTCAAGCCCGACCTACCCCCTCGCTATGACGGCACCCCGGATCCCGCTGAGTTCCTACAGCTCTACTCCCTGAGCATCCGGGCGGCTGGAGGAGACGACAAGGTCATGGCGTGCTGGTTCCCCATGGCGCTCAAAGGCGGCGTGCTCTCCTGGCTCCTCAACCTCCCGGAGGCGTCCATCACCTCCTGGGATGGCTTGCGCAAACGCTTCATCGCCAACTTCCAAGGTACCCGCGACCGCGCGCTCACAGTGAACGACTTGCGACGTATCAAGCAGCAGGATGGGGAGACCCTGCACAAGTTCATACAGTGCTTCACAACTACGCGCCTCAAGGTCCCGAAGGCGTCGGATTAGGCTATCATCTCGCGTTCACCGACGGCGTCACGGACCTCAAGATGAAAGAGGAGCTCGCCATGAACGATGAGCTGTGCTTAGTCCTAGAGATGTTCAACCTGGCGAACAGGTGCGCCAAGGCTGAGAAGGGCCGCCTGTCACTCCGCGGGCCTCCGGTGGCCGAGCCAGAAGAAAAGAAGACCAAGGCCAAGGAGGCGAAGCGCAAGGCCCCTGCGGTGCTCGCGGCCGAGCCTGAGGTGAAGCGCAGCCGGGGTGAGGAGCACCCCGCGGGGGGAAGACCGACCTGCATCTTTCACGGCACCAACAACCACGACACCGCCGACTGCCAAGAACTCAGGCTGGTCCGCGCCGAACACTTCGGCCGGCGCCCCGGGCGTGCTGACCGTGGCTTCGAACGCGGCGGAGGCCGTTGGGACAACCGGGAGCCACGCTAGGGGTGGCGTGACCAGCCTCAGGATGACCGCTGGCGTGACCAGCCTCGAGAGGACCGCTGGCGCGACCAAGCTCGGGAGGATCGCTGGCGCGATGACCCTCGGAGGGGTCACGTCGTGGCCAGCCTCGTGAGGTCCGCCCTCGCGAGGCCGGCCTTCCACCGTTGCCACCACCGCCCAGAAGGAAGGAAGAGGATAGGCAAGACGATGGGGCTGGGGGCTTCCAGGAGGTCAGGGCAGTGGCCTGTATCCTGGGCGGTTCCCAGGCCCTGGCCTCCAACCGCGTCTTCAAGCAGTTCGCGTGGGAGGTGAACGCGGCTCTCCTGAAACCTGAAGCAATGCGTCCCCTCAAGTGGTCCCAGGTGGCCATTACCTTTGATGCGAGGGATCAGCTCTGGTGCTCGGCCGTGGCCGGCAAGCTCCCCATGTTGTGCACTCCAACCATCAGCAACGTCCTTGTCACCAAGACCCTCATCGACAGTGGAGCGGGGCTCAATGTCCTCTCCATTGGGACCTTCGAGATGCTCCAGGTGCCGTATGAAACAGCTCATGCCGACCAAGCCCTTCTCGGGGGGTCACCGACGGGTCCACCGTCGCCATCGGGCAAGTGCGCCTGCCTGTTACCTTCGGCGGACGCGAGAACTACCACACCGAGATCACCGTCTTCGACGTCGCGCACGTCCACCTCCCGTACAACGCGATCCTTGGGTACCCGTCCCTCGCCAAGTTCATGGCGGTGACTCACCATGGCTACAACGTCCTCAAGATGCTAGGGAGTGGCGGCGTCATCACCGTTGCTTGCGATGAGAAGGATGATGTCTGCTCCCTCGAGCGTGCTTACCGCATCGTGGCAGCCGAGAGCTCAGATGACGAGGAGGACGCCCTGCCTCGTGAGGACCCACGCAAGAAGAAGAAGCAGCTCCTTCCTGCGGGGCGTCCTGGAACCTCGAGCTCTACGCCCAGGGACGGGGCCCCACCTCCTATCGCATAGGAAAGTGCGCTCGGCGCCCCTCTTGGGTCGGGCCCGGGGGCTCCCATCCGGGAAGTTTCCGGCTTGGCCAGTGAGACAAGAGAGGTGCTCGAGCACAACCTGAAGGCACGTCCTGACGCGCGTCAGCTCGAGTTGGGAGCACGGCACATGGCACCGAGCTCGCAAGAGTCCGTCATCAGAGCGATCGCAGAGCTTCGAGAAGCGCAGGCCGTGCAAGGCGGGAACTGCCCAGCACCACCAATCGCAGCCGCCGTCATCGGCACGGTCGACCAGCCGCGCGTCTGCGTCAACGCGCTCGCGATCAACAGGGCCGTGTCCCAGGGCCCCTTCTGGCCAGCGCGTGCCGATCATGGATGGGTCTACCCAAACACTTATGTTCGCATGCCCTTCGGACTGGCGAACGCAGGCGTCACGTTCTAGCTCCTTTACCGAGCCATGCTCATGCCTTGCCTGGCGAGGCGCGGCGAGGACTTGGAGGAGATGCTCGGACCAAGCGAAGGTCCCGAGCCTCGGGAGACGACGGACCCATGAGGGTCGCGCTCGTGGAAGTGTAAGATCAAGCTATGACGGCAGCTTTGACTCTTCAGCGGCACGGCCGCCAGGTGACTTTTTGTTGGCTGCTGCCAGGTAACTTTTTGGTTCACTCCGTTTGAGGGCGCCCACCGGGCCGCATTATCCTCAGGTGATCAGGGCACACCCCTGAAGTCGCCTCTTTTATGCAAATTTCAATAGTTTATCATGCATCTAATCTGTTTCCTGACGTTTTACCTTGCCTGCATGGCTCCTTGCCGGCGTGAATGCCGCCGCACCAACCTTTCTGAGTTGGTGTTTCGCAAGGGGCCGTGCGCTACGGCCCTTCCCGGGGCACCTCGGAACTTGGATGCAAGGTCCTGTCGCCTCAGGGACTTGCATCTTCGGGCAGTCGACCCCCGCTCGGGGGCTCCGGCCACAGCACAGCGCCTCAGCATGGAGTCTCGGGAGGCCCCAAGGCCTCCAGAGGCAGTAGCCGGCAAGACAGAATGGGGGTCGCTCGAGCGTCAAGGGGGGCTCCTGAGCATCGTGCCTCAGGAGCCTTACCGGTCATATAGCCACTCGCCCCTTGATGTCGTCCTTGGTGATCCGGTCGGCATCAAGGGTATCGGGGCCTCGCCCCATAGTTGCGTCCTTGGTGATCTGGTCGTACACTACGGTGGTAGGGAAATGTGCGGGACTGGGACCTGCCGACGTAGAGCCGCTTGAGCGTCAAAGGGGGCTCCTGAGCAACACGCCTCAGGGGCCTTACTGGTCATAAAGCCACTCGCCCCTTGATGTCGTCCTTGGTGATCCGGTCGGCGTCAAGGGTGTCGGGGCCTGACCCCGTAGTTGCGTCCTTGGTCATCCGGTCGTACACTATGGTGGTCGGGAAATGTGCGGGACCGGGGCCTGCAGACGTAGAGTGCCAAAAGGACTCCCAACCTGCCTCACTCGTGAAGAAGAAGAAGTCTGCTGGGCCTCAGACGGCCCCACCTACGAGAAGACCCAGGCGCAAACCGCCTTTGAGGTAGGGACCTCGCGAGGCCAAAGCGCCCTCGCGAGCTCCCAGATACACCTCCCAGTTCTGCCGTGCCAGCCACGCGTACGAACTCTATGGGCTGTACACGCCCGGAGCCCCCCAAGGACGCAGAGGGGTTCCTTCCCACGCAATGTGGAAGCCACAGCTCCGCGCTGGCGGAGAAGTCAACACGGTCCACCAATGACTATGCCCATGCAATGTGGAAGCCACAGCTCCATGCTGGCGGTCAACACGGTCCACCAATGACTATGCCCATGCAATGTGGAAGCCCCACGTCCGGTGCGGGGGGATAAACAACTGAGGGCACCCCAGCGGCTGCATTCAACCTCAGGAGGGTCCCTAGTGGCCCCCTTCTCGCTGCGTTCCCCAGGGATGTACACGTGAGGGGGCTGCACGGGGGCTACTACCCGGCCAAGCCTGGTACACGCCACCTTCCCAGGTCTGCCAAACCTGGTCTTCACGCGCCCATCTCTGGAAAAGCTGGCGAGGAAAGGTATGGGAGCCGCTCGTACGTCAAGGGGGACTCCTGAGCATCGCGACTCAGGAGCCTCACTGGTCCCGTAGCCCCTCACCCCTTGGACCGTCCTTGGTGATCCGGTCGGCCCAATGGCGGTTGAGGTATGCGCGGGCCGGGCCGTGCCGACGCAGAGCTTGAAGCGCTCAAAAAACCGCTCAAAACCCTTAACGAGGACGCTGGAGCTCGTACGTCAAGGGGGACTCCAGAGCAGCGCGACTCAGGAGCCTCATAGGTCCCGTAGCCCCTCACCCCTTGGACCGTCCTTGGTGATCCAGTCGGCCCAACGGCGGTTGAGGTATGCGCGGGCCGGGCCCTGCCGACGCAGAGCCCCAAAGGTGTTCGTAATTTTCAAGTCAACTCAATCTTCACCATGTTCCCTTCATGAGGGCTGCTCGTACGTCAAGGGGGACTCCTGAGCATCACGACTCAGGAGCCTCACTGGTCCCGTAGCCCCTCACCCCTTGGACCGTCCTTGGTGATCCCGTCGGCCCAACGGCAGTTGAGGTATGCGCGGGATGGGCCCTGCCGACGCAGAGCATTACAGCAAGTGAGAAGGAAACAAGGCGAAGAGAGCAATCACACAGTTTAACAGTTATTACAAGCATTAAAAGTTTTCGCGAACACAAACAGGTTTAACGCCTCCATGAGGCACGATGGACATTGCAGGAAAGAAGCAGGGGAGAGGAATCAGGAGGAACCGCCGCCACCACTCGTCCCATCCTCAGGGAACTCGTCGTCGACATCGCTGGTGCCGTCCTCTTCGCCGCCAACCCCAGCAGCATCAGGAGGCGGAGAAACCGTGACGCGGGGAACCTCTTCACCAGTGTCTCCACGGCGCCCTTCACCGCCGCCGCAGCGCTGGCGCGGACCTCGGGGGCGACCAGGCGGATCACGGAGTCGAAGTCGAACCCCGGCTTGCGAAGATGAAGATGGCTGAAGACGCGCATCGCGGCCTCAGAAAAGAGGTCGCGGCACTCACTCTCCAAAACCCCCTCCACCTTGACAACGGCGCCCTCCAGCGCCTCGATGAGCTTCGAAGCGAGCACCGCGAAGCCACTCTCTGGAGCCGCCAGGGGCACCGCGAACCCATCCCGGTAGAGGGAATGGAGTGCTCGGTGAAGCTTGAACTCGACGGTGCGAAAGGCGCTCAGCTCCGCGGCCTTTTTCTCCTGAGCCGCAGCAAGAGTTTTCTCCCTGGTGTCAAGCAGGGCCTTCCCTGAAGCGAATTCTTCTCCTGCGCGTCCAGGCGCACCCGCTCCGCGGCCTGACAGGTCACCACCTAGGACAGCTCGGAGTCCCGAGCGGCAAGTTTGGCCTCGCGGGCCTCGAGATCTTGCTCCTGCTGACGCAGCCGCTCCGCAAGCTCGGACTTCTCCTCATGGAGGGCCTTCAGGCGGGCCTCCACCTCTTCACAGCGCCGGGCGGCAGACGCCGCCTTAGCTAGTGCCTCCTCACGGGCTGCCCTGGCGGACGCAGCTTCCTCCTCGCTCTTCGCCATGGCAGCCTCGGCCTGACCCCAGACCGCCGCGGCAGAGGAGTCGGCCTGGAGCCACCCGGAAAGGAGCCCTAGGCGCCCGCTCGCGAGACGATCATTGGTACCCGCGAGTGCGTCCCGAACTTGGCCCAGAGCGGCGAGGGCCCCATCCACAACGTCAAGGCCGTGCGACGAAGGCATCAAGGCCTCTTTCGGAGGAGTCGCCTGCGTGGTCGCAGGCGACGACGCCCGGGAGGCAGCGGCGCAAGGAGCAGGTGGCTCCGGAGGTTGTGCAGTGATCACAGGCGGGACGGACGCAGATAGACCGACAGGCGGCTGGCCCCCCGGGACCAGCCCTCCGGACAGCGGCATAGATGCCCCCTCGAGGGCAGAAGCGACCACGCCAACGGACCTTGGGGGCTCAGGAGGCTCCGCGGTGGCAACCGGGAGGGTTGCCTCGCCAGCCCCCGCCCCCTCGGCGGCAGGCGCCTTGTCAGGCAACGGCAGGACGACAGGAGCGGGCGGCACGTCAGAGGACACCTTCGGCTTGACGCCCGCTTTCTTCTTCCTCATCTTCAGCGCGGCGGCATTCCTGGTTACCAAGCAAAGGGAAATCATCAATACCCAAGCTGCAGGCAGACGACCAAGGCCGAGCCGAACTACTTACTCTTCAACGTCGACCCACTTCCTCTTCCTCTCCGCTCCGGCGACGACGGGGGCGCCCTCGCCGAGGGCACCACCATGCGGGGGAGCTGAGGCGCTGTCCGCAAGGGCGGCCGCCGAAGGGATCGCCATGGCCCCGGCCTCGCCCACCTTGCCTGCGAGTTGCAATTCGGGCGGAGGCGAGGCCAGCGCTTCAACCGCCTTGCCGGCGGAGCCAGGGCGCGCCGGAGGAGACTCCGCCCCGCGCTTCCTGGGATTCGACACGCAGGCGGACCGCGTGGCACCAGGAGCCAGACCTTGCCCCCAGAGGGCCTCGGCGGGGCGCAGAGAGCGTGCAGCAGAAACTTCACCGACATCGTCATTGTCCTCGAGGTCACACAAGAGCGTGCCATGCAACGGGGGAGACGCCCCCGGCATGTTGTCATCCGCTGTCTTCTCCGAGTCCTCCCCGCCCGTGGTGTCGCCGGAGGACACCATTGATGACCCACAAGTATAGGGGATCTATCGTAGTCCTTTCGATAAGTAAGAGTGTCAAACCCAACGAGGAGCAGAAGGAAATGACAAGCGGTTTTCAGTAAGGTATTCTCTGCAAGCACTGAAATTATCGATAACAGATAGTTTTGTGATAAGATAATTCGTAACGGGTAGCAAGTAACAAGTGTAGCAAAGGTGCAGCAAGGTGGCCCAATCCTTTTTATAGCAAAGGACAAGCCTGGACAAACTCTTATATAAAGCAAAGCGCTCCTGAGGACACATGGGAATTTCTGTCAAGCTAGTTTTCATCATGCTCATATGACTCGCGTTCGTTACTTTGATAATTTGATATGTGGGTGGACCGGTGCTTGGGTGCTGTACTTGGACTAACCTCCCCCTTATGATTAACCCCTCTCGCAAGCATCCGCAACTACGAAAGAAGAATTAAGATAAATCTAACCATAGCATGAAACATGTGGATCCAAATCAGCCCCTTACGAAGCAACGCATAAACTAGGGTTTAAGCTTCTGTCACTCTAGCAACCCATCATCTACTTATTACTTCCCAATGCCTTCCTCTAGGCCCAAACAACGGTGAAGTGTCATGTAGTCGACGTTCACATAACACCACTAGAGGAGAGACAACATACATCTCATCAAAATATCGAACGAATACCAAATTCACATGATTACTTATAACAAGACTTATCCCATGTCCTGAGGAACAAACGTAACTACTCACAAAGCATATTAATGTTCATAATCAGAGGAGTATTAATGATTATTAAGGATCTGAACATATCATCTTCCACCAAGTAAACCAACTAGCATCAACTACAAGGAGTAATCAACACTACTAGCAACCCACAGGTACCAATCTGAGGTTTTGAGACAAAGATCGGATACAAGAGATGAACTAGGGTTCGGAGAGGAGATGGTGCTGATGAAGATGTTGATGGAGATTCACCCCCTCTCGATGAGAGGATCATTGGTGATGACGATGGCTTCGATTTCCCCCTCCGGGAGGGAAGTTTCCCCGGTAGAACATCTCCGCCGGAGCCCTAGATTGGTTCTGCCCAGGTTCCGCCTTGAGACGGCGGCGCTTCGTCCCGAAAGCTCTCTTATGATTTTTTTTCAGGTCAAAACCCTCCATATAGCAGAAGATGGGCACCGGAGGCCTGCCAGGTGGGTCACAAGCCACAAGGGCACGCCCAGGGGGGTAGGGCGCGCCCCCCTGGCTTGTGACTGCCTGGTGGGTCCCCCTGGTATATTCTTCGCCCAATATTTTTTATATATTCCAAAACAATTCTCCGTAGATTTTCAGGACTTATGGAGTTGTGCAGAATAGGTATCTCAAATTTGCTCCTTTTCCAGTCCAGAATTCCAGCTGCCGGCATTCTCCCTCTTCATGTAAACCTTGTAAAATAAGAGAGAAAAGGCATAAGTATTGTACCATAATGTGTATTAACAGCCCATAATGCAATAAATATCGATATAAAAGCATGATGCATACTGGACGTATCAACTCCCCCAAGCTTAGACCTCGCTTGTCCTCAAGCGAAAGCCGAAATCGATAAATATGTCCACATGTTTAGAGATAGAGGTGTCGATAAAACAAAATACGGACATGAGGGCATCATGATCATCTTTAGAACAGCAACATATATTGACATATAATTTCTTATGCTAAACTAACAATTCATTCACAAGGTAAAGTATGAATCAAGAACTCTATTGAGAACCAACAAACTATGATCTCAGTCATTGAAGCAATTCCAATTTATCACAACATCGGAAAGAGTCAAAATAAGAGCTTGTAAAGCAAATCCACATACTCAATCATCTTTTAGTCTTTCATAATTGCTAACACTCACGCGGTACCTATGAGGTCAATGCTTCAATCGGACACAGAGAAAGATAGGGGCTTATAGTTTTGCCTCCCAACTATTTACCTCAAGGGTAATGTCAACAGAAATAACTCATGCTCACCCACATCCAAGTGGATATATGTGTCTAGATCTTTCCTCAACACATGACGCTTGCCAAGAGATAAAGGCGAAATAAAGGAAGAAGTGAAGATCACCACGACTCTTGCATACAGGTAAGTACTAGAAAATAAAAGTAGCAGATAGGCCCTTCGCAGAGGGAAGTAGAGGTTGTCATGCGCTTTTATAGTTGGATGCGCAATCCCTTAATGCAAAAGAATGTCACTTTATATTGCCCCTTGTGATAAAGAACTTTATTATGCAGTCTGTCGCTTTTATTTCTTCCATATCACAAGTTTGTATAAAGTTTATTTTCCTCACACTAATAAATCACACATATTTAGAGAGCAAATTTCTTATTGCTTGCACCGATGACAACTTACTTGAAGGATCTTACTCAATCCATAGGTAGGTATGGTGGACTCTCATGGCAAAACTAGGTTAAGGGTGTTTGGATGCACAAGTAGTATCTCTACTTGGTGCGGAAGTTTTGGCTGGTATGGGGTGGAAGCAAGCGTCACATGTTGAAGGATCTATAACCATATAAATTCTATTCAGAAATAAGCAAACATAAACCATTATGTTGTCTTCCTTGTCCAACGTCAACTTTTTAGCATATAATATTTTAATGAGTGCTCACAATCATAAAAGATGTCCAAGATAATATATTTATATGTGAACCTCTCTTTATTTATTACTTTCTTTTAATTGCAACAATGACGAATAGCTATGTTTGTTAACTCACAACAAATTTCAATCGACATACTTTTTATATGTGAAGTCATCACTCCCCATAAGATCATTATATATACTCTTTGCTTTCATTCTATACTTCTTTCTATTTCTTTTTCCCAAGATCATAGCAAGCAAACAAAGCCCTCAACTCAAAACTACTCTTTATTATATAACTCTCAGACTTGCTTACATAGGGGGAACATAAAGCAAAACTCAAAACTAGATCACACTAAAACTTTATTCTACTACATCAAGATGTAACCAAAAGGATCGAACTAAGAAAAACGATAAAAGTAAAAGATGTGATGGTGATATGATACCGGGGCACCTCCCCCAAGCTTGGCACAAGCCAAGGGGAGTGCCCATACCCATGTATTTAGTTGTCTTCCTTCAGATCGTCCACTTCCTGCTCGAGCTTCAATATCCTTTGACATAATTCTTGCGTGCTTTCCTGCAGGAAACGAGAAGGGATAAATAGAACCTTGGATTTTCTCCTTGTGTTTGGGAGGCTAGATTTCCTGAACTCCACATGCGTATCTCCGGGTTAAGGCAAGGGGATCTCTTCTTCATACATGCTTTCTTCCTCATACTTGCCTTCTTGTTCCTCCTCCGAGAACAATCCATAAGGATCTAAATCCCCATAGAGCTTGGGATTGGCAAGATAATGCGATACATAGCTCTCCCCATCGGAATCTTGGGACGACATATTGCCCTAAATCTGCTGCAGAAACAGCTCAAAACGAAAACAGGAGGTATTGTCGTGGTACGAAGGTCAAAACCTTCGGGAGATTATATAATGAATTTTTACTGACCTGAAGGAGTATACCACAAGAAAACGGAGTCCGGATGATGCACGGGGTGGCCACAAGCCACAGGGGCGCGCCCAGGGTGGTAGGGCACGCCCCCCTGGCTTGTCGCCTCCTCGTGCACTATTCGGACTACTTTAAATTTTCCTAATTTTTTAAATATTCCAAAACGGAGAACAATTGCCATTGGAAAAGTTTTGGAGTCGGTTTGCTTACCGTATCACATACCTATTCCTTTTCGGAGTCTGAAACGTTCTGGTAGGTATCCCTAATGTACTCCTCCAGAGTTATGGTATTGATGATATTGGTTTCAACATTTATGGGAGTACCTGAGATATAGTGTTTGATTCTTTGCCCGTTTACCAACTTCGGATTTGTGCCTTTGGCGTTGTTGATCTTGATGGCACCGGAACGATACACTTCCTCAATAATGTAAGGCCCTTCCCATTTAGAGAGAAGTTTTCCTGCAAAAAATCTTAAACGATAATTGTATAGCAAGACATAATCACCTACATTGAATTCATGCTTCTGTATCCTTTTATCATGCCATCTCTTAACCTTTTCTTTAAACAACTTGGCATTCTCATAGGCCTGGGTTCTCCATTCATCAAGTGAGCTAATGTCAAATAACCTCTTCTCACCAGCAAGTTTGAAATCATAGTTGAGCTCTTTGATTGCCGAATAAGCTTTATGTTCTAGTTCTAGAGGTAAGTGACATGCTTTACCATAAACCATTTTGTACGGAGACATACCCATAGGGTTCTTGTAAGCAGTTCTATAAGCCCATAATGCATTATCAAGTTTCTTAGACCAATTCTTTCTGGATCTATTAACAGTCTTTTGCAAGATCAATTTAATTTCTCTATTGCTCAATTCTACTTGACCACTAGACTGAGGATGATAAGGAGATGCAATTCTATGGTTAACAGCATACTTAGCAAGCAATTTACGGAAAGCACCATGAATAAAATGTGAACCACCATCAGTCATTAAATATCTAGGGACTCCAAATCTAGGGAAAATAACTTCTTTAAGCATTTTAATAGAAGTGTTATGATCAGCGCTACTAGTTGGAATAGCTTCTACCCACTTAGTAACATAATCAACAGCAACTAGAATATGAGTATACCCGTTAGACTGTGGAAAAGGTCCCATATAATCAAAACCCCAAACATCAAATGGTTCAATAACAAGAGAGTAATTCATAGGCATTTCGTGACGTCTACTAATATTACCAATTCTTTGACATTCATCACAAGACAAGAAAAACTTACGAGCATCCTTGAAGAGAGTAGGTCAATAAAACAAGATTGTAATACCTTGTGTGTAGTTCTATCTCCAGCGTGGTGTCCCCCATAGGCCTCGGAGTGACACTTGCGTAGGATATGTTCCTGTTCATACTCAGGTACACAACGTCTAATAACACCATCTACTCCTTCTTTATAAAGGTGTGGATCATCCCAAAAGTAATGTCTTAAATCATAGAAGAACTTTTTCTTTTGTTGGTATGTGAAACTAGGCGGTATAAATTTAGCAACAATGTAATTAGCATAATCAGCATACCATGGAGCATTACGCGAAGCATTTATGACAGCTAATTGTTCATCAGGAAAGCTATCATCAATAGGTAGTGGGTCATCAAGAACATTCTCCAATCTAGACAAGTTATCTGCTACGGGGTTATCAGCACCCTTTCTATCAATAATATGCAAATCAAATTCTTGTAGCAGAAAAACCCATCTAATAAGTCTAGGTTTAGCATCTTTCTTTTCCATAAGGTATTTAATAGCAGCATGATCGGTGTGAACAGTTACTTTAGAATCAACAATATAAGGTCTGAACTTATCACAAGCAAACACAACCGCTAGAAATTCCTTTTCAGTGGTAGCATAGTTTCTTTGAGCACTGTCTAGAGTTTTGCTAGCATAATGGATAACATTCAATTTCTTATCAACTCTTTGTCCTAGAACAGCACCAACAGCATAATCACTAGCATCACACATAATTTCAAAGGGTAGGTTCTAATCAGGTGGTTGAACAACAGGTGCAGTGATCAAGGCCCTCTTAAGAATTTCAAATGCTTCTACACAATCATCATCAAAAACGAATGGAACATCTTTTTGAAAAAGATTAGTGAGAGGCCTAGAAATCTTAGAGAAGTCTTTAATAAACCTCCTATAGAAACCAGCATGACCAAGGAAACTTCTTATACCTTTGATATCCGTAGGGCACGACATTTTTTCAATAGCATCAACTTTGGCTTTATCAACTTCAATGCCTCTTTCGGAGATTTTGTGCCCCAAGACAATACCTTCATTAACCATAAAGTGGCACTTTTACCAATTCAAGACAAGATTAGTTTCTTCGCATCTCTGCAAAACTCGATCAAGGTTGCTCAAGCAATCATCAAAAGAAGTTCCGTAAACGGAGAAATCATCCATGAAAACCTCAACAATCTTTTCACAAAAGTCAAAGAATATAGCCATCATACATCTTTGAAAGGTAGCAGGTGCATTGCATAAACCAAAAGGCATACGTCTATAAGCAAAGGTACCAAAAGGACAAGTAAAAGTGGTCTTTTCTTGATCCTCTTTTGACACAGGTATTTGAGAGAAACCAGAATAACCATCTAGAAAGCAGAAGTGTGTGTGTTTGGATAGTCTTTCTAGCATTTGATCAATAAAAGGTAGAGGGTAATGATCTTTCCTAGTGGCTTTATTTAATTTCCTGAAATCAATTACCATTCTATATCCTGTAACAATTCTTTGCGGGATCAATTCATTTTTATCATTAGGAACAACGGTAATACCTCCTTTCTTAGGGACACAATGAACGGGACTAACCCATCTACTATCAGCAATAGGATAAATTATACCTGCCTCCAGAAGCTTTAGTATTTCATTTCTTACCACTTCTTTCATTTTAGGATTTAACCGTCATTGGTGATCAACAACTGGCTATGCATCAGGCTCCATATTTCAAACAAGACCAATAATTTCATCTTTACTAGGCAATTTCTTATCATGGGGTTGTCTACGAAATTTAGAGAAATTGAACTCATGAGACACATCCCCAAAACTTAGCATTAACAGTATTCAAGAAGGGTCTACCAAATATAATGGGACAAAAATCATCTTGTGGGGAACCAAGAACAAGAAAATCAGTTGGATACTTTATTTTCCCACACAAGACTTCAACATCTCTAACAATCCCAATTGGTGCAATAGTGTCTCTATTAGCCAGCTTAATGGTAACATCAATTTCCTCTAATTCATCTGGTGCAATATCATTCATAATTTCTTGATATAAGGTGAAGGGAATTGCACTCACACTAGCACCCACATCACATAAGCCATGATAACAATGATCTCCTATTTTAACAGAAACAACAGGCATGCCAACAACAGGTCTATGTTTATCTTTAGCATCGGGTCTAGCAATTCTAGCAGCTTCATCACAAAAATGAATGACATGCCCATCAATATTATCAACCAAGAGATATTTAACCATAGCAATACTAGGTTCAACTTTAATTTGTTCAGGGGGCGTAGGTGTTCTAGTACAACTCTTATGAACCACAGTTGAAGCTTTAGCATGTTCCTTTATCCTAACAGGGAAAGGTGGTTTCTCAATATAAGCGGTAGGAACAACAGGATCAACATTATAAGTAATGATTTTTTCTTCAACTTTAATAGGTTCAACTACTTTCACTTCAATGGGAGGATGATATTTAAACCACTTCTCCTTAGGGAGATCAACATGGGCAGCAAAAGATTCACAGAAAGAAGCTACTATCTCAGAATCAAGTCCATATTTAGTGCTAAATTCATGAAAAGCATCGGTGTCTATAAAGGATTTAACACAATCAAACTTAAGGTTTATACCTGACTCATTACCTTCGTCGAGTTCCCAATCTTTAAAGTTGCATTTAATTCTTTCCAATAAGTCCCATTTGAATTCAATATCTTTCTTCATAAAGGAACCAGCACAAGAAGTATCGAGCATGGATTGATTATTACGAGAAAGCCGAGCATAAAAATTCTGAAAAATAATTTCTCTTGGGAGCTCATGATTGGGGCATGAATATAACATTGACTTAAGCCTCCCCCAAGCTTGAGCGATTCTTTCTCCTTTATGAGGCCAAAAATTGTAAATATAATTCCGATCACGATGAACCAGATGCATAGGATAAAACTTCTGATGAAATTCCAATTTCAATCGATTGTAGTTCCATGATCCAACATCATCACATAGCCTATACCATGTCAATGCCTTCTCCTTCAAAGATAAAGGAAAGACCTTCTTCTTGACATCATCCTCGGGCAAACCTGCAAGCTTAAATAATCCACAAACTTCATCCACATAGATTAGATGCAAATTAGGATGTAGTGTTCCATCTCCTGCATAAGGATTATCTAGCAGTTTCTCTATCATACCTGAAGGAATTTCATAATAAATATTTTCAGTAGGTGCAGTAGGTTGAGGAGCATCTCTTTGTGCTTCTGGTCGAGGTGAAGATACCCTGAACAAGCCCCTCAAAGGATTATTTTCCATAGTAACAAGTGACAGTAAATTTCAGCACACTATATAAAATTTTCCTTACCAAGTTCCACTCACCAAAGACGCTTCACTCCCCGGCAACGGCGCCAAAAAAGAGTCTTGATGACCCACAAGTATAGGGGATCTATCGTAGTCCTTTCGATAAGTAAGAGTGTCGAACCCAACGAGGAGCAGAAGGAAATAACAAGCGGTTTTCAGTAAGGTATTCTCTGCAAGCACTGAAATTATCGATAACAGATAGTTTTGTTATAAGATAATTCGTAACGGGTAGCAAGTAACAAGTGTAGCAAAGGTGCAGCAAGGTGGCCCAATCCTTTTTATAGCAAAGGACAAGCCTGGACAAACTCTTATATAAAGCAAAGTGCTCCCGAGGACACATGGGAATTTCTGTCAAGCTAGTTTTCATCATGCTCATATGATTCGCGTTCGTTACTTTGATAATTTGATATGTGGGTGGACCGGTGCTTGGGTGCTGTCCTTACTTGGACTAACCTCCCACTTATTATTAACCCCTCTCGCAAGCATCCGCAACTACGAAAGAAGAATTAAGATAAATCTAACCATAGCATGAAACATGTGGATCCAAATCAGCCCCTTACGAAGCAACGCATAAACTAGGTTTCAAGCTTCTGTCACTCTAGCAACCCATCATCTACTTATTACTTCCCAATGCCTTCCTCTAGGACCAAACAATGGTGAAGTGTCATGTAGTCGACGTTCACATAACACCACTAGAGGAGAGACAACATACATCTCATCAAAATATCGAACGAATACCAAATTCACATGATTACTTATAACAAGACTTATCCCATGTCCTCAGGAACAAACGTAACTACTCACAAAGCATATTGATGTTCATAATCAGAGGAGTATTAATGATTATTAAGGATCTAAACATATGATCTTCCACCAAGTAAACCAACTAGCATCAACTACAAGGAGTAATCAACACTACTAGCAACCCACAGGTACCAATCTGAGGTTTTGAGACAAAGATCGGATACAAGAGATGAACTAGGGTTTGGAGAGGAGATGGTGCTGATGAAGATGTTGATGGAGATGGAGATTGACCCCCTCTCGATGAGAGGATCATTGGTGATGACGATGGCTTCGATTTCCCCCTCCTGGAGGGAAGTTTCCCCGACAGAACAGCTCCGCCGGAGCCCTAGATTGGTTCTGCCCAGGTTCCGCCTCGAGACGGCGGCGCTTCATCCTGAAAGCTCTCTTATGATTTTTTTCAGGTCAAAACCCTCCATATAGCAGAAGATGGGCACCGGAGGCCTGCCAGGTGGGTCACAAGCCACAGGGGCACGCCCAGGGGGGTAGGGCGTGCCCCCCTGGCTTGTGACTGCCTGGTGGGTCCCCCTGGTATATTCTTCGCCCAATATTTTTTATATATTCCAAAACAATTCTCCGTAGATTTTCAGGACTTTTGGAGTTGTGCAGAATAGGTATCTCAGATTTGCTCCTTTTCCAGTCCAGAATTCCAGCTGCCGGCATTCTCCCTCTTCATGTAAACCTTGTAAAATAAGAGAGAAAAGTCATAAGTATTGTACCATAATGTGTATTAACAGCCCATAATGCAATAAATATCGATATAAAAGCATGATGCAAAATGGACGTATCAACCATCACCGAAGAGCCGAGGCCCTCGGCTGGGGAGAGCTCCAGTTCGTTGAAGACGGGCATCTTGGCGACCAAATCGGCCACGTCATCGTGGTGGTACAGCGGGGCATAGGCCTCGGGGAGATCACCGGGGTCACCGTTGAGCAGGACTGCCACAGCCCTGTTCAGCTCCTCGGGGGATATGCGGGCGGCCCGAAGCCTGAGGTTGTCACCGCAGCCCTGATAGTCCCACAAGGGCCTAGAATGGGACTGGAGGGGCGCCAGACGCTCCGTCAAGAACTCCTTCACTATCATCCCCCCGGTCAACTTTTTGGCGCTGATATCGCGAGAGATCCGATCCAGGACGGGCTTGGCCCGAGGGTCGGAAAGCTTCGCGGAGCTCCACGTGGAGGTCTTCTCCGGCAGCCCCTTCGGCAGATCCAGGCGGGGGTTGTAGCTACCAGGATCCATGAAGACCCAGCGGTGCCTGAAGTTCTCCACCTTCTTCCCGGCCTTTAAGAGCATGTTACCACTCTGGACCACGACAAAGGAGACGCACGCCGACCGCTGAGCGCTGTCGTGCACGCGCAGGCTGAAGAAATGTCGAAAGAAGGCCACCGAAGGCCTTACGCCCACGAAAGCCTCGTAGTAGAAGGAGAAGACGGACAATAGCAGGATGGAGTTGGGCTGGAGATGAAGAGCTTGGATCCCATAGTGGTCGAGGATGGCGGTGAAGAATGTGGAGAAGGGCGGGATGAGCCCGGCGAAGATGCTATGGAGAAAGAAGGGGTAGGCCGACCTGGACGAGGGCCGCTTCGCCGAGGAGCCGCCCCATATCAAGGTCCGACCGCGCTTGTTGGTCTCGTCTGCCGTCGACGGGAGTACCGGGACGAGGTCTCCGTCCTTAGCAATGGCAGACTCCAAGAGCGCCGGTGAGCTGGGAGCGGAGGCTGAACTCTGGGCCTCTGACTTCGGCTTGCCGGTGGGAGCCATCGGGAAGCTCACGGGGCCAAAGCGGCAAGGAGGAGGACGGAGCGGCGCCGGATCTGAAGAGGCCTCTGCTAGAGATGGAGACCTGGAAAGCAAGAGCAGGTGCGCAAGAGGGGAAAGCAATAATGGCCAGCGCTAGAAGTCAGGCTCTTGTCGATTCGGGCGGTGGCCGAAGGGACGAGGGACACCCGACATCAACTGCACGACGCGCGCCAGTCCTGGCCTGTAGGCATTGGGGCCCGTGGCGTTTCGGGCCGCCCTCAAGGCTTCGCCCGGAAGCCGACTCGAGCGTGCCTTGGGCCCGGGGGCTACTGTCAGCGTTCTGGGGACGGGGGTACCCAGACTTGCCTGCGTGCGGCCCAGGGAATGGCCCACCACGTCAACCAAACACGGCCTGGCGCGGCCCCACTCAAGACAAGGCCCTCGCGAGGCCCCTAGGCTCGCGAGCAGGAGCAGCATCAAGACCGGCAAGGGATGGGCCTCCTCAGGCCCCCTCCGGAGCGGCGGAGAACTCTATGCAGAGCCCGGCCTCAGGAGTCAAAGATAACGCAAGGAAGGACAGGCGGGCGCCAGCGCACCAGGCGACGCAGTTTCCCCTTTGGTGCAAAGGGAGCAAGGATGTACGCGGGTTCCCAAAGCACCCCCCAAAGGTTTCCATTCCAGTGCAACAAGACCACGACCAGGAGCCCCGCAGGACGGATGTCATCACCGAGCCCACCACTGCATCATCGACAGCTACTTTGCAGGCGAAGACCGCCTTTGGGCAGGGCGCGGATGTACTCCTATCCCCCTTCAAATTTGGCCGTTGTGGGATCCCTTCCCGCCATTGCGATAAGGGAAGAGGACCCAAGCCACCGCTATATAGAGAGGCTAGGCTGCACGGTAGAGGGAGGACCCCCGATCCGATCCGAAACCAGTCGACTCACTCCTCCACCACCAAGTCGACGAAGGGCCAAGAACACCTCAGGAGCGCCCTCACGAGGCTCCGAAACACGGTACTAGTTCATCCACCACACCTCCTCGATAGGCAATCCACCAAAGCAGGAGTAGGGTATTACGCTGCGCAGCGGCCCGAACCTGGGTAAACTACCGTGTTCATCTTCTTCCTCGTCATCGTGCGTGTTCGTCATTTGGTCCATCGAGTAGCGAGCTAGGTTGGGCGAGGCTGCAGGGGATCTTCGCACACGCCCCTGTGTTCGAATCTTAAAGGTTTTGCAGAGCCCGAAATCTGACATTTGGCGCGCCAGGTAGGGGGCGTGTCGGAGTCTTCCTCAAGCCAAGCTCTTCTCCCACCTCGCCGCTCCGATGTCTGACGCCCGTAGAGCTCGCGCCGAGCGCCGTGCTGCCCGCGTCGCCCAGACGGCGCCCGTGGGCCGCACCGGCGCGCGCCAGTCCCCTTCACCGGTGGCCAACGCCGCCACGGGCCCAAATGCCCACAAACAACAAGACTCCTCCCAGCCGGTTACCGCGCGACGCGACGGCCAGACCGCAACTCCGTCGATCGTTCCTGCTACCGGGTCGTCCTCCCACGTTCGGCCCGGGCCGGCGCGTGGTTCGGGCGCGCTCGCCATGGCGAACGAGCTGCTCCGCTACCGCCCCACCCCCGACCGCTACGACCACTAGCTTCGGCGCATCGCGGAGCTCGTCAGTGCTGCCGGCGACGCTTCAGCGCTCTCCTACTCGCTTTGACCCCGACCTTCCCTGGCAGATGACGTGGCCCCCGATGTGCCACCACCTCATCCGCAACGCGACGCCGACCCCGAGCCCAGGCGTGAAGCACGCCCGCACGGCCAGCCCCGCGAGCCGCAGGCAAGTGCAAGAGATGAAGTGAGCTGCCAGGTGGTGCCCCAGCCGCGCGTCGATGCACGTGCGCTCCCCGCACTGCCGAACTAGCATCGCTACCGGGCACCGCTCGTGGTGGCCCTTCAGGAACGTCAAGACCGGGCTCCACCCGCACACGCAGCACCTCTCGAGCCGGTGGGGTGCCTCGCCATCGCCCCGGAGCTCCATCCTACCACGTGGCCCTCCAAGTTCAAGCCCGACCTACCCCCTCGCTATGACGGCACCCCGGATCCCGCTGAGTTCCTACAGCTCTACTCCCTGAGCATTCGGGCGGCTGGAGGAGATGACAAGGTCATGGCGTGCTGGTTCCCCATGGCGCTCAAAGGCGGCGCGCTCTCCTGGCTTCTCAACCTCCCGGAGGCGTCCATCACCTCCTGGGATGGCTTGCGCAAATGCTTCATCGCCAACTTCCATGGTACCCGCGACCGCGCGCTCACCGTGAACGACTTGCGACGAATCAAGCAGCAGGATGGGGAGACCCTGCACAAGTTCATACAGTGCTTCACAACTACGCGGCTCAGGAGCGCCCTCACGAGGCTCCGAAACACTGTACTAGTTCATCCACCACACCTCCTCGAGAGGCAATCCACCAAAGCAGGAGTAGGGTATTACGCTTCGCAGCGGCCCGAACCTGGGTAAACTACCGTGTTCATCTTCTTCCTCGTCATCGTGCGAGTTCGTCGCTTGGTCCATTGAGTAGCGAGCTAGGTTGGGCGAGGCTGCAGGGGATCTTTGCACATGCCCCTGTGTTCGAATCTTAAGGGTTTTGCGGAGCCCGAAATCCGACAGCAATGAAAGAAGCCCTCGGGAAAAAGTTTGAAGGACCCATGATGATGGAAGATACACCAGACCCAATCGTAGACACCAAGTCATGTTATTCATGTGGAGAAGAAGGACATATCTCCCAGGATTGTCTGAACAAGTATGTGGGAGACTTCCCGACAAAAGAAGTGCAATACAATCCTAAGGAGATAGAAGTGATGATCAACCGGGACAAGAAGAAAGGCCAAGTAAGTGGAGGCATCAGATGTTTGCATTGTAGCTTGGAGAGGCCACACTATTTTTGCAAGAGGTATGAGCCAAGCATCAGGAAAGGAACCCAACCCAAGAAGAAGAAGAGGACTCCGTGTTTTTCTACACAGAAGGATCTGAGCCACATCACTTGTCATCGGTGCAACAAGACCGGACATTACTCCTATACCTGCCCGGAGAAGAAGGCTAAACATGAGTAGTTTTGAGTTTTGGATTTTTGGAAGTAATAAATGTAATAGGAAGCACTTTTATTTTTCCTGAGGTTATGAAGTTGGATCATGTAACAGAAGTCTCAGAGGTTGTAATACTTAATGAATAAATAGAATTTATTGTATGAGTTGTTACTCTATAAACAAAGATTTTGACCATTTTCGAGGATATGAGAAATATGGTCTATGGATGGATTTGTGCATTTCATTTTAAGGATGGTAGTACCCTGGGAGAACACCTCACAAATGGAAAGGAAAATGCATTCCACGAAGTGGAGTTTGGATAAAATGAATTTGCATTTTATCTCAATATGTTGGTTACTCCGAGAGTATGAAGGAATTAAGCACTATTGGATTTAAAAGAGGTGTATTGTTGGAATATGGAACAATAGTAACTCCAAGGATGAGTTAAAGCTATACAAGTGTTGAAGTGGGCCCACAACCCACAGCCCTCAGGATTGATAAGGATCAAGTACTACCATATGAAGGAAGAAACTTGGAAGAAGCTATGACTGATCAGCAGACGTTTTCTTAGGAGAATACGTAAACCTGAGTGTTGTGACGAAACGATAGATGTTTGTTCAGCTTGCAGAATCAATGGATTTATCCGAACTTCGTTCGTGGACAAGAGAAATTCTGCAATGCTTGTGAGATGCGCAAGTGTTAGAATACGAGATTCGCTAAACCTGATACGGAGTAATGATTAGGGTGCGGAATGGATTGATCACCATGACGACTTACTCTTATCATTTCTCTTGCTATTCGGAATGGTAAATCTGAGTGACTTACCCATAGTAAAGAGACGACGTTCTTTGAAGCTTTTGTTTAAGCTTTTGAATGGTATGCTGAAAACCCCTTGTACTTGGGAGCTGTTGCCAAACGTAGGAGTATTTTACGGTGAGGATGAAGCCAAGACCTTTTTCACTGCAGGATAACCACTAATGGTAGACCACCATGAAATCATCGATATGTTATTTAGAATGATCACGAGACTTGTCAGATAAAAAGGCCCAGTAACGGAAGAACTTTGTAGTGATCAAGGAAGCACCGGGTTTTGAAGGAAATGTTATGACTATAATGGAAGAGCATCACCAAAGGAGTTACTCTGGAGAATGTGAAGAGGCAAATATTGCCAATGACACCAGAGGATTGTCATGATTTTGAGGGACCAGTAACTCTCATTTTAAGTGTGGTAGCACCCACACTTCTCAGGTCAATGGATTTGCTAGAAGACCCCCAAACCGTAACCTTTTCTTTCTAGCCCTTTTCGAATCTCGAGGACGAGATTCATTTTAAGTGTGGTAGGTTTGTAACATCCCAAATTTTGGAGTGTTATAATAAATAGTTGAATGATTGTTTGATTGATTGAGCGATTGAATTTGAGTGAAAATTTGAAACTTTTTAAAACTTTTGAATGAGAGGGAATAAAATGACTTTCCCCTTTGTTTTGAATTCAAATTTCATCCAATGCAAAACAATGAGAGAAGATGACATGACTTCTTCAAGTGGAGGAATTGAAATTTTGGATTCTGAAAACTACTGAAAATTTTCTATTTTGGTAATTATTTCATTTGATTCTATTTTTGAATGAATTCAAACCCCTTGACTAAATTCAAAAAAAATGAGAGGAGGAACATGACCCTCCATGCCAGGGGTGATTTTGTGAAATATTTAAACCATTAAACCCAGGGGACTATTTGAAAAATATTTACAAAAGGAAATAAAAACTAGTTTAAGCATTTCCTAAAAATATTTTGTAAAAGTATTTATTTTGGCCGTGGAAAATGTTCTTCTTATTGCATTTATTTTTCTGATCATTTTGGTATATAATACATATATTGTTGACCTCATATATATTTTCCTTTTATTGTTTTAGTTTCCTGTTTTTGAATAAAAGGAGAAAAGGTTTTAAAAAGGAAAAGAAACCCCGAACCCATTAGGAATAGTGCGGCCCGGGTCTCTTTGCCATATCCGAAAAGATTTTGGATCGGCCACCGATCACCCTGCCGCCTCCTTTCGCTCGCTGACGCATGGGCCCCACTGGCCGTTTTTTTCCAACGCGCTCTTCTTCCTCCTTCCTTTTCTCCTCGTCCCTCCTTTCCTTTGCCGGAGCAGCACCGATCCGCGTCGATCTCCGACCTCCCCTTCCTTCCTGGACCCCGAGACCCCTATAAAACCCCAACCCTCGCCGCACCCCGTTCCACCCTGATCTCCACATCCCCGTCGCCAGAACGCCACCACCACGCAACTCGCCGGAGTTTCCCCACACCCGAAGACTTTCGAGCTCGCTGCGCTCAACCCTGACTCCCTCTCGCCTCGCCGTCGCCACCAAACGTCACCGGAGGCCCCCTGGAACGTCGTCCCCGTCTACCCCGTCACCTCTGCCTCGCCGGACCTCGCCGGAGCCCTCCTCTCGCCGCGGTGAGCTTCCTCTTTGATCTCCACCGTTGGATCTACAACGCACGCGCAGGATTAGAACGTTAGTTTCTATTTAAAACGGCCGAACCATTTTTCTTATAATGTGGTCGTTCACTCGTTTGCACCCGCGCGCGCACACTCTCAGCCTACCAGAAACTGCCATGTCGCCCCCTGTTCGTTAGTGTTTGTTTTTTCTCTTTTTTTGTTTTAGTTTCTTTGACTGAATTAGTTGTGTTTTTGTTTTCTTTATATCTTTTATGTTTTTAATTGTTTTTGAGTGATTCTTTTTGCATGGTGTCATAAATTTGTTCTAGTTTCTGTAGATATCCAGTTTGACCATATTTAAAAATTTTAAACTTGAATTCAAACAGATCTGATTTAAATCTTGTTTTGTGAATAACTTGAGTTTAAAAATAGGTTTTGAGTTGATTCTTTTTGCTACTTGTCACTAGTGACTTTATTTAACAGTAGGTAGAATTTGAGAATTTTTAGTATATTTTAAATTAGGGTTTTTAACAAAACAGATTCTGTTTAGTTTCTTTTAGGGTTATTTTCTTTTCTTTTGTTTCAACTTGTTTTTTATTTTGTTTTCCTATAACTTTCTGATATATTTATTTTAGTGTCTGCTGGTCAGCATTAGGTGATTTATTTTATATTAATAAAAATATATTTTTTATGTTTTGTTCTTTATAGGAAAAACCTCGTTTTCATTATATGTAGTGTTGTATGATAGGTTTCATAGTAGTTCTTTTTGCATAAAGTTTTAATGAAAAATACTTTCTGTTATTTGTTTGTTTTATATTTTTGTTTTCTGTTATTTTAGTATTTTGTTGTTTTTCTTGTTGTTAAGTTTATTAGATAAACACTTATGTTGTTAGTGTGTTGTTTTCATAGTTCTTAGTTGTTCTTCAAAAGTAATTCTTTTTGCTAGTAAAATATTTGCTAAAATACTTTTCTTAGATTTTACATTGTTGTTGTCTTGTTTCTACTGAAAATAGGATTATTTGTAGGGAAAGCTACTTTTGGTTGTTGTGATGAAGTTTTGTTGTTTTAACTTTTGTCTTAAGTATTTCCTTCATCACCACACTAGTGTGTTATAGTTTTTGCTTTGGCTTTTTGATTGTTAGAATTGAATGGTAGTATGATTTATTATATGAATGCAATGTTTGGTTATATAGATTTTCATCGGAGAGTGACGAATAGTTCTATCAAGTTATTTCTGAGAGCGAAATTTATCTTCATCAATAGTACAGGCAAGTTCACTTTGATCATCTTACATTACCTATGTTTTATTTGCATTAGAATCAAAATCTCCATCATACATCCAGTAGGATATTGAGCTTGAACTTGTGGTAGTATCATGAGGTAGGAAAAACCCAACACCCTGTTACCATTGCCCGGGAAGGCACGTTACTTCAAAATTGCTACGCTTTAGTAGACGGGGTTTGGTTGTGAGATTCAGGAGTGTTGTGAGGTTAATTAATTATTTCAAGACCTACATGATGATCAAGGCTTCAAGACTTCAAGGACTCAATATACCTCTGGGTGGATTGGACATGCATCTGGCAGCCTGATATCTATCATGGTTATGCCCGGGAATCCTGGTATCTACCTGTGATCATCCCGACGGAATGCCACCCAGGCTCAAAGACATGGATGGATACTTCAAGGCCAGAAAGCTTATGTGTGCAACCGCAAGTCAATATGGCCTCTGGCTTGGTTGACCTTAGTGATGACTCTGGTAGGTCAGATTGCTACGAGATGTAGAAGAACGGTAGGATTGGATGGGCACTGACTTTCTACCGGAGGATCACTTTGGAAGACCATGTTTCGATCGTCTCGTTCTCAAACACCAGGCAGTGTGAGGACACAACGAGAGGGATCAAATCTTGCGGGTAAAGTGTACAAACCTCTACAGAGTGTCAAACTAATCGATTAGCCATATCCCCGGTTACGGACAACCTAAGAACCGGAGATGATACTATCAGCCAGTCTCAACACAATTAATAAAGTTTTATGATGAGTGGGTCTATTAATAATTTTGGGACATGAGAATTGGTTGGTGGAACCATCTCATTAACAGCCAACTTTGTCGGTGTACTAAAGTTTGGGTCCTCTAGTACCCCATACTTGTGCACGGGTGGTCGTAGCCACATCAGCGGCCAGGCCTGCCGGGGAATGACTGAACGCGAGCTCAAAGATATTAAGGAGGTGCTTAAGACAATAATCAAGAATCAGAAGATCTCGAGCTGGGGTCCCGGCTAGGTCTTGCCGGGATGGCTTCCAGAGCCCAAGCGAGACCTGAGCCCCGGCAAGACCTGCGCCCGGCAAGACCTCGCCAGCCTGATACCGCCACAGTACGAGAACCAGCTTGTCTTTTAGCTGTTGTATCTCTGCGTGCGTGTCAGGACACTAACGGCGACGGGCTTAAGCGGTGCGGATGGGACGGCTCCTTTTCCCATCCCCAAGAGGCTAAGGGACACCTAAACGGAGCATTAAATGCTTTTGTCCTAAGTCGTCAGTATTAGTTATGATAGTACTGTAGCAGCTTTCCACCTCATGTACCTCGCCACTGTTGGTGACCCCTTCTACGTATAAAAGGAGGCCCAAGGCGTAGTTATAGGGGAGAGGACATTCTGGCCCAAATTGCATGCGTAGCACCTGTGTACTGTTCATAACATAGCGCTCCTGGAGCCAGAGCTCAAACTCATCTACTACACTAAAGCAGGAGTAGGGTTTTACGCTTCCAAGCGGCCCGAACCTGGGTAAAATTCCCTTGTGTTGATCGTTGGATCTGCTCTTTGTGCAGCCCTTCCCCCTGCCGAACCACAAAGGGATCCGTTCGATCCCATAGGTGTCGTACGCTGACATCTTTGGCGCGCCAGGTAGGGGAAGAAGGTTGTGTAAACCTGATCTAGCGATCGACGCGCCAGTTCCTTCATCATCTTCATTGCCATGGCACCCAAGAGGAAGGGTTTCACGGCGGTTGTTCCGCCCGCGTCCAGCATGCCTGCAACTACACGCGCAGGCGACGGCGCGGGCACGGGTGGAGGAGGTGGAGGCCATGAGCCCCCACGACGTTCTGGCGATCTAAGCCAGGTGAGCGGTGTCATTCGCAGCGGTGACGGCGGCCCACGCACCACCAGGTCCAAAGACGGAACTGTGCTGCCTACAGGCGGCGCAGAGAACTCCAAGGATGGAAGGGCGCCTTCCAGGACACCCACGCCAGCGCACACACCGCGGCCCTCTCAGGCCGCGCGTGATGAGCAGCACCGCGACGTTGGTGGCTCTAGGCGCCCCCATGGAAAAAGCCCTGCACATCGTTCCCAGGATGTGTAGGGCCAGCACGCACGCAAACATGTTGGTGGCAGCGGCGCGCGGTCGCAGGATCGTGACGGAGCTCCTTCTAACACGGTTAGGAGTCAGAGCACCTCGCGTTCCTCGCACCTGTCGCCGCCGCCTACACCAGCAGAAGCGTTGGCGCGAGCGCAACTGCTCCTGAATTTCCCTCCCGCTGCGGACAAGCTCGAGGAATGGAGAGCTACCATTCATAGCCTCATGGACCTCGTTAAAGAGGATGGGCTGCAGCGGGCGGAACCATCGCGGCGGCAGTCCGTCGAGCCGACGCGTGCTGGCGATGAAAAGACTGCAGGTGGAACGGCAACGATGCGTTCTCTTCCACAGCAACAACAGCGGTCCCTGACTCAGCGGATCGGCGCCCATGATGATGATTCCACGGCATCGTCTGATCCGCGGACTCGCCGCGATCAACGTCAAGTTCTCCGGGAACGAAGAAGAGAGGACGCTCGAACTACTATCGAGCGGCGGCGGGAGGCGCGCCATCAGTCTGATAAGCGCGCGGGGCCCACTGTAGACACGCCGGCGCCAGGGTATCCTGGTGACCTACCTTATGATGTAGGTTGTCCAGCCTTTACTCGTGAGCTGTGGCGAGTCCAGTGGCCCAATTCCCGAACGTTTAAACCGGAGGTCCCGGAGAAGTATGATGGCAAGACTCACCCGTCAGAGTTCTAGAGCATCTACACCATTGCGGTGCAGGCTGCCGAGGCTCGCGATGACATGATACTCGCCAACTACTTCCCGTTGGGGCTTAAGCCCAATGTTAGGTCATAGTTGATGCACCTGCCGGAGAATTCCATTTCTTCCTGGGCAGATCTGTGCCACGAGTTTGTTGGCACCTTTACCGGAGGCCACCAAGCTCCTGGCCAAGAAAGTGACTTGCATCTCATCCCCCAGAAGGAGGGCGAAACCCTGCGCAAGTATATACAGAGGTTCAGCCGCATACACCATAACATTCCTGACGTTCATCCTGCCGCTGTTGTCAGCGCGTTCCATCAGAACGTGCGCAACCGCAGAATGCGCGAAGAGCTGGCAATGAACAAGGTCAGGGATGTTGCCAAGCTTTACGCTCTGGCTGATAAGTGTGCACGAGCTGAAGAAAGGAGGAGACTCCCCGGCAAAGATGCTGGCGCAGGGGCGACTCCGAAGATGAAGACGCCGCCGCCCCGGCAAAGAAGGGTCGACGACGCAACAGGAAACGTAAGGGCAAGGCCGTGCTTGCCGTCGAGGGATACGGCAATCCCGACACTGCCAAGAAGGTCAAGGTTGGTAGCCCCGGCAAGGATGTTGCCGGGTGTGCCTCCTGCCAAGCCTTGGCGGTTGCCGACAAGCCGGAAGGCTCCGACAAGCAATATTGCACGATCCACCGCACCAAGGGCCACGATCTCCAGAACTGCCGGCAAGTCGAGCAGCTTGTCGAAAAGCAGAAAGCTGAATATGAGAGGCGAGATAAGGAGAAAGCCCGAGATGGTGCGGAAGTGTCTGGCAAGAAGCGTGGTGGCCAGGGAGGTTGCCGCGGCAAGGCTAAGCAACAGAAGGAGAGGCCTGCCCGGGGCCGTGACAAGGAAGAGGGGGTGACGAGGACGACGACGAGTCCAGCGAGCAAGAATTCCAAAAAGCTACGGATGCCATGTGCGTTGACGGGGGTGCCTCGTTGCATTCTTCTCACCGCCGACTCAAGCAGTGGGCGCACGAGATTAATGCGACAGAACCATCTGTCGATGCACGGAAGCCGTTGAAGTGGTCCAGCATGCCCATCATTTTTTATGCTGAGGACCACCCTGATCGCACAACTGCGGTTGGGTGCTTGCCATTGTTGGTTTCGCCAACAATTCGCAACCTCAAAGTGTCGAAAATGTTGGTTGACGGTGGGGCCGGTTTGAACTTGATCTCGCCTGAAGTAATCAAGAGGCTGCAGATTCCTGATGAAGATCTCGAGGAAACGGGTTCATTTCAGTGGGTCAATCTAGGAAGGAGTCAGCCGAAGGGCAAGATCACACTACCGGTAACGTTCGGTAGTGACCTGAATTTTAGGACAGAAAAGATTGTTTTTGACGTCGCCAAGATCCCGTTGCCGTATAATGGGATCCTTGGCTGCCCAGCGCTGGCCAAGTTCATGGCAGCATCACATTATGCTTATAACACGTTGAAGATGCCAGGGCCGATAGGCATCATCACCATCAACTCTAACAAGAAGGACGCGCTTGTTTGCGCTGATCAGCTCTACCGGGAGGCAGTTGCAGCGCCTGCCGCTAAGGTACTTGCTCCTGCCACTGAAACTCCCGGGGGAAAGAAGAAGACCGGCAAGACCCTTGGCGCGTACTCCGGCAAGCGCACCTCCATGGAGTATTGCGCTCCCGTTGAGGACGTGCCAGAGAGTTCCACCGGCAAGAGCAAGAAGTCTAGGGCAGCTCCACCGGAGACTAAGAAGGTGCCCGCCAAGGAGGACGGCACGGGAGGAACTTTCACCATAAGTTCCACCCTTGATGACAAATAGGAAAGCGCGCGCATTGCCTTCCTACGGGCGAATATCGATGTGTTTGCATGGCAACCATCTGATATCCCCGGTGTTCCCAGGGAGGTGATTGAGCACCACCTTGCCATTTGTCCTCACGCGCGGCCCGTCAAGCAGAAGGTTAGGAAGCAAGCCTTGGAGCGACAAGAATTTATTGCTGAAGAAATCAAGAAGTTGGAAGCGGCAGGGCTGGTTAGAGGGGTGCTCCATCCAACGTGGTTGGCCAATCCAGTCGTAGTGCGCAAGGCGAATGGAAAATGGAGGCTGTGTATTGACTATACAGATATCAATAAAGCCTGTCCAAAGGATCCTTTTCCCTTGCCACGCATCGACCAGATTGTGGACTCCACTGCCGGCTGCGATTTGCTTTCATTTCTTGACGCATATTCAGGATATCATCAGATCTTCATGGCGAAGGAAGACGAAGAGAAAACCGCATTTATCACCTCATGTGGTACGTATTGTTTCATACGAATGCCTTTCGGGTTGAAAAGTGCTGGTTCAACGTTCGCAAGAGCGGTCCAAATTGGTTTTGAGTCCCAACTACATAGAAATCTGGAAGCCTATACGGATGATATAGTGGTCAAGACCAAGGACAGGACAACGCTCATACAAGATTTAGAAGAAACATTTGCAAATCTGCGCAAGATCAATTTGAAGCTCAATCCTGAGAAATGCGTGTATGGCGTGCCATCCAGCAAGCTTCTTGGATTCTTTGTATCTCAACGTGGGATCGAGGCGAACCCCAACAAGATCAAAGCCATTGAGCAGATTGAAGCACCAAGACGCGTCAAGGATGTGCGTCGTCTTGCCGACTGCGTTGCTGCTCTGAGTAGGTTCATCTCCAAATCTGCTGAGCGTGCCCTACCCTTTTTCAAAATCTTGAAAAAGGCAGGTCCAATGAAATGGACTCCGGAGGCGGAGGCAGCGCTGCAAGATTTGAAGAGATACCTCTCCTCTCCGCCAACACTAGTCGCGCCTAGACCGCAAGAGCCGTTGCTGCTATACCTAGCGGCAACAAATCAAGTGGTAAGTGCTGCACTAGTGGCAGAGAGAGAAGTAGATGAAGAGGCAGCGGCAGGACCGCCAAGCAGCGAGCTGGGGGCTTCCCCGGCAGAGTCTGGTGCCGACAAGGTTGAACCTGCGCAGTCAACAGAAGCGACACAGAAGAAGAAGATGGTGCAGCGCCCAGTTTATTTTGTTAGCTCCCTCTTGCAGGGAGCCAGATCAAGGTACTCTGGTGTGTAGAAGTTGCTCTTCGGCCTCCTTATGGCCTCGAGGAAGCTGCGCCATTATTTTCAAGAAAATGGATCACTATCATCACTCGCTTTCCGTTGCAATAGATTTTGCGAAATCCAGATGCAACCGGCAGGATTGTGGAGTGGGCGTTGGAGCTGTCAAGTTTTGGTCTCAAGTTTGAAAGTACTTCAACCATCCAGAGCAGAGCTTTGGCGGAATTCATTGCAGAATGGACCCCAACGCCAGACGAAGAGGTTCCTGAGACGACTCTTCCCGGCAAGGAAACAAGCCAAGAGTGGGTTATGTATTTTGATGGGGCTTTCTCGCTGCAAGGTGCCGGTGCTGGCGTGCTGCTTGTCGCACCCACCGGAGAGCACCTCAAATACGTGATTCAGATGCACTTCCCCTGGGAGAGATCAACAAATAACACTGCGGACTATGAAGGACTGCTTGCCGGTCTCAGGATCGCAGCAGACCTTGGGATCAGGAAACTCATCGTCAGAGGTGATTCGCAACTTGTTGTTAAGAAAGTAAACAAGGACTATCAGAGTCCATTGATGGAAGCTTACGTCGATGAGGTGAGGAAATTGGAAGAGCGTTTTGACGGTCTACAAACAGAGCACATCCCTCGTGCGGAAAACAGCATTGCTGATGACCTGTCAAAGCGCGCCGCCCTTAAGTTACCTGTGGAACTAGGAAATTTTGTGCTCCGATTAACTCAACCATCCGTAACACCATCGATGGGACAAGCGAAAAGGAGGAAGTTGAGTTTCGGCAAGTATTTTCCGGCAGAGCTCCCCGAAGCCGCTGGCAAAGAAGTTGCCGGGAACAACGCCAAGCTTGCCAGGGAGCAACAGGCTCCGGCGGGACCTCAGGCTCTTGCCGTGGAGACAAGCGTCCCCGCCAAGCTTGCTGGGGGGCAACAGGCTCCGGCGGGACCTCAGGCTCTTGCCGTGGAGACAAGCGTCCCCGCCAAGCTTGCTGGGGGCCAACAGGTTCCGACGGGACCTCTGGCTCTTGCCGTAGAGACGAACGCTCCCACGGCAGAGGACATGCCTTTAGTCCTTGTTATCGAGCCTCAGGCTCCAGCATGGGCACAGCACATCATCCATTTTCTTCAGACAGGAGAACTTCCCGAAGAACAGGAAGAAGCAGAGAAAGTAGCTCGTCGGTCCAGCATGTACCAATTTGTGGACGATGTCCTGTACAGAAAAAGGCCGAACGGCGTGAAATTGAAGTGCATTCCTCGGGAAGATGGACTGGAGCTGTTGGCAGAGATACATGGAGGCATATGTGGCTCCCACATAGGATCGAGAGCTCTTGTCGGTAAGGCATTCCGGCAAGGTTTTTTTTGGCCCACCGCCCTCCAGGATGCAACTACACTAGTAACCAAGTGTGAAGCGTGCCAGTTCCATTCGAAGAAATTGCATCAACCAGCTCAAGCTCTTCAGACAATCCCTCTTTCCTGGCCATTTTCAGTCTGGGGGCTCGACATATTGGGCCCTTTCCCCCGTGCTACCGGGGGCTTTGAGTACTTGTATGTTGCAATCGACAAGTTCACAAGGTGGCCGGAAGTGGAAGCAGTGAGAAAGGTGACAACACAGTCAGCGGTCAAGTTCTTCAAAGGACTGGTCTGCCGTTTTGGTGTGCCAAACAGGGTCATCACCGATAATGGCACGCAGTTCACGAGCCACACATTCATGCAGTACGTCCAAGACCTTGGCGGCAAGATCTGTTTTGCCTCTGTTGCTCATCCAAGGAGCAACGGCCAAGCGGAAAGGGCGAATGCTGAAGTATTGCGAGGTCTCAAGACAAGAACTTTCAACAAGCTGCGCAAGTGCGGAAGACTCTGGATTGATGAGTTGCCAGCGGTCCTTTGGTCGATCAGAACGACACCAAATCGAGCCACCGGCCAGACGCCCTTCTCCCTAGTGTATGGGACGGAGGCTGTTCTCCCCACGAAACTCATATACGGGTCACCTCGAGTGCTCGCTTATGATGAGCTCGAGCAAGAGCAGTTGCGGAAAGATGACGCCACGCTCCTTGAGGAAGATCGTCTTCAGGCTGTTGTGCGAGCTGCACGCTACCAGCAAGCTTTGCGCCGCTACCATAGCCGCAAGGTTCATGCCCGAAGTCTTGAGGAAGGCGACCTTGTTCTTCGGCGCGTTCAGTCGGCCACGAATTCCAACAAGTTGACGCCGAAGTGGGAAGGCCCTTATCGGGTAGTGCGAGTCACCAGGCCTGGCGCAGTCCGCCTGGAGACCGAAGATGGCATCCCAGTGAGCAACTCCTGGAATATCGAACATCTTCGTAAGTTCTATCCGTAAGGCGCGGTTGCCGGGACTCCCGGCAACCACCTTTTGTACAAGTCTTGCCGCAGAAGCATGTAATCCTTTGTACAAAGCCAGGCGCAGACCCTGTGCATAGCTAAAATAAGATTAAGTGTTTTGCAAATTCTTGTCGATTTCCATGTTTACTTATGTGCATGCTTATCTGAGATATTGTATTACACTTATTCCCGGCAAGCACTAACGAACCGCCAAGGTTCCGTTCCTCTATTTTCTCTTCTTTATTTTTCTCAAAAGGTAGAAGGTTCCCCCGCATGCAAGTTTGCCGGGGGGAAGAGGATGGTATGGATACCGATAGGCGACGTTCAAGGGTGACATCTTACCGGAAGAAGAATAGCAACGAGAAAGCTAAGTTACAGAAACCCTAAACAAATTTTTTGTTTTGCAAGGTTATCCTCCTTGAACGATCTCAACTTTTGTATGGAAAACCTGCACGCGAAGGAACCTTGTCTTGATCGGTCACGCCCTTACTCTGTTTCGAGTCTGCTCAACAGGCTAAGTGGCTGCACTGAGAACGTCAAGGTATCTTGCTGGCAGCGGCACCTCCAGCAGGCTGCTAAAGTCCCACACCTAGCGCTCGTGGCAAGGGTGCACGTGCCGGCAAGCTTCCAATAAAGCGTAGGGCGCATGCATACAGAAGGAAATCAAACGAGGGGGATAGCATAACATTCATCCAGAACATAGCAAGTTATATTACACTGGTGGTTGCCGCGATTATAACACAAGATAAAATTGTCTTTGACATGGATGGCGGCAACGACAAGGAATGAGGCGGCTAGTCCCTGCGCTGGCCTTCGACCCTCTTGACCTGGCTCAGCTTGTCGACAATGGGCGCGACAAGCTCTTCAAGGGCTTTGACATCCACGTCCTTCAGCAGGCGATCGAGGACATTGGCTAGGTTGATGCCGGGGTTCTTGTGCGCCACTTTGACGAGCACCTTCTGGAGGACGGCCCGGCAGAGCTTGCGGGACTCGTTGGCCAGATGGGTTGCTCGGTCGGAGTGAAGCTGCTCCAGGGCCTCAAGCAGGCGGTCGAAGAACATGGTCACCTTGGCGCTCGTGGATACTCTGTCGTCAGAAGAGTACCTGAAGCCTTGCAGGCCCATGGCGGACAGTTGTGCCACGAGCTGCTCCGCGACGTTGACAAGCTTCTCGGTCCAGACCTGGACGCCTGACACATAGTCGTTGTGGGCGGCGGCGGCGCTCTTGAGCAGTTCCTACTCGTTCCGAAGCTCTGTGATTAGGGCCTTCTCGCGAGCCCTTCTCTCCTCAAGAGACTGCTCCAGCATGGATTCTTTACCTTCAGGTCAGCAATGAACTCCTTGGCTGTGGAGAGCTCCTTGGTCTTGTCGGACACGGCGACCTGTATCTCCATCAGGCTGTGGAGAGTTTTCTCTCTCTCAGTTTTGAGCGTTGAGAGCTCCTTGCCGTGGTCCCCAAGATCTGCCTCCAGCTTCTGCACCTTCTACTCCAGTGCGTTCTTGGCGGCCTCTGCAGCCCCGGCAGCATTGATGGCTTCCTTGAGCTTGTCGGCGTGATCTGCAGTTAGAACTTTGAGCGTCTCTGTGTGCTTCTGCTCTAGCTCCTGGGTCCGCCGCGCGACGAGTTTCTCAATTTCCTCGTCCTTGCTGCGGAGCTTGGCGGCAAGCGCCTCTTCGCGAGCAGTGAGGTCCTCCTCATGAGCGTCGAGGCTGATGCGACGCTCTGTCAAGCGAGCATCCTCCGCAGTGACTTGATGTTTGGCCTCCTCTTGTGCCTTCTCGACATCGGACTGCTTCATGAGGAGATCGTTCCACCTTTCGGTCAGCTGCTCTCGACCGGTTCTCAGCTCCTGGAAGGCCTCAGCGTACCAGCCCTATGTCTCCTCGACACATTTCTGGAAATCCGCCTCTGCCGCTTCGACAATTGCTGCCCTGGAGTCCAGCTTATCCTTCCGGGCGCGGTGGAGTGCTTGGAGCTTCTGGTAGTTGGTGCTCATGGCCTGAAGGAGTTGCTCCTCTTCGGATTCGCTGCTGGCGCTTGGTTCATCAACGATCGTGAGCCCAGCAGCGGCGATGATCTCCTCGTCAAAAACTTCCCCTTCGGCTGGCACTCCAACGCTTGCCGTCCCTGGAACGTTGACAAACAAGTTGTCGCCAACCCTGAGGTATCTGCTTGGTGGGGGAGCGCTGGATGTTGACGGACGATCCTCGGCAGTCGCTTCCCCGGCAGCTGGGGGCTCTGTGGCCGGTGCAGCGCCTAGCGCTCCTGCGGCAGGGATGCCGCCAGTATGGCCACCAGTCTCCTCGCCGGTCCTCTCAGCAGCATCCTTGGTGGCCCTCTCAGCAGCATCCCTGGCGGCCTCAGCGGCAGCATTCTTGGCAGCCTCGGCGGCAGCATTCTTGGCGGCCTTGGCGGCAGCGTTCTTGGCGGCCTCGTCAGCGGCAATACTGTTGGCTTCGGCGGTAGCATCCCTGGCGGTCTCCTCGATAACGGCATCAACGTCCATGTGCTCCGTCGAGGGAAGATCTGACAAGCCAAAACAAGACAAGGCTGAGGAGAGAAGTTCAAGAAGACAAAAAAAAGAAAAAGAAGAAGAACAGAATGACAAGAGCTCTGAGGCAAGTGGCATACCCGTGTCAAGTTGCTGGGAGGTGGTTCCTCTTTCCTCGACAACATTGGTTGCCGGTATAGAGCTGCCGGCGCCTGTGCTTGCCGGCTCCTCTTCATCGCGATAGAGATCACTAGAGGAAGCCTTTGCCGAAGACCCGTCCCTGGGCGGCGTAGTTGATGGAGGCGGCGCATCAGGAGCGGCCCCCGATGGCTCTCCTTGTGGCCGATCTCTTCCTGCACGCCCGGAGATGTCAGCAGAGAAGATGCACACCCCGGCACTTGCCAGCGGAAAATGAGTAGCAGACTCACGCTAGGGGCTGCGCCGGGGGCTGTGTGGAGGGCTACGTTCGGGGCTTGGCTCCGGGCTGATGTCAGTCGTCTCTGGCGCACCTGTGGTGCTTGCCGATGGCTCATCGACCGTTGAGGTCTTCGCCCTCTTCGCTGCCCTTTGTGCCAATGTTTCCGTATCTCTGTGGGGACAGGCCAAGGCAAAACAAGATTAGTTGAGCATTCCAGAAAATCAAGAATTAAAAGATGAGGCAGGGCCCTTACTCTTCTTCCTCTGAGCTGAAGGCAGAGAGGTCGAAGTCGACCTCCGCCGCAGTATCGGTGCGGAGAGGGGAAGGAGCGGCCCTGGGTCGCTTGGCTGCGGTGGGTTGTCGCGCGGCCTTGCCGGCCACCTCCTTGTCGGGAGCGTCGCCGCTCGAGGAAGCCTGGTGGGACGAAGCGCCAGAGGTGACCTTGCGAAGGGTACGCCTCTTCCTCGGCTCGAGAGCTGGGGGCTCTTCGTCCAGCTCCTCTTCGGCTGTATCCCCGGCGGGCGGGCTCCCGGCAGCGGTGCTGCTCTGCTCCCCGGTAGCCTCGCCCCGCCCGGCAAGTCCTTCCTCCGGCAGCGTTTCTCCTTCGCTGGTTTCTTCTTCCACAAAGCCAGCGCTGCCGGCCTCCGCGGCAAGATTTGCCTCCTCCGCCCTGCTAGCGATGTACGCCACCTCCTCCTCGGTGGTGGGGCGGACAAGTTTCTCTTCTTGGCGGATGGCCTTCTCCGACAGATTATCGAAGAATTCCTGCGCCTGCTCTGCGGATGGCTCGATCCAGGTCCCGTCAAGGGTGTGGGCGTCGAACGCCGGCATCATGGCAATGATCAAAGCCAGAGCGGAGTTGTTGCACAGAGGAACTATGCCTGCCGGCAGCCTGCGCACCGTGTCACCCCTGAAGAGCCTCTAGTAGAGAGCTGCTTGCTGCATAAATATCAGATTGTTGTTAAGCCCGGGGCGCAGCCTCATGATGTCTGCCGTGTTCCGGAACTCCCAAGCTGGCCTCCCCTTGTTCTGCAGAGGGGCGATGCGTCGGCGAAGGAAATCGGCGCCTATCATATCTATGGTGAGCCCGGCAGCTTTGAGACGGTGAATCCTGGTGGTTGCGACAGTGAGCTTCCCGTCCTCAGGGTCCAGAGAGCTCCAGTCGTTGCCGCACACCATCCTCGTCTCCCGCAGCGAGCAGAAAGCCTGGGGTTCTGTCTCTTGGATCCAGCACCATTTGGCCCGCCACTCGTCCCATTTCTCGCAGTAGGCCCCTTCTAGATATGTCTCCTTGGTCCATGCTCTTGGGATCCAGGTGATAGAACCGGAGAGGGCCTCGCCCTTTTGGATGCGGGGAAAGAAGTAATGGCGGAAAAGGGCGGTGCTAGGGACTACTCCGGCGAAGTTTTCGCAAAGATGCGCAAAGACGGACATACATGTCACGGCATTCGGCGTAAAATCTAGGAGCTGGAAGCCGTACGTGTACATGATATCGTTGAAGAAATCGAAGAATGGGGGGCAGAGCCCGCAGTAGAAGTAATCGGAAAAAAAGTGGTATTTGTCAGGGCCGCCCCTAGAAGAACCTGGAGTCACGCGGGTGGCGGGACGCGCCGTCGTCTCCTTCGCCCACATGAACTGATACCTCTCCTTCAAGGCGAACGCGTCGAGCGCTGGAGTGAAGACGGCATGTTCCCTCGGCATCTTCACCAGCTTACTCTCCGGGACGGCGGTTTCCACCTCCTTGCCCTTGCTTGACTTGGGCAGCATGGCGGCTATGGGGGGCGAATGGCCGAGGACGGAGAAGGCGTGGAGGCGGCGGATGGATGGGGATGGCTCTGTTCCGCGCTCGAGGAAAAAGACAACGGCGGTTCCCAGATTGGAAAAGACAAGAGGTAATGAGCAGTGCCTCTGTGGATCCCTTTTTATGGGGAAGGCGCGAGGCTGCCTCTTACTAATTGATATGGAAATGATTCGCGAGCGCGCTGCTGTAACGGCCGCTCCACGCACGTCCCCCACGTCGCACATTCAACGCACGTCGTGGGGGGGCACGGTAAATGGAATGATTACAGCAGTTAACCCCTGCCACGCGTGCCCGTGCACTATTTGGGCCTGGCCCAACAACGCCTCGCACCCGTGTATGGCCCAGGCCCGGGGGCTCCTATCGGTGTACTAAAGTTTGGGTCCTCTAGTACCCCATACTTGTGCACGGGCGGTCGTAGCCACATCAGCGGCCAAGCCTGCCGGGGAACGACTGAACGCGAGCTCAAAGATATTAAGGAGGTGCTTAAGACAATAATCAAGAATCAGAAGATCTCGAGCTGGGGTCCCGGCAAGGTCTTGCCGGGATGGCTTCCAGAGCCCCGGCGAGACTTGAGCCCCGGCAAGACCTGCGCCCGGCAAGACCTCGCCAGCCTGATACCGCCACAGTACGAGAACCAGCTTGTCTTTTAGCTGTTGTATCTTTGCGTGCATGTCAGGACACTAACGGCGACGGGCTTAAGCGGTGCGGATGGGACGGCTCCTTTTCCCATCCCCAAGAGGCTAAGGGACACCTAAACGGAGCATTAAATGCTTTTGTCCTAAGTCGTCAGTATTAGGTATGATAGTACTGTAGTAGCTTTCCACCTCATGTACCTCGCCACTGTTGGTGACCCCTTCTACATATAAAAGGAGGCCCAAGGCGTAGCTACAGGGGAAAGGACATTCTGGCCCAAATTGCATGCGTAGCAACTGTGTACTGTTCATCACATAGCGCTCCTGGAGCCAGAGCTCAAACTCATCTAATGCACTAAAGCAGGAGTAGGGTTTTACGCTTCTGAGCGGCCCGAACCTAGGTAAAATTCCCTTGTGTTGATCGTTGGATCTGCTCTTTGTGCAGCCCTTCCCCCTGCCGAACCACAAAGGGATCCGTTCGATCCCATAGGTGTCGTACGGCGACACCTTTGTTGTAGGAAAAATAAAACCAGATTTTATGCAAAAACTCAGACACAGAGCCACAAAGCCTTTTGCATATAGAATAGCCTTTATCATTTATTTCTATGGTGATCTTGCCGGTACATTCAATGTACTGACCTACACAACTGCAACATCTTATGTTGCAGATACTTTTCTACGACGAGTAAGAGTACGATTCAGGGTTACGGTCTGCACTCAACCTGCCGTTGCTGTTTATTGGGACTCCACTCTTGTTGACTGTTTCCGCTGACATTTCTGAGGTATATATCAGTTTACGTTAATTACATGTGATTGCACTTTGATATATACATTGATGTACTATGTGTGCCAGCATACTGATCCAGGGATGGCACTGACACACAAAGGCTTAACTCGTTTTGGGTCGGGTCGCTACATAGATTCCGCCACGGGTGGTACTTTTATGGAAATTACTTTGGGTGAAGCTATAAAATTTCTAGATAATATCATGTAAAATTATTCACAATGGCATACCGAAAGAGCACCTACTAGTAAAAAGGTTAATTCGGTAGAAGAGAGTAGTACTTTGAGTGAAAAAGTTGATGCTCTTATGAAGTTGGTTGCTAGTAAAAATGCTCCTATTGATCTTAATGATGTGCCTTTGTCTACTTTGATTGTGCAAAATAGTGACTCCGTAGATGTGAATTTCATCTCGCGAAACAACTTCAATAACAATGCTTATAGAGGTAATTTTAATCCTAGGCCTTTTCATGGAAATTCCTCTAATAATTATGGTAATTCCAATGGTAATTCTTATAATAATAATAATAATAATAGGAATACCTCTGATCTTGAGAATATTTTTAAAGAATTTATCAATTCTCAAAAGTCTTTCAATACTACGATAGAAGAAAAGTTGAATAAGATTGATGACATGTCTAGAAGCATTGATAGAATTTCCAATGATGTTGAAAATCTCTAGTTGCATGCTTTTCCACCTAAGATCACTGAATAAATTAAGGCTTTATATGTTTCTATGGATAAAAGTAAGAAAAGAACCGCTATGCTTAGAGCTAAAAGAGAATTTTTAGAAAAAGCGTTTTCTAGCAATTACTTTCATAAAAATGATGAAGATCTTAAAATGATCGGTGTTCGCTCTATTGATTCCTCGTTTAGTAATGTTAAAATTGATGATAAAGGGACTGAAGAAGAGTCAACTTTAGTTAGAGGGCGTCCCAATAATTTGGAGGGTGAAAATCTTGATGAAAATTTTGATAAAAGTGGGTTTGGAGAGGTCAAAACTTTAACTAGTGATGTGCCCACTATCTTTGATTACAAAGACTTTAATTATGAGAGTTGCTCCTTGGTTGATTGTATTTCTTGGCTGCAATCTATGATAAATTCACCCCATGCTTATGAAAAAATAAAGCTTTTACTAAACATATCGTTGATGCCATGATGAAATCTTTAGAAGAGAAGTTGGAATTAGAGATTTCAATTCCTAGAAAATTGCATGATGAGTGGGAACCTACCATTAAAGTCAAGATTAAAAATTATGAATGCTTTGCTTTGTGTGATTTGGGTGCTAGTGTTTCCACAATTCCGAAATCTTTATGTGATGTGCTTGGTCTTACCAATAATGAAGAATGTTCTCTTAATTTGCACTTGGCGGATTCTACTATTAAAAAGCCTTTGGGAAGTATTAATGATGTTCTTATTCTTGCAAATAGGAACTATGTGCCCATTGATTTTATTGTTCTTGATATTGATTGCAATCCGTCTTGTCCTGTCATACTTGGTAGACCGTTTTTACGCACTATAGGTGTCGTGACTGATATGAAAGAAGGCAATATTAAGTTTCAGTTTCCCCTTAGAAAGGGTATGGAACACTTCCCTAGAACAAGAATTAAGCCACCATATGAATCAATCATGAGGGCCTTCTACGGAGTGCAAACTAAGGATGACAATACTTCAATCTATGTGTTATGCCTAGCTAGGGGCGTAAAACGATAGCGCTTGTTGGGAGGCAACCCAATGACTAAATTATTTTTATCTTTTTCTTTCTGTTTTTGAGTGTTTTGCACAATTATGATTCTGTTATTATTGTGTTTTTATGTTTTCTTTAGTTTTTGTGCCAAGTAATGCCTTTAGGATGATCAATAAGATGAGTAGAAACAATGCTGAATCTGAAACAGAAACTTTGTTCCCAGTGCACGAATTTTCATTTTTTACTGGAACGTGATATTGAGCTGAAATATTAACACAGTATTTATATAAAAAGTCTTTGCGTTGCTGAATTTTTCAGAATTTTTAGAGTTCCAGAAGTGTGGGTAGAGTACAGATTACTACAGACTGTCCTGTCTGAAACAGATTCTGTTTTCGTTGCATTGTGTGCTTGTTTTGATGAATCTATGGCTTGTATTAGGGGGTATAAGTCATAGTAAAGTTAGAATACAGTAGGTATAATGCAATAATAAAATATGAATGGGTTTACAACAGTACCTAAAGAGGTAATTTGCTTTATTATACTAACGGATCTCACGAGAATTTTGTTAAGTTTTGTGTGATTGAAGTTTTCAAGTTTTGGGTGAGATCATGATGGATGAAGGAATAAGGAGTTAGAAGAGTCAAAGATTGTGGATACTACAGCACAACAAGGTAATATCCAAAGAGTAACAAGCAACTAAGCTTGGGGATGCCCCCAAGTGCCATCCCCTTTTCTTCCAACAACCATATGTATACTACATGGAACTATATTTTTATTCGTCACATATCATGAGTTTTGCTTGGAGCGTCTTGTATCTTTGCTTTGTTTGCTTTTATCCTTGCTGCACACACCTATTTGAGAGAGCCAAAATTATGCTATGATTTGCTAGAATTTCTCTTTATGCTTCACTTAAATCTTTTGAACAAAGGAATTGCTCTAGTGCTTCACTTATATCTTTTTGAGCACGGCATTCTTTTACATGTTTGAATAAATGCTCTCATGCTTCACTTATATTAATTTGAGAGTTAGTAATTTTTAAGAAATCCTATCATGCTTCACTTATATTATTTTGAGAGATGAAACTTGTATGCTCATGTTCTTCACTTATATCTATGTGAGCTTATCAAAAGCAACTGCAACATATGAAACTAGTCCCAAAGTGATAGATATTCAAGAGGGATATAATAAAAACTTTCATGAAGATCATTGGACAAATTAAACTTGATTCATTGTAATAGTTTTGATACATGACCATAGTGATATGTGAGTCATGTTGATGAGTAATTATGCTTAGTAAGAATATTGGTGTTAAGGTTTGTGATTCCCTATGCAAGCACGAAAGTCAATAGTGGTGCTACGAAATTACATCCTACTTATGGTGCATTATTCAGTGTTAGTTATGCTTAATGCTCGCTTATGTGATTTTTCGTTTCTTCGTTGGATGCTTCTCAATCTCATGCTAGCCTTCACTTGTACTAAGTAGAAATACTACTTGTGCATCCAAAATTCTTAAACCAAGTTTTGCCATATGAGTCCACTATACCTACCTATATACAGAATTTCCATGCCGTTCCAGGCAAATTTATATGTGCCATCTCTAAACTTTCAAAATAAATTTTCCTTTTTGTGTGCTCGTACCGCTCAAGAAACGGTAGGGGGTGACCGATATTTTTTCATGCTAGATGTGTTATTCTCAAGATGAGTGTTTATTCACTTGTCATTGCACGAAGGTATGGCGGTAATAGGGATGCCCAGTCCCAAAATGAAAAAGAAAAATAATATTTACTTTATGTTGTCAAATAATAAATTCCTTGGAAAGTGTTGGTATGGAAGGCAACCGTGGATTCGGCTAGCCGTGGAAAGTGAAAGTATGGTGGAAAAAGGAATAAACTTTATTTTCTATTTGGGAACCGCCTATGATGCATCTAGTGTGGAAAGATATTGAAATCTCTCAATCGTTTTCGTTGACACGAAAGGCATGCCACTCAAAATATTTTTCTCTATCAATTTAAACACTTGAGCTCTGGCACCTCTGCAAATCCCTACTTCCCTCTGCGAAGGGCCTATCTATTTACTTTATCCAATTTTTATTTTTCAATTTGAGTCTCCATCTTCTCTTATAAAGCACCAACTAGGAGGCACTATGATCGTACTTGAGCATTAGGTGTAGCTAATATTTGAATGTGTATTGTGAATGGATCAATGATTGAGCATGATGGGCTAGGGATAACTTGCTTTAGCGTTGATATTTTTAAAGACATGGTTGCTTGTTGATATGCTTGAGTATTAAAGTTTTCACGTCAATACTAACCTATTGCTTTGAAACATATGAAAAGTCCAAATGTCCATGCTATAAAGAAAAGAATATGTGATGAACATGATAGGCAGCATTCCACATCAAAAATTCTGTTTTTTTCATTTACATACTCGAGGATGAGTAGGAATTAAGCTTGGGGATGCTGATACATCTCCAATGTATCTATAATTTTGGCTTGTTCCATGTTGTTATATTGTCAATCTTGGATGTTTTACAATCATTTTATAGCAACTTTATATCATTTTTTGGGACTAACCTATTGATATAGTGCCAAAGTGCCAGTTGCTATTTTTTGTTTGTTTTTTTACATCGCAGAAAATTAGTACCAAACGGAGCCCAAATGTTGCGGGGATTTTTGTGGATTTTTTCTAGACCATAATAAAGCAGATGGGCCAAACAACACCATGAGAGGGGGCCCAGGGTGGCCACCCTCCACCAGGGCGCGGCCTGGTGGGGGGTGGGCACCTCGGGCGCCCCCTCAATCGACTATCGAGCCTATAAATTCCCTGAAAATCCAAAAACCCTAGGGGAGTCGATGAAACACAATTACAGTTGCCGCAAGTTCCAGAACCTCGAGATCCAATCTAACACCATCACGGAGGGGTTCATCTTCTTCATAGGTGCCTCTCCGATGATGCGTGAGTAGTCCACCATAGACCTACGGGTCCATAGGCAGTAGCTAGATGACTTCCTCTCTCTCTATGTTTCTCAATACAATGGTCTCTTGGAGATCTATTTGATGTAATGACTTTTGCGGTGTGTTTGTTGGGATCCAATGAATTTTGAGTTCATGATCAGTTTTTATCCATGAATATGATTTGAGTCTACTCTGATCTTTTATTTGCATGATTACTTATTGCCTCGTATTTATTCTTCGAATCTTTGGTTTAGTTAGGCCAACTAGATCGATTTTTCTTGCCATGGGAAGAGGTGCTTTGTGATGGGTTCGATCTTGCGGTGTTCTTTCCCAGTGACAGAAGGGGCAGCAAGACACGCATGTATCGTTGCCATTAAGGATAACAAGATGGGGTCTATTCCTACATGAATAGATTTTGTCTAAGTCATGTCACCGTTCTTATTGCATTACTCCATTTTCCCATGAACTTAATACACTAGATGCATGCTGGATAGCGGTCGATGTGTGGAGTAATAGAAGTAGCTGCAGAATCATTTCGGTCTACTTATCTTGGACATGATGCCTATATAATGATCATTGCCTAGGATATCGTCATGATTATTTGATCTTCTATCAATTGCCCAACAGTAATTTGTTCACCCACCGTGTGCTATACTCATGAGAGAGGCCACTAGTGAATCCTACGGCCCCCGGGTCTACTTTTCCAACATATTGCTTTCCGATCTACTATTTGCAACTTTTGTTTTCAGATCTATTATTTCAAAAAACCAAAAAATACCTTGCTGCACTTTTTGTTTATTTATTTTACTTTGTGTTCTTGCGAGATCTATTTGCCAAAACTATCACTACCTAATCTATCTTATTACCGTAGAGAGCGTGACAACCTCTCTTTCGCGTCGGGTTGCAAGTATTTGTTGTTTGTGTGCACGTGTTGCTTATGTGGGTGCGTGATCTTCCTCTATGGATTGATACCTTGGTTTCATAAACCGAGGGAAATACTTACCATCGCTGTGCTGCATCATCCCTTCCTCTTTGGGGAAATACTGACGCAGTCTCAAGCCACGTCAGTCCCTCGTGAGAGTCCCTGCCTCGCGAGGAGAACAACACCAAGACCTCCGGAGAAGTGGCATCCCCCCAGGCTGCCTCCCGAGGAGCGGAGATTCCTATGCAAGCACCCGGCCTCGTGAGCCCGGGATGACGTGGGCTCTGAAGGCTGATCCAGGCGGGCGCCAGCAGGTGCAGAGGGGAAAGTTTCCTCTTTCGTGCTAAGGAGGCAAGGACGAACGCGGGTTCCCAAGGAATCCCCCAAAGGTTTCCTTCCCAGTGTAACAGGACTGAGACCACGAGCTCGGCAGGACGGATGTCATCGCCGAGCCCACCACTGCGTCACACCCGGAAGCTTTGCAGGCGAAGACCACCTTTAGTCAGGATAGGATGTACCTCTTCTCCCCTTTCAAATTTGGTCGCTGTGGGATCCCTTCCCGCCTGTGCGATAAGGGAAGAGGACCGAGGCCACTATAAATAGGGACTAGCTCCATCGTAGAAGAGGGGTTGGACACACCAGTTCATCATTGCCAAGAGCCCTCGTGAGGCCACCCAACCACTTTACTAGTTCATCCTTAGCTTCCTCGTGAGGCCAATCCACCACAAAGCAGGAGTAGGGTTTTACACCGCAAGGTGGCCCAAACCTGGGTAAATCCTCGCGTCCATCTTCTTCCCCACTCACACTTACACGACGCAGCTAGGCCGTAGGGTGACAAGCTTGAGACTTTGAGCCGGTTGAGATCTTCGCACATGCCCCAGTGTTCGAACCTTGTTGGGTTTTGCGAAGCCCCGATTCCGACATTTGGCGCGCCAGGTAGGGGCATGTCGTGATCTTCCTCTAGTTCCACCCCGTCTCTGCTCTGTCGCTCCCATGGCCGATGCCCGCCGAGTTCGTGCCGAGCGCTGGGTGGCTCGCGTCGCCCAGGCGGCGCCCGTGGGCTGCGGCATCCCGCGCCGCTCCATCTCTTCGGCAGCCAGCGTTGCTACCGGCCGGGCTGCTCAAGAGCAGCAGGACTCGTCGCTGTCACCCTCCGTACAGCATGACGATCGCACTGCTCCCCCGACCCCTGCTTCCGCCACGGCGTCGACCCCCCGCGCTTGCCCCGGGCCGGCAAGCGCGCAGGCTGCGCTGCCCAAGGCGCGTAAAGAGCCTTGCGGTCGTCTCATCGCGCGTCTCGCGGGCCCCGGGCCTCGCACGGTCGCTTGCATCCTCAGCGGATTGTGGTCACCCGCATCCTGTCGCCATGTCAAGCAGCTCCTCCACTAGGCGGGCGCAGCTCAGTCGCGGCCTGAGGCCCCGCGGTGTCAGACGAGGCCAGCGACCGACATCACCTTCGACTCAACAGACCATCCTAGGACTACGGTCGCCACTGGTGCAGTACCCATGATGTGCACCCCCACCATCAGCAATGTCGCGGTTACCAAGACACTCATCGATGGCGGTGCCGGCCTCAACGTCCTCTCTGTGGAGACCTTCGACACCCTCCAGGTGCCCTATGACCAGCTTATGCCTACCAGGCCCTTCTCGGGGATGGCCCAAGGCTCCACCGCCCCTTTGGGGCAGGTGCGCCTCCCGGTCACCTTCGGCACTCGCAACAACTACTGCACAGAGATGATCGACTTCGACGTGGCCCACATCGGCCTCCCGTACAACGCCATCCTGGGGTACCCGGCCCTCACCAAGTTCATGGCGGCGACGCACCCAGGCTACAACATCATCAAGATGCCAGGGAGCAGCGGCATCATCTCCGTGGCCGGGGACACCAAGGATGCGGTTCGAGCCCTCGGGGTCGCCTACAAGACAGCGGCGGCCACATGCCCAGGCGCCAAGGCTGCCGCCTAGGCCCCTGGGGCGGCGGCCCCGCGCCTCGACGATGAGGGCAACACTTCCGCTCCTGAGGCTGCAGCGGCCCTGTGCCCCGGTGCCGAGGGAGCGGTGCAGGCTCTGGAGGCCGCGCCCATGAAGAAGAAACAACTATTTTCTCAGGACCGAGCTGAGATGAAGTAGGTCTTTGTTAACGGCGGAAGCTCGGGCCCCACCTTCACCATTGGCACTGGCCTTCCCTCGGAGCAGGACAAGGCACTGGTCGACTTTCTCTGCGCAAACAAGGACGTGTTCGCATGGGAGCCGTCTGACCTGGTGGGCGTCCCGAGGGACGTGATCGAACACCACTTGATGGTGTGCCCTCACGCACGCCCGGTAAAGCAGAAGGCAAGGCGACAGGCACAAAAAAAGCAAGTGTTCATCATCCAAGAGGTCCGCAAGCTACAGGAAGCTGGCGTTATTCAGGAAGTACGGTACCCTGATTGGCTGGCCAACCTCGTGATTGTCCCCAAGAAGGGTGGGAAGGAGCGCATGTGCGTCGACTTCACGAGTCTCAACAAGGCTTGTCCACGGGATCCCTTCCCGCTCCCGCGCATCGACCAGATCATGGACTCCACCGCCGAGTGCGATCTGCTGTGCTTCTTGGATGCTTTATCAGGTTACCACCAAATCAAAATGGCAGTGGAAGACATCTAGAAGACAGCATTTCTATCCCCGTGCGGCATGTATTGCTATAAATGCATGCCCTTCGGGCAGCGAAACGCTGGCGCGACCTTCCAGCGGTTGGTGCACATCGCCCTGGGGCAACAGCTCAGGAGGAATGCCGAGGCGTACGTCGACCACATCGTGGTCAAATCACGGGAGGCGAGGACCTTGATCGAGGACCTGGAAGAGACGATCGCCAGCCTACGTCGGGTGAACCTGAGGCTCAACCCGGAGAAGTGCATTTTCGGGGTCCCATCCGGCAAGCTGCTCGGTTTCTTGGTATCGCACCGAGGGATCGAGCCAAACCCAGAGAAGGTCAAGGCAATTGAAAAGATGCGCCCACCTCAGACCCTCAAGGAAATGCAGAAGATGGCAGGCTGTGTGACCGCCTTGGGACGTTTCATCTCCAGGCTCGGTGAGCGTGTCTTCCCCTTCTTCAAGCTCATGAAGAGGAAGGGCCCTTTCGAGTCGACCCCAGAAGCAGAGGCGGCTTTCCAAGAACTCAAGCAGTACCTCACAAACCCTCCCGTCAAGGTGGCGCCCCGCGTTCACGAGCCTTTGGTGCTCTCCTTGGCGGCAACCCCCCACTCGGCCAGCGTGGCACTCGTGGCGATCCGGGAGGAGCGCGCCGGCACAGGCGCGAAGAATGGTAATTCGCAAGGGGCCGCACTGCACTCGCCACCTTAGGATGGCGCTCCTGAGGCCCTCATCGCCTCACCAACTCATGGGGCACCTGAGTCCTTCTCACTCCCTGAGGAGCAGGGCAGCGCCGATGCCTCGCACCTCGTCGAGCACCCAGTGTACTACGTCAACACCATGCTACGGGATGCGCGCGTGTTACCCCATGCAGCAGAAGCTCCTGCTCACGCTCCTCGTTGCCTCAAGGAAGCTGCGCCATTTCTTCCTTGGCCACCCCATCAAGGTTGTCTCTGCATACCCATTGGAGAAGGTGCTGCGCAACCCCAATGCTACTGGAAGGGTTGCGAAGTGGAACATCGAGCTACAGGCCTTCCATCTGGAGTTCAGCACAACCAGAGTCATCAAGGGCGCGGCCCTCGCTGACTTCTTGGCGGAATGGACGGATGCTCCCGACCGGGGGCTGGATAAGGGCCAGTCCCTCGCGCCCGGCGATAAGGCGCCTGACGGCTGGGTCATGCACTTCGACGGCGCCTTTGCACGATAGGGCGCGGCGGCTGGAGTCGTACTCATCTCACCGACCCAGGACAAGCTCTACTACGCCATGCAGCTCTGCTTCCAGCATGGCGAGAAGGTCTCCAACAACATCGCGGAATATGAGGGCTTGATCGTGGGCCACATGGCCGCCGCGGCCCTGGGGGTCAAGCGCCTCACTGTCAAGGGCGACTCCCAGCTCCTAGTCAACTTCTCCAACAAGGAGTACAAGCCGAAGGACGAGCACATGGAGGTGTACATGGAAGAGGTACGTAAAATTGAAAAGCGCTTCCAGGGCTTGGAATTGAAGCACGTCCCGCGCGGTGCGAACAAGGAGGCGGACGACATCGCCAAGAGGGCGTCGTGCCGCGAGCCTCAGGAGCCTGGCGTCTTCGAGGGGAGGCTCTTCAAACCATCGGCGGCGCCCCCGGCCGCAGGCCCGGCGTCGCCTCGGGAGGAACTGCCACCGGCCCCGCCGTCAGGCGCCCCGGCCTGCAGACCGGCCTCAGGAGCACGCTTGCTTCTGGCGCTGGAACCCCAGGACGGCAACTGGACTGAGGATTTCAAGGCGTACCTGCTCAGCGGCACCCTGCCAGAGAAGGAGGAGGACGCGGAACGTGTGGTTCGCCAGGCCACTGCCTACTGCCTGAAGGATGGCGAGCTGTACTGCAGACGCCCAAACGGCGTCTCGCTACGGTAAATATCTGAGGAGCAGGGGTGCGAGCTGCTGGTCGATATCCACGGTGGCGACTGCGGGCACCATTCCTCGTCTTGCACCCTCATGGGAAAGGCGTTTCGCAGCGGCTTCTACTGGCCCATGGCGCTCAACGACGCCACCGAGATGGTCCGATCCTGCGAGGCCTGTCAGTTTCACGCCAAACAGATTCATCAACCCACGCAAGGTCTCCAGACCATCCCGCTCTCCTGGCCCTTCACGGTATGGGGGCTAGACATACTGGGTCCTTTCCCTCGGGCGGCCGGAGGCTACCGCTACCTCTATGTCGCCATCGACAAGTTCACCAAGTGGGGCAGAGGTGGAGCCCGTGCGCACCATCCCCGCCGGCTTAGCAGTCGACTTCATCTGAGGCCTCGTGAGCCGCTTCGGTGTTCCCAACTGTATCATTACTGACAATGGCTCACAGTTCACAAGCAACCTCTTTAGGGAATATTGTGCTAACCTTGGGACGCAGATATGTTACGCTTCGGTGGCACACCCGCGGAGCAACAGCCAGGCCGAGCGTGCCAACGCGGAGGTCCTGAGGGGCCTCAAGGCGAGGAGCTTCAAGAAGAAACTCGAGGCCTGCGGCAGGGGTTGGCTCGGTGAGCTTCAGTCCGTGCTGTGTTCCATCTGCACCACTGCGACTAAGCCCACCGGCGAGAACCCATTCTTCCTCGTCTACGGAGCTGAGGCGGTCCTCCCGCACGAGGTCAAGCATTGCTCCCCTCGAGTCTTGGCATTCGACGAGGAGCGTCAGGATGCCACGCGGGGGACAGACCTTGTGCTCAGGGAGGAGGCCCGCCGCCAGGCCTCGCTCTGTGCAGCGAGGTACCAGCAGGCGCTGCGGCGATACCATTGCCGCAGCATCCGCTCTAGGACCCTCGAAGTCGGAGACCTCGTCCTGAGGCGGGTCCTCTCTAGGGAGGGCTTGCACAATCTCTAACCCATGTGGGAGGGCCCGTTCAGGGTCGCCCGCGTCTCCAGGCCTGGCGCCGTGCGCCTGGAGACTCGGGACGGGGTCCTGATGTCTACTACACAACTTGTTCTTGTAGACTCGTGTTGGGCCTCCAAGCGCAGAGTTTTGTAGGACAGTAGCAGTTTTCCCTCAAGTGGATAACCTAAGGTTTATCAATCCGTGAGAGGTGTAGGATGAAGATGGTCTCTCTCAAATAATCCCGCAATCAAATACAAGAAATCTCTTGTGTCCCCAACACACCCAATACAATGGCAAATTGTATAGGTGCACTAGTTCGGAGAAGAGATGGTGATACAAGTGTAGTAATGATAGTAGATATTGATTTTTGTAATCTGAAAATATAAAAATAGCAAGATAGAAAGTAACAAAAGTGAGCACAAACGGTATTGCAATGCTTGAAAACAAGGCCTAGGGTCTGTACTTTCGCTAGTGCAATCTCTCAACAATGCTAATATAATTGGATCACATAACCATCCCTCAACGTGCAACGAATAATCACTCCAAAGTTCTTATCTAGCGGAGAGCACAAGAAGAAATTGTTTGTAGGGAATGAAACCACCTTAAAGTTATCATTTCCGGTCGATCTATCCAAGAGTTCGTACTAAAATAACCAAGTTATCCTTTCCAATCGATCTATCTAAGAGTTCGTACTAGAATAACACCATATGATACGCATCAAGCAACTCTAATGTCACCTAGATACTCCAATGTCACCACAAGTATCCATGAGTTAATTATACGATACGCATCCAACAATTTCAGATTCATAATACTCAATCCAACACAAAAAAACCTCAAAGAGTGCCCCAAGATTTCTACCAGAGAAGCTAGGACAAGAACGTGTATCAACCCTTATGCATAGATTACTCCAATGTCACCGCGGGAATCCGCAAGTTGAGTACCAAAACATATATCAAGTGAATCAATAGAACACCCCATTGTCACCATGGGTATCCGCATGCAAGACATATATCAAGTGTTCTCAAATCGATAAAAGTATTCAATCCAGTAACGAAATCTCAAAGGGAAAACTCAGTTCATCACAACTAGATAGAGAGGGAAACACATCATATGATCCGACTATATTAACAAAGCCCGTGATACATCAAGATCGTGACATCTCAAGAACACGAGAGAGAGAGAGATTGAAAACATAGCTACTAGTACATACCCTCAGCCCCGAGGAGGATTACTCACACATTATCATGGTAAGAAAGAGAGACTTGTTGATGGAGAGGTACAGCCCCGAAGAGATGGAGGCGATGGCGGCCACGGCGGTGGCGGTGGCGACGGGCGGCGGCCCCTTGCCCCTCCTTCTTCCTTGTTCTTGGTGCTGCAATGGAGGAGCCTCTCCCCTTCTTGGCGGTTGCCAAGGGAGAGGGAAATTGGTGGCTCTTGGTGGCTCTCCGAAATTAGGGTTTTCCTCTCCTTATATGTGCCTTTGTGGTGCTCTATGGCCCTCCGATGGATGGAGCCTTGATCCAATGGTTCTTGGGCACCTCTAGAACCTTCCTAGGGGCCCCTCACAGCCCTCATGAGTCCCCAAAGTCATGGCTTGACCAAATATATCAGATATGATAAGAGTTGGACTCAATCACGTCATCAATTCTCGTGATCCCGTAATCCGATATTTTCCTTCAGTAAAACGGGTCTCCAGATCGCATCCGTACTCCGTTTTGGATGAATTAGTAGTCCAGAATCATTGCCGTAAAATTTCCCACACTTTCCTAGTTTTAACTTTCTACATTTGACGCCATCTTCGGAGGTCAAACTGATGATCTCTAAAAACTATTTGTGGACAGATTTCAGGAAAGTCAAAGTCCTCCTCCAACAAGGCTCCTTTTGCTTTTTTTCGACAATTTCCAATTAATTCCTACACATAAAAGTGTGAAACAAGAACTTGTGAAATTTTGCAACCATTAATAGGTTAGTTCCAATAAACCATAAAACAATAGTAAAAACATAGGCAAATATGACATGAATACTTCATAAATTATCGATACGTTGGAGACGTATCAGCATTCCAAGCTTAATTCCTACTCGTCCTCGAGTAAGGAAATGATAAAAGAAAATAATTAATGAAGTGTCAATGCTAGCATAGTGCATAAGTTTGATCGATTATAATTTCAACCACTTTTCCTAGCATCATAATAGCAATTCTTTCTCATAAAACTCATCATGATAAAGTAGCAACCAATTCACGTGTTATGGTTCAAACAATGAATTATCTTGAAACTTAACAACCTATGTTCTTAGTCACCAAACAATTGCAATTCAACTTATTCTGAACAAAGTCTATGTAAGAGCTCCACATACTCAATCATCATTTATTCTTCTATGATTGCTAGTACTCAAAGCATATTTTTAGAACAAATGGCATCCATCGAACACATAGAAAGATAGGGGCTTAATGTTTCGCCTCCCAACATACTTATCATAAAGATAATTGTCAACAATAATAAGTCATGATCAAATATATTTGACTGGCCATATGTGCCTAGATCTTTCCCCACCACATGATGCTTGCCAACTAATAGAAGTAGGTTGGAAAAGGAAGTTGACTCAACATGAAAAGTAAATAACATGAAAGTAAATAGATTGTCCCTTCACAGAGGGAAGCAGGGATTTGCATATGTGCCAGAGCTCATTATTTAATATAGAGATGAATATAATTTTGGGAGGTGCACCCTTCCTATCAACGTTACGACCAAGAGTTATCAATATCTTCCATGTTAAACACATTAGCGGCGGTTCCCAAGCGGTAAAAATAAAGGTTTACTCCCCCTCCACCAACAAACACACTCCACGGCTAGCCGAATCCACGAGTACCGTCCATACCAACAACATTTCTGGGGGAGTTTTGTTTAATTATTTGCAAAAAAAATTGATTCCGGGACTGGGAATCCCTATTACCGCCCCTCTCGTGCAAGGACGAGTGAATAAACACTCATCATGAGAATAACCTGCTTAACATGGAAGATACTGACCACCCCCTGTCACTCCATGAGCGGTCCAGGCACACAAAACAGATGTTCATTTGAAATTTTAGAGGTGGCACATACAAATTTACTTGGAATGGCAGGGTAATACCGCATATAGGTAGATATGGTGGACTCTCATGGCAAAAACAGGGTTTAAGGGTTTTTGGATGCACAAGTAGTATCTCTACTTATTACGAATTTTTGGCTAGCAAAAGGTTCTAAACAAGCACCAGATGTTGGACGATCCATAACAATATAACTTCTATGCAAATATACACAACCATAACTCATTACGTTGTCTTCCTTGTCCAACTTCAACTAATTTGCTCAAGTTTGAAAATAATTAATGAGTATTCACAATCATAGAACATGTCCAAGATAATATATTTGTATGTGAAAGTTCTCTTCCTTATACCAATCATTCACGAATTGCTTGTCTGACCAATATTGTGATTGTCAAATTTCAATAGATTTTACTTTCTAAACTAGATGTGAAGCTACTACTAAGCATAAAGCACATTGATAATTTCAGATTTATGATATTTCATTCATTCACAATTTTACTCTTAGACTATAAGTGAAGCACAAGAGCAAACAATCAAACTACTCTTCAAAAGATATAAGTGAAGATCAATGAGTAGGTAAACAATCAAGTAGCTATGTGAGGACTCTCTCTCTCTCTCTCTCAATAAATATTTTCAGATCTGAGTATTTTATTAAAACAGCAAGCAAAACAAAATAAAATGACATTCCAAGAATAGCACATATCATGTGAAGAAGCAAAAACTTAGGCTCAACCGATACTAACCGATATTTGTTTGATGAAGAGAGGTGGGATGCGTAGCATCCCCAAGCTTAGATGCTTGAGACTTCTTGAAATATATACTTGGGGTGCCTTGGGCATCCCCAAGCTTGAGATTTTGTGTCTCGTTCAATCCTCTCATATCCCGGTTTCACCTAAATCTCAAAAACTTCATCCACACAAAACTTGAAAAGAACTCGTGAGATAGGTTAGTACACATAATAATAAATCAACTCTTTATGTACTGCCAAGACAAGTTGCATAATAATTTTCAAACATCATATACTGTTTACTATCATTTCCACAATTTATATCCACCAATATAGGCTATGGAAACTATAGCAAAAGTAGATAACAAAACTATGACAGCAATCTGTCCAAACAGAACAGTCTGTAGCAATCTATTAAACCAGTGTACCTCTGTAACTCAAAAAATTCTGACACTTTAGGACGTGCTAAATAATTTATATGCAAACACTGTGTAAAAATTTCATAAACTTTTCACGTTCCAGTAAAATATGAAAATTCAAACACTACAGAAAAAGTTTCTGTTTTTACACGGCACATATCAAACATGCAATGCAAGCATCCTAATGCAATTGTTGGAACTTTTTATTGAAAAACAAGATTATCAATAACATCTAACAGAGAACAACAAATTATAATGACGCTCCAAGCAAAACGCATATCATGTGACGAATAAAAATATAGCTCCAAGTAAGATGTACCGATAATGTTGGAGACGAAAGAGGGGATGCCTTTCGGGGTCCCCAAGCTTAGACGCTTGATTATTCCTTGAATATTACCTTGGGGTGCCTTGGGCATCCCCAAGCTTAGGTCCTTGCTGCTCCTTATTCACCTCATATCGGTATCTCACCCAAAACTTGAAAACTTTAATCACACAAAACTTAACGGAACTTCGTGAGATGGGTTAGTGTACTAAAGATAGATCATTCACTTAGGTACTATCAACACAAGGTTCATAATTGTTCTCACATAATACCTAATGTATTCCATCATTCTCACAATTTATATCACTAAATATAAGCAATGGAAACACTTGAAACAAGCAAACTATGCATGCAAAATAGAATCTGTCAAGAACAGAACAGTCTGTAAAGATCAGAAATATCACCATACTTCCCTTACTCTAAACATTCTGAAAAATTAGGAAAACGTATAGAATTTGCACAGAAATTTTGTGTAAAAATTTCAGAATTTTTTGACGCTCTAGTAAAATCAGCTAATTCCTATACTGGATATAAAACTTTCTGTTTTTGCACAGAATCAACAAACAAGTTTCCACACTATCCCAAAGGCTTTACTTGTCACTTTATTGAAATAAAAGACACAAAACATGATTACTACAGTATCTTAATCATGTGAACACCCAAAAACATAAAGTAAAAGTGTTGGGTTGTCTCCCAACAAGCGCTTTTCTTTAATGCCTTTTAGCTAGGCATGATGATTTCAATGATGCTCGTATACGAATAAAAGTTGGAAATGCAAGAGAGCATCATGAATCAAATGACAAGAACATTTAAGTCTAACCCACTTCCTATGCATAGGGATTTTGTGAGCAAACAATTCATGGGAACAAGAATCAACTTGCATAGGAATGCAAAATAAGCACAACTTCAAAACTCTGAACACATAGGGAGGAAACTTGATATTATTGCAATTCCTACAAGCATATGTTCCTCCCTCATAATAATTTTCAATAGCATCATGAAGGAATTCAACAATATAACTATAACATACAGCATTCTTTTCATGATCTACAAGCATAGAAAATTTATCACTCTCCACATAAGCAAACTTCTTCTCATTCATAATAGTGGGAGCAAACTCAACAAAATAACTATCATGAGGTACTTTATTGACATAACCACTTTGAATATTAAAATCATGATGACAAGTTTCATGGTTGTCATCACTCTTTATAGCATACATGTCATCACAATAATCATCATACATAGGAGTCATGCTATCATCATAATAGTTTTGCTCATCAAAACTTGGGGCACTAAAAATATCATTTTTATCAAACATAGCATCCCCAAGCTTGTGGCTTTGCATATCATTAGCATCATGAATATTCAGAGAATTCATACCAACAATATTGCTATCATGCTCATCATTCAAGGAATTCTCCTTAAGTATTTTCATAAATTCTACCTCTAAAACCTGAGCACAATTTTCTGAGCCATCATTTTCACGAAAGACATTAAAGAGACGAAACAATTGATGCAACCTAAACTCCATTTTTTGTAGTTTTCTTTTATAAAACCAAACTAGTGAAAAACTAGAAACTAAAAGATATGATTGCAAGATATAAAGATATACCTTCAAGCACTCACCTCCCCGGCAACGGCGCCAGAAAAGAGCTTGATGTCTACTACACAACTTGTTCTTGTAGACTCGTGTTGGGCCTCCAATCGCAGAGTTTTGTACGACAGTAGCAGTTTTCCCTCAAGTGGATGAACTAAGGTTTATCAATCCGTGGTAGGTGTAGGATGAAGATGGTCTCTCTCAAACAACCCTGCAATCAAATACAAGAAATCTCTTGTGTCCCCAACACACCCAATACAATGGCAAATTGTATAGGTGCACTAGTTCGGCGAAGAGATGGTGATACAAGTGTAGTAATGATAGTAGATATTGATTTTTGTAATCTGAAAATTTAAAAATAGCAAGGTAGCAAGTAACAAAAGTGAGCACAAACGGTATTGCAATGCCTGAAAACAAGGCCTAGGGTCCGTACTTTCGCTAGTGCAATCTCTCAACAATGCTAATATAATTGGATCACATAACCATCCCTCAACGTGCAACGAATAATCACTCCAAAGTTCTTATCTAGCGGAGAGCACAAGAAGAAGTTGTTTGTAGGGTACGAAACCACCTTAAAGTTATCATTTCCGATCGATCTATCCAAGAGTTCGTACTAAAATAACCAAGTTATCCTTTCCGATCGATCTATCTAAGAGCTCGTACTAGAATAACACAATATGATACGCATCAACCAACTCTAATGTCACCTAGATACTCCAATGTCACCACAAGTATCCATGAGTTAATTATACGATACGCATCCAACAATTTCAGATTCATAATACTCAATCCAACACAAAGAACCTCAAAGAGTGCCCCAAGATTTCTACCGGAGAAGCTAGGACCAGAACGTGTATCAACCCTTATGCATAGATTACCCCAATGTCACCGCAGGAATCCGCAAGTTCAGTACCAAAACATATATCAAGTGAATCAATAGAACACCCCATTGTCACCATGGGTATCCTCATGCAAGACATATATCAAGTGTTCTCAAATCCATAAAAGTATTCAATTAGATAATGAAATCTCAAAGGGAAAATTCAATTCATCACAACTAGATAGAGAGGGAAACACATCATATGATCCGACTATATTAACAAAGCCCGTGATACATCAAGATCATGACATCTCAAGAACACGAGAGAGAGAGAGATTGAACACATAGCTAATAGTACATACCCTCAGCCCCGAGGAGGATTACTCACACATTATCATGGTGAGAAAGAGAGATTTGTTGATGGAGAGGTGCAGCCCCGAAGAGATGAAGGCGATGGCGACCACGGCGCCGTCGACGGGCGGTGGCGATGGTGACGGGCGGCGGCCCCTTGCCCCTCCTTCTTCCTTGGTATTGGTGCTGCAATGGAGGAGCCTCTCCCCTTCTTGGCGGCTGCCAAGGGAGAGGCAAATTCATGGCTCTTGGTGGCTCTCCGAAATTAGAGGTGCCCAAGAGCCATTGGATCAAGGCTCCATCCATCGGAGGGCCATGGATGGAGCCTTGATCCAATGGCTCTTGGGCACCTATAGAACCTTCCTAGGGGCTCCTCACAACCCTCATGAGTCCCCAAAGTCGTGGCTTGGCCGAATATATCAGATATGGTAAGAGTTGGACTCAATCACGTCATCAATTCTCGTGATCCCGTAATCAGATATTTTCCTTTAGTAAAACGGGTCTCCAGATCGCATCCGAACTCCGTTTTGGACGAATTAGTAGTCCAGAATCATTGCCATAAAATTCCCCACAATTTCCTGGTTTTAACTTTCTACATTTGACGCCATCTTCGGGGGCCAAACTGACGATCTCTAAAAACTATTTGTGGACAGATTTCAGAAAAGTCAGAGTCCTCCTCCAACAAGGCTCCTTTTGCGTTTTTTCGACAATTTCTAATTAATTCCTACACATCAAAGTGTGAAATAAGAACTTGTGAAATTTTGCAACCATTAATAGATTAGTTCCAATAAACCATAAAACAATAGTAAAAACATAGGCAAATATGACATGAATACTTCATAAATTATCGATACGTTGGAGACGTATCAGGTCCCCATCTAGAATGCCTAGAACATCCAGCATCTCCGCAAGTTCTACCCGTGACACTCTCATGTAATAATGAGTGGGTTGTATATGCCCGGAGCCCCCCGAGTACGCGGAGGGGTTCCCACCCACGCCCAAGTGGAAGCCCCATGCTCCGCGCTGGCGGACAACACTGTCATTCAACGACTATGCCCATGTCGAGTGGATGCCCCATGCTCCGCGCTGGGGGAAGACTAGTCTAGGCACCGGACGCGGCTGTTATTTGCTCTCTTTTGTAACCAAATTTGCCACCTTTTGGAATGAAGTTTGAAGTTTCCGTGTCTTATTCGAAAAATGGGGTGGGAATCTTCTCCTTGCAGCATTTTCTTGTTTTGAGTTCTTTCTAAAGGGGTTCGGCACTCGCTAGCTCTCTCTCGCGTGCCCCCCGAGCAGGGGCTGGGCACGGTACGTTATGCAGGCTCTGGGCCACGCACATACCTCGCCAAAACTTTGGCATCATAATCCTCGCGCGACGCTCTCGAGGCGAGCTAGCGCATAATATCACCTTCGTGTTGGGGAACGTAGTAATAATTCAAAAAATTTCCTACGTGTCACCAAGATCAATCTAGGAGATGCTAGCAACGAGAGAGAGGGAGTGCATCTTCATACCCTTGAAGATCGCTAAGCGGAAGCGTTGCAAAGAACGCGGTTGATGGAGTCGTACTCGCGGCGATTCAAATCGCGGAAGATTCGATCCAAGCGCCGAACGGACGGCGCCTCCGCGTTCAACACACGTACAGCCCGGGGACGTCTCCTCCTTCTTGATCCAGCAAGGGGAGAGGAGAAGTTGAGGGAGAGCTCCGGCAGCACGACGGCGTGGTGGCGGTGGAGCTCGTGGTTCTCCGGCAGAGCTTCGCTAAGCACTACGGAGAAGGAGGAGGTGTAGGAGGGGGGAGGGCTGCGCCAAGGAAGGGGTTCAGCTTCCATGCACCTCCCCACTATATATAGGGGCGGAGGGGGCTGGTTTCTTGCCCTCCAAGTCCATTGGGTCGTTGGCAAAGGTGGGAGGAAAGAAATCCCATCCTTTCCCTTCCCCACCGATTGTTATCCCCCCTTTTTAGGGATCTTGATCTTATCCCTTTGGGATATGATCTTATTCCTTCTAAGGGGGGATCTTGGTGCGCCTTGACCAGGGGTGTGGGGCCTTGCCCCCACTACCCATGTTCATGTGGGTCCCCCCATGCAGGTGGGCCCCACTCCGGAACCTTCTAGAACCTTCCCGGTACAATACCGAAAAATCCCGAACATTTTCCGGTGGCCAAAATAGGACTTCCCATATATAAATCTTCACCTCCGGACCATTCTGGAACTCCTCGTGATGTCCGGGATCTCATCCGGGACTCCGAACAACTTTTGGTAACCACATACAATTCCCATTACAACTCTAGCGTCACCGAACCTTAAGTGTGTAGACCCTACGGGTTCGGGAACCATGCAGACATGACCGAGACACCTCTCCGGCCAATAACCAATAGCGGGATCTGGATACCCATATTGGCAACCACATGTTCCACGATGATCTCATGGGATGAACCACGATGTCGGGGATTCAATTAATCCCGTATACAATTCCCTTTGTCCATCGGTATGTTACTTGCCCGAGATTCGATCGCCGGTATCCCTATACCTTGTTCAATCTCATTACCGGCAAGTCTCTTTACTCGTTCCGTAACACATGATCCCGTGACTAACTCCTTAGTCACATTGAGCTCATTATGATGATGTATTACCGAGTGGGCCCAGAGATACCTCTCCGTCACACGGAGTGACAAATCCCAGTCTCGATTCGTGCCAACCCAACAGACACTTTCGGAGATACCTGTAGTGCACCTTTATAGTCACCTAGTTACGTTGTGACGTTTGATACACCCAAAGCATTCCTATGGTATCCGGGAGTTGCACAATCTCATGGTCTAAGGAAAAGATACTTGACATTAGAAAAGCTCTAGCAGACGAACTACATGATCTTGTGCTATGCTTAGGATTGGGTCTTGTCCATCACATCATTCTCCTAATGATGTGATACCGTTATCAACGACATCCAATGTCCATGGTCAGGAAACCATGACCATCTATTGATCAACGAGCTAGTCAACTAGAGCCTCACTAGGGACATGGAGTGGTCTATGTATTCACACATGTATTACGGTTTCCGGTTAATACAATTATAGCATGAACAATAGACAATTATCATGAACAAGGAAATATAATAATAACCATTTTATTATTGCCTCTAGGGCATATTTCCAATAGTCTCCCACTTGCACTAGAGTCAATAATCTAGTTACATTGTGATGAATCGAACACCCATAGAGTTCTGGTGCTGATCATGTTTCGCTCGTGGAAGAGGTTTAGTCAACGGATCTGCGACATTCAGATCCGTATGTACTTTACAAATATCTATATCTCCATCCTGAATGTAACCACGAATGGAGTTGAAGCGGCGCTTGATGTGCTTGGTCTTCTTGTGAAACCTGGGCTCCTTGGCAATGGCAATAGCTCCAGTGTTGTTACAGAAGAGAGTCATCGGGCCCGACGCATTGGGAATCACTCCTAGGTCTGTGATGAACTCCTTCATCCAGACTCCTTCCTGCGCTGCTTCCGAAGCAGCTATGTACTCCGCTTCACATGTAGATGCCGCCACGACGCTTTGCTTGCAACTTTACCAGCAGACTGCCCCACCATTCAAAATATACACGTATCCGGTTTGTGACTTGGAGTCATCCGGATCTGTGTCGAAGCTAGCATCGACGTAACCCTTTACGACGAGCTCTTCGGCACCTCCATAAACGAGAAACATATCCTTAGTCCTTTTCAGGTACTTAAGGATATTCTTGACCGCTGTCCAGTGTTCCATTCCGGGATCACTTTGGTACCTCCCTACCAAACTTATGGCAAGGTTCACATCAGGTCTAGTACACAGCATGGCATACATAATAGAGCCTATGGCTGAGGCATAGGGGATGACACTCATCTTTTCTCTATCTTCTGCCGAGGTCGGGCATTGAGCTGTGCTCAATCTCACACCTTGCGATACAAGCAAGAACCCCTTCTTGGACTGATCCATATTGAACTTCTTCAATATCTTGTCAAGGTATGTGCTTTGTGAAAGACCAATGAGGCGTCTCGATCTATCTCTATAGATCTTGATGCCCAATATGTAAGCAGCTTCTCCAAGGTCCTTCATTGAAAAACACTTATTCAAGTAGGCCTTTATGCTTTCCAAAAGTTCTATATCATTTCCCATCAACAATATGTCATCCACATATAAAATGAGAAATGCTACAGAGCTCCCACTCACTTTCTTGTAAATACAGGCTTCTCCATAAGTCTGTATAAACCCAAACGCTTTGATCACCTCATCAAAGCGAATGTTCCAACTCCGAGATGCTTGCACCAGCCCATAGATGGAGCGTTGGAGCTTGCATACCTTGTCAGCATTCTTAGGATCGACAAAACCTTCCGGCTGCATCATATACAATTCTTCCTTAAGGAAACCGTTAAGGAATGCCGTTTTGACGTCCATTTGCCAGATCTCATAATCATAAAATGCGGCAACTGCTAACATGATTCGGACGGACTTCAGCATCGCTACGGGTGAGAAAGTCTCATCGTAGTCAACTCCTTGAACTTGTCGATAACCCTTAGCGACAAGCCGAGCCTTATAGACGGTCACATTACCATCCGCGTCAGTCTTCTTCTTAAAGATCCATTTATTTTCTATGGCTTGCCGATCATCGGGCAAGTCCACCAAAGTCCATACTTTGTTCTCATACATGGATCCTATCTCGGATTTCATGGCTTCAAGCCATTTGTTGGAATTCGGGCCCGCCGTGGCTTCTTCATAGTTCGAAGGTTCACCGTTGTCTAACAACATGATTTCCAGGACAGGGTTGTCGTACCACTCTGGTGCGGAACGTGTCCTCGTGGACCTACGAAGTTCAGTAGTAACTTGATCCGAAGTTTCATGATCATCATCATTAACTTCCTCTCTAGTCGGTGCAGGCACCACAGAAACATTTTCCTGCGCTGCGCTACTCTCCGGTTCGAGAGGGGGTACAATTACCTCATCAAGTTCTACTTTCCTCCCACTTACTTCTTTCGAGAGAAACTCTTTCTGTAGAAAGGATCCATTCTTGGCAACAAAGATCTTGCCTTCGGATCTGAGGTAGAAGGTATACCCAATAGTTTCCTTAGGGTATCCTATGAAGACACACTTTTCCGATTTGGGTTCGAGCTTTTCAGGTTGAAGTTTCTTGACATAAGCATCGCATCCCCAAACTTTCAGAAACGACAGCTTAGGTTTCTTCCCAAACCATAATTCATATGGTGTCATCTCAACGGATTTAGACGCTGCCCTATTTAAAGTGAATGCGGCAGTCTCTAATGCATATCCCCAAAATGATAGCGGTAAATCAGTAAGAGACATCATATATCGCACCATATCCAATAGAGTGCGATTACGACGTTCAGACACACCATTACGCTGAGGTGTGCCAGGCGGCGTGAGTTGTGAAACAATTCCACACTTCCTTAAATGCGTGCCAAACTCGTGACTCAAATATTCTCCTCCACGATCAGATCGTAAGAACTTTATTTTCTTGTCACGTTGATTCTCTACCTCACTCTGAAATTCCTTGAACTTTTCAAAGGTCTCAGACTTGTGTTTCATTAAGTAGACATACCCATATCTGCTTAAGTCATCAGTGAGGGTGAGAACATAACGATAGCCACCACGAGCCTCAACGCTCATTTGACCGCATACATCGGTATGTATTATTTCCAACAAGTTGGTTGCTCGCTCCATTGTTCCAGAGAACGGAGTCTTAGTCATCTTGCCCATGAGGCATGGTTCGCACGTGTCAAATGATTCATAATCAAGAGACTCCAAAAGTCCATCTGCATGGAGTTTCTTCATGCGTTTGACACCAATATGACCAAGGCGGCAATGCCACAAGTATGTGGGACTATCATTATCACCCTTACATCGTTTGGTATTCACACTATGAATATGTGTAACATCACGTTTGAGATTCAATAAAAATAAACCATTGACCAGCGGGGCATGACCATAAAACATATCTCTCATATAAACAGAACAACCATTATTCTCTGATTTAAATGAGTAGCCATCTCGCATCAAACGAGATCCAGATACAATGTTCATGCTCAAAACTGGTACTAAATAACAATTATTGAGGTTTAAAACTAATCCCGAAGGTAGATGTAGAGGTAGCATGCCGACGGCGATCACATCGACCTTGGAACCATTCCCGACGCGCATCGTCACCTCGTCCTTCGCCAGTCTCCGCTTATTCCGCAGCTCCTGTTTTGAGTTACAAATGTGAGCAACCGCACCGTTATCAAATACCCAGGAGCTACTACGAGCGCTGGTAAGGTACACATCAATAACATGTATATCATATATACCTTTGACGTTGCCGGCTTTCTTATCCGCTAAGTACTTGGGGCAGTTCCGCTTCCAGTGACCGGTTCCCTTGCAATAAAAGCACTCAGTCTCAGGCTTGGGTCCATTCTTGGGCTTCTTCCCGGCAACTGATTTACCGGGCGCGGCAACTGCTTTGCCGTCCTTCTTGAAGTTCTTCTTACACTTGCCTTTCTTGAAACTGGTGGTCTTATTCACCATCAACACTTGATGTTCCTTTTTTATCTCCACCTCCGCTGAATTCAGCATCGAATATAACTCAGGAATGGACTTCTCCATCCCTTGCATATTGAAATTCATCACAAAGCTCTTGTAGCTAGGCGGAAGTGACTGTAGGATTCTGTCAATAACCGAGTCATCCGGAAGATTAACTCCCAGCTGAGACAAGCGGTTGTGCAACCCAGATATTTTGAGTATGTGCTCGCTGACAGAACTATTTTCCTCCATCTTACAACTGAAGAACTTGTCGGAGACTTCATATCTCTCGACCCGGGCATGAGCTTGGAAAACCATTCTCAGCTCTTGGAACATCTCATATGCTCCGTGTTGCTCAAAACGCTTTTGGAGCCCCGGTTCTAAGCTGTAAAGCATGCCGCACTAAACCAGGGAGTAATCATCACTACGCGACTGCCAGGCGTTCATAACGTCTTGAGTTGCTGGGAAAATGGGTGCGTCACCTAGCGGTGCATCAAGGACATATGCTTTCTTGGAAGCTATGAGGATGATCCTCAAGTTACGGACCCAGTCCGTATAGTTGCTTCCATCGTCTTTCAGCTTGGTTTTCCCTAGGAACGCGTTGAAGTTGAGGGCAACATTAGCGTGGGCCATTGGATCTACAAGATAGATTGTAAATACAATTTTAGACTAAGTTCATGATAATTAAGTTCATCTAATCAAATTATTTAATGAACTCCCACTCAGATAGACATCCCTCTAGTCATCTAAGTGATACATGATCCATATCGACTAGGCCGTGTCCGATCATCACGTGAGACAGACTAGTCATCAATGGTGAACATCTCCATGTTGATCGCATCTACTATATGACTCATGTTCGACCTTTCGGTCTCTCGTGTTCCGAGGCCATGTCTGTACATGCTAGGCTCGTCAAGTCAACCTAAGTGTTTCGCGTGTGTAAATCTGGCTTACACCCGTTGTATGCGAACGTTAGAATCTATCACACCCGATCATCACGTGGTGCTTCGAAACAACGATCCTTCGCAATGGTGCACACTTAGGGGGAACACATTTCTTGAAATTTTAGTGAGGGATCATCTTATTTATGCTACCGTCATTCTAAGCAAATAAGATGTAAAAACATGATAAACATCACATGCAAATCATAAAGTGACATGATATGGCCAATATCATCTTGCGCCTTTGATCTCCATCTTCGGGGCGCGGCATAATCACCATCGTCACCGGCACGACACCATGATCTCCATCATCATGATCTCCATCATCGTGTCTTCATGAAGTTGTCTCGCCAACTATTACTTCTACTACTATGGCTAACGGTTAGCAATAAAGTAAAGTAATTACATGGCGTTTTTTATTGACACGCATGTCATACAATAAATTAAGACAACTCCTATGGCTCCTGCCGGTTGTCATACTCATCGACATGCAAGTCGTCATTCCTATTACAAGAACATGCTCAATCTCATACATCACATATATTTCATCACATCCTTTTGGCCATATCACATCACATAGCATACCCTGCAAAAACAAGTTAGACGTCCTCTAATTGTTGTTGCAAGTTTTACGTGGCTGCTATGGGTTTCTAGCAAGAATGTTTCTTACCTACGCAAAAGCCACAACGGTGATATGCCAATTGCTATTTACCCTTCATAAGGACCCTCTTCATCGAATCCGATCTGACTAAAGTGGGAGAGACAGACACCCGTTAGCCACCTTATGCAACAAGTGCATGTCAGGCGGTGGAACCAGTCTCACGTAAGCGTACGTGTAAAGTCGGTCCGGGCCGCTTCATCCCACAATACCGCCGAATCAAGATAGGACTAGTAACGGCAAGCAAATTGACCAAATCATCGCCCACAACTACTTGTGTTCTACTCGTGCATAGAATCTACGCATAGACCTAGCTCTGATACCACTGTTGGGGAACGTAGTAGTAATTCAAAAAAATTCCTACGTGTCACCAAGATCAATCTAGGAGATGCTAGCAACGAGAGAGAGGGAGTGCATCTTCATACCCTTGAAGATCGCTAAGCGGAAGCGTTGTAAAGAACGCGGTTGATGGAGTCGTACTCGCGGCGATTCAAATCGTGAAAGATCCGATCCAAGCACCGAACGGACGGCGCCTCCGCGTTCAACACGAGAAGTTGAGGGAAGCTCCGGCAGCACGACGGCGTGGTGGCGGTGGAGCTCGTGGTTCTCCGGTAGAGCTTCGCTAAGCACTACGGAGGAGGAGGAGGTGTAGGAGGGGGAGGGCTGCGCCAGGGAAGGGGTTCAGCTCCCATGCACCTCCCCACTATATATAGGGGTGGAGGGGCTGGTTTCTTGCCCTCCAAGTCCATTGGGGCATTGGCAAAGGTGGGAGGAAATAAATCCCATCCTTTCCCTTCCCCACCGATTGTTATCCCCCCATTTTAGGGATCTTGATCTTATCCCTTCGGGATATGATCTTATTCCTTCTAAGGGGGGATCTTGGTGCGCCTTGACCAGGGGTGTGGGGCCTTGCCCCCACTACCCACGTTCATGTGGGTCCCCCCATGCAGGTGGGCCCCACTCCGGAACCTTCTAGAACCTTCCCGGTACAATACCGAAAAATCCTTAACATTTTCCGGTGGCCAAAATAGGACTTCCCATATATAAATCTTCACCTCCGGACCATTTCGGAACTCCTCGTGACGTCCGGGATCTCATCCGGGACTCCGAACAACTTTCGGTAACCACATACAATTCCCATTACAACTCTAGCGTCACCGAACCTTAAGTGCGCAGACCCAACGGGTTCGGGAACCATGCAGACATGACCGAGACACCTCTCCGGCCAATAACCAATAGCGGGATCTGGATACCCATATTGGCTCCCACATGTTCCACGATGATCTCATCAGATGAACCACGATGTCGGGGATTCAATTAATCCCGTATACAATTCCCTTTGTCCATCGGTATGTTACTTGCCCAAGATTCGATCATCGGTATCCCTATACCTTCTTCAATCTCGTTGCTGGCAAGTCTCTTTACTCGTTCCGTAACACATGATCCCGTGACTAACTCCTTAGTCACATTGAGCTCATTATGATGATGTATTACCGAGTGGGCCCAGAGATACCTCTCCGTCACACAGAGTGACAAATCCCAGTCTCGATTCGTGCCAACCCAACAGACACTTTCGGAGATACCTGTAGTGCACCTTTATAGTCACCCAGTTACGTTGTGACGTTTGATACACCCAAAGCATTCCTACGGTATCCGGGAGTTGCATAATCTCATGGTCTAAGGAAAAGATACTTGACATTAGAAAAGCTCTAGCAGACGAACTACACGATCTTGTGCTATGCTTAGGATTGGGTCTTGTCCATCACATCATTCTCCTAATGATGTGATCCCGTTATCAACGACATCCAATGTCCATGGTCAGGAAACCATCTATTGATCAACGAGCTAGTCAACTAGAGCCTCACTAGGGACATGGAGTGGTCTATGTATTCACACATGTATTACGGTTTCCGGTTAATACAATTATAGCATGAACAATAGACAATTATCATGAACAAGGAAATATAATAATAACCATTTTATTATTGCCTCTAGGGCATATTTCCAACACTTCGGCCCCCGGCCTTAGGAGCACCTATCTCCTGGCCTCGTCGGGCATCATGACCTGGCACACGGGCGGCGATCGACCCTCGCAAGGGGGCTCGGGGGCTCTACGGCTAAGGAAAGAAGCTCCGGAGGGACGCGCCCCCACGACGTAGGAGCCTACTACGGGCGCGCCAAGCTAAGTTATACTAATCACAAGTTACCCTAATCACGACGAGCAGGAACATTTCAATTTGCAGCGACATAAAAACTGGGGTGCGAAAAGAGAAATGCAAACATAAAGGCGCAAGCGCCACAGTTCATTACATGCCCCCGCGGGGCCCTCCATGGTTTTTGGTGCAGGAAACAAAAGCAAAAGACAGCCTCCCAAGGACCGTCACTCCCGAGGCCTGGCTCCGGTGCTGCATGCGCTCTGTCAGAGGCCTCCTCCTCCTTGACTTAGGCGTGGCGGCGGGGCGGCATCGTGTTCCTGCCCATGTCGCCCTCCCTGGTCCGGGCGCGGCGGCATGGCGGAGCTTCCCCTGGAGGAGGTGTCATCGCCGTTGGAGGAGCTACGGCTGTCGCCAAGGGCAAGTTCACCGCCGAGGGCACCGACGCGACGGCTGTCGCTGGCGGGAAGGCGGTCGATGTCGCCGTCGTCGCCCTCTGGGCAGCACCCCAAGCGCCTGCCGTCTTCCCCAAAGATCTTGACGAAGAGCGTCGCCGCCCTGTCGTGCTTGAAGTGGAGGGTGCACCTCCCCTCCAGGCCATGGGCATGGGCAAACGCCTGCCACCCGCGGGTCAGGAACACATAGCCCACGGGGGTGACCTTGACTTCCACCCACGAAGCCGCGTTGCAACAACCGTCGGCCTGCAGCCATAGGCCAGCAGGTCCCCCGGCTGGCAGCGCCTCCGCGAAGAAGCGCGGGAGCAAGAACCAGGTGATCGCCGCCTCTCCGCCCACACCACGAACTCCTGGACTGTGTCGGTCGAATGGAGTCGCGAACGAGGCGGCCTGACGGCCGCAGCAAGCCCCCCACATTGGGCACAGTCACCGCGGCCACTACAGCCGCCTGCGTGGGAAGGAGCCTGCCCACGGCTGCCGGAGTTGGCGCCGGCCCGTGCGGAATTGCGCCCGCGCCCTCGGGGGGCCACCGCCGGCGTCACGGTGTACTTCCTGGGGCGGTCGCGGCGCCTCTTGGGCAGCGGCGAGCCCGGTCCCTCCAGGGGGGCCTTCCCTTTCTCGGCAGTGGAGAACCTCCTCACCGGCACCATAGCTCTGGAGGTGGCGGATTGAAGGAAGGATGCAAGAAGATGAAGATGGGCTAGGGGCTTCACCTCCTTCGCCCATTTATAGCCGATCAGAGGCCATCCGGCATCCCTCCACATCCCGGGCAATGATGTCCCCGCGGCGCGCACCAACCCGTGTCAGTCAGGGCAGTTACCGAGGCAACGTGGGGAAGTGGAGGCGTTTGTGCCACATCGTGCGCCACGCGTCGATCCTGACCCGCAGGCGGTTAGGGCCCGCGGCGCCTCGGTCTACCCCCTTGGCTTCGCCTCGAAGCTAGCCCGAACACACCTTGGGCCCGGGGGCTACTGTCGGCGTTCTGGGACCGTGGGTACCCAGACCTGCCTGCCTACATCCCAGTGTGTTGCCCACCTCGAAGGCCCGGTACGGCCCAGCAGGAAGCCCCTCAAGTGAAGGCCCTCGTGAGAGCCCCTGCCTCGCGAGGAGAACAACACCAAGACCTCCGGAGAAGTGGCATCCCGCAGGCTGCCTCCCGAAGAGCGAAGATTCCTATGCAAGCACCCGGCCTCGTGAGGCCGGGATGACATGGGCTCTAACGGCTGAGCCAGGCGGGCGCCAGCAGGTGCAGAGGGGGGACAGTTTCCTCTTTCGTGCTAAGGAGGCAAGGACGAATGTGGATTCTCAAGTAATCCCCCAAATGTTTCCTTCCCAGTGTAACAGGACCGAGACCACGAGCTCGGCAGGACGGATGTCATCGCCGAGCCCACCACTGCATCACACCCGGAAGCTTTGCAGGCAAAGACCGCCTTTAGTCAGGATAGGATGTACCTATTGTCCCGTTTCAAATTTGGCCGCTATGGGATCCCTTCCTGCCTGCGCGATAAGGGAAGAGGACCGAGGCCACAATAAATAGGGACTAGCTCCCATCGTAGAAGAGGGGTTGGACACACCAGTTCATCACTGCCAAGAGCCCTCGTGAGGCCACCCAACCACTGTACTAGTTCATCCTTAGCCTCCTCGTGAGGCCAATCCACCACAAAGGAGGATTAGGATTTTACACCGCAAGGTGGCCCGAACCTGGGTAAATCCTCGCGTCCATCTTCTTCCCCACTCACACTTACTCGACGCAGCTAGGCCATAGGGTGACAAGCTTGAGACTTCAAGCCGGTTGAGATCTTCGCACATGCCCCAGTGTTCGAACCTTGTTGGGTTTTGCGGAGCCCCGATTCCGACAAGATCTATTTGATGTAATGACTTTTGCGGTGTGTTTGTTGGGATCCGATGAATTTTGAGTTCATGATCAGTTTCTATCCCTGAATATGATTTGAGTCTTCTTTGATCTCTTATTTGCATGATTACTTATAGCCTCGTATTTCTTCTTTGAATCTTTGGTTTAGTTAGGCCAACTAGATCGATTTTTCTTGCCATGGGAAGAGGTGCTTTGTGATGGGTTTGATCTTGCAGTGTTCTTTCCTAGTGACAGAAGGGGCAGCAAGACACGCATGTATCGTTGCCATTAAGGATAACAAGATGGGGTCTATTCCTACATGAATAGATCTGGTCTACATCATGTTACCGTTCTTATTGTATTACTTCATTTTCCCATGAACTTAATACACTAGATGCATGCTGGATAGCGGTCGATGTGTGGAGTAATAGAAGTAGATGAAGAATCGTTTCGGTCTACTTATCTTGGACGTGATGTCTATTTAATGATCATTGCCTGGATATCGTCATGATTATTTGATCTTCTATCAATTGCCCAACAGTAATTTGTTCACCCACCATGTGCTATACTCATGAGAGAAGCCACTAGTGAAACCTACGGCCCCTGGGTCTACTTTTCCAACATATTGCTTTCCGATCTACTATTTTGCCTTTTTGTTTTCAGATCTATTAATCCAAAAAAACCAAAAATATCTTGTTGCACTTTTTGTTTACTTATTTTATTTTGTGTTCTTGCGAGATCTATTTGCCAAAACTATCATTACCTAATCTATCTTATTACCGTAGAGAGCTTGACAACCTCTCTTTCGCATCGGGTTGCAAGTATTTGTTATTTGTGTGCAGGTGTTGTTTACGTGGGTGCGTGATCTTACTCTACGGATTGATACCTTCATTTCATAACTGAGGAAAATACTTACCGTCGCTGTGCAGCATCATCCCTTCTTCTTTGGGGAAATACCGACGCAATCTCAAGCCACGTCATATACTAGGTTAAACATATTTACAAAAACAAAAACAAGTTGAGTTCATACCCTGCTTCTCTCTGCCACAGTCACTTCATCAAATATTGTCATTATTGCCTTTCACTTGCACGGTCGAATGATATGAAAATAATAATAGTGCAAGAGTGTCGTGGACTAAGCTGGAATCTGCAAGCATTTTATTCAAGAGGAGAAGACAAAGTAATATAGGCTCTTTGTTAGGTCAACAATGGTGCATATGAGAGCCACTCAACATTTTCATCGTGGTCTTCTCCTTGGTATGACTCAATAAAAGGAAGAGAGTTTTAGAGAAACACACCGAAATATTTTTGGAGTTTTACTTGAAGAAGGCGAATTAAAGAAAGAAAAACAAAAACGAGAAAAACTATTTACACGGGAGAACACCCAACAAGCAAAAGAAGAAACGAGAAATCTTTTTTGGGTTTTTCTTTTAATACTACAACAAATTAAACCAAGAAGAGAAACCGAAAAGAAGCAAGAAATATTTTTGTATTTTCTCAAAGTTTTTCAAACACACGAAAAGAAAGCAAGAAAATAAATCTAGCATGGATAATACAATGAAAAAAATGTGGACACCAACAACTGGAATGAAATGTGTGAACATGAATATAATGTCAGTGGAAATACGTACTCCCCCAAGCTTAGGCTTTTGGCCTAGCTTGGTAATCACCATCCGTAGCCTGGATAATAGTCTGAGTGGTAGCCCATCGAGGCTCTTGGCGCAGCCTCCTCAGCCCGTCTGGCAGCTTCAACCTCCATAGTAATATAGGCTCTCAAGGACGTAGTATCTTCCCTTCCTGTGATAATCAAAGAGAGCAGGAGCAGGCAATACGATAGTTACAATGGGGTTGTTATCGAACCTCAAGTTGTAAGTATAATTAGTGAATGTGCCCTTAAGGAACTTATGGCGTTTCATGGCCTCAAAGTCTAAATACTGATTAGGTAAGATAGGATCATTAGGCCAAGGGGACACACCCAGCTCCGTAGCTACACGGGAGGCATAAATCCCACCATAAAAGTGACCACTATTAGCGTTGTGATTCAATCTCCGTGCAACTATTGCTCCTAGATTATAAAGTTTATCTCCTGTTACCGTAGTGTGTATAAGACTCAAATCAGGACACACAGTGTGCTGCAATCCTGTTTTCCTACGATGCATTTTCCATTAAAGAGTGCAAAGTATTGTATAGATAGAAAATGGATGCTTTTTATTCTACCTTGTGTTACACCTCTGACTTCACCATAGCAAAGATTAATCAAAAATTACTCATACTCAGATTTTGGTGGTTCGTCTAGTGAACCCCAATACAGAATTTTGCACGCTTCACAGAACACATCTAAGGGCATGGTGAAAGCATTATTATAAAGGCTAAATGAAACTCTAGACTCACGAGGAAAATATTTAAATTTCTTGGTAAACGTCTCTGTGAGGTTGAGGTGTTGGGTGCACTTATCTTCGTTGAAGGGAGCGAGATCGGTGTTGTGAACATACTGCTCAAATTCTTCCTTGATACCTACACCTTCCATGAATGAATTACACGGCCAAAGGCATGATTTGGTTTCGGCATCCCACATCGAGCTTGCACTTGGTCCAACATAAGATTGTCGGACAGAGCTTCCACTTGACGATGCCCCCCGAGGATCTTCTCCTCGAAGAACTCCTAAGGAATTGCATTTTTATTTGCGGACAATTTCTGAAAAAAATTGTGACACAAAATTTTGTTAATAAAACTTCACAAGATTGATAGCAACTACTCATATGGATGCCTAGAGACTATATCCAGCATTCGAACTACTTAGAACTCTAAGAATTCAACATGCAAGCTCATCTACAGCAGCACCAAGAGTAGCTAATTATTCTGAAAATAAACCACAAAATCAAAGACTAATTGGAGCAATGGGGGAATCACATACCAAGAAGCAATCCCCCAAAACAATTTTGGAAATGGAGCTTCGAGCAAAGAGATCGAAATCCACGAGAGAGAGACCTATGGTGATTTTTTTTCTGGAGGTAGGAGATGACATGGGCTAAAGAAGTAAGTGAGGGGACCCACGTGGGGACCACAACCCACCAGGGCGCGCCTGGGGTTGCTGGCGTGCCCTGGTGTCTTGTGGGCACCAGGTGCACCCCCTACCCCCCTCTGATGTTATTTGCACCAGAAATTCAGAAATATTCAGAAAAAAATCTTGTTAAATTTTCAGGACATTCTGAGAACTTTTATTTGGGTCATTTTTTATTGCACGAAAAAAAACAGGAAACAAGATAAACATGGCATTTTATTTTATTTAGTTAAGAAAAACAGAAAACAAAAGGTGGGAGAAGAAGGTTGTGTCTACTAGATTCATCAACTTCATACCTCTCTAAAATGATCCATTAATAAGGTTGCTCAAGTCTTATTAACAACCACTTTCGATTAGCATGAAACCGAAGAACTTCCATAAAACACTAAGTTACCTCAACGGGGATATGCATATCCCCAACCACAATTATATCATATTTCTTTTTGGCAGTAGGTAGAGTTGAAAACTTCCAATAGTAAGTGTCGGAGAATTTTCAATAACATTCACACCATTAACTTGGAATTGTTTCTTTGGAAAGTGCACTGTATGCTCATTACCATTGATATGAAAAGTGACTTTGATTTTATTGCAATCAATAATATCCCCTGCAGTATTCAAAAATGGTCTACCAAGGATAATCGACATGTTGTCATCATCGGGCATCTCAAGAATAACAAAGTCTGTTAAGATAGTAACATTTGCAACAACAACGGGCACATCCTCACAAATACCGATAGGTATGGCAGTTGATTTGTCAGCCATTTGCAAAGATATTTCAGTAGGTGTGAGTTTATTCAAATCAAGTCTTTTACATAAAGAGAAAGGCATAACACTAACAATAGCTCCCAAATCACACAAAGCAGTTTTGACATAATTTCTAATAATGGAGCAAGGTATAGTTGGTATTCCAGGATCTCCAAGTTTTTTAGGTACTCCATCCTTAAAATAATAATTAGCAAGCATGGTGGAGATTTCAGCTTCAGGTATCTTTCTTTTATTAGTGATGATGTCTTTCATATATTTTGCATAAGGGGCCATCTTTAAGATATCAGTTAAGCTGGTACGCAAAAAGACTGGCCTAATCATTTCAGTAAAGCATTCAAATTCTTCATCATCTTTTTTCTTCGATGGTTTAGGTGGAAAAGGCATGGGTTTCTGAACCCGTGGCTCTCTTTCTTTACCATGCTTTCTAGCCACAAAGTCTTTTTTATCATAACGTTTATTTTTAGGTTGTGGGTTATCAAGATCAACAGGAGGTTCCATTTCTACATCATTATCTGGTTCTTTATCATTGTTCAGTTGAGTATCTTTATGAACATCATCATTATCATTATCATTATCACTAGGTGAATGTTCATTACCAGATTGAGTTTCAGCATCAGAAATAGAGACATCTTTATTCTCGGGAGGTTTTTCTATCTCAGGTTCACTAGACGTATGCAAAGTCCTATCATTTTTTTCCCTTTTTCCTTTTAGAAGCACTAGGTGCATCAGCATTAATTATTTCAGAGTCTTTTTCAATTCTCTTAGGGTGTCCCTCGGGATAAAGTGGTTCCTGAGTCATTTTACCTCCTCTGGTTGCTACTCTAACAGCAAAATCATTCATATTATTATTCATTTCATTAAGCAATTCTCTTTGAGATTTAGCAACTTGTTCTAACTGGGTTTGAACCATAGAGGCATGTTTTCCTACACCTCTAACATCATTAATGATTCTAAATAACAAGTCACTCAAGCGAGCAATCATATCAAAATTATATTTCAATTGTTTCAGAACATTTGCATTGAAGTGATCTTGCTTCCTAATGTAGTTGTCAAACTCATATAAGTACTGACTAGGATGTTTATTGTAAGGAATGTCACCTTCATCAAACTTTAATAAACAATTTACCTCTACCACCTGTGGACGTGGTGGCATGTCAAGGCCATGTATTTCTTCAATAGGTGGTAAATTCTTAACATCCTCAGCCTTAATACCTTTTTCCTTCATACATTTCTTTGCCTCTTGCATATCTTCAAGACTGAGAAATAAGATACCCCTCTTCTTCGGAGTGGGTTCAAGTGGTGGTTCAGGGAGAGTCCAATCGTCATAATTCTTCAATATATTATGCAATAGTTCCTCAGCTTGTTCAACAGTTCGTTCCTGGAAACACAACCGGCACAACTATCTAGGAAGTCCCTAGAAGCATCAGTTAGTCCCTTATAGAAGATATCAAGTATTTCATTTTTCTTAAGAGGGTGATCAGGCAAAGCATTAAGCAATTGGAAAAGCCTCCCCCAATCTTGTGGGAGACTCTCTTCTTCAATTTGCACAAAGTTAAATATTGCATGTAAGGCAGCTTATTTCTTATGAGCAGGAAAATATTTTTCAGAGAAGTAGTAAATCATATCCTGGGGGCTAAGCACATAACCAGGAGCAAGAGTATTATACCATATCTTAGCATCACCCTTTAATGAGTATGGAAATAATTTGAGAATATAGTAGTAGCGAATCTTCTCATCATGAGCAAAAAGGGTGGCTATATCATTCAATTTAGTAAGATGTGCCACTACAGTTTCAGTTTCATAGCCATGGAAAGGATCAGATTCAACCAAAGTAATTAACTCTGGGTCGACAGAGAATTCATAATCCTTATCGGATACAAAGATAGGTGAAGTAGCAAACTTAGGATCACATTTCATTCTAGCATTCAAAGTCTTTTCTTTATACTTGCATAGTAGTTTCTTGAGATCATTTCTATCCTTACAAGCAAGAATGTCTCTAGCTACTTCTCCATCCATAACATAACCCTCGGGTATCTTAGGCATTTCAAATCTAGGAGAGCTAGGTCTAATAGGTGTTTCATAATTATCAGTTTCAAAGACTTCATCAGTTTTAGTAGTTTCATTAGTTACAATAATTTCATTATCTTTAGCTCTAGCAATTTGTTCATCAAGAAATTCACCTAGTGGCACTGTATCATCAGGCAAGGTACTAACATCATCATAAGCATCACTCATAGCAGAAGTAGCACCATTAATAACTTGTGACATACCAGGATTAATAGCATGTGGTGGTGTTGCAAGTCTACTAATAACAGAAGGTGAATCAAGTGCATAGTGTGATGGCAAATCCGTACCTCCCCTCGTCTTAGAGGGAACGATCTTGGTTCTTGTATCCTTTAGATTCTTCATAGTGATAAATTGATATAAATCCCAAGTAACTCGGCAAATATAGCTATGCTCCCCGACAACGGCTCCAGAAAAAGGTCTTGGTAACCCACAAGTATAGGGGATCACAACAGTTTTTGAGGGTAGAGTATTTAACCCAAATTTATAGATTAGACACGAGGGGAGCCAAAGAATATTTGAGAGTATTAGTAGTTGAGTTGTCAATTCAACCACGCCTGGAGATTAGATATATGCAGCAAAGTGATCAGTAGCACGGTAATATGATAGTTTGATAACAGTGGTAACAGTAACAGTAGCGGTAACAGTAGCAGTAATGGTTTTGTAGCAAGTGCAACAGTAACAGCAGCAGTAGTAACTTAGCAAGAACAATAAGTGGAAAACTCGTAGGCAATGGATCGGTGTATTCGTTGGATGATATTCATCGTATAACAGTCGTACCCTAGGGCGACACAGAACTAGCTCCAGTTCGTCAATGTAATGTACGCATGTATTCCGTAAATAGTCATACGTGCTTATGGAAAAGAACTTGCATGACTTCTTTTGTCCTACCCTCCCGTGGCAGCGGGGTCCATAAGGAAACTAAGGGATATTAAGGCCTCCTTTTAATATAGAACCGGAACAAAGCATTAACACATAGTGAATACATGAACTCCTCAAAGTACGGTCATCACCGGAAAGTATCCCGATTACTGCCACCCCGGGGTTTACGGATCATAACACATAGCAGGTGCATATGACTAGGCAAGATCGGATCAAGAACATAGATATAATGGTGATAACATAAACGGTTCAGATCTGAAATCATGGAACTCGGGCCCTAGTGACAAGCATTAAGCATGGCAAAGTCATAGCAACATCAACCTTAGAACATAGTGGATACTAGGGATCAAGCCCTAACAAAACTAACTCGATTACATGATGAATCTCATCCAACTCCTCACCGACCAGAAAGCCTACGAAGGAATTACTCACTCCCAGTGGGGAGCATCATGGAATTGGCAATGAAGGAGGGTTGATGATGACGAAGACCGAAGATTCCCCTTTCCGGAGCCCCAAATAGGCTCCAGATCTAGCATCCCGATGAAGAACAGGAGGTGGCAGCGGCTCCGTCTCGTGAAACATGATAAAACTTTCTCCTTTATTTTTCTCTCCGAAAATAGGAATTTATAGTGGCAGAATTAGGGTCAGCGGGGCCACGAGGTGGGCACAACCCACCAGGGCGCGCCTGGGAGGCTGGCGTGCCCTAGTTGTTGGAAATATGCCCTAGAGGCAATAATAAAATGGTTATTATTATATTTCCTTGTTCATGATAATCGTTTATTATCCATGCTATAATTGTATTGATTGGAAACACAAATACATGTGTGGATAACATAGACAACACTGTGTCCCTAGTATGCCTCTAGTAAACTAGTTCGTTGATCAAAGATGGTCAAGGTTTCTTAGCCATAGACATGAGAGGTCATTTGATAATGGGATCACATCATTGGGAGAATGAGGTGATTGACAAGACCCAAACTATAAACATAGCATATGATCAGGTCAGTTTATTGCTATAGTTTTCTGCATGTCAAGTATTTGTTCCTATGACCATGAGATCATGCAACTCACTGACACTGGAGGAATACCTTGTGTGTATCAAACGTCGCAACGTAACTGGGTGACTATAAAGATGCTCTACAGGTATCTCCGAGGGTGTCTGTTGAGTGGGCATGGATCAAGAGTGGGATTTGTTACTCCGTGGGACGGAGAGGTATCTCAGGGCCCACTCGGTAATACAACATCACAATGAGCCTTGCAAGCAAAGTGACTAAAGAGTTAGCCAGGGGATCTTGTATTATGGAACGAGTAAAGAGACTTGCCGGTAACAAGATTGAACTAGGTATAGAGATACCGACGATCGAATCTCGGGCAAGTAACATACCGAAGAACAAATGGAACAGCATACGGGATTAACTGAATCCTTGACATAGAGGTTCAACCGATAAAGATCTTCGTAGAATATGTAGGAACCAATATGGGCATCCAGGTCCCGCTATTGGTTATTAACCGTAGAGGTGTCTCGGTCATGTCTACATAGTTCTCGAACCCGCAGGGTCTGCACACTTAACGTTCGGTGACGTTTCGATAGTATTGAGTTATGTATGTTGGTGACCGAAGGTTGTTCGGAGTCCCGGATGAGATCCCGGACATCACGAGGAGCTCCGGACTGGTCCGGGGGTAAAGATTGATATATAGGAAGTCCCATTTTGGTCACCGGAAAAGTTTTGGGTATTTCCGGTAGTGTACCGGGAGTGTCGGGAGGGTTCCGGGGGTCCACCGGGAGGGGCACACTCACCTCAGGGGCTACATGGGCCTAGGAAGTGGTGCACCAGCCCCTGGTGGGCTGGGCAACCAGCCCCCAAGGGCCCATGCACATGGACGTGGGACAGGGGCCAAGTGGGAGGAGTCCTACTAGGAGTCCACCTCCCTTGTGGGAGGTGGACTCCTCCCCTAGTTCGGCCGAAGCCCTTGGAGGAGGGGCTAGGGCTGCCTCCCACCTACGCCCTCTCCTCCTATATATATTGGAGGGTTTTTTAGGGCAGCCCCTAATCTGAAAAGGCCACGTGCTGCCCTCTCTCCCTGTAGATCATATTCTCCTCAAGATTAGTTCGGCAGAGCTCGGCGAAGCCGTGCCAGATTAGTTCACCACCACCGCCACCACGCCGTCGTGCGGTCGGAGAACTCATCTACCTCTCTGCTCCCTCTTGCTGGATCAAGAAGGCGGAGATCGTCATCGAGCTGTACGTGTGCTGAACGCGGAGGTGCCGTCCGTTCGGCGCTAGATCGGGACGGATCGTGATTGGATCACGGGACGGCTAGCGATTTGGATCCCGAAGACGTTCGACTACATCAACCGCGTTTCTTAACGCTTCCCGCTTAGCGATCTACAAGCGTATGTAGATCCACTCTCCCTCTCATAGATCCTCATCACCATGGATAGATCTTGCGTGTGCGTAGGAAATTTTTTGTTTCCCATGCAACGTTCCACAACACTGGTGTATCGTGCCCATCCAGGGCACCCCCTCCGGTGGTTCTTGGCTCCAGTATTTTTTATTTATTCTGAAATAAATCTCCGAAAAGTTTCGTTTGATTCTGAGAACTTTTATTTCTGCACAAAAACAACACCATGGTAGTTCTGCTAAAAACAGCGTCAGTCCAGGTTAGTTTCATTCAAATCATGCAAATTAGAGTCCAAAACAAGAGCAAAAGTGTTAGGAAAAGTAGATATGATGGAGACGTATCAAAAGCCGAAAATTGACTGTCATAATAAGCGAGAACCAGTCGACAATCCAATGACCAGTGTTAAACTAAAAATCGATGGAGGTTATGCCGTGTTATACGAAGGGTTTGTATTCACAAAAACCAAGTGATAATGGTTTCAACCTTGGCATACCCGAACATCACAAAAAACCGGGGGCTAGTCACTAGCCCCCGCAGTCAAGCTCCTACGGCTAAGTGAAAGCACTAAAACCACATAGTCTGATTGGCTCGTTTCCCTTACACACTACCGCCTCCGGGCACTGAGACGTCGGCTAAGGGTAATAGTGCATAGGTCAAAACACCCCTTCTAGCATCTACAAGGGGGCTGAAACCGATGACTGGTAACTTTCAGACTAAAACAGCCACACAAGAGTCAAAATAAACAAAACAAAGCATGATATACCATGCAAAGCAACTACATCATAAAGCACAAGAGTTTAACTGTCATATGATACATGATAGTGCGCTCATTCACAAATTACATCCTTTGGGCATTGGGCCTCTATCGCCCGAGCACCATCCATTACGATGGGGAAGTACTGCTCGGGGTGCCGATGCTCCTTTCCAAGTGGCGGGGGTCCGGTGGCCATCTCGGTCGGCTTGATCTTCGGCCAGTGCACCATGGTCTTCGCAAAGGCCATCCGAGCTCCCTCGATGCATACAGAGCGCTTCAGGATGTCGATCCGGGGCGTGGGGTCGCACAACTTCTGCACCAAGCTAAAGTAGCTACTCGGTAGCGGTTCCGAAGGCCATAGCCTGACGCAGAGGTCCTTCATGGCCGGTTCCGCCATCCGATGCAACTCCATCAGCTGCTACATTTGATCAGTAAGGAGGACAGGGTGCTCGGGGGCTTGAAATTGCGCCCAAAACAACCTCAGCTCGGCATCCCCATCCCAGGACGCAAATTGCCTTGCCGCATCCGCCGCACTTCTTGGAAGATCCACAAAAGCGCCAGAGGAACGCCACACTCGTGTGAGCAACGCGAACCTGTTACCACCAAAGAGACATTGTAGTAAGTACGGCTTACCATCCACAATCAGCTTGACTTGGCAGAGCTCCTTCTGGTAGCCTTACGCCTCCATCCGCGCTTCTTGGATCACCGATGTCACCGAGGTCAGCTCCGAGGCCTGATCTTTAATCTTCTGCTCAAGGGCCTCACATTTAGTGATGGCATCCTTGAGCTCCTGCTGCACCTCGGCCACCCTGGCCTCGTGCTTATCACTGACGGTCTTTACCGACATCAGTTCGGCGGCCGCTCGTTCGGACGCCGCCCTCTGCTCTGCTGCCTCTTGCCTCGCCTTATTCAGCTCGACCTTGAGGTTCTCGACCTCCGCGGCAACAGTTGCAGTCACAATGAGCACCCCGCGCTTAGGGATAAAACCCGAATACCTCACTTGATGAGGAAAATCGGAGCTCTTGAGCTTCTGGTTGACCTCGGCCAGCTCCACGGCGTTGGATACTGCTGCCGAAGACAAGGCATGCACAACATCTCATGCATGTTAGACTCCCGAGTTAACTTTTTAGATCCTCTGCCAGGTTTTCTTCAATCATGCCAGAGTCTCGGGGGCTACGGTTCACTTTTCCTGTTATAAGCGTTTCTTGAGCTATTTGACCCCTGCTCGAGTTTTTCAAACTCACCCAGGGCTCAGAGGCTACCATATATGAGGATTATGTAAACCTATAAAATAAATTCTCTTTGTAAAAGGGTATTACATGATTTAACTTGAAGCCCGGCAAGAGGCCGCCGAAAGCCTCCTTCAGTCCACTGTCAACGGACTGAATGCTTTGTAAAACCGCAAACAGGAGAGCACGGTGTTCTTCGGCGGTGGAGGGGCCATTCAAAGCCTCCTCCATCACGGCCTGCCACCCGGTTTCGGCCCACTCGGCTACGGGCGGCACTTGTGGTGGCACCTCGGCTCCCCCTTTGGTGGAGGCCGAAATGGACAACTCTGGGGGCCTGGGGGCTCTGGGGCCGTCTTCGAAGAGAGCTCGGACCGACCGGGCTCCCCCTCCTTGTTCGCCAGAAGGGATTATCCCTCCTAGTCTTCGGCGAGCGAGGTATTAGCCTCGGCCATTACGTCATCACCCCCGCCCCCCGTGTTCTGCCCGAGAGGGGTCTTCCGGGACAACACCTCCTCGGTCCCCTCGACAATCGGAGGAGGTGTGGTGCGTGATGCGGTCCCGCTCTCCGCTAGTTCGACTGGCGAGAGTCCTCCTCCAAGGCTTGATCGGTGGGGAGGTCATGCGGTGGGCTATAACACGAAAGGCATGCATATGGTTGGTAACGAACCTCGATGTGGATCAACGAGAGAGTCTTCGGATTCTTACCTTTGGGCCGGGGGCTTGACCCTGGGGTTCCTTTGAGGAACCAATTCGGAAGCTTCAGACTCCTAGGAGGAGTCCGGGCTGTCATCGGACAGGGCCACCTTGGCCCTGCATTGCCTTTTCAGGGCAGGAGGAGGCAGATCCTCCTCGGCGTCATCTGATGACGCCCTCTTCCTTGTTCGAGAGAAGCCGGTCTCCTCCCCGTCCCCTCCCTTCTCTCCATCATGAGTGGAAGGGGCTTGGGTATCCCCGGACTTAGTGTCCGGGGGTCCTCTTGGGCGGAGGCCTTCTCGGGCCTCCCTCTTCTCGCCCTTCTTCTTCTCTTTCTTCTCCAAGGCGCCACGCCTAGCATTTCCATCAGCAAGGCTGTCCTAGGGCCCTCGGGCAACGGGGCCGGGACATCGATCCACACAGCCTTCTCTAGCCAGTTATGCGAATGCGGGGAAGAAAGGGTTAAGTTCCTTCTTAAAAGGTAGTGCCCGAACATAAGAGTAAAACTTTATTTTACCTCCCGAGGAGGGTTTGCGGCGTCAAGGCCGGTGTCTTCCTCCTTGGCCGGCCAGTCCTTTTGGGGCTTGAACAGCATCTTCCACAGCTTGTCATGGGTGGTGAAGTAAAAGCGGTGCATGGTGGCAGGGTCTTCGGGCTTGTAGGACCACATTGGGGCGGCCCGATGTTGGCAAGGTAGGAGGTGGCGGTAAAGCATGATCTGAACCATGCTGGTCAGTTCGACCTTCTTCTTTATCAACTGAGAGATGCGCTTCTGCAGCGACTCCACCTCCGCTGTCGACCCCCAGTCGAGACCCTTCTTGATCCATGACACTAGCCTTGTGGGAGGTCCAGATCTGAATTTAGAGGGTGCTGCCCAATCCGCGCCGCGTGGTTCGGTGATATAAAACCACTCTTTTTGACAGACTTTGACGGTATCTATAAAGGTACCATCCGGCCACTCAACCCGGGGGAGCTTGCTGATCACCTCCCCCCTGATACGTCTCCATCGTATCTATAATTTTTGATTGTTTCATGCCAATATTCTACAACTTTCATATACTTTTGGCAACTTTTTATACTATTTTTGGGACTAACATATTGATCCAGTGCCCAGTGCCAGTTCCTGTTTGTTGCATGTTTTTTGTTTCGCAGAAAATCCATATCAAATGAGGTCCAAACGGGATAAAAACTTACGGAGATTTTTTTTGGAATATATGTGAATTTTGGGAATTGGAATCAACAGAAAGCGGTGCCCGAGGGGCCCACAAGCCATAGGGGCACGCCCTGGGGGGTAGGGCGCGCCAGGCTGGCTTGTGGACACCACGTAAGGCGGTTGGTACCCTTCTTTCGCCGCAAGAAATCTAATATCCGGATAAAAATCTTGTTAAAATTTCATCCCAATCGGAGTTACGGATCTCCGGGAATATAAGAAACGGTGAAAGGCCAGAATCTGGAAGGCAGAAACAGAAGGAAACAGAGAGAGAGATCCAATCTCGGAGGGGCTCTCGCCCCTCCGCCGACATGGAAGCCATGGACCAGAGGGGAAACCCTCCTCCCATCTAGGGGGAGGTCAAGGAAGAAGAAGAAGGAGGGGGGCTCTCTCCCCCTCTCTCCCGGTGGCGCCGGAACGCCGCCGGGGCCATCATCGTGACGGCGATCTACACCAACAACTTCGCCGCCGTCATCACCAACTCTCTCCCCCTCTATGCAGCGGTGTAACACCCCTTCTCCCCACTGTAATCTCTACTTAAACATGGTGCTCAACGCTATATATTATTTCCCAATGATGTATGGCTATCCTATGATGTTTGAGTAGATCCGTTTTGTCCTATGGGTTGATTGATGATCATGATTGGTTTGAGTTGCATGTTTTATTATTGGTGCTGTCCTATGGTGCTCTCCGTGTCGCGCAAGCATGAGGGATCCTCGCTGTAGGGTGTTGCAATGTGTTCATGATTTGCCTATGGTGGGTTGCTAGAGTGACAGAAGCATAAACCCAAGTAGGTGGGTTGTTGCATATGGGAGTAAAGAGGACTTGATACCTTATAATGCTATGGTTGGGTTTTACCTTAATGATCTTTAGTAGTTGCGGACGCTTGCTAGAGTTCCAATCATAAGTGCATATGATCCAAGTAGAGAAAGTATGTTAGCTTATGCCTCTCCCTCATATAAAATTGCAATAATGATTACCGGTCTAGTTATCGATTGCCTAGGGACAAATAACTTTCTTGTGACAAAAAGCTCTCTACTAAGACTAACTTAGTTGTTTCTTCATCTAAACAGCCCCTAGTTTTTATTTACGTGCTCTTTATTATCTTGCAAACCTATCCTATCACACCTACAAAGTACTTCTAGTTTCATACTTGTTCTAGGTAAAGCGAACGTTAAGCGTGCATAGAGTTGTATCGGTGGTCGATAGAACTTGAGGGAATATTTGTTCTACCTTTAGCTCCTCGTTGGGTTCGACACTCTTACTTATCGAGAAAGGCTACAATTGATCCCCTATACTTGTGGGTTATCAAGACCTTTTTCTGGCGCCGTTGCCGGGTAGCAATAGCTTGGGGTGAATATTCTCGTGTGTGCTTGTTTGCTTTATCACTAAGTAGATTTTATTTGCTGTTCTTAGTTGTTTTCTATCTTTAGATATGGGTAGGAAACACTAAATACCAAAAAAATTAGATGTACTTGCTGCTCCAAAAGTTGAGGAACCACTAGTGTTCCGTACTACCGAAGAATATTATTTGGATCATCTTCGATCCATTTGTGCTTGTGCTGAAACCCCAACTAGCTTAGTTGAGGGCAAATCATTAAATGAGCATGCTTATTATGTGCGACACCACTTATCTCAAAAAGGGAAACTTTTATGGCATCATATTAATACTTTGCAATGCTATGCTTGGAATTTATGCGAAATTTATGATTTTACTTGTTGTTCTGAAGACCCTAAAAAACACCTTCCCTATCAATGTGAGTTTAAGGATAATGGAATCGTATCTTCTTATGCCAAGGGTGTTTATAATTACTATGATATTGAGCAAATTGAAGAATTTGTTGCTTTTAAGGGTGCCTATGAAATTGTTTCTTTGATTGAAAAGTATGATGCTACTCTTTACAAATCTAAAAGTTTTGCCATACTTAAATATTGCTATGAAAACTATGTTTCTAATGCTTATGTTAAGCCATATATTGAGGACTCCTCCGCTATCCAAGAGGAGACTAATATTTTGCAGGAAAATATAGAAGAAGAAAATGATGACACTGTGAGCTCATTTGATGAAAAAGATGACGAGGAGAGCGAAGAACAAAAGGAGGAAGAGCGGACTAGCTACCCGTGCCCACCTTCTAATGAGAGTAACTCTTCAACTCATACATTGTTTAATTTCCCTTCGTGCTTACCGAAGGATGAATGCTATGATGATTGCTATGATCCCTTGGATTCTTTTGAAATATCCCTTTTTGATGAACTTGATGCTTGCTATGCTTGTGGCCATGATGCCAATATGAATGATGCTTATGGAGATGAACTTGCTATAGTTCCTTATGTTAAACGTGAAATTGTTGCTATTGCACCCACACATGATAGTCCTATTATCTTTTTGAATTCTCCCAACTACACTATATCGGAGAAGTTTGCTCTTATTAAGGATTATATTGATGGGTTGCGTTCTACTATTGCACATGATAATTTTGATAAATATAATATGCATGTGCTTGCTGCTTCTACTTGCAATTATTATGAGAGAGGAACTACATCTCCGCCTCTCTATGTTTCCAATACGATAAAATTGCAAGAAACTGTTTATACTATGCATTGGCCTTTACTTTGTGTGCATGAATTGTTCTTTTATGACATGCCGATGCATAGGAAGAGAGTTAGACATCGTCATTGCATGATATATATTACTTTGTACTCAATACTAAATTACAATCATTGTTAATTAAAATTGGCTTTGATATACCTTGGGATCCGGGTGGATCAATTACTTGAGCACTTTATGCCTAGCTTAATGGCTTTAAAGAAAGCGCTACCAGGGAGACAACCCGGAAGTTTTAGAGAGTCATTTATTCTGTTGTGTGCTTTTATATAGTTTAAAAAACAAAAAGATAAAGAGGGGAACCTAAAACTTTTTCAAAAAGAAAAGTGAAAGTGAGAGGGACGAGCATTGTGAAAGTGGGAGCTAGCCTTGAACTTTGTTCATGCCCATGGAAACCTTGTGAATCTTAATTACAGAAACTTTTCAACAAAAATAATTATCCCCTTGTATAAATCCATTGTATTATAAAAATAATGTGCCAAGATTTGCCTTTATGATGATTAGATTGCTTGTTTGGTGTGTGCAGTGCAAAAACAGAAACTTTGGCTGTAGTGCGTGAATTTACATTTTTTACTGGAATTTCAAAAGTTTCTGAAATTTTTACACAGTACTGCTATGAAATTTTTTTATTTTGTCCTAATTGTTCAGAATTTTTAGAGTTACAGAAGTATGGTGACTGTTCAGATTACTACAGACTGTCCTGTTTTTGACAGATTCTGTTTTTGATGCGTTGTTTTGCTAGTTTCGATGAAACTATCGATTTTATCGGTGGTATAAGCCATAAAGAAGTTATAATACAGTAGCTACAATGCAAAAATAAAATTTGAATGGGTTTGCAACAGTACTTAAAGCGGTAATTTGCTTTATTATACTAACGGATCTCACGAGGGTTTTGTTAAGTTTTGTCTGATTGAAGTTTTCAAGTTTTGGGTGAGATCACGATGGATGAAGGAATAAGGAGTGGAAAGAGACTAAGCTTGGGGATGCCCGAGGCACCCCAAGGTAATATTCAAGGACTCCCAAGAAACTAAGCTTGGGGATGCCCCGGAAGGCATCCCCTCTTTCTTCTAACAACCATCGGTAATTTTACTTGGAGCTATATTTTTATTCGTCACATGATATGCGTAAATCTTGGAGCGTCGTGTGCTTTTTATTTTTCTTTTAATAATGCACCATGCTGGTATGAGAAAGTCCTTGGTTGATTTATAGAAGGCTCTTTGCACCTCACTTATATCTTTTGAGTATGGCTTTATAGAATGCTTCATGTGCTTCACTTATATCATTTGAAGTTTGGATTGCCTATTTCTCTACACATAGAAAACCGCCATTTGTAGAATGCTCTTTTGCTTCACTTATATTTGTTAGAGCGTGGGCATATCTTTTGTAGAAAGAATTAAACTCTCATGCTTCACTTATATCTATTAAGAGAGTTAACAGGACTTGGTCATTCACATGGTTAGTCATAAAATCCTACATAAAACTTGTAGATCACTGAATATGATATGTTTGATTCCTTACAATAGTTTTGCGATATAAAGATGGTGATACTAGAGACATGCTAGTGAGTAATTTTGGATTGGTAGAAATATTTGTGTTAAAGTTTGTGATTCCCGTAGCATGCACGTATGGTGAACCGTTATGTGAAGAAGTCGGAGCCTGATTTATTTATTGATTGTCATCCTTTGTGTGGAGGTCGGGAGCGCGCGATGGTTAACTCCTACCAACCTCTCCCCTAGGGGCATGCGTCTAATACTTTGTTTCGATAACTAATAGATTTTTGCAATAAGTATGTGAGTTCTTTATGACTAATGTTGAGTCCATGGATTATACGCACTCTCATCCTTCCACCATTGCTAGCCTCTCTAGTACCGCGCAACTTTCGCTGGTGCATTACACCCACCATATATCCTTCCTCAAAACAGCCACCATACCTACCTATTATGGCATTTCCATAGCCATTCCGAGATATATTGCCATGCAACTTCCACCGTTCCGCTTATTATGACACGCATCATCATTGTCATATTGCTTTGCATGATCGTAAGATAGCTAGCATGATGTTTGATGTCATTGCTATGCTAGATCATTGCACATCCCGTTACACCGCCGGAGGCATTCATATAGAGTCATATTTTGTTCTAGTATCGAGTTGTAATTCTTGAGTTGTAAGTAAATAAAAGTGTGATGATCATCATTATTAGAGCATTGTCCCATGTGAGGAAAGGATGATGGAAGCTATGATTCACTCACAAGTTGGGATGAGTCTTCGGACTTTACAAATAAATAAAAGAGGCCAAAGAAGCCCAAATAAAAAAAAGAGGCCAAAGAAGCCCACCAAAAAAACAAAAAAAATGAGAGAAAAGAGAGAAGGGGCAATGCTACTATTCCTTTTTCCACACTTGTGCTTCAAAGTAGCACCATGATCTTCATGATAGAGAGTCTCCTATATTGTCACTTTCATATACTAGTGGGAATTTTTCATTATAGAACTTGGCTTGCATATTCCAATGATGGGCTTCCTCAAATTGCCCTAGGTCTTCGTGAGCAAGCAAGTTGGATTCACACCCACTTAGTTTCTTTTGAGCTTTCATACACTTATAGCTCTAGTGCATCCGTTGCATGGCAATCCCTACTCACTCACATTAATATCTATTGATGGGCATCTCCATAGCCCGTTGATACGCCTAGTTGATGTGAGACTATCTCCTTCTTTTTGTCTTCTCCACAACCACCATATTCTATTCCACCTCTCTCACATGCAAAGCATGATCGAACCCCAGAACTCATTGGGTGTTAGAACAATGTAAATCACATGGTGATGTGAACTAGATTATTGACTCTAGTGCAAGTGGGAGACTGTTGGAAATATGCCCTAGAGGCAATAATAATTTAGTTATTATCATATTTCCTTGTTCGTGATAATCGTTTATTATCCATGCTATAATTGTATTGATTGGAAACTCAAATACATGTGTGGGTACATAGACAACACTGTGTCCCTAGTATGCCTCTAGTTAACTAGCTCGTTGATCAAAGATGGTTAAGGTTTCCTAGCCATAGACATGAGATGTCATTTGATAACGGGATCACATCATTAGGAGAATGATGTGATGGACAAGACCCAAACTACGAACATAGCATATGATCGTGTCAGTTTATTGCTATTGTTTTCTGCATGTCAAGTATCTGTTCCTATAACCATGAGATCATGCAACTCACTGACACCGGAGGAATACCTTGTGTGTATCAAACGTCACAACGTAACTGGGTGACTATAAAGGTGCTCTACAGGTATCTCCAAGGGTGTCTGTTGGGTTGGCATGGATCAAGACTGGGATTTGTTACTCCGTGTGACGGAGAGGTATCTCAGGGCCCACTCGGTAATACAACATCACAATGAGCCTTGCAAGCAAAGTGACTAAAGAGTTAGCCACAGGATCTTGTATGACGGAACGAGTAAAGAGACTTGCCGGTAACGAGATTGAACTAGGTATAGAGATACCGACGATCGAATCTCGGGCAAGTAACATACCGAAGAACAAAGGGAACAGTATACGGGATTAACTGAATCCTTGACATAGAGGTTCAACCGATGAAGATCTTCGTAGAATATGTAGGAACCAATATGGGCATCCAGGTCCCGCTATTGGTTATTGGCCGTAGAGGTGTCTCGGTCATGTCTGCATAGTTCTCGAACCCGCAGGGTCTACACACTTAACGTTTGGTGGCGATATAAATATAGTTGAGTTGTTATGTTGGTGACCGAAGGTTGTTCGGAGTCCTGAATGAGATCCCGGACATGACGAGGATCTCCGGAATAGTCTGAAGGTAAAGATTGATATATGGGATAATAGTGTTTGGTCTCCGGAAGGGTTCTGGAATTCACCGGAAGGGGTTCCGGATGTTTCCCGAAATGTTCGGGTACGAGAACACTTTATTTGGGCCAAGGGGTAAAGCCCACGAGGCTTAGGCAAGGTGCAAAAGGAAGTTTTGCTGGCATCTGGGGCGCTACTACCGCTTATCGTAAGCGGTACTACCGCTACAGGCGGTACTACCGCTTATCGTAAGCGGTACTACCGCTACAGGCGGTACTACCGCTTATCGTAAGCGGTACTACCGCTACAGGCGGTACTACCGCTTATCGTAAGCGGTACTACCGCTTGTACGCGGTACTGCTGGAATCCGAGTGGGACTCTTTCCGTGCGGGCCAAACCGACCTTGTGCGGGCAAAACCGACCTTGTGGAGGCTTTCTCTCCAAGTTTAGACCCCAGGGCTCAACATATAAATAGAGGGGCAGGGCTAGCACACGGGACACATCAACATTTCCCCAAGCCGTGTGCCGGCAACCCTGTCCCTCTAGTTCATCCTCCATCATAGTTTCCGTAGTGCTTGGTGAAGCCTTGCGGAGATTGTTCTTCACCACCACCGTCACCACGCCGTCGTGCTGCCGGAACTCATCTACTACTTCACCATCGCTCGCTGGATCGAGGAGGTGAAGGCGTCATCAAGCTGTACGTGTGTTGAACGCGGAGGTGCCGTCCGTTCGGCGCTAGATCGGAAGGACCGTGATCGTGATTGGATCGCGAGACGGATCGTGATGAGATCGCGGGACGCTCGGCGATTTGGATCGCGAAGACGTTCGACTACATCAACCGCGTTTCTTAACGCTTCCGCTTAGCGATCTACAAGGGTATGTAGATTCACTCTCCCTCTCGTAGATGCTCATCACCATGGATAGATCTTGCGTGTGCGTAGGAAAATTTTTGTTTCCCATGCGACGTTCCCCAACAATCTCTACTTAAACATGGTGCTCAACACTATATATTATTTCCCAATGATGTATGGCTATCCTATGATGTTTGAGTAGATCCGTTTTGTCCTATGGGTTGATTGATGATCATGATTGGTTTGAGTTGCATGTTTTATTATTGGTGCTGTCCTATGGTGCTCTTCGTGTCGCGCAAGCGTGAGGGATCCTCGCTATAGGGTGTTGCAATGTGTTCATGATTTGCCTATGGTGGGTTGCTTGAGTGACAGAAGCATAAACCCGAGTAGGTGGGTTGTTGCATATGGGAGTAAAGAGGACTTGATACCTTATAATGCTATGGTTGGGTTTTACCTTAATGATCTTTAGTAGTTGTGGATGCTTGCTAGAGTTCCAATCATAAGTGCATATGATCCAAGTAGAGAAAGTATGTTAGCTTATGCCTCTCCCTCATATAAAATTGCAATAATGATTACCGGTCTAGTTATCGATTGCCTAGGGACAAATAACTTTCTTGTGACAAAAAGCTCTCTACTAAGACTAACTTAGTTGTTTCTTCATCTAAACAGCCCCTAGTTTTTATTTACGTGCTCTTTATTATCTTGCAAACCTATCCTATCACACCTACAAAGTACTTCTAGTTTCATACTTGTTCTAGGTAAAGCGAACGTTAAGTGTGCGTAGAGTTGTATCGGTGGTCGATAGAACTTGAGGGAATATTTGTTCTACCTTTAGCTCCTCGTTGGGTTCGACACTCTTTACTTATCGAGAAAGGCTACAATTGATCCCCTATACTTGTGGGTTATCACCCCCCACAGTCCGCCTGCTGGCTATCGACTATCTTTGGCTTGACATTGAAGACTTTTAGCCACAAGCCGAAGTGTGGCTGGGCCCGCAGAAAGGCCTCGCAGATAGTAATGAAGGCTGAAATATGCAAAAAAGGAGTTCGAAGCAAGATCGTGGAAGTCCAACCCGTAGAAGAACATCTAACCCCTAACGAAGGGGTGGAGCGGGAAACCAAGTCCCCGGATGAAGTAGGGGATGAACACCATCCTTTCGCCTTGCCTCGGCGTGGGGATGACTTGGCCCGTCTCTGGAGCGCGGTGGACGACGTTGACCAGAAGATAGTCGGCGCGCTTCAGCTCCTGGATGTCGTCGTCGGTGACGTTGGAGGCCTCCCACTTGCCCTTGGAACCGGAACCGGCCATGGCCGAACTAGGGGAGTGGCTTGAGGAGATTTGAGGAAGGAATGGATCGGGGCGCTTAGAGCTCAAGATATTGGGAAGGCGATAGCAATGGGGGATCTGAGAAGCGTATGAAGGCCTTGGTGGATGTTTCCCTTTTATAAGTTGTTGTAATACCAAGAGCCTCTTTACTGCGCCGCAGACCTTGCCACTTCCCGGTATAATGGTGTTGTTATGCGCACGTGGGATAGCCCGAATCATTGATCATATTCCTTAAACAACGGGGCACGATCTCCATATTGATGGGACGTGCGAATGAAGAAACTGCCTCAAATCGCGAATCGAGTTTTCATAGCTGGTCAGTGGTCGTGTCGGCTGCGACCTCTCTCTAAAAGTTGTCAGGCGAAGGCACTATTCACACTCGAGCGGTTGGCCTTCGCGGCTAAGTAACGCATACTGTTCGGAAATCGGGAAGTCATCGGTGGCTGAACTAGAATCAGCTGAACACAAAAGGGGAGAAGAACTCGCCCGCAAGCCGGAGACTTTGGGCGCATGAGGCTACTGGGGATCATGGACCCCGGCGTTGGAGGCTAGTTTGGGGGCTACTGAGGGAGTCCGGGACTAAAGGGTCCTCGGGCCTCCGGTCTATCTCTTATGGGCCGGACTGGTGGGCCGCTCTGCGACTATTATTGGAAGGCTGAGCTATAAGGCGACTACGTGTTCAGGAAGGAAACCTCCGGTGCCTTGGTGTGTCCTCCAAGTCAAGATGGTAGAATCGGCATGATTATTCCCTGATGGAAACCGACCATGTGTAACCCTAGGTACCCCTGGTGTCTATATAAACCAGAGGGTTTAGTTCGTAGAAGGGGAGAACCATCATCCAACTCATCTAGGGTTTAGTTCATCTGATCTCGTGGTAGACCGACTCTGTAATTGTCATATACACATCAATATAATCAAGCAGGACGTAGGTTTTACCTCTTCGAGAGGGCTCGAACCTGGGTAAATATTGTCCCTGTGTCTCCTTTTTCCCATTGATCCAAGATCCACAGTTAGGGCCCCTTACCCGAGATCCGACGATTTTGACACCGACAGCGGGGGAGGAGGGAGGGGCGGGCCGGTGGGCGGCGTAATGCGCCATTGATGTGCCTCGGGAGCCGGCAAGACCCCCGCCATTGATGCACCTCGGGAGACGGCGGGGCAGTCACGTCGCGTTACGCCGCATTGACGCGTCGTCTCACGCAGGCCCCGACATGGTGGACCCTGCCATGTGGCGTTCACGCGACTCGGCTCCTCCCGCCATGGTTCGGGCCAGCCGTACGCGACGGTATCGGCGTGGACGGACGGTGGGGGGATTTTTAAAATATGCCCATCGTGGCCCACCTCACGAAGGGGTATGGGTTAATCTCAGTCCTTGATGTGTTTAGGGGGTATACCGAAGCAGAAGTGTTTCGACATTAGGATTAGGGGCACAAAAGCACGATCCCAAGTTTCTTGGCTTGATAATTTGTTGCCGGGTTAATTTGTGGAGTATATCAAATACAACGTGCCAATTTTGGTTGACTTCTGGAGACGATTTGGGGGCTAGAATAGTTCGTGGTCACGGATATGTTACTTTCCTTCTTTCTGTTCCCGCATGTGTGTACATTAACGTTTTATTAGGGGCACAAAAGCATGATTCCAGGTTTTCTTAGCTTAATGAGTTCTTGCAGGGTCGAATGTGGATTAACTGGTGCATCAGTACTGATTTTGATGGAATTCTGGAGGTTCTTGGCTAGAATGGTTATTGGTCGTGGTTATGTTACTTTACCCTATCTTTTCTTTTGATTGTCAGTTTATATGGTATTAATAGACGGAGTACGTTCTAGTGGTCTCTGGTTGGATTTTTTATCTTCAGTTTTTGAAGTGCAAAATGGGCAACGTGAAATTCTGCTGAATACATACCATCAGTAACAATACTAAACCGGGAAGGTTTTGACTTTTCCTTTTTTTTAACTTCTTTTACTGCTTACGGGATTTACTGCTCAAGGTTACGTAAATATCTGGGACCAGCTGCCGCTATCCACCACAAATCTCTCGGTCCTTCCCTTTCCGTTCTTCTAGAGAGAGAGAGGGACAGAAAGGGGAGCAGCAGCCGCCGACACAAGTCCATCTCTCGCTGCCCCGCACCCACGCCGTCGCCGGCTGTCCGTGTGCCCTGTCCCCGCCGCGGCAGCTCCCTCACCCTCTACCGCTTCCCTCCCCTGCTCCTCCCCCACCTTGGTGGTGTGTGGTGCCCACGAGTGGTCGCAGCCACAAACCATAGGCCGGAGTCGTCTGCAGCGGCCAGCGGAGACCAGCTGAGGGTGGAGGAGGGATGGCGTTCGCTGCTGGGGGGAACACCGGTCCTAATCCCTTCGGCGCCCTTATCTTTCCCGATTCCTTCCAGTCCGTGCTCCTGGTCTCTCCGTCAAGCGTGGGCGACAGCCCAGCTGTGCCGGCGACGACAACCAGTCGGACGAAGGATGCGAACTTGCGAAGGGCTTTGAATCCACCAAGGTCGTCTACGAAGACGACAAGCGCCCGCCACTGTAGCAGCAGCAGCGCCACCACCAAGTGTTAGACTGAGAGTAGGACGAGGAAGAAGATGATGGATGCATCGCCACGCGCTCACGCCCCTGCCAAGCATGTCTACCACTCAGTAATGTCATATCCCAGTCCCTTTCAATTTATAGGTTACATATCTCTACTATTAAAGGGGATCGAACGTCGTCGTGATGGTTCGACCTCCTTCGCTGCCCCCGCCTCCCGATCGATACCCCACTCCGTTGTTTTCGTTCGATCTCCTATTCCCTCCTACAATTCCCACTTTCCCCGCACGATAAAAAGGAAAAGAAAAATCACGTAAAAAAATATCTCTACTATTAAAGGGGATCGAACGTCGTCGTGATGGTTCGACCTCCTTCGCTGCCCCCGCCTCCCGATCGATACCCCACTCCGTTGTTTTCGTTCGATCTCCTATTCCCTCCTACAATTCCCACTTTCCCCGCACGATAAAAAGGAAAAGAAAAATCACGTAAAAAAAGGCAGCCACGAGCCCACTACCAGGCAAGCCCGTCCCACGCCCCATCTCCTCAAGAAAAGAACCAACCCCTCGCTCCTCCCCATCCCATCATCTACCAAGCAAATTCCCTCCGCCCTCCAGCTGCAACCGCCGCGGCGGCGCAGGTGCTCATGCTGAGGAGTCCCTCGATCCAATCCTCGCCCTCGTCGGCGTTGGCGGCCCCGCCCCCACTCCTGAGAAAAATACCTCCGCCGTCCAGCCCAAACCGCTGCGCCGGCGCAGTAGCCCACGCCGCTCTCGTGACGAGCGCCTCCACGCAAGGCCGATGGCGTAAGCCACGTTATCGAGGTCGAGAGGTCCCTTGATCCAATCCTCGCCCTCGCCCTCGCCCTCGCCGGCGTCGACGGCCCCGCCCGTCTCCATGTGGTCAGTTACTCGATCTCGGTCATCCGGTTCATCTCCGGCGAGTAAGTCATAGGTGCGGACGCTGCGTCGGACAACACCAACGCGAGCTGATCGCTATCTCGTCCGAGGCTTTGGTCGACGCTGCACTCCGCATGATCTCCGACAAAGGCAAGGACGAACACTGGCGTCACCTGTCTCTCTGTCCCGTCCGGGCTCGACACGGCCAACAACGCTAGCAAGCTCTGTTATCGGAATTCGGAACCACCCCTCTAGCAGCAAGGTTTTCGTCCTCTTATTTCATTTTTACACCCTTGTCACCACATTGCTCCGTATTGCTATTATTGTATGAATGAACTGACGTGCTATTGTTGTAAGAATAGAGGTGAGCTTCTGATTTTTTGAATAAAATTGACTTGTTTGCAGATTCTTGTATGGGCAGACGAAAGATAGAATTGACCTTGTGTACTGAGTACTGACTGTTGTATGGATGTCGATGGTCATCACCGGTCAAAGGAGGGTGACGCCAGATGTTGTGGATGTGTGACACACTCGGCCGATGAGAACCTCCAAGTCTGCATGTACATTCTTGGTTTCGCAAAGAACCTGGACTGGTTTGATTTGGTTCGGTTCAATTTGATACGGAAGTTGTGGTAGTGTTAAATTCTAGGATGCAACATTTGTTTGGCAGGTCTTTGCTCCAACGGAGTCGCTGATATTGAAGTAGGAGAGGAAGAAAAAAGACGTCATAGCATTTTCGGGTTCAGTGGTAAATGCTTCCATATGTTCTTGATCCCCAGATATGACTTGCTTCTATATGTACATTTCTTGCTGGTAGAACATATCTAGAACTAATATTTCACCTGGTTTTAACATGTTCTGATTGTTAAAAAAAAGAATTTGATACCCCTTTTCCCCATTAACTGATTACTATTATTTGTCCTTCATGTGATGCTCATGTTGCATGGTTCAGCGACTGCTTCAGGGTTACAGGAAGAAGTTGCAGTAAATCCTTGTGGTTTAGAAATCGAGGCATCAGTGGAAGCAGTAACGTAGGCAAAACAACAACAACTGAGAGAACCTTTTGATTTTTGTTCACTATGGTCTTCTTCAATTTTTGTAAGGGCATGTGATGTCGTCACCACATGAGCACGAGCGTGTCGACGGCCGCTGCCGTGGGGTGTGGTTGACGCCAAGGGCCGTCGCCGTGGGGTGTGGTTGCAAAGGTTGGTGAAGATCCTTTGGTGCTACGAGGATGATATCGCACGAGGGGGCCGGTGGGAGCGGCAACACGGGGAGGGTTCCAAAGAACTGCTGACCGGGAGTATTCACCGACGGGGAGCGTTCCGAAGAGCAGGGATGAATCAAAAGCTATTTTCCTTGTTGTGAGTAGGGTCAATTTTTGATTGACCAAGCTTTTGTTGATGTTGTTTTTCTATACGCACGAGTCTCACACTTTCTCAGGAACAACAGGAATTTTTTGCAGTAAGAATTTTTTTGAATGGTTATTTATATTGTTTTATATTATAGGTGGATTTGCTCCCGTGATTCTGCGGCTGTCGAGGAGGTGAGGATTTTCCATCAAATTATTTTAGAGTTTGTTTGGTGTCAACTGTCAACTATGTGTGTTAGTAATCTGCACTGCTACTAAGTGCAGATGAAGGACTAGGACAAGCACCAGTTATGTAAATTATTGATCAATCTGGTTTTGTAAGCCGTTGACTCGTATAGCCGTGTAGGATTCCTAATGGACGCTACATGAATCATGTTCTGTTGCCTCTGCTTACTTGTCACTCTTAAGGCAAGAGGACCCTTTTTAAATATATTCCAGTATTGCTGAGCCTCTTCTATTTTTCCTTTCGGCATGGACAAGGATTCACCTTGAATACAATTATGTAGAGTACCTGTCTGTAGTTAGCTTGGAGCCACAGACTCATCTGCCATCTGAACTTGTTGTTTCATATGGTTTGATCAACAGTAAAGCTTTTGGCATTACATTTGTAATGCTTTATGACCCGATATTGTCACCAATACTGTATAATCTAATTTTACATCCTTTCTTCATTCTGGAGTGTAGGGTCATTAACGTCTCATGCTATTTCAGACTTTTCAGTGAGCAAATGGTTAGAGCATTTGTGTTATATATATATGGCATATATCAAAATGACCATGAAGGATATAGGTGCTACTCAGAAAATGCCGAGAGATATGAGTTTGTCATAGCGGCTATTTAGTTGGAAGAAAACATAGATTGAAGATGGACATCAGATGTGCCTGCTTGATAGGTTCCTTTTTTAGCTATACGGATGTAGTTATTCTTCCTTTGATGGTGATAATGTGTTCTTTTTTTTATTGTTTGCTTACTTGCTTCTTGCTTGTCTGTCAGGCTATGTTGGTAGATTTTAGAGAGAAATTTGTCTTCAAACAAGACTATCGAGGAAGCATCAGGGCAAAGATATCTGTTGCATTACTACAGTTGAGATACTTTGATTCAAGCTTCCGAAAGTTCACTATTTCCGCTGGTTTGGTGATTTGATATTTGTCGCAATATAGTAATAGGCAACATACGACACATAAATTCTTGATTTTTCTGCGGACACATCCTCATGGAGTACAAGCCATTTTTATAACTATGCCTACAACTCAAGATCTCTACACTGACATTTTTCTCTTGGTCTCCAATATCCCTCATGCTATATGAGATTTGATTAAGAACATGGGGATACTTTTTTTAACTCATGATGATAAATATGTATAGATGGAATTCAAGTTTGAGTCACATGTATTTGATTTAGTAGTACATTGTATTGGGAAGAAGGCATTATACTCTTTTGGGGGATGAGCGCTTTGAGGAGGAGGTGTTGTTAGGGCCACAAGAGGGCTTATCGTAGGCTGGTCGATAACAGCTAGACAACAAGCAAGGTTAGATCAGCATTGGCAGCGAATAACGATGGTGAGCGATGTGTAAATTTATGTCACGTGGCAACGCACGGGTACTTAACTAGTCTCTACTATTAAAGGAGAATCTGTCGTCACCGTCGTGATGGTTCGACCTCCCACTCCTACTACCCCGCCCCAAGAAAGATCGAAGAAAACACCCCACGTTCGAGGACAGCGAAAGAAAAATGACCGGACGCACGTCCCACCTGATCCCACTCCCACGCCCCATCCCTTCCAAATCCCAACCACCACCTTGATGTCGATCCCGTGTCTCTCCCCAGAGAAATCGCTGCAGTCGGCCTCCCCCATCCTCGCTGCCGAGAAAAATCGTCGTCGTCGCCGTCCCGTGCCGCCCCGCACTCCTCTGCCAGGACAACCCGCCCTTCACCATCGCCCGCGTATCAGCTCGCCTTGCCGCAGCGGTTGGGGTCGCCGGTGCCCGGTGTGGGAGCAGCCGCAGCCCACTGCGGTGAAGTCTTCTCAAGCCGCCCCCATTGGGGAACACGACGACGAACCCGCCACCCAAGACGCCTGGCAGAGAATGCGGTGGTGCCCAGCACGGCGACACCCACCCAGACAAATGCATCGCGTGCGAGCTCGCCTATCCATGGACGTCGTCCCGGCCGGACATCAACAAGAGCGGCGTCCTAGGGGTCCCGCACGGGAGCGAGAAGAGAGGGTGGCACCGGTGACCTCGCAGCCCTCAAGCACGTCGGCAGTGATGAAGGCGAGACCGACGTTGGCTGCGGCACACGCGGCACTGCCGGCGCAGAATCCATGCGCTCGCAAGGGTCCTCTGTAACCCCATCTTCTCCATTGGCGCTATCAGGATCTGCCCATGCATGTCTTCACTGGTGTGTCGTTCTAATATCTTGGTTAATCGCTCTTCCAAGTTACTCTAGCTGTGGCATGGCATGCACAGTAGGGGTTCGATCAATTGTTTGTTGCCTGTGGTAGGTTCCCAGCCCGTCAAAAAATTTCACCCTGCTGAGAAGTACATTTCCTCGACATTAGAGAGGTTTACTTTTATCTTAACTACTGGATCCAATATAAAATCGTTTGTGGAATGTGCATGCAGACTCGTCATTGTTGCTGTAAAATTTACAATATCTTTTGAAGATTAATAACATATACTGTATTATATTTTTTTGGAACTAACTAGAGCATTTATATTTTGTAGAAGCATGTTATATTCTACGTTGCACGGATACTTGGATACATATCGGATACGCGATACGGGGATACGCCCGATACGTCAATTTTCTAAAAACATGGATACGGGGATACGTTTATATATAGATATTACATATATTAATTATTAAAAAACATGAAAAAAATAAGGAGCTTCTAGGTCAACGCATGCCTCAATAGGATTATCTCGTTTCTTTTCTTGCACTTTGTCCACTTCCATTAATTGGCAGTGGGATTTCCTTAGGTTTGCTGCTGCAGTCAGTGCGTCAACTCTCTATTGGTCACCTTTCACTTGAACCAGAACATTGATAGTCATGTTTTGACATGAACTCACACCCATGTTGTGAATTTTCAAAAGGTGTGCCTTTACTATTTAGGGGATTTCACGTCGAACGGGGGTTTCAGGTATCCAAAAAGTATCGCAGCAGTATCCCAGGAGTATCAAACATTATTTTCTTTTTTCTAAATCAAAAAATTAAGGGATACTTACGGGCGTATCGGGCCATATCGGGGCAGTATCCGAGTATTGGGGCAGTATCCGGCTGGATACACGAGCTTTCTGAAGTATCCACGCAACATAGGTTATATTCAGCAAGTTATTTGTAAAACTGAAGTCAGAGAGAAGTGATATGGTAGTTAGGAGAAATTAGCGATACAAAATCAAGTATTGCAACTTCTTTCAATTATATTATGCTTTGATAACTTGCAAAAAAAATATTATGCTTTGATAAATAAATTTCTAGCAATTTGGTTTCTACTAGAGCAAGTATGGTTTCGTCAAGGAAATTGTGCAGCGCCCAAGCAAGTTCTGATTAGTACTGGATCTGACTAATTAAACGCCGTCAGTTGTTTACACTCTATTCATGGAATGAGAATTTGTTAATACTGATGTTCATAATATATTGGTAGGATATTGGCCCTCAAGTGTCGATGCTTTTTGAATTTTTGTTTATTCCTGTGGCCTTGCAATATTCTTGTGATAAATGCGTGGAGTTGTTGTCCGGAGATGTCAATTCTTCACCTGACAGTGTGCAGATCATGCTGGCCTAGAACAACTCCTGATGTAAAGTTCTTATTCTTCTTTAACTATATTGGACTAGAACAACTCCTGATGGGCAGGTGAGTGTCGTGAGAAACGAACACCTATGGGATCGCTATCGAGCAGATCCCTTCACGGTTCGGCAAGGGGAGAGGATTGCACGAAGAGCAGAACTAGCGAACAGCACACGGGGATTTTACCCAGGTTCGGGCCGCACGGATGCGTAAAACCCTACTCCTGCTTTGATGGTATTATTGTGGACGTTCTTGGCCAGGTTCTGGGAGCTACAGTAGCAGCTACGCATGCAGAATGAGCTTCCGAAGTGCTCCTCCCCTGTAGCTATGCCTTGGGCCTCCTTTTTATATGAGTCAAAGGGGCTACCACAGTGGCGTAAGGGATAAGGTATGAGGTGGAAAGTAGCTACAGGGTCACTACAGTGTTATCATACCTAACCCTGACGGCTTAGGACAAGCTCATTAAATGCACCGTGAGGTGTCCGTCGAGGTGTCCCTCAGCGTCTTGGGCTTGGAAAAGCTTTACAGGGGATGGGCAAAAGCAGCCATCCCATCAGCACCGCTTAAGCATCTCGTGGCCAGCATCGCGCCACGTCATCATTAGGACAAACCCTAAACGACAAGGCTGGCCGCTGTGCAGGAGCGATAGCGCTACACTGTGCAGAGCCTTGCCGGGGCTGAATCCTTGCCGGGCCCGGGGCTTGCCGGGTCCGACGCTTGCCGGGACCGGGGCTTGCCGGGCCCGGGTCTCGCCGGCCGCGAGGCCTTGCCGGCAAGGGTCTTGCCGGGCCTTCGCACCCCTTTGGCCTTCTGCCTTCTGGTCCGGTCGTTGACTCGAACATCTTTTTCCGGCAAGGCTTGCCGGGTTCCTAGCTTGCCGGCTCGCTCCTCGCCGGCAAGCACTATCTTCGTCTTGAGATTGCTCCTAGCTATTCCCCGGCAAGGCCTGCCGCGGTTCGGCTACAACTGCCCGTACACAAGTAAAGGGTACTAAAGGGGCCCATACTTTAGTACACCGACAGGAGCCCCCGGGCCTAGGCCATACACGGGTGCCGGGCCTGTTGGGCTAGGCCCAAAACAGTGCACGGGTGCACGTGGCAGGGAATAACTGTCCGTAATCATGATCTCTTTTACCACGCCCCTCCACTACGCGCATTAATCACGCGACGTGGGAGACGTGGGCGCGCAGTAAAAGCGGGCGGTTAAAGAACCAGTCCCGCGCCTTCCCCATAAAAAAGGAATCGCAGAGACGCTGCTCATTTACCCCCCATCGCTTTCACCTTTCCAATCTCAATCTCAGAACCGTCGCCATCGTCTTCTTCCTTGCGCCCAAAACAGAGCTTTTCTCCCTCCGCCTGCCTCCACCGCGCTCTCGACGTCTTCAACGCCCACTCCCATAGCCACCATGCCGCCCAAGCCGAGCAAGGGCAAGGGCAAGGCGGAGGAAGCGGCCGCCGCGGAAAGCAAGCTGGTGAAGATGCGGAAGGAGCGCGCTGTCTTCCCCCCGACGCTTGATGCGAAGGCCCTGAAGAAGAGGTACCAGTTCGCATGGGCGAAGGAGACCACGGCGCATCCAGCCACCAAAGTGAGTGTAGCTTCTCGTAGGGCAGAGCCAGGGGATTATCCCTTCTTTGCCGATTACTTTTGGTGCGGCCTCTGCCCTCCATACTCGGACTTCTTCGTAGATATCATGATCACTTACGGCTTCCAGCTGCTAGACTTCACGCCGAATGCCGTGACTTGCATGTCCGTCTTCGCGCACCTTTGCGAAAATTTCGTTGGGGTCATCCCGAGCACAGCACTTTTCCGGCACTACTTCTACCCCCGCACCCAAAAGGGCGACGCCCTCTCCGGTAGCATCGCTTGGATTCCGAGGACGGCGACCAAGGAGACGTACCCAGAGGGGCTCTATCGCGAGAGATGGGATGAGTGGCGCAGCAAGTGGTGCTGGGTCCGAGAAAAGGAGCCCCTACCGTTCTGCGAGGTGCGGAAGCAGAAGGTGGTCCGCGGCAAGGATTGGGGTGCTGCGGACCCTGACGACAGCAAGCTGACCATCGCCACCACCAGGATACTCCGCCTCAAGGCTGCCGGGCTGAAGGTGGAGATGATTGCTTCAGATTTCCTTCGCCGGCGCATCGCCCCACTGCAGAACAAAGGGCGTCCTGCCTGGGAGTACACGAATGCCGCCGACGTCATGAGGGTGCGGCCTGGGCTGGATAATAACCTAACAGCCATGGGGCACGCAGCCCTCTGCCAACAGCTCTTTAATTCTGGAGCAGTGGGGAACTTGCCGGCTGGCGTCGTTCCACTGTGCAACAACTCATCGCTCACCTCCATCATCACCATGATGCCGGTGTTCAACGCCCACGGCATCGACAAGAGGTGGATCGAGCCGTCCGCGGAGCAGGCGCTGGCATTCTTCGACAACTTGACGGAGAAGGCCATCCGCGAGGAGGACCTTGTCCGTGCCACCACGGAGGAGGAGCTCGTCCACATCGCCAACAGGGCGGAAGAGGCGAACCTTGCCGAAGAAGCCAGCAGCGCCGATTCCAGCGAAGGCGAGGACTTGCTGCGGGAAGATTTTGCCGGGCGAGGTCAGGCTGCCGGGGAGCCGAGCGGAGCCGCTGCCGGGGGCCCTTCTGCTGGAGCAGCCGCCGAGGAGGAAGAGGAGGAGGAAGAGCAGCCCCCAGCTCTTCGACAGGCACGGAGGCGCGTCCTTCGGAAGGCCAGCACCGGCGCTCCTGCTCACCAGCCAGCGCTGAACGATGAAGCTTCCGGCAAGGAGGCTGCTGACGAAGCGGCGCGGCAAGCCGTTGCCGACGAAGCGGCGCGGCAAGCCGTTGCCGACGAGGCAGCGCGGCAAGCCGCCGCCGGCAAGCGCCCCAGAACGACCTCTCCTCCTCCGCCAAGCACTGTGACGGGGGCCGCCTTCGACCTATCCATCCTCGAGAACGAGGAGGAAGAAGAGGAGTAAGTGTTCTGCCACAGCTTCCGTTCTTGCTTTCTGATTTCCTTGACTAGTCTTGATGATCTTGCCTCTCCAGGGATGAGGAGACCTTGGCGGAGAGGGTGGCCAAGAAGGCCAAGACTTCCACGAGCGTCGAGCCGCCGGCGAGCACTTCTGAAGAGCCGGTGACTATCGAGTCCAGCCCGGAGCCAAGCCCAAGGCACAATCCTCGCCGCAGCCCCCGGCACAGCCCCCAGCGTGAGCCAATTACTCTCTTCCCGCTGGCGAGTGCCGGGGCGGTAATCTTCACAACTAACATCTTGGGGCGCGCAGGAACAGAGCAGCAACAGAGGTCGCCGGCAAGGACCACCCTCGACATGCCGCACCCGTCGACCACGCAGCCCACAAAGGAATCTTCGGGCGGGTTCTACCGCGACGACCTTGACGCAGGTGAACCACTCGCCCTTAGAAATCTTTTCTCTCTCCCTTTTTTTTGTCTTCTTGAACTTCCTTCCCAGCTTCATCTTAATTAACTCCTTGATCTTCAATCTTCTTCTGACAGAGCTCATGGATACTGACGCCGTCATTGAAGAGACCGCCAAGGATGCCGCCACTGAAGCCGGCAAGGTTGCTGCCGAAGAGGCCGCCAAGCATGCCGCCACCGAGGCCGCCAAGGCCGCTGCCGCTGAGGCCGCCAAGGCCACTGCCGCCGAGGCCGCCAAGGCCGCCGAGGGGGCCGGCGAGGAGACCCGCGGCAATACTGACGGCGCTTCCGCCGCAGGAGCGCCAGGCGCTTCTACTGCCGCGGGGCCCTCGACTGCCGAAGACCAATCCTCGTCGTTCCAGGCCCCTCCCTCAAGCCAATATATCAGGGCCGGCAAGAACGTCGTCAGCATGCCGGGGTCGGCAAGCATCAAAGAGCTGGTTGAAGGAGAGCATCTTGACGGGGAAATCACCGTCGCCGCCATCAGTGAGCTCAAGGAGGAGCAGCTACTTCAAGCCATGAATGACAATTATCAGAAGCTCCAGACGCTCTACCGCGCCCGGAAGGAGAAACTGGACTCCCGGGCAGCGCTCGTCGAGGCCGCAGAAGGAGACTTCCAACAACGCGTCACGGAGACACAGGCTTGGTATGGCGAGGCCCTCCAAGAGCTGAATATTTATCGGGAGCAGCTGGCGGAAGAACGGAACGTCCTCCTGCTGAAGCAATCAGACATCGAGAAAGCGCAGGAGGAGGCCGCCCAGCAAGCCGCCGCGGCAGAAGCCCTCTTGACGCAGCGCCGCATCAGCCTTGACGCCCAAGAAGAGGACCTTGCCGCCCGCGAGGCGGCGCTTGCCGCCAAGCTTCGCAACAAGGATGAAGAGCTCGAAAGTCTTGTCGCGCGGCGGGTCCAGGAGCTTGAGCAAAGCCAAACGGCAGCGCTCGCCGCTCTAACTGCAGACCACGCCGGCAAGCTCAAGGAGGCACTCGATGCTGCCGAGGCTGCGGAGACCGCCAAGAACTCGCTGGAGGGGAAGGCGAAGAAGCTGGAAGCCATTCTCGAGGAACACGGCAAGAAGATCGCTGCCCACGAGGCCGAGAAGGAGAAAACCCTCCACAACCTGGTGGAGATGCAGCTCGCCGCGTCCGAGAAGATCAAACAGCTCGCCTCCGCCAACGACTTCATTGGAAATCTGAAGCTGAAACTATCCACGTTGGAGGAGTCCCTGGAAGCTACCCGAGCTCGCGGGAAGACCTTGGCCAAGGACCTCCACGACGAGCAGGAGCTGCTCAAGAACGCCTATGCCACGCATCAAGATTACGTCACCGGCACAGGGGCTGGACCGCCAGGCTGGTGGACGTCGCCAAGAGGCTTGCCGCGGAGCTGGAGGACATGAATCTTCAGGGCTTCGGGTATTCTGCCAACGACAGGATAAGCGAGAGCGCCAGGATCACCATGTTCTTCGAAGGTCTCGTCGATGCGCTCAAGCAACTCCAAGCAACCCACTCCGGCAAGCTCGCCAGCGAGTCCAGGAAGCTCTGCCAGGACGTGGTCCAGATGCTGCTGATGAAAGTGGCGTACAGGAATCCCGGCGTCGACTTCACCAAGGTCTTCAGCCGCCTACCGAAGGATGCGGACGCCAAGGCTCTGCAGGAGCTTGTCGCGCCCATCGTCGAACGGATAGGCCAAGTGAAGAGGGTCGAAGGCGACCGCCGAGATTAACTGTAGCCCTCCTTATATTTCTCCTTGTCTTGCCGCCGCGTTACTTGTAAAAGACAAGCATTTGGTCTTACGTTAGTAACATGGCAACTATCTTATATATATATAATCTACCTTATCTGAATCTATGCATGCTATTCCCCCTTGATCAATCTCTCTTTGTATAGCATACACCCTACGCTTTGCTGGGCACTTGCCGGAGCATGGCCTTGCCGCGAGCGCTGGACCGGAGCCCGACAGCGCTCAGCAGGCGGTGCTGCTCACGGCAAGAAACCTTGACGCTTTCAGCGCGGCCACCTAAACCGTTGAGCGGACTCGAAACGGAATAAGGGCACAAGCCTAACCACGACAAGATTCCATCGCGTACAGGTTTTCCATACAAAGCCGAAACAGTTCAAGGGATATAGCCTTACAAAAAATTGAAATCTGCTAAAGGGGTCAGCAACTTAGCTCTGGCTTTGGCCGTTATTCTTTTCTTCTCCCGGCAAAGCATCAACCTTGAACGTCCCCTGGTATCCATTCCATCATTCTCCTTCCCCCCCGGCAAACTTGCGCGCGAGGGAATCTTCTATCTCTTTAAGAAAAAGAAAGAAGAGAAAATAAATGTTATGGAACCTGGACGGTTCGTTAGATCTCACAGAGGGGCATTGCCAGGAGCTTGCCGGAGCGTTACGTTGCCGCGAGCACTGGACCGGAGTCCGACAGTGTTCAGCGTGGCGTATCGCTACTACGGCAGGAAATCGGGGCAAGTGCAATATACACTTCGGATAAACACATGCATACATAAAGCATGAAATCGGCAAGAAATGTAAAGCACTGCAAACTTATTAACTAAGCACAAAAGATGTGCCTGCTCTGTACAAAGGATCACATGCCATCCGGCAAGATTAGTACAGAATGGCGTTGCCGGGATCCTGCCGGAGCGTTACGCTGCCGCGAGCGCTGGATTCGGGTCGTCAGCAGCCTGCTGGCCGTATCGCTATCACAGCAAGAAACCCAACAACTGCCCTTCACGGGTAGAACTTGCGAAGGTGCTCGATATTCCAGGAGTTGCTCACCGGCAAGCCCTCTTCGGTCTCCAGGCGGACAGCGCCAGGCCTGGTGACTCGCACTACCCGGTAAGGGCCTTCCCACTTCGGCGTCAACTTGTTGGAATTCTTGGCCGACTGAACGCGCCGAAGAACAAGGTCGCCTTCCTCAAGACTCCGGGCATGAACCTTGCGGCTATGATAGCGGCGCAAAGCTTGCTGATAGCGAGCGGCTCGCATAGCAGCCCGAAGGCGGTTCTCCTCAAGGAGCAGCGCGTCATCTTGCCGCAGCTGTTCTTGCTCAAGCTCATCATAAGCGAGCACTCGAGGTGACCCGTATATGAGTTCCGTGGGGAGAACTGCCTCCGCTCCGTAGACTAGAGCGAAGGGTGTCTGGCCGGTGGCTCGATTTGGCGTCGTCCTGATCGACCAAAGAACCGCCGGCAGCTCATCAATCCAGCGTCTTCCATGCTTGCGCAGCTTGTCGAAAGTTCTGGTCCGGAGACCGCGCAGCACTTCAGCGTTCGCCCTCTCCGCTTGGCCGTTACTCCTCGGGTGAGCAACAGAGGCAAAACAAATCTTGCCGCCAAGGTCTTGGACGTACTGCTTGAAGGTGCGACTAGTGAACTGCGTACCGTTGTCGGTGATGATCCTGTTCGGCACACCAAAACGGCACGCAATCCCCTTGAAGAACTTGACCGCTGACTGTGCCGTCACCTTCCTCACTGCTTCCACTTCTGGCCACTTCGTGAACTTGTCGATGGCAACGTACAAGTACTCGAAGCCCCCGGCAGCGCGGGGGAAGGGACCCAGTATGTCGAGCCCCTAGACCGAGAAGGGCCAGGAGAGAGGAATTGTCTGGAGAGCTTGAGCTAGCTGATGAAGTTGCTTCGAATGAAACTGGCACGCTTCACACTTGGTTACTGGTGCACTTGCATCCTGGAGAGCAGTAGGCCAGAAGAATCCTTGCCGGAATGCCTTGCCGGCAAGGGCTCTTGAGCCTATGTGGGATCCACATATGCCCCCATGAATCTCTGCCAACAGCTCTAGTCCATCCTCCCGAGGAATGCACTTCAATTTCACACCGTTGGGTCTCTTTCTGTACAGGACGTCGTCGACGAACTGGTACATACTTGACCGACGGGCTACTTTTTCAGCTTCTTCCTGCTCTTCAGGGAGTTCTCCTGTCTGAAGGAAATGGACTATTTGCTGTGCCCATGCCGGAGCTTGCGGCTCGACGACAAGGACTAAAGGCAACTCTTCAGCTGCGGGAGCATTTGCTTCTACGGCAAGAACCTGAGGTTCTTGGCGGAGCAGCTGCTCACCGGCAACTGGTATTTCTTCGGTCGCAGGGGCGCTTGCTTCGGCGGCAAGAACCTGAGGCTCTGCACGAAGCCGCTGCTCACCGGCAACCGGGTCGTTCCCGGCAAGATTCTTGCCGGGGGCTTCGGGAAGCCCTGCCGGGAAGTACTCGCCGGTACTTAACTTTCTTCTCTTATCAGGCCTTGTCGACGGCGACACGGATGGTTGAGTCAAGCGGAGCACAAAAGTCCCTGGTTCCACAGGTAACTTGAGTGCGGCACGTTTCGACAGGTCGTCAGCAATGCTGTTCTCTGATCGAGGAACATGCTCTGTCTGAAGACCGTCAAAGCGCTCTTCTAGCTTCCTCACTTCATCAACGTAAGCTTCCATCAACGGGCTTTGGTAATCTTTGTTGACTTGCCTCACGACGAGTTGGGAGTCACCTCTGACGATGAGCTTCCTGATCCCAAGGTCTGCCGCGATCCTGAGACCGGCAAGCAACCCTTCATACTCTGCCATGTTATTGGTTGATCTCTCCCGGGGAAAATGCATCTGGATGACGTACTTGAGGTGCTCTCCGGTGGGTGCGACAAGCAGCACGCCGGCACCGGCGCCTTGCAGCGAAAAGGCTCCATCAAAGTACATGACCCATGTTTGCCCTGATTCCTTCCCGGGGGTCACTGATTCTTGAACTTCGTCGTCTGGCGTTGGCGTCCATTCTGCAATGAACTCTGCCAAGGCTCTGCTCTGTATAGTTGAAGTACTTTCAAACTTGAGGCCAAAGCATGACAGCTCCAACGCCCACTCTACAATCCTGCCGGTCGCTTCCGGGTTCCGGAGAATCCGTTGTAGCGGAAAGCGAGTGATGACGGTGATCTCATGTGCTTGGAAGTAATGGCGCAGCTTCCTCGAGGCCATGAGAAGGCCGAAGAGCAACTTCTGCACACCAGAGTATCTCGACCTAGCCCCCTGCAGCAGGGAGCTGACGAAATAGACTGGGCGCTGCACCATCTTCTTCTTCTGCACTGCCAAACTTGACTGCGCAAATCCTTCCTTGCCGGCACCAGACTCTGCCGGGGCTGGCCCCGGCAAGCCGCTTGGCGGGCCTGCCGTTGCCGCTACATCCTCCTCTGCTTCTCTCTCCGCTACTAGCGCAGCACTAACCACTTGATTCGTTGCCGCTAGATATAGCAGCAACGGCTCTTGTGGCCTAGGCGCGACTAGTACTGGCGAAGAGGAGAGGTATTTCTTCAAATCCTGCAGCGCTGCCTCCGCTTCTGGAGTCCACTTCATGGGACCTGCCTTCTTCAAGATTTTGAAAAAGGGCAGGGCGCGTTCAGCAGACTTTGAGATGAACCTGCTCAAAGCAGCGACGCAGCCGGCGAGGCGGCGCACATCCTTGACTCGTCTTGGTGCTTCAATCTGCTCAATTGCTTTGATCTTGTCGGGATTAGCTTCAATTCCACGCTGAGATACAAAGAACCCGAGAAGCTTGCCGGATGGAACGCCAAACACGCACTTCTCCGGGTTGAGCTTCAGGTTGATCCTACGCAAATTTGCAAATGTCTCCTCCAGATCTTGAATGAGCGTTGCTTTGTCCTTGGTTTTGACCACTATGTCATCCATGTAAGCTTCCATATTTCTATGGAGCTGGGTCTCGAAACCGATCTGGACAGCTCTAGCGAAGGTCGACCCAGCACTTTTCAGCCCGAAAGGCATACGCAAGAAGCAGTATGTGCCACATGGGGTGATAAATGCGGTCTTCTCTTCGTCTTCTTTCGCCATGAAGATCTGGTGATAGCCTGAGTATGCGTCAAGGAATGACAGCAGATCGCAGCCGGCAGTGGAATCCACAATCTGGTCGATGCGCGGCAAGGGAAAAGGATCTTTTGGGCAGGCTTTATTGATATCTGTAAAGTCAATACATAGCCTCCATTTACCATTCGCCTTGCGCACAACAACTGGATTGGCCAACCACGTAGGATGGAGGACTCCTCTAACCAGGCCTGCCGCCTCAAGTTTCTTGATCTCTTGCGCAATAAACTCTTGCCGCTCCATAGCTTGCTTCCGCACCTTCTGCTTGACGGGCCGCGCGTGAGGACAGACGGCTAGGCGGTGCTCAATCACCTCCCTGGGAACACCGGGGATGTCAGATGGTTGCCATGCAAACACATCGACATTCGCCCGCAGGAAGGCAACGAGCGCGCTTTCCTATTTGTCATCAAGGGCGGAACTTATGGTGAAAGTTCCTCCCGTCCCGTCCTCCTTGGCAGGCACGTTCTTGGTCTCAGGCGGAGCAGCCTTGGATTTCTTGGTCTGGCCGGCAGAGCTCCCCGGTGCATCCTCCTCGGTAGCGCAGCACTGCGGAGAGGCGCGCTTGCCGGAGTTTGTACCAGGGGTCTTGCCGGGCTTCTTCTTGCCGGGATCTTGAACGGCAGGAGCATGCGCCTTGGCGGCGGACGCTGCAACTGCTTCCCGGTAGAGCTTGTCGGTGCAGACGAGCGCGTCTTTCTTGTCGGAGTGGACAGTGATGACGCTCATCGGACCGGGCATCTTTAGGACGTTGTAGGCGTAATGCGATGCCGCCATGAACCTGGCCAGCCCGGGGCGGCCAAGGATCCCATTGTATGGCAACGGAATCTTGGCGACGTCGAAGACGACCTTCTCCGTCCGAAAGTTCAGCTCGCTGCCGAATGTTACCGGCAGCGTGATCTTGCCCTTGGGCTGGTATCTTCCTGGATTGACCCCTTGGAAGGAGCCTGTCTCTTCGAGGTCTTCATCAGGAATTTGCAGCCTCTTGAGGACGTCCGGCGAGATGAGATTCAGGCCGGCACCACCGTCAACCAACATCTTCGTTACCTGGAGGTTGCGAATTGTTGGCGAGACCAACAACGGCAAGCATCCGACAGCGGTAGTGCGGTCAGGGTGATCCTCGGCATCGAAAATGATGGGCGTGTGGGACCACCTCAGCGGCTTCTGCGCATCAATAGAGGGCTCGGCCGCAAGAATCTCACGCGCCCACCGCTTGAGCTGGCGGTGAGAAAGATGCAGGGAGGCGCCTCCGTCGACGCACATAACCTCTGTGGCCTTCTGAAACTCCCGCTCGCTAGACTCGTCATCGCCCTCATCTGCATCTTCATCTCCTTCTTTCCTGCCGCGGCCCCGAGCAGGCTTCTCTTGCCGCTGTCCAGGCTTGCCGCGTCGTCCTCCTCGACCGCGCTTCCTGCCGGACCCTCCGGCACCATCTTGGGCTCGCTCCTTGTCGCGTCGTTCGTACTCGGCGTGCTGCTTCGCGGCAAGCTCCTCTACTTGCCGGCAGTCCTGGAGGTCGTGGCCCTTGGTTCGGTGGATCTTGCAGTACTGCTTGCCGGATCCTTCTGGCTTATCGACAGCCGCCAAGGCCTGACACGCCGCACACCCGGCAACCTCCTTGCCGGGGTCGTCGGTCTTGGACTTTTTGGCGGTGCCGACGTTGCCGGAACTTTCAACGGCAAGCACGGCCTTGCCTTTGCGCTTCCTGTTCTTCCGCTTCCCTTTCTTTGCCGGGGCAGGAGTGTCATCGCTCTCGGAGTTGACTCCAGTGCCGGCGTTCTCGCCGGGGAGTCTCCTCCCTTCCTCCGCCCGGGCGCACTTGTCGGCCAAAGCGTAGAGCTCGGCGACATCCTTGACCTTGTTCATCGCCAGCTCCTCCCGCATCTTTCGGTTGCGCACGTTCTGATGAAAGGCGCTGATAACGGCGGCAGGATGAACGTCAGGGATATTGTGTTGGACGCGGGTGAACCTCTGGATATACTTGCGCAAAGTTTCGCCTTCTTTCTGAGGAATGATGTGCAGATCACTCTCCTGGCCAGGAGCTTGATGGCCGCCGGTGAAGGCGCCAACAAACTGATGGCACAGGTTGGCCCAAGAAGAGATGGAATTCTCGGGCAGGTGCATCAACCACGATCTCACGTTGGGCTTCAGCACCAACGGAAAATAGTTAGCCAGCACCTTATCGTCACGAGCCCCGGCAGCCTGCACCGCGATGGTGTAGATGCTCAAGAACTCGGACGGATGAGTCTTGCCGTCATACTTCTCCGGTACTTCCGGCTTGAAGGAGCGGGAGCTGGGCCACTGGACTTGCCGCAGCTCACGAGTAAACGCTGGACAACCCACCTCGTAAGGTAGGTAGCCAGGATACCCTGGCGCGGGCTCGTCAACAGTGATCCCAGCGCGCTTGTCGGACTGGCGACGCGCTTCCCTTCGGCGCTCGATGGTGGTTCGAGCGTCCTCCTTCTTCCGTTCCCGAAGAACGTGACGTTGATCGCGGCGAACCCGCGGATCAGACGATGCCGTGGAATCATCCTCACGGGCGCTGGTCCGCCGAGTTAACGACCGCTCTTGACGCAACGTAGGGGAACGCAACGTGGTCGTTCCAGCTCCGGTCTTCTCTCCATCGGCACGCACCAGCCTAGACGACTGCAGCCGCGAGGGTTCACCCTGCTGCGGTACGTCGTTGTTGGCTAGGCCGATGAGGCTTTGGATAGCGGCTCGCCACTCGTCTAGCTTCTCCACGGCGGGAGGGAAGTCTAGGAGCAGCTGAGCCCGCGCCAACGCCTCTGCCGGCGTAGGCGGCGGCGACAGGTGCGAAGAACGTGAGGTGCTCAAACTCCTAATAGGGTTAGAAGGAGCCTCATCACGACTCTGCACCCGCGCGCGGCCTCCACCAGCGCGCTGGCGTGGATCTTGGCCCTGCGCACCCTGGGAATGATGTACAGGGGACTTCCCACGCGGACGCCCAGAACCACCAACATCTTGAGGCCGCACGTCACGCGCGTCCTGAGAAGGTCGCGGTGCATGCGCCGGTGTATTCGTCCTGGAAGGCGCCGCTCCATCCTTGGATGTCGCTGCACCACCCGCAGGTTGCGCAGCTCCATCCCTGGACCTGTTGCTCGTCCGGCTCGGATTGCCGGAACGCCGTGGAAGCTCGGAGCCTCCACCTCCTCCACCCGCGCCTACCCCGTCGCCTGTGCGCGCAGCATCAGGTACGACGGACGCAGATGGACCAACCGCCATGAAACCCTTCTTCTTGGGAGCCATGGTGATGAAGATGATCGAAGATCTGACGCGCTGATCGCTAGATCAGGTTCGCACAACCTCGGAGCCCCTACCTGGCGCGCCAAAGATGTCGTGAGAAACGAACACCTATGGGATCGCTATCGAGCAGATCCCTTCACGGTTCGGCAAGGGGAGAGGATTGCACGAAGAGCAGAACTAGCGAACAGCACACGGGGATTTTACCCAGGTTCGGGCCGCACGGATGCGTAAAACCCTACTCCTGCTTTGATGGTATTATTGTGGACGTTCTTGGCCAGGTTCTGGGAGCTACAGTAGCAGCTACGCATGCAGAATGAGCTTCCGAAGTGCTCCTCCCCTGTAGCTATGCCTTGGGCCTCCTTTTTATATGAGTCAAAGGGGCTACCACAGTGGCGTAAGGGATAAGGTATGAGGTGGAAAGTAGCTACAGGGTCACTACAGTGTTATCATACCTAACCCTGACGGCTTAGGACAAGCTCATTAAATGCACCGTGAGGTGTCCGTCGAGGTGTCCCTCAGCGTCTTGGGCTTGGAAAAGCTTTACAGGGGATGGGCAAAAGCAGCCATCCCATCAGCACCGCTTAAGCATCTCGTGGCCAGCATCGCGCCACGTCATCATTAGGACAAACCCTAAACGACAAGGCTGGCCGCTGTGCAGGAGCGATAGCGCTACACTGTGCAGAGCCTTGCCGGGGCTGAATCCTTGCCGGGCCCGGGGCTTGCCGGGTCCGACGCTTGCCGGGACCGGGGCTTGCCGGGCCCGGGTCTCGCCGGCCGCGAGGCCTTGCCGGCAAGGGTCTTGCCGGGCCTTCGCACCCCTTTGGCCTTCTGCCTTCTGGTCCGGTCGTTGACTCGAACATCTTTTTCCGGCAAGGCTTGCCGGGTTCCTGGCTTGCCGGCTCGCTCCTCGCCGGCAAGCACTATCTTCGTCTTGAGATTGCTCCTAGCTATTCCCCGGCAAGGCCTGCCGCGGTTCGGCTACAACTGCCCGTACACAAGTAAAGGGTACTAAAGGGGCCCATACTTTAGTACACCGACAGTGAGTTTCTTATCCAGAAAGTTTTGTTCTATTTAGTAGCATATGGTGTTCAAAACAAATGCCAACTTGACAAGATACAATTTTAGTTTCTTCTTTTTGGACGAGCTGCACACAAGTATGTGTATACCTTCTGCATGTTCCACGAAATGTTCCCAGTCCATTGTAACCCTCAAAATTATAAGGTTAGTGATGATCTAAATTAGTTTGCTTAAATCTGCTTGCATGTTTAGGCTCTTTTGATTGCCTAATAATGCACCTGGAACTCGGCTTAAAAGTTAGAATGCATATGGAATTTCTCTCTATCAGCTAGCCATTTGGTTGTTTAATGCATCCATAGTTATATTTTTAATCCATTTTTGTGCTTTAGCTATATTACTGAATTTTTTATTTCCTGAATACAAGTCTTATAACTTTTAGAACCTCTGACACATGAGTTTGAGCCATTGAATTGTACTGCTACCAGTTTTGTGTCACTATATCCTTTTTTACACTCTTGGTGTTCAACATGGCAAAGTTGGATTTTTTTTTATTTCCCTTCTGGAGGTTTTTGCACTCTGATCATTATTTTTTCTGATTAGAATCACTTTAGCAGTACCATATCTAATACAATATGTAGCAAACGTAGAGTTTTGCATTTAATAGAGCTTACAATAATAAAGTGGTGAAATTAGTTTGTTCTCTGATGTATGTTAGCTTAACTTGCTAAGCCACATAGTCCTATTTTTAGTACTAGGAGGAGAACTTAAATTTATCTATGACACCCAATGAGTTGAGGTAGGTTCTCTGTGGTGCTGGGGCAAGCTAAACCAAAGCAAGCAGCCACTCAAGGCAAGGAGCAGTGCTCCTATTTCCTCATGGTTGAGATAGGTTCAGGTTAAATTATATGTGTTGATTCCCATCTCTTGCGCATGTGCAGGTCTTTGTGCCTGATCAAGTTTTTCTTTGTGAAGTATTATCTTTGAGTGCGCCATCTTGTGATGTGCTACCACGTACAAATGATTCATGCCACCCCGGCCAGTTATTAGGACTTCACCCCGTCATATCTGATTGGTCGATTTTGTTCCTGATTTTTTGGCTTCCTGGATCTGTTGGGTAATTCACATTGTACCGTTCGATAACGTATTTGATGTTATGACAGAGTGGACGAAGTGATTTGTTTAGCATGGAACTAAAATTGCACTCCGAAATGTAGATATGTTGTTTCTCCTGCCTTATGTGCTGAACTAGCCGTCTAGCCTGTTGGAGGTGAGGGAACAGACGTTCGAGCTCGCTAGCTGTTACTTGTTCCGTGGCAACTTCCACGCAAGAATAGGCTAAAATAAGTTGACGCCGGACTTGGAAGCTGTAGGCACTAGAAAAACAATGTAATGAACATGTAGCCATCTAGAATGATTCACATCATTCTAGAATAGTATGCCTACATCCATTATTTCGCTAACATTGTCTGTTGTGACTATATACAGAAAAAATATCCAAGGACTCACAGAAGTTGATGCAATGTCAAATGAATTTAGAGTTCCAAAGTTTTGAGATTCTAGGATGGAAAAAAGATATAGTGACTGAAGTTAACGACTCAGTCCAGTCTGGTGCTACATTTAGATTTGACTATGGTTTGGTCAACTGGAATTCGAGAGAGCATGAACCTATCAGATTTGGTTTCCTTTTCCAAAAGAAGGAGATGTCATCTATGACATATTTGCTGGTATTGGCTGAATTTCTACCCCAGTTGTACAAAAAGGATCCGTTGTATGTGCAAATGAACACACGGTGTTCATTATCTAAGGACAAATGCAAAATCGAATATGCTTAAGTGTTTTTTAATTGATATGCACAAGTGTTCATATCTGATTTTGTTTAAGATTTGAGAACACTACGAAGAAGACGATACATGTTCCCTTAGAAAAGAATGGATCGATTTTGTATTTAAAGGTTGTGAATCGTTATGCAGGGCACTTCATACGTGCTATAGAGGCTGCCATTACGATGACTCTGACAGAGTTGCTTTAATTTTATTGTTCCGTGGCAACGCAAGGGCATTAAACTAGTATAGATACATGCTGGATGGAGTGTTTTGACAATTTGTGATCGATGTTTATCCTGATAAAAAAAAATTCCATTACCGGAAGTATTGTGATGGAAGCACAAACAAATGGATTGCATAACAGAAAAATATTATCAAATACTCCCTTTGTATCGAAAAATATATGTCGCTGGAGTAGCTGAACTTTAGCTACTCCAGCGACATCTATTCCGGTACAGATATCCTGATTTGAGTTATTCGTTCATAGTATTTTATTTAAAATTTTCGTGTCTATTTTCTTACATAGACTTCTCGGATTATTTTTGGGAAAAAGCTTACCTTCTGCCGGCTGATCTTGCGCCCACGTCCGCCGGCTCCGTGTATGTCAGATCGTCTTTTGATCCAACGGTCGATAGCACCCGCATCCACGCGCACGGGTCTGCAACTCAGCTGCCGTTTCAGAAACTTTTTTGCAACAGAGCGCTTGTTGCGGGGCTCTGTGGTGGTTAGATCCAGCAGCGGGGAGGCGGAGCACCGTGCGGCTGGGACGGAGGCGGCGGCTGGGTGGTCGACGACGGCTAGGCAACCGCGGCAGACCAGCCGCGTTGGCGACTACGACACGATCCGAGGTCGCTGACGGCTACACAAGCAGCAGGTGTGCATCCTTTCCCGCTAGGAGGGAGATGTTGGCGAGGAGTCTCACCGGATCCGACGAGGTTGACGGCGAGCTTCGTAGTCCCGGTCCTCGCCGACGGCAACGTGAAGGCACTCCGGTGGGCTCCTCTTAGAGAGGAGCAGTCGATACAGGTTGGGGAATGGGCGGCACTGCACTCCCTCACTGGCGGTTTTTTCTTTCTTGCAACATCCTCCTTGTTGCAAGAAAGATCCTGCAACATCACTAATTTTGCAAAACTTTCATCCGTCGATACCTTTGTTTTGAAAAAAAAATCTGCAACAATACCTTTGTTGCAAAAACAATTTGTAACACAACCTCTGTTGCGAAAAAATTCTACAACACAACCTCTGTTGCACAAAAATTCTACAACACAATCTATGTTATAAATGTTTCTGCAACAAAGCTATTGTTGCAGGAATTAATAAGTGGGAAGGGGACAAGCGGGGTGTGGCATGAGATCGATCAGACCGATCCAACGGCCATGGAGGTGGCGGACGTATAGCACACGTCCGCCGGTGGACGCGTAGCAGTCCCCTTATTTTTTAAGCCTTTTGGTTTTTATTTTTGTTGTTATTTTTTTGCAATCCTATTAAAAAAATCAGTATTATTATATTGAGTTTTCTCTCTCTTTCCTTTCTTTGGTCCTTGGACCATCATGTGCTTAGCCTTTACATTGGTTAGTCTTTCTTTTAGGGAACTGATTTGACATTGGTTAGTCTAACTTACTTGTTCTAACTCACTCACGTTCATGTATATGCACCGGCCCATCTCTATTTTCTTCTCATTCTTTCTAATCTTTCCAGCGACCAGGCCGAAGGCCCAGCAAGGAGCGCCGAGCCGCTCAGCCCAGCTCAGCAGCGAACAGCCGCTAGGCTCTTCTTCCATGGGGAGACTTGAGATCTCACATTTAGGTGAGATCGTGAGATCAACATCAAAAAATCATATTTAGACATTTCGAAAAAATCTGAAATTATTTGACAACATTCTTGTGTGATATGTCTACCACTCAGGAAAAAAATCAGCTCAAAACTCGATGTATATTAAGAGATTCAAAAAAGACAAATTTGAATGTGAATAGTAGCAGCTTTGGCTGAATAGTACTTTGACACTATTCACACTCGATTTTTTCTTTTTTATTTCTATTAATGTGAGTTGATTTAGGAGTTGAAACTTTTTGAGAGTGTACATCAAACATTCATGAGTGTCTACAAAAAAATTAAGAATGTTTAAACATGTACTTTTTTTTCAAAAAAATTGATCTCATAGATCTCACTTAATGTGAGATCTCACACAAGTCTTCCCCTTCTTCCACCTCCCCGCACGCACACGTACAGCGGTACAGGAAGAACAGAAACGCCATGGCAGCACCCCTTTCCTCATCAATTCCTTCACCGTTTCATTTTGTCATTAACACAAACATTATTACCCATGACTCAGCGGATCCATTCAGTCTGGTCGTTCCTCGGTTAATTCACACAATGCGATGCAAGAAACTGACGAACTTAATGGCCGGCCATTAGCATTTGTCCGTTGATCTCCCTCCTCCGGCCATCAATCTCCAGACCCTCTGCGGCAAAGTGTGCGCCAGGACATCCTCTATACAATACATATGGTCTCGTTGTTCAATTCCTTTTGAAGCACTCGCAATCCTTCCCGCAACACAGCCTCATCTTTGCTGTTTTTTTGCCTACCGTCGCCGCAGCTGAGCGTTCCAGCTATATTCCTTCCACAAGCCTAACCTCTTCACCCCATCCTACCACCTAGACATCATTTCCCAACCGTTCATCGTTGTTGGCCACGCGCACAACGGAGCTTTGTCGCTGCCACCACTTGGGATTGACGCCATCACCCAAGGTCCCGTCCATCGAGCCATCTGTGCCATGGAGTTCCCTCATCACTAGGGGCATCACGCACCACCATCTCTTCATTACCGGAGTTCGATGACAACAACGTACACCGGCGCTCGCTCGCGTACACCGGCGCTTCCATCTCCCACGACCACTCTGTGACCCAAAAAACAAGCCTAAACCTATAGGCTCATTTTTATGATATTAGGAACGAGTGGATGATTTTATTTTCATTTGAGTAGATCTTGATTTGTGTTAGTTATTTTGTTATAGTAAGTGCATATGATGTTTTGTGCAATATAAATCATGCAAAATTGTTTGGTTTTTATTTTATCATGTTTGTACCATGCTTAGGGTATGTCCTAATTGTTGTGTGATTCTAGAATTATTTTAGAATGTTGTAGAATTAGTTTCCCCTCTATTAAAATAATGTTGCATGATAACATCGTTTGATTTTTTTTGTATTACACAGAGGTAATACATGCTTATTTTTTGATATTTTAGATTGCCATGCGTAGAAATTTTTATGTTTAATCTAAGCTTACTTCAATTCCTATAGAATTGTATAATTGTTGTTTCATTATGTTGGGTCTAGATTATGTTAATATTATTGTGTATTATATTTGAATGTTGTTACTCTCGAGTATTTTGTTACATAATTTGTTCATGTCTTGCCTAGTATATTATTGATACTTTGGTTACATATGTGTTCATATTATTTTATTTATATGTCACGTGATTTGAGTCTATCATGTTTTAGCAATGTTTTAGGATCATGTGTCGTATGATGTTTTGTAGCTTATCTAGGTTGTTTATAAATTTAGTTAGCTTGGTTGACTTTTATGATGCTTGTTGTCCAAGCAATAGTTGATGTGATTAAATATTTGTTTCTCATGCCATGATGAACCATGTCGTTCAAAAGCGTGGGATAGATTATTATTCTTGGGTTCATGCCATGTCGTTAATTATTATTTATTTTCCTTTAATTAGCTTGATGTGTATATAGTGAGTACGATTAGAGTTTAGTTAGCTAAGACGATTTAGAACGTTAGTTGTGGTGGTCAAGTTTGGCTTAGTCGTGATAGACCTAAACACAACCAATCCGTTCAATTTCCTTTACTCCTCTTCAATCGTGCTACCTCCTTTGAAATCTCAATGCCCATCCAGATCTTGCTACCCATCCTTCCTATATTGTTATTTCGTTTTGGATGTTATTTGGATTTTACTGCTTGTGTATTTATATTTATTTTTCCTTCGCCGTTACTAAGAGTAGGAGGTGACGGTACCAGGGAGGAGCACTACGAGGAAGACAGAAATGGGGGACTCGACAACGAAGGCATGCCTACTTCTTTGATCATGCTTATCCTATGTTTTGCAAAATTGCATTGTGTTTTATGCTTACTATATGCATGTTATTTTTATCCCATAGTTAGTGTGTCGATTAACACATTACCTTGATCCGCTTGCCGCCTATTCACTTGACACCCGAGTAGAATTATACAGTATCCCGGTAGAGTAGAGATGCTTAGTCATGCTTATTACCCTATAGATGATTTGTTGAATGACGTCTGAGTCATTGAGACATTGCCAATTGAAACCTATCGCCGAGTTAGGCCGGTTGGCCCTTGTTGATCTCCTTTATCCTCTTCTATTCTGGGTGAAACTTACCATATAAATAATGGCGCGAGCACCAGCGGAATCAAGGATTGAGGGAGCGATTGGCTGCCCTTCATAAGCTGAAGGGGGCAATCTATCGTCCGTGCCGCATGAGACCTAATAAGTCTTGGATTTAAAGATTGTGTTTACAGTACAACCCCATGCTATATGGGCAGTGGCTTGGTTGATTATTTAGTTCACCCTTATTGTCGTCATCGCCATACCGTAGATGGGATAACTGCCTTGCGAGGAGTATCCTCGGACCAAAAGGTGGGCCCGGACTATGAAGTATGGTTATTTCCATGTTGAAACCTAGTGGACTTGGCATAGTAAGTGTGATCTAATGAAAGACCTCGTCACAATCTCCCTACTGGTATATCAAATGGTGTACTGCACCAGCGGCAACAAGTCAGGATTGTGTCGTGTGGGTAAAGTGTACAATGTCTGCAGAGTGTAAATTATTCGAATAGTCGTGTCAACGGTCATGGACGACACATGAATCTTTCTTGACGTACAGGATCTGTCTTGCTTATTCCCTCTTTACCCTTATTCTTGGAACATATGAAGAGTGTGAGTTGATCGAGGATCCTCACTTTGATGAAAATTATTCTGGACATAAAACATGTTTTCTTCTAAAATTGCTTTTATAAAACTGCTATATTTGTCAAACAAAATTAACTTTTGTGCAATCGAGTCATACAACCTTCCTTTGAAGCCACATGTAGCTATTAGGCCATTCTACGAGGGAGGCATGTTGAGTACGTAATGTACTCGTGGCAATACTTTTGTTGAACAACAGAGATCTATGGAGATGAGGGCGTCGACTATGACTATTATGATGATCCTGAGAAGTGAGGTCACGTGGACTACATCGTCTGCCTGTGGCTGAGATGGAGTCGCTACGCATTTTATTTTTCCGATGTGTTTTTGAATGTAATAGATGTCATGAGACATTTCGCTATGTATGCCTTGTGACAAGAGTTTTTAAACTTATACTTATTCTAAATGTTCTACAATGATATCATTTTGTTGTGTTGTCAAGTTGATCCTGGATTGACAAGTTATACACAGGAGGGTTTGGAAATTATTTTCGGGTTCTCACAAAAGTGATATCAGAGCCAACGTCGACCTAGTAACGTGGACTTAGTTAGAAATGGAAGCCTTGTGACTTATTTTGCAAACTATTATGTTATAAAATTCTCTTGTATTGATGCAAAATTGTTTACTGGTTCTCTTCTTATTCAAAAATATAGATGTTGATATCATCCTCATGTCGGATTGAGCAGTTTGGCAACCTTGGTCGTCAGTTTCGGGACATGCTCACATGCTTGGGCTTCAACAAGGATCTAGAGGTTTTCGGACACTCCTATCGCACGATCGGGGGCAAGGAACGTTTCAAAATCGAGTTGGTGTTGTATCCAAGGATGGAACAGACCAGTGGCTAACAATTCACAGATGATGGAGAAGACTTCATGGATGTTGTCATTCGAGTTGTTCATCAGGCGATGCATCAGATAGCCGCACTTCATCTGGACGAGCTGAAGCACACCATGTTTCGGTACTTCATTTTCCGTATCGGGGAAGGAGCGGTTCAGCAGAGCTTGTAGTACAAGGAGGAGGATGATCTCACGATCATTTGTATGGCTTCACTCGCATCATCATAGATATCACTCATGGTTCCTATAGTCCATCTACTCGCTAAGATACCATGTCGCTCTGGTCCATCGTATGGGTGGGTAGTGCTTGTGCAAAGCGAAGATCAAACGATGGTGACGTTGTCCCCTCTCGCTTAGCAGGAACTCTCTCTTCAGGCTCAGTCTCTTCCTCCTCGATGTCATCGAGTTGCTCATCGCGAGTCGGTGGTGTTGGAACTGCGGGCGATGTTGAAGGTGCAATGGTGCAAAGTGTCAGGGGACGCTTCTTCGCCAAGACGCTCTTCTTCGTTCACGTAATATTGATGCGTGGGTGAAGCCTGTGTCGTGGGGGAGGTGTCCTCTGGTGGCATCTCCTGCTGGTCATCGTTCTTCATGGCAAGCATAGCATTCGTCGCGATGATACCCTGCTCCACAACTGCCTCAGCAGCCTCCCGTGCCTCATGAACAGCAGCTAAGGAAGTGTTTGCCTTCACCAACCTCTCCTCAAGTGTCTCCACACGTGCCTGGTAAAACTCTAAGAGTTGACGGTTCTCCTCCAGCATAGCCATAGTAATAACAAGGTTTTTCTCAAGTCCAAGGGTATGTGAAGCCATATGAATGATCGTGTGATCATCCTCCTCCATATACTCCAAGCTCCGCTGAACCACTCCTTCCCCGATACGGAAAGTGAAGTACCAGAACGGGGTGTGCTTCAGCTCGTCCTAATGAAGTCCGGCTATCTAATGCATCGTCTGTTGAACAACTTGAATGATAGCATCCATGAAGTCTTCTCCATTGTTTATGAATCTGTAACCTTTGGTTTGTTTCATTCTCAGATACAACACCAACTCGACTTTGAAACGTTCCTCGCCCCCGATCATACGGTACGAATGTACAAAAACCAATGGATCCTTGTTGAAGCCCAAGCATGTGAGCATGTCCCGAAACTGATGACCGAGGTTGCCAAGCAGCTCAATCCGGCGTGAGGATGATATCACCATATACATTTTTGAATAAGAAGAGAATCAATAAACAATTTTTAAACAAGAAGGAAAAGAATTTAGCATCAATACAAGAAATTTTTATAACATAATATTTTGCAAAATAAGTCCTAAGGCTTTCCTTTTCTAACTAAGGCAGTGTTACTAGGTCGACGTCGGCTATGATACAACCTGGAAATAATTTTCAGACCCTCCTGTGTATAACTTGTTAATCCAAGAGCAACTTGACAACACAATGAAATGGTATCGTTGCAAAACATTTAAAAGAAGTATAAATTTAATAACTCTTACCATAAGGCATACATAGTGAAATGTCTCATGACAATTATTACATTCGGAAACACATCGGAAAAAAATACGTAGCAACTCTATCTCAGCCATAGGCAGTCAATGTAGTCCATGTGTCCTCACTCCTCGGGATCACCATAATAGTCATAGTCGACGCCCTCATCTCCATAGATCTCTGTTGTTCAACAAAAGTATTGCCATGAGTACATTACATACTCACCATGCCTCCCTCGAAGAAGGACCTAATGTCTACATGTGGCTTCAAAGGAAGGTTGTATGGCTCGTTTGCATAAAAGCTAATTTTGTTTGACAAATATAGCAGTTGGATAAAAGAAATTTTAGATGAAACATGTTTTATGTTCAGAATAACTTTCATCAAAGTGAGGATCCTCAATCAACTCACACTCTTCTTAGGTTCCAAGAATAGGCGTAAAGAGGGAATAAGCAAGACAGGTCATGTACGTCAAGAAAGATCCATGTGTCGTCCATGACCGTGGACACGGCTATTCGAATAGTTTTACACTCTGCAGAGATTGTACACTTTACCCACACGACACAATCCCAACTTGTTGCCACTAGTGGTCACTGGTGTAGTACACCATTTGATATACCGGCAGGGAGATTGTGACGAGTTCTTTCATTAGACCACACTTACTGTGCCAAGCCCACTAGGTTTCAACACGGAAGTAACCGCAGTTCAGAGTCCGGGCCCCCCCTTTTGTGATGATTATACTCCTCACAAGGCAGCTATCCCATCCGTGGTACGGCGATGACGATAATAAGGGTAAACTAACTAACCAACCAAGCCAGTGCCCATATAGCATGTGGTTGTGTTGTTAACATAATCTTCAAATCCAAAATTTATTAGGTCTCATGCGGCACGAACGATGGATTGCCCCCTTCAGCTTATGAAGGGCAGCCAATCGCTCTTTCAATCCTTGATTCAGCTGTCGCCCGCGTCAATATTTAGATGGTAAGTTTCACCCAGAGTAGAAGAGGATAGAGGAGATCAACAAGGGCCAACCGGCCTAACTCAACGATAGGTTTCAATTGTCAATGACTCAGAGGTCATTTAACAAAGCACCAATAGGGTAATAAGCATGGCTAAGCATCTCTACTCTGCCGGAGTATTGTATAATTCTACTCAGGTGTCAAATGAATAGGCGACAAGCGAATCAAGGTAATGTGTCAATCGACACGCTAACTATGAGATAAAAATAGCATGCGTATAGTAACCATAAAACACAATGCAATTTTATAAAACATAGGATACGCATGATCAAAGAAGGAGGCAAGCCTTTGTTGTTGAGTCCCCCGTTTCTGTCTTCCTCGTAGTGCTCCTCCCCGGTACCGTCACCTCCTACTTGTAGTAACGGCGAAGCTAAAATAAATACACAAGCAATAAAATCCAAATAGCATCCAAAAAAATAATAATATAGGAAGGATGGGTAGGAAGATCTGGATGAACATGAAGATTTCAAAGGAGGTGGCACGATTGAAGCTGAGTAGAGGAAATTGAACGGATTGGTTGGGTTTAGATCTATCAGGACTAAGCCAAACTTGGCCACCACAACTAATGTTCTAAATTGTCTTAGCTAACTAAACTCTAACAGTGCCCACTATATACATCTCAGGCTAACTAAAGGAAAATAAATAATAATTAACGACATGGCATGAACCCAAGAATAATAATCTATCCTATGCATTCGAACGACATGGTTCATCGTGGCATGAGAAATAAAATATTTATTTTTATCTACAAATAAATATTTAGAATAGCACCATCTACTTAACACAGATTGCTTTTGTGTTGAGTACAAAAAGAATGCCATACCCGCAAAAGAAAAAACCAGATCATGGGCAGCCATATAACGATTTATTTGTTTTGAACGGTCACTTGGGGGGGGGAGCTTTACCACTCAAATAAGGTTTAGGGAGAATTGCAACACTGCCTCATGTAGAGGGAATTCTAGAAGACAGAAAATTAAGCCACTTCCTAGCATGGTCTCTAAGCTCAATGTTATTGAAACGATAAATCCAATGGGGAAAATCAGCAACAATGTTTCTCAAAATGACTCTGGAGGCACGATCTTCATCTCTGAACAGTGGCATTCCTTGAGACCTAAATTTTCCGTACAACGGTCAATGCCACAGAAGGCCAGATGTATTGTAGGCCTTTTTAGCCATGAAAGGCAAACCATGGGTGATCTTTCTTCTGGTCGGTCAGAGTATTGAAAGTCATGCAACAATAACAACACACAGTCCAATTCTCTTGATGCAGCACTAGTAAGAGCATCTCCAACCGCGGCCCCGAAGGACCCCCCAGGCCTCTTTTTTAGCGCCGACGGGCGAAAAAACTCCCAGCCGCGGCCCCAAGACGCCGATTTTCGCCGGTTGAGCCCTTTTTTTGGGCCGGCGAACCCAGGCCGAACCCAGGGCGCTGGGGGCGCCGGCTGAAGCGAAAAGCCGGGTGGGGCCGAGCTGTCGGCGAGACCGGCTGCTACTTCCCGCCATTTCCCCCTCCTTTTCCCTCTCTCCCGCCGTTTCCCCGGTCCATTCTCTCCATTTCCCTCCATCTCACGCCGCCATGCCGCCGAAGAAATATGCCGCCCCTCGCCAAGCCACCGTCCCCGCTGTCACCAAGCCGTGCAGGGCCCGTGCGCCGATGGCAAGGCCGGCGGGTTTGACAAACGCGGAGTGGAAGGCCGACGTCGAGCGAAGGGAGGCGGTGACAACCGATCGCCGCAACAGGCTTCTCATGAAGAAAGCCAAGGATGCGGCGGCGGCGGCGGTTGAGCAGGAGGTGTTGTCTCAGCGGCCGATCTTCCCGGAACGGCAACAGGCGGGCCCGCTCCCACAAGGCGCGTGGGGCAGCCAGCAAAGCGTCGCGTCGCCGGCCAACCCCAACTTTCGACGAGCGCCCTCCCCGGAGTACGTCGACGGCGACGCCCTCGGCGGATTCAACCCCAACATTACCTTCCCACGCACGCCTTCCGCCTTCTCCACCGGCCACCCCAACGCCCAGTAAGGCTACGTGCCCTCGCCGACAAACTCCGGCTCGTCCGAGACGGCTCTGCGGCGCGGCCCCCTGCCTTTCACGCCCGGCGCGGCACCGCAGTACAGCAACGCCGAGGCCGAGATGGAGGAGATTATCAACACCGGCTCCGCCACGGCCGCCTCGTGCCCCGGGTTTGGTACGCAAGAGGCGGAGGACACCGGCGACATGGACGACGTCGAGGTCGACGAGCCCGAGGAGGAGGATGAGGAGGAGGAGATGGACGAGGAAGAGCCGGTGCCGGAACCCGTGCCGGCGAAGGGCAAAGGGAAAAAGAAGAAGAAGACGAGGTCTGCCAATGGCAAGCCGGGCGAGCCCCACATCAAGTGGACGGCGAAGGAGGATGTGTGCCTCGCCGAAGCGTGGAAACTGGTCAGCATGGACCCGATCACCGGCGCGAACCAGAACACCGACAAGTACTGGGCGAGGATCAAGGCGGCTTTCGACGAGCGCAAGTTGGTCGACCTAGAGTTCACCGGCACGTACATGGAGCGCGGCACCAAAGCCATGGCCAACCATTGGGGGGGCATTCAAACGGCGTGCAACAAGTGGCATGGCATCCAGGAACAGGTCCATGCTCGCCCAGAGAGCGGTGCGAGCGGCGAACAGCAGGTACATTTCGCCGACTCTTTTGCCGAACACTTGACTTTGCCGTCCTTCGCCGCCGAACACTTGTCTTTTTTGGGTGCAGATGGTTCGGATGTTCGACTTGTTTCGCCGGGACGCCGGCTTCGACTTCAAGTTCCTGCATGTGTTCACCCGGATCGAGTCCTGCGAGAAATGGGCCGAGGTCCGGCTTCAACTCGCCAACAAGGACGGCGTGTACAGCCCGGACGCGCCTGTTGCTGGGGTGGCAGAAGGGCGGCCAGATGGAAACAAGAAGGCGAAGAAGACCAGGAACGACGCGCCGGCTGCCGAACGTCTGCAGGCGTCGATCGAGCAATGCATCGCCGACGCAAAGACCCACTCTGTCCTGAGGGAGGAGAAGGCGGAGGCACGGTGGTCGGCGCTGATGACGAAGCAAGACGCCAAGCTTGACCTCCTCAGGACCAACGTCGTCGCGAAGAAGCGCAACACCGACCTGGCGTTCCTCATGGGAGGCGTCTCGGCGGAGATGGACCCGCAGGTCAAGGCATGTTACTTGGCGGAGCGCAACCTCATCCTCAACCTCATGCCGGCGCCCTCCGTGTCGGTGTCAAAACCGGCGAATCTCGGGTAGGGGGTCCCGAGCTGTGAGACTAGAATCGATGGTAACAGGAGACAAGGGAGACGATGTTTACCCAGGTTCGGGCCCTCCTATGGAGGTAATACCCTACGTCCTGCTTGATTATATTGATGGTATGAGGATTACAGAGTTGATCTACCTCGAGATCGAACAGCTAAACCCTAGATGAGTTGTCCTGCCCTACAACCTAAAACCCTCCGGCTTATATAGACGCCGAGGGTACCTAGGGTTTACACATGGTCGGTTACACGTCGAAGGGATAAACATGCCTATTCACTACTTCAAACGTGGAGGATACTCCATGATTCCCGAAGCTTCCTTCCTGGAGACAGGGTCTTCGATCAATCCAGTGCTCGGCAAGCGGCCCATATAGTCCGGCCCATAAGAAATTAGTCGGCCTCCCGAGGACCCCTTAAACCAGGACTCCCTCAGTAGCCCCCGAACTAGCCTCCAACGCCAAAGGTCCTAGCTCCAACTGCTTCATATGATCAGAGTCTTCGGCTTGCGAGGCGAGTTCCTTTCTCCAAATAGTGATCGGCCGAGTTTAGTTCGGCCTCCGACGACGTGTAGTTTTCCCGATCATGGATCGTCCGAACACCATGAATAACTCGGCCCTGAAGGCCAAACGTCAAGGGGTAAATAGTGCTCCCTGACAACCTTTCAGATGAAAGGTCACGGCCCACCACGACCGCTGAACCAGTCGCAAAAACTCGATTCGTGATTCGAGGCCGTTTTCATCAGCACGATCCATCAATGCACAGATCGTGCCCCGTTTCACACGGGATATGTTTAATCATGCGCGTATAACGGCACGCACGTCTTGGGAAGCGGAGGGATTCACGGCGCAGTGAAGGGAGGATAACCGGCGACAAGCCCAATAAAAGGGAAAGAAAACCCCAAGGCTTAACCGCGCTTCCCATTCGCATCCCTGCTTCCCCAATCTCCTGAGCCTCCAGAGCCCAGATCTAGGTTTTCCACCCTCCCTCCTCCGAGCTCAGCCATGGCCGGCTCAGGTTCCAACGGCAAGTGGGAGGCTTCCACGGTCACAGACCAGGACATTCGGGACCTCAAGGACGCCGGATACCTCCCCGCCAACATCTTCCACCGTGCCCCGGAGGAGGGCCAGGTGATTCCCACCCCCAAACCAGGCGAGAGGGTGGTTTTCGTTCCTCACTTCATCCGAGGACTGAGCTTCCCGCTCCACCCCTTCGTTAGGGGCCTCATGTTCTTCTATGGACTCAACTTCCATGAACTCCTGCCGAACTCCTTTATGCACATATCAGCCTTCATCATCGTCTGCAAGGCGTTCTTGCGGGTCGAACCACACTTCGGACTATGGCTCAAGATATTCAATATCAAGCCGAAGTGCGTCGTAGGCGAACACGCAGACTGCGGCGGGGCGGTCATAAGCAAGCTTCCCCGCGCAGTATGGCCATCCGGCACCTTCATCGACACCATCAAGACTTGGCAAAAAGAGTGGTTTTACATCACCGAGCCAAGGGAGGAGGGCAGAATTGTTCCTGTCGAATTCAGACCCGGTCCCCCGACCAGATTGACCTCATGGGTCCGAAAGGGCCTCGAATGCGGGTCGGATACAGAGGTGGACGACCTGCAGAGGCGCATCGCCTCCATGATCAAGGACGGGATCGAGCTGACCAACGTGGTCCAGATTATGCTCCGGCGGCGCATCCTCCCCTGCCAGCGCCGGGACTCTCCTATGTGGACTTATCGGCTTGACGATGAGCCTACGATTCGTCAGCTCTTCCGCACCACTCGAGAGAAGCTGTGGAAGGCGCTGTTCAAGGCGCAGGAGAACTGGCCAGCCAAGAAGGAGGACCAGGGCCTGCACGCCGATAAACCCCCTTCCCAGGTATAACATAGTTTCGCTTGATCGGCTTCGTTTTCCTGAAGAAAATCTAAACACTTTCCGATCACTTCCGCAGGAATGGTTGAGCAAGGCCACGGGCATCAAATGCCCGGCTCCACAGCCCGAAGACCCTAGGTCCCAGCTGCTGTCGGAGATGCTTGTCGTGGTGCCTTACAAGGCGCCAGAGAAGAAGGAGAAGAAGAAGAAACCAGGCCGAGGAGGCCTGCGCATCAGGGACCAGCCGGAGGCTGTGTCCGAGGAAACTCATGCCTCCTCGAATCAAGAGGAGGAGCACGAGGACGAGGGGGAAGGTGATTCCCCCCTCGCAAGAAAGAGGGTGGCGTCATCGGACGCCACAGAGGATGTTCCTCCTCCCGCCCCGAAGAAAGCGCGTCGGACACAGTTAACTCTGTCCGACGACAGTTCGGACTTGGATACCGAGTCCGAGGACTTCGAGAAGGTTCCGCGAAGGAACCTCAGGGTCAAGCCCCCAGCTCGAAGGTAAAGATCTGAAGACTTCCCGAGTTGTTAGTGCTAAGTTTTAAATGTTATTAACATGTGAGCGCCTATTGACTTGCTGCCCACCACGTGTTCTCTCCACCGATCAAGTCTCGGACGGGGAGACCCCGCCCGCCGAGCTAGCGGAGAGTGGGACCGCGTCGCACCCCTCTCCTCCGGGTGCCACGAAGGATGCCGCGGAGGTGTCATTCCAACAGGCCCCTTTGGTGCCGAACACCAGCGGTGGGGGCGACGACGTCATGGTCGAGGCCAACGCCTCGGCCACCGAAGACCGGGGGGGAAAGCCCCTCCCGGATACTGAGGAGACCGGACGAGGCGATGTCCAGTCCCTTCCGAGGTCGTCTCCGGAGCGCACCATGCCTCCGGAGGCACCGGTTCAATCCCCGGTCGGAGATCGGGTTGACCGATCTCCATCGGCGCCACCGACCAATGGGTGGCCGGTTATGGGGGAGGCTCTATCAAGCGCCTCCATCTCCGAGGAGCACCGCACCCTTATGGGTGCGGTTTTACAAAGCATTCAGTCCGTTGATAACGGACTGAAGGAGGCCTTCAAGGGTCTCCTGACGGGCTTCCAAGTAAGCCACGTAATGTTTTGTTAATTTACTACTTTTTGTGCTATCGTTATATATATAGCAGCCCCCGAGCCCTAGGTGAGTTTGGAAAAGCTCACCTGGGGGTCAACCATAGATCATTAACCGGACAATGCATGAGACCATATTTGTTTGGAATGTTCCAATAGCCCTTAAGACCTTCGAAGTGCCCCACCACCAGGGTTGGCGTTGTGTCGACGACCCCCTTTGGCTCCGGGCTAGAGGTAATTGATAGTTCGGAGGTTTGAATCCATGTAACCTGATAGTGGTTTGTTATGTGTAGGCTTTGCCATCGGCAGCGGTTGTTAATGCCGCCGGGCTAGACGAGCTAAATCGGAAGCTCAAGAGCTCCGAAGATGAGCTCGACGCTCTGAATAAAGATTCGACGAGGCGCAAGGTAAGCCAGATTATAATATCCGAATTCTTCATCACTGTACTGTCGACGCAGTATTTGATATATTTGATGCTTACGCAGCCTCAGCGAAGGAAATTGAGAAGCTCAAGGCCGAGCTCCAGGAGGCGAAACAGGAGGCCGTGAGCGAGAAGGCGGCTGCCGCGCTCTCCGATCTAAAAGCCACCGGCGCCAAACATGCGGCTCGGGTGGAGGAAATCCAGCAAGAGCTCAAAGACGCCGGTCAAAAGTGCGAAGACCTCGAGCAAAAAGGCAAGGAGCAGGCCGCCGAACTATCCACTCTGAAAACCGATCTCCAGAAGGAGCGGGTGGATAGGCGGTTCTTTGAAGAGCAAGTGAGCCAGGTCAAGGCTATCACGGATGGTAAGCCGTATTTACTGCAGTGTGTCTTCGGGGATAGCAAGTTCGCATTGCTTACCCAAGTGTGGCGTTCCTCAGGCGCCTGCTCGGATCTCCAGAAGAGCACAACGGACACGAACCAGTTATATGCTTCACGGGGAGAGGGTGATGAAGCTCGGCTGTTTTGGGCGCAATTTGAAGCCCCCGAGCGCTCTCCTCTCCTCATTGAGCAGCTGAAGCAGCTGATGGAGCTACACTGGATGGCGGAGCCGGCCATGAAGGATCTCTGCATCCGGCTATGGCCCGACGAGCCGTTGCCGAGTAGCTAGTTCGGCCTGGTGCAGAAGCTGAGCAACGCCTCTCCTCGGATCGACGCATTAAGGCGGTCCTCATGTATCGAGGGAGCTCGGATGGCCTTCGCAAGGGCCAAGGTGCACTGGCCGGGTCTTGATCCGACGAAGATAGCCACTGCTCCGCTGCCCCCTAGAAAGGAGCATAGGTGCCCTGAGAGATACTTCTCCGTAGTTATGGAGGGTGCTCGGGCAATAGAGGCTCAATGTTCGAGAGAAAACATTTATGAGTAAATGCGTTGTAATATGTCCGAAGACCTTTAAATGCGTTTATATTTAAGATGCATGGTTTATCTTGTCTTTTGTGGTTTGCATCCTTTATAACTCTTGTGTGGCCGTTGAAACTGAAAGTTGCGAGTCGTCGGCTTCAGCCCCCATGTAGATACTACGCGGGGTGTCTCTGCCAACGCACTGTGACCCTTAGCCGAGCTATCGGTACCCGAAGGTGGTAGTGTGGGGCGGACAAGGCAATCGGACCATAATGTTTATTGCTTTCACTTAGCCGTAGGGGCGCGAGAAAGGAGTGCGGGGGGCTGATGACTAGCCCCCAGGGGTTTGTGATATTCGGATGAACCGCGGCCAAAGCCGATATCACATGGTTTGTACGAATATCAAACCCATCGTATGACACGGAATAACCTCTAACGAGGTTTGTAGTATAACACTTAAGCTCAGATTCGCAGACTGGTTCTCGCATACTATGACAGTCAGTTTTCGGCTTTCTCCCCTGAGGTGCTTGACCAGGCTAGCTGGAAGCACAATCGCATTGGTGCTCCCTTTGCCCTTTTAGCCGAACGAGCAGAACATAAAGGGGCAAACACAGGAGCCGGGCAACCCAACTATTGACCCAAGACATAGTTCGGAACCAATGCATATAAAGCGGAATTCTAAGACGCCGAACGCAAAATCAGTTGTGCTTAGGGCGATTTTTTAAGTTCGAGCCCCCGGTCTATTAGCCGGTTGCATCGTAAAGTATACCAAACAGGTTCGCAAGAAGAGGGAGAAAATAGAGGGTGTGTCCAAAAAAGACAGCGAAGCGATCATATATAAAGGATCTGTATTTTGCTCAACAACTCTTATATTATTCAAATTGCCGATGCGACTGTTTACAGGTATTTAAAAATAAAATATGAACTTTACAGGAGGGGTTGTACTAGGGGTCTTCGATGGGTGACCTGACGTCCTCGATGTGCCCTGTCGTTTGTCCGCTCCTGCGTCTCCTAAGGAGTTGTATACCGCTATGGGTTTTGCTGTTCAGCGAGCGGATTTTGGGGGGAAATCTTGAGAAGTTGCCGAAGTGTGAATGAGCTTTACGCCTTGGCAGGTACTTGATGGTACCCGTGGTATGTCCGAAGACGTTTAATGGTGATAGTTCGGTCCAGCCGAACACTTATTGTTTGATAGGGTTTCCCCACCGCCGCCCATGGAATTTTAAGCGCGAAGTTGTGCCTCCTCGGCACATACTTTGCTGGTTCTAGGGCTGTGCGATGGGGGGCGAGTCCCTATTTATGGGGAGAAGAAGGTTCTGGGACTTCGGGTTGAAACCGGGCTCGCTTCCCAGCCTTACGTGCCTTTACGGCGGATATCGGCGTTTGCCGATCATCATTGTAGTGGAATTCGGCCGCCAGGGCCAACGCATGTTCCTCAGTTCGAAGGGAGCGCTCCGTGTTGCCGTTGACAGTAATGAACCCCTTGGGGCCGGGCATTTTGAGCTTGAGGTATGCGTAGTGTGGGACGGCATTAAAGCGAGCAAACGCTGTACGGTCGAGCAGGGTGTGATAGCCGCTGCGGAAAGGTACGATGTCGAAGATCAAGTCCTCACTTCGAAAGTTATCGGGCGAGCCGAACACTACTTCCAGGCTTACAGAGCCCGTGCACCGGGCTTCGACGCCTGGGATCACTCCTTTAAAGGTAGTGTTGCTGGGTTTGATCCTTGACGGATCTATGCCCATCTTTTTCACCGTGTCTGAGTAAATCAGATTGAGGCTACTTCCTCCGTCCATTAGGACTTTAGTGAGGTGATACCCGTCTATGATGGGGTCTAGGACGAGGGCGGCCGAACCCCCATGACGTATACTGGTCGGGTGGTCACGTCGATCGAAGGTGATCGGGTATGCCGACCATGGGTTATACTTCGGGGCTACGGGCTCTACGGCGTAGACCTCTCGAAGGGCGCGCTTCCTCTCCTTTTTGGGTATATGAGTGGCGTATATCATGTTTACTGTTTTTACCTCTGGAGGGAATTTCTTTTGTCCGCCACCAATCGGACCGCGGGGCTCATCCTCGTCCTCGCTGCGCGGGCTCTTGCCTTGGTCCTCGGATGCGAGCTTGCCGGCCTGTTTGAATACCCAACAGTTACGGTTGGTGTGGTTGGCAGGCTTCTCTTGAGTGCCATGGATCTGGCAAGGCCTCTCCATGATCTTGTCCAGCGGGGTGGGTCCGTCGCGATTGCCTTTAGGAGGCTTCTTCCGCTGCCCAGGTCGGGAGTTGTGGAAGCCGGCGTTAATGGCCGTGTCATCGGCATCACTATTGTTGTGTCGGCGCTTATTCTTGTTGCACTTTGGTTTCCCGTTTCCATCCTGAACTTCGGAGGTTCCGGGGTCTTCGGGGTTGTGGCTACGTCTTGCTAGCCAGTTATCCTCGCCCGCGCAAAAGCGAGTCATGAGTTATGTAAGGGCGAACATTGTCCTTGGTTTATCCTGGCCGAGCTGACGAGCCAGCCACTCATCCCGAATATTGTGCCTGAAAGAGGCTATTGCTTCGGCGTCCGGGCAGTCAACGATCTGGTTTTTCATGGTCAAGAACCGATTCCAGAATAGCCGCGCAGATTCTCCTGGCTTCTGGACGACGTTGCTTAGGTCGGAGGAGTCCGGCGGCCGAACATAAGTGCCTTGGAAGTTAGATCGGAATGCATCTTCTAGATCCTCCCAGCACCCAATGGAGTTTTCGAGGAGGCTATTTAACCAGTGCCGAGCTGGCCCCTTAAGCTTCAGGGGTAGGTACTTGATGGCGTGGAGGTCATCTCCTCGCGCCATGTGGATGTGGAGGAGGAAATCCTCGATCCATACGGTTGGGTCAGTTGTCCCATCGTATTGTTCTATGTTTACGGGTTTAAACCCTTCCGGGAACTGATGCTGCATCACCTCGTCCGTGAAGCACAGTGGGTGGGCAGCGCCTCTGACCCGAGCTATGTCGCGCCGGTGATCGGCGTCTGTCCTAGCCCGGTTTCGTTCCCGACCTTTATCATTGCGGTCGAGCCAAGGCCGGTACCCTTCCCGTCTATCGGGTGAGTATCCTCTGGATCCGTAGATGGATCGTGTACGACTTTCTCTGTAGTCCAGGTTGTGTCGCAGGTCGAACCTGTCATCGGGCTCTAGTGGCTCTTTTCCCCGTCTACGGGGTATTGTCGGCCTATAGCCGGTGTCGTCAGCCGTCCTGTCTCATCCTCGAGGAGGGCGGTCTGGCTTGTCGTATGGGGTATGTTTGGGAGACGGCGTATCAGTGAGCTCATCATCGAATTGTGGCAGCAGCCTTCTGTGTGGATAACTCTTAGGTTGGTCCGATAGACCGGTACCGTATCCTTCCTCAGCCGAGAGGACTCTCGTCCATCGATCGTTGAGGTTGTCGTGTTCGGCTTTAAGCTGCCGTTCTTTTGCTTTCAGGCTGCGGGCCGTGGCTATAAGCTGTTGCCTGAACAGTTCCTGATCTTTAGGATTATCGGGGATGGCGAAGTCATCGGGTTCCGGGATGTCCTCCTCCTCGACAGGGGGGAGGTAATTGTCGTCCTCGGAATCATTTAGATCGTTGGGGTTGCGCCGGTCTTCCGGCCTCTCCTGACCCTCTAACGGGTGTTCGGGGATATCGGGATCGCCGAGGTCTTCTGGGGTGTCTCCATCCCCGGTGCCGTCGATAGCTTTTCTTCCCTTTTTTCCTTTTGACCGTTTATGCGGCTTTCGGCGTCTTGACGGCGCTTCACCCGATTTGTCGCCATCGTTTTTCGGAGTGTCCACCATGTAGACGTCATATGTGGAGGTGGCAGTCCACCGCCCGGTGTTAGCGGGGGTGAGGGCGCGATCCTCCTCATCTATGTATTCTGCCTCCTTAGAGGCATAGTCCAACATGTCGGTTAAATCCTCGACAGTGGCTATCAAGTGGGTGGTGGGTGGGACGAAAAATTCGTCCTGACCCGCCTTGAGCCCGATCTGAGCACAGATCGGGGTTGGGTCGTCGGTAATCTTCATCGACGAGATCCGATCTAGGGCCTCGTTGGGTATCGAGAGCTCGATCGGGTCGGCCTGCTCAGAGCTTCCGGAGTTAACCTCCGATGCGCCCGCGCGAGGGGAGTGTTCGGCAAGAACTGGTGTCCGGACATCTGGCACTATGACCGGGTCCGGGCTGAAAGTTGGGTCCTCGCCCGGGCAGATCCCGTGGGCGGGACCGAAAGATGGATCTGAGGTTAAAGCCTCAGAGTCTTCGGGCGTGGCAGGCGAGACTGTGAGCCCGGTAAGTGACAGGTCGCCCCGAGAATCTACGGAGAACTCTAGGTTCCCGAATCTGACCTCTTGATCAGGGGCGAAACTTCCGACACGGCCTAGATGGCCGGTCGGGTCGACGTGCAGCACAATGCTGCCGAAAGCGAAGATCTGTCCGGGGACGAAAGTGTTTGTATTGCGGACCTCTTCGTTGATGACAAGGCGAGCCATCGATTCCTTTGGCGATCACAGCGGAACTCTCAATGAAAGCACCAATGTCGGTGTCAAAACCGGCGGATCTCGGGTAGGGGGTCCCGAGCTGTGAGACTAGAATTGATGGTAACAGGAGACAAGGGAGACGATGTTTACCCAGGTTCGGGCCCTCCTATGGAGGTAATACCCTACGTCCTGCTTGATTATATTGATGGTATGAGGATTACAGAGTTGATCTACCTCGAGATCGAACAGCTAAACCCTAGATGAGTTGTCCTGCCCTACAACCTAAAACCCTCCGGCTTATATAGACGCCGAGGGTACCTAGGGTTTACACATGGTCGGTTACACGTCGAAGGGATAAACATGCCTATTCACTACTTCAAACGTGGAGGATACACCACGATTCCCGAAGCTTCCTTCCTGGAGACAGGGTCTTCGATCAATCCAGTGCTCGGCAAGCGGCCCATATAGTCCGGCCCATAAGAAATTAGTCGGCCTCCCGAGGACCCCTTAAACCAGGACTCCCTCACTCCGCACCGCCCATGCCGCCGCCGAGCCCGCCCTCGTCTCCGACGTCGTTGAACGTGCCCTCCCCGACGCCGACCGCTATGCCGACCTCTCTAGTTACTCCGGGAGACGACGAGGAGCTGGCCGTTTGAGGAGTTCTCTGCTCACGTCTCCCGCATTTTTTGTACGCCGGACTATTTGGCATGTTTTGATCGCCGAACCTGTGGTGATCGCCGGCCGATGGCATGATGGACGCCGACTGTGGCATGGCCGACGCCGAACTCGCGTCGTCTTTTGGGCAGCGGGAAATGGGATGTTTAAATTTGCATGCGCTGTGTGGCCGAACCCCGGGGGCGCGACTGGGAAGTTTACCCCCCCCCCCCCACCCACCCCCCCCCCCCCCCCCCCCCCACACACACACACACACACCCCAGGGCGATTTTACCGCCGGTTGGCCCCAGGCGGCGCTATTTCGAGCGCCGGGGGGGGGGGGGGGGGGGGGGGGGCGAACGGCTGGAGATGCTCTAAGGCAGTTCCTCAGGTTAGATATAAGCTGTTCGCCAAACAGTAGCCACTAGCACCTTGTCATCTATGGAGTGGGAGTATAACGATATTACAACATCTTGGGCCAGCACAAGACATCAGGTTCGATGAAATCAAAGGGAAATAATAAACTTCTGGATTCATGGATGAATCGTGATGATGATGGCATTCACTTGGCCATCCATCTCGTCAGAGAGATATGGCATAACATCAGGTTCAGAAACATCAGCGACACAGCGGCGCACTCACAAGAGCGGGTAAACACGGCACCAACCAGACCAACACACAAGAACAATATAACCAAACGCACGACAAACCCACCCACACATACCCCTCATTCCAAACAACAGCAATGGACAGCATGAGAGGCCCTGAGGGGCACCCCTGATAGCACCCAAACAAAAGCAAAAAGAGTACCTGCGTTTTCTGTGCGCCGCAAACACTTTATCAGTTTTTACCCTAGACAACAGAGTGCAGCCCGAGGGCGACATCAAGTACAGCAACATATTATTTGGATATTATTGTTTCGCGAAAAGGTAAAAACAAACAAACATAGCTGCTAGCCCTGGAAGTCTTGAACAAGAAACGCGACCGAGGATCAGTTCCCTAGCTAATTTCTGTCCAAAGTCGACGGCGCATACTACGAAACAGGTCACCGGATGGACACATATAGGCGGGGCAATGGCACCGGCAACAGAAAACCCTTGCTGGCAGCAAACCCTTGGCGTTCCACCACGACGGAGCAGCTGTAGCACCCTGCAGCAGAAAAACAAATGGTCGTAAAACAAGGAGACACAGGTGTCATCATGCGAAAAATGATTTCTAGAGGACGCTTACTTCATTCAGAGCAATGCCGACCCTGAAAGATCGGCAATGCATATGTACATGGTGCACAGCGGCCAGCCCGCTTTCACCTTTTATACAAGACCTTGATATCCTGGCGCATCGCTTTGTTGTCCAGCAGCTCATCTTCACAGTCATCGATATCAAGTTTGTTCAGCCGGAAGTCGTCCGACGTGCAGTGCTGCTCACTCCATTCGAACCACAGCTTCGGTATGACTTCTTTCTTGAATGCAGTTTCATGGAAGCTTTCCTCTTGAGAGTCGGCAGCTACGAGCCTGTACACAAACACTTTCTTCTGCTGCCCAGGCCTGAAAGCCCGCCCGATTGCTTGACGAGTAACAGAGGGGTTCAAGTGAACATCTAGAATGACAACTCTTGATGCGCCCACGAGGGAGATGCCCTCCCCGCATGCCCTGATAGAGCCAAACAGAACTTTTGCATCAGCAGAGTTGTTAAACTGATCCGTGGCCAGTTCTCTCTCTTCTTGACTACTATCGCCATTGATCACAAAGATCTCCTTTCCTACATTCCAGCCCCTTGTCTTTACCAATAGCCTCTCCAAAAATTTCATGGGTAGTATGTACTGGCCAAAAGCAAGCACCTTCTCTCCTGCAGAGTTCGCAAGCGCCAAGATGTTAGTGAAAAACCTGGCCTTCACACCATCTGTCATGTTGATAGACTCGACCAAACTATCAACGCTTGCATCTGTCAGGTTGATAGCCCTATCTGCAGCATCAAATTCTGACATTCCTGACAGACAAGGATGCATGTACACTGCAGTTCCTACGGCGCTCCTTTTGAACTTCTCATAGGATTCTAACTTATGAACAATTTCTTTCTGCTTGGGACTGAGTTTCAAGAAGACGCTGAAGTCTACTAGGCCAGGTAGTTCATCTAAGATGTCACCCTTGTAGTAATGAAGCACATCTTTTGTAAGTTCTCTGAGACTTCTAATGACATGTGCTTTTCTCGTGAAGTTATCATCATGCAGCAGGGTCTCTTCTATTGACTCAGTGAATGCATTATCAGCAGCCCCTTTTGAAATTCTGCCGCCTGATATTGCTACTTGACTCATTATACGTTTAACAATAGGAGGAGATGATCCCGACTTGAGAAACTTTGGGCGTACAAGGTTCAAGATGTTGAACACTTCACTCACATGATTCTGGAAAAGTGTACCAGATAGGACCACCTTACGTGGAGTTTGGACTCTGCTCAATGATTCTAGCACATTAGTCTCCCGATTCCTAGGTGTATGACCCTCATCCATTATCAGTAGGCCAGGGACCTTAAGTAACATGTCCCGGCACGCAGCTGCGACATTGCCACCACTGTCACTGCAAACGATCTGAGAAAACTGCTTGTATCCAAGAAATAGGATGCTCATTTTGGCTTGCCAAGATTCGAGGATTTCTAACTGCTCTGGTCTCTTCTCAGCCTTGACAGAATAAAAGTCATACAGTGGTATATCCTCCACTTACCAGCATTGAAATTCCCTCTTCCATGTACCTAATATGCCTTTAGGAAGTATAACAAGGGGCCTTGAAGAGGGGTACTTTGCCAAGAAGCTCTGAATGAAACTAATCAGCATAAATGTTTTCCCTGAACCAGGGGCATGAGCTAGAATGCAACCTCCTGGCTTATCCGAGACTAAATTCTTCACCAGAAAGTGGAAACCTGACAACTGATGTGCTCTCATTTGCTTTGCATGTCTTGGATGAATGGCAACGTCTAAAGCCATGAGTTCTTCAGTGACTCTAACATCACCAATAACAATGTCATCAGAATCCTTTGAGCGTGTTTCACTGAAATATGATCTTGACCTTGATGGCTGACAAGAGGTAAACATAATGTCAATTGATTGTTCCAATCATACATTTGAATTTCACGATTGCCATGTAAAACATTAGAAATAATGATGGATATTGAAGTATCATGTTTGTTACTAAATCCATCTCTTGTGCAATGTTCCACAGTTAAATCATCTATCTAGTATATACCGAAGGCCCATTAGGGTAGAAAATAGAAATGTAGACTAGAAATTCAAACAAAAATGAAAAGCATCAAACCATTTGTCAAACAGATCAGCTTATTATATCTATCGGATTTTATAATTTGTTCTGACATGGCCTCTCCAGCAAACGAAATGCCAAACAAAGACAATACGTGCAGCATTCATGACATTTGTGGAAATTTACAAATTATAATGCAGAGCAGTTGATACTGAAGATCAGAAAATAACAACTATATGTGCTATACTCGGAAAGTTTCTTCATGGGGGAAATATAAGAATAATCAAAATAATAGCCCATGAGGTGCATCATCTGGCTGTGTGGCATGATCAAATGTGTACATTTTGTCGGTTAAGATGGTATGGACTGATTCTCAGGTATGGTTGGCATATTGTGCCCGCTTAGGTGGTTGGTTTTTACAAAACAACGTCTTTGTTCAAAACAATGTAAAATGAAATAAAAAATGTATTTCAAAGCAGATCAGCACACTGAAAATGATGCATGTGCGTGCTCGCAGGTCACTTTGCTAGTTGCTAAAAAGGATACTTGGTAAGAACTTCCCAAAAATTTAAACCACATGCATATAGAGAACGGTTTACATTGCTAAACAAGCTCGGAGTTAGAGAAGCATCACTTGTCTTAAACAAATAAGTAATAACATACCTTTTTCCATTGATAATCAAAGATCGTGTCAGCCCTTCTCACAATCATACCACAGACACGGCATACATGGCCCAGGTCTTCATGAATCCGTATGTCATGACTGCAGCCATTGTCCACCTCTTTTTCACCCACTTCTTTCTCACTGGCTACCTCTTCAGCTGTGTCAAGCTGGCCATTAAATATAACTAAATCATTATGGTAAACAACACAAATGAAGATTGACAAGTTAACTGAAAAACGAGGTAATGCATATTTCTCTTACACTGCTTCCCAGCTATTGAGCTGAGCTCATTTAACCAGGTAATCTGCCCCCTCACCTATTCTCAAACCGTTTATATCCACCCCCAACCCCCAGACCAAGTTGTTCTGTTCACCGGTATTGCACAGTTGAACCATGGATGCCACGTAGGGAGCACCACATGAGTCCTGTTGGGTGGACGGGTGGGTGGTGTGTGCGTGTGTTGGGGGAAGGGGGGCCACTATGTGGATTTACCCCTTGTGCAAAGCAGTTCAATTTTCAGATAAAATAATGACAGAGCATGCATTTATAAGCAGAACTATTAATTTACAATATGATAGATGTCAAAATGGTACAGCAACACAAATCATGTCTGTGATTATAATTTGTACCTTAGAGCTTTCCAGAGCCAGTGAGTATTCATTCCAGAAACCATCGAGATCATCACTTTCATTTTCTGGTTTATCCTCTTCCTCCATAGGCTCATCTTCCTCGACAGGATTGTAAGTTTCTGAGGGCAAATCAAATACTGCTGGATTCGCTTCATTTTTGCCTTTTCTTTTTCTTTTTCTTGGCCCAGCTTCAGCATCTCCTTCTGTCTGGGAGCTTGGGTCATATTTCCGTTGTTTTCTCTCCTTAGGAAGAGAAGGGAAAACAAGTGTTTTTGCCATTTTCTCCGCATGGCTTGCAACCTACATTGACCAGGAAGAGTTATGGCTAGAAGATGAAAATTTTCAGCTTTGAATTGGAATAGATTCAGTAAATATAAAACATTTGTACTCCATTGTTCAGCTATTTGTGAAACTAAGATGCATTAAACAATTAGATGGATGAACATCAAGAAAACACTGAAGACAAAGGTAGCATATTCACAGTGCCCTTCAGAGATACCAATGTGCAGTGCAACGTTGATACCATAGATTAGCTTGTCGGTACAAGCATGTAGAGAAAAAACAACAATACAGTGTGTAGAAGTAAAAGTTTGGTAAAAAAATTGCAAGTGAAGAAGTACATACAGCCAGATCATGGATACGTTCCTCCTCGGGTCTTTTCTGCAATACAACTCTCTCAAACTGAACTGATGGTTGATAGCGGGGTAAAGGATACTGATACATTAAAGTTGCACTTTGACCATATGGAACAATATGACTGTTTTGGTCTCCATCACGCATGGTCTCATTTACGTCGGCAATTCCTTGGGTTGCCACACATGTTGTGAGAGTACCAGCATGTTCTGATGGTATCAGCTGCTTGTTTTTCTCAGATGAGAGCTGTTTGTTTTTCTCAGGTGTAAGTTGTTTGTATGCTGCCATGCTTTCATCTTCATTATCCGAATCAAGAATTATTAGCACTTCGCTCTTTTTCTGTTCTGTTTGCTCGACAGAGCTATTAATCATATTAGCCTCAGCACTCGCCACATAACTCTGAGTGGGCTTACGCAGAGTAGAAAGGAAATTTATAAATTGGAACTTCCGAGCATTCACACTTTCCCAGTCCTTGGTAACACTGCCAAATCCCCAATTGCCAACCATCTTTGCACCAGGAAGTGAAAGGCCGCTCATGGGGTCAGAAGGCTTCCTTTTTCTGTGGTAATACATGCCTACAAAGATAGATGATTGATTACTTATCATACAAGAGAGAGGAAATAAATTGGTATCAGCAATACTCTTCTGCTATTCTGTATAAGTCGCATGCAAGGTGGACAGGAAATTGTAGGATGCGTACAAGGAAATTATAATTAAAAGCACAGACAGCTTCATGTGGATTAACTATAATAATCATAAATGCAGTGACCATTATGCAGTAACCAACCCGCCACTTATTTAACACAAGCATAGTAAGCGATGAACAAATAGGCACTATTATTCATCACGGTTTACACTGAAAAAAAGAGTGATGCGTTGGAGGAGCTAGGTGTCAATCAAATTAAGATAGAGCTTGTGATCAAACCCAGGCTGGCTAGCCCAACATCCATGGTGCTGATCAGTAAACCTTTGGGTGACTTCTTTCTCATATGTTCCTTACTTTTGGCATGGATCTCTGAATTTCACTCGATACAATCTGATTCGACAGTAATGAAACTTACTCCCTCCATTCCTGAAAGCATGGCGCACATCTTCTGGCACTAAGACCAAAACAGGAGCAGGCCGTGGAAATTTTCGTTGATCTGGACTCCTTTGCCCCTACTAATCTCGCCGCACTTGCCTCTAATTTCCCTCCCTACACGTGCTTGAGCTCCTCGGTCTCCACCAGCATTGATAGTGCCAGCTAGCTGTGCAAACGATTGCGCGCGAGCATCCCACGCCTGCCCCACGCAAACTCCCTCCCACACCATGCAACCCTTCGTCGCACTGCTGGTTCTCATGCATGGCCCAGGTACTGGCTATACGTTGCATTATGACACTGATGGAAACCATTGCTTCACCGCAAATTTGAGTATTGAAATTTCCATGAAAATGGAGGGAAGGAATTTGAAGGGAGGGGTTAGATGCTTCACTGAAATATTTTCAGTATGAGCGCCAATTTGATTATACAAGTCCAATTTTGTAGTTAACCTATAAAAACAACCTTCCCAAACACCATGGTCACCACCCTCTTCTCCAATCTTCCATGGAGCTTGACTAAGAGCGTTGCACTCCTTAACTCTCTTCCAACTCTGTTGATGATTCTTTATGTTAGTGGCTTGACACTCACTCCTTTGTCTTTGCTGAATGGTCACGCCGGACCGAGACCGTGGCAGTGCCGGCGCAAGAACTTCACGCCGTACTTGACCTTGGGCTCGCACGAGCACACTGGCCGAGGTTAATAAATCCTTGGCGTCGCCGCCGAGGGTGTACCCAGCTAGGCTTTGCCAGTGGCAGATGCAGAGTGGCCACAAAGGGTGTCAGGTGCCCACACCAACAAGCAAGCCGAGCAGGGTGTCGAGCAACACGACGAGCATGGATGGATAAAGGAAGTAGGAAGTAGAAGTGTAGGAGACAGGGGGATAAGTGGAGACTAGGATGCGGGAACACGTGCCTGTAATCGTCGCATGACAGGAGGGTTCAGAAATTGTGGTGCAAAGCTAAGCTTGCACCTTCTTTCACTGAAAAACGGAAGAAGAAGAAAATTTACGCCGTGATTTCAGGAACAGAGGATGCATAAAGCTAGTAGCCATACAGGCATACACTGGCAAAACCATCTATAGTATGCATTAGTACAAACTCAGAAACTGTTCTTTGCTTCTAATCATGCTCAGAATGCCCAGCCAAAAGAGCGACTAAAGAAAAGAAAAACACAAAGGCAGTAGCCGACAAGCAAGGTGAGGCCCCAAATAACCTAAACTTCAATGTTAAATGGATGGATTTAGTGGCAATCAACCTCTCCCCTCATCCTGGCTCTCAAGCTAAACAAAAGAAGTCCAAAAAACAGCAACTTCAGGCTCCAAAACAGGCTTAAAATGGTACTTGCAGAGAAGAGCACAAATGTCGCTAACTGTAAGCACACCCCATGCCCCCAAGCAAAAGCTTTTGTACTGAGAGTCAAAATGAGTTCCCAAGTGGTAAATTGGGATTCTAACATCATTTCAGTACTCCATACAAATTATAAGCTTCTTCGAACGAGATCAAATTCAGGTGGGGAGCTCCACCCACCCACCCACTCACCCTGTGACTGTTCAAAAAAAGTATACAAATTATAAGCATACACCACATTCTATGGTTTGGCACAACAGGAAAGCATCGATTTCGGGAGCATGACACATACAGGAAACGGAAACTAAACAGAATATGTACTCCCTCTGTCCGGATTTGTTGGGCCCCCACGTATTTTGGGTCAAAGTTTGACCGTCTATATAACTAGCAAAATATGATCTACGTACTTGTTACAAAAAATACATTATTGGATTTGTATTCGAAAGAGGATTCCCGTGGTATAATTTTTGTGACATACAGTTAATACTACCTCCGTGCCAAATTACTTGTCTTAGATTTTTCTAGATACGGATGTAACACTAAAACGTGTCTAGATACGTTTTTGTTGCCATCCAGCACGGGGAACATTTGAGCGATGAAATGGGCATTTGGGCTCCAAACATGTGAAGCGCAAACTAGTCAACCCAAATATTAAATTCCTTTTATTTATATTAAAAAGGTTATTAAATCCCTTTCGAAACTGACCCCTTTTTTGCTGTCCAAACCTGGAGACCCCGTGAAAAATGGTGGCACGCAATCTTCTCAGCCCCGCCCAACCCTGACAAATACCAGACCGCCATGAATCCCTATCAATCCAGCCCAACCCCTCTTCCCAACAACGCGAACGCAAATGCAGCACCGGCCCTATTCATGCCAACGCGAAAAACCCCACCGGTCGCGCGCGAGGCCAGACCCGATACCACCGGCGTAGGCGTGGCAGAGAACCCGCCACGGCGGGATCACGTCACGTCGAGGGAGAGGAGGAGGGGGAGGGGGAGGAAGATGCTCACCAGAGGGCGCCGCTGGGGGCTCCTCGCCGGGTGCGACGTCCATGGCCGCTGACGGCGGCGAAGTGCGCGGCACGGTAGTTTTTGGAGCGGGGCGGAGAGGGGGAGAGGAGTGGGGAAAGCGGCGGGTGGCGCCACGGTCTCGTCTCCTTGCCCCGCCGCATTGGTTTCCCCGTTGCATAAAAAGGTTCACTTGGATGGGGCCGCACATTCTGTGTGTGAGGTACTCCGGCCCCGGTGGCTGATACGTGGCGGGTCCACATGTCAGTTACCAACAGTCACTTTCAGTGAGTGAGAAGATCACAACATAGGTGGATGGTTTGGTGGGTGGTCCCATCATGAATTAAAGCTCATTAATGGGGTTATTATTTATTACGAGGTGATGTTTATGTCGATATCGAGGCGCCAGCTGTGATTTCGTTGGTTGTGAGAGTCGATTTGTTGTATTATTAATGCGGATTATTCTTTTATTGAAAGACGAAAATTTTGATGATTTATTGTCTTATTAATATGGATTATTCGTTTATTGTGAGGCAGTGTTTTGTAGCAGTGAGGCGTTAGTGGTGTTTTCTTTGACCTGAAATCTTCACGACTCCAATCTCGTGTTTTTGATGATTTGATGTCTCGTTAATGTATCCAAAAAAATATCAGGAGACCACATTGATTATCGAAGCTCCATGATTCTAGTCTTTAGTAGTTGTTGTGTGCGTCTACGTTGTACTCGATGTTTATTGAAAAGATACGACAATACTTTTGGGAGGAATATAACAATAGCCCTCGCCAAAAAGTGTGTTTAGCAATTTCAACTGGCGAACGAAAACTCTGCCATCGGACGTACTACTCACCACTGGAACCGTCGCCCCGCATTGAACGGAAGAAACCCACCACCCCTTCCCCACGATGACCTCTTCCCCGTGCTACTCGCGTCCTAACCTAGGATAGTAGGATTGACAGGGACTGCTATGTCAAACACCGCCGCCCCACCTCCATATGCAGCCCATCCCTAGCACCAGTGGCCGTGGTGCCCATGATGCCGGCGGCGCCGACGCTAGCGTTTTCTACTGGGACGTCGCCGGAGGCGGAGCTCCAGGTCATCCGCGACGCTCTACCACAGCCTCAGGTACGGATAATTGGATCTGCAGTTGATTCTTGCACCGTGTGTGTAGCGCCCCAATCTCCATTAATCTATTTAATTAATACTTGTGTTTTCCCACTGATTGGGTTAATTGGATTCTGGGTATACTAATTCCTGCACCATGTCTTTTACGTACACATGTTTCTCCCAGTCGCTGATGCATTGATACATTGGAAGCTAACCAGCCATGGACTCGCAACGGTGACAATAGGGATAGGCAGGGCGCCCCACGCAGGGCAACAGCGGAAGGCTAGCAACAGGTTGCACGAGCGCAGCAAGGCACAACAGCAGGCGCCAGGCGGCAAAGATTCCATACGCAATCAAGGGTAATTGGAACCGGCCGGTGGGCAGCTCGTTAGGTGCTACCTTTGCCTCTGTTTCTACTTCCAATTTTGAATTTTGGACTGTGGCACCTATTCATTACAGATCAAGAAATGTATGAATTGATTCGATTTTACATGCGGCAACGTCATGGAAGGTTAGTTTCTGCATATATTTTCTGAATCCTTTTTTTGTTGGTAATACATTTTCTGAATCATAAATTAATGAGTACATTTTCCGTTGGCCTCGGTGGGGTCCCTCTCCTCCCCCGAGCAGTGTCGACGGAGCAGGACGCAGCGGGATCAGTCTGCGTCCGTGGCCTCGGTGGGGTCCCTCTCCACTGTATGAATTGATTCAATTTTACACGCGGCAACGTCGTGGAAGGTTAATTTATGCATATATTTTCTGAATCCTTTTTTTGTTGGTAATACATTTTCTTAATCATAGGTTAATGAATACATTTTCCGTTGGCCTCGGCGGGGTCCCTCTCCTCCCCCGAGCAGTGGCGGCAGAGCGGGACGTAGTGGCCGCAGAGTCCCCCTCCTCCCCCGAGTAGCGGCGGTGGAGCGGGACGCATCGCTGGGTAACGGGCTCGGCGGCGGAGTTGCACGTGGCAGGCCTTATGGCACGGGCACGCAACAGTGCCGTGGCAGCTGCGCTGCGGAGGGCGTTATGCGTGAAGGAGGTGCATTCCTTCGGCTTCCGGTGTTCCATGGCGTGGGCCTCCGTGTCATACTAGCCTTTATGTTTTGGTTCTTGGGATTCTTATGAATATTGAAGGATTCTGCTGAATTTCCCAATCCATTGAAGTCCTATAGAACTCTCCAATTTGGTCCTAATGTTTGGTTTGCAGGTCATTCTATTGCTGGGCTATTCTTCCTCTGCTCCACGATGTGGTCGCTGTTGTTGCAACAAATATTACAGGTTCTCAGCGAGTTGCATGTGACGAGAGCATTTGCAGTGTATATTTTCAGAAATCAACAAACTTCATTTGCGGTTACAGTTATATCATGAAATATACCGTATCTACCTTTGTTCTACTGATTATCTGCACATTGACTGCCTTAAAAGGGTGGATATACTCTTAACCTACAAAAAAGCTAGATAAATCTAACATATAGGTTCAGAACTTTCAACGTTCAGAACTTTATCAAAGGTTGGATATACTCTCAGCCTACAACTAAGAGAAAAACAGAGGAGCTACAAATCAGTAACAAAAACACAAAGGTGTCAACTGAACCTGTAACTATTTGCTCAAGAATTAAACTAATCCTTGAGTGATTTTTTTTTCTTAGCATGCTTTTTGTTCTCGGTAAAAAATTCCCACAGGAAGAAAATAAACTTTAAAATATTTAAGTGAATCGAAAGTGTTGTTGTGGACCTCTAATTGACAAGTATACATATTATTATTTTCCACACTACAAAAAAGATGATGAACATGGTCAACCTTCTTGCTCTCAGGTTTATTGAGCAGGATTACCAGGAAGGCGAAGCCGGTGGCGCTCATCATCACCGCCACGCACAAGGATCGGCCAAGCCTGCAAAGGTAGTTTCACTCCCGAAACTGCATTTTTCTTGTAAATACTTGGTAATTAGTTGTCTCGATTCTTAATGTAGTGTTTGGAAGTAACCAGGGATAATAAAATTATCATTATGTGTTGTTTTCATTCTTTATTTATCATATGAGAAAATCCACCCACCTTGTATGATTTCTAAAAGTTTAAGATGATTTTGGGCATACCAAGCTTAAAAAATATATCCCGCGAGTATGTTTGATATACTCTCGATACATCTAGCTTTTTTGATATCCTCACTAATTTTAGGATGATACCGTGGACTTTGGCTTTCTGGATGGAAAAAGAGTTGATCCAAACCGACACCATGTATTCTTATGGACGTATGAGTCATCTCACTGTATGTGGAGCTTTTCTCTTGCGCTGAGCTTACTTTATTATATGCTTTGTCAGTGTAATCTCCAATTTCGTTCCCAGGTATATCAATACTCTTCTCACGGTCTTGCAAATGCATCATGTGCATTTTTTCAGCCTTGCAAATTAGATATTTTGATTGATACATGCATATTGCAGGAATATTGGTGCGTTGGAAAGACTATGGGTGGAATTAACAAACTGACTGAACCTATGAAACAAATTTAGGATGCATTGACAGATCCTCTTGAAGCTTGTGCTAATTTCAACAAGGTAATATTTAAGATTTATTACAATCTTGCATTTCATTGGTTTAGTTAAATCGATTAACAATTATCATCCATACCATTGCACAAAATGCACAAGATTATTGAGAGGAGGAACTTGAAGAATTGGAGGTAGCATTGTGTATCTTGTCAATAAGCAAGCAATTCTCTCTGCTCCACCGAAAGCTACAATGGAAGATGAAGAACTTGTTGCACTACAAGCTGAAACTTCGCTATGACCAGGTTAATGTTTGATCTTCCTATAGATCGATTACACAAGTGAATTTTCACATATGATTGTAATATTAATCAAGACGTGCGTTGCACGTGCACACTTACTAGTACTTCATGTGATCAACCATCTCTGGGCACTTATGGTGCTAGGACAAGGGTAGGTTTAGATCACAATTTAAGAAAATAGATTGATAACTAAATCGCGGATTGTGTTTTCACCTGTTGGGTTATTGATTAGCTATTAGATTTTTAATCACAAAATGAATGTATTGAGCAATAATGTATGCCAACATAATACTAAAACATGGTTCAATAGCATTGTTTCATTCCCTTGGACAACAAATGAATTGGGGTGAGATAGTTATCAGGCCTAGGTCGGGCTTTAGCCTACTCCTTTGGTGGCTTAGGTTTTAATCCACTGTATCTCGGGTCATTTGTTTTGGTATTTCCAGTAAGATCACTTGTTGGGTCGTCGATTCACTATTTTACTTTCAGATTGGTTAACATAAAATAATATATAGTAAGAAAAGAACATTTTTTTCTTTTCGGTGCGGAGCACCCTAGGACACACACACATCATATATACTAGGGCGAATTCTATAATTATGCGTGTCTACTTGATGCTCTCTTAGATGGTATACTACTTGACCCCCTCCCATGCATATATAGGTTTGAGCGGAGCTTCATGCGTATCGAGGAGGAGTGCAAGCACAAGAGGACAACAAGACCATCCAATAGGGAAGCGTGGAAGCGACAATGGAAGAAGACAGAGGCTAGTGAGTGTTCTTTTTACGCTCATCGGACCTGAGTTTAAATCGAGATATTTCATAAAAAACAAGATATTCTCTTCGATATTGTCACTAATGACTAATGAATGCGAAGGATCCAAATATTCTATCTTTATTTTGTTTCCACGAAAAATGGGTATTTATGGATGAAATCAAGTCAATACATAGAAATGAGTAAAGGGGAGACAAAGGAGATCAAGTGGGAGGCGCACAGGATATTATGAATCTTTATTTTGTTCTCGTTGTTGTATATATGCTTAACTTGTGCTCAAGTTTTGAGCAAAGATTATAAACTAACCATGTTAATGATAACACTTAGGTCTCATATTTACTCATGACAATAACATAACCAACCAGGGAGCAATAATAAGATATCTCGGGTGACAACAATTTGTAAAAACAATCATGACATAATATGATAACATGGTATTTCGCTAGCCCTTTATGAGACCGCAAAACATAAATGCAGAGCACCTCTAAGGTTCAAGTAGTGATTAAACATTTTAATTCAGGGTACAAGAGATCCAGTCATGCTCGCATCCAACATTAACTAGACTCGATGCATAAAAATGACAATAGCGCTCTGAGGGATCACTAGAAGAGTGTCTAGAGGGGGGTGAATAGACTACTAGCAAGAATTTAAAACCTAACCTTTTCCCAAGTTAATTGGTTGGCAGATTTTAACAATTATAGCAAGTCAAACACACCCTACACATGCATGTCTACAAATGTGGCAGCGGAAAGTAAAGACATTGCACAAGAAGTAAAAGAGTCGAGATATGGAGATCAAACGCAATTGGAGACGCAAGGATTTTTCCCGTGGTTCTGATAGGTGGTGCTATCGTACGTCCACGTTTATGGAGTCTTCAACCCACGGAGGGTAACGGTCGCGAGAGTCCACGGAGGGCTCCACCCATAAGGGTCCACGAAGTAGCAACCTTGACTATTCCATAACGGCTTCCGTCCACGAAGGACTAGCCTCACTATGGGTAGATCTTCACGAAGTAGGCAGTCTCCTTGCCCTTACAAACTTCTTGGTTCAACTCCACAACACGAAGTAGGAGGCTCCCAAGCGACACCTAACTAATCTAGGAGGCACCACCCTCCAAAAGGTAATAGGCTCGGCAATGATGATGAACTCCTTGCTCTTGTGCTTCAAGATGATAGACTCCTCAACACATAATCACTCTCTCACAGATTTGGCTTGGTGGAAGAGATGGGATTGGTGGAAAGCAACTTGGGGAGGCTAGAAATCAAGATCCATATGGTTGGAGTGGATGATCTTGACCTCAACACAAGGGTAGGTGGCTCTCTCTCAGAAAACTGGATGGAGCAAGTATGGAATAGTTCTGAGTGCTTCTCTTTCGAGTAGGTGGTGGTGGAGGGGTATATATAGGCATCCCCCAAAATCCAACTGTTACACACAAAATGACCAACTCGGTGACACCGATGTGTTAATCTCGGTGGTACCGAAGTGACCAAAAGGTGGCAACTTTTGAATCTCGGTGAGACCGATATATGAAACTCGGTTGCACCGATAAGGTGACCAACAGTCAGATTGCCCAATCTCGGTGACGCCGATCCAACAATCTTGGTAGGACCGATTTTGTGAATTTGCGTAACAGAAAGTTGACAACCCAAACTCAGTGGCACCGGAATGGAATCGATTGCACCGAAGTGGCTAGGGTTCGGCTGAGTCTGTCTAGGTATGGGAATCGGTGGCACCGAGTGGAAAGTGTTGGTTGCACCGATTTTGAATATTTAGCTTTGACAGACTTTTGTGGAAGAGCTTGTGGGTGTTTTTGGTGACTATCACTTGTGCACGTATGAGCATTTTGTTCACCAACAGTACCTTACCCCCTTTTAATAGTATTGGCCTTCCTATGGACTCAAAGTGATTTCTCACAAAGTAAAATGTAGAGTCCTCTCGCTTGAAACTTTGTCAATCCATTTCCTTGCATCTTGGGGTATCTCCACAAAGCCCTTTTTGCCAACCCAACTCTCCATGGACTTATATCTGAAATACACTAGGTAAAAGTATTAGTCCAAGAGACAATGTATGTTGTCATGAATTATCAAAACCACCAAGGGAGCATGTTGTGCTTTGAATCTCCCCCTTTTTGGTAATTGATGACAACATACAATCAAAGCTTCAAATAAAGATATGCATGGATATAATGAAGACTTTGAGAGACACATGACATAGACTCGCTCCCCCTAAATGTGTGCAATCCCTTTAAAGGATAGTTGTTTTGGAATGCATGAACACACATATAGTAGAAGGGATATGATGAGTCATGTGTATCTTGGCTATATGCATCAAATGTATATGAATGAGATGTATCCTTGTTCAAGACTTCACTCTTGCAAACAATATGTGCAAGAAGCAAGAGATCATCTTGACCAAGGGTATGATGCATATACTTACCTTGAGTTCTTGAGCATTCTTGTGGTAGAAACACACTTGAGAAAACAATGTTAGGAAACACAAGAGTATTCTACCGATCAAAAGCAATAGAGCTCAATGGTACCAAGATATGAGAACATATAGAAGATAGTATATCTTAAGATTGATATGTCTCCAAAATCATTTAGAATTTTCTCCCCTTAGATATGAAAGTAGTAGTTCATCCTCTCCCCCTGAATATTAGCATGTAGATATTGGGATTGGATAAGGTGAGAAAAATCTAAGATGATCACCATTAGAAAGAAAGTATGTTTGTTTTAATATGACAAATTTCGTTAGACTTTTCTCCCCCTACTTTGGTGTTCTCCCCTTGTCTTTATAAATGTAAATTTTGTTACCTGCTCTCCCCCTTGATTATATCTCCCCCTTTGCATAAGCATGTATCTCCCTTTAGCATGAAGCTTTGTTATTCTCTCCCTTTGGCATTAATTTCCAAAAAGGTCATACACAGGGACAGATATAGGGATCATTGATTAAGAAGGGATCCTTGAGAACAAGGGTCATTGAATGTAGGGTTCATAGAAATGAAAGCTGAGGGAATCATGAACAAAAATAATTTCTCTCCCTGAGATTTTGTAAGACTTCTCCTTTGAGTTAGGGATCCTTGAATAAAGAATTTCTCCCCCTAATAAATTTTTTTTAAGAAAGGAATCATCGAAGAATTAAAGACATCACTAGTAGGATCACTAAAGAAACACAGATTTGCACAAATGAGATAGAATTCAAATCGGTGGCTCCGAGACAAACTAATCGGTGATACCGAGATTTTGTGGTGCAGCTCATCTGCAAATTCGGTAGAACCGAAATGTTTGTATCGGCGGCTCCGAGGCTAAAATAAAAACTTGGCAGTGGGGTTTTGAAGTCGAGATTTCTCAAACTCTGTGTTATTGGCAAAGTCTTTACAAAAGATTTCAACTAAAACAAAAGATTTTACAAAAGAGATATCAACTAGATAATATTTGAGTGGTTCCAAGAAATCATGCAAATAGAGAATGAACCAACCAAAATACTTAACTAGATGATGGGCGGTGACTAGGTCACCTATATTAGAGTATATTGACTTAGGAGCCAAGCAAGAATACTTGATCATAGGTCATACTCAACGTTAAGCTCAAAATGGGGTTACCATTTTTCGATTAAGCATTTTAATGTCTTCATATCACTTGATTTGCTTTAGCTCATGACTTGGAGTAAAGCCTTTTCAAGGATATGAGTACATACCTTTGAGTGATGTTGATGACGTGGCTTGTAGGTGAACTTGTTGAGGATGCTCGAGGTTGATGAGGTTCATCTTGAGTTGGGAGCAATCCTTCTCGTTTTAGTACACTTGTCACCTACAAAGGTTAGTCATGCAAGGAAGAACAATAGATATATCCATTTGACATGATACCAATTGAGATTTAGCAAGTATGATCACATCAAGTATATGTCAAGGGTATGGTTAAGTTGTCTTCCTTCCATCATCAAGAGGGGTTGTGAATACTTGGTAATGACAAGATTGCTTATAATTTGAGTTGTTGGCAATCTTGTGGAGTGAATATCTTCCAAGTACCTACAAAATGTTAGATGCAATACAAGGGAGCATAGAATCCATGGCATAAGATAACATGTTAGGAGTATCATGGAAATATCAAGAAAGCTCATGCCCTTGCATGCATAAGAGTGAGACTAGCTCAAGTTTGAAGCATCAATGATGTTCAACTCACTCCTCAAGTAGCAAAATGTTTTCTCATCAAGTGGTTTGGTAAAGATATCGGACAATTGCTTGTTAGTGCGAACATGCTTAAGATCAATATCTCCTTTGGCAACATGATCACGAATAAAATGATGTCTAACTTGAATATGTTTAGTTCGAGAATGTTGCACAGGATTATGACCAATTTTAATAGCACTTTCATTGTCACAAAGCAATGGAACATTTTTAACATGGATTCCATAATCCTTAAGCGTTTGTGTCATCCATAGTAATTGCGCACAACAAGATCCAGCAGCAATATACTCAGCTTCGGCAGTAGATAGAGATACCGAGTTTTGTTTCTTGGAGGACCAAAACACAAGAGATCTACCCAAAAATTGACAAGTACCCGAGGTGGATTTTCTATCAACCTTGTCACCGGCATAGTCCGAATCGGAATAGCCAACAAGGTTAAAAGAAGATCCCTTGGGATACCAAATGCCAAAGTTTGGTGTTTGTATCCAATATCTCACAATGCGTTTTACGGTTAAAAGATGACACTCTTTAGGTGCAGCTTGATATCTAGCACACATGCAAACACTAAGCATAATATCGGAACGAGAAGCACATAGATATAGCAATGAACCAATCATAGATCGATAAACCTTTTGATCAACCGGTTCATCCTCCTTGGTAAGATCAACATGTCCACTAGTAGGCATAGGAGTTTTCATACCTTTGCACTCCTGCATGTTGAACTTCTTGATCAAGTCCTTGGTATACTTAGTTTGAGAGATGAAAGTTCCTTCTCTCGTTTGCTTGATTTGCAAACCAAGAAAGAATTTCAGCTCACACATCATGGACATCTCATACTTCTCGGACATCAACCTTCCAAATCTTTCACTAAATTGTGGGTTAGTAGATCCAAAGATAATATCATCCACATAGATTTGGCACACAAATAATTCACCATTAACTCTCTGTGAATAAGGTTGCGTCAATTTTACCAATTTCAAAACCTTTTTCAATAAGAAACTTCGTTAAGCATTTGTACCAAGCACGAGGGGCTTGCTTAAGACCATAAAGGGCTTTACGAAGCTTGTAAACATGATTAGGTTTCTTAGGATTCACAAAACCAGGTGGTTGCTTAACATAAACTTCTTATTCAATCTCACCATTTAAAAAGGCACTTTTAATGTCCATTTGATAAAGCGTGATATCATGGTGATTAGCATAGGCAAGAAGAATGCGAATAGCTTCAAGTCTAGCGACGGGGGCGTAGGTCTCACCGTAGTCCATACCTTCGACTTGCGTATATCCTTGGGCTACGAGACGTGCCTTGTTGCGTACGACTTGACCGTCTTCATCTTGCTTGTTTCGAAACACCCATTTGGTTCCGATGATGTTGTGCTCGTCCTCGGGCTTCTCCACGAGTGTCCACACTTTGTTCCTCTCGAAGTTGTGAAGCTCTTCATGCATTGCGTTCACCCAATCCGGGTCTTCAAGAGCTTGTTCTACCTTCAAGGGTTCAATGCTAGAGATGAAATAATAATGCTCACAAAAGTTAGCTAGGCGAGTTTTAGAGCGAGTGATTCTCCCGGTTTGTATATCACCAAAGATTTGGTTTAGGGGATGGTTCTTGGTCACTTGTGCTCGAACTCGGGTCAGCTTTCGATTGTTGGATGGTGGAGCTTCTTCTTCATCATCATCTCCTTCATCTTCGTTGTTGTTGAAGGTGTCGTTCCCTTGATGTGGTGGTGAAGGAGGTTGTGATGGTTCTTCATGATGTACTTCCTCCTCTTCATCATCTTGTCGTGTACCGCTTGTGGATGCCTCTATGTCGTGTTGAGGTTCACCTTGACGTGAAGTAGGGGCTTCCACTTGAGTTGACAAAGTACTTTCCTTCACCTCCATGGGACGAATCTTGCCGATGGGCAAGTCTTGGATAGCTTCCGAAGGGTCTTTATCACCTACATCATTTGGCAATTGTTCGACTTGTGAACCATTAGATTCATCAAACTTCACATCTACCGTCTCTTCAACTTTTCGAGTGAAGTTGTTGTAGACACGGTAAGTGTGAGAGTTCGATCCATAACCAAGTAGGAATCCTTCATGAGATTTAGGAGCAAATTTAGTACGACGATGCTTATCAAGTATGTAGCACTTTGAGCCGAATACCCGAAAGTATCCAACTTGGGGTTTGTTACCGGTGAGTAGCTCGTATGCCGTTTTACCGAGAAGCTTGTGCAAGTAAAGTCGGTTTGTGGCATGACATGCTGTTTCCACGGCTTCTGCCCAAAAGTGTCTTGGCGTCTTGTATTCGTCAAGCATCGTTCTTGCCATCTCAATAAGCGTCCGGTTCTTCCTCTCAACAACTCCATTTTGTTGAGGTGTGTACGTAGCCGAGAACTCATGTGAGACACCTTCTTCGTCAAGAAAGGTATCCACATGGGTGTTCTTGAACTCCTATCCGTTATCGCTCTGAACTTTCTTGATCTTCACTTCAAACTGATTTTGCGCTTTGCGAACGAAGTTCTTGAAGATCTTTTGTACCTACGACTTATCATCAAGAAAGAATACCCACGTAAATCTGGAAAAATCATCAACTATAACTAGATCGTAGGAATTTCCACCGAGGCTCTTGTAAGCATTGAGACCAAAAAGATCCATGTGAAGTAACTCGGGTGGTCTCCTAGTAATCATGATATTCTTAACGGGATGACTTCCACCTACTTGCATTCCAGCTTGACAAGCACTACAAAGTCTATCTTTGTCAAAGATAACATCGTTAACACCAAGAATATGATCACCTTTGATAAGCTTGTCTAAATTACGCATGCCAACATGTCCTAGTCTTCTATGCCAAAGCCAACATTTAGAAGATTTTGCAATAAGACAAGTACGAGGTTTGGATCTCTTAGTGAAATCGACAATGTATAGATCACCTCTACGGAAACCGGTAAAGACCATTTTATGATTATCTTGACGAAACACTTGACAATCTACTTTCGTAAATAGCACATTAAAACCAAAGTCGGCAAGTCTAGATACGGAAAGAAGATTGTAGCCAAGAGATTCAACAAGCATAACATTTTGAATAGAGCTATCATGGGATATGGCCACCTTACCAAGACCAAGTACCTTACCCTTGGAGTTGTCTCCAAACGTTACGTACCTTCGCGGTCCATGGTTTGGTGTGATCTCTTCAAACATTTCTCTATCTCCGGTCATAAGATCGGTACATACGCTATCGAGAATCCACTCTTTTCCTCCGGACATGTAATCCTTGAAGTTTGCCATGAGACTCAGATTCTTCATGATCTTCTCATACTCGATGTCGAACAACTCATCTTCATCATAGTAGCCATGTTCCACATTGTCATCATCAAGTGGGAAATCCTCGTCATAAAGAACAAGAGATTCGTTAGGGTTGTGATCATGACAATGTTCAAGTTTATGAATGCGAAGGGCCTCTATAATGATATTGTTGATAGTAGTGACATCTCCTTTAGCACGCATGAGGTCTCTAAGCTCAAATAGACAATCATCAAACTTGGGATCACTAGGCGTCATTTTGTGGAAGGCAATAGTTTTATGAAGAATTTCATCAAGATTACTCAATGAATAATTTGGATATCGTTTCTCCAAATCATTCCACAAAGTATAAGCACATGCAAAATTCTTCATTTGATTGAGCACATTTCTAGGTAATGCTCTAACAATGAGATTAACAGTTCTAAGATTGCATAGCATATCAATTTCCTCTTCGTGTGTGGGATGTAAAGGATCAATGGGAGGTATATAGGGGCTCTTAACAAATTTTCTCAATTGAAATTCATTAAACAACTCAAGCATTAAAGTTTTCCATTGACTATAGTACTCTCCATCAAGAATAGGCACTCTACAACTCAAACTCCCTATGCTAGACACATCCATCTTCCTCCTCGGTGATTAAACCGAAGCAATGGAGACCAAAGCTCTGATACCAATTGAGGGATCACTAGAAGAGTGTCTAGAGGGGGGGGGGTGAATAGACAACTAGCAAGAATTTAAAACCTAACATTTTCCCAAGTTAATTGGTTGGCAGATTTTAACAATTATAGCAAGTCAAACACACCCTACACATGCATGTCTACAAATATGGCAGCGGAAAGTAAAGACATTGCACAAGAAGTAAAGAGTCGAGATATGGAGATCAAACGCAATTGGAGACGCAAGGATTTTTCCCGTGGTTCCGATAGGTGGTGCTATCGTACGTCCACGTTTATGGAGTCTTCAACACACGGAGGGTAACGGTCGCGAGAGTCCACGGAGGGCTCCACCCATAAGGGTCCACGAAGTAGCAACCTTGACTATTCCATAACGGCTTCCGTCCACGAAGGACTAGCCTCACTATGGGTATATCTTCACGAAGTAGGCGATCTTCTTGCCCTTACAAACTTCTTGGTTCAACTCCACAACACGAAGTAGGAGGCTCCCAAGCGACACCTAACCAATCTAGGAGGCACCACCCTCCAAAAGGTAATAGGCTCGGCAATGATGATGAACTCCTTGCTCTTGTGCTTCAAGATGATAGACTCCTCAACACACAATCACTCTCTCACAGATTTGGCTTGGTGGAAGAGATGGGATTGGTGGAAAGCAACTTGGGGAGGCTAGAAATCAAGATCCATATGGTTGGAGTGGATGATCTTGACCTCAACACAAGGGTAGGTGGCTCTCTCTCAGAAAACTGGATGGGGCAAGTATGGAATAGTTCCGAGTGCTTCTCTTTCGAGTAGGTGGTGGTGGAGGGGTATATATAGGCATCCCCAAAAATCCAACCGTTACACACAAAATGACCAACTCGGTGACACCGATGTGTTAATCTCGGTGGTACCGAAGTGACCAAAAGGTGGCAACTTTTGAATCTCGGTGAGACCGATATATGAAACTCGGTTGCACCGATAAGGTGACCAACGGTCAGATTGCCCAATCTCGGTGACGCCGATCCAACAATCTCGGTAGGACCGATTTTGTGAATTTGCGTAACAGAAAGTTGGCAACCCAAACTCGGTGGCACCGGAATGGAATCGGTTGCACCATAGTGGCTAGGGTTTGGCTGAGTCTGTCTAGGTATGGGAATCGGTGGCACCGAGTGGAAAGTGTTGGTTGCACCGATTTTGAATATTTGGCTTTGACAGACTTTTGTGGAAGAGCTTGTGGGTGTTTTTGGTGACTATCACTTGTGCACGTATGAGCATTTTATTCACCAACAGTACCTTAGCCCCTTTTAATAGTATTGGCTTTCCTATGGACTCAAAGTGATTTCTCACAAAGTAAAATGTAGAGTCCTCTCGCTTGAAGCTTTGCCAATCCATTTCCTTGCATCTTGGGGTATCTCCACAAAGCCCTTTTTGCCAATCCATTTCCTTGCATCTTGGGGTATCTCCACAAAGCCCTTTTTGCCAACCCAACTCTCCATGGACTTATATCTGAAATACACTAGGTAAAAGTATTAGTCCAAGAGACAATGTATGTTGTCATGAATTATCAAAACCACCAAGGGAGCATGTTGTGCTTTCACGCTCTTAGGACTGGTGCTTTGATGAGACGATGATGACTCAACAATAAAAGTAGATAGCATGAAAGTAAATAGAAAGGCCCTTCGCAGAGGGAAGCATTGATTTGCAGCGGTGCCAAAGCTCATGTTTTGAAATAGAGATGAAAGTATAATTTTGGTGGTGTGCCTTTCCTGTCAACGTCACGACAAAGGATTTCGGTATCTTCCATGTTAAACACATTATCCGCGGTTCCCAAGCGGAAATGTAAAGTTTACTCCCCTCCACCATACATACATATGACATGGCTGACCGAATCCACTGGTGCCCTCCAACATTCAACTTTTCAGGGGAGTTTGTTTTATTTACTTTTGATTATGTAGGACTGGGCATCCTTTTCACTGGCCTCTCTCCTGCAATGATAGGCGAATAAATGCTCATCTTGAGAATAACCCGCTTAGCATGGAATATACTGACCACCCCGTCGCTCCATACGACCACACGTGCTCGTATGCGCGGTTTTATGGCCTTCCTGGGGTGCCCTCTAATCCACCACTACAAATACTATGAAGGGGCCAACGCCAGAAAAAACACAGATCATCGTCGAAACCTCCATCTTCGTCATCCACAACAACCCTAGCCGCCATTTCCCATCTCCATCTCCATAGCCGCCACCATCACCACCACCATAGTACTCAGCCAACTAGCCATACTTTGTAATTATATATCACATCTGGCATCTATTATAAGACATATTATCAATCGATCAATCATCATGATGTGTTCTTCAATGATTTGTCCTTTGTATCTGATCTTCGTGTGTGAGTAGTTCAATAAGGCCGTGGGTTGAGGCATAGCCCTACAACCCGATGTTTTTCTCAAGGGGTCGATGGATGTTCTTTGAATTATTGTCTCATATGTGTAGCAAATTGCTTCGTAGTTATCTCTTGTCTCGTTCACGTTCTTCATACTTGTAGGTATCCAGTATCATGGAGAGCGAGTCACGCAGAGGCTGAGGGTAGGAGGACCTTGAAGTGTTATTCTGAACACTAGTGACATAAAGGTTTAGTACGGTAACACAGATCCTATCATTGGGGATGCAAAAGGTGTAGTCATTAAAGACCTAGTGCTTTTGTCTGATTTCTATCTTAATTATTGATGACCCACAAGTATAGGGGATCAATCGTAGTCCTTTTGATAAGTAAGAGTGTCGAACCTAACGAGGAGCAGAAGGAAATGACAAGTGAGATTCTGCAAGGTATTCACTGCAAGCACTGAAAGTAGCGGTAATATATAGTTCTGTAGCAAGTCAATTCGTAACAAGTAACAATGGTAACAAACGTGCAACAAGGTGTCCCAATCCTTTTTTATAGCAAAGGACAAGCCGGAAAGTTGTCCTAGGGGAAGTAAAGCGCTCTCGAGGACACATGGGAATTTTTGTCTAGTCACGTTTCATCATGTTTAGTTGATTCGCATTCGGTACTTTGGTAATTTGATATGTGGGTGGGCCGGTGCTAGGGTGCTGTTCTTACTTGAACAAACAACCCACTTATGATTACCCCCTCTCGCAAGCATCTGCAACTATGAAAGAAGAATTAAGATAGATCTAACCATAGCATGAAACATATGGATCCAAATCAGCCCCTTACAGAATAACGCATAAACTAGGGTTTAAGCTTCTGTCACTCTCGCAACCCATCATCTACTTATTACTCCCCAATGCTTTCCCTTAGGCCCAATTATGGTGAAGTGTCATGTAGTCGACGTTCACATGACACCACTAAAGGAAATGCAACATACACATCATCAAAATATCGAACGAATACCAACATCACATGATTACTTATGACAAGACTTCTCTCATGTCCTCAAGAACAAGAGTAACTACTCACAAATCATCATCATGTTCAAGATTAGAGGTGTAATGAATATGCTTAAGGATCTAAACATATAATATTCCACCAAATAAACCAACTAGCATCAACTATAAGATATAATCAACACTACTAGCAACCTACATGTACCAATCTGAGGTTTTGAGACAAAGATTGAATACAAGAGATGAACTAGGGTTTGAGATGAGATGTTGCTGGTGAAGATGTTGATGAAGATTGGTCCTCCCACAATGGAGGAAGCGTTGGTGATGACGATGGCTTCGATTTCCACCTCTCGGAGGGAAGTTTCCCCAACGGAATCGCTCAACCAGAGAGCAAAAGTGCTCCTGCCCAGGTTCCGCCTTGAGATGGCAGAGCTTCGTCCCTAAAGTCTTCTTCTGGTTTTTTCTAGGGAAAATAGCATCATATAGGAGAGGATGGTCACAGGAGGCCTGCTGGGGGGGGGGGCACGAGCTCAGGGGCGCGCCCCCAGGCTCGTGGCCTCCTGGTGGGTCCTCTTCTGGTATTTCTTTCGCCAATATTTTTTATATATTCACAATTCTCCATAAATTTTCAGGTCATTTGGAGTTCCAGAGAATATCCAACTTTTTGGTGGCCTTTTTCGGTCCTGAATTCCACCTGTCGACAATCTCCCTCTTTGTATGGAACTTGCAAAATAAGAGAGAAAAGGCATTAGGATTGCATCATAAAGTGAAATAATGACTCAAAACATAATAAATATCAACGGGAAAACAGGATGCAAAATGGACGTATCAACTCCACCAAGCTTAGACCTCGTTTGTCCTCAAGCGAAAGCCGAACTCGATAATCATGACCACATGCTTAGAGAGAGAGGTGTTGATAAAATAAAATACGGACATGAAAGCATCATGATCATTATCATAGCAAAAATATATTATCATACAACTTCTCATGAACAAGTGACAATTCATTCGCAAGCTAAAGTATGAACCACAAACTTTATTGAAAACTAAGAAACTATGTTCTTAGTCAACGAAACAATTGCAATCCATCATATTTTTAGAAAGAGCCTATGTGAGAGCTTTGTTTAGCAAGTTCACATACTCAACTATCATTTAGTCTTCTATGATTGCTGACACTCACGGCATATTTGTGAAGCAAAAAAGTTTCAATCGGACACATAAGAAGATATGGGTTTATAATTTTCACCACCCAACTATTTATCTCGAGGATAATGTCAACAATAATAACTCATGATCACCTACCACTACTAGGAAATAGCTTATAGGTAGAATCTTACCAGTAGCATTGGATAAGTGTCCAGTGCTACTGTTAAGTACCAATAGCGTTGTGTCAGAACAAGCGCTACTGGTAAAACTTAGCAGCAGCATCGAGTAGGAAACACAACGCTACTGATAGTGGGCCGCACCGTACCACCTGGTTAGGACATAATAGCAGCGCTGAGGACACACCCTGCGCTATGACTAAATTAATTGCTGCAGCGCTGCGTGCATAACAAGCGCTATTGCTATTTTTTCCACGGGTCAGCTGGCGGGCCCACTTTAGCAGCAACGTTGGGTGTAGAACAAGCACTACAACTACTGCACTTAGCAGTAGCGCTTGTCTGTACCCAGCGCTATTGCTATGGTCTTCCTTCTCCTTCCTCCTCCACTTGGCTTGTTCTTTCTTTTTTTAATTCTCCCCCTCCCCACTCTCTCTTCTTTACCCCTACACCACCTCCATTAATGCCCTCCCTCCTCCCTCTCTCTTCTTTGCCCATCCCAGGAATAAAATGAAGGGTGTGCACAATCTAAAAAAATCTACCTAATCCAGGTGTAACAAAATATGGTAAAAGAATAACATGAATAACTTAATTCAAATCTCACAACCATTTAGTTCACAAAATAAATCCCAAATGTGCTCAGTTACAATACGAAAGCTTACATGAAAAAAGCAGAAGTAGAAAATTACAACACTAGGTAATTCTACGTTGTTGCATTGCCATGAAAACATCAACCATGTCATCCATTTATTTCTTGCCCGACCCCTACAATGCTATAGCTAGCTTTGTCTCACTAGCTAGTTCTCTCCCCCTGTTCACTAGTTAGAGCTATCGCATTTATTAATTACCCCATAAAAACAATAACCCTAACCTGCTAGAATTTTCTTGGATTTTCTTGGATTTATTTGACTTGCTAGAATTTTCCTGGATTTATTTAACAATATTTCTTATATAAATATTTCAAATACTTGAAATATCCAGAAAGGGTTTTGGACGATTTTATCCAATATTTTGAACATGACCATGTGTTGAAACTCATATATATGGAACATATATGTCCACTGAGTTTCCCAAAATTTTCTCAAATATTTTTGAACACTGAAATAATTTTTCCCTATAAAAGACCATTTCTAGCCTTAGAAAAAGGCATTTAAATAAAATACAAAAATAATTTTGTTGTTTTGAGAAGTCGTATAATAATAGGTTCCAAATAAAAAAATTAGGTAAAACATTTACCCTATTTTGAGGACCGGTAGTACAAACCGCAATTCAGGGTTTTTTTGAAAACCTAAATCAAATAAATGCTTTTTGGCCAAAATAATATTTTATAAAAATAGTTTTGTGTCCTATACACATGGCATGATCATTGGGCAAAAATTTGAATCAAGGAGATGAGTTGAAAGAGTAGGAGGAATTTTATGAATTAAAGCACAAACAAGCAAACAAGCAAATAGCAATCAAGTCAAGCATCACATGCACACAAAAAGTTTTTGTTGGTCCAAATTTTTAAGCTTTATTAACCTAGTGATGTGATACAAAACGGGTGTGACAGGTTAATAAAGGTAATATCAAACCACATAGACCCTCTAAACAAATAAAGGTAGAACCAAAAGTCACAATGATTAAGGATCTATTAGTTGATAATGCTGATGGGCATGTTATATATTTCTGTGATGAAGCATCTCGTATTGCTAAACAAGATTCTAAAGATAAACATAGACCTATTGTTGGCATGCCAGTTGTTTCTGTTAAGATTGGAAATCATTGTTATCATGGCTTATGTGATATGGGTTCTAGCGTTAGTACTATTTCATTTAATCTTTATCAAGAAATTATACATGATATTGCACCTATTGAGTTAGAAGATATTGATGCCACTATTAATCTTGCAAACATAGAGACTATTTCACCACTTGGGATTGTTAGAGATGTTGAAGACTTGTGTGGTAAGATCAAATACCCTACTGATTTCTTAGTCCTTGGTTCATTACAAGATAATGTTTGTCCTATTATATTTGGTGGACCTTTCCTGAATACTGTTAATGCTAAAATTGATTGCACTAAGGAAACAGTTAGTGTTAACTTTAGTGATGTATCTCATGAATTTAATTTCTCCAAGTTTAGTAGACATATGCATGAGGAAGAATTGTCTAGTAAAGATGAAATAATTGGTATTACTTCTATTCTTGTGCCTCCTACTTATCCGTTATAACAATATTTGGTAGACCATGAAAATGATATGCATATGAAAGATAGAAAACAAGTAGATGACGTTTTGTTTAATCAAGCACATGTCCTTAGACAAAATTTGCCTATTGAAACCTTGGGATACCCTCTACCTCCTAAGAGTGATCCCGTGTTTGAATTAAAGAAACTACCTGATACAATGAAATATGCTTATCTTGATGAAATGAACATATATCATGTTATTATTAGTGCTAACGTTTCATAGCTAGCATGAAGAAAAGAGATTACTAAGGTTCTGAAGAAGCACCATGCTGCAATTGGATATACTCTAGATGATCTTAAGGGCATTAGTCTCACTTTATGTCAGCACAAGATCAATATGGAACCAGATGCTAAACCTGTCGTTGATCATCAATGTCGCTTGAATCCTAAGATGAAGGATGTGGTGAGAATTGAGATACTAAAGCTTCTCGAGGCAGGTATAATTTATCCTATAACTGATGGTAGATTGGTAAGTCATGTTCATTGTGTTCCTAATAAAGGAGGCATTACCGTTGTTCCTAATGGTAATTGATTTCAGGAAATTAATAAAGCTACTAGAAAAGATCATTACCCCTTGCCTTTTATTGATCAAATGTTAGAAAGATTGTCTAAGCACACACACTTTTGTTTCTTAGATGGATAATCTGGTTTTTCTCAAATACATGTAGCAAAAGAAGATCAAGAGAAAACCACCTTTACTGGTCCTTTTGAGCATCAACATGTAGGTTTTAGATCCAAGTGGTAGTATCAGGGCCCTTAGCAAGTGTTCTTGAGAAATGGCCGGGTCGGGCCCATTCCTCAAAAGATGTTTTTACAAGATCCTTTTGGTTTATGCAATGCACCTGCTGCTTTTCAAACATATATGACTGCTATATTATCTGACTTTTGTGAAAAGATGGTTGAGGTATTCATGGATGATTTCTCCGTTTACGGAACCTCTTTTGGATGATTTCTTAAACAACCTTGATTGAGGTATGCAGAGATGTGAAGAGACTAATCTTGTCTTGAATTGGGAGAAGTGTCACTTTATGGTGAATGAAGGTATAGTCCTTGGGCATAAGATCTCCGAAAGAGGTATTGAGGTAGATAAAGCTAAAGCTGATGCAATTGAGAAAATTCCATGTACTAAAGATATTAAAGGTATTTGGAGTTTCCTTGGTCATGCTGGTTTCTATAGAAGGCTTATTAAAGATTTCTCTAAGATTTCTAGGCCTCTTACCAATCTTTTGCAAATAGATATTCCATTTGTTTTTATGATGATTGTGTAGAAGCCTTTGAAATACTTAAGCAATCCTTAATTTCTGCACCTATTTTTGAAGCACGTGATTGGAACCTATGTTGGGGAACGTTGCATGGGAAACAAAAAAATTCCTACGAACACCCAAGATCTATCTATGGAGATGCATAGCTACGAGAGGGGTAGTGTGTCTACATACCCTTGTAGACCGCTAACCGGAAGCGTTAAGAAACGCGGTTGATATAGTCGTATGTCTTCGCGATCCAATCACGACCCGTCCCGATCTAGCGCCATACGGACGGTACCTCCGCGTTCAGCACACGTACAACTCGATACGTCTCCGCATCCTCGATCCAGCGAGCGAGGGCGGAGTAGTAGATGAGTGATACGTCTCCAACGTATCGACAATTTATGAAGTATTCATGCCATATTCACCTATACTTTTTATGGTTTTGATGCACTTTGCATGATTTATTTAGAACTAACCCGGACTAAAGCTGTTTTCAGCATAACTACCGTGGTGTTGTTTTTTTGTGCAGAAATCAAAGTTCTCCAAATGCAACGAAACTTTTTGACGATTTTTTTCGGAACAAAAGAGGAACTAGAAGTTTCATTGGAGGGCCAAAAGAGCCACGAGGTGGGCACAACCCACCAGGGCGCGCCAGGCCCCCGCGGCGTGCCCTGGTGTCTTGTGGTCCACTCGTGGCCCATCTTCGCGTGAAACCGACACCCAAAAATCCTATATATTCAGAAACCCCCAGAAATAACCCTAGATCAGAAGTTCCGCCGCCGCAACTCTCTGTATCGATGAAAAACCAATCTGGAGGCGTTCCAGTACCCTGCCGGAGAGGGTAGATCATCTCCGGTGGCCATCTTCATCATCCCGGCGGAGGCCATGATCAGGAGGGAGTAGTCCACCCTCGCGGCTGACGGTTTGTACTAGTAGCTATGTGTTCAATCTCTCTCTCTCTCATGTTCTTTAGATGTCACGATCTTGATGTATCGCGGGCTTTGTTAATATAGTTGGATCATATGGTGTTTTCCCCTCTCTATCTTGTTGTGATGAATTGAGTTTTCCCTTTGAGATTTCGTTATTATCGGATTGAATACTTTTATGGATTTGAGAGCACTTGATCTATGTCTTGGCACTCAACTTGCGGATTCCCGAGGTGACATTAGGGTAATCTATGCATAGGGGTTGATGCACATTTTCGTCCTACTTTCTCCGGTAGAAATCTTGGGGAACTCTTTGAGGTTCTTTGTGTTGGATTGAGTATTATGAATCTGAATTGTTTGATGCGTATCGTATAATTAACTCATGGATACTTGTGGAGACATTGGAGTATCTAGGTGACATTGGAGTTGGTTGATGCGTATCATATGGTGTTATTTTAGTACGAACTCTAGATATATTGATCGGAAAGGATAACTTGGTGTTATTTTTGTACGAACTCTTGGATAGATCGATCAGAAAGGATAACTTTAAGGTGGTTTCGTACCCTACAAACAATTTCTTCTTATGTTCTCCGCTAGATAAGAACTTTGGAGTGATTCTTCGTTGCACGTTGAGGGATGGTTATGTGATCTAATTATATTAGCATTGTTGAGAGATTGCACTAGCGAAAGTACGGACCCTAGGCCTTGTTTTCAAGCATTGCAATACCATTTGTGCTCACTTTTGTTACTTGGTACCTTGTTGTTTTTATATTTTCAGATTACAAAAACCTTTATCTACCATCCATATTGCACTTGTATTACCATCTCTTCGCCGAACTAGTGCACCTATACAATTTGCCATTGTATTGGGTGTGTTGGGGACACAAGAGATTTCTTGTATTTGATTGCAGGGTTATTTGAGAGAGACCATCTTCATCCTACACCTCCCATGGATTGATAAACCTTAAGTCATCCACTTGAGGGAAAATTGCTACTGTCCTACAAAACTCTGTGCTTGGAGGCCCAACAAGCTCTTTTCCGGCGCCGTTGCCGGGGAGGTGAGTGCTTGAAGGTATATCTTTAGATCTTGCAATTAAATCCTTTAGTTTCTTGTTTTTCACTAGTTTGGTTTTATAAAGGAAAACTACAAAAAAATGAACTTTAGGTTGCCTCAATTGCTTCGTCTTTTTAATGTCTTTCGTGAAAATGATGGTTCGGAAAATTGTGCTCAATTGGTAGAGGAAGAATTTATGAAAATACTTAATGAGAATTCCTTGAATGATGAGTATGATTGTAATGTTGCCAGTATGAATTCTCTGAATATCCATGATGCTAGTGATATGCAAAGCCACAAGCTTGGGGATGCTATGTTTGATGAAGATGATATTTTTAGTCCCCCAAGTTTTGATGAGCAAACTTATTATTATGATGGCATGCCTCCTATCTACGATGATTATGATGATGACATGTATGCTATAAAGAGTGATAGTAACCATGAAACTTGTCATCATGATTTTAATATTGAATGTTGTTATGTCAATCAAGTTTCTCATGATAGTTATTTTGTTGAGTTTGCTCCCACTACAATGAATGAGAAGAAAATTGCTTATGTGGAGAGTAATAAATTTTCTATGCTTGTAGATCATGAAAAGGATGATTTATGTGATAGTTATATTGTGAAATTCCTTCATGATGCTACTAAAAATTATTATGAGGGAGGAACATATGCTTGTAGGAATTGCAATAATATCAAGTTTCCTCTCTATGTGTTCAAAGTTTTGAAGTTATGCTTGTTTTGCCTTCCTATGCTAGTTGATTCTTGTTCCCATAAATTATGTGCTCACAAAATCCATATGCATAGGAAGTGGGTTAGACTTAAATGTGCTTCTCATGAGATTCATGATGCTCTCTTGCATGTTTCAATTACTACTTTTTATGTGAGCATCATTGAAATCATCATGCCTAGCTAAAAGGCATTAAAGAAAAGCGCTTGTTGGGAGATTACCCCACACTTTTACTTTCTGTTTTTGTGTGTTCACATGATTAATATACTATATGAATCATGTTTTGTGTCTTTTATTTCAATAAATTGCCAAGTAAAGCCTTTGGGATGACTCACAAGTTGAGTAGAATTGATGCTGAACCAAAACAGAAACTTTTGACTCCAGTACAAGAATTTTAATTATTTAATGGAGAATGATAATTATCTTAAATTTCTACACAGTGTTTATATACAAATTATTAAGGTTGTCCTAATTTTTCAGAATTGTTAGAGACAGGGAAGTATGGCTATACTATAGATCTTCACAGACTATTCTGTTTTTGACAGATTCTGTTTTGCATGCATAGTTTGCTTGTTTTAGTGTTCCCATAGCTTATATTCAGTGATATAAATTATGTGAATGGTAGAATACAGTAGGTATTATGTGATAACAATTATGAATCTTGTCTTGACAGTACCTAAGTGAATGGTTTATTTTATTATACCAACCCATCTCACGAAGTTCCGTTTAGTTTTGTGTGATTGAAGTTTTCAAGTTTTGGGTGAGACACCGATATGCCGAGAATAAGGAGTGAAAATAACCTAAGATTGGGGATGCCCAAGGTACCCCCAAGGTAATATCCAAGGAAGACTCAAGCGTCTAAGCCTTGGGATGCCCCGGAAGGCATCCCCTCTTTCGTCTTCAACATTATCGGTATATCTTACTTAGAGCTATATTTTTATTCGTCACATAATATGTGCTTTGCTTGGATCATCATTATATTTTGTTATTTTATGTTAGGTGTTATTTATAATCTTATTTTTCAATAAAAAGTTCCAAGAATTGCCTTACGATTCTTGCATTGCATGTTTGATGTGTGTTGTGTAAAAACAGAAACTTTTGCTGTAGTTTTTGAATTTTCATATTTTACTGGAACGTGGAACGTTTCTGAAATTTTTACACAGTGTTTTCATATAAATTCTTTATCACTTCCTAAATTTTCATAATGTTTTGAGGTACATAAGTACACTGTTTTCATAAATTGCTACAGACTGTTCTGTTTGGACAGATTTCTGCCATAGTTTTGTTATCTACTTATCCTATAGTTTCCATAGCCTATATTGATAGATATAAATTGTGGAAATGATATTAAACATTAGATGATGTTTGGAAATTATTATGCAACTTGTCTTGGCAGTACAAGAAGTGTGGATTTGTTCTTATGTGTACTAACATATCTCACGAGTTCTTTTTGAGTTCTGTGTGGATGAAGTTTTTGAGACTTAGGTGAAACCGGGATATGAGAGGATTGAACGAGATAAAAAAGCTCAATCTTGGGGATGCCCAAGGCACCCCAAGTAAATATTTCAAGAATTCTCAAGCATCTAAGCTTGGGGATGCTACGCATCCCACCTCTCTTCATCAAACAAATATCAATTAGCCTATGTTGAGCCTAAAGTTTTATTTGTCCACATGATATGTGCTATTCTTGGAATGAATTTTTATTTAGTTTTCTGTTTGAATAAAATACTCAGATATGAAAATCTTTATTGAGAGAGAGTCCTCACATAGCTACTTAATTGTTTGACTACTCATTGATCTTCACTTATATCTTTTGAGAGTAGTTTGATGTTTACTCTTGTGCTTCACTTATATCCTATGAGTAAATTGTCGAATGAATTGAATACCATGAAGTTGAAATTATATGTTCATATCATGCCTAGTAGTAGCTTCACATTGGGTTTAGAAAGTGAAATCTTTTGAAGCTTAACATTCACAATATTGGTCATACAAGCTATTCGTGAATGATTAGTATAAGGAAGAGAACTTTCACATACAAATATATTATCTTGGACATCTTCTATGATTGTGAATACCCATTAATTATTTTCAAACTTGAGCAAATTAGTTGAACTTGGACAAGGAAGACAACATAATGAGTTATGGTTGTGTATATTTGCATAGAAGTTATATTGTTATGGATCCTCCAACATGTGGTGTTTGCTTAGGATCTTTTGCTAGCCAAAAATTCGTACAAAGTAGAGATACTACTTGTGCATCCAAAAACCCTTAAACCCAGTTTATTGCCATGAGTGTCCACCATACCTACCTATGGATTGAATAAGATCCTTCAAGTAAGTTGTCATCGGTACAAAAAGGCAATAAAAATTGCTTCTAAATGTGTTTGATCATTTAGTGTAAGAGAAAATTGAGCATTGTACGAACTTGTGATGGCAAAGTAATAAAAGCGACGGACTGCATAATAAAGGTTGCTATCATAAGGGACAATATAACGTGACGTTCTTTTGCATTAAGGGATTGTGCATACAAAACCAAAAAGCGCATGACACCCTCTGCTTCCCTCTGCGAAGGGACTATATTTTACCTTTTAGTATTTACTTTTATGCAAGAGTCAATAGTATGCATTCTCATTTCAACCTCAATTATTCTCTAGTTGGCAAGCATCATGTGGTGGGGAAAGATCTAGGCACATATGGCCAGTCAAATATATTTGATCATGACTTATTATTGTTGACAATTATCTCTATGATAAATGAGTTGGGAGGCGAAACATTAAGCCCCTATCTTTCTCTGTGTTCGATGGATGTCATTTGTTCTAAAAATATGCTTTGAGTACTAGCGATCATAGAAGACTATATGATGATTGAGTATGTGGAGCTCTTACTTAGACTTTGTTGAGAATAAGTTGAATTGCAATTGTTTGGTGACTAAGAACATAGGTTGTTAAGTTTCAAGAGAATTCATTGTTTGAACCATAACATGTGAATTGGTTGCTACTTTATCATGATGAGTTTTATGAGAAAGAGTTGCTGTTATGATGCTAGGAAAAGTGGTTGAAATTATCATTGATCAAACTTATGCACTATGCTAGCATTCACACTTCATAAATTATTTCTTTTATCATTTACCTACTCGAGGACGAGTAGGAATTAAGCTTGGGGATGCTGATATGTCTCCAAGGTATTGATAATTTATGAAGTATTCATGCCATATTCACCTATGTTTACAATACTTTTATATGGTTTTGATGCACTTTGCATGATTTATTTAGAACTAACCCGGACTGACGCTGTTTTCAGTAGAACTACCATGGTGTTGTTTTTTTGCGCAGAAATCAAAGTTCTCCAAATGCCATGAAACTTTTTGATGATTTTTTCGGAATAGAAGATGCACTAGAAGCTTCGTTGGAGGGCCAGAAGAGCCACGAGGTGGGCACAACCCACCAGGGCGCGCCGTCCACTCGTGGCCCATCTTCGCGTGAAACCGACGCCCAAAAATCCTATATATTCAGAAAACCCCAGAAATAACCCTAGATGAAAAGTTCCGCTGCCGCAACTCTCTGTATCGACGAAAAACCAATCTGGAGGCGTTCCAGTACCTTGCCGGAGAGGGTAGATCATCTCCGGTGGCCATCTTCATCATCCTCACCATGAGGTGTGGGTAGTTCACCGCAGACCTACGGGCCCGTAGGTAGTACCTAGATGGCAATCTCTCTCTCTCTCTTGATCTTCAATACAATGTTCTTCACATATCACTAGTGCAGCCACACGCTATACAAACGGTTTTTAACCCCTTTCCGTGACGTAGTCTTAAACCGTCGCCTTGCATGTGTGGGCGATGGGGGGGCCTATCCCACATGACAGGCGAAACCCGTCGGCGATGCCTGCACCCGGTCACACACGATGGGCAAAAATATATCGTTTGTGATTCGAAGGGCCATCACAAACAGACATATTGGGGAAGACGTGTGAGATGAGCTTATCATCCCACACAGGGAATCCCAAGGCTACGTCTCCGTTCGTATTGCAGATCACACACAATTTTCTGCATAACATCGTTTGTGATAGGGCCGGTCATCACACACGATAATTATAATTCTGTCGTTTGCGTTATTCAAAACATCACTCACGGTGTCTAGATGAAACTGTTTGGCATTGGGCTGCCCATCACACACACATGCTATAAGAAAACGTTTGTGATTGGGTGTCCTAACGCACACAGTTGTCGAGCAGAATTCGTGTGTGATTCCTCGTCGATCCAACATGCCAACTTTGTAGAAACCATGTAGGTTTGTTGAGGTCATCGCCCACGGTGTAGTCCTAGAAACCGTCTGGAATGGGAACCCCCATAATAAGCCTGATTGCTCTATTATTTATAATCCATTTAGTAATCAAATTAACATTTCATATCAAGCACAAAATATATTTCTTATTCTTAGTACGGCAACCAGGATTTCATAATTGAATTACATCAGGGTACAACATCATATAGGCATATACTGCCTAGCTACCCAATTGCACAACAGGACAAAGTTTCAAATGCAACATCTAAAACCTTTGGAAATTAAGTATCATCATAGACGGTAAATAGACAAATGAGTCTCATCTAGAAAACTGTTAAAGCGGAAGAAAAATATTGAGCTTTCAATGATGTTGAAGGTCCTCGCAACTTTAGGCCAGTGCCTGTGGATGATTTCCCGCCCATCCTTCGTCCTCTTGAGGAAGAATTCAAGATTATACCGTGGGTGTTGTATGAATACCTTCCCCGCCTCTTGATCATACAGGTGGTTTGAGACGTAATCATCGATGAACTGCCTTGAGAAGGACTGAAAACAAACATACGCATAAATATATTTTCTAAAATTTGAAATGGCGCAAAGGGAAAAGGACAAGGTGAAAGAGATGGTACCATCCTATAGTTGACTGATGTCTTCTTCATTGTGCAAACAAACATCTTGTTGTTTTTCGTAGTTAGTTTCTTTATCTTAACAATCTTTCCGAGTTTCTTGATTTGACTGATATGCAAGGACACCTCATTTCCCCACATGCAAAAAGGGTCGAACAGTAGGTCTAAACCTCTTACAGCAGGACCTACATGTGCAAGAAAAAATTATTAAAAACATTAATATTACAATGGTTTCTGCAAATTGCTCAATAATGTGCTATTTTCCAAACGACCATGGATGTGCAAACCTCGATGGTAAACTTCAGTGTCCCCCATTGTCCCCCCCTGCAATATATTTAAGACAAATATTGATCAGGTTACAAGTGATATTTGGCATACTATTAGTGAAATATGTTAATGGAAAATAAACACATTGCGGATCCAATAGATTAGTTCGAGCCACATGGAAAAGCCAGTTATCTAAACCAAGCGTGCTAAGAACTAGGAAATATAACAATTATATATGTTTCACATGTATTTAGTACATCTAAATTCGATTTATTCGTCACATGCATAACAATACAAAATTATACCAACAACAATCGTACATCACATTTCAGAATTGAATTAAATAGTTAAATGATCACCACAACAAATGAACGGAATAGTTAACTAAGCACCACATTTGCACAATAGAACATACTAGAAGGTCAGGTTGCAGTAGCATTACATTGGACATTTCACTAGAATTTCTAAATGAAAGTTAGTAGCGGCACACGCAACAGGTAAACGAAACATGCTTAACCGGCGTAGCTAGGTGAACATAGGTTCTTAGTGATAAAGCTAAGAAAAGCAAGCTATTCCTCATCATCGGAGATATCGATGATGATGGGCTCCTTCAACTTGGAAGAGGACGAGGCCTCCACACCGTGGGTGCACCCCTCATAGTGGTGAGTGGTCTGATCCTTCACCGACACCAACATGCCGTCTCTTGAGTTGAGGTAAGCACGAGCATGCTGAGAAAACACATCGAAGTCTTCGTCGAACGCACCGGCGGTGCCCTCGAGAAAAGACCACGAGCTGTCATTTATAGCAGCCAACCGCGTGGCGGAGTCAGCGCACGAGGCGTTGACGGTGGCCTCGACGGCGAGGTGCTCCTCGAAGATCTGGGGGTCGGCACGCATGGAAGCCATAGCTGCCTCATCTATGCGTGCAGACGCGATTTGCTTCTCCGCAGCTAAATGCTCTTTGAGATCCTGGCTATACTGCGTGCACCATGGCTTTCGGTAGCGATTATTTGGAGGATGGGGCGGTGATTTGGGTGGAAGGTATCGCGCCGGTCGGGCCATGTGGGATGGAGGAGGAGGGGGTGAGGGGGTATTGGGGAGGTGTGGATTACCTGACTAGATGGAGGAGGCCGAGCAGCAGGAAGGAGCGTCGCCGGCGAGGAGGCGGCGTTGCAAGCAAGTAGTGAAGGTTTGAACTAGGAAAGGTAGAGGAAAAGGGGGAAATGTGGCTTTTGATTGGTACCGTGGGGAGAGGGAGGTAGATATTTCCACGGCAGCCCAAAATTTTCATTTGGTGCAGAATAGTTCTCGACATCAACACATCACAAATGAAGCCTGTGCTATACCCCGTGTGTGATGAACTTGGACATGAAAATGTTTGTCTCCAAGCTTCTGACGTAAGATTGGGTACTACATTGCACACGGTTCGTTCCAAAAAATTGTGTGTGATGAACTTCAATTTCATTTTCAATTGGAAGATGGAATGGGGATATGCCGGCAAATTTTTGGTCCGAATTTCCCTGGTTACAATGGTCATCCACGTCGTCACATAATTTAACATCAATTGCTAATTTGGCTACTGCACAAAAGAGCCTACACCGCAGCCCGCACTTACTTAATCGAGCAATTAAACAGAGCTGGTTGACCTAAACATTACTCTAACAAAAGACTAGCTCTCTAAACAAAGACTAATGTTCCGCCTGACGCTCGGTGATCTCCACCGCATCCTCCATGACCAGCTCGCGCTCGACGACTGATACGTCTCCAACGTATCTACTTTTCCTCACTCTTGTGCCCTTGTTTTGGACACTAACTTGCATGATTTGAATGGAACTAACCCGGACTGACGCTGTTTTCAGTAGAACTACCATGGTGTTGTTTTTGTGCAGAAATAAAAGTTTTCGGAATGGAACGAAACTTTTTGGAGAATTATTTCAGAATATATAAGAATTACTGGAGCCAAAATCTACCCAAGAGGGGGGCCAGGGTGAGCAGCACCCACCAGGGCGCGCCCTGGTGGGTTGTGCCCACCTCGTGGTCCCACTGACCCTAATTCCGCCACTATAAATTCCTATTTTCGGAGGAAAAAATCAGAGAGAAAGTTTCATTGCGTTTTACGATACGGAGCCACCGCCACCTCCCGTTCTTCATCGGGAGGCCAGATCTGGAGCCCGTTCGGGGCTCCGGAGAGGGGAATCTTCGGTCTTCGTCATCACCAACCCTTCTCCATCGCCAATTCCATGATGCTCCCCACCGGGAGTGAGTAATTCCTTCGTAGGCTTGCTGGTCAGTGAGGAGTTGGATCAGATTCATCATGTAATCGAGTTAGTTTTGTTAGGGCTTGATCCCTAGTATCCACTATGTTCTGAGATAGATGTTGCTATGACTTTGCTATGCCTAATGCTTGTCACTAGGGCCCGAGTGCCATGATTTCAGATCTGAACCGTTTATGTTATCACCATTACATCTATGTTCTTGATCCGATCTTGCCTAGTCATATGCACTTATTATGTGTTATGATCCGTAAACCCCATAGTGACAATATTTGGGATACTTTCCGATGATGACCGTAGTTTGAGGAGTTCATGTATTCACTGTGTGTTAATGCTTTGTTCTGGTTCTCTATTAAAAGGAGGCCTTAATATCCCTTAGTTTCCTTATGGACCCCGCTGCCACGGGAGGGTAGGACAAAAGATGCCATGCAAGTTCTTTTCCATAAGCACGTATGACTATTTATGGAATACATGCCTACATTACATTGACGAACTGGAGCTAGTTTTGTATCGCCCTAGGTTATGACTGTTACATGACGAATATCATCCAACGAGTTCACCGATCCAGTGGCTACGAGTTTCCACTTATTGTTCTTGCTAAGTTACTACTGCTGTTATTGTTCCAACTGCTACAAAACCATTGCTATCACTGTTACTGTTACCGTTACTGCTGCTACTGCTATCAAAACTATCATATTACTGTGCTACTGATCACTTTGCTGCAGATATTTAATCTCCAGGTGGGGTTGAATTGAAAACTCAGTTGCTAATACTCTCAAATATTCTTTGGCTCTCTTTGTGTCGAATCTATAAATTTGGGTTGAATACTCTACCCTCGAAAACTGTTGCGACCCCCTATACTTGTGGGTTATCAAGACCTTTTTCTGGCGCCGTTGCTGGGGAGCATAGCTATATTTGTTGAGTCACTTGGGATTTATATCAATTGATCACTATGAAGAATCTGAAGGATCCAAGGACCAAGATCGTTCCCTCTAGGACGAGGAGAGGTAAGGAATTGCCATCACACTCTACACTTGATTCACCTTCTGTTTTGAGTAAGCTTGCAACACCACCACATGCTAGTAATCCTAATATGTCGCAAGTGATTGATGATGCTACTTCTGCTATGAATGATGCTTATGATGATGCTAGTACCATGCTTGATGATAATGTGCCACTAGGAGAATTTCTTGATGAACAAATTGCTAGAGCTAAAGAGAATGAAACTATTGAAACTGATGAAACCCATGAAACTGATGATGACTATGAAACACCTATTAGTCCTAGCTCTCCTAAATTTGAAATGCCTAAGATACCTGAAGGTTATGTTATGGATGAAGAGGTAACTAGAGAAATTCTTGCAAGGATAGAAACGATCTTAAGAAATTGCTACGCAAGTATAAGGAAAAGACTTTGAATGCTAGAATGAAATGTGATCCTAAGTTTGCTACTTCACATATCTTTGTCACTGATAAGGATTATGAATTCTCTGTCGACCTAGAGTTAATTACTTTGGTTGAATCTGATCCTTTCCATGGCTATGAAACTGAAACTGTAGTGGCACACCTTACTAAGCTGAATGATATAGCCACCCTCTTTGCTCATGATGAGAAGATTCACTACTATTACATCCTTAAGTTATTTCCATTCTCATTAAAGGGTGATGCTAAGACATGGTACAATACTCTTGCTCCTGGTTGTGTGCGTAGTCCCCAGGATATGATCTACTATTTTTCTAAAAAATATTTTCCTGATCATAAGAAACAAGCTACCTTACAGGAAATATTTAACTTTGTGCAAATTGAAGAAGAGAGTCTCCCACAAGATTGGGGGAGGCTTCTCCAATTGCTTAATGCTTTGCCTGATCACCCTCTCAAGAAAAATGAAATACTTGATATCTTCTATAATGGACTAACTGATGCTTCTAGGGACTTCCTTGATAGTTGTGCTGGTTGTGTTTTTAGGGAAACGAACTGTTGAACAAGCTGAGGAATTATTGAATAACATATTGAAGAATTATGATGATTGGACTCTTCCTGAACCATCGCCTAAACCCACTCTGAAGAAGAGGGGTATCTTATTTCTTAGTCCTGAAGATATGCAAGAGGCAAAGAAATCTATGAAGGAAAAAGGTATTAAAGCTCAGGATGTTAAGAATTTACCACCTATTGAAGAAATACATGGCCTTAACACACCACCACCTCCACAGGTGGTAGAGGTAAATTCTTTATTAAAGTTTGATGAAGGCGATATACCTTACAATAAACATCCTAGTCAGTGCCTATATGAGTTTGACAACTATATTATGAAGCATGATCATTTCAATGCACATGTCTTGAAACATTGAAATATAACTCTGATATGATTGCTTGCTTGAGTGACTTGCTATTTAGAATCAGTAATGATGTTAGAGGTGTAGGAAAACATGCCTCTATGGTTCAAATTCAGCTAGAACAAGTTGCTAAGTCTAAAAAAGAATTGCTTGATGAAATGAATAATAATATGAATGATTTTGCTGCTAGAGTAGTAACTAGAGGAGGTAGAATGACCCAAGAACTACTTTATCCAGAGGGTCATTCTAAAAGAATTGAACAAGACTCTCAGAGAATTAATATCGATGCACCTACTCCTTCTAGAAAGAAAAAGAAAAAGAAAAATGATAGGACTTTGCATACCTCTAGTGAACCTGAGATACAGAAACCTCTTGATAATAATGATGTCTCTATTTCCGATGCTGAAACTCAGTCTGGTAATGAACATTCACCTAGTGATAATGAAAATGATAATGATGATGCTCATGAAGATGCTTAACCTAGCAGTGATAAAGAACCAGATAATGATGTTGAAATAGAGCCTGCTCCTGATCTTGATAACCCACAAACTAAAAATAAACATTATGATAAAAAAGACTTTGTGGCTAGGAAACATGGTAAAGAAAGGGAACGGTGGGTTCAGAAACCCACGCCCTTTCCACCTAAACCATCTAAGAAAAAGGATGATGAAGAATTTGAGCGCTTTGCTGAAATGATTAGGCCAGTCTTTTTGCGTACCCGCTTAACTGATATCCTAAAGATGGCCCCTTATGCAAAGTATATGAAAGACATCATCACTAATAAAAGAAAAATACCTGAAGCTGAAATCTCCACCATGCTTGCTAATTACTCTTTTAAGGATGGAGTACCTAAAAAACTTGGAGATCCTGGAATACCAACTATACCTTGCTCCATTAAAAGAAACTATGTCAAAACTGATTTGTGTGACTTGGGAGCCGGTGTTAGTGTTATGCCTTTCTCCTTATATAAAAGACTTGATTTGAATAAACTCACACCTACCGAAATATCATTACAAATGGCTGACAAATCAACGGCCATACCTATCGGTATTTGTGAGGACATGCCCGTTGTTGTTGCAAATGTTACTATCTTAACGGACTTTGTTATTCTTAGGATGCCCGAGGACGACAACATGTCGATTATCCTTGGTAGACCCTTTCTGAATACTGCAGGGGATGTTATTGATTGCAATAAAAGCAAAGTCACTTTTCATATCAATGGTAATGAGCATACGGTGCACTTTCCGAAGAAACAATTCCAGGTGAATGGTATACATGTTATTGAAGAATCTCCAACCATCACTATTGAAAGTTTTCAATTACCTCTACCTACTGCCAAAAAGAAATATGATGTACTTATTGTAGGGGATATGCACATCCCCATTGAGGTAACTTAGTGTTTTACGAAAGTTCTTCGGTTTCATGCTAATCGGAAGTGGTTGTTAATAAGACTTGATCAACCTTATTAATGGATCATTTTTGAGAGGTATGAAGTCGATGAATCTAGTAAGCACAACTCTTTGCTCCCACCTTTTATTTTCTGTTTTGTTAGTCAAATAAAATAAGAGTGCCATGATTATCCTGTTTTCTGTTTTCGTCGTGAATAAAAAAATGACCCAAAAATAAAATTTCTCAGAATGCCCTGAAAATTTAACACGATTTTTCCCAAACATTTCTGAATTTTTGGTGCAAATAATACCAGAGGGGGGTGCACCTGGTGCCCACAAGACACCAGGGCGCGCCAGCACCCTCAGGCGCGCCCTGGTGGGTTGTGGCCCTCACGTGGGCCCCCTCACTTATCTATTTAGCCCACATCATCACCTACCTCCAGAAAAAATTCACCACAGCCACCATTCCCGTGTTCTTGCTCTCAAACCCGCGGATTTTGATCTCTTAGCTCGAAGCTCCGTTTCTGAAACTGTTTGGATGGATTGCTACTTGGTATGTGACTCCTCCATTGCTCCAATTAGTTTTTGATTTAGTGGGTTATTTTTAGAGTAATTAGCTACTCTTGGTGCTGCTGTAGATGAGCTTGCATGTTGAATTCTTAGAGTTCTAAGTAGTTTGAATGCTCAATATGGCCTCTATGCATGCTTAGGAGTAGTTGCTATCAATTTCACGAAGTTTTGTTGACAAAATTTTGTGTCTCAAAAATATTTCAGAAATTTGTTCACAAATAAAAATGCAATTCTTTAGGAGTTCTTCGAGGAGGAGATCCTCGTAAGCCTCATCAAGTGGAAGCTCAGTTCGACAATCTTATGTTGATCCAAGGGAAAGCTCGATGCGAGACGCCGCCACTAAATCATGCTTGTGGCCGTGCGACGAGTTCATGACAGGTGCAGGTATTAAGGAGGAATTTGACCAATATATCCTCAATACAGAGCTTGGTCCCTTCATTGCAGATAAGTGCCCCCAACACCTCGAACTCACGAAAACCTTCACAAAGGAATTTAAATATTTTTCTCGTGAGTCTAGAGTTTCATTCAACCTTTATGACCATTCCTTCACCATACCATTAGAAATATTCAGTGAAGCATGCAAACTTCCATATTGGGGTTCCCTCGACGAACCAACAAAATCTGAATATGATTCATTTTAGTCAATCTTTGCTTTGGTGAAGATAGAGGGGTAGCACAAGGGAGAATTAACAGCATCCATTTCCCATCAATACAATATTTCGCACTCTTCAATGGTAAATGTATCGTAGGCAACCAAGATTGTAGCACACTGTGTGCTCATGATTTGAGTCTCATACACACTGCCATAACTGGAAATAAATACTATAATCTTGGTGCAATTGTTGCACGGAGGCTGCAGCTCAATGCTGCCAATGGTAATTTTTATGGAGGAATCTATGCCTCCCGTGTAGCGGAGAGATTAAATGTCTCACCATGGCCTAATGACCCCATTTTACCTACTCAGTATTTAGACTTTGATGCCATGAAGCGTCATAAGTTTCTTACAGGCACGACCACTAACTACACCTATAACTTGAGATTTAATAAAAAACCTGTTGTGCCTGTTGCTTTGCCTGCTCCTGCTCTCTTTGATTTTAACAGTAGGGGAAGATACTATGTCCTTGAGAGCGAGGCCCATGCGTACAATGCTGAGGTTGAAGTCGCCAGGAGGGCCGCGGAGTTTGCACCGAGGGCCTCGGTGAGCCATCACCCAGATTATTATTCATACGGATGGTGACTACCAAGCTAGGCCAAAAGCCTAAGCTTGGGGGAGTACGTATTTCCACCGACATTACATTCATGTTCACACTTTTCGTTCCAGTTGTCGGTGTTCATACTTTTTCATTGTAATATCCATGCTAGATTTGTTTTCTCGCTTTCTTCTGGTGTGTTTGAAAAACTTTAAGAAAATCCAAAAATATTTCCTACTTCTTTTCAGTTTTTCTTTCTAGCTTAGTTTAATTGTAGTATTAAAAGAAAACCCAAAAAGATTTCTCATTTCTTTTATTTGTTGGGAGCTTTCCCGTGTAAATAGTTTTTCTCATTTTTGTTTTTCTCTTTAATTTGCCTTCTTCAAGAAAAACCAGAAACTTCAAAAAATATTTCAGTGTGTTTCTCTGAATTTATTTTCTTTTTTTCGTTTGAGTCATACCAAGGAGAAGACCATGATGAAAATGTTGAGTGGCTCTCATATGCATCGTTTTTAGTCTAACAAAGAGCCCATTTTACCTTCTCTTCTCCTCTTGAATAAAATGTTTGCAGATTCCAGCTTAGTCCACGGCACTCTTGCACTATTATTATTTTCTTATCATTCAGTCGTGCAAGTGAAAGACAATAATGACGATATTTGATGAATTGACTGTGGCAGAGAAGAGCGGGTATGAACTCAACTTGTTTTTTTTTTGTAAATATGGTTAACCAAGTATCCTTGATTCAGCCTATTATGATCAAACATGTTTGCAATGACCATTAGTGATTATCGTTGTTCATGCCATGCTTAAGTAGCTAGGAGTGGATAATGATTTATCTTGGGTGTCAACATGCATTAAAATGGTTGTGATGTAGTATGATGATATGGTATCCTCCTCTGAATGTTTCAAGTGGCTTGACTTGGCACATGTTCACGCATGTAGTTGAATCAAAACCAACATAGCCTTCATGATATTTATGTTCATGGTGTTCATATCCTACTCATGCTAGTAGTCAATGTTTATTATATGTAATGCATGTTCATGACAGTTTTTTCTCTCTAGCTGGCCACTTCTCAACCTATTTGCTAGCCTTCGCCTCTACTAAGCGGGAATACTGCTTGTGCATAAAAAATCCTTAAACCAAGTTATGCCAGATGAGTCCACTATATCTACCTATATGCGGTATTACCCTGCCGTTCCAAGTAAATTTGCATGTGCCACCTCTAAAAATTCAAATAAACATATGTTTTGTGTGCCTGGACCGCTCATGGAGTGACAGGGGGTGGTCAGTATCTTCCATGCTAAGCGGGTTATTCACATGATGAGTGTTTATTCACTCGTCCTTACACGAGAGGGGCGGTAATAGGGATTCCTAGTCCCGAAATCAAAAATCAAAAAATAATTAAACAAAACTCCCCCAGGAATGTTGTTGGTTTGGACGGTACCCGTGGATGCGGCTAGCCGTGGAGTGTGATTGCTGGTGGAGGGGGAGTAAACCTTTAATTTTACCGCTTGGGAACCGCCGCTAATTTGTTTAGCATGGAAGATATTGATAACTCTTGGTCGTAACGTTGACAGGAAGGGTGTACCTCCCAAATTATATCTATCCCCGTTTTAAACCTTGAGCTCTGGCACCTCTGCAAATCCATGCTTCCCTCTGCGAAGGGACTATCTATTTACTTTTATGTTGAGTCATCACCTTCTCAAATAAGCGCCGGACCTGAGAGCACTATTGTCATCCTCATGCATTGTGTATAGTCGATGTTGGGTGCAGCATGACTGGATACTTTCCACCATGAATTATAATGTTTAGTCGCTGCTTGAACTTTGGAGGCGCTCTGCATTTATGTTTTGCGGTCTCAGAAAGGGCTAGCGAGATACCACTATTGCCATATTGTATCATGATTGTTTTGACAAAGTGTTGGTGCTTCAGATATCTTATTATTGCTTGCTAGTTGCTTATGTCATTGATATGAGTTAATATAATTTCTAAGAGTTATTGTTGACATGGTTAGTCATAATCTTTGCTGAAAACCTGGGTGCTACTTAAGCATATATATGTAAACAAGAACAAAAGAGTTCGTAAAAGTTTTTCTTTATCACTTTCAGTTTGTCAACTGAATTGCTTGAGGACAAGCAAAGGTTTAAGCTTGGGGGAGTTGATACGTCTCCAACGTATCTAATTTTCCTCACTCTTTTGCCCTTGTTTTGGACTCTAATTTGCATGATTTGAATGGAACTAACCCGGACTGACGCTGTTTTCAGCAGAATTACCATGGTGTTGTTTTTGTGCAGAAATAAAAGTTCTCGGAACAGAACGAAACTTTTTGGAGAATTATTTCAGAATATATAAGAATTATTGGAGCCAAAATCTACCGAAGAGGGGGGCCATGATGAGCAACACCCACCAGGGCGCGCCCTGGTGGGTTGTGCCCACCTCGTGGCCCCACTGACCCTATATCTGCCACTATAAATTCCTATTTTCGAAGAAAAAAAATCAGAGAGAAAGTTTCATCGCATTTTACGATACGGAGCCGCCGCCACCTCCTGTTCTTCATCGGAGACCAGATCTGGAGCCCGTTCGGGGCTCCGGAGAGGGGAATCTTTGGTCTTCGTCATCACCAACCCTTCTCCATATCCAATTCCATGATGCTCCCCACTGGGAGTGAGTAATTCCTTCGTAGGCTTGCTGGTTGGTGAGGAGTTGGATGAGATTCGTCATGTAATCGTGTTAGTTTTGTTAGGGCTTGATCCCTAGTATCCACTATGTTCTGAGATAGATGTTGCTATGACTTTGCTATGCCTAATGCTTGTCACTAGGGCCCGAGTGCCATGATTTCAGATCTGAACCATTTATGTTATCACCATCATATCTATGTTCTTGATCCGATCTTGCCTAGTCATATGCACCTATTACGTGTTATGATCCGTAAACCCCATAGTGACAATATTTGGAATACTTTCGGTGATGACCGTAGTTTGAGGAGTTCATGTATTCACCGTGTGTTAATGCTTTGCTCCAGTTCTCTATTAAAAGGAGGCCTTAATATCCCTTAGTTTCCTTATGGACCCCGCTACCACGGGAGGGTAGGACAAAAGATGTCATGCAAGTTTTTTTCCATAAGCACGTATGACTATTTATGGAATACATGCCTACATTACATTGATGAACTGGAGCTAGTTTTGTATCGCCCTAGGTTATGACTATTACATGACGAATATCATCCAACGAGTTCACCGATCCAGTGCCTACGAGTTTTCCACTTATTATTCTTGCTAAGTTACTATCGCTGTTACTGTTCCAACTGCTACAAAACCATTGCTATCACTGTTACTGTTACCGTTACTGCTACTACTGCTATCAAAACTATCATATTACTGTGCTACTGATCACTTTGCTGCAGATATTTAATCTCCAGGTGTGGTTGAATTGACAACTCAGCTGCTAATACTCTCAAATATTCTTTGGTTCCCCTTGTGTTGAATCTATAAATTTGGGTTGAATAATCTACCCTCGAAAACTGTTGTGATCCCCTATACTTGTGGGTTATCAACGACCTCTAGGGGAAGGGGCTCCATGGCATCCGTCGCCACATACTCTGCAAGCATCTCGTAGTCCGCGTCCGCCATCTCTTTGGAAAAGGCCGCCACGAGTCTGGTGTGGGCCACCGTGGTCCGGGCATTGACGGCCTCCATCTCGGCAAGGGAGGCTGCTGACGAATGGACGGCTGCCCGAGCGCTCTCGGCGATTGCCAACTCTTCGGACGTAGGTTGTCGACCGTTGTCGAAGAAGGCCGCTGCTATTTGTTCAGTGACCGACACGAGCTGGGCATGGGCGGCATCGGCATAGGCGTGGGCAGCCGCCATCAGGGCTACGACGGCCGCCGAGGAACGGACAACTGCTGTGCCGTTGTCGCCATTTGCTATCCCGGTCGCGGATGTTGCTGCCGCCATCTCAGATGTAGCAGCTGCCCTGTCGGAGAGTGTGGCCGCGCTCAAGGATGTTGTGAGTGCGTTCATGGCTGACGCAGCCACGCTCGGGCCGGAGTGGGTCACCGAAGTTGCCCTCACGAAGCGGATCCACGTTCCCATCTTTCACCGGCGACGCTTGAACAGTAAAGTGGTCTTTGGGAACTAGTGTGACTGTGTGGTTGACGCGCCGGCGGTGGACTGAAGCTTCTGGCCTAAGCCATATAGGAGGATTGGCCCAAGATATTTTTATACCACATCACACACGTTTCATGATCAAGAGCTGTTTGCGATGTATTTGATTTTCATATTGCTTTGAAACGAAAAATGAAGTTACATTGGCAATTGAAGGTGTTTGGATGGCAATAACATTTATCTGCAGTGAACTTGCAACTATAGGACTGTGTGTTAAATATGGAATTATTCAGGTTTGTTTAGGCCCTTTTAAAAATTTAAAGAGTTTTTTAGACATTTCATGTGCATAGTTCAAATTTGAACTGCAGTTAAGCACATACTAGAGTGCACCTGAATGGGTTGAAAATCATCTATTTGTCACTGGATACATGTTTTGGTCCCATGCAAGAAATGGAAATTAAACGAATTCCAAACCTCTCGGTATTTTGGCTCACCATAGACTTTGAGAAGACGTGTTTTCAAATCCCAGTAAATCCAAATATCGTAAGAAATTCATAAAACTTGGCATGGTGTCATGTCATGGCGCATGTCTGTTGTGGTAAAAACAATGCCTAGTTCGGGACAAGTTTTGGCACAAACCTCTTACAAACCGAAGATTCTCACAAGAAGTCATGTGGTTCCGGTATGGAAAGTTCACATTTTATGTGTGAAACAACATCCGATGTCTCTTCTCGCCTTGAATTTATTTCTAGAGTCTCCATAGAGTAACATGAATGTGTCCGAAACAATGGAATCTTATAGAGTTCGTTTGGCCTTTTAAGTACATTAATTGAGTTTTCTAGGCATTCAATGTGCATAATTCAAATTTTATCTACAATCACATGGTCCAGCCCATGAAAATATGTCGAAAAACCATATATGTTTCCCTGGCTGCATGTTTAGGTCCCACACAAGAAATGGGAATGAATTTCAAAAATATCATCGTCTTGGCTCGACCGCAAACATCGGGAAACTTAGTTTTTAAATTCATGTAAATGCAAACCTCGATAGAAATTCATGAAATTTGGGGGTGCCATCAATTGCCCTGTTGTGTGTGTTGTGGTAAAAAAATTGCCCAATTTTGGACAAGTTTTGGCACAAAGCCTCTTACAAATTAAACCGAAGGTTCTCAAAAGAAAGTCGTGTGTTCTGATTGGGAAAGTTCACATTTTATGTGCGAAACAACATCCGTTGTCTTTTCTCGCCTTGAATTTATTTCTGGAGTCACCATAGAGCAACACATGACAGTCATGCTAAACTGTGGATTTTCCCCAGGGTTCGTGAGACCTATTTAACACATTAATTGAGTTTTCTAGCCGTTTAATGTGCATATAATTCAAATTTGAACTATAATCACAAGGTCCAACACATGAAAAATAGGTTGAAAAAATATATGCCTTTCCCTGGATGCATGTTTAGGTCCCACGCAAGAAATGGGAATGGATTTCTAACATCTCATTGACTGTTGGCTCGGCCGCAAACGTTGAGATACTTGGTTTTCAAATTCCCGTAAATCCAAAACTTGTCAGAAATTCATGAAACTTGGCATGGTGTGGTGACAAGGGCACACATATGCCGTGGTAAAAAATTTTGTCCAAATTGGACATGTTCTTGCACAATCCCCTTACAAATCGGAGGTCCTCACAAGAAGCTTTGTGGTTTCGATAGGGAACATTATATATGCATGTCACATATGCGGGCGAAAAGACATCTGATGCCTCTTCTCTCCTTGATTTTCTTTATAGAAACAACATAGACATGTTGGTGCGAAGTGCAAAAATATGAACAAATTAAGGGATCATCTGGCTTTTAAATACATTAATTAAGTTTTCAGTGCATTATTTAATGTGCATAATTCAAATTTGATCTACAATCACAAGGTCCGGGACGGCAAAATGGGTTGAAAAATCATATATATGTGTCCTTGGATGCATGTGTTAGGTCACATGCAAGAAATGAGAACGAATTTCAAACATCTAAGCATGTTGGCTCGACCACAAACATCGAGAAACTTGGTTTCCAAATTCTCATAAATCCAAAACTCCGTCAGAAATTCATGAACTTGGAATGGTGTCATGACAAGGCACACATATGCCGTGGTAAAAAAAACCCAACTTGGACATGTTTTGTCACAAGCCTCTTACAAACCGGAGGTTCTCACACAATAAGCTACGTCCAGTGGTTCCGTAATGTCACATATGCATGCCACATCTACGGGTGAAACGACATCCGATGCCTCTTCTCTCCTTCATTTTTTTCTAGAAACAACATAAAGCAATAGGTGTGTACTGCAAAAATATGAAATTATTAAGGGTCCGTATGGCTTTTTTATACATTAATTGAGTTTTATGTGCATTTAATGTACATAATTCAAATATGAACTACAGTCACAAGGTCTATGTTGGGCAGGGCCTCATCATATAAAGCACAAATATGTTGTGGTATTTTTAGTGTCCACTTTGAGAGAAAGAGCAAGCATTATTAATAGCCAACAAAGGCATTTTGGAACAAAAATCTATCACGTTACCATCGCAAACGGGCCTATTATTTATAATTCATGGACGTTCAATAGACCATTTACGTGTGGGCCATGTGTCGCTATCTGTATTGGCAAGGAGGTAGCGTGCGGACAGGTGTTTGAGTAGACGGGTGGCGTGCGAGCAGTGTCCTGTGCACGCTCATCGGGGTGGCGTGTCCTTTGCCAGTTGTCAAAGACGTTTCAGACTAAATACCCGTATGTAAACCGAGGGCAATTGTTCCTTCCCTACTAAGCCAAGCGAAAATCTGGCGCAAAGGAATTTTTTTCATTGCGTCATCGCAAACGGTTGTGAATGATGACCCGTATGCCCTTCCCGATGCTACACCTTGTACTGGTGCTAACTGCTGAGGTTGCCATGAATGAAAAAAAATCTAATGTGGGAAGGTAATTAAGGAGAGATATGAGTTTGGTGACCACATGAAGAAACAATGCCAAGCGCGTGAACCTTGGCAAAACACTTAAATGAAGGAAACTCACCAATGCATGCAAGAGTTTAGTTGCTAAATCATTAAATGAAGGGACCTCAACAACAATGCTTTGTGGACTTGAGTCGCTAAGACATTTAATACACTAAGCACCCCAAGTAAGCACCGATCGATGCATTGGTAGCAGGAGTCAGGTAAGATTCGAATCTGTCATATTGGGTAAATTTTCATTTGTTAAATTGGAAACACTGAGATTTGTCCAATTTTGCAGGAACAAAATCACTATTATGGTGCAATTTTGCAACTGAAATTCAGTAAACATAGATTTCATTCATAGATCAAGCATTGGTCTTTGTACAAAATAGTTCAACTCGATAGCTAAATCGAACAAACTTTTCCCCATTTGTTGCCAACCACGTACTGAAATAGCTAGTTCAACTATATATAATAGCTAATTTAAAGTAGGTGGGACAGTTCAACCATATCTATAGTTAAATGAACTGAACAAAATAGCCCCTAAATACTACTCCAGAGGGGCTTTGTGCTACCGCCAGCAGCCTTCTCCTCTGCCGAGCGCGTTCAGTAAGAGGCAGAGGAGGACAAGCCTACTGACGAGCTGGAGGAGTCAAATTCGTCGGCTGCCACTGCTGCCCTCCGCCGCTCCTGACGCGCCTCCTCGAAGCGGCGGGACTTGGCGTAGATCTCCTCATTCCGTGCCATAGTTGCAGCTTCTGCTGCGGCCACGGCGGTGGTGAGCCTCTTTGCGTCCTCGACCAGGCGCTCCTCCTCCTCATGTAGGAAGTTGATGTAGCGCGCTAGGCCACTAACGCAAAAGCCGAGCGGCTGTGCTTCGGCGGCGGCCTCCTCCTCCCGCCTTCGGGCTACGGTGGCGGAGCAGGTGATGGCCCAGGCGGTTGACCGTGGGGTGGCTGCCAAGGCGGATGCTGGTGTGGTGGCGGCCAAGGAGGCAGCTGGTGGGGTGTCTAAAATGGCGGCCGACGATGGGGTGGGGGCCACGGCGGTCGCCGACAGCAGCTGCCTTCGGGCAAATGTGGAGGAGCGTGTGCTGGGTGCCATGCGCACAGCCAACAAGGACGCCACACGCACTACACGCTTCCGGGTACTGCATCGCCGACGTGGTGCAGCCTCCCAGCTGGAGCTGCCCTCTGGCGGAGTGGCGGAACGACGACGATGGACATGTGTCATTGGTTATTGGGGGAGAAGCAAACTTGGGAAGCTACGGGCAGGGAGGGGATGAATGCAATGTGGAGGCGCCGGCCGTGAGGGTTTATAAAGCAGGAGGCCAAGGCGAGTGGGGCGGGAAGCTTGCGTGTGTTCCTGCGCGGTTGCGCGGGAACGGGAAGCCCAAAAGAAATGTTGCGTGCTCCCGAAGCATTGGGTGATTGGGGGATTTTAGCGAGCCGGGCGGGAAGCTTGCGCGGGAACGTGCGCGCTCCCGAAGCATGCACAGGAATCCTTGGGCGGCAACGCAGTGACAAGACGGGACAGAGGTGGGAGAAATGACAAGTACACAACCGGCTAATAATAAAAAAAACATTTGCATTTTACTACAAAGCAAATGGTCGTTCTGTACGCACCGTCGCGAATTATTCTACGCATGAGGCGGTTGATGCGGCCGCGGCACGCTGTGCTCACGTCCGTGCGCGCTCGCTCTGCCGGCGTCCACGCGCGAACGGTCACGTACGTTCGGGGCACCATATGCATGCGAACGCGGTTGTGCCGCTCCCGACTCCACCATGCAGTTAAGCGCTACAAAAACTGCCATGCGGACGTGCCGAAATTCTAGGCCGTCCGACGCAATTTATTCCCACGGCCATTTACCTTCGTCTCTTCCACCTTCCGATCACGCCACACAACACAAGAAGCACATCCATGATCTCCTCATTGCTTCAATCTTCCCGTGCCGATCCAATGGCGGCTGCCGGCGTTGAGCGGCAGTTCGCCAAAATTGTCAAAGTGGACACCCACATCAGGAAGACGGACCTCTCGGTGGTGTACACCAACGACCCGATCGTGGTGGTGAACTCCATCAACACGTTGGAGCAGCTGCTTGCTAAGGATGACAAGTACAAAGTGGTCGGCTTCGACATTGAGTACACCAGCGGTCGTGCCGGGCATGATCAGAAGGTTGTCGTCGCCCAGTTGTGTGTGCGCCATCACGTGCTCGTCTACCACTACTGCCTGGCCACAAGTCCTTGCGAGCGTTTCGCCACTTTTGTCAACAGCCCCGACTACAGGTTCACAACGGTGGAAACTTATACGTCCATTTTGCATCATGTTTCCCTACTGTTATTTATTATGTTGTTGAATAATAATGCTTTAGGGAGTGATTCTAATGCCTTTTCTCTCAAAATATGCAAGGTTTACACAAAGAGAGAGAATACTGGCAGCTGGAATTCTGGACCTAAGAAAAGCACATCAGAGATACCTATTCTGCACAACTCCAATGAAGCTTAAACTTTACGGAGACTATTTTTGTATTTAATGAAAAATACTGGAGCAGAAAACTATCGGAGGGGGCCAGCCAGGTGGGCACAACCCACCAGGGCGCGCTAGACCCCCCTCGGCGCGCCCTGGTGTATCGTGGCCACCTCGGGCCACCTCCGGAGCCAATCTTTTGGTATATAGTCACATTTGACCTAGAAAAAAAATCAGAGGAGGACTTTCGGGATGAAGCACCGCCGCCTCGAGGCAGAACTTGGGCAGGAGCACTTTTGCCCTCCAGCGGAGCGATTCCGCCGGGGGAACTTCCCTCCCGGAGGGGGGAAATCGAAGCCATCGTCATCACCAACACCCCTCTCATCTTTGGGAGGCCAATCTTCATCAACATCTTCAACAGCACCATCTCCTCTCAAACCCTAGTTCATCTCTTGTGTTCAATCTTTGTACCGGAACCTCAGATTGGTACCTGTGGGTGACTAGTAGTGTTGATTACCTTGCGTAGTTGATTACTATATGGTTTATTTGGTGGAAGATTATATGTTCAGATCCATTATTCTATTTAATACCCCTCTGATCTTGATCATGATTGTTATTTGTGAGTAGTTACCTTTGTTCTTGAGGTCACGGGAGAAGTCATGTTGCAAGTAATCATGTGAATTTGATATGTGTTCGATATTTTGATGATATGTGTGTTGTGATTCCCTTAGTGGTGTCATGTGAACGTCGACTACATGACACTTCACCATTCATGTGCCTAAGGGAATGCATTGTGGAGTAGTTATTAGATGATGGGTTGCTAGAGTGACAGAAGCTTAAACCCTAGTTTATGCGCTACTTCGTAAGGGGCTGATTTGGATCCAAACGTTTAATGCTATGGTTAGATTTCATCTTAATACTTTTCTCATAGTTACGGATGCTTGCGAGGGGGGTTAATCATAAGTGGGAGGTTGTTCAAGTAAGAATAGCACCCAAGCACCGGTTCACCCACATATCAAATTATCAAAGTAGCGAACACGAACCAAACCAACATGATAAAAGTGACTAGACGAAATTCCCGTGTACCCTCAAGAACACTTTGCCTATTACTAGAGATTGTTCTGGTCTGTCCTTTGCCTCAAAAGGATTGGGATACCTTGCTGCACCTTATTTACCGTTACCGTTACTTGCTTGTTGCCAACTATCTTGCTATCAAACTATCTGTTACCTACAATTTCAGTGCTTGCAGAAATTACCTTGCTGAAAACCACTTGTCATTTCCTTCTGCTCCTCGTTGGGTTCGACACTCTTACTTATCGAAAGGACTACGATTGATCCCCTATACTTGTGGGTCATCAAGACTCTTTTCTGGCGCCATTACCGGGGAGTGAAGCGCTCTTGGTAAGTGGAAATCGGTAAGGAAAAACTTATACTACGTGCTGAAATTTATTGCTACTTGCTACTATGGAAAACAATACTTTGAGGGGTTTGTTCGGGGTATCTTCACCTCGACCGGAACCACAATTAGTTTCCCCTCAACCTACTGCACCTACTGAAAATGTTACTTATGAAATTCCTTCAGATATGGTAGAACAACTGCTTGCTAAAATTTATGCAGGAGATGGAACTGAACATCCTGATATGCACCTCTTATATGTGAACGAAATCTGTGGATTATTTAAGTTTGAAGGTTTACCCGGAGATGAAGTTAAGAAGAAGGTTTTCCCTTTATCTTTGAAGGGAAAAGCATTGACATGGTATAGGCTATGTGATGATCTTGGATCGTGGAACTGGAATCGTTTGCAATTGGAATTCCATGAAAAGTTTTATCCCATGCATCTAGTTCATCGTGATCGGAATTATATATATAATTTTTGGCCTCGTGAAGGAGAAAGCATCGCTCTAGCTTGGGGGAGGCTTAAGTCAATGTTATATTCATGCCCCAATCATGACATTCCGAAAGAAGTTATCATTCAGAATTTTTATGCTCGGCTTTCTCATAATGATCAATCCATGCTCAATACTTCTTGTGCCGGTTCGTATATGAATAAGACTATTGAATTCAAGTGGGATCTCTTGGAAAGAATTAAACGCAACTCTGAAGATTGGGAACTCGACGAAGGTAATGGGTCAGGTATAAAACTTGAATTTGATTGTGTTAAATCTTTTATGAACACCGATACTTTTCTCAAGTTTAGCACCAAATATGGACTTGACTCTGAGATAGTAGCCTCTTTCTGCGAAGCATTTGCTACTCACATTGACCTCCCTAAGGAGAAGTGGTTTAAATATCATCCCCCTATTAAAGAAGAAATGAAAGAACCAGTCACGGCTAAAGAAGAAACCATCTTTTACAATGTTGATCCAGTTGTGCCTACCACTTATATTGAAAAACCACCTTTCCCTGTGAGGATAAAGGAACATGCTAAGGTATCGACTGTGGTTCGTAAGAGTAATATAAGAGCACCTAAACCCCCTGAACAGATTAAAGTAGAACCTAGTGTTGCTATGGTTAAAGATCTCTTGGTAGAAGATATTGATGGGCATGTTATCTACTTCTGTGATGAAGCTGCTAGAATTGCTAAACCTGACGAAAAAGACAAACATAGACCCATAGAAGGCATGCCCGTTGTCTCGGTCAAAATAGGAGATCACTGCTATCATGGTTTATGTGCTTTGGGTGCTAGTGTGAGTGCTATCCCTTTTACTCTATACCAAGAAATTATGGATGAAATAGCACCTGCTGAAATGGATGACATTGATGTTACTATTAAACTTGCTAATAGAGACAGTATCACACCACTTGGGATTGTTATAGATGTTGAAGTCTTGTGTGGGAAAGTAAAATACCCTACTGATTTTCTAGTCCTTGGTTCCCCACAAGATGACTTTTGTCCCATTATCTTTGGTAGACCTTTCTTGAGCACCGTCAATGCTAAGATAGATTTTGAAAAACAAACTGTCGGTGTCAGTTTTGGTAGCGTGTCTCACGAGTTTAATTTTTCTAAGTTTAGTAGACGACCTCATGATAAAGCGTTATCCAGTAAGGATGAAATAATTGGTCTTGCTTCTATTGTTGTGCCTCCCACCGATCCATTAGAACAATATTTGCTTGACCATGAAAATGATATGCACTTGCGTGAAAGAAATGAAATAGATAAAATTTTCTTTGAACAACAACCTCTCCCGAAACACAATTTGCCTATTGAAACTCTTGGAGGTCCTCCTCCACCTAAAGGTGATCCTATGTTTGAATTGAAACAATTGCCTCACACTTGGAAGTATGCTTATCTTGATGAGAAAAAGATATATCCTGTTATTATTAGTGCTAACCTTTCAGAACATGAAGAAGAAAGATTATTGAAGGTTCTGAGGAAGCACCGGGCTGCTATTGGATTTACTCTTAATGATCTTAAGGGTATTAGTCCCACTCTATGTCAGCACAAGATTAATATGGAACCTGATGCTAAACCCGTTGTTGATCACCAACGGCGATTGAATCCTAAGATGAAGGAAGTGGTAAGAACTAAAATATTAAAACTTCTGTAAGCAGGTATAATCTATCCTATTGCTGATAGTAGATGGGTAAGTCCCGTTCATTGTGTCCCTGAGAAAGGAGGTATTACCGTTGTTCCAAATGATAAGAATGAACTCATTCCACAAAGAATTGTCACTGGCTATAGGATGGCAATTGATTTTAGAAAATTAAATAAAGCTACTTGGAAAGATCATTACCCTCTGCCTTTGATTGATCAATTGCTAGAAAGACTATCTAAGCACACACACTTTTGTTTCCTAGATGGATATTCTGGTTTCTCTCAAATACCTGTGTCACAATCCGATCAAGAGAAAACCACCTTTACTTGCCCTTTTGGAACCTATGCTTATAGATGTATGCCTTTTGGTTTATGCAATGCACCTGCTACCTTTCAAAGATGTATGACTGCTATATTCTCTGATTTTTGTGAAAAGATTGTGGAGGTTTTCATGGATGATTTTTCCATTTACGGAACTTCTTTTGATGATTGCTTAAGCAACCTTGATCGAGTTTTGCAGAGATGTGAACAAACTAATCTTGTCTTGAATTGGGAGAAGTGCCACTTTATGGTTAATGAAGGCATTGTATTGGGGCATAAAATATCTGAGCGAGGTATTGAGGTGGATAAAGCTAAAGTTGATGCAATTGAGAAATGCCATGTCCCAATGATATAAAAGGTATTCGAAGTTTCCTTGGCCATGCTGGTTTTTATAGGAGGTTCATTAAAGACTTCTCTATAATTTCTAGGCCTCTTACTAATCTTTTGCAAAAGGATATTCCTTTTGTTTTTGATGATGATTGTGTGGAAGCCTTTGAAACACTCAAGAAAGCCTTAACCTCTGCACCTATCGTTCAACCACCTGATTGGAACTTGCCTTTTGAAATTATGTGTGATGCTAGCGATTTTGCTGTTGGTGCTGTTCTAGGACAAAGAGTAGATAACAAATTGAACGTTATCCATTATGCTAGCAAAACTCTAGACAGTGCTTAACGCAATTATGCTACTACTAAAAAAGAATTTTTAGCGTTCGTGTTTGCTTGTGATAAATTTAGATCCTATATTGTTGACTCCAAAGTTATTGTTCACACCAATCATGCTGCTATAAAATACCTTATGGAAAAGAAAGATGCTAAACCTAGACTCATTAGGTGGGTTCTCTTGCTTCAAGAATCTGACTTACACATTGTTGATAGGAAGGGAGCTGAGAACCCCATAGCTAATAACTTGTCTAGGTTAGAAAATATTCTTGATGATCCACTACCTATTGATGATAGTTTCCCTGATGAACAGTTAGCTGCAATAAATGTTTCTCAAAACACACCTTGGTATGCTGATTATGCTAACTATTGTCGCTAAGTATATACCACCTAGCTTCACATACCAACAAAAGAGAAAAAAATCTATGACTTGAGACATTAGTTTTGGGATGACCCACATCTTTATAAAGAAGGAGTAGATGGTATTATTAGATGTTGTGTACCTGAGCATGAACAGGAACAAATCCTATGGAAATGTCATTCCGAAGCTTATGGAGGACATCATGCGGGAGATAGAACTGCTCACAAGGTATTGCAATCTGGTTTTTATTGGCCTACTCTTTTCAAAGATGCCCGTAAGTTTGTCTTGTCTTGTGATGAATGTCAAAGAATTGGTAATATCGGTAAGCATCAAGAAATGCCTATGAATTATTCACTTGTTGTTGAACCATTTGTCGTTTGGGGTTTTGATTATATGGGGCTTTTTCCTTCCTCTAACGGGTACACTCATATTTTGGTTGCTGTTGATTATGTCACTAAGTGGGTAGAAGCTATTCCAACTAGTAGTGCTGATCATCACACCCAATATCTTTGCTAGCCAAAAATTCTGCACTAAGTAGAGATACTACTTGTGCATCCAAAAACCCAAACCCAAATTTATTCTTTAAGTGTCCACCATACCTACCTATGGATCGAGAAAGATCCTTCAAGTAAGTTGTCATCGGTGCAATAAGGCAATAAAAATTGCTTCTAAAAGTGTTTTGATCAATTAGTGTAATAGAAAATTGAGCGCTATACGAACTTATGATGGCAGAGTAATAAAAGATACGGACTGCATAATAAAGGTTGCTACCATAGGGGGCAATATAGCGTGACGTTCTTTTACATTAAGGGATTGGGCATACAAACCAATAAGCGCATGACAACCTCTGTTTCCCTCTGTGAAGGGCCTATCTTTTACTTTCACGTATTTACTTTTATGCAAGAGTCAAAGTATTCTTCTCTATTCCTTTTTACTTTTTATTTTTGCAAGCATCATGTGGTGAGGAAAGATCTAGGCACATATATCCAGTTGGATATGAGTGGGCATGAGTTATTATTGTTGACATCACCCTTGAGGTGAATATGTTGGGATGCGAAACTATAAGCCCCTATCTTCCTATGTGTCTGGTTGAAAGTTTTTGTTCATGGGTATGCCGTGAGTGTTAGCAATCATAGAAGACTAAAAGATGGTTGAGTATGTGGACTTGCCAAAAGGCTCCGACATGAGACCCTTCCTGAAAATATGATGAATTGTAGTTGCAAAGTTAATTGAGAACATAGTTTGTTGGTTTTCAATAAGGTTTATGCTTCATACTTCTATGTTGTGATGAATTGTTACTTGTTCATGAGAAGCTATATGATAAAAATGTATTAAATAAGTTTTATGATAGAGTTTGTTGATGTTATGATAATAAGCATGATGCTACTAGGTCCATATTTCGTTTTTATCGACACCTCTCTCTCAAATCTTGTGGACATGTTTTTCAATATCGGTTTTCGCTTGAGGACAAGTGAAGTCTAAGCTTGGGGGAGTTGATATGTCCATTTTGCATCATGTTTCCCTACTATTATTTATTATGTATTGTTGAATAATAATGCTTTAGGGAGTGATTCTAATGCCTGTTCTCTCATAATATGCAAGGTTTACACAAAGAGAGAGAATACCGGCAGCTGGAATTCTGGACCTAAGAAAAGCACATCAGAGATACCTATTCTGCACAACTCCAATGAAGCTGAAATTTTACGGAGATTATTTTTGTATTTAATAAAAAAATACCGGAGCAGAAAACTATCGGAGAGGGGAAGCTAGGTGGGCACAACCCACCAGGGCACGCCAGACCCCCCTGGGAGTGCCCTGGTGTATCGTGGCCACCTCGGCCCACCTCCGGAGACCATATTTTGGTATATAGTCACATTTGACCTAGAAAAAATCAAAGGAGGACTGTCGGGACGAAGTGCCGCCGCTTCGAGGTGGAACTTGGGCAGCAGCACTTTTGCCCTTCGGCGGAGCGATTCCGCCGGGGGAACTTCCCTCCCGGAGGGGGAAATCGAAGCCATCGTCATTGTCGGATTTCGGGCTCCGCAAAACCCTCAAGGTTCGAACACAGGGGCGTGTGCGAAGATCCCCCGCAGCTTCGCCCTACCTAGCTCACTACTCGATGGTTAGGACGATGAACTCGCACGACGACGAGGAAGAAGATGCACACGACGATTTACCCAGGTTCGGGCGTGTGGTGGATGAACTAGTACAATGGTGAGCAGCCTCGTGAGGGCGCTCTGGTAGTGTTGCTTCTCCTCTGCTGGGTGTCTGTTGTCCCCCTTCTCTATGGTGCAACCTAGCCTCTATATATAGCAGCGGCCCGGGTCCTCTTCCCTCATCGCAATGGCGGGAAGGGATCCCACAACGGCCAAATTCGAAGGGGGACAGGAGTACGCCCCCGCCCTGTCCAAAGGTGTTCTTTGCCTGCAAAGTAGCTATCGATGATGCAGAGGTGGGCTCGGTGATGACATCCTTCCTGCTGGGCTCGTGGCCGTTGTCTCATTGCACCAGAATGGAAACCTTTGGGCGGCGCTTTGGGAACCCGCGTACGTCCTTGCTCCCTTTGCACCAAAGGGGAAACTGCACCGCCTGGCGCACTGGCGCCCGCCTGTCCTTCCTTGCGTCATCATTGACTCCTAAGGCCGGGTTCTGCATAGAGATCTCCGCCGCTCCGGAGGGGGCCTGAGGGGGCTTGTTCCTCGCGAGTCTTGGTGCCTCCTTCCTCGCGAGCTCGGGCTCTCGCGAGGGCCTTGTCTTGAGTGAGGTCGTGCCAGGCCGTGCCTGGCTGACGAGGTGGGCCATGCCCTGGGCCACAGGCAGGCAGGTCTGGGTAACCCCGTTCCCAGAACGCCGACAGTAGCCCCCGGGCCCAAGGTGCGCTCGAGCTGGATTCTGGGTGAAGCCCTTGCGGACGGCCCGGAGCGCCGCAGGCCCCAAACGCCTGCGGGCCAGGCTCGGCTCGCGTTGCGCGCCAGGGCGCCGACGCCTCCGTTCCCCGAGGGCATCACGAACCACCCCAAGTCAAACTGACGCGATGGCCGTGCGCTGCGCCGGCCATCATTACCCTTCCTTGAATGTTGTTGATCTCCTGGGCTTCCACTCCTCGGGCCACGTGGATGTGACCAGACGAAGGTAGGTGAGGCGACGTGAAGTAGGGTTGCGCGCCGATCGTGGCCGCGGTTATGCCTATAAATCCGCCCTCCCCGGGGGGTCTTGCCAACTCGAAGCGCTCGCCTGCTCCCGTAGCTCCAGAGAAAACCCTCTCCTCTCCTCAGCTTCTCCCTTTCCCCATGGTGTCTGGAGGAAACGCTGCCGGCGCGGTGAAGCGCGCGGGGCCATCAGCTTCCTCGCCCTCTTCCGGGGGTAGCGGCGGGGGGCCCTCGGGGTTGGTGCAAGTTCGCCGGCGCTGGGCCATGGTCGATGAGTGAGTATTCCGCCGCCTCCTTCTTTCTTAATTGTCTTGTCCAGTGCACCTGACATGATCCTCTCCTTCTTCCAGTGCGCCTGCGACCAAGAAACGCAGGCTCGGCGAACTCCAGGAGGAGGTGGAGGCGCTGCGGGACCGGTTGACGACCGCCTAGGCCGCCTTCCAAGCCGCCCTCAGGGGTGAAGCGGAGGCCAGGGCGGAGCTCGCGTCCCTCCAGGCCCAGGTTAAGGAGGCAGCGGACGCCATGCAGGCCGCCCAGGACGAGGCGGCGCATGCCAAGATGCTGGAGTCCCAGCGCGCCAAGCAGTATCTTGACATCGCCTACCGCGCGGCCGGCGCGGTGAGCCGGTTCGTCAGGGAAGCCCCCACGCTACCCTGCGCGCACGGCGACGGGGGCTACCTCGACTTCTTCCGCAGGGTGGTGGAGACGCTGGAGACCGGCGTCTCCCGCGTGAACGCGGACAGCGAGGCCGACGCGCGCGACCTCCTGGACCTCGCCTTGATGCGCGTCTTCTCCAACTTGCGCCGCCACGCCCCGGAGCTCGACCTCCAGCGCGTCGGGAATGGGTGCCTGTGGGGCTCCAGAGGTCCCTCCGGGACGAGGTGCGCCCGCACGTGGATTCCCTGGTGGAGCGGTTCGTCCAAGTACCCGCCTCCAGCAGGGAGTGCGGCTCTGGTGCCGAGGCGGCCGGCGACAGTGACTCCTCCGCCTAGGCCTCCCTTGTCTTCCTTTCCTGGTACCTGTAACATTTTAAGAAAAACTCGGCCCCTGTGGGCATCAGCCTTTTGCGTATTACCTTTGTCTCCGTCCTTCCTTTTCTTAAATCGCCGGTTGCCTGCTTGCCGTGACGTGACTTAGTTTCTTCGCGTGGGGCTCGGCATCGCTGTCGATGTGGCTCAGTGATGGCGGCCGGCAGGGCCCTTGCGAGGCTCTCTTTCCTGAGGGGCAGCTCGTGGCCGCCACTCCCTGGGTTCATGGCCTTGCTGCTCGCCATGGCTGGGTCCCTCCCCTCGCGCCGTTTTTCCTGGTCCCTCAGGCCTCAGGGGTCTCGGTAGCCGCGCGTGATGGCCCTCAGTACTTAGCTTGTAGGCTGGTGACGATCTCGCGTGTCGCGAGGTTCGGCCGGGTTGTCCAGATAGCCCGTGATTTCGCCTGGCGCGCTTCTTCCTTGTTTGTGGAACGGCCGGGGGCCCCTTTCGGTACTCGGTGTCTGCAGGCCCCAGTCCCGCACATTCCTCGACCACTGTAATGTACGTCCGGATCACCAAGACGCAACTACAAGGTGAGGCCTCGACACCCTTGATGCCGACCGGATCACCAGGATGACATCAAGGGGCGAGTGGCTATATGACCGGTAAGGCTCCTGAGGTGCATTGCTCAGGAGCCCCCTTTGACGCTCAAGCAGCTCTACGTCGGCAGGTCCCAGTCCCGCACATTCCTCAACCACCGTAATGTACGTCCGGATCACCAGGACGCAACTACGAGGTGAGGCCTCGACACCCTTGATGCCGACCGGATCACCAGGACGACATCAAGGGGCGAGTGGCTATATGACCGGTAAGGCTCATGAGGCGCGTTGCTCAGGATCCCCCCTTGACGCTCGAGCGACCCCCGTACCGTTCTGCCGGCCGCTGCCTTGGGAGGCACCCGAGCCTCCCAAGGGTCCATGATGTGGTGCTGTACTACGGTCGGAGCCCCCGAGCGGGGGTCGACCGCTAAAAAAACGCAAGTTCCTGAGGCGACAGGCCCTTGCTGGCCTGCTCCGAGGCGCCTCAGGGAGGGCCAGAGCATGAAGGCCCATGTGAAACACTGATTCAGAAAGGAGACTCCTAGGCCAGAAAATGAGAGTGCGATAAGAGAAAAGTCCCCGCCCTTTTTTTTGTAAAATAAAGCTCCGAGATTCTAGAATCTCGTCCAAAAAGTGGAAATTCGAACATCAAAAAGAAGCAAGCAACTGCCGCGTCCGGCACCTAGGCTAGTCTTCGTCTTCGTCTTCCCCCAGCGCGGAGCGTAGGGCATCCACGTTGCGTGGGCATAGCCATTGGTGGGCAGTGTCGTCCGCCAGCACGGAGCATGGGGCTTCCACTTGGGCGTGAGAAGGAACCCCTCCACGTCCTTGGGGGGCTCCGGGTGTATACAGCCCACTCATTATTACGTGAGAGTGTCACGGCCGAAGATAGCTGGGCAAGCCCCCTGGCGCATGGCCCGGGTGCTCCCAACTCCGTTAAGAGCCATCCCGCCCATTTCTGCTCGGTTGCGCGTCCCTATGACCCTAACCCAGATGCATTGTTCCCCGCGTAGCCGCGAGATTGCGCTCCCGTGGCCCAAACGTGAGCACAATGCACCCAGCGCAGCCATAGTGGTGTTGTGTCGATGAAGTCGCCTCGTGAAGTGCCATGGCGCCGGCCGGGCCGCGTCTGGACGTCCTGGGGACTTCTTCTTCTTATGAGTGAGGCAGGTTGGGAGCCCTTTCGGCACTCTGTGTCTGTAGGCCCCAGTCCTGAACATTTCTCGACCACCGTAAGGGGCGTCCGGATCACCAGGACGCACTTACGGGGTGAGGCCTCGACACTCTTGATACCGACCGGATCACCAGGACGACGTCAAGGGGCGAGGGGCTATATGACCGGTAAGGCTCCTGAGGCATGCTACTCAGGAGGCCCCTTTGACGCTCAAGCAGCTCTACATCGGCGGGTCCCAGTCCCTCACATTTCCCGACTACCGCAGGGTGCGTCTGGATCACCAGGACGCAACTACGGCGTGAGGCCTCGACACCCTTGATGTCGACCGGATCGCCAGGACGACATCAAGGGGCGAGTGGCTATATGACTGGTAAGGCTCCTGAGGCGCGTTGCTCAGGAGCCCCCCTTGATGCTCAAGCACCCCCCCTTGACACGTCCTGAAGATGCCGCGTCGATGAAGTCACCTTGTGAAGTGCCAGGGTGCCGGCCGGGCCGCGTCCCGAGGGCCTCGTGAGGCCCAGCCTCCCGAGGCTGCGCCGGCGCTCCGATTGCCGCGGGTGGCCCGCACTGCTTATATCCTGCTGCTTTCCCTTGGGCCGTTACTCGTGAGGCCTCGGGGCTTGGCTAGCTGTTGCTTGCTCGCGAGGGCGACGGCTTGCGCCGTGCCCCGCAGGCCCGGAGTCGCCCTCCCTCTTCCACCCGCTCGCGTTGTCCAGGCCAGGTGCTCCATCGACGGAAGCCACCAGGCCCGGCTTGGGGAGGATGCCCAGGGTGCCCCCTACTCCTGGGAGGTGCCGGCGCCTGCGGCAGGCGCCTGTTCCATCTTACCATCCGGAGGTACGACGTAGCTTGGTACATAGGGCTCTACATAATGACCCTGTTCTCCTCCTGTGCCGTCCGGGGGGCGCCGGGGACAGCCCCTCTAGGCGGCGGTGGGGCGCCCTGATACGTCTCCAACGTATCTATAATTTTTGCTTGTTCCATGCTGTTATATTATCATTCTTGGATGTTTTACAACCATTTTACTACAACTTTATATTATTTTTGGGACTACCTTATTAACCTAGAGCCCAGTGCCAGTTTATGTTTTTTCTGTGTTTTTGAGTTTTACAGAAAAGGAATATCAAACGGAGCCAAAATGGAATAAAAATCTACGGTGATTTTTTATGGACCAGAAGAAGCCCAGGGAGCTTTGGAGCTAGGCCAGAAGAGCCACGAGGCCACCACAAGCCTGGGGGGCGCGCCCCCCCTAGGGCACGCCCCCCTGGCTTGTCGTCACCTCATGGCCCCCTGGACTTGTTTCCGCCGCCATAAATTCCTATAAATACAGAAACCTCCGAAAATAAACCTAGATCGGGAGTTCCGCCTCCGCAAGCCTTTGTAGCCACGAAAAACCAATCGGGAGCCCGTTCCGGCACCCTGCCGAAGGGGGAAACCATCACCGTAGGCCATCTTCATCATCCCGGTGGTCTCCATGACGAGGAGGGAGTAGTCACCCTCGGGGCTGAGGGTATGTACCAGTAGCTATGTGTTTGATCTCTCTCTCTCGTGTTCTTGAGATGGCACGATCTTGATGTACTGCGAGCTTTATTGATATAGATGAATCATATGGAGTTTTCCCTTCTCTATCTTCTTGTGATGAATTGAGTTTTCCCTTTGAAGTTTTCTTATCGGATTGAGTCTTTAAGGATTTGAGAACACTTGATGTATGTCTTGCGATGGGATATCCGTGGTGACAATGGGATGTTTTATTGATCCACTTGATATATGTTTTGGTGATCAACTTGCGTGTTCCGTGACCTTGGGAATCTATGCATAGGGGTTGGCACATGTTTTCGTCTTGACTCTCCGGTAGAAACTTTGGGGCACTCTTTGAAGTTCTTTGTGTTGGATTGAACATGATGAATCTGAAATTGTGTGATGCATATCATATAATGAAGCCCATGGGTACTCGTGGTGACATTGGAGTATCTAGGTGACATTAGGGTTTTGGTTGATGTGTATCTTAAGGTGTTATTTTAGTACGAACTCTAGGGCTGTTCGTGACACTTATAGGGATAGCTCATAAGATTGATCGGAGAAGATAACTTTGAGGAGGTTTTGTACCCTACAATAATTTCTTCGTTTGTTCTCCACTATTTGTGACTTTGGAGTGAACTCTTTGTCGCACGTGAGGGATTTACATATGATTCAACTATGTCAGTATTGTTGAGAGAATTTGCACTAGTGAAAGTATGAACCCTAGGCCTTGTTTCTAAGCATTGCAATACCGTTTGTGCTCACTTTTATCATTAGTTAACTTGCTGTTTTTATATTTTCAGATTACAAAAACCTATATCTACCATCCATATTACACTTGTATCACCATCTCTTCGCCGAACTAGTGCACCTATACAATTTACCATTGTATTGGGTGTGTTGGGGACACAAGAGACTCTTTGTTATTTGGTTGTAGGGTTGTTTGAGAGAGACCATCTTCATCCTATGCCTCCCACAGATTGATAAACCTTAGGTCATCCACTTGAGGGAAATTTTCTACTGTCCTACAAAACTCTGTGCTTGGAGGCCCAACACGAGTCTACAAGAAGAAGGTTGTGTAGTAGACATCAAGCTCTTTTCTGGCGCCGTTGCCGGGGAGGTGAGTGCTTGAAGGTATATCTTTAGATCTTGCAATTGAATCTTTTAGTTTTTTTATCACTAGTTTGGTTTTATAAAAGAAAACTACAAAAAAAATATGGAATTGAGGTTGCCTCATATGCTTCATCTTTTTAATGTCTTTCGTGAAAATGATGGAAAGGAAAATTGTGCTCAAGTGTTAGAAGAAGAAGTTATTAAAATGTTTGGCACTAAATCTTTGAGTGATGAGCATGATTGCAATGTTGTTAGTATGAATTCTTTGAATATCCATAGTACTAATGATGATTGCACTACTCATGATAAAAAGATTTCTTATAAGCATGTCAATTTTTGTGGAGTACATAGAGTTTGTGAAGACATGCCTAAATGGGAAGATAGATTTTGTAAGAGGCATAAGTATTTAGAAACTAAATGGTTGCAAGAGAGGCTATATGTTTGTGCTGAAAGACTTAATATGTCTCGCCGTCCTTGTGAACTTTGCAATGAAAGTGGTCATTTTAATTTCCAATGTGAATTATTTCATGATCGAATTGTGTCCAAAAATTGTGATAACCTCATTACCCTTGAGCATCATAATGAACTTAGTCTATTTTTGGGGTATGAAGAAATGAAGCATAAAACTAAGGATGTTCCAGCATGGGTTCTCATGAAAATGATTGATTTTGATCTTAATGAAATCTATATGTATTGCGTGGTAAATTGCATTGAGAATCCTTATATTGCCAATTACTTAAGGACAAGAAAACAACTAGAAGATGAAGAGAATACTAATGAAGGGGAAGAGGTTTCCCAATATCCTCCTATTTTTTCTTATGATGAATCAGGTAACGAGGAGGAGCCTTTTATTCAACCAACCTCTTCAAAAAGAAGCTTGGAGGAATTAAATAAACCCACACATAATGTGGTGAAGAAGAATAAAAGAAGGAAAAGTAAAGGTAAAGAGGTATCTCTCCCAAATAATGACACCCCTTATAATCTTGAAAATCTTTTTGGCACCAACTTAGAGAATTGTGATGATAATTGTTATACGATTGGTGCTATTCATACTATTAATGATGAGAGTTATTATGCTTATGTTATGCAAAGACACAAGCTTGGGGATGCTATGTTTGATGAGAATGACATGTTTGAGAATTTATTTGCTGCAATTAATGTTTGTCCCAAGCTTGGGGATGCTATGTTTAATGAAGATGATGTTTTTAGTCCCCCAAGTTTTGATGTGCAAATTTATTATGATGATAGCATACCCCCTATTTATGATGATTGCAATATTTATGAAAGTGGGTTTGGAAGAGTGTCAACTTTAGATAATAATTATCCCACTATTTTGGAGGGTGTTGAATCTTATTATAATGATAAAAGTGGATTTGGAGAGGTCACGATTTTATTTATTAATGATTCCACTATTTCGGAAGAGGTTTCAATTGACTATGATGAGAACAAAGTTGCTACTTATGATGATTATTGTGATGATACTTATGTTATAAAGAGTAGTGATAATTATTATCATAATTCTGAATATCCTTTTACTGAACATTACTCTTTTAATGTGGAAACAATTTTTAGTATTCGTGCTTCATATGATACTCCCACTATTATGAATGAGAAGAAAATTGCTTATGTGGAGAGTGAAAATTTTTCTATGTTTGTGGATCATGAAGAGAATGCTTTATGTGATAGTTATATTGTGAAATTCCTTCATGATGCTACTGAAAATTATTATGAGGGAGGAGTATATGCTTGTAGGAATTGCAATAATATCAAGTTTCCTCTCTATGTGTTCAAAGTTTTGAAGTTATGCTTGTCTTGCCTTCCTATGCTAGTTGATTCTTGCTCCCATAAATTGTTTGCTCACAAAATCCCTATGCATAGGAAGTGGGTTAGACTTAAATGTGCTTGTCATGTGTTTCATGATGCTCTTTTGCATGTTTCAATTATTATTCCTATGTGAGCATCATTGAAACCATCATGCCGAGCTAAAAGGCATTAAAGAAAAACGCTTGTTGGGAGACAACCCAATATTTATCCTTACTGTTTTTGTGTGTCCACATGATTAAACTACTGTATAATCATGTTTTATAGCTTTTTTTTCAATAAAGTGCCAAGTAAAGCCTTTGGGATAGTGTGGATGATAGTTGACTTGATTCTGTGCAAAAACAGAAACTTTTGCTCTCAGTCCAGGAATTTTGTAAATTCACTGGAACGTGCCTTTGATCTGAATTTTTTACACAGTCTTAATATACAAATTCTTCAGGTTTTCCTAATTTTTCAGAATATTTAGAGACAGGGAAGTATGGTTATACTACAGATCTTTTCAGACTGTTCTGTTTTTGACAGATTCTGTTTTGCATGCGTAGTTTGCTTGTTTTAGTGTTCCCATAGCTTATATTCAGTGATATAAATTATGGGAATGATAGAATACAGTAGGTATTATGTGATAAAAATTATGAATCTTTTCTTGACAGTACCTAAGTGAATGATCTTTGTTTATTATACTAACCCATCTCAAGAAGTTCCGTTAAGTTTTGTGTGATTGAAGTTTTCAAGTTTTGGGTGAGACACCGATATGAGGAGAATACGGAGTGAAAAGAACCTAAGCTTGGGGATGCCCAAGGTACCCCCAAGGTAATATCCAAGGAAGACTCAAGCGCCTAAGCTTGGGGATGCCCCGGAAGGCATCCCCTCTTTCGTCTTCAACACCATCGGTATATCTTACTTGGAGCTATATTTTTATTCGTCACATAATATGAGTTTTGCTTGGAGCGTCATTTTATTTTCTTGTTCTCTGTTAGGTGTTATTTATAATCTTGTTTTTCAATAAAAAGTTCCAAGAATTGCCTTAGGATGCTTGCATTGCATGTTTTGATGAGTGCTGTGTAAAAACAGAAACTTTGGCTGTAGTGTTTGAATTTTCATATTTTACTGGAACGTGGAAAGTTCCTGAAATTTTTACACAGTGTTTTCATACAAATTATTTAGCATGTACTAAATTTTCATAATTTTTTGAGTTACATAAGTACACTGTTTTCATAAATTGCTACAGACTGTTCTGTTTAGACAGATTGCTGTCATAGTTTTGTTATCTACTTATCCTATAGTTTCCATAGCCTATATTGGTAGATATAAATTGTGAAAATGATAGTATACAGTACCTAATGTTTGAAAATTATTATGCAACTTGTCTTCACTTAAATTTGTTTGAGCTTGCGAAAAAGCAATAGCAACATATGGAACTAGTCCCAAAGTGATAGATATCCAAGGAGGATATAATAAAATTTTCATGAAGATCATGGGACAAATTAAACTTGATTCTTTGTAATAGTTTTGAAACATGATGATAGTAATATGTGAGTCATGTTAGTGAGTAATTATGCTTAGAAGGAATATTGGTGTTAAGGTTTGTGATTCCCTATGCATGCACGAAAGTCAGTAGTTATGCAATGAAGTTACATCCTACTTGTGGTGCATTATTCGGTGTTAGTTATGACTCAATGCTCACTTATGTGATTTTTCGTTCCTTGGTTTGGTTGCTTCCCAATCTATTTGCTAGCCTTCATTTGTACTAAGTAGAAATACTACTTGTGCATCCAAAATCCTTAAACCAAGTTTTGCCTTATGAGTCCACCATACCTACCTATATGCGGTATTTCCATGCCGTTCCAAGCAAATTTGTACGTGCCATCTCTAAATTTTCAAAATAATTTTTCTCTTTTGTGTGCCCGTACCGCTCATGAAACGGTGGGGAGTATCCAATATTTTTCCATGCTAGGTGTGTTATTCTCACGATATGTGTTGATTCACTATCATTCACGAGAAAGTGGCTGGTATTCGGGATGCCCAGTCCCATGCTCAAAAATCAAATAAAAAAAATGAAACAAAACTCCCCCAGGATTGTTGTTTGTATGGACGGTACCCGTGGATTCGGCTCGCCGTGGAGTGTGATTGATTGGTGGAGGGGGAGTAAAAACTTTACTATTCTGTTTGGGAACTACCTATAATGTATCTAGCATGGAAAGTATTGTGAGCTACTTTGTCGTTTTCGTTGACAGGAAAAGCATGCCACTCAAAAAAAAATTTCTCTCTCAATTTAAAACTTTGAGCTCTGGCACCTCTACAAATCCCTACTTCCCTCTGTGAAGGGCCTATCTATTTACTTTATGAAGTTTTTATTTTTGCTTTGAGTCTACATCTTCTCTTATAAGCACCAACTAGGGGGCACTATGATCGTACTTGATCATTGGGCATAGCTAATATTTGAGTGTGTTTGATGAATGGATCAATGATTGAGCATGATGGGCTAGGGATAACTTTCTTTAGTGTTAATATTTTGAAAGACATGGTTCCTTGTTGACATGCTTGAGTATTGAAGTCATTATGTTAAAACTAGACTATTACTTTGAATCATTTACATGTCCAAATGTCCATGCTATACAAAAAAGAAAAGAATATGATGAACATGTTAGGCAGCATTCCACATCAAAAATTCTGTTTTTATCATTTACCTACTCGAGGACGAGTAGGAATTAAGCTTGGGGATGCTGACACGTCTCCAACGTATCTATATTTTTTGCTTGTTCCATGCTGTTATATTATCATTCTTGGACGTTTTACAATCATTTTACTACAACTTTATATTATTTTTGGGACTAATTTATTAACCTAGAGCCCAGTGCCAGTTTCTGTTTTTTCTGTGTTTTTGAGTTTTACAGAAAAGGAATATCAAACGGAGCCCAAACGGAATAAAAATCTACGGTGATTTTTTATGGACCAGAAGAAGCCCAGGGAGCTTTGGAGCTGGGCCAGAAGAGCCACGAGGCCACCACAAGCCTGGGGGGCGCGCCCCCTGGCTTGTTTTCACCTCGTGGCCCCCCTGGACTTGTTTCCGCCGCCATAAATTCCTATAAATACAGAAACCTCCGAAAATAAACCTAGATCGGGAGTTCCGCCGCCGCAAGCCTCTGTAGCCACGAAAAACCAATCGGGAGCCCGTTCCGGCACCCTGCCGGAGGGGGAAACCATCACCGTAGGCCATCTTCATCATCCCGGCGGTCTCCATGACGAGGAGGGAGTAGTCACCCTCGGGGCTGAGGGTATGTACCAGTAGCTATGTGTTTGATCTCTCTCTCTCTCGTGTTCTTGAGATCGCACGATCTTGATGTACCGCGAGCTTTATTGATATAGATGAATCATATGGAGTTTTCCCTTCTCTATCTTCTTGTGATGAATTGAGTTTTCCCTTTGAAGTTTTCTTATCGGATTGAGTCTTTAAGGATTTGAGAACACTTGATGTATGTCTTGCGATGGGATATCCGTGGTGACAATGGGATGTTTTATTGATCCACTTGATGTATGTTTTGGTGATCAACTTGCGGGTTCCGTGACCTTGGGAATCTATGCATAGGGGTTGGCACATGTTTTCGTCTTGACTCTCCGGTAAAAACTTTGGGGCACTCTTTGAAGTTCTTTGTGTTGGATTCAACATGATGAATCTGAAATTTTGTGATGCATATCATATAATGAAGCCCATGGGTACTCGTGGTGACATTGGAGTATCTAGGTGACATTAGGGTTTTGGTTGATGTGTATCTTAAGGTGTTATTTTAGTACGAACTCTAGGGCTGTTCGTGACACTTATAGGGATAGCTCATAAGATTGATCGGAAAAGATAACTTTGAGGAGGTTTTGTACCCTACAATAATTTCTTCGTTTGTTCTCCGCTATTTGTGACTTTGGAGTGAACTCTTTGTCGCACGTGAGGGATTTACATATGATTCAACTATGTCAGTATTGTTGAGAGAATTTGCACTAGTGAAAGTATGAACCCTAGGCCTTGTTTCTAAGCATTGCAATACCGTTTGTGCTCACTTTTATCATTAGTTACCTTGCTGTTTTTATATTTTCAGATTACAAAAACCTATATCTACCATCCATATTAGACTTGTATCACCATCTCTTCACCGAACTAGTGCACCTATACAATTTACCATTGTATTGGGTGTGTTGGGGACACAAGAGACTCTTTGTTATTTGGTTGCAGGGTTGTTTGAGAGAGACCATCTTCATCCTACGCCTCCCACGGATTGATAAACCTTAGGTTATCCACTTGAGGGAAATTTGCTACTGTCCTACAAAACTCTGCGCTTGGAGGCCCAACACGAGTCTACAAGAAGAAGGTTGTGTAGTAGACATCATGCCGCCCTGAGCGCGCAGCCCGCAGACCCTCCTACGGCGAGCCTGAGCCCGAAGTTGCTTACCTGTGCCACCGCCGTTGGGTGGGCCGCGCGTTTCTTGACGTGGATTGTTCCCTTGGCGATCCGATGCGCCTTCGCCGTGGTTGCTTGCTTGTCCGGACACCTGAGCCGCCTGCTCCCTGCGCTGGTTGGCACGCTCCCGCATTGTCAGCCCAGGTTGTTGACGATCCGCAGGGGTACGAGAGCGCGAGTCGGTGCGCGCGCGGGGCGCCCTGTTGTTTCCTCCGTGCGCTCCATCGTCGGGGCCGGGCTGCGCCCCGAAACCGGTCACCGGAATTCGGAGGAGAAGGAGCACAGCGTGCGGCTGGCCCCGTTCGGGCTCGTCCGGGGCCTGAAGGGGCACGCCGCCGACGGGCTGGGCGACAGGCGCAGCGAACGAGCCCCCGGCGCCTGACGCCTGCTGCTGCGAAGGAGGGCTGGAGGCCATGGCCCTCCGCACGACGGCGACCAGCTCAGCGATGTGGTCGGCCCATGCGTCGAAGCCTCCATGCGTCGGGCGGTGGGCAAGCATCTCGCTTGCCATAAGCAACGCATCGTGCGCGTCGAGGTCTCCCGCGTAGGTGCAATGCGATGTCGGTGCCAGGGGCGCCGCCCGTCCGCCGTGCGCTTGGGTGGCACGAGGGACGACGATGGTGGAGACGACACTGGCGGCTTGATACTGACCGCCCAGCGTCATGCCGCTGGGGCATGGGTCTCGGTCTGCAGCGGTGGGGTTGGTGAAGACGGATCCGTCAAGGCCGGAGGAAGCTTGTCGGGCGCTGGCCATCGGAGCGGTGAGGCGAGGGAAGAGCGAGGCTTCGAGGAGGATTTCGACACGCCCCCTACCTGGCGCGCCAAATGTCGGATTTCGGGCTCCGCAAAACCCTCAAGGTTCGAACACAGGGGCGTGTGTGAAGATCCCCCGCAACTTTGCCCTACCTGGCTCACTACTCGATGGTTAGGATGATGAACTCGCACGACGACGAGGAAGAAGATGCACATGACGATTACCCAGGTTCGGGCCGCTGCGAAGCATAAAACCCTACTCCTGCTTTGGTGGATTGCCTCACGGGGAGGTGTGGTGGATGAACTAGTACAATGGCGAGCAGCCTCGTGAGGGCACTCTGGTAGTGTTGCCTCTCCTCTGTTGGGTGTCTGTTGTCCCCCTTCTCTATGGTGCAACCTAGCCTCTATATATAGCAGCGGCCCGGGTCCTGTTCCCTCATCGCAATGGCGGGAAGGGATCCCAAAACGGCCAAATTCGAAGGGGGACAGGAGTACGCCCCCGCCCTGTTCAAAGGTGGTCTTCGCCTGCAAAGTAGCTGTCGATGATGCAGAGGTGGGCTCGGCGATGACATCCTTCCTGCTGGGCTCGTGGTCGTTGTCTCATTGCACCAGAATGGAAACCTTTGGGCGGCGCTTTGGGAACCCGCGTATGTCCTTGCTCCCTTTGCACCAAAGGGGAAACTGCACTGCCTGGCGCACTGGCGCCCGCCTGTCCTTCCTTGCGTCATCCTTGACTCCTGAGACCGGGTTCTGCATAGAGATCTCTGCCGCTTCGGAGGGGGCCTGAGGGGGCTTGTTCCTCGCGAGTCTTGGTGCCTCCTTCCTCGCGAGCTCGGGCTCTCGCGAGGGCCTTGTCTTGAGTGAGGTCGCGCCAGGCCGTGCCTGGCTGACGAGGTGGGCCATGCCCTGGGCTGCAGGCAGGAAGGTCTGGGTACCCCCATTCCCAGAACGCCGATAGTCATCACCAACACCCCTCTCATCTTTGGGAGGCCAATCTTCATCAACATCTTCAATAGAAGCATCTCCTCTCAAACCCTAGTTCATCTCTTGTGTTCAATCTTTGTACCGGAACCTTAGATTGGTACCTGTGGGTGACTAGTAGTGTTGATTACCTTGTGTAGTTGATTACTATATGGTTTATTTGGTGGAAGATTATATGTTCAGATCCATTATGCTATTTAATACCCCTTTGATCTTGAGCATGATTGTTATTTGTGAGTAGTTACCTTTGTTCTTGAGGTCACGGGAGAAGTCATGTTGCTAGTAATCATGTGAATTTGATATGTGTTCGATATTTTGATGATATGTGTGTTGTGATTCCCTTAGTGGTGTCATGTGAACGTCGACTACATGACACTTCACCATTCATGGGCCTAAGGGAATGCATTGTGGAGTAGTTATTAGATGATGGGTTGCTAGAGTGACAGAAGCTTAAACCCTAGTTTGTGCGCTACTTCGTAAGGGGCTGATTTGGATCCAAACGTTTAATGCTATGGTTAGATTTCATCTTAATACTTTTCTCGTAGTTGCGGATGCTTGCGAGGGGGTTAATCATAAGTGGGAGGTTGTTCAAGTAAGAACAACACCCAAGCACCGGTCCACCCACATATCAAATTATCAAAGTAGCGAACACGAATCAAACCAACATGATAAAAGTGACTAGACGAAATTCCCGTGTATCCTCAAGAACACTTTGCCTATTACTAGAGATTGTTCTGTCCTGTCCTTTGCCTCAAAAGGATTGGGCTACCTTGCTGCACCTTATTTACCGATACCGTTACTTGCATGTTGCCAACTATCTGTTACCTGCAATTTCAGTGCTTGCAGAAATTACCTTGCTGAAAACCACTTGTCATTTCCTTCTGCTCCTCGTTGGGTTCGGCACTCTTACGTATCGAAAGGACTACTATTGGTCCCCTATACTTGTGGGTCATTAGACACCACGAACAATCTAAAGGTGCTCAAGACTTCGGGCTTGTCCTGCCAGAAGCTTGTCAACATCCAAGGTCAGTACATGGTCTGGGGCGGTGAGAAGAAGAAGTAGAAGGACTCCCTGGTTGACCTCGCCGCGGCCATCATCGACCCCTACTACAAAGACATGAAGTGCCAAAAGGACAAGTCTGCCTGGCACAAGGCCTGGGTGAACGAACTGGATGAAGAACACATCAAGTACGCGGCAAAGGACGCGTACACAAGCTACGAGATGTATAGGAGGATCATTGACATGAGGAAGTGCCTCCTTCCTGCAGATGGCGAGGGATAGCCACAAGCAGAGCAGTGTCAGCAACCGTCGTCAGAAGAACAATATGATTTGATGATCGTCTACTTCTTGTAAATTTATATGGAGGAATGTACATGTGTTGTGTAGTCACTTATGTAACTGGATGTTCAAGTTGGTTATGCAACATTCATGTAGGTGTTCTACAGACAGAGCATATAGATGTGCAAACAGAGCAAATCACATCTCATACAACTATTAGCAGCAACCGTCTGCCCACAACACACACAGGTTGTCAGGATGAATCGTTTGGGTTATTTTTGGTCTTCCCACACAATTCTGATGAATGAACTATTTGCTGGGTACCCACAACACACACGGTTGTCAGGATGAATCATTTGGGTTATTATTGGTCTTCCCGAACAATTCTGATGAATGAACTGTTTGCCGGGTATCACACACGCCTTCTTAGGCTAACTCGATTGTGTTCTGCTGGATCAGCACAAACAATTTGCCCGAGTGAACTGTATGCCACACTATGCACACGTATGTAGTTTGTTAACCATTTCTGTTATGTTCCATAATCACAAACAATTCGTAAGAACAAACCGTCTGCCGTAGATCACACACGCAACTATTTTCTGAATCGTATTTGATGGATCCTCTATCGCGCACGGTTTTCGTGATTGGCGGCAGAGCTTGAACTATACCGCTTGCGATTGATGGATCGCACACAGTTTCATCGAAGGGTCTCTGATTGCTGTGTCATCTTTCGACCTTGTGTAGTAGTGTCTTTGCCTTGATCTATCCGATGTAATCCCTTTGTATGGTGTGTTTGTTGGGATCCGATGAATTGTGAGTTTATGTTCAGATTATTCATGTAAAGTATTTGAGTCAAACCTGATTACTATGATTCTTATTTGCATGATCATCATAGCTTTGTAATTCTCTCCGATCTATTGAGATAGTTGATGTCTACTACACAACTTTATTCTTGTAGACTCGTGTTGGGCCTCCAAGCGCAGAGTTTTGTAGGACAGTAGCAAATTTCCCTCAAGTGGATGACCTAAGGTTTATCAATCCGTGGGAGGTGTAGGATGAAGATGGTCTCTCTCAAACAACCCTACAACCAAATAACAAAGAGTCTCTTGTGTCCCCAACACACCCAATACAATGGTAAATTGTATAGGTGCACTAGTTCGGCGAAGAGATGGTGATACAAGTGTAATATGGATGGTAGATATAGGTTTTTGTAATCTGAAAATATAAAAACAGCAAGGTAACTAATGATAAAAGTGAGCACAAACGGTATTGCAATGCTTAGAAACAAGGCCTAAGGTTCATACTTTCACTAGTGCAAGTTCTCTCAACAATACTGACATAGTTAAATCATATGTAAATCCCTCACGTGCGACAAAGAGTTCACTCCAAAGTCACAAATAGCGGAGAACAAACGAAGAAATTATTGTAGGGTATGAAACCACCTCAAAGTTATCTTTTCCGATCAATCGTATGAGCTATCCCTATAAGTGTCACGAACAGCCCTAGAGTTCATACTAAAATAACACCTTACGATACACATCAACCAAAACCCTAATGTCACCTAGATACTCCAATGTCACCACGAGTACCCATAGGCTTGATTATACGATATGCATCACACAATTTTAGATTCATCATGTTCAATCCAACACAAAGAACTTCAAAGAGTGCCCCAAAGTTTCTACCGGAGAGTCAAGACGAAAACATGTGCCAACCCCTATGCATAGATTCCCAAGGTCACGGAACCCTCAAGTTGATCACCAAAACATACATCAAGTGGATCAATAGAACATCCCATTGTCACCATGTATATCCCATCGCAGGACATACATCAAGTATTATCAAATCCTTTAAAGACTCAATCCGATAAGAAAACTTCAAAGGGAAAACTCAAATCATCACAAGAAGATAGAGAGGGGAAAACTCCATATGATTCATCTATATTAATAAAGCTCGCGGTACATCAAGATCGTGTCATCTCAAGAACACGAGAGAGAGAGATCAAACACATAGCTACTGGTACATACCCTCAGCCCCGAGGGTGAACTACTCTCTCCTCGTCATGGAGACCGCCGGGATGATGAAGATGGACTCCGGTGATGGTTTCCCCCTCCGGCAGGGTGCCAAAACGGGTTCCCGATTGTTTTTTCGTGGCTACAGAGGCTTGTGGCGGCGGAACTCCTGATCTAGGTTTCTTTCTGGAGGTTTCTCGATTTATAGGAGTACTTGGCGTCGGAATCAAGTCAGGGAGACTCCCGAGGGGCCCACAAGCCAGGGGGGCGTGCCCTAGGGGGGGGGGGCGCCCCCTAGGCTTGTGGCTGCCTCGGGACTCCTCTCCGGTATCTTTTTGCTCCAGTATTTTTTATATTTTCCAAAAATATTCTCCGTAAATTTTCAGCCCATTCCGAGAACTTTTATTTCTGTACAAAAAACGACACCATGGTAGTTCTGCTGAAAACAGCTTCAGTCCGGGTTAGTTCTAATAAAATCATACCAAAATCATATAAAATTATTGTAAACATGGCATGAATACTTCATAAATTATAGATACGTTGGAGACGTATCAGCATCCCGAAGCTTAATTCCTGCTCGTCCTCGAGTAGGTAAATGATAAAAGAAATAATTTATGAAGTGTGAATGCTGCCTAACATGTTCATCATATTATTTTCTTCTTTGTATAGCATGGACATTTGGACTTGTAAATGATTCAAAGCAATAGTCTAGTTTTAACATAATGACTTCAATACTCAAGCATGTCAACAAACAACCATGTCTTTCAAAATATCAACACTAAAGAAAGTTATCCCTAGCCCATCATGCTCAATCATTGATCCATTCATGAAACACACTCAAATATTAGCTATGCCCAATGCTCAAGTACGATCATAGTGCCCCCTAGTTGGTGCTCATAAAAATAAAAATTGCATAAAGTAAATAGATAGGCCCTTCGCAGAGGGAAGTAGGGATTTGTAGAGGTGCCAGAGCTCAAAGTTTTAAATTGAGAGAGAAAAAATATTTTGGGTGACATGCTTTTCCTGTCAACGAAAACAACAAAGTAGCTCACAACACTTTCCATGCTAGATATATCATAGGCGGTTCCCAAACAGAAAATAAAGTTTATTCCTTTTTCCACCAAACTTTCACTTTCCATGGCAGGCCGTATCCACGGTTGCCTTCCATACAAACACTTTCCAAGGAATTTATTATTTGACAACATAAAGTAAATATTTTTTTTCTTTTTCATTTCGGGAATGGGCATCCCTATTACCGCCGCACTCTCGTGCAATGACAAGTGAATAAACACTCATCTTGAGAATAACACATCTAGCATGGAAAGATATTGGACACTCCCCACTGTTTCATGAGCGGTACGGGCACACAAAAGAGAAAATTTATTTTGAAAATTTAGAGATGGCACATACAAATTTGCTTGGAACGGCATGGAAATACCGCATATAGGTAGGTATGGTGGACTCATAAGGCAAAACTTGGTTTAAGGATTTTGGATGCACAAGTAGTATTTCTACTTAGTACAAATGAAGGCTAGCAAATAGATTGGGAAGCAACCAAACCAAGAAACGAAAAAATCACATAAGTGAGCATTGAACATAACTAACACCGAATAATGCACCACAAGTAGGATGTAACTTCATTGCATAACTATTGACTTTCGTACTTGCATAGGGAATCACAAACCTTAACACCAATATTCCTACTAAGCATAATTACTCATTAACATGACTCACATATTACTATCATTATGTTTTAAAACTATTACAAAGAATCAAGTTTAATTTGTTCCATGATCTTCATGAAAGTTTTTATTATATCCTCCTTGGATATGTATCACTTTGGGACTAGTTTCATATATTGCCATTGCTTTTTGGCATGCTCAAACAAATTTAAGTGAAGCACATGAGCAAATGACAAGCTACTCTCAAAAGATAAAAGTGAAGATCAATGAGTAGTCAAACAATTAAGTAGCTATGTGAGGACTTTCTCTCTCAATAAATATTTTCAGATCTGAGTATTTTATACAAACAGCAAACTAAACAAAAATAGAACTCCAAGAATAGCATGCATCATGTGAACGAATAAAAATTTAGGCTCAACATAGGCTAACCGATTAATTGTTGATGAAGGAGGTGGGATGCGTAGCATCCCCAAGCTTAGATGCTTCAGACTTCTTGAAATATTTACTTGGGGTGCCTTAGGCATCCCCAAGCTTGAACTTTTGTATCTCGTTCAATCCTCTCATATCATGGTTTCACCTATTCTCAAAAACATCATCCACACAAAACTTGAAAAGAACTCGTGAGATAGGTTAGTACACATAATAATAAATCAACACTTTATGTACTGCCAAGACAAGTTGCACAATAATTTTCAAACATTAGGTACTGTATACTATAATTTCCACAATTTATATCTACCAATATAGGCTATGGAAACTATAGGATAAGTAGATAACAAAACTATGACAGCAATCTGTCCAAACAGAACAGTCTGTAGCAATTTATGAAAACAGTGTACTTCTGTAACTGAAAAAATTATGAAAATTTATTACATGCTAAATAATTTATATGACAACACTGTGTAAAAATTTCAGAAACTTTCCACGTTCCAGTAAAATATGAAAATTCAAACACTACAGCCAAAGTTTCTGTTTTCACACAGCACTCATCAAAACATGCAATGCAAGCATCTTAAGACAATTCTTGGAACTTTTTATTGAAAAACAAGATTATAAATAACACCTAACAGAAAATAACAAAATATAATGATACTCCAAGCAAAACACATATTATGTGATGAATAAAAATATAGCTCCAAGTAAGATATACCGATAGTGTTGAAGATGAAAGAGGGGATGCCTTCCGGGGCATCCCCAAGCTTAGGCGCTTGAGTCTTCCATGGATATTACCTTGGGGGTACCTTGGGCATCCCCAAGCTTAGGTTCTTGTCACTCCTTATTCTCCTCATATCGGTGTCTCACCCAAAACTTGAAAACTTCAATCACACAAAACTTAACGGAACTTCGTGAGATGGGTTAGTATAATAAAGATAGATCATTCACTTAGGTACTATCAAGACAAGATTCATAACTATTCCCACATGATACCTACTGTATTATACCATTCCCATAATTTATACCACTAAATATAAGCTATGGAAACACTAAAACAAGCAAACTATGCATGCAAAACAGAATCTGTCAAAAACAGAACTGTTTGTGAAGATCTGTAGTGTAACCATACTTCCCTGTCTCTAAAAATTGTAAAAAATTAGGACAACCTGAAGAATTTGTATATCAAGACTGTGTAAAAATTTCAGATCATTATAACACTCCAGTAAAAAAAAATGAAAATTCCTGTACTGGAGTCAAAAGTTTCTGTTTTGGTTCAACATCAATTCTACTCATCTTGTGAGTCATCCCAAAGGTTTTACTTGTCACTTTATTGAAATAAAAGGCACAAAACATGATTACTACAGTAGCTTAATCATGTGGACACACAAAAACAGAAAGTATAAATATTGGGTTGTCTCCCAACAAGCGCTTTTCTTTAATGCCTTTTAGCTAGGCAAGATGATTTCAATGATGCTCACATAAAAGATAAGAGTTGAAACACAAAGAGAGCATCATGAAGCATATGACTAGCACATTTAAGCCTAAACCACTTCCTATGCATAGGGATTTTGTGAGCAAACAATTTATGGGAACAAGAATCAACTAGCATAGGAAGGCAAAACAAGCATAACTTCAAAACTTTGAACACATAGAGAGGAAACTTGATATTATTGCAATTCCTACAAGCATATGTTCCTCCATCATAATAATTTTTAGTAGCATCATGAAGGAATTTCACAATATAACTATCACATAAATCATCCTTTTCATGATCTACAAGCATAGAAAATTTATTACTCTCCACATAAGCAATTTTCTTCTCATTCATTGTAGTGGGAGCAAACTCAACAAAATAACTATCATGAGAAACTTGATTGACATAACAACATTCAATATTAAAATCATGATGACAAGTTTCATGGTTACTATCACTCTTTATAGCATACATGTCATCATCATAATCATCATAGATAGTAGGCATGTCATTATCATAAAAAATTTGCTCATCAAAACTTGGGGGACTAAAAATATCATCTTCATCAAACATAGCATCCCCAAGCTTGTGGCTTTGCATATCATTAGCATCATGGATATTCTGAGAATTCATACTAGCAATATTGCAATCATGCTCACCATTCAAGGAATTCTCATTAAGTATTTTCATAAATTCTTCCTCTACCAATTGAGCACAACTTTCCGAATCCTTATTTTCACGAAAGACATTAAAAAGACGAACCAATTGATGCAACCTAAACTCCATTTTTTTGTAGTTTTCTTTTATAAAACCATACTAGTGAAAAACAAGAAACTAAAAGATTCAATTGCAAGATCTAAAGATATACCTTCAAGCACTCACCTCCCCGGCAACGGCGCCAGAAAAGAGCTTGATGTCTACTACACAACTTTATTCTTGTAGACTCGTGTTGGGCCTCCAAGCGCAGAGTTTTGTATGACAGTAGCAAATTTCCCTCAAGTGAATGACCTAAGGTTTATCAATCCGTGGGAGGCATAGGATGAAGATGGTCTCTCTCAAACAACCCTACAACCAAATAACAAAGAGTCTCTTGTGTCCCCAACACACCCAATACAATGGTAAATTGTATAGGTGCACTAGTTCGGCGAAGAGATGGTGATACAAGTGTAATATGGATGGTAGATATAGGTTTTTGTAATCTGAAAATATAAAAACAGCAAGTTAACTAATGATAAAAGTGAGCACAAACGGTATTGCAATGCTTAGAAACAAGGCCTAGGGTTCATACTTTCACTAGTGCAAATTCTGGAGGTTTCTCGATTTATAGGAGTACTTGGCGTCAGAATCAAGTCAGGAAGAATCCCGAGGGGCCCACAAGCCAGGGGGCGCGCCCTAGGGGGGGGTGAGGGAGTCCTGGTTTCAGGGGTCCTCAGATAGCCGACCTGTTTCTCATGGGCCAGACTATGTGGGCCGCTGGATGAGCATTGGATGATCAAGGGCCCCGTCGCCGGGGTGGAAGTTTCAAGGAGCCGTGGCGTGTCCTCCAAGTTGTCGACAGTACATAGGCATGTTTATCCCTTCGACGTGGAACCGACCATGTATAAACCCTAGGCACCCTCGGCGTCTATATAAGCCGGAAGGTTTTAGGTTGTAGAACAAGAGACAACTCATCTAAGGTTTTAGATATTCGATCTCGTGGTAGATCAACTCTGTAACCCTTATACCATCAATATAATCAAGTAGGACGTAGGGTATTACCTCCATAGGAGGGCCCGAACCTGGGTAAAACATCATCTCCCTCGTCTCCTGTTACCATCGATTATAGTCTCACAGCTCGGGACCCCCTACCCGAGATCCGCCGGTTTTGACCGACATTGGTGCTTTCATTGAGAGTTCCGCTGTGATCGCCAAAGGAATCGTTGGCTCGCCTTGTCACAAGCAACGAGATCTGCACCCAGGGGACTCTCGCCCCGGATCAGATCCTCGCAAGCAGCGACATCTCGTCGCGCGCTTGCTCGGTCGGCCACCTAGGCCAGATCGGAAACTTTTCCCCCGATCAAGGAATCAGGTTCGGAACCCTAGAGTTCGTCGCTGATTCACGGGGAGAACTAGTCTTGATAGAACCCTCGACTCCTACGGAGGAGCCCGCAGATCCCGACGCCTCGACGCCGAAGACATCGGGCCCCGCCTCCGATGATGAGGTCGTTATCCCCTGGCCGTCTGGACCGCCCAATCCGGTCGTTGTGACCGGATCTACCATGGTTAAACAGGACCCGGGTCTGCTTTCGTGCGACTCCGGAACTGCGATGCCGCATACCGACCCCACTCGCCTCAGCGACACGCATCCTACCATCGCCTCGTTTCTGAACGAGCTATTTGATCGAATCGAGACCATGCGTATGGCTGATGACCAGATCCCGGTCTATGACCGGCTCGGGCTTAAACCCGACGATAGAGAGATTCACATCCCCACGGTCACCCACCTTGTCGCCACCGTCGACTGTCCGGCTGGGGGCTCGTCCCCCCAGCGACCGGAATTAAAGACGGTTTACCCCGGTCTCCGATCACCAAGACCTCGCTTGTAATCTAGACATGGGAGTTCACTCCGGAGACAGACCGGTATCAGTCCCTGATCTATCACACAATTCGGAGTCCGTGATTCCGAACTCCCACCATGGCGTAGGGTCAAATCTTTTCCCACCTACCACCCAAGCCGATCACTCAAGCATCACAGCAGAGCCCATGTCTTCGGACTTACGGGACATTAAGAAGTTATCAGGAGAGTCGGTTCATCATTACTGGGCCAGACTCCTCCTCGCTAGAAACAAAGGACGGGGCCTCAGTGATCAAGAGATAATGGCAACCTTCAATCGCAACTGCCATGACGAAGGGATTCTCAATGCCCTGGCTCGTCGGCACATTCGTGACTTTACCAAGCTGTCAGATTTGGTACAAAAGTATTGTGCCATGGAAAGCGCTTGGCAAGCCGAACGGCTGTTTTCGGAACCAACCTTTACCGAATACCCTAGAGGAGATCGGAAAAAGAGGATACCCCCGAAGCGGCCAGCCAGACTCGAACCCGCCGAAAAGAGAAACAGGCCCCTTTCAGGGGTCAGTACCGTCCTCGATGGACTATTGGATAAACCTTGCCCTATACATTCCGTATTGCTGAACACAGCTCCGACTCACAGCCTTAGAGCTTGCTGGGTCGTCAGGCAGGTCGCAAAAAGTGGTGAAGCCATTCTTGAGGCACCACCGCCGAACAGGCGCTCCACCTTGCCACCAGAATACAACGCCGAAGTCCTGATGATCTACGAAACGTTCCCTTCAAGGAACAGGAGGAAAAGAGCTCTTAAAGAACTCGAACAGGTCTATCATGTGGCAGCAACAAGTGCATGGGCAGACATACCCATTACCTTCGGAGATGCTGACCGACCAGCCATTCTTTCCGGTCATTCACCGGCCGCACTAGTCCTGAACCCCATCATCGATGGCTTTAGGTTACACAAGGTGCTAATCGACGGCGGCAGTGGTCTAAACCTGATCTATGAAGATACCCTGGAAAAAATGCAGTTCGACCGATCTCGCATCGAGCATAGCAACATGACTTTCCGGGGAATCATTCCGGGGAAAGAGGTGCGTTGTTCAGGACATATCGTCCTGGACGTAGTGTTCGGCCGCCCGAAAACTACCGATCCGAAGAACTCCTCTTCCATATCGTGCCCTTCCCCAGCGGCTACCACACCCTATTGGGACGTGACGCCTTCACAAAATTCCAGGCTATACCACATTACGGGTATATGAATCTCAAGATGCCAGGACCAAACGGGGTAATCACAATCACCAGCGATCCGAATATAGCCCTTCGCGCCGAAAACAAAACAGCAGCGCTCGCCCTCGGGGCACTAGCTGAGACCTTCGCTGCAGAAGAACTGACTGCACTACGGTCAACAATTGACAAGGACGATGTGATCCTTAGCAAAAGGCCCAAACCCACGTCCTTTAAACCTGCAAAGGAAATCGTTAAGTTTCAGGTGCACCCGACGGACCCAAACAAGACAGCGTCCATTGGAGCTCAGCTCGATCCCATAATGGACGAAGCACTACGAACATTCTTACGAGAAAACTGGGACATCTTCGCCTGGCATCCTTCTGATATGCCCGGAATCCCACGGCGGCTGGCAGAACATAGCCTGAACATCATCGCAGGCTTTAAGCCCGTCAAGCAGATTCTGCGCCGCTTTTCCGAGCCCAAACGACAAGCTATGGGTGAAGAATTAGCTAAACTACTAGAGGCCGGATTCATTCGGGAGATTAAGCACCCCGAATGGTTGGCAAACCTGGTTATGGTACCAACGAAAGATAAATCCTGGCGGCTATGCATCGACTTTAAAGACCTCAACAAAGCCTGCCCTAAGGACCCTTTCCCCCTACCACGCATAGACCAGATTATTGACGCCATAGCCGGACACGACTCGTGATGTTTCCTCGACGCTTATTCCGGATACCATCAGATTAAAATGAAGGAATCCGATCAAGCGGCAACTGCATTCATCACCCCTTACGGGCCATTCTGCTTCAACACGATGCCTTTTGGGCTAAAAAACGCTGGGTCTACATACCAGCGCATGATCCAGACTTGTCTCTCAAAACAAGTCGGTAAAACAGTCGAGGCGTACGTAGACGACGTGGTCATCAAAACCAAACACATAAGCCAGTTGATCGACGACCTCAGGCAAACCTTTGCCAGCTTCCGTGAGTATGATATACGACTCAATCCGGAGAAATGCGTATTCGGAGTTCCCGCTGGTAAACTGCTCGGATTCATCGTCTTCCATAGAGGAATAGAAGCGAATCCGGCTAAGATCCGCGCCCTATCAGAATTTGCAATTCCCACGGAGCTAAAGCATGTCCAGAGGTTGGCTGGTTGCGTGGCGGCGCTAAGCCGCTTTATCTCCCGCCTCGGGGAAAAGGCTTTACCGCTCTATAGACTGCTGAAACGGACCAACAATTTTGAGTGGACCGATGAGGCAGCGGCTGCGTTAGAAGAAATTAAAACACTACTGGCAAACAATCCCATACTCACAGCACCAGGCGCTGGTGAACCCATGTTATTATACATATCGGCTACCAACCAAGTCGTTAGCGCGGTGCTCGTCGTCGAACGGGAGGAGGAGGGACACAAATTCCGGATACAGAAACCGGTCTATTACGTGTCAGAAGTACTTACACAGTGCAAGTCCAGATACCCGCACTACCAAAAGATAGCCTATACAGTATTTATGGCATCACAAAAACTCAGACACTACTTTCAAGAGTGCTCGGTCACGGTGGCATCCGAAGTACCCCTGAACGATAGAATCAATAACAGGGACGCCACCGGCCGAATAGCTAAATGGGCTATTGAGCTCCTTCCTTTTGAAATCGCCTATAAGCCAAGACGAGCTATCAAGTCTGAGGTATTGGCAGATTTCCTCGCCGAATGGACAGAGGCCGAGCTCCCCAGGGAATATAATACGTACTCCCATTGGACAATGTACTTCGATGGATCTAAAACTTTGGCCGGACTGGGGGCTGGAGTTATCCTCACACCCCCCACAGGCGACAACGTTCGATACGTGTTGCAGATCATGTATGCCGATTCCAACAATGAAGCCGAATATGAAGCACTACTACACTGTCTTCAGATGGCAGCATCAATGGGCATACGCCGGCTGGAGGTACGGGGAGACTCCAACTTGGCCATCACCCAAATCAACGGCGAATTCGATGCCAAAAACCCGAAGATGGCGGCATACAGAAACGCTGTCCTCAAGATATCCGCATGGTTCGAGGGGCTAGAATTTGACCACGTCGCTAGAGACAACAACCAAGCCGCCGACTTACTGGCCCGCATGGGGGCCAAACGCGACCCTGTCCCAAAAAACACTTTCCTGGAACGGCTCTTTAAGCCATCCGTGGTTTGACATGATGATCATAAGGGTGCTGATCTAACCAGTGCGGACGAGGTTGTTCCCCCTATAAATGAACCAGACGATCAAATCATCAGCGGCTCCGTAATGAACGAAACGCCTTCGGCTCACGAGGTCATGGCAGTAATCGCGCCATGGACCGAGCCCTTCCTCACCTACCTTCTTCGCAAAGAACTCCCCGACGATCAGACAGAGGCGTGGCGCATAATTCGGCGATCCAAAGCCTACAAAGTACACGAGGGTGAGTTATGCAAGAAAAGCACCACCGGAATACTATAGTGGTGCATATCTGAGGAAGAAGGTCGACAACTCTTAGCCGAAGTCCACGCAGGGATGGGCGGTCATCATGCCGCAGCAAGAGCCTTAGTTAGCAAGGCTTTCCGGGCTTGTTTTTTTGGCCCACAGCTCGGACGGACGCCCAGTCACTTGTCAAACACTACGTGGGGTGTCAACTTTTCGCAAATCAAAGTCACATGCCCCCAACAGCTCTTCGGACTATTCCGATTACCTGGCCCTTCGCGGTCTGCGGGCTAGATATGGTCGGACCACTTAAAGGGGGACCAAGAAGAATAAATACCTGCTGATCATGGTGGACAAGTTCACCAAATGGATAGAGGCAAAACCTGTCAAATCAGCCAAGTCCGGACCAGTAATCGACTTTATATCCAGCATGGTACACCGTTACGGCGTCCCGCATAGTATAATAACGGACAATGGATCCAATTTCACGGCCCAGGAGGTCAAAGACTGGTGCGCAAAAATGGGCATTAAGCTCGATTACGCATCAGTTTATCATCCGCAGACCAATGGACAAGTCGAACGAGCAAACGGCCTCATTATGAGCGGCATTAAGCCACGTTTGGTCCGGTCTCTTCATGAGTCCGACTGTCATTGGGTTCAGGAGCTCGACTCCGTTCTATGGGGCCTGCGCACCACCCCGAATAGATCAACGGGATACACACCGTTCTTCATGGTCTATGGGGCAGAAGCAGTCCTCCTCTGCGACATTATTCACGACGCGCCAAGGGTGCGCATGTACGAGGAAAGTGAGGCCGAGTTAGATCGGCAGGACGACCTGGACGTCCTAGAAGGAGAGCGCGACATAGCTCGGGCTCGCTCCACTTTCTACCAACAACAGGCTCGACGTTACCAGAGTAGGGAGGTCAGGGCAAAGGCGTACAACGTGGGTGAGCTCGTCTTACGACTTCCGGAAAAGCAGAAGCATAAACTCAAACCCAAATGGGAGGACCCCTTCATAATCGACGAAGTACTCACGGGAGGGGCTTACCATCTTCGAAACCCGTCGGATAACTGCCTTGAACCAAACCCATGGAACGCAGCTCGTCTTCGGCGCTTCTACGGATAAACCGGTGTCGTCACACTCTTTACCCTTTATTTCCCTTTTTTCTCTTTCTTTATTTTCTTCTTTCCCTCCCACCTTGATTTTTGGCAGGTTTGGATTCATTCCTTTTCTTCCCAACTCTATGTTCGGCTCAACCGATCTTGTACTAAGATTTTCGGCCTACACCCTTAAGTGTTAAATCCGAACATAGCACCTGGGGGCTTCTTTCCGAAGCCAATGCTTTTATATTATAAGCACTTATTCACATTTATTGTGTACACATGTTTCCCTTGTCATTTTTTAAAAGCCATCATATGCATCAATTCGAACTAAGACTTTGCCAAGCTGGGTTGCCTCGCTACTGTGCTTACCCTCTATGTTCCCGATTGTTCGGCTAGAGGGTAAAGGGAGCACCTCTGCGATTGTTTTGACCGGGTCATCCGGATACGTACCTCAGACGGGTGAAGCCAAAAGCTAGCTATCTTCAGCAGACAATTGATCTGCTATGACAGAATCAACTAATAAGACTATGGTCGTTATGACCATTACTCGGGTTTCTTCTCTCACAAAAGCCCTTAGTCGCATACTAACAGTATACGGCCTTCTACCTACGATTTATGTAGCACCCTGAAGAAAGGTATCGATAGAGGTACTATTTCTTCGGAAGATGTTTCTTACGCTAAGCAGTAATATAACATATCTCCCTGTGTGCTTTCTGTCTGTTCGCACCACATGGCCGGATTGCCTGGTTCCCCAAGCATAACTCACTCCCCTAGGGTGATAATTTACAAGGAACACTCCCAAGCTCTTAGCGCGGGAGGACGAAGCCGATGGCCGGTTAAGACAAAGTTTACAACACAGACGGAGCAATCCCTCGATTATTAGTACATAGTTACATATAATCATACATCTGGCTGCCGATCGAGATTGTCGATTATGGTGTCCAGGGAGCAATCTTCTTGTGAGAGACGGGCGGCAGGCATCACTTGGTCGTATACCAGATGGAGCGGCACTTCTTGTCCATCTGACCCTACTGGCCCAACCCGGGCCATACGCTCGGGATTAAGTCCGGTATAGCGGGTCTTGATCATCGCCCACGCCTCTCGTGCTCCCTCTCGACAAGCCGATGTCTTCCACAGCTCGTATCTAGTTCGGGCTCCCTTGAATCGATCGACTAGTTCGGTCATCTCCTCCGGAGGTTGCTCGGCGGGCCATAACGCCTTTACCATGCTCTTCATGGCTTTTCGAGCCCGTTCATGAAGAGTGGATAGTTCCTTCAGGAGGCTGCCCCGGTAGGATCCGATCTCTTCTTCGGGTCGCCCAGATAGGAGACCTGTACATGAGTCCGGGCATGCCTATTATGCTTCATTTATAAGAAGTACCTTCTGATGTCAGAATCACACTTATCGAACATGCCCCTCTGTAATTTCTGGTTCTCTCCTTGGGCATGGGCCAATTGAGTCTTTAAGCTCTCAATTTCTTCGGCCTGCTATTTGTTCTCTACCTTAAGGCGGTTCTTCTCTTCAAGGTGTCGTTGCAAAACACGACAGCCAGCTTCATGCTGGGACTCGGCGTATCGCTGAGATTCTCGGGCTGCATCCAAATCTCTTTGCAATTGCCCTATTGATTCAGGTGCTACAAAGTACCCTCGCGTCAGCATGGGAATATACTAAGATCAGCAGAACATATATACGCACCATGTGCCTCCCAAGTAAAGCGCTTCACTTGTTCCAATTCGGCCTTCACAGATTCCACCTGTGTTCGGCTGGCTTCTAGTTCCTTGGCCAGTTGCTCGCTCTACTGCTTCGAGGCTTGCATCAGCAGTCATACAATACAAGGATCCTTAATTCGGTCGTTCCGACCAACTTACGGCTCGGGGGCTACTGGGTTTACGCGAAGTTCGGACTCTAATAACCGATTACTCACCTGTAGGCTGGACGATATCAATTTCATGCCCTCCACGAATCCAGCTCGGGCAGCTCCGATGTGCGCGTCCTCCGTGCGCAGAGCATTGAACTCTTGTTCGGAGAAGGCTGAGTGACGCAGGGCTTCTCGTCGCCGCCGATGATTCATGGCGCTTCCTACCTCGGATTTGGTGACGGACATAGCGTCACCGGAATTGGCGAGAGCCGGATTGACCATGGGAACCTCCGCAGCAGGTTCAGCATGAGCGGAAGGCCTGGCGTTTTGAGCACCGCCAGACATCTCGGCGACGTCCTCTGCGGGAGATGGCTGAACTCTTTGCCTGAATATTTCGACATAAGGTCTCTTAATTAGGCTTTATCGATCATGATAATAAATCAAACGGACGAGCAAAGTACCTTTGGGATGAACGTATAGACGGGCTCATCCCCGCGACCGGCTTATTTGTCGGATCCCTGTTGTTTTCCGGTCCGGGCACTGCCGCCGTTGCCGATGTATGTCGCGCGGATCGACGGCGCTTGGGAGTAGGAGCCGGCGCGTTTGGGTCGTTGGAGGGTACTTGCCTTTTGTGGGATGAGCTCTTCTTCTTCTTGCTTGACGCAGGGGAAGGGAAGGATCTAGGGTAATCGGCTATGATAGCCACCTTGGAACCGTCAAGGCCCTCCTGGTAGAAAACCCCGTCTTCAAGCTCGATTGACAGATCCGGGTCATCATGAAAGCCCGGATCATCATCACGGGAATAGTCCTCAGGCTGGGGGGCCGGACAGTTAACTGTCTCGATGAAGCTCCTCCATTCCTGTTCACATAAAGTTAAAGGCTTCGGTCAAAAAGGGACGAATTGAAAACCCGGATTGTGGTCACGAGGTTGAAAGGCTCACCCATTCGATGGGATTGTGGCTTGAGTATCCCTCCTTGGTCGGCCACCTAGTAAAATCTTCTTGCTCCCCTTTGTATAGGTCGGCAAGAGCGGCGGCTAGTGCTGTTTGATCTGCAGGGCCCAGTCTTCGGGAGCGAGTAGTGTTGCTTGTCCCGTTATAACACCACAAGGGGTGTATTCTCTGTTGAAGAGGTTGGACGCACCGGGTGATGGCGGCGGCCATGACGTCTATCATGGTCAGCTTGTGATGGGCTAGAACCCTCACACGGGCTGCCAAGCGCTGCACTTCAACACTGTCCTCTTGGGACAGGCTCTTCGGACGCCAGTTGTACCTTTTCTTCAAAGGGGCGTCGGAGTATTCGGGCAAACCCCTCCGAGCTGGATCAAATAGGGGTACGTCCTCGATGTAGAACCATTCCAAAGACCATTCTTCGGACTCCTTCGGCGTTCCTACGGGATATCCCGTCCCCGCTATGCGGCATACTTCGGCTCCTCTGACCTCAAAAATTGTCTTGTCTCGAGTGCGAGGGACGAGGCAGAAGTACTTCCTCCACAATTCGAAGTGTGCCTCGCAGCCCAGGAACATTTCGCAAAGGGCGACGAAGCCCGAGATATGCAGAATAGACCCTGGGGTGAGGTGGTGGAGCTGGATTCCATAGAACTCCTATAGCCCTCTCAAGAATGGATGAACGGGAAATCCGAGACCCCGCAGGAGAAAGGGCACGAAACATATGCGCTTCCCCTTTTGTGGATTGGGGAAGTTCTCCGCGAAGGCCTCGCCGTTGAATGAAGACAAACCGGTGCGGATAGCTGCCAGATCCGAGGAAGGAAGATACCCTTGGGTCTCGAGGTCGCGCAGCCGAAGGAGGGATACAGAGCAGCTTGTCCAATCCCCGGGACGGGAGCCGTAAGGGTGTGAGGAAGAGCTGGGGGCGCTCGCCATGTTTTTGTGGTGAACTTTCGCTGGAACTTTTTTCCGATGGGGAAGAAGAAGATGTGGTTTGGACCACGATTTAGTTTGTTTAAATGGGTGGTGCCTCCTTTGTGGGAGGGGCAGTTTTGTAAAAAGCTGCTGAACCGCTCGTCTCCCCACGACACGCGAAAATCGAGAAACGCTGTTACAATAAACCTATCAAGCTCGTAACATTTGGGATTTCGCCGATGACAGGATGGTTGCCGAACAAGAAGGGATGGAGGGACTCGCCTCACAAGCTGAAGACTTCGACGCACAAGATTGTCCGGATATACCTCGGCGTTGGAGGCTAGTCCGGGGGCTACTGAGGGAGTCCTGGTTTCAGGGGTCCTCGGATAGCCGACCTGTTTCTAATGGGCCGGACTATGTGGGCCGCTAGATGAGCATTGGATGATCAAGGGCCCCGTCGCCGGGGTGGAAGTTTCAAGGAGCCGTTGCGTGTCCTCCAAGTTGTCGACAGTAGATAGGCATGTTTATCCCTTCGACGTGTAACCGACCATGTATAAACCCTAGGCACCCTCGGCGTCTATATAAGCCTGAGGGTTTTAGGTTGTAGAACAAGAGACAACTCATCTAGGGTTTTAGCTATTCGATCTCGAGGTAGATCAACTCTGTAACCCTTATACCATCAATATAATCAAGCAGGACGTACGGTATTACCTCCATAGGAGGGCCCGAACCTGGGTAAAACATCGTCTCCCTCATCTCCTGTTACCATCGATTCTATTCTCACAGCTCGGGACCCCCTACCCGAGATCCGCCGGTTTTGACACCGACAGGGGGGCGCCCCCTAGGCTTGTGGCTGCCTCGGGACTCCTCTCCGGTATCTTTTTGCTCCAGTATTTTTTATATTTTCCAAAAATATTCTCCGTAAATTTACAGCCCATTCCGAGAACCTTTATTTCTGCACAAAAAACGACACCATGGTAGTTCTGCTGAAAACAGCGTCAGTCCGGGTTAGTTCTAATAAAATCATACCAAAATCATATAAAATTATTGTATAATGGCATGAATACTTCATAAATTATAGATACGTTGGAGACGTATCAATAGTTTGGCCAACTAGATTGATATTTCTTTGGTGGGAGTGGTGCGTTGTAGTAGGTTCAACCTGACGAGTTTCTATATCCCAGTGACAGAAGGGGACAAGTTGCGTCTTTGTGTTGTTGCTACTAAGGATAAAACGATGGGGTTTATTCATATTAGTTGAGTTTACTTTGTCTCCATCATGTCATAGTTCTCCAAGCATTACTCCGTTTGTCATGAACTTAATACGTAGAGAGGCAAGCATAGAAGCGCTCTTGAAGTGGAGTAATAGTAGTAGGTGCAGGCAGGAGTCGACGTATTTGCTTATGGACGTGATGCCTATATACACATGATCATTGCTGTGAACATTGATACGTCCATTTTGCATCATGATTTCCTACTATTATTTACTTTGTTTTGTTGAATAATAATGCTTTGGGGAGTGATTCTAATGCCTTTTCTCTAATAATACGCAAGGTTTACACAAGGAGAGAGAATACCAGCAGCTGGAATTCTGGACCCAAGAAAAGCACGTCAGAGATACCTATTCTGCACAACTCCAATGAAGCTGAAATTTTACGGAGATTATTTTTGCATTTAATAAACAATACTAGAGCTGAAAACCACTGGAGGGGGCCTCCCAGGTGGGCACAACACACCAGGGTGCGCCAGGCCACCCTGGGCACGCCCTGATGGGTTGTGCTCAGCCTGGCCCACCTTCGGTGCCCATCTTATGGTATAAGGTCACTCTTGACCTAGAAAAAATCAGAGGAGGACTTTCGGGACGAAGCACCGCCGCCTCGAGGCAGAACTTGGGCAGGAGCACTTTTGCCCTCCGGTGGAGCGATTCCGCCAGGGGAACTTCCCTCCCGGAGGGGGAAATCGAAGCTATCGTCATCACCAACACCCCTATCATCTTTGGGAGACCAATCTTCATCAACATCTTCAACAGCACCATCTCCTCTCAAACCCTAGTTCATCTCTTGTGTTCAATCTTTGTACCGGAACCTCACATTGGTACATGTGGGTGACTAGTAGTGTTGATTACCTTGCGTAGTTGATTAATATATGGTTTATTTGGTGGAAGATTATATGTTCAGATCCATTATGCTATTCAATACTCCTCTGATCTTGAGCATGATTATTATTTGTGAGTAGTTACCTTTGTTCTTGAGGTCACGGGAGAAGTCATGTTGCGAGTAATCATGTGAATTTGATATGTGTTCGATATTTTGATGATATGTATGTTGTGATTCCCTTAGTGGTGTCATGTAAACGTCGACTACATGACACTTCACCATTCATGGGCCTAAGGGAATGCATTTTGGAGTAGTTATTAGATGATGGGTTGCCAGAGTGACAGAAGCTTAAACCCTAGGTTATGTGCTACTTCGTAAGGGGCTGATTTGGATCCACATGTTTAATGCTATGGTTAGACTTTGTCTTAATACTTTTCTAGTAGTTGCAGATGCTTGCGAGGGGGTTAATCATAAGTAGGTTGTTAGTTCAAGTAATAATAGCACCTTAGCACCGGTCCACCCACATATCAAATTATCAAAGTAGTGAACACGAATCAAACCAACATGATAAAAGTGACTAGACGGAATTCCCGTGTACCCTCAAGAACACTTTGCCTATTACTAGTGATTGTTCTGGCCTGTCCTTTGCCTCAAAAGGATTGGGCTACCTTGCTGCACCTTGTTTACTGCTACAGTTACTTGCTCGCTATCAATTTTCTTGCTATCAAACTATCTGTTACCTACAATTTCAGTGCTTGCGGAAATTACCTTGTGAAAACCGCTTGTCATTTCCTTCTGCTCCTCATTGGGTTCGACACTCTTACTTATCGGAAGGACTACGATTGATCCCCTATACTTGTGGGTCATCAAGGCTCTTTTCTGGCACCATTGCCGGGGAGTGAAGCGCTCTTGGTAAGTGGAAATCGGTAAGGAAAAACTTATACTACGTGCTGAAATTTATTGCTACTTGCTACTATGGAGAACAATCCTTTGAGGGGTTTGTTCGGGGTATCTTCACCTCGATCGGAACCACAATTAGTTGCCCCTCAACCTACAACACCTACTGAAAATGTTACTTATGAAATTCCTTCGGGTATGCTAGAACAACTGCTTGCTAAACCTTATGCAGGAGACGGAACTGAACATCCTGATATGCATCTTTTATATGTGAACAAAATTTGTGGATTATTTAAGCTTGCAGGTTTACCTGGAGATGAAGTTAAGAAGAAGGTTTTCCCTTTATCTTTGGAGGGAAAAGCATTGACATGGTATAGGCTATGTGATGATCTTGGATCGTGGAACTGGAATCATTTGCAATTGGAATTCCATCAAAAGTTTTCTCCCATGCATCTAGTTCATCGTGATCGGAATTATATATATAATTATTGGTCTCGTGAAGGAGAAAGTATCGCTCTAGCTTGGGGGAGGCTTAAATCAATGTTATATTCTTGCCCCAATCATGACATTCTAAGGGAAGTTATCATTCAGAACTTTTATGCTCGTCTTTCTCATAATGATCAATCCATGCTCGATACTTCTTGTGCTGGTTCTTATATGATGAAGACTATTGAATTCAAGTGGGATCTCTTAGAAAGAATTAAACACAAATATAAAGATTGGGAACTTGACGAAGGTAATGAGGCAGGAATAAAGCTTGAATTTGATTGTGTTAAATCTTTTATGAACACCGATACTTTTCACAAGTTTAGCACTGAATATGGACTTGACTCTGAGATAGTAGCCTCTTTCTGTGAAGCATTTGCTGCTCATGTTGATCTCCCTAAGGAGAAGTGGTTTAAATATAATCCCCCTATTAAGGAAGAAATTAAAGAACTGGTCATGGCTAAAGAAGAAACCATCTTTTACAATGTTGATCTAGTTGTGCCTACTGCTTATATTGAAAAACCGCCTTTCCCTGTTAGGATAAAGGAACATGCTAAGGTATCAACTGTGGTTCATAAGAGTAATATAAGAGCACCTAAACCCCCTGAGCAAATTAAAGTAGAACCTAGTGTCGCTATGGTTAAAGATCTCTTGGTAGAAAATATTGATGGGCATGTTATCTACTTTTTTGATGAAGCTGCTAGAATTGCTAGACCTCATGAAAAAGATAAACATAGGCCCATAGAAGGCTTGCCTGTCGTCTCAGTCAAAATAGGAGATCATTGCTCTCATGGTTTATGTGATTTAGGTGCTAGTGTGAGTGCTATCCCTTTTACCTTATACCAAAAAATTATGGATGAAATAGCACTTGCTGAAATGGAAGACATTGATGTCACTATTAAACTTGCTAATAGAGACACTATCACACCACTTGGGATTGTTAGAGATGTTGAAGTCTTGTGTGGGAAAGTAAAATATCCTACTGATTTTCTAGTCCTTGGTTCCTCACAAGATGACTTTTGTCATATTATCTTTGGTAGACCTTTCTTGAGCACCGTCAATGCTAAGATAGATTGTGAAAAACAAACTGTCGGTGTCAGTTTCGGTAATATGTCTCATGAGTTTAATTTTTCCAAGTTTAGTAGACAACCTCGTGATAAAGAGTTATCTAGTAAAGATGAAATAATTGGTCTTTCTTCTATTGTTGTGCCTCCTACTGATCCATTAGAGCAATATTTGCTCGACCAAGAAAATGATATGCACTTGTGTGAGAGAAATGAAATAGATCAAATTTTCTTCGAACAACAACCTCTCTTGAAACACAATTTGCCTATTGAAACCCTTGGAGGTCCTCCTCCACCTAAAGGTGATCCTGAGTTTGAATTTAAACAATTGCCGGACACTTTGAATTATGCTTATCTTGATGAGAAAAAGATATATCCTGTTATTATTAGTGCTAACCTTTCAGAACATGAAGAAGAAAGATTATTGAAAGATCTAAGGATGCACCGGGCTGCTATTGGATATACTCTTGATGATCTTAAGGGCATTAGTCCCACTCTATGTCAGCACAAGATCAATATGGAACCAGATGCTAAACCCGTTGTTGATCATCAACGGGGATTGAATCCTAAGATGAAAGAAGTGGTAAGAACTGAAATATTAAAGCTTCTGGAAGCAGGTATAATCTATCCCATAGCTGATAGTAGATGGGTAAGTCCCGTTCATTGTGTCCCTAAGAAAGGAGGAATTACCGCTGTTCCCAATGATAAGAATGAACTCATTCCACAAAGAATTGTCACTGGCTATAGAAAATTAAATAAAGCTACTAGAAAAGATCATTACCCTCAACCGTTAATTGATCAAATGCTAGAGAGACTATCTAAGAACACACACTTTTGTTTCTTAGATGGATATTCTGGTTTCTCTTAAATACCTGTGTCACAATCTGATCAAGAGAAAACTACCTTTACTTGCCCTTTCGGAACCTATGCTTATAGGTGTATGCCTTTTGGTTTATGCAATGCACCTGCTACCTTTCAAAGATGTATGACTGCTATATTCTCTGACTTTTGTGAAAAGATTGTGGAGGTTTTCATGGATGATTTTTCCGTTTACGGAACTTCTTTTGATGATTGCTAAAGCAACCTTGATCGAGTTTTGCAGAGATGTGAACAAACTAATCTCGTCTTGAATTGGGAGAAGTGCCACTTTATGGTTAATGAAGGCATTGTCTTGGGGCATAAAATATCTTAACGAGGTATTGAGGTGGATAAAGCTAAAGTTGATGCAATTGAGAAAATGCCATGTCCTAAAGATATTAAAAGTATTCGAAGTTTCCTTGGTCATGCTGGTTTTTATAGGAGGTTCATTAAAGACTTCTCTAAAATTTCTAGGCCTCTTACTAATCTTTTGCAAAAGGATATTCCTTTTGTTTTTGATGATGATTGTGTGGAAGCCTTTGAAACACTCAAGAAAGCCTTAACCTCTGCACCTATCGTTCAACCACCTGATTGGAACTTGCCTTTTGAAATTATGTGTGATGCTAGTTACTGTGCTGTTGGTGCCGTCCTAGGACAAAGAGTTGATAAGAAATTAAATGTTATCCATTATGCTAGTAAACCTATGGATAATGCCCAACGAAACTATGCTACTACTGAAAAAGAATTTTTAGCAGTTGTGTTTGCTTGTGATAAATTTAGATCATATATTGTTGATTCCAAAGTCATTGTTCACACCGATCATGCTGCAATAAAATACCTTATGGAAAAGAAAGATGCTAAACCTTGACTCATTAGGTGGGTTCTCTTGCTCCAAGAATTTGACTTACACATCGTTGATAGGAAAGGAGCTGAGAACCCCGTAGCTGATAACTTGTCTAGGTTAGAAAATATTCTTGATGACCCACTACCTATTGATGATAGTTTCCTTGACGAACAGCTAGCTGCAATAAGTTTCTCACAGCACACACCTTGGTATGTTGATTATGCTAATTACATTGTCGCCAAATATATACCACCTAGCATTACTTATCAACAAAAGAGAAAAAAATTCTATGACTTGAGACATTACTTTTGGGATGACCCACATCTTTATAAAGAAGGAGTAGATGGTATTATTAGATGTTGTGTACCTGAGCATGAACAGGAACAAATCCTACAGAAATGTCATTCCGAAGCTTATGGAGGACATCATGCAGGAGATAGAACTGCTCATAAGGTATTGCAATCTGGTTTTTATTGGCCTACTCTCTTCAAGGATGCTCGTTAGTTTGTCTTGTCTTGTGATGAATGTCAAATAATTGGTAATATCGGTAAGCGTCAGGAAATGCCTATGAATTATTCACTTGTTATTGAACCATTTGATGTTTGGGGTTTTGATTATATGGGGCCTTTTCCTTCCTCTAATGGGTACACTCATATTTTGGTTGTGGTTGATTATGTCACTAAGTGGGTAGAAGCTATTCCAACTAGTAGTGCCGATCACCACACCTCCATTAAAATGCTTAAAGAGGTTATCTTCCCAAGGTTTGGAGTCCCTAGATATTTAATGACCGATGGTGGTTCACATTTTATCCATGGTGCCTTCCGTAAGATGCTTGCTAAATATGATGTTAACCATAGAATTGCATCACCCTATCATCTTCAATCTAGTGGTCAAGTTGAACTTAGCAATAGAGAAATAAAATTACTATTACAAAAAACTGTCAATAGGTCTCGTAAGAATTGGTCTAAGAAATTAGATGATGCACTTTGGGCCTATAGAACAGCTTATAAAAATCCTATGGGTATGTCTCCATATAAAATGGTATATTAGAAAGCCTGTCATTTGCCTTAAGAACTAGAACACAAAGCATTTTGGGCAATTAAAGAACTCAACTATGATTTCAAACTTGCCGGTGAAAAGAGGCTATTTGAAATTAGCTTACTAGATGAATGGAGAACCCAAGCCTATGAAAATGCCAAGCTATTCAAAGAAAAAGTAAAAAGATGGCACGACAAAAGAATCCAAAAGCAGGAATTCAAAATAGGAGATTATGTTCTTTTGTTCAACTCTCGTTTAAGATTTTTTGCAGGAAAGCTTCTCTCAAAATGGGAAGGACCATATTTTATCAAAGAGGTTTATCGTTCTGGAGCTATCAAGATTAATAATGCCGAAGGTACTAACCCGAAGGTGGTCAATGGGCAAAGAATTAAGCATTATATCTCAGGTACGCCTATTAACGTTGAAAGCAATGTTATCCAAACCATGACACCGGAGGAACACATAAAAGAAACCTTCCGAAACACTCCAGATTATTTAAAAATAGGAGGTACGTGATACGGTAAGTAAACGGACTCCGAAAAATCCACAAAAATATTTTTTGTCAGTTTTGAAATATTTTGGAAATAGAAAAATAAACCGGAAGGTGATCGAGGTGAGCACTATACACCAGGGTGCGCCAGGCACCCCTGGGCACGCCCTGGTGGGTTGTGCCCACCTTGGATGCCACCCCGACTCCGTTTTCCTTCCAGATACTTGTTTCCCAAGAATAAAAATTCTCTATATATACCCCCTACTATTTTGACGACCGCATCGCAGAAAAATCCTCTCTTCTTGTTTCTGGTTGTTTTCCTATTAGATATGTCAAATCAGGCATCATGTCTTCTCCCTCTTCTAACAACGTGGAAGAAGATGCTTGGCTAATGAAGATAGAGTTGAAGAGGGAGGAGCCGGAGGAAGCTAACAAGGAGGAGAAGGACAAGGAGGCTATGGTGGATCATCTCCCTGAAGGAGATCAATTCATGCCAGCAAGGGAGGGAGAGGAAGAAGATATCCTTCAACCTTATTATAGTCATCTCACACCTATTGAAATCGAAGCCTTTAGAGCTTTCGAAGCGGTTCGTGTTCAGAATAAATTTCTCATCCATGAAAATACCTTGCTGCAAGAACACGTCAATAACCTTAGGAGGGTCATCCGCAAATTGGAGCATCTTTTGAAGCTAAAGTGTGACATCACAACACCTCCACCTTCTTCATCACCACCACCAAAGAAGACCTGAACTCACAGGTATGGGCACTCCCCTTGGCTTGAGCCAAGCTTGGGGGAGGTGCCCCGGTATCGTATCACCACCACTTTTATTCATCTTTACCTATTTTAGTTTGATCTTTAGTTTCCCTTTGCTTTAGTTGAATAAAAGTTTAGTATGATCTGTTTTCGTGTGTTAGTTTCGTGGCCTATCTATCTATGTAATTGAGTGAAGGTTATATAATAAAGTTTAGTTTGAGTTTTTGCCTCTCTACTTTCTTGTTGCAATCGAATAAAGGAAAAGAAACAAATGAAAGGAATCATATGCTAATCTTATGGTGAGTAACGACATCACATAAAGAAAAGTATAAGTAGTAAAATTTATTGGAGATTGACAAACACAAGATTGGTCAATGATGCAATTCATGAAAGAATTAATAAAGGAAGAGAAGATTCACATGCAAATACACTATCTTGGACATCTTTTATGATCGTGAGCCCCCATCAAATATTATATGTCAAAATCGTTGATGTTGGACGAGGAAGACAACGTAATGATTTATGTTTGTTCATATCCACATAGAAGTTATATTGTCATAGATCCTTTAACATGTGGTGCTTTCCCAATATCTTTGCTAGCCAAAAATTCCGCACTAAGTAGAGATACTACTTGTGCATCGAAAAACCCAAACCAAACTCTTTCTTTGAGTGTCCACCATACCTACCTATGGATCGAGAAAGATCCTTCAAGTAAGTTGTCATCGGTGCAACAAGGCAATAAAAATTGCTTCTAAAAGTGTTTTGATCAATTAGTGTAAGAGAAAATTGAGCGTTATACGAACTTATGATGGCAAAGTAATAAAAGCGATGGACTGCATAATAAAGGTTGCTATCATAGGGGGCAATATAGCGTGACGTTCTTTTACATTAAGGGATTGGGCATACAAACCAATAAGCGCATGACAACCTCTGCTTCCCTCTGCGAAGGGTCTATCTTATACTTTTATGCACTTACTTTTATGCAAGAGTCAAAGTATTCCTCCCTATTCCTTTTTACCTTTTTTCTTTTCAAGCATCATGTTGTGAGGAAAGATCTAGGCACATATATCTAGTTGGATATGGGTGAGCATGAGTTATTATTGTTGACATCACCCTTGAGGTGAGTGAGTTGGGAGGCGAAAATATAAGCCCCTATCTTCCTACGTGTCCAGTTGAAACTTTTTGTTCATAGGTATGCCGTGAGCGTTAGCAATCATAGAAGACTAAATGATGGTTGAGTATGTGGACTTGCCAAAAGGCTCCTACTGTTGGGGAACGTTGCATGGGAAACAAAATTTTTCCTACGCACACGCAAGATCTATCCATGGTGATGAGCATCTACGAGAGGGAGAGTGGATCTACATACCCTTGTAGATCGCTAAGCGGAAGCGTTAAGAAACGCGGTTGATGTAGTCGAACGTCTTCGCGATCCAAATCGCCGAGCGTCCCGCGATCCCTCTCGCGATCCAATCACGATCCGTCCCGCGATCCCATCATGATCCGTCCCACGATCAAATCACGAACCGTCTTGCGATCCTGATCACGGTCCTTCCGATCTATTGCCGAACGGATGGCACCTCCGCGTTCAACACACGTACAGCTTGATGACGCCTTCACCTCCTCGATCCAGCGAGCGATGGTGAAGTAGTAGATGAGTTCCGACAGCACGACGGCGTGGTGACGGTGGTGGTGAAGAACAATCTCCGCAAGGCTTCACCAAGCACTACGGAAACTATGACGGAGGATGAACTAGAGGGACGGGGTTGCCGGCACACGGCTTGGGGAATACTTGATGTCTTCCGGGTGCTAGCCCTGCCCCTCTATTTATATGTTGAGCCCTGGGGTTGAAACTTGGAGAAAGAGCCTCCTCAAAGTCGGTTTGGCCCGCAAGGCAAGAGTCCTCCTCGGACTCCAGGACCAGACGCCAGGGTCCTTGGCGTCTGGCCCCTGGCCTCCGCAAAACTCCTTTTGCACCTTCCTAAAAGCCTCGTGGGCTTTACCCCATGGCCCAAATAAAGTGTTCTCGTACCCGAACATTTCGGGAAACATCCCCTTCCGGTGAATTCCGGAACCCTTCCGGACACCAAACACTATTATCCCATATATCAATCTTTACCTCCGGACTATTCCGGAGTTCCTCGTCATGTCCGGGATCTCATCCGGGACTCCGAACAACCTTCGGTCACCAACATAATAACTCAACTATACTTATATCATCACCAAACGTTAAGTGTGTAGACCCTGCGGGTTCGAGAACTATGTAGACATGACCGAGACACCTCTACGGTCAATAACCAATAGCGGGACCTGGATGCCCATATTGGTTCCTACATATTCTATGAAGATCTTTCTCGATTGAACCTCTATGTCAAGGATTCAGTTAATCCCGTATGATGTTCCCTTTGTTTATCGGTATGTTACTTGCCCGAGATTCGATCGTCGGTATCTCTATACCTAGTTCAATCTCGTTACCAGCAAGTCTCTTTACTCGTTCCGTAATACAAGATCCCGTGGCTAACTCTTTAGTCACTTTGCTTGCAAGGCTTATTGTGATGTTGTATTACCGAGTGGGCCCCGAGATACCTCTCCGTCACACGGAGTAACAAATCCCAGTCTTGATCCATGCCAACTCAACATACACCCTCGGAGATACCTCTAGAGCATCTTTATAGTCACTCAGTACACACAAGGTATTCCTCCGGTGTCAGTGAGTTGCATGATCTCATGGTCATAGGAACAGATACTTGACATGCAGAAAACAATAGCAATAAACTGACACGATCATATGCTATGTTCATAGTTTGGGTCTTGTCCATCACATCATTCTCCTAATGATGTGATCCGTTATCAAATGACATCTCATGTCTATGGCTAGGAAACCTTCAACATCTTTGATCAACGAGCTAGTTAACTAGAGGCTTACTAGGGACACATTGTTTGTCTATGTACCCACACATGTATTTGAGTTTCCAATCAATACAATTATAGCATGGATAATAAACGATTATCATGAACAAGGAAATATGATAATAAATAAATTATTATTACCTCTAGGGCATATTTCCAACAGTCTCCCACTTGCACTAGAGTCAATAATCTAGTTCACATCACCATGTGATTTACATTGTTATGAATCTAACACCCAATGAGTTCTGGGGTTCGATCATGCTTTGCATGTGAGAGAGGTCTTTAGTCAACGGGTCTGCGACATTCAGATCCATGTGTACTTTGCAAATCTCTATGCCATACTGTAGACACTGCTACCACACTCCACTTGGAGCTATTCCAAATGGCCGCTCCACTATACGTATCCGGATTGCTACTCAGAGTCATCCGGATAGGTGTCAAAGCTTGCATCGGCGCAACCCTTTATGACGAATTCTTTATCACCTCCATAATCGAGAAAACATTTCCTTAGTCCTCTAGTTACTAAGGATAATTTTGACCGCTGTCCAGTGGTCACTCCTGGATCACTCTTGTACCCCTTGACAGAATCATGGCAAGGCACACATCAGGTGTGGTACACAGCATGGCATACTATATAGAGCCTATGCATAAGGCATAGGGGACGACCTTCGTCCTTTCTCTTTCTTCTGCCGTGGTCGAGCTTTGAGTCTCACTCAACTCCACACCTTACAAATCAGGCAAGAACTCTTTCTTTGACTGATCCATTTTGAACTCTTTCAAAATCTTGTCAAGGTATGTACTCATTGAAAGTCTTATCAGACGTCTTGATCTATCTCTATAGATCATGATGCCCAATATTTAAGTAGCTTCATTCCAGTTCTTCCTTTGAAAAACTCCTTTCAAACGACCCTTTATGCTTTCCAGAAATTCTACACCATTTCCGATCAACAATATGTCAACCACATATACTTATCAGAAATTCTATAGTGCTCCCACTCACTTTATTGTAAATACAAGTTTCTCATAAACTCTGTATAGACTCAAAAACTTTGATCACCTCATCAAAGAGTATATTCCAACTCCGAGATGCTTGCTCCAGTCCATAGAAGGATCGCTGGAGTTTGCATACATTTTAGCATCCTTAGGACTGACAAAACCTTCCGGTTGTATCACATACAACCTTTCCTCACGGATACCGTTAAGGAAACGATGTTTTGACATCCATCTGCCAGATTTCATAATCGAAAAATGCAGCAACTGCTAACATAATTCCAACAGACTTTAGCATCGCTACGGGTGAGAAAGTCTCATCGTAGTCAACTCCTTGAACTTGTGAAAAACCCATTGCCACAAGTCGAGCTTTATAGACGGTGACATTACCGTCCGCGTCCGTCTTCCTTTTAAAGATCCATTTGTTCTGAATGGCCTTTCGCCCTTCAGGTAATACTTCCAAAGCCCATACTTTGTTTTCATACATGGATCCCATCTCGGATTTCATGGCCTCTAACCATTTCTCGGAATCCGGGCCCATCATCGCTTCTCCATAGCTCGTAGGTTCATCGTTGTCCAACAACATGACCTCTAAGACAGGGTTGCCGTACCACTTAGGAGCAGTACGCGTCCTTGTCGACCTACGAGGTTCGATAGTAACTTGATCCGAAGCTTCATGATCATCATCATTAACTTCCTCTTCAACTAATGTAAGCTCCACAGAAACAACTTTCTGCGCTGCGCTACTCTCTGGTTGAAACAAAGGTTCAACAACCTCATCAAGTTCTATCTTCCTCCCACTCAATTCTTTCGAGAGAAACTTTTTCTCGAGAAAGTACCCGTTTTAAGCAACAAACACTTTGTCCTTGGATCTAAGATAGAAGGTTTACCCAACTGTTACGTTAGGGTATTCTATGAAGATGCATTTGTCCACTTTGGGTTCGAGCTCATCAGGTTGAAACCCTTTTTCACATAAGCGTCGCAGCCCCAAACATTAAGAAATGACAGCTTAGGTTTCTGCCAAACCAAAATTCATACGGTGTCATCTCAACGGACTTAGATGGTGTCCCTTTTAAAGTGAATGTAGTTGTCTCTAATGCATAACCCCAAAACGATAGTGGCATATCGATAAGAGACATCATAGTACCCACCATATCCAATAGAGCACGACTACGACGTTCGGACACACCATCACACTATGGTGTTCCAGGTGGCGTGAGTTGTGAAACAACTTCCACATTGTCTTAAGTTGTATACCAAACTCGTAACTCAGATATTTACCTCCACGATCATATCGTAGACATTTTATCTTCTTGTCACGATGATCTCAAACTTCACTCTGAATTTGTTTGAACTTTTCAAACATTTTAGACTTGTGTTTCATTAAGTAAATATACCCATATCTACTCAACTCATCAGTGAAGGTAGGAAAATAACGATATCCACCGCACGCTACAACACTCATTGGTCCGAATACATCAACATGTATCATTTCCAATAAGTCACTTCCCCGCTCCACCATACCGGAAAATGGGGTCTTAGTCATCTTGCCCATGAGGCATGGTCTGCATGTCTCAACCGATTCGCAATCGAATGATTCCATAGATCCATCAGCATGGAGTTTCTTCATGCGTTTTACACCAATATGACATTTAGCGGCAGTGCCACAAGTATGTGGTACTATCATTATTAACTTTGTATCTTTTGGCATCAATATTATGAACATGTGTATCACTACGATCAAGATTCAATAAACCATTCTCATTGGGTGCATGACCATTGAAGGTATTATTCATGTAAGCAGAATAACCATTATTCTCTAACTTAAATGAATAACCGTATTGCAATAAACATGATCTAATCACATTCATGCTCAACGCAAACACCAAATAACATTTATTTAGGTTCATCACTAATCCGGAAGGTAGAGAGAGCATGCGATGGTGATCACATCAACCTTGGAAACACTTCCAACACTCATCGTCACCTCACCCTTAGCTAGCCTCCGTTTATTCCGTAGCTTTTATTTCAAGTTACTAACATTTAGCAACCGAACCGGTATCCAATACCCAAGTGCTACTAGGAGTACCAGTAAGGTACACATAAATAACACGTATATCAAATATACTTCTGTCGACGTTGCCAGCCTTCTTATCTACCAAGTATCTAGGGTTGTTCAGCTTCAGCGACCGTTCTCCTCATAATAGAAGCACTTAGTCTCGGGTTTGACCTTGGGTTTCTTCACTGGAGCAGCAACTGACTTGCCATCCATGAAGTTTCCCTCCTTGCCCTTGCCCTTCTCGAAACTAGTGGTTTCACTAACCATCAACACTTGATGCGCCTTCTTTATTTCTACCTTTGCGGTGTCAAACATCGCGAACAGCTTAGGGATCATTATTTCCATCTCTGGCCTTTTATAGTTCATCACGAAGCTCTAGTAGCTTAGTGACAGTGACTTGGAGAACTATATCAATCACTATCTTATCTGGAAGATCAACTCCCACTCGATTCAAGCAATTGTAGCACCCAGACAATCTGAGGACATGCTCAACGATTGAGCTATTCTCCATCATCTTGCAGGCAAAGAATCTTGCTGGAGGTCTCATACCTCTCAACACGGGCACGAGCCTGAGATCCAATTTCAGCTCTTAGAACATCTCATATGTTCCGTGACGTTCAAAACATTTTGGAGCCTCAATTCTAAGCCGTAATGCATGACGCACTGAACTATCAAGTAGTCATCAGAACGTGCCTGTCAGATGTTCACAACATCTACAGACGACGCTTGAGGGGGTGGCGCACCGAGCGATGCATTAAGGACATAAGCCTTCTGTGCAGCAATGAGGACAATCCTCAGATCACGGACCCAGTCCGCATTATTGCTACCATCATCTTTCAACTCTATTTCTCTAGGAACATATAAAAATTCAAGGGAGTTACAGCGCGAGCTAGTAATCTACAACATAATTTGCAAAGACATTTTGACTATGTTCATGATAATGAGTTTAGTTAATCATATTACTTGAAAAACTCCTACTCAAATTGACATCCCTCCGGTCATTCGAGTGTCACATGATCCAAATCCACCAACTCAAGTCCGATCATCACGTGAGTTGAGGTGGTTTGAATGGTGAACATCTTCATGTTGATCATATCTACTATATGACTCATGTTCGACCTTTCGGTCTCTTGTGTTCCGAGGCCATGTCTATACATGCTAGGCTCGTCAAGTTTAACCCGAGTGTTCCGCACGTGCAACACTGGCTTGCACCCGTTGTATGTGAACGTAGAGTCTATCACACCCGATCATCACGTGGTGCCTCGAAACGACGAACTTTCGCAATGGTGCACACTCGGGGAGAACACAATTTATCTTGAAATTTAAGTGAGGGATCACCTTATAATGCTACCGTCGTCCTAAGCAAAATAAGATGCATAAAAGGATTAACATCACATGCAAATCACAAGTGACATGATATGGCCATGAACTTGTGCTTTTGATCTCCATCTTCAAAGCACCGGCATGATCTCCATCGTCACCGGCATAACACCATGATCTCCATCATCTTGATCTCCATCAATGTGTCGCCATGAGGTTGTCGCGCCGACTGTTGCTTCCATGACTATTGCTAACTCATAGCGATAAAGTAAAGCAAAAACGGCGAAAATAATTAAAGACAACCCTATGGCTCCTGCCGGTTGCCGTACTCATCGGCATGCAAGTCGTGATATTTTATACAATACATGATCATCTCATACATCACATATATCTCATCATGTAATTGGCCATATCACATCACAACATACCCTGCAAAAACAAGTTAGACGTCCTCTAATTGTTGTTGCAAGTTTTACGTGGCTGCTACGGGTATCTAGCAAGAACAATTCTTACCTACGCAAAAACCACAACGGTGATACAAAAATTGCTATTCAACCTTCTCAAGGACCGCCTTTGTCAAATCCGATCCGACTAAAGTGGGAGAAATAGACACCCGCCAGCCATCTTTATGCAACGAAGTTACATGTCAGTTGATGAAACCGGTCTCTCGTAAGCGTACGAGTAATGTTGGTCCAGGCCGCTTCATCCCACAATACCGCCGAATCAAGAAAAGACCAAGGGAGGAAGCAATCTGAATATCAACGCCCACAAACTCCTTTGTGTTCTACTCGAGATCTCATCTACATATAGACCTAGCTCATGATGCCACTGTTGGGGAACGTTGCATGGGAAACAAAAATTTTCCTACGCACACGCAAGATCTATCCATGGTGATGAGCATCTACGAGAGGGAGAGTGGATCTAAATACCCTTGTAGATCGCTAAGCGGAAGCGTTAAGAAACGCGGTTGATGTAGTCGAACGTCTTCGCGGTCCAAATCGCCGAGCGTCCCGCGATCCCATCATGATCCGTCTCGCGATCCAATCACAATCCGTCCCGCGATCCCATCATGATCCGTCCCGTGATCAAATCACGAACCGTCTCGCGATCCTGATCCCGGTCCTTCCGATCTATTGCCGAACGGACGGCACCTCCGCGTTCAACACACGTACAGCTTGATGATGCCTTCACCTCCTCGATCTAGCGAGCGATGGTGAAGTAGTAGATGAGTTCCGACAGCACGACGGCGTGGTGACAGTGGTGGTGAAGAACAATCTCCGCAGGGCTTCGCCAAGCACTACGGAAACTATGACGGAGGATGAACTAGAGGTGCGGGGTTGCCGGCACATGGCTTGGGGAATACTTGATGTCTTCCGGGTGCTAGCCCTGCCCCTCTATTTATATGTTGATCCCTGGGGTCAAAACTAGGAGAAAGAGCCTCCTCAAAGTCGGTTTGGCCCGCAAGGCAAGAGGCCTCCTCGGACTCCAGGACTAGACGCCAGGGTCCTTAGCGTCTGGCCCCAGACACTAGGGTTCCTGGCGTCTGGCCCCTGGCCTCCGCAAAACTCCTTTTGCACCTTCCCAAAAGCCTTCTAGGCTTTACCCCTTGGCCCAAATAAAGTGTTCTCGTACCCGAACATTTTGGGAAACATCCGAAACCCCTTCCGGTGAATTCTGGAACCCTTCCGGAGACCAAACACTATTATCCCATATATCAATCTTTACCTCCGGACTATTCCGGAGTTCCTCGTCATGTCCGGGATCTCATCCGGGACTCCGAACAACCTTCGGTCACCAACATAATAACTCAACTATACTTATAGCGTCACCAAACGTTAAGTGTGTAGACCCTGCGGGTTCGAGAACTATGTAGACATGACCGAGACACCTCTACGGTCAATAACCAATAGCGGGACCTGGATGCCCATATTGGTTCCTACATATTCTACGAAGATCTTTATCGATTGAACCTCTATGTCAAGGATTCAGTTAATCCCGTATGATGTTCCCTTTGTTTATCGGTATGTTACTTGCCCGAGATTCGATCATCGGTATCTCTATACCTAGTTCAATCTCGTTACCGGCAAGTCTCTTTACTCGTTCCGTAATACAAGATCCCGTGGCTAACTCTTTAGTCACTTTGATTGCAAGGCTTATTGTGATGTTGTATTACCGAGTGGGCCCTGAGATACCTCTCCGTCACACGGAGTAACAAATCCCAGTCTTGATCCATGCCAACTCAACAGACACCCTCAGAGATACCTGTAGAGCATCTTTATAGTCACTCAGTACACACAAGGTAGTCCTCTGGTGTCAGTGAGTTGCATGATCTCATGGTCATATGAACAGATACTTGACATGCAGAAAACAATAGCAATAAACTGACACGATCATATGCTATGTTCATAGTTTGGGTCTTGTCCATCACATCATTCTCCTAATGATGTGATCCCGTTATCAAATGACATCTCATGTCTATGGCTAGGAAACCTTCACCATCTTTGATCAACGAGCTAGTTAACTAGAGGCTTACTAGGGACACATTGTTTGTCTATGTACCCACACATGTATTTGAGTTTCCAATCAATACAATTATAGCATGGATAATAAACGATTATCATGAACAAGGAAATATGATAATAACTAAATTATTATTGCCTCTAGGGCATATTTCCAACAGTCTCCCACTTGCACTAGAGTCAATAATCTAGTTCACATCACCATGTGATTTACATTGTTATGAATCTAACACCCAATGAGTTCTGGGGTTCCATCATGCTTTGCATGTGAGAGAGGTCTTTAGTCAACAGGTCTGCGACATTTAGATCCATGTGTACTTTGCAAATCTCTATGTCATACTGTAGACACTGCTACCACACTCCACTTGGAGCTATTCCAAATGGCTGCTCGACTATACGTATCCGGATTGCTACTCAGAGTCATCCGTATAGGTGTCAAAGCTTGCATCGACGCAACCCTTTACGATGAACTCTTTATCACCTCGATAATCGAGAAAACATTTCCTTAGTCCTCTAGTTACTAAGGATAATTTTGACAGCTGTCCAGTGGTCACTCCTGGATCACTCTTGTACCCCTTGACAGAATCATGGCAAGGCACACATCAGGTGCGGTACACAGCATGGCATACTATACAGAGCCTATGGATAAGGCATAGGGGACGACCTTCGTCCTTTCTCTTTCTTCTGCCGTGGTCGAGCTTTGAGTCTCACTCAACTCCACACCTTACAAATCAGGCAAGAACTCTTTCTTTGACTGATCCATTTTGAACTCTTTCAAAATCTTGTCAAGGTATGTACTCATTGAAAGTCTTATCAGACGTCTTGATCTATTTCTATAGATCCTGATGCCCAATATTTAAGTAGCTTCATTCCAGGTCTTCCTTTGAAAAACTCCTTTCAAACGACCCTTTATGCTTTCCAGAAATTCTACATCATTTCCGATCAACAATATGTCAACCACATATACTTATCAGAAATTCTATAGTGCTCCCACTCACTTTATTGTAAATACAAGTTTCTCATAAACTTTGTATAGACTCAAAAACTTTGATCACCTCATCAAAGTGTATATTCCAACTCCGAGATGCTTGCTCCAGTCCATAGAAGGATCGCTGGAGTTTGCATACATTTTAGCATCCTTAGGACTGACAAAACCTTCCGGTTGTATCACATACAACCTTTCCTCACGGATACCGTTAAGGAAACGATGTTTTGACATCCATCTGCCAGATTTCATAATCGGAAAATGCAGCAACTGCTAACATAATTCCAACAGACTTTAGCATCGCTACGGGTGAGAAAGTCTCATCGTAGTCAAGTCCTTGAACTTGTGAAAAACCCATTGCCACAAGCCGAGCTTTATAGACAGTGACATTACCATCCGCGTCCGTCTTCCTTTTAAAGATCCATTTGTTCTGAATGGCCTTTCGTCCTTCAGGTAATACTTCCAAAGCCCGTACTTTGTTTTCATACATGGATCCCATCTCGGATTTCATGGCCTCTAACCATTTCTCGGAATCCGGGCCCATCATCGCTTCTCCATAGCTCGTAGGTTCATCGTTGTCCAACAACATGACCTCTAAGACAGGGTTGCCGTACCACTTAGGAGCAGTACGCGTCCTTGTCGACCTACGAGGTTCGATAGTAACTTGATCCGAAGCTTCATGATCATCATCATTAACTTCCTCTTCAACTAATGTAAGCTCCACAGAAACAACTTTCTGCGCTGCGCTACTCTCTAGTTGAAACAAAGGTTCAACAACCTCATCAAGTTCTATCTTCCTCCCGCTCAATTCTTTCGAGAGAAACTTTTTCTCGAGAAAGGACCCGTTTTAAGCAACAAACACTTTGTCCTTGGATCTAAGATATAAGGTTTACCCAACTGTTACGTTAGGGTATTCTATGAAGATGCATTTGTCCGCTTTGGGTTCGAGCTCATCAGGTTGAAACCCGTTTTCACATAAGCGTCGCAGCCCCAAACATTAAGAAATGATAGCTTAGGTTTCTGCCAAACCAAAATTCATACGGTGTCATCTCAACGGACTTAGATGGTGCCCCTTTTAAAGTGAATGTAGTTGTCTCTAATGCATAACCCCAAAACGATAGTGGCATATCGATAAGAGACATCATAGTATGCACCATATCCAATAGAGCACGACTACGACGTTCGGACACACCATCACACTATGGTGTTCCAGGTGGCATGAGTGGTGAAACAACTTCCACATTGTCTTAAGTTGTATACCAAACTCGTAACTCAGATATTTACCTCTACGATCATATCGTAGACATTTTATCTTCTTGTCACGATGATCTCAAACTTCACTCTGAATTTGTTTGAACTTTTCAAACATTTCAGACTTGTGTTTCATTAAGTAAATATCCCCATATCTACTCAAATCATCAGTGAAGGTAGGAAAATAACGATATCCACCGCATGCTACAACACTCATTGGTCCGAATACATCAACATGTATCATTTCCAATAAGTCACTTCCCCGCTCCACCATACCGGAAAACGGGGTCTTAGTCATCTTGCCCATGAGGCATGGTCTGCATGTCTCAACCAATTCACAATCGAATGAGTCCATAGATCCATCAGCATGGAGTTTCTTCATGCGTTTTACACCAATATGACATTTAGCGGCAGTGCCACAAGTATGTGGTACTATCATTATTAAATTTGTATCTTTTGGCATCAATATTATGAACATGTGTATCACTACGATCAAGATTCAATAAACCATTCTCATTGGGTGCATGACCATTGAAGGTATTATTCATGTAAGCAGAATAACCATTATTCTCTAACTTAAATGAATAACCGTATTGGAATAAACATGATCTAATCACGTTCATGCTCAACGCAAACACCAAATAACATTTATTTAGGTTCATCACTAATCCGGAAGGTAGAGAGAGCATGAATGTGATGTCTTGGGGAATACTTGATGGAGGATGAACTAGAGGGGCGGGGTTGCCGGCACATGGCTTCGGGAATACTTGATGTCTTCCGGGTGCTACCCCTGCCCCTCTATTTATATGTTGAGCCCTGGGGTCGAAACTTGGAGAAAGAGCCTCCTCAAAGTCGGTTTGGCCCGCAAGGAAAGAGTCCTCCTCGGACTCCAGGACCAGACGCCAGGGTCCTCGGCATCTGGCCCCAGACGCCAGGGTTCCTGGCGTCTAGCCCCTGGCCTCCGCAAAACTACTTTTGCACCTTCCTAAAAGCCTCGTGGGCTTTACCCCTTGGCCCAAATAAAGTGTTCTCGTACCCGAACATTTCGGCAAACATCCGAAACCCCTTCCGGTGAATTCCGGAACCCTTCCGGAGACCAAACACTATTATCCCATATATCAATCTTTACCTCCGGACTATTCCGGAGTTCCTCATCATGTCCGGGATCTCATCCGGGACTCCAAACAACCTTCGGTCACCAACACAATAACTCAACTATACTTATATCTTCACCAAACGTTAAGGGTGTAGACCCTGCGGGTTCGAGAACTATGTAGACATGACCGAGACACCTCTACGGTCAATAACCAATAGCGGGACCTGGATGCCCATATTGGTTCCTACATATTCTACAAAGATCTTTATCGATTGAACCTCTATGTCAAGGATTCAGTTAATCCCGTATGATATTCCCTTTGTTTATCGGTATGTTACTTGCCCGAGATTCGATCATCGGTATCTCTATACCTAGTTCAATCTCGTTACCGGAAAGTCTCTTTACTCGTTCCGTAATACAAGATCCCGTGGCTAACTCTTTAGTCACTTTGCTTGCAAGGCTTATTGTGATGTTGTATTACCAAGTGGGCCCTGAGATACCTCTCCGTCACACGGAGTAACAAATCCCTGTCTTGATCCATGCCAACTCAACAGACACCCTCGGAGATACCTATAGCGCATCTTTATAGTCACTCAGTTACGTTGCGACATTTGATACACACAAGGTATTCCTCCGGTCTCAGTGAGTTGCATGATCTCATGGTCATAGGAACAGATACTTGACATGCAGAAAACAATAGCAATAAACTGACACGATCATATGCTTTGTTCATAGTTTGGGTCTTGTCCATCACATCATTCTCCTAATGATGTGATCCCGTTATCAAATGACATCTCATATCTATGGCTAGGAAACCTTCACCATCTTTGATCAACGAGCTAGTTAACTAGAGGCTTACTAGGGACACATTGTTTGTCTATGTACCCACACATGTATTTGAGTTTCCAATCAATACAATTATAGCATGGATAATAAACGATTATCATGAACAAGGAAATATGATAATAACTAAATTATTATTGCCTCTAGGGCATATTTCCAACACCTACATGAGACCCTTCCTGAAAATATGATGAATTGTAGGTGCAAAGTTGACTGAGAACATAGTTTGTTGGTTCCCAATAAGGTTTATGCTTCATACTTCTATGTTGTGATGAATTATTACTTGTTCGTGAGAAGCCTTATGATAAAAATGTATTGAAATAGGTTCTTATGTTAGAGTTTGTTGCTGCTATGCTAATTAGCATGATGCTTCTATGCCCGTATTTTGTTTTTATCAACACCTTTCTCTCAAACCATGTGGACATGCTTTTCGATATCGGCTTTCGCTTGAGGACAAGCGAGGTCTAAGCTTGGGGGGGTTGATACGTCCATTTTGCATCATGATTTCCTACTGCTATTTACTTTGTTTTGTTGAATAATAATGCTTTGGGGAGTGATTCTAATGCCTTTTCTCTCATAATATGCAAGGTTTACACAAGGAGGGAGAATACCGGTAGCTGGAATTCTACCCAAGAAAAGCACGTTAGAGATACCTATTCTGCACAACTCCAATGAAGCTAAAATTTTACGAAGATTATTTTTGCATTTAATAAAAAATATTGGAGCTGAAAACCACCGGAGGGGGCCTCCCAGGTGGGCACAACACACCAGGGCGCGCCAGGCCCCCCTGTGCGCGCCCTGATGGGTTGTGCTCAGCCTGGCCTACCTCCGGTGCCCATCTTCTGGTATAAGGTCACTCTTGACCTAGAAAAAATCAGAGGAGGACTTTCGGGACGAAGCGCCGCCGCCTCGAGGCGGAACTTGGGGAGGAGCACTTTTGCCCTCCGGCGGAGCGATTTCGCCGGGGGAACTTCCCTCCCAGAGGGGGAAATTGAAGCTATCATCATCACCAACACCCCTCTCATCTTTGGGAGGCCAATCTTCATCAACATCTTCAACAGCACCATCTCCTCTCAAACCCTAGTTCATCTCTTGTGTTCAATCTTTGTACCGGAACCTCAGATTGGTACCTGTGGGTGACTAGTAGTGTTGATTACCTTGCATAGTTGATTACTATATGGTTTATTTGGTGGAAGATTATATGTTCAGATCCATTATGCTATTCAATACTCCTCTGATCTTGAACATGATTATTATTTGTGAGTAGTTACCTTTGTTCTTGAGGTCACGGGAGAAGTCATGTTGCGAGTAATCATGTGAATTTGATATGTTTTCGATATTTTGATGATATGTATGTTGTGATTCCCTTAGTGGTTTCATGTGAACGTCGACTACATGACACTTCATCATTCATGGAACTAAGGGAATGCATTGTGGAGTAGTTATTAGATGATGGGTTGCTAGAGTGACAGAAGCTTAAACCCTAGTTTATGCGCTATTTCGTAAGGGGCTGATTTGGATCCACATGTTTAATGCTATGGTTAGACTTTGTCTTAATACTTTTCTCGTAGTTGCGGATGCTTGCGAGGGGGTTAATCATAAGTAGGTTGTTAGTTAAAGTAAGAACAGCACCTTAGCACCGGTCCACCCACATATCAAATTATCAAAGTAGCGAACACGAATCAAACCAACATGATAAAAGTGACTAGACGGAATTCCCGTGTACCCTCAAGAACACTTTGCCTATTACTAGTGATTGTTCTGGCCTGTCCTTTGCCTCAAAAGGATTGGGCTACCTTGCTGCACCTTGTTTACCGCTACCGTTACTTGCTCGCTATCAATTATATGTCACATCCCTAGTTCCCCTTTGTTTTGTGCTAGCTAAGATGTGCATCATGTTTAAATTTGCATCAAAATGAAATGGGGAATATCAGAAACCCTAGCACCTCACTTGATTTAAACCAATTCAAATGGTTGTGATTTTCAATGAATCCAAAATGCCCTTCAAAAATGTTCACTATTTCTGACAAATGTTGGCAACAACATATCAAAGGACATTTTAATTTTCACTACAGATATTGCATTTTAAAAATAGTTCATAATGCTACTGAAATTGGCAAATAAAGCACTATTAATATTATAGCTTTTCAAAAATGCTGAAATCTTTGGTGGAGGTTTGAAATATTCAAACTAGGCTCTGTAAAATAATTCAGCAATTTTGAGCCAAAGGTTGTGGCCCAAACAAAATAGAACAGATGTCAGAAATAGAAAAAGAAACAGAAATAAATAAAAAAAAGGGAAAAGACCTCACCTGAGGCCCAGCAAGTTGGCCAGCCCAACTGGGCCAGCTGCCAGTCATCTTCAACCTCTGCGAGAAGGCAGAGGAGAAGACGGCCACGGTGAGCTGGCCAGGGCGCTGATACGTCCATTTTGCATCATGATTTTCTACTGTTATTTACTTTGTTTTGTTGAATAATAATGCTTTGGGGAGTGATTCTAATGCCTTTTCTCTCATAATATGCAAGGTTTACACAAAGAGGGAGAATACCGACAGCTGGAATTCTGGACCCAAGAAAAGCACGTCAGATATACCTATTCTGCACAACTCCAATGAAGCTGAAACTTTACGGAGATTATTTTTGGAATTAATAAAAAATAATGGAGCAAAAATCTACCGGAGGGGGGCTACCTGGTGAGGAGCACCCACCAGGGCGTGCCAGGCACCCCCTGGCGCGGCCTGGTGGGTGGTGCTCACCCTGGCCCACCTCCGGAGCCCATCTTCTGGTATATATTCCCAAAAAAATTAAAAAAATGAAGAGGAGGACTTTCAGGACGAAGCGCCGCCGCCTCGAGGCGAAACTTGGGCAGGAGCACTTTTGCCCTCCGGCGGAGCGATTCCGCCGGGGGAACTTCCCTCCCGGAGGGGGAAATCAAAGCTATCGTCATCACCAACACCCCTCTCATCTTTGGGAGGCCAATCTTCATCAACATCTTCAACAGCACCATCTCCTCTCAAACCCTAGTTCATCTCTTGTGTTCAATCTTTGTACCGGAACCTCAGATTGGTACCTGTGGGTGACTAGTAGTGTTGATTACCTTGCATAGTTGATTACTATATGGTTTATTTGGTGGAAGATTATATGTTCAGATCCATTATGCTATTCAATACTCCTCTGATCTTGAACATGATTATTATTTGTGAGTAGTTACCTTTGTTCTTGAGGTCACGGGAGAAGTCATGTTGCGAGTAATCATGTGAATTTGATATGTTTTCGATATTTTGATGATATGTATGTTGTGATTCCCTTAGTGGTTTCATGTGAACGTCGACTACATGACACTTCACCATTCATGGGACTAAGGGAATGCATTGTGGAGTAGTTATTAGATGATGGGTTGCTAGAGTGACAGAAGCTTAAACCCTAGTTTATGCGCTATTTCGTAAGGGGCTGATTTGGATCCACATGTTTAATGCTATGGTTAGACTTTGTCTTAATACTTTTCTCGTAGTTGCGGATGCTTGCGAGGGGGTTAATCATAAGTAGGTTGTTAGTTAAAGTAAGAACAGCACCTTAGCACCGGTCCACCCACATATCAAATTATCAAAGTAGCGAACACGAATCAAACCAACATGATAAAAGTGACTAGACGGAATTCCCGTGTACCCTCAAGAACACTTTGCCTATTACTAGTGATTGTTCTGGCCTGTCCTTTGCCTCAAAAGGATTGGGCTACCTTGCTGCACCTTGTTTACCGCTACCGTTACTTGCTCGCTATCAATTATATGTCACATCCCTAGTTCCCCTTTGTCTTGTGCTAGCTAAGATGTGCATCATGTTTAAATTTGCATCAAAATGAAATGGGAAATATCAGAAACCCTAGCACCTCACTTGATTTAAACCAATTCAAATGGTTGTGATTTTCAATGAATCCAAAATGCCCTTCAAAAATGTTCACTATTTCTGACAAATGTTGGCAACAACATATCAAAGGACATTTTAATTTTCACTACAGATATTGCATTTTAAAAATAGTTCATAATGCTACTGAAATTGGCAAATAAAGCACTATTAATATTATAGCTTTTCAAAAATGCTGAAATCTTTGGTGGAGGTTTGAAATATTCAAACTAGGCTCTGTAAAATAATTCAGCAATTTTGAGCCAAAGGTTGTGGCCCAAACAAAATAGAACAGATGTCAGAAATAGAAAAAGAAACAGAAAGAAATAAAAAAAAGGGAAAAGACCTCACCTGAGGCCCAGCAAGTTGGCCGGCCCAACTGGGCCAGCTGCCAGTCATCCTCAACCTCTGCGAGAAGGCAGAGGAGAAGACGGCCACGGTGAGCTGGCCAGGGCGCTGATACGTCCATTTTGCATCATGATTTTCTACTGTTATTTACTTTGTTTTGTTGAATAATAATGCTTTGGGGAGTGATTCTAATGCCTTTTCTCTCATAATATGCAAGGTTTACACAAAGAGGGAGAATACCGACAGCTGGAATTCTGGACCCAAGAAAAGCACGTCAGATATACCTATTCTGCACAACTCCAATGAAGCTGAAACTTTACGGAGATTATTTTTGGAATTAATAAAAACTAATGGAGCAAAAATCTATCGGAGGGGGGCTACCTGGTGAGGAGCACCCACCAGGGCGTGCCAGGCACCCCCTGGCGCGGCCTGGTGGGTGGTGCTCACCCTGGCCCACCTCCGGAGCCCATCTTCTGGTATATATTCCCAAAAAAACTAAAAAAATGAAGAGGAGGACTTTCAGGACGAAGCACCGCCGCCTCGAGGCGAAACTTGGGCAGGAGCACTTTTGCCCTCCGGCGGAGCGATTCCGCCGGGGGAACTTCCCTCCCGGAGGGGGAAATCAAAGCTATCGTCATCACCAACACCCCTCTCATCTTTGGGAGGCCAATCTTCATCAACATCTTCAACAGCACCATCTCCTCTCAAACCCTAGTTCATATCTTGTGTCCAATCTTTGTACCGGAACCTCAGATTGGTACCGGTTGGGGACTAGTAGTGTTGATTACCTTGTGTAGTTGATTACTATATGGTTTACTTGGTGGAAGATTATATGTTCAGATCCATTATGCTATTTAATACTCCTCTGATCTTGAGCATGATTATTATTTGTGAGTAGTTACCTTTGTTCTTGAGGTCACGGGACAAGTCATGTTGCGAGTAATCATGTGAATTTGATATGTGTTCGATATTTTGATGATATGTATGTTGTGATTCCCTTAGTGGCGTCATTTGAATGTCGAGCACATGACACTTCATCATTCATGGGCCTAAGGGAATGCATTGTGGAGTAGTAATTAGATGATGGGTTGCTAGAGTTACAGAAACTTAAACCCTAGTTTATGTGCTACTTCGTAAGGGGCTGATTTGGATCCACATGTTTAATGCTATGGTTAGACTTTGTCTTAATACTTTTCTTGTAGTTGTAGATGCTTGCGAGGGGGTTAATCATAAGTAGGTTGTTAGTTCAAGTAAGAACAACACCTTAGCACCGGTCCAACCACATATCAAATTATCAAAGTAGCAAACACGAATCAAACCAACATGATAAAAGTGACTAGACGGAATTCCCGTGTACCCTCAAGAACACTTTGCCTATTACTAGTGATTGTTCTGGCCTGTCCTTTGCCTCAAAAGGATTGGGCTACCTTGCTGCACCTTGTTTACCGTTATCGTTACTTGCTCGTTACAAATTACCTTGCTATCAAACTATCTGTTACCTACAATTTCAGTGCTTGCAGAGGTTACCTTGCTGAAAACCGCTTGTCATTTTCTTCTGCTCCTCGTTGGGTTCAACACTCTTACTTACCGAAAGAACTACGATTGATCCCCTATACTTGTGGGTCATCAAGACTCTTTTCTGGCGCCGTTGCCGGGGAGTGAAGCGCTCTTGGTAAGTGGAAATCGGTAAGGAAAAACTTATACTACGTGTTGAAATTTATTGCTACTTGCTACTATGGAGAACAATCCTTTGAGGGGTTTGTTCGGGGTATCTTCACCTCGACCGGAACCACAATTAGTTACCCCTCCAACTACAGAACCTACTGAAAATGTTACTTATGAAATTCCTTTGGGTATGGTAGAACACTTGCTTGCTAAACGTTATGCAGGAGATGGAACTGAACATCCTGATATGCATCTCATATATGTGAACGAAATATGTGGATTATTTAAGCTTGCAGGTTTACCCGGAGATGAAGTTAAGAAGAAGGTTTTCCCTTTATCTTTGGAGGGAAAAGCATTGACATGGTATAGGCTATGTGATGACCTTGGATCATGGAACTGGAATCGTTTGCAATTGGAATTCCATCAAAAGTTTTATCCTATGCATCTAGTTCATCGTGATCGGAATTATATATATAATTTTTGGCCTCGTGAAGGAGAAAGTATCGCTCTAGCTTGGGGGAGGCTTAATTCAATGTTATATTCATGCCCCAATCATGACATTCCGAGGGAAGTTATCATTCAGAATTTTTATGCTCGGCTTTCTCATAATGATCAATCCATGCTCGATACTTCTTGTGCTGGTTCTTATATGAAGAAGACTATTGATTTCAAGTGGGATATCTTAGAAAGAATTAAACACAACTCTGAAGATTGGGAACTCGACAAAGGTAATGAGTCAGGTATAAAGCTTGAATTTGATTGTGTTAAATCTTTTATGAATACCAATACTTTTCACAAGTTTAGCACTAAATACGGACTTGACTCTGAGATAGTAGCCTCTTTCTGCGAAGCATTTGCTACTCACGTTGATCTCCCTAAGGAGAAGTGGTTTAAATATCATCCCCCCTGTAAAAGAAGAAATTAAAGAACCGGTCATAGCTAAAGAAGAAACCATCTTTTACAATGTTGATCCAGTTGTGCCTACTGCTTATATTGAAAATCCACCTTTCCCTGTTAGGATAAAGGAACATGCTAAGGTATCAACCGTGGTTCGTAAGATTAATATAAGAGCACCTAAACCCCCTGAGCAAATTGAAGTAGAACCTAGTGTTGCTATGGTTAAAGATCTCTTGGAAGAAAATATTGATGGGCATGTCATTTACCTTTGTGATGAAGCTGCTAGAATTGCTAAGCCTGATAAGAAAGATAAACATAGACCTATAGAAGGCTTGCCCGTTGTCTCAGTTAAAATAGGAGATCATTGCTACCATGGTTTATGTGATTTAGGTGCTAGTGTGAGTGCTATCCCTTTTACCTTATACCAAGAAATTATGAATGAAATAGCACCTGCTGAAATGGAAGATATCGATGTTACTATTAAACTTGCTAATAGAGATACTATCACACCACTTGGGATTGTTAGAGATGTTGAAGTCTTGTGTGGGAAATTAAAATACCCTACCGATTTTCTAGTTCTTGGTTCCCCACAAGATGACTTTTTTCCCATTATCTTTGGTAGACCTTTCTTGAGCACCGTCAATGCTAAGATAGATTGTGAAAAACAAACTGTCGGTGTCAGTTTTGGTAATGTGTCTCATGAGTTTAATTTTTCCAAGTTTAGTATACAACCTCGTGATAAAGCGTTACCTAGTGAAGATGAGATAATTGGTCTTGCTTCTATTGCTGTGCCTCCTACTGACCCCTTAGAACAATATTTGCTCGACCATGAAAATGATATGCACATGCGTGCAAGAAATGAAATAGATCAAATTTTCTTCGAACAACAACCTCTCTTGAAACAAAATTTGCCTATTGAAACTCTTGGAGGTCCTCCTCCACCTAAAGGTGATCCCGTGTTTGAATTGAAACAATTGCCTGACACTTTGAAGTATGCTTATCTTGATGAGAAAAAGATATATCATGTTATTATTAGTGCTAACCTTTCAGAACATGAAGAAGAGAGATTATTGAAAGTTCTAAGGAAGCACCGGGCTGCTATTGGATATACTCTTGATGATCTTAAGGGCATTAGTCCCACTCTATGTCAGCACAAGATCAATATGGAACCAGATGCTAAACCCGTTGTTGATCACCAACGGTGGTTGAATCCTAAGATGAAAGAAGTGGTAAGAACTGAAATATTAAAGCTTCTGGAAGCAGGTATAATCTATCCCATAGCTGATAGTAGATGGGTAAGTCCCGTTCATTGTGTCCCTAAGAAAGGAGGTATTACCGTTGTTCCTAATGATAAGAATGAACTCATTCCACAAAGAGTTGTCACTGGCTATAGAATGGTAATTGATTTTAGAAAATTAAATAAAGCTACAAGAAAAGATCATTACCCCTTGCCTTTCATTGATCAAATGCTAGAGAGACTATCTAAGCACACACACTTTTGTTTCCTAGATGGATATTCTGGTTTCTCTCCAATACATGTGTCACAATCTGATCAAGAGAAAACCACCTTTACTTGCCCTTTTGGAACTTATGCTTATAGACGTATGCCTTTTGGTTTATGCAATGCACCTGCTACCTTTCAAAGATGTATGACTGCTATATTCTCTGATTTTTGTGAAAAGATTGTAGAGGTTTTCATGGATGATTTTTCCATTTACGGAACTTCTTTTGATGATTGCTTAAGCAACCTTGATCGAGTTTTGCAGAGATGTGAACAAACTAATCTTGTCTTGAATTGGGAGAAGTGCCACTTTATGGTTAATGAAGGTATTGTCTTGGGGCATAAAATATCTGAGCGAGGTATTGAGGTGGATAAAGCTAAGGTTGATGCAATTGAGAAAATGCCATGTCCTAAAGATATTAAAGGTATTCGAAGTTTCCTTGGTCATGCTGGTTTTTATAGGAGGTTCATTAAAGACTTCTCTAAAATTTCCAGGCCTCTTACTAATCTTTTGCAAAAGGATATTCCTTTTGTTTTTGATGATGATTGTGTGGAAGCCTTTGATACACTCAAGAAAGCCTTAACCTCTGCACCTATCGTTCAACCACCTAATTGGAACTTGCCTTTTGAAATTATGTGTGATGCTAGTGATTATGTTGTTGGTGCTGTCCTAGGACAAAGAGTTGATAAGAAATTGAATGTTATCCATTATGCTAGTAAAACTCTAGATAGCGCCCAACGAAATTATGCCACTACTGAAAAATAATTTTTAGTAGTTGTGTTTGCTAGTGATAAATTTAGATCCTACATCGTTGACTCCAAAGCTATTGTTCACACCAATCATGCTGCTATAAAATATCTTATGGAAAAGAAAGATGCTAAACCTAGACTCATTAGGTGGGTTCTCTTGCTTCAAGAATTTGACTTACATATCGTTTATATGAAAGGAGCTGAGAACCCCGTAGCTGACAACTTGTCTAGGTTAGAACATATTCTTGATGACCCACTACCTATTGATGATAGTTTCCGTGACGAACAACTATCTGCAATAAGTGTCTCACACAACACACCTTGGTATGCTGACTATGCTAATTACATTGTTGCTAAATATATACCACCTAGTTTCACATACCAACAAAAGAAAAAATTCTTCTATGACTTGAGACATTACTTTTGGGATGACCCACATCTTTATAAAGAAGGAGTAGATGGTATTATTAGGCGTTGTGTACCTGAGCATGAACATGAACAGATCCTACGGAAATGTCATTCCGAGTCTTATGGAGGACATCATGCGGGAGATAGAACTGCTCATAAGGTATCGCAATTTGGATTTTATTGGCCTACTCTTTTCAAAGATGCTCGTAAGTTTGTCTTGTCTTGTGATGAATGTCAAAGAATTGGTAATATCGGTAAGCGTTAAGAAATGCCTATGAATTATTCACTTGTTGTTGAACCATTTGACGTGTGGGGTTTTGATTACATGGGGCCTTTTCCTTCCTCTAACGGGTACACTCATATTTTAGTTGCGGTTGATTATGTCACTAAGTGGGTAGAAGCTATTCCAACTAGTAGTGCTGATCACCGCACCTCCATTAAAATGCTTAAAGAGGTTATCTTTCCGAGGTTTGGAGTCCCTAGATATTTAATGACCGATGGTGGTTCACACTTTATTCATGGTGCTTTCCGTAAGATGCTTGCTAAATATGATGTTAACCATAGAATTGCATCGCCCTATCATCCTCAATCTAGTGGTCAAGTAGAACTTAGAAATAGAGAAATAAAATTAATATTACAAAAAACTGTTAATAGGTCTCGTAAGAATTGGTCTAAGAAATTAGATGATGCACTTTGGGCCTATAGAACAGCTTATAAAAATCCTATGGGTATGTCTCCATATAAAATGGTATATGGAAAGGCTTGTCATTTGCCTCTAGAGCTAGAACACAAAGCATTTTGGGTAATTAAAGAACTCAATTATGATTTCAAACTTGCCGGTGAGAAGAGGCTATTTGATATTAGCTCACTATATGAATGGAGAACCCAAGCGTATGAAAATGCCAAGCTATTCAAAGAAAAAGTAAAAAGATGGCATTACAAAAGAATCCAAAAGCGGGAATTCAAAATAGGAGATTATGTTCGTTTGTTCAACTCTCGTTTAAGATTCTTTGCAGGAAAGCTTCTCTCCAAATGGGAAGGACCTCTGCTTCCCTCTGCGAAGGGCCTATCTTTTACTTTTATGCACTTACTTTTATGCAAGAGTCAAAGTATTCTTCTCTATTCCTTTTTATTTTTTTCCTTTGCAAGCATCATGTGGTGAGGAAAGATCTAGGCACATATATCCAGTTGGATATGGGTGGGCATGAGTTATTATTGTTGACATCACCCTTGAGGTGAATACGTTGGATGGCAAAACTATAAGCCCCTATCTTCCTATGTGTCCGGTTGAAACTTTTTGTTCATGGGTATGCCATGAGCGTTAGCAATCATAGAAGACTAAATGATGGTTGAGTATGTGGACTTGCCAAAAGGCTCCGACATGAGACCCTTCCTGAAAATATGATGAATTGTAGTTGCAAAGTTGACTGAGAACACAGTTTGTTGGTTTCCAATAAGGTTTATGCTTCGTACTTCTATGTTGTGATGAATTGTTACTTGTTCATGAAAAGCTTTATGATAAAAATATATGGAAATAAGTTCTTATGTTAGAGTTTGTTGTTGTTATGTTAATAAGCATGATGCTTCTATGTCCGTATTTTGTTTTTATCGACACCTCTCTCTCAAACCATGTGGACATGCTTTTCAATATCGGCTTTCGCTTGAGGACAAGCGAGGTTTAAGATTGGGGGAGTTGATACGTCCATTTTGCATCATGATTCCCTACTATTATTTACTTTGTTTTGTTGAATAATAATGCTTTGGGGAGTGATTCTAATGCCTTTTCTCTCATAATATGCAAGGTTTACACAAAGAGGGAGAATACCGGCAGCTGGAATTCTGGACCCAAGAAAAGCACGTCAGAGATACCTATTCTGCACAACTCCAATAAAGCTGAAACTTTACGGAGATTATTTTTGGAATTAATAAAAAATATTGGAGCAAAAATCTACCGGAGGGGGGCCACCTGGTGAGGAGCACCCACCAGGGCGCGCCAGGCACCCCCTGGCGCGGCCTGGTGGGTGGTGCTCACCCTGGCCCACCTCTGGAGCCAATCTTCTGGTATATATTCCCAAAAAACCTAAAAAAATGAAGAGGAGAATTTCGGTACGAAGCGCCGCCGCCTTGAGGCGGAACTTCGGCAGGAGCACTTTTGCCCTCCGGCGGAGCGATTCCGCCGGGGGAACTTCCCTCCCGGAGGGGGAAATCGAAGCTATCGTCATCACCAACACCCCTCTTATCTTTGGGAGGCCAATCTTCATCAACATCTTCAACAACACCATCTCCTCTCAAACCCTAGGTCATCTCTTGTGTTCAATCTTTGTACCAAAACCTCCGATTGGTACATGTGGGTGACTAGTAGTGTTGATTACCTTGTGTAGTTGATTACTATATGGTTTATTTGGTGGAAGATTATATGTTCAGATCGATTATGCTATTTAATACTCCTCTGGTATTGAGCATGACTATTATTTGTGAGTAGTTACCTTTGTTCTTGAGGTCACAGGAGAAGTCATGTTGCGAGTAATCATGTGAATTTGATATGTGTTCAATATTTTGATGATATGTATGTTGTGATTCCCTTAGTGGTGTCATGTGAACGTCGACTACATGACACTTCACCATTCATGGGCCTAAGGGGATGCATTGTGGAGTAGTTATTAGATGATGGGTTGCTAGAGTGAAAGAAGCTTAAACCCTAGTTTATGCGCTACTTCGTAAGGGGCTGATTTGGATCCACATGTTTAATGCTATGGTTAGACTTTGTCTTAATACTTTTCTCATAGTTGCAGATGCTTGTGAGGGGGTTAATCATAAGTAGGTTGTCAGTTCCAGTAAGAACAGCACCTTAGCACCGGTCCACCCACATATCAAATTATCAAAGTAGCGAACACGAATCAAACCAACATGATAAAGTGGCTAGACAAAATTCCCGTGTACCCTCAAGAACACTTTGCCTATTACTAGTGATGGTTCTGGCCTGTCCTTTGCCTCAAAAGGATTGGGCTACCTTGCTGCACCTTGTTTACCGTTATTGTTACTTGCTTGTTACAAATTACCTTGCTATCAAACTATCTGTTACCTACAATTTCAGTGCTTGCAGAGATTACCTTGCTGAAAACCGCTTGAAATTTCTTTCTGCTCCTCGTTGGGTTCGACACTCTTACTTATCAAAAGGACTACGATTGATCCCCTATACTTGTGGGTCATCAGGCGCCATGCACCTGGCTGCCTCCTCGTCGCGCTGGTGATGTGGATAAGCTCCAGGGCGCCGTCCGGATCGCTCCCTCTCCCCATTCGCCTCTCTGCTCCTATCCCTCACCTCTGCTCTCCATGGCCGCCGCACCCGCAAGCTCGCCGCCATAGCGCCGCTCCTCCAGCCGGCCCCTCTCACCCCCGTCTGGTTCCCGAGCTCCGCCTCGAGCTGTTGCTGCGCCTCGCCGAGCCACACATCGCCGGAAGCTCTCCATCGCCGCCATCGACCCCTTCCTTCTCCTTGGCCCCGAAGCTCGCCGCCATCGATTCGCCGCCGCCAAGCCTCCCCCGAGCATGCTCTCAATGCCCTCGCAACCGCCGTGAGCCCCTGAGCCCATTCCCCTTCTCCCCGTAGTCGTTTGGTCGCTGTAGCCGCCGATTCGACCGAGACCCGAGGAGCTCCGCTGCGGACCTCAACGCCGGTGAGACTCCGGTGTCCAGGTGGTCCTTCCGAGGCCACCATCGAGTTTGTAGGGCCGCGTAGATGCGGTAGGAGCCAAGCCCCGACCTTTTTGCGCAATAGATTGTCGACCCCGAGCTCGCCCGAACCCTGGCGTCCGCCAAGGTCGTCACCGACGACGATTCCGGTAGCCCGTAGCCACCCGAACCTTCAGGTCGATGAGGACGAGCGTCGGCTACCCTCCGGTGGTCTCCACACATCTAGCCGTCACCGTTTGCGCAACTCCGGCGACTCACTGCCGTCGATTTGGTCGCCGCCGGCGAGTCTCCGGTGGGGGCCGACGTGGAGAGTCATTAGGAACTAACCCACCTAATTAGCAGGCCTAACAGCCACTGACAGTGGGCCTAGCTGGGGTCAAAGCCAGGGTCAACTCGGGATTATTCCCTGAGTCAATGACATGTGGACCCCACATGTCAGTGACTCTAAATGGCCCTGGGTCACTAACCAGCGGACCCCACTGGTCAGGTCAACAGCCAGCTGACCTGCTGACGCCCTGCTGATGTCATGCTGACGCAATAAAGCTTTTCTGATTTAATTTAATTCCAAAAAATGCTAAAATCTTAGAAAAATCATAGAAGGAGCAATTATATATGAAAAATTATCAGAAAAATCAAAATAATTCATTGGCGCTATTATCATGCATGTTAGAGCAACCTAAATAGGAGAACATTGACATTTTGCAATAATGCAATATGTGGAATATCACATGGAGTACGATTTTGAACCTATATTCAACTCTACTCCATTTAACTCTAATGATAGATGCATTAGCTCATTCTTATCATATTGCCATGTCATGATCATGCATCATATTGTTGCACTTGCCGTGTATTGATTGTTACTCCGTCTATGTCGCGGCAGGTTCTGCTCCATCGGATACCCACGAGTATCCCCCTGAAGGAGAGTACCTCCCAGCCAACCTGCAAGGCAAGCAAACCCATTGATCATACCGATACATCCCACTCTCTCGCTCCTGCTCTTGTTTATTGCATTAGGACAAACGCTTCAACTGTCTATCTGTTGCGGTAGTTGAACCCATTCCTCTGCATGACCTGTCATTGTCACAGTAAATAGCTAAACCAAGCAACCTAGCATACCTGGTAGATGCTTGAGCCCTGATGTGCTTTACCTGCTTTGCTTGCTATGCTTGCTATGCTTAGAGTTGTGTCAGGTCTGATTCATCTGGGTGATGAACCGGAGTGAAACAGTGTTGTTCTGATGTGATGAGCTAAATGATGAACCTGATTTGGTAAAGATAGCGATGAGAGGCTATGTAGGAGTACATAGCGGATTGTCTCATCGGGACCGTTCTTAGGAACCGAGTTCCGTGTTTGTCATCCAAGACTAGTTACTACCACATGTTGGGATACTTAATTGACCCTCTCGACCAATCAACCGCCTAGTCCTGTGTCCAGGTGTTGCAAGTAGTTTCTGGTGTTTGTAGCTATACTGGAGGCCGTGTGTAGTGCTGACCTCAGGGGTGGGCTACGACGCAGTAGGCAGTGGCACGGTGTACCAAGGGTCACCCGAATGGTGGGCTTGGGAACCCTGCGCACATCGTTTGGGGCCGTAGCGGAAACTTCGGCCGGACTTCCGTGCGGGTTCAGTCTTAAATAGGCGATAGCCTGGACTAGGGTCTTGTGTGATTGACGGTCGTGATCGACTCACTCGTTGGGCTTACGCTTGAAGGTTGCCGAGGTGCCTGTTTTTATGTGCACACAACGATAAGTGGCGAGAGTGTGTGTGAAGAAGTGCACCCCTGCAGGGTAATGAATTAGTTCGAATAGCCGCGTCCTCGGATATGGACTACTTGGAGAACTTATGCTGTTCATAGATAACTTGATGGTTACTCTAAAAGACTCAAGACAATTGTGAGTACCGTGGATGGCACTCTCGTAGTTGACGGGAGCGGATCCATGGTGGTGTATTGAAGTTGTGTTAGTGGACTCGTGTGCGCTATCTCAAAACTTGTTCAAAGAACTGGTAGTCGTAGTATAGGCTAGCCAAGAGTCAAAGCTGGCTTGCTGCATAAACCCCACTACTCCCCTTGATGAAACATGAGCATGAATAGCTTAGGTATGTTTAAAGACTTGCTGAGTACGATTGTACTCATGTTTGCTTAATAACTGTTGCAGATGAGAACATGGACCCATCTGGTGGATTCTACCTAGACGTCGACAACGCTGAGTAGCTGGTATCCCAGCTACGATCTGATGCCCTGGGATGGGCTGTAGATAGTCAGGCTTTATGCCTTTTTACCTTTCATCTTTCCGTACTCAGATAGCTTTAAGCTTCCGCTTGGTTTGTATGAACTTGTTTGTATGACTTGAGTGTCAGGTCATGTGACCCCTACCTGTATGAACATATTATGCAAGGCTCTTCTGAGCCTTCTAAATAAATGTTGTGTTGTTGTATGGTTATGTTGTGATGCCATAGTTGTATCTATGCATATCGGACATGTCATGCGTACGTGTGACGTGTAACGGTATGTATGGGATTCGACACCTAGTTGTGTGCCTCTAGTAGTACTCTTTACGGGGAAATGCCTCTTTGTGCTTCCACTGAGCCTTGGTAGCTTGCTACTGCTCCGGACACATTGATTTACCGACGTGTATCCTTCTTGCTGTTGTGTCCGTCCCTTCGGGGAAATGTCTCGTAGTGTAATGGAGTCCATGTAGCCTACTATGACTCGTCTATGTGCAGTTGATGACATTTATGTCCCACGGCGTAATGGAGTCCCTGTAGCTTGCTATGACTCATCTACACACGCTGAGACCGACACCTGCATTGTTGGGTTACGTATGCCTGTCCCTGTACGGATGTGCTACTTGGGTTCTACGACTAGTCATGTTGACCCGGCTTCTTGGACATTTGAATGCTAGCGACATATTCACATTCGTGAGCCAAAAGGCGCAAACGGTCCCGGCCCAGGTAAGGTGGCAGCCGTGGAGATAACCGTGCGTGAGGCCGCAAAGTAATGTGAAGTGTTACATGCTAGATTCTTATGGCTTAGGATTGGGGTCCCGACAGCATTGGTATCAGAGCCTGACTGCCTGTAGGATTACCAAGCCAAACTGGTCGAAGTTGAGTCTAGAAATGCTTTAGTTATGTAAGGGAATTGATTGTGGAAGGGAACGTAAGGCTCTTTTTACTCCTCTTCCCGAGTCATTCTATTCTGAATCACCCTCTTCTTTTCTACGGGGTTAAGAGCTACACTTCTTACCTACCTCTCAGGATGACGAGTTACTAACCATGGACTTGTAGACTAAGTTGCTTGTGAGTCAACTCTAGTTTTCAAGTATTGTTTCGGGGTGACAATCATTGGTTATAATATTGAAGCTAGAAAGTTGAGTGGTTATGCTATCCAATCTTTTCTGAATGTCTCAAAATTGTTTTTGAGCATTTTCAGCCGTTATGCTGTCCGATTTCTGCTAGGATCTCTAATGCACATTGCATTATTCTCTGTTTCAGATGCCTCCCCGTCCTTCTCGTCAGGTGGTTTGTTTGACCAGGTGCATTGATGTACCGGGTCACACGGCTATGTTGGTCAGAGTCATGATGGAGACCAGTTACCGCTGGTACCCCGAGTACACAGTGGAGGAGCAGTACCGTGACTTCAATCAGAGCCAATACCTCTATACTGTTTGGATTTATCCATCATACCCTGGAGCTGAGGAGCCGCTCCATTGGGCTTATGGATTAGGAGTTACCATTGATATGGCAGTTCAGGAGGCCGCTTACACGATGCTGACCATCATGAGAGCTCACCATAGTCTACTTCAGGGCACAGAGTTCTGTTATATTCTAGCGACACTCGGAGGAGAGGATGGATATCTTTCTGCAGCCTACTATGATCACTCTCATGAGGGTCCTAGGCTTCAGGTGACTGCTCAGTTGTTGGAGAACAGGGATCGTGATGCACGTGCTCTTCGCATGGAGCTATATGCTACACGCGCACGTCTTTGGAAAGCCTTGACGCAGCTAGCTCCAGTCGCTCAGACTGGTTATGGTGATATGGATATGTTGAGCCCGCTTCAGACTCATCTACCAGCTCGCGTAGACTGGCCTGACGTTGGAGGCATTGTTCCTCTTTGGGGACCTCTGTTGCCGCCATCCAAGGGGCCTAGGCCACATCCGTGTCCCTATGGACCCCAGGGATCTCAGGCTAGGGTGTTTCCAGACCCTCAGGTTCAGCTTCCAGGTCACGGAGGTAATCTGTATGAGATGTTCTACGCAGACGCTTGAGTTCATGAGTGGAGGTAGTAGTATTGTAGCAGTTGTATTTCCACAGTCATGTGTGTCTTGTGGAATATGACTGAGGTGTGAGTTCAGTTCCAGAGGTATAGAAAAATAATGTATAGGAATCTTGTAATGCCTTCGATGAGTTGTATTATCTTCTCACTAGTTTGTACTTCAGCTTGGGTTTGTACTGAACTATATCATGGTGTGTATGACTCATGGTGTATATATGGCAGTTTGCTTGTACCATGTTGTTCAGGTGTTTACCCCTGCATTCCATGTTGTTCAGTATATTCCATATCTCTTATCATAGAGTTGATGTCTTCCTTGTCTAAGATGTTGGTTTTGTTTCCCCCAGGATGGTTTCCACTAGGACCAACCCCACTCCTGCTTATGAGCAGGGCGAGGGCAGTCAAGCCAGGCAAGAGAACCTGCCCCACCCGCCATCTTTGGCGGAGGTGATGCTTGAGGCAGAAAGGAACAAGAGAGAGACCGACTGGTGGAGCTAATTGAACAGAATACGGAACGACAGCCGCGCAATGATGCAGTGTCCCTCAATGACTTTGTGAAGCTGTATCCACCAAAGTTCCATCATTCCGTCGACCCCCTCGATGCGGATGATTGGCTTTCCAGCATGACTCGCAACATCCGTTCTGCAAATGTGGCAGAAGCTGACAAGGTGACCTTTGCCGCATACTTCCTGGAGGGCCCCGCCAGTTAGTGGTGGGAAAATTATGAAGCTATGCGCCCAGAGGGCCCCGCTACTACATGGACAGACTTCAACAGTGCCTTCCGCACCCACCATATTCCTGAAGGTCCGATGGACCGTAAGAGAGAGGAGTTCTGTGCCTTCACTCAGGGTAAGCTCACAGTGGATGCTTACAACCGTGAGTTCGGCAATCTTGCCCTCTATGCACCGGAGGAGGTGTCAACCGACGCGAAGAAGCAAGCTAGGTTCCGCAAGGGACTTAACCCCGAGCTCCGTCATGATCTGCGCCTGCATGAGTGCGCTACTTTCCAAGGCCTGGTCAACAAGGCTATCAATGCCGAGACTGGACAGACCGACTACGAGGCAACCAAGAAGCACTCTCGTGACTTCAGCTCCTCATCCGGCTCAGGTTCCCATAAGCGCCGGGTGTGGGTGCCCAACACTGCTCTGCCATCAAGGTACACTGCGAGGCCATCCTATGAGGCGCCTCGCCCAAATCAGGCCAACCCTCCAGCTAAACCCTATGGTGGTCCTGCTGCTAATGCTGCTCCGAGGTCTTTAACTCTGAGCTGCTACAAATGCGGAGAGCCCGGGCACTACTCTCGTGAGTGTCCTCAGAACAACGCCAAGCCTGCTGGACATGGTAAGCCAGGCAAGGCTTATTACGTGAAGCCAACTCCTGCTCGTGGTCGTGTGAACAATGTCACCCTTGAAGAAGCCCATGATGACCCCGACATTGTGCTTGGTATGCTCCTTGTCAATAGTCATCCAACATCTATTCTATTTGACACTGGTGCATCTCATTCTTTCATCTCAGAAAGTTATGCATAGTTGCATAACATGACCTTTTGTGATATGCCCACTCCATTAGTAGTTCAGACTCCTGGATCAAAATGGCAAACTTCTAGAGTGAGCCATGACAATGAGATTCTCGTGGATAGGCTAGTCTTCTCAGCTTCCCTGATAGTTTTGAAGTCTTCGGACATCAATATCATCTTGGGTATGGACTGTATGTCAGCTCATTATGCCAAGATTGATACTCATACTAGGAATGTTCAACTTACACATCCTTCAGGTGAGATAGTCACCTTCTCAACTCGAGTGGCTAAGTGCCAACTCTATTCCCTCAATGCTAGCCCTCTTCCAGAGCTGGAGGATATTCCGGTGGTCCGTGACTTTCCTGATGTCTTTCCAGAGGAACTGCCAGGTATTCCACCTGTCAAAGATGTAGAGTTTGTGATAGACCTCATTCCAGGGACCGTCCCAATAGCTAGAAGACCCTATAAGATGGCACCCTTAAAACTAGCCGAGCTAAAGAAACAACTCGATGAGGCCTTGAAAAAGGGATTCATCCGCCCTAGCTCTTCTCCTTGGGCTTGCCCCGTCCTCTTCGTCAAGAAGAAGGGTGGAACGGACCGGATGGTTGTAGATTATCGACCAGTGAACCTGGTCACAATCAAGAACAAGTACCCGCTCCCCAGGATCAACGACTTGTATGATCAACTCGCTGGATCCTCAGTCTTCTCCAAAATGGATTTGAGGTTGGGATGCCATCAAATTAGAATCAGGAACGGTGACATTCCGAAAACGGCTTTCGTTACTCGTTATGGCCAATACGAGTACAACGTCATGTCCTTCGGGTTAACCAATGCTCCAGCCACCTTCTCTCGTTTGATGAATTCGATCTTCATTGAGTATTTGGATAAATTCGTCGTGGTCTATCTCGACGATATACTCATCTACTCGAAGAACAAACGAGATCATGCCGAGCATCTCAGGCTGGTATTGACAAAACTTCGAGAGCATCGCCTGTATGCCAAATTCTCCAAGTGTGAATTTTGGCTACCAGAAGTGACCTATCTAGGCCACGTAATCTCTCGCAAGGGCATTGCTATCAATCCCGAGCAAGTTCAGGCCGTCCTTGATTGGACTCAACCTGAATCAGTTAAGCAAGTTTGGAGTTTCCTTGGTTTAGCGAGCTATTGTCGCCGCTTTGTCGAGAATTTCTCCAAGGTTGCGAAGCCTCTTACTGAACTCCTCAAGAAAGATAAAAAGTTCGAGTGGAACCCACAATGCGAACACAGTTTTCAGGAACTGAAAAGACGCCTGACTTCTGCACCCGTACTGGTGCCACCAGATTTTTCTAAGGACTTTGTTATCTATTGCGAATCCTTGCGACAAGGATTAGGTTGCATTCTCATGCAAGATCATCATGTGATTGCATACGCATCTTGACAGTTGCGTCCACATGATGATAATTATCCAACACATGATCTTGAGCTTGCAGCTGTAGTCCATGCACTTAAAACATGGCGACATTACCTTCTGGGTAACCGTTGCGAGATATACACTGATCACCAAAGTCTGAAATATATCTTCACCCAACCGGATTTGAATCTCAGGCAAAGACGGTGGGTTGATTTGATCACAGATTACGACTTAGGGATAACTTACACCCCGGGAAAAGCCAATGTCATGGCTGATGCACTAAGTCGTAAGTCTTATTGTAACAACTTGATGTTACAACAAGGTCAACCACTTCTCTATGAGGAATTTTGGAAGCTAAACCTTCACATTGTTCCTCAAGGATTCCTTTCCACCTTGGTGGCGAAACCGACCCTTAGGGATCAAATCACAACTGTTCAGAGGTATGTAAGGGTATATCCCGGATCAAGGAGAACATTGCTAGCGGAAAAGCTAAAGATTTCTCCAAGGATGATCAGGATGTTGTGTTCTTCCAGAACCGCTTGGTGGTTCCTAAGAGCAAACGTCTACGATAGCTGATCCTTAAGGAGGCTCATGATTATCCTCTCATGATTCATCCTGGTAGTACCAAGATGTATCAGGACCTACGCTAGAGGTTCTGGTGGACCAGAATGAAGAGAGAAATTGCTCAGTTCGTTGCTAACCGCGACATCTGTCATCGCGTTAAAGCAGAATATCAAAGGCCTGCTGGCACCCTTCAACCCTTAGCTATTCCTGAATGGAAATGGGACAAGGTCGGTATGGATTTCATCACCAGTTTTCCCAGGACCAAGAGAGGGAATAATGCCATCTTTGTGGTCATTGGCCGTCTTTCCAAAGTGGCTCATTTTCTTCCTGTTCGCGAAAGTATAACTGCTAGTCAGCTAGCAGATCTATATATTTCTCGAATAGTGTCTCTTCATGGTGTTCCTTTGGAGATCAACTCAGACCGTGGAAGTATCTCTACTTCCCGATTTTGGGAAAGTTTCCAAAATGCTATGGGGACTCATCTCTCTTATAGCACTGCTTTCCATCCGCAGTCAAGTGGTCAAGTCGAGCAAGTCAATCAAATCCTGGGAGACATGCTCAGAGCTTGTGTTATCTCTTTCGGCATGAATTGGGAGAAATGTCTTTCGTTCACCGAATTTGCTTATATCCATAGTTATCAGTCAAGCTTGGGCAAAGCCCCTTTTGAAGTTCTCTATGGAGGAAGGTGTCGAACACCTCTTAACTAGTCGGAAACCGGAGAGAGGCAACTCTTTGGCCCGGATATGATCCAAGATGCAGAGGAGCAAGTTCGCATTATTCGTGAAAAGTTGAAAATAGCCCAATCTCGTCAAAAGAGCCAATATGATCGCCATCATAAGGCTGTGACCTATGAAGTTGACGAGAAGGATTACCTTCGGGTTACCCCTTTGAAGGGTACCCAACGATTCGGTATCAAGGGCAAGTTGGCTCCTCGTTACATTGGTCCTTTTCGCATTCTTGCTAAACGAGGAGAGGTTGCCTACCAATTGGAACTTCCACCGCACCTTTCCAAGGTTCATGATGTCTTCCACGTCTCGCAACTCAGGCGTTGCTTCTCGGACCCTGTCCGCGAAGTGGACCACGAAACGCTTGATCTCCAAGATAACCTTACATATCGAGAATACCCTGTTCATATCCTCGATCAAGCCGAGCGTACCACTCAACGTCGAAACATCAAGTTTCTCAAGGTTCAGTGGTCACACCATTGCGAGAAGGAAGCCACATGGGAAAGAGAGGACCGTCTTTGACTAGAGTACCCCGCGCTCTTCCCGACGACTTCGAAATCTCGGGACGAGATTCTTTTGAGTGGGGGTGAGTTGTCACATCCCTAGTTCCCCTTTGTCTTGTGCTAGCTAAGATGTGCATCATGTTTAAATTTGCATCAACGTGAAATAGGGAATATCAGAAACCCTAGCACCTCACTTGATTTAAACCAATTCAAATGGTTGTGATTTTCAATGAATCCAAAATGCCCTGCACAAATGTTCACTATTTCTGACAAATGTTGGCAACAACATATCAGAGGACATTTTAATTTTCACAATAGATATAGCATTTTAAAAATAGTTCATAATGCTACTGAAATTGGCAAATAAAGCACTATAAATATTATAGCTTTTCAAAAATGCTGAAATCTTTGGTGGAGATTTGAAATATTCAAACTAGGCTCTGTAAAATAATTCAGCAATTTTGAGCCAAAGGTTGTGGCCCAACAAAATAGAACAAATGTCAGAAATAGAAAAAGAAACAGAAAGAAATAAAAAAGGGAAAAGACCTCACCTGAGGCACAGCAGCTGGCTGGCCCAACTGGCCCAGCTGCCAGTCATTTTCAACCTATGCCAGAAGGCAGAGGAGAAGAGGGCCACGGCGAGCTGGCCAGGGCGCCACGCACCTGGCTGCCTCCTCGTCGCGCTGGCGACGTGGATAAGCTCCAGGGTGCCGTCCGGATCGCTCCCTCTCCCCATTCGGCCCTCTGATCCTCTCCCTCGCCTCTGCTCGCCATGGCCGCCGCACCAGCAAGCTCGCCGCCGTAGCGCCGCTCCTCCAGCCGCCCCCTCTCGCCCCCGTCTGGTTCCCGAGCTCCGCCTCGAGCTGTTGCTGCGCCTCGCCGAGCCACGCATCGCCGAAGCTCTCCATCGCCGCCATCGACCACTTCCTCCTCCTCGGCCCCGAATCTCGCCGCCGTCGATTCGCCGCCGCCAAGCCTCCCCCGAGCACGCTCTCGACGCCCTCGCAACCGCCGTGAGCCCCTGAGCCCATTCCCCTTCTCTCTGCAGTCGTTTGGTCGCTGTAGCCGCCGATTCGATCGAGACCCGAGGAGCTCCGCCGCGGACCTCAACGTCGGCGACACTTCGGTGTCCAGGTGGTCCTTCTGAGGCCGCCATCGAGTTCGTAGGGCTGCGTAGATGCGGTAGGAGCCAAGCCCGGCCTTTTGCACAATAGATCGTCGAACCCGAGCTCGCCCGAACGCCGCCGTCCGCCAAGGTCATCACCGGCGATGATTCCAGCAACCCTGTAGCCACCCAAACCTTTAGTTCGATGCAGACGAGCGTGGGCTAACCTCCGGTGGTCTCCGTGCGTCCAGCCGTCGTCGTTTAGGCAACTCCGGCGACTCGCCGCCGTCGGTTTGGTCGCCGCAGTGAGTCTCCGGTGGGGGCCGACGTGGAGAGTCATTAGAAACTAACCCACCTTATTAGCAGGCCTAACAGCCACTGACAGTGGGCCCCGGCTGGGATCAAAGCCAGGGTCAACTCGGGATTATTCCTTGAGTCAATGACATGTGGACCCCACATGTCAGTGACTCTAAATGGCCCTGGGTCACTAACCAGCGGACCCCACTGGTCAGGTTTCACCTGGCAACGGCCAGCTGACCTGTTGACGCCCTGCTGATGTCATGCTGACGCAATAAATCTTCTCTGATTTAATTTAATTCTAGAAAATGCTAAAATCTTAGAAAAATGATAGAAATTAATCTGTAGCTCAGATTGAAATAAGTTATATATGAAAAATTATCAGAAAAATCCAAAGAATCCATTGGTGCTATTATCATGAATGTTAGAGCAACCTAAATAGGAGAACATTGACATTTTGCAATAATGCAATATGTGGAATATCACATGGAGTACGATTTTGAACCTATATTCAACTCTACTCCATTTAACTCTAAAGATAGATGCATTAGCTCATTCTTATCATATTGCCATGTCATGATCATGCATCATATTGTTGCACTTGCCGTGTATTGATTGTTACCCCGTCTATGTCGCGGTAGGTTCTGCTCAATCGGATACCCACGAGTATCCCCCTGAAGGAGAGTACCTCCCGGCCAACCTACAAGGCAAGCAACCCCATTGATCATACCGATACATCCCACTCGCTCGCTCTTGCTCTTGTTTATTGCATTAGGACAAACGCTTCAACTATCTATCTGTTGCGGTAGTTGAACCCATTCCTCTGCATGACCTGTCATTGTCACAGTAAATAGCTAAACCAAGCAACCTAGCATACCTGGTAGATGCTTGAGCCCTGATGTGCTTTACCTGCTTTGCTTGCTATGCTTGCTATGCTTAGAGTTGTGTCAGGTCTGATTCATCTGGGTGATGAACCAGAGTGAAATAGTGTTGTTCTGATGTGATGAGCTAAATGATGAACCTGATTTGGTAAAGGTAGCGATTAGAGGCTATGTAGGAGTACATAGCGGATTGTCTCATCAGGACCGTTCTTAGGAACTGAGTTCCGTGTTTGTGATCCAAGACTAGTTACTACCACACGTTGGGATACTTAATTGACCCTCTCGACCTGTCAACCGCCTAGTCCTGTGTCCATGTGTTGCTAGTAGTTTCTGGTGTTTGTAGCTATGCTGCAGGCCGTGCGTAGCGCTGACCTCAGGGATGGTCTACGACGTGGTAGGCAGTGGCACGGTGTACCAAGGGTCACCCGAATGGTGGGCTTGGGAACCCTGCGCACATCGTTTCGGGCCGTAGCAGAAACTTTGGCCGGACTTCCGTGCGGGTTCAGTCTCAAATAGGCGATAGCCTGGACTAGGGTCTTGTGTGATTGACGGTCGTGGCCGACTCCCTCGCTGGGCTTCCGCTTGAAGGTTGCCGAGGTGCCTGTTTTTATGTTCACACAACGATAAGTGGCGAGAGTGTGTGTGTGTGAAGAAGTGCACCCCTGCAGGGTAATGAATCTGTTCGAATAGCCGCGTCCTCGGATATGGACTACTTGGAGAACTTATGATGTTCATAGATAACTTGATGGTTACTCTAAAAGACTCAAGACAAGTGTGAGTACCGTGGATGGCACTCTCGTAGGTGACGGGGGCGGATCCATGGTGGTTTATTGAAGTGGTGTTAGTGGACTCGTGTGCGCTATCTCAAAACTTGTTCAAAGAACTGGTAGTCATAGTATAGGCTAGCCAAGAGTCAAAGCTGGCTTGCTGCATAAACCCCACTACTCCCCGTGATGAAACATGAGCGTGAATAGCTTAGGTATGTTTAAAGACTTGCTGAGTATGATTGTACTCATGTTTGCTTAATAACTATTGCAGATGAGAACATGGACCCATCTGGTGGGTTCTAACTAGACGTCGATGACGCCGAGTAGCTAGTATCCCAGCTACGATTTGATGCCTTGGGATGGGCTGTAGATAGTCAGGATTTATGCCTTTTTACCTTTCATCTGTCTGTACTGAGATAGCTTTAAGCTTCCACTTGGTTTGTATGAACTTGTTTGTATGACTTGAGTGTCGGGTCATGTGACCCCTACCTGTATGAACATATTATGCAAGGCTCTTCTGAGCCTTCTAAATAAATGTTGTGTTGTTGTATGGTTATGTTGTGATGCCATAGTTGTATCTATGCATATCGGACATGTCATGCGTACGTGTGACGTGTAACGGTATGTACGGGATTCGACACCTAGTTGTATGCCTCTAGTAGTACTCTTTACGGGGAAATGCCTCTTTGTGCTTCCACTGAGCCTTGGTAGCTTGCTACTGCTCCGGACACATTGATTGACCGACGTGTATCCTTCTTGCTGCTGTGTCTATCCCTTGGGGGAAATGCCTCGGAGTGTAATGGAGTCCATGTAGCCTGCTATGACTCGTCTATGTGCAGTTGATGACATTTATGTCCCACGGCGTAATGGAGTCCCTGTAGCTTGCTATGACTCGTATACACACGCTGAGATCGACACCTGCATTGTTGGGTTACGTATGCCTGTGCCTGTACGGATGTGCTACTTGGGTTCTACGACTAGTCATGTCGACCCGGGTTCTTGGACATTTGAATGCTAGCGATGTATTCACATTCGTGAGCCAAAAGGCGCAAACGGTCCCGGCCCAGTAAGGTGGCAGCCGTGGAGATAACCGTGGGTGAGGCTGACGTGGCTTGAGACTGTGTCGCTATTTCCCCAAAGAGGAAGGGATGATGCAACACAGCGACAGTAAGTATTTCCCTCAGTTATGAAACCAAGGTTATCGAACCAGTAGGAAGATCACCACCACCCAATAAGCAGCACCTGCACACAAACAACAAATACTTGCAACCCGACACGAAAGAGAGGTTGTCAATCTCTCTACGGTAATAAGATAGATTAGGTAGTGATAGATAGGAGAGATAGATCTCCAAAGAACACAAATAAAAAGAGTAAATATGCAGCAATATATTTTTGGGTTTTTGGTTTTGTAGATCTAAAAACAAAGATTGCAAAAAGATAGATCGGAAAGCAATATGATGGAAAAGTAGACCCGGGGGCCGTAGGGTTCACTAGTGGCTTCTCTCATGAGTATAGCGCACGGTGGGTGAACAAATTACTGTTGGGCAATTGATAGAAAATCGAATAGTCATGACGATATCCAAGGCGATGATCATTATATAGGCATCAAGTCCAAGATAGACTGACTCCTGCCTGCATCTACCTCTATTACTCCACACATCGACCGCTATCCAGCTTGCATCTAGTGTATTAAGTTCATGAAAAACGGAGTAATGCAATAAGAACGATGACATGATGTAGACAAGATCTATTCATGTAGGAATATACCCCATCTTGTTATCCTTAATAGCAACTACACATGTGTGTCTTGCTGCCCCTTCTGTCACTGGGAAAGAACACCGCAAGATCGAACCCATCACAAAGAACCTCTTCCCATGGCAAGAAAAATCGATCTAGTTGGCCTAACTAAACCAAAGATTCGAAGAAGAAATACGATGCTATAAGCAATCATGCATATAAGAGATCAAAGAAGACTCAAATAATATTCATGGATAGAAACTGATCATGAACTCAAAATTCATCGGATCCCAACAAACACACCGCAAAAGTTTACATCAAATAGATCTCCAAGAGACCATTGTATTGAGAATCATAAGAGAGAGAGAAGAAGCCATCTAGCTACTGCCTATGGACCCGTAGGTCTATGGTGGACTACGCACGCATCATCGGAGAGGCACCTATGAGGAAGATGAACCCCTCCGTGATGGTGTTTAGATTGGATCTCGTGGTTCTGGAACTTGCGGTGGCTGGAATTGTGTTTCGTCGACTCCTCTAGGGTTTTTCGAATATTTGAGAATTTATAGGCATTAGAGGCGGTGCGCAAGGGGGGCGAGGAGGGCACAACCCATCAGGGCGTGCCGGGGCCCCCCTGGCGTGCCCTGGTGGGTTGTGCTCTCCACGGACCACCTCTCCGGCAGTTGTTTGCCCACTGGGTGTCTTCTGGTCTAGAAAAAATCTCCAAAAAGTTTCATCGCGATTGGACTCCGTTTGGTATTGATTTTCTGTGAAGTAAAAACCAAGCAAAAACAACAACTGGCACTTTGGCACTATGTCAATAGGTTAGTCCCAAAAAATGATATAAAGTCGTTATAAAATGATTGTAAAACATCCAAGAATGATAATATAACAGCATGGAACAAGCCAAAATTATAGATACGTTGGAGACGTATCAGCATCCCCAAGCTTAATTCCTACTCGTCCTCGAGTAGGTAAATGATAAAAACAGAATTTTTTATGTGGAATGCTGCCTAACATGTTCATCACATTCTTTTCTTTTGTATAGCATGGACATTTGGACTTATAATGATTCAAAGCAATAGTCTAGTTTTAACATAATGACTTCAATACTCAAGCATGTCAACAAGGAACCATATTCTTTCAAAATATCAACACTAAAGAAAGTTATCCCAAGCCCATCATGCTCAATCATTGATCCATTCGTGAAACACACTCAAATATTAACTATGCCCAATGCTCAAGTACGATCATAGTGCCCCCTATTTGGTGCTTATAAGAGAAGATGGAGACTCAAAGCAAAAAAAATGAAAATTGCACAAAGTAAATAGATAAGCCCTTCGTAGAGGGAAGTAGGGATTTGTAGAGGTGCCAGAGCTCAAGTTTTAAATTGAGAGAGAAAAATATTTTGGGTTGCATGCTTTTCCTGTCAACGAAAATGACAAAGTAGCTCACAATACTTTCCATGCTAGATATATCATAGGCGGTTCCCAAACAGAAAATAAAGTTTATCCCTTTTTCCACCAAACTTTCACTTTCCATGCCGGGCCGTATCCACGGTTGCCTTCCATACCAACACTTTCCAAGGAATTTATTATTTGACAACAAAACGTAAATATTTTTTTTCTTTTTCATTTCGGGAATAGGCATCCCTATTCACGCCGCAATCTCGTGCAATGACAAGGGATGATGCAGCATAGCGACGGTAAGTATTTCCCTCAGTTATGAAACCAAGGTTATCAAACCAGTAGGAGGATCACCACCACCCAATAAGGAGCACCTGCACACAAACAACAAATACTTGCAACCCGACGCGAAAGAGAGGTTGTCAATCTCTCTACGGTAATAAGATAGATTAGGTAGTGATAGATAGGAGAGATAGATCTCTCAAGAACACAAATAAAAAGAGTAAATATGCAGCAATATATTTTTGGGTTTTTGGTTTTGTAGATCTGAAAACAAAGATTGCAGAAAGATAGATCAGAAAGCAATATGATGGAAAAGTAGACCCAGGGGTCGTAGGGTTCACTAGTGGCTTCTCTCATGAGTATAGCGCATGGTGGGTCAACAAATTACTGTTGGGCAATTGATAGAAAATCGAATAGTCATGACGATATCCAAGGCGATGATCATTATATAGGCATCACGTCCAAGATAGATAGACCGACTCCTGCCTGCATCTACCTCTATTACTCCACACATCGACCGCTATCCAGTTCATGGAAAAACGGAGTAATTCAATAAGAACGATGACATGATGCAGACAAGATCTATTCATGTAGTAATAGACCCCATCTTGTTATCCTTAATAGCAATGATACATGCGTGTCTTGCTGCCCCTTCTGTCACTGGGAAAGAACACCGCAAGATCGAACCCATCACAAAGCACCTCTTCCCATGGCAAGAAAAATCGATCTAGTTGGACTAACTAAACCAAAGATTTGAAGAAGAAATACGAGGCTATAAGCAATCATGCATATAAGAGATCAAAGAAGACTCAAATAATATTCAAGGATAGAAACTGATCATGAACTCAAAATTCATCGGATCCCAACAAACACACCGCAAAAGTTTACATCAAATAGATCTCCAAGAGACCATTGTATTGAGAATCATAAGAGAGACAGAGAAGAAGCCATCTAGCTACTGCCTACGGACCCGTAGGTCTATGGTGGACTACTCACGCATCATCGGAGAGGCACCTATGAGGAAGATGAACCCCTCCGTGATGGTGTTTAGATTGGATCTCGTGGTTCTGGAACTTGCGGTGGCTGGAATTGTGTTTCGTCGACTCCTCTAGGGTTTTTCGAATATTTGAGAATTTATAGGCATTAGAGGCGGTGCGCAAGGGGGGCGAGGAGGGCACAACCCATCAGGGCGCGCCAGGGCCCCCCTGGCGCGCCCTGGTGGGTTGTGCTCTCCACAGCCCACCTCTCCGGCAGTTGTTTGGCCCACTGGGTGTCTTATGGTCCAGAAAAAATCTCCAAAAAGTTTCGTCGTGATTGGACTCCGTTTGGTATTGATTTTCTGTGAAGTAAAAAACAAGCAAAAATAGCAACTGGCACTTTGGCACTATGTCAATAAGTTAGTCCCAAAAAATTATATAAAGTTGTTATAAAATGATTGCAAAACATCCAAGAATGATAATATAACAGCATGGAACAAGCAAAAATTATAGATACGTTGGAGACGTATCAGAGGCTGCAAAGTAATGTGAAGTGTTACATGCTAGATTCTTATGGCTTAGGATCGGGGTCCCGACACTATCAAACTATCTGTTACCTACAATTTCAGTGCTTGCAGAAATTACCTTGCTTAAAACTGCTTGTCATTTCCTTCTGCTCCTCATTGGGTTCGACACTCTTACTTATCGAAAGGACTATGATTGATCCCCTATACTTGTGGGTCATCAAACATCGCATAATTATTCGCTTTCTATCAATTGCCCTACAATAATTTGTTTACCCACCGTATGCTTTGCTTATGAGAGATGCCACTAGAGAACTCTACGCCCCCCGGGTCTATTCACTTATTTATTCACAAACGCTATCATTACCTTGCTGTTATTTATTACCTTTTATTTTATTTGGCACTTTACTATTATGTACAATTATCTACACAACTCACTTGCTTGCAAATAACGAGATCAAGGGGATTGACGACCCTCTTGCCAGCGTTGGGTGCAAGTTGTTTGTTCTTTTGTGTGCAGCCGCTGAAGACGGTTGAGGATTGGTATTCCTATTGGTTCGATAAACCTTGGTTTCATAACTGAGGGAAATACTTACCCACTTTGTGCTGCGATTACCCGTTCCTCTTCACAGAAAACCCAACGCAGATCACGAGTATCAAGCTCTAACATATACTCTTTCTGAAAATATGATGGATTGCAATTGTTTCAATGACTAAGAACATAGTTTGTTAGTTTTCAATAAAGTTTTATGATTCATACTTGAGTGTGTGGATAGATTGTCACTTGTTCATGAGAAGTTTTATGATATTATGTTGCTGCTATGATAATGATCATGATGCTTTCATGTCCATATTTTATTTTAGGGTCTTTTACATTTGTGTCCCTAACTCGAACCCACCACTCAGATTTGCCCCTAATTTCGAAGCATGCTCAAATTTGCCCCTATGTCGTTAGTTGCACTTATAGAAATACCCTTCCGTGCCGTTTCCATCCAGTCAAAGTCGTTTGACCGCTATCTTGTCGTTTCTTTGATATTTATGCCCCTGTCTCCATGTGTCACTTACTAGTGAGACCCACTCTAAAAAACGAAAATGCCCTTTGTCTCACCCCCTCTCTCACACACACTTACATGTGGGGCCAAATTAGAAAAAAAATGACTCTCTCTGTCCCTGACATGTGGGGTCATAGAACCCACTGTCAAGGTCAACAGCAGTCCACGAGTGCAGGTCGTGAGCGATTGCGCTCGCCGACGGCTGCGCTCACCAGCGACTCACCATAGGGAGCCGGAAAACTGCGGGAGGAGGGGCGCGAGGCACGCGATGTAGCTGCGTGAGGCACGGCGGGTGTAGTTGGGCGTGCGCACGGCCTATCCAGCCGAGGTCGATAATGGCGGTCGGCGTCAGGCAGGAGGCTCCGGGCATGGAATTAGTCGGGGGAAGATATGAGTAGGAGCACAATCTTTCCGCAAAGAGGCCACAGAGGTCGGGTAGGTCAATGGTAGCTTGGGGTGGACGAATTTAGGAGGGGAAAAGTGACAGCCGTGGTGGAGGTCGAGGTCCCCGGCACTGTCTACAGGTTGCCCCTTGCCCGATTCACCGCTCAGGTCGGAGGAGAGGCACCCTATGGAGCTCCTATATATGGAGGTTGAGCTCGGGTAAGACGTTTGCCGCACGAAGAAGAAGTAAGCGGCAATGGGCATGGACGACATGCACGAGATAGGATGGGGGCTAGAGAGAGGACATGATCGACGGAAAGAGAGAGGGCGGTGGGGGCGAGCAAGATTGAGGGGGAGTATGAGGGGCCAACACCACGAGGCAGCACACTCCGGCAAAGTTGCTTCTAGCCGTATGCCCCGCTGCAGCTGGAGGTGAGAGAGACAGAGACGAAGAGAGAATTATTTTTCTTTTCTTTTTTCTTTTAGCTTCTTCTAGTTAGGTCTCACCCCCAAGTGAAAGAGAGAGGAGAGAGAGTTGTTTCCTTTTTCTATGGATGAGGGGCCCACCCGTAAGTGACACATGGAGGCATGGGCAACAATGTCCATAAAATGTCTATTAGATGGTCAAAGCCCTTTGACCAGACGGAAATGGCACATAAGGGTATTTCTATAAGAGGAACCAATGGCAGAGGGGCAAATTTGAGCATGCTTCCAAATTAGGGGTAAAACTAAGTAGTGACTTTGAGTTAGGGTCATGAATGTAAAGGACCCTTTATTTTATCGCCACCTCTCTCTCTAAACATGTGCTCATGATTATCGAGTTTGACTTTCGCTTGAGGACAAGCGAGGTCTAAGCTTGGGGGAGTTGATACGTCCATTTTTCATCATGATTTTTCGTTGATATTTATTTTGTTTTGAATCATCATTACACTTTATGATGCACTCGTAATGCCTTTTCTCTCTTATTTTGCAAGTTTCATACAAAGAGGGAGATTGCCGACAACTGAAATTCTGGACCGGAAAGGACCACCGAAGAGTTGGATATTCTCTAGAACTCCAAATTAGTTGAAAGTTGATGGATAATTATTTTGGAATATATAAAAATTATTGGCAAAAGAATCAACCAGAGGGGACCCACCAGATGGCCACGAGCCAGGGGCGCGCCCTACCCCCTGGGTGCGCCACCTGAGCTCGTGCGCCACCTGGAAGGCCACCGATGCCCATCTTCTCCTATATGATGTCATTTGCCCTAGGAAAAATCATAAGAAGTCTTTTGGGACGAAGCACCACCGTCTCGAGGCGGAACCTGGGCAGGAGCACTTTTGCTCTCCGGTGGAGCGATTCCACCAGGGAAACTTCCCTCCGGGAGGGGCAAATCAAAGCCATCATCATCACCAACGCTTCCTCCATCATGGGAGGATCAGTCTTCATCAACATCTTCACCAGCACCATCTCATCCCAAACCCTAGTAGATCTCTTGTATTCAATATTTGTCTCCAAACCTCAGATTGGTACATGTGGGTTGGTAGTGTTGATTACATCTTGTAGTTGATGCTAGTTGGTTTAATTGGTGCAAGATTATATGTTCAGATCCTTAAGCATATTCATTACACCTCTGATCCTGAACATGATGATGCTTTGTGAGTAGTTACTTTCATTCTTGAGGACATGAAGAAGTCTTGTATTAAATAATCATGTGATGTTGGTATTCGTTCGATATTTTGATGATATGTATGTTGCTCTTCCTTTAGCGTTGTCCTGTGAACGTTGACTACATGACACTTCAACATATTTGGGCCTAAAGAAAAGTATTGGGGAATGATAAGTAGATGATGGGTTACGAGAGTGACTGATACGTCTCCGTCATATCTATAATTTTTGATTGTTTCATGCCAATATTCTACAACTTTCATATACTTTTGGCAACTTTTTATACTATTTTTGGGACTAACATATTGATCCAGTGCCCAGTGCCAGTTCCTGTTTGTTGCATGTTTTTTGTTTCGCAAAAAATCCATATCAAACGAAGTCTAAACAGGATAAAAACTTACGGAGATTTTTTTTGGAATATATGTGAATTTTGGGAAGTGGAATCAACAGAAGGTGGTGCCCGAGGGGCCCACAAGCCATAGGGGTGCGCCCTGGGGGGTAGGGCGCGCCAGGCTGGCTTATGGCCACCCCGTAAGGTGATTAGCGCCTTCCTTTCGCCGCAAGAAATCTAATATCCGGATAAAAATCGTGTTAAAATTTCAGCCCAATCGGAGTTACGGATCTCCGGGAATTTAAGAAATGGTGAAAGGCCAGAATCTGAGATGGCAGAAACAGAAGGAAACAGAGAGAGAGATCCAATCTCGGAGGGGCTCTCGCCCCTCCGCCGCCATGGAAGCCAAGGACCAGAGGGGAAACCCTCCTCCCATCTAGGGGGAGGCCAAGGAATAAGAAGAAGGAGGGGGGCTCTCTCCCCCTCTCTCCCGGTGGCACCGGAACGCCGTCGGGGACATCATCGTGACGGCGATCTACACCAACAACTTCGCCGCCATCACCACCAAATCTCTCCCCCTCTATGCAGAGGTGTAACACCCCTTCTCCCCGCTATAATCTCTACTTAAACATGGTGCTCAACGCTATATATTATTTCCCAATGATGTATGGCTATCCTATGATGTTTGAGTAGATCCGTTTTATCCTATGGGTTGATTGATGATCATGATTGGTTTGAGTTGCATGTTTTACTATTGGTGCTGTTCTATGGTGCTCTCCGTGTTGCGCAAGCGTGAGGGATCCTCGCTGTAGGGTGTTGCAATGTGTTCATGATATGCCTATGGTGGGTTGCTTGAGTGACAGAAGCATAAACCCGAGTAGGTGGGTTGTTGCATATGGGAATAAAGAGGACTTGATACCTTATAATGCTATGGTTGGGTTTTACCTTAATGATCTTTAGTAGTTGCGGATGCTTGCTAGAGTTCCAATCATAAGTGCATATGATCCAAGTAGAGAAAGTATGTTAGCTTATGCCTCTCCCTCATATAAAATTGCAATAATGATTACCGGTCTAGTTATCGATTGCCTAGGGACAAATAACTTTCTTGTGACAAAAAGCTCTCTACTAAGACTAACTTAGTTGTTTCTTCATCTAAACAGCCCCTAGTTTTTATTTACCTACTCTTTATTATCTTGCAAACCTATCCTACAACACCTACAAAGTACTTCTAGTTTCATACTTGTTCTAGGTAAAGCGAACGTTAAGCGTGCATAGAGTTGTATCGGTGGTCGATAGAACTTGAGGGAATATTTGTTCTACCTTTAGCTCCTCGTTGGGTTCGACACTCTTACTTATCGAGAAAGGCTACAACTGATCCCCTATACTTGTGGGTTATCAAGACCTTTTTCTGGCGCCGTTGCCGGGGAGCAATAGTGTGGGTGAATATTCTCGTGTGTGCTTGTTTGCTTTATCACTAAGTAGATTTTATTTGCTGTTCTAAGTTGTTCTCTATCTTTAGTTATGGATATGGAACACGAAATACCAAAAAAATTAGGTGTACTTGCTACCCATGGAGATGGGGAACCTCCTAAAACCCTCGATGCTCGTTATGTGAAAGATATTATGCGCTACTTTAATAATCCTGAGAAAACCGCATTCAATTATAAAATGGGACACACGTTGGATCAACGTGAATACTTTAGGGATTATCGCTTGACTCAAAAAGGGAAACTGTTATGGGATCAAATTCATATGTTGCATTGGTATGCTTGGAATTTATGCCAGAGATATGATATTACTTGTTGCTCTAGGATGAAGGCTAAACACCTTCCCTTTTCATGTAAATTTAATGATAATGAAACCTTGGCTTCTTATGCTAATGGTATATATGATTACTACGATGTAGAACAAATAGAAGAGTTTGTTGCTTTTAAGGGTGCTTATGAAATTGAAGCTTTGTTTGAAAAATATGAAGATTATGATGATGCTGTTTACCGATCTCAAAATTTGGCTATGCTTCATTATTGTTATGACAATTATGAATATAATGCCTATATTGATCAATTTATTGAGAAAGTCTCCGCTATCCAAGAAGAGACTAATATTTTGCAGGAATCTATGGAAGAAGAAATTGATGACACTGTGAGCTCATTGGATGAAAAAGATGAGGAGGAGAGCGAAGAACAAAAGGAGGAAGAGCGGATTAGCTACCCGTGCCCACCTTCTAATGAGAGTAACTCTTCAACTCATACATTGTTTAATTTCCCTTCGTTCTTATCGAAGGATGAATGCTATGATAATTGTTATGATCCCTTGGATTCGTTTGAAATATACCTTTTTGATGAACTTGATGCTTGCTATGCTTGTGGCCATGATGCCAATATGAATGATGCTTATGGAGATGAACTTGCTATAGTTCCTTATGTTAAACATGAAATTGTTGCTATTGCACCCACACATGACAGTCCTATTATCTTTTTGAATTCTCCCAACAACACTATATCGGAGAAGTTTGCACTTATTAAGGATTATATAGATGGGTTGCCTTTTACTATTACACATGATGATTTTGATAGATATAATATGCATGTGCTTGCTGCTCCTACTTGCAATTATTATGAGAGCGGAACTACATCTCCACCTCTCTATGTTTTCAATATGATAAAATTGCAAGAAACTGCTTATGCTATGTATTGGCCTTTACTTTGTGTGCATGAATTATTATTTTATGACATGCCACTGCATAGGAAGAGAGTTAGACTTCATCATTGCATGATATATATTACTTTGTGCTCAATACTAAATTACAAATGATTGTTAATTAAAATTGGCTTTGATATACCTTGGGATCCGGGTGGATCAATTACTTGAGCACTTTATGACTAGCTTAATGGCTTTAAAGAAAGCGCTGCCAGGGAGACATCCCGGAAGTTTTAGAGAGTCATTTTATTCTGTTGTGTGCTTTTATATAGTTTAAAAAACAAAAAAATAAAGAGGGGAACCTAAAACTTTTTGAAAAAGAAAAGTGAAAGTGAGAGGGACGAGCATTGTGAAAGTGGGAGCTAGCCTTGAACTTTGTTCATGCCCATGGAAACCTTGTGAATCTTAATTACAGAAACTTTAAAAAAAAAATTATCCCCTTGTATAAATCCATTGTATTATAAAAATAATGTGCCAAGATTTGCCTTTAGGATGATTAGATTGCTTGTTTGGTGTGTGCAGTGCAAAAACAGAAACTTTGGCTGTAGTGCGTGAATTTATATTTTTTACTGGAATGTCAAAAGTTTCTGAATTTTTTACATAGTACTGCTATGCAAAGTTTTTATTTTTTCCTAATTTTTCAGAATTTTTAGAGTTAAATAAGTATGGTGAATGTTCAGATTGCTACAGACTATCCTGTTTAAGACAGATTCTGTTTTTAATGCATTGTTTTGCTAGTTTCGATGAAACTATCGATTTTATCGGTGGTATAAGCCATAAATAAGTTATAATACAGTATCTACAATGCAAAAATAAAATGTGAATGGGTTTGCAACAGTACTTAAAGTGGTAATTTTCTTTATTATACTAACGGATCTCACAAGGGTTTTGTTAAGTTTTGTGTGATTGAAGTTTTCAAGTTTTGGGTGAGATCACGATGGATGAAGGAATAAGGAGTGGAAAGAGACTAAGCTTGGGGATGCCCGAGGCACCCCAAGGTAATATTCAAGGACTCCCAAGAAACTAAGCTTGGGGATGCCCCGGAAGGCATCCCCTCTTTCTTCTAACAACCATCGGTAATTTTACTTGGAACTATATTTTTATTCGTCACATGATATGCGTAAATCTTGGAGCGTCGTGTGCTTTTTATTTTTCTTTTAACAATGCACCATGCTGGTATGAGAAAGTCTTTGGTTGATTTATAGAAGGCTCCTTGCACCTCACTTATATCTTTTGAGTATGGCTTTATAGAATGCTTCATGTGCTTCACTTATATCATTTGAAGTTTGGATTGCCTGTTTCCCTACACATAGAAAACCGCCATTTGTAGAATGCTCTTTTGCTTCACTTATATTTTTTAGAGCGTGGGCATATCTTTTGTAGAAAGAATTAAACTCTCATGTTTCACTTATATCCATTTAGAGAGTTAACAGGAGTTGGTCATTCACATGGTTAGTCATAAAATCCTACATAAAACTTGTAGATCTCTGAATATGATATGTTTGATTCCTTGCAATAGTTTTGCGATATAAAGATGGTGATACTAGAGTCATGCTAGTGAGTAATTGTGGATTGGTAGAAATATTTGTGTTAAATCTTGTGATTCCCGTAGCATGTACGTATGGTGAACCGTTATGTGAAGAAGTCGGAGCATGATTTATTTATTGATTGTCATCCTTTGTGTGGAGGTCGGGAGCGCGCGATGGTTAACTCCTACCAACCTCTCCCCTAGGGGCATGCGTCTAATACTTTGTTTCGATAGCTAATAGATTTTTGCAATAAGTATGTGAGTTCTTTATGACTAATGTTAAGTCCATGGATTATACGCACTCTCATCCTTCCACCATTGCTAGCCTGTCTAGTACAGCGCAACTTTCGCCGGTGCATTACACCCACCATATATCCTTCCTCAAAACAGCCACCATACCTACCTATTATGGCATTTCCATAGCCATTCCGAGATATATCGCCATGCAACTTCCACCGTTCCGTTTATTATGACACGCACCATCATTGTCATATTCCTTTGCATGATCGTAAGATAGCTAGCATGATGTTTTCATTTGATGTCATTGCTATGCTAGATCATTGCACATCCCGGTACACCGCCGGAGGCATTCATATAGAGTCATATTTTGTTCTAGTATCGAGTTGTAATTCTTGAGTTGTAAGTAAATAAAAGTGTGATGATCATCATCATTAGAGCATTGTCCCATGTGAGGAAAGGATGATGGAAGCTATGATTTCCTCACAAGTTGGGATGAGTCTCCGGACTTTAAAAATAAATAAAAGAGGCCAAAGAAGCCCAAATAAAAAAAAGAGACGAAAGAAGCGCACCAAAAAAATGAGAGAAAAGAGAGAAGGGGCAATGCTACTATTCCTTTTTCCACACTTGTGCTTCAAAGTAGCACCATGATCTTCATGATAGAGAGTCTCCTATATTGTCACTTTCATATACTAGTGGGAATTTTTCATTATAGACGTTGGCTTGCATATTTCAATGATGGGCTTCCTCAAATTGCCCTAGGTCTTCGTGAGCAAGCAAGTTGGATGCACACCCACTTAGTTTCTTTTGAGCTTTCGTACACTTATAGCTCTAGTGCATCCGTTGCATGGCAATCCCTACTCACTCACGTTGATATCTATTGATGGGCATCTCCATAGCCCATTGATACGCCTAGTTGATGTGAGACTATCTCCTTCTTTTTGTCTTTTCCACAACCACCATATTCTATTCCACCTATAGTGCTATATCCATGGCTCACGCTCATGTATTGCATGAAAGTTGAAAAAGTTTGAGAATACTAGAGTATGAAACAATTGCTTGGCTAAAACCGGGGTTGTGCATGATTAAATACTTTGTGTGATGAAGATGGAGCATAGCCAGACTATATGATTTTGTAGGGATAACTTTCTTTTAATCATGATATTTTGAGAAGACAAGATTGCTTTATTAGTATACTTGAAGTATTATTGTCTTAATGTCAAATAATAGACTATTGCTTTGAATCACTTGTTTCTTAATATTCATGCCATGATTAGATTATATGATCAAGATTATGCTAGGTAGCATTCCACATCAAAAATTATCTTTTTTTTATCATTTACCTGCTCGAGGACGAGCAGGAATTAAGCTTGGGGATGCTGATACGTCTCCGTCGTATCTATAATTTTTGATTGTTTCATGCCAATATTCTACAACTTTCATATACTTTTGGCAACTTTTTATACTATTTTTGGGACTAACATATTGATCCAGTGCCCAGTGCCAGTTCATGTTTGTTGCATGTTTTTTGTTTCGCAGAAAATCCATATCAAACGAAGTCCAAACGGGATAAAAACTTACGGAGATTTTTTTTAGAATATATGTGAATTTTGGGAAGTGGAATCAACAGAAGGCAGTGCCCGAGGGGCCCACAAGCCATAGGGGCGCGCCAGGCTGGCTTGTGGCCACCCCGTAAGGCGGTTGGTGCCCTTCTTTTGCCGCAAGAAAGCTAATATCCGGATAAAAATCGTGTTAAAATTTCAGCCCAATCGGAGTTACGGATCTCCGGGAATTTAAGAAACGGTGAAAGGCCAGAATCTAAGAAGGCAGAAACAGAAGGAAACAGAGAGAGAGATCCAATCTCGGAAGGGCTCTCGCTCCTCCGCTACCATGGAAGCCAAGGACCATAGGGGAAACCCTCCTCCCATCTAGGGGGGAGGCCAAGGAAGAAGAAGAAGGGGGGGCTCTCTCCCCCTCTCTCCCGGTGGCACCGAAACGCCGTCGGGGCCATCATCGTGACGGCGATCTACACCAACAACTTTGCCGCCCTCATCATCAACTCTCTCCCCCTCTATGCAGCGGTGTAACACCCCTTATCCCCGCTGTAATCTCTACTGAAACATGGTGCTCAACGCTATATATTGTTTCCCAATGATGTATGGCTATCCTATGATGTTTGAGTAGATCCGTTTTATCCTATGGGTTGATTGATGATCATGATTGGTTTGAGTTGCATCTTTTATTATTGGGGCAGTCCTATGGTGCTCTCCGTGTCGCGCAAGCATGAGGGATCCTCGCTGTAGGGTGTTGCAATGTGTTCCTGATTTGCCTATGGTGGGTTGCTTGAGTGACAGAAGCATAAACCCGAGTAGGTGGGTTGTTGCATATGGGAATAAAGAGGACTTGATACCTTATAATGCTATGGTTGGGTTTTACCTTAATGATCTTTAGTAGTTGCGGATTCTTGCTAGAGTTCCAATCATAAGTGCATATGATCCAAGTAGAGAAAGTATGTTAGCTTATGCCTCCCCCTCATATAAAATTGCAATAATGATTACCGGTCTAGTTATCGATTGCCTAGGGACAAATAACTTTCTTGTGACAAAAAGCTCTCTACTAAGACTAACTTAGTTGTTTCTTCATCTAAACAGCCCCTAGTTTTTATTTACGTACTCTTTATTATCTTGCAAACCTATCCTACAACACCTACAAAGTACTTCTAGTTTCATACTTGTTCTAGGTAAAGCGAACGTTAAGCGTGCGTAGAGTTGTATCGGTGGTCGATAGAACTTGAGGGAATATTTGTTCTACCTTTAGCTCCTCGTTGGGTTTGACACTCTTACTTATCGAGAAAGGCTACAACTGATCCCCTATACTTGTGGGTTATCAGTGACATAAGCTTAAACCATAGTTTATGAGTTGTTCGGTAAGGGGCTGATTTGGATCCACATGTTTAATGCTATGGTTAGATTTATCTTAATTCTTCTTTCATATCTGCAGATGCTTGCGAGAGGGGGTAATCATAAGCGGGTTATTTGTTCAAGTAAGAACAAAACCCTAGCACCAATCCACCCACATATAAAATTATCAAAGTAGCGAACGCGAATAAACTAAACATGATGAACCATGACTAGACAAAATTTCCATGTGTCTTCAAGAACGCTTTGCTTCATATAAGAGTACGTTCCGGCTTGTCCTTTGCTACAAAAAGGATTGTGACACCTTGCTGCACCATTGTTACTATTGTTACTTGTTACTTGTTACGAATTACCATGCTACAAAACTATCTATCACCGCTACTTCCAGTGCTTGCAGACACTTCTGTACCAAAACCACTTGTCATTTGCTTCTGCTCCTCATTGGGTTCGACACTATTACTTATCGAAAGGACTACGATTCATCCCCAATACTTGTGGGTCATCAGGGGCTCATACGCAGATATATTGACACAAAAAAGCAAAGGTTTAGCAACTTGAAGTCCCATGATTGTCATGTGATGATGACACAATTAGTTTCAGTAGCTCTCAGAGGGATAATGGACGATCACGTCTGCAACACACTTCTTGAATTTTGCAACAATTTTGAAGTTCTCTAACGAAAGTCGATCAGGGTGCAACATCTCACAAGACTGCAAGAGGAGATCATCGAAATACTATGTGAGCTTGAGATATATTTCCCACCGTCATTCTTTGATGTGATGGTGCATCTGCTAGTTCATATTGTTCCTGAGGTTAAAGACCTTGGACCAAAATTCTTGCATACCATGTCCCCGTTTGAACGGATGAATGGAACTGTGAAGGGTTATGTTCATAACAGGGCCCGTCCGGATGGAAGCATCATCCAAGCCTATCTGACCGAGGAGTGCATCTCATTGAGGACCCACAAGTGTAGGGGATCAATCGTAGTTGCTACTTCTTGAGCATGCGTTGGTTTTCCCTTGAAGAGGAAAGGGTGATGCAGCAAAGTAGATAAGTATTTCCCTCAGTTGTTGAGAACCAAGGTATCAATCCAGTAGGAGATATAAGCAAGTCCCCAATAGATGTACCTACACAAATAATCAAACACTTGCACCCAACGCTATAAAGGGGTTGTCAATCCCTTCACGGTTATTTGCAAGGATGAGATCTGATAGAGATAGATAGATAGGATTGCTAAAACGATAAGTAAAACAAAAGTAAAAAGATTGCAGCAAAGTATTTTTGGTATTTTTGGTTTATAGATCTGAAAATATAATATGGAAAATAGACCCGAGGACCATAGGTTTCACTAGAGGCTTCTCTCATGAAGGAAAATAATACGGTGGGTGAACAAATTACTGTCGAGCAATTGATAGAAAAGCGAATAATTATGAAGATATCCAAGGCAATGATTATGCATATAGGCATCACGTCCGTGTCAAGTAGACCGAAACGATTCTGCATCTACTACTATTACTCCACACATCGACCGACTCCTGCCTGCATCTAGAGTATTAAGTTCATGAAGAACAGAGTAACGCATTAGGTAAGATGACATGATTTAGAGGGATAAACTCAAGCAATATGATGAAAACCCCATCTTTTTATCCTCGATGGAAACAATACAAATACATGCCTCGCTACCCCTACTTTGTCACTGGGTGAGGACACCGCAAGATTGAACCCAAAACTAAGCACTTCTCCCATTGCAAGAATTACCAATCTAGTTGGCCAAACCAAACCAATAACTCGAAGAGACTTGCAAAGATATGAAATCATGCATATAAGAATTCAGAGAAGATTCAAATAATATTCATAGATAAGCTGATCATAAACGCACAATTCATCAGATCTCGACAAACACACCGCAAAAGAGTATTACATCGGATAGATCTCCATGAAGATCATGAAGAACATGGTATTGAAGAACAAAGAGAGAGAAGAAGCCATCTAGCTACTAGCTATGGACCCAAAGGTCTGTGGTAAACTACTCACGCATCATCGGAGGGGCAATGGAGTTGATGTAGATGCCCTCCGTGATCGAACCCCCCTCCGGCAGATTACCGGAAAAGGCTCCAAGATTGGATCTCACGGGAACAGAGGCTTCCGGCGGCGGAAAAGTATTTTCGTGGCTCTTTTTGGTATCCAGGGAATATTTGGGAATTTATAGGCCGAGGAATAGGGTTAGGAGGGCTGCCGTGGGGCCACAAGCCAGGGGCGCCCCCCCTAGGGCGCGCCCTGGTGGCTTGTGACTCCACGGCAGGTCTCCTGCCTTCATCTCCAAGTCTGCTGGGTTTCTTCTGGTCCAAGAAAAATCATTTCGGAGATTTTATTCCGTTTGGACTCCGTTTAATATTCCTTATCTGCAATACTCAAAAACAAGAAAAAAACAGAAACTGGCACTAGGCTCTAGATTAATAGGTTAGTCCCAAAAATAATATAAAATAGCATATTAATGCATATAAAACATCCAAAATAGATAATATAATAACATGGAACAATCAAAAATTATAGATACGTTGGAGACGTATCAAGCATCCCCAAGCTTAATTCCTGCTCGTCCTCGAGTAGGTAAATGATAAAAACTGAATTTTTGATGTGGAATGCTACCTAACATATTTATCCATGTAATATTCTTTATTGTGGCATGAATATTCAGATCCGTAAGATTCAAAACAAAAGTCTAATATTGACATAAAAACAGTAATACTTCGAGCATACCAACAAGGCAATTGTGTCCTTTCGAAATAACATGGCCTTAGAAAGTTATCCCTACAAAATCACATGGTCTGGCTATGCTCCATCTTCCCCACACAAAGTATCTAAATCATGCACAACCCCGATGACAAGTCAAGCAATTGTTTCACACCTTTTATGTTCTCAAACCTTTTCAACTCTCACGCAATACATGAGCGCGAGCCATGGATATAGCACTATAGGTGGAATAGAATATAGTGGAGGTTGTGAGGAAAAAGGAGAAGATAGTCTCACATCAACTAGGCGTATCAACGGGCTATGGAGATGCCCATCAATAGATATCAATGTGAGTGAGTAGGGATTGCCATGCAACGGATGCACTAGAGCTATAAGTGTATGAAAGCTCAAAAAGAAACTAAGTGGTCGTGCATATGATGAAAAATTCCACTAGCTATATGAAAGTGACAAAATAGGAGACTCTCTATCATGAAGAGCATGGTGCTACTTTGAAGAACAAGTGTGGAAAAAGATAGTAGCATTGTCCCTTCTCTCTTTCTCTCATTCATTTTTATTTATTTATTTTGGTGGGCATCTTTGGCCTCTCTTTTTTATTTGGGCTTCATTGGCCTCTTTTATTATTTATAAAGTCCGGAGACTCATCCCAACTTGTGAGGGATTCATAGTTTCCATCATCCTTTTCTCTCACGGGAAAAATGCTCTAATAATGAAAATCATCACACTTTTATTTACTTACAACTCGATATCTAGAACAAAATATGACTCTATATGAATGCTTATGAATGCAAGGCAATATGAAAATGATGGTGTATGTCATGAAAAACGGAACGGTGGAAGTTGCATGGCAATATATCTCGGAATGGCTATGGAAATGCCATAATAGGTAGGTATGGTGGCTGTTTTGAGGAAAATATATGGTGGCTGTTTTGAGGAAGGTGGGTTTGATGCACCGGCGAAAGTTGCGCGGTACTAGAGAGGCTAGCAAAGGTGGAAGGGTGAGAGTGCGTATAATCCATGGACTAAACATTAGTCATAAAGAACTCACATACTTATTGCAAAAGTCTATTAGTTATCGAAGAAAAGTATTAGACGCATGCTCCTAGGGGAGAGGTTGGTAGGAGTTAACCATCGCATGCTCCCGACCCTCACACAAAGGTTGACAATCATTAAACAAATCATGCTCCGACTTCGTTACATAACGGTTCACCATACGTGCATGCTACGGGAATCACAAACTTTAACACAAGTATTTCTTCCAATACACAACTACTCACTAGCATGACTCTCATATTACCATCTCTATATCTCAAAACTATATGCAAGGAATCAAACTTCTCATAGTATTCAATGCACTTTATATGAAAGTTTTTATTATATCTCTCTTGGATGCCCATTATATTAGGACTAAATTCATAACCTAAACCAATTACCATGCTGCTTAAAGACTCTCAAAATAATATAAGTGAGGTACGAGAGTTCAATAATTTCTATAAAATAAAACACCACCGTGCTCTAAAAAGATATAAGTGAAGCACTAGAGCAACATTGCCTAGCTCAAAAGATATAAGTGAAGCTCATAGAGTATTCTAATATATTCACGATTAACGCGTGTCTCTCTAAAAAACTTGTGTGCATCAAGGATGATTGTGGCAAACTAAAAAGCAAAGTCTCATATCATACAAGACGCTCCAAGCAAAACACATATCATGTGGTAAATAAAAATATAGCCTCTAGTAAATTTACCGATGGATTGAAGACGAAAGAGGGGATGCCTTCCGGGGCATCCCCAAGCTTAGGCTCTTTGGTATCCTTGAATATGGCTTGGGGTGCCTTGGGAATCCCCAAGCTTAGGCTCTTGCCACTCCTTATTCCATAGTCCATCAAATCTTTAACCAAAACTTGAAAACTTCACAACACAAAACTCAACAGAAAACTCGTGAGATCCGTTAGTATAAGAAAAATAAATCACCACTTTAGGTACTGTTGTGAACTCATTATTTATTTATATTGGTGTAATATCTACTGTATTCCAACTTCCCCATGGTTCATACCCCCCGATACAACCCATAGATACATCAAAATAAGCAAACAACACAAAGAAAACAGAATCTGTCTAAAACAGAACAGTCTGTAGTAATCTATAGACTTCGAATACTTATGTAACTCCAAAAATTCTTAAAAATTAGGAAAGTCAGGGAAATTTTTATATCTATCTTGTGTAAAAATTTCAGATCAAAAGCACGTTCCAGTGAATTTACAAAATTCCTGGACTGAGAGCAAAAGTTTCTGTTTTTCAGCAAAATCAAATCACAAACACCGTAGACCATCCCAAAGGTCTTACTTGTCTCAAACACTAAATTAAACAAGAAAACACAATTACTACAGAGGTAATAATGTGTGGAAAACTCAAAAACAGAAGCAAAAACAAAAGCATAAAAATAAAATTGGGTTGCCTCCCAACAAGCGCTATTGTTTAACGCCCCTAGCTAGGCATAACGCAATAGATCTAGGTATTGTCATCTTTGGTATTGGCAACTTTTGTGAGGGCCTTCTCAAATCCGGGAGGCTCTTTCCTCTTCCCCGGATTTGTAGGGGAAGAAACCATCTTAATATCCAAAATATCCAAATGCTTATTGCAAAGGGTAATCAAAGTATTCAAGCGATTGAGGTTCCCACTAATATGTTTAAGAGGTTCGTGATATTGTTGTAATTCGACCAAGTGCTTATGTAAGTCACTCAATTTGTCGAGAATTTGAACTCCCTCTTGTGAGAAAGCAAACCCTTTATTGGGTGGAGGAACCCCCAAAATCCCCTCCAAAACTTTATAAGCAGCGTTCGTATCTAGCTCAATAAAATTCCCTTTTGAGGCGAAATTTAAAAGCTCTGTATGGTGCAAAGCCAATCCAATGTAAAAATTTCTAAGCAAAAGTTTGGTATCTCCTTTTAGATTGGAGATACGATAAGATTCCATTAGCCTATACCAGGCATCTTTCAAATTTTCCCCTTGTTTTTGTTTGAAGTATAGAACTTCAAAATCTGGTGACAGAGGGGAAGTAGTAACGCTAGACATAGCAACAGGTAAGAGACCCAACGGGAAAGAGGCAAACGAAAAAGAGGGCGAATAAAAAGGCAAATCTTTTTGGTATTTTCTGAAAATTGTTTTAGAACTGGGGGAGAGGAAAACGAGAGGCAAATGGCAAATAATGTAAATGCAAGAGATGAGTTTGTGATGGGTACTTGGTAGGCTTGATGTAGATCTCCCCGGCAACGGCCCCAGAAATCCTTCTTGCTACTTCTTGAGCATGCGTTGGTACTCCCTTGAAGAGGAAAGGGTTATGCAGCAAAGTAGATAAGTATTTTCCTCAGTTGTTGAGAACCAAGGTATCAATCCAGTAGGAGATACAAGCAAGTCCCCAATAGATGTACCTACACAAATAATCAAATACTTGCACCCAACGCTATAAAGGGGTTGTCAATCCCTTCACGGTTATTTGCAAGGATGAGATCTGATAGAGATAGATAGATAGGATTGCTAAAAAGATAAGTAAAACAAAAGTAAAAAGATTGCAGCAAAGTATTTTTGGTATTTTTGGTTTATAGATCTGAAAATATAATATGGAAAATAGACCCGGGGGCCATAGGTTTCACTAGAGGCTTCTCTCTTGAAGGAAAATAATACGGTGGGTGAACAAATTACTGTCGAGCAATTGATAGAAAAGCGAATAATTATGAAGATATCCAAGGCAATGATTATGCATATAGGCGTCACGTCCGTGTCAAGTAGACCGAAACGATTCTGCATCTACTACTATTACTCCACACATCGACCGACTCCTGCCTGCATCTAGAGTATTAAGTTCATGAAGAACAGAGTAACGCATTAGGTAAGATGACATGATGTAGAGGGATAAAGTCAAGCAATATGATGAAAACCCCATCTTTTTATCCTTGATGGTAACAATACAAATACGTGCCTCGCTACCCCTACTTTGTCACTGGGTGAGGACACCGCAAGATTGAACCCAAAACTAAGCACTTCTCCCATTGCAAGAATTACCAATCTAGTTGGCCAAACCAAACCAATAACTCGAAGAGACTTGCAAAGATATGAAATCATGCATATAAGAATTCAGAGAAGATTCAAATAATATTCATAGATAAGCTGATCATAAACCCACAATTCATCGGATCTTAACAAACACACCGCAAAAGAGTATTACATCGGATAGATCTCCATGAAGATCATGAAGAACATGGTATTGAAGAACAAAGAGAGAGAAGAAGCCATCTAGCTACTAGCTATGGACCCGAAGGTCTGTGGTAAACTACTCATGCATCATCGGAGGGGAAATGGAGTTGATGTAGATGCCCTCCGTGATCGAATCCCCCTCCGGCAGATTACCGAAAAAGGCTCCAAGATTGGATCTCACGGGAACAGAGGCTTCCGGCGGCGGAAAAGTATTTTCGTGGCTCTTTTTGGTATCCAGGGAATATTTGGGAATTTATAGGCCGAAGAATAGGGCTAGGAGGGCTGTCGTGGGGCCACAAGCCAGGGGGGCGCCCCCCCCCTAGGGCGCGCCCTGGTGGCTTGTGACTCCACGGCAGGTCTCCTGCCTTCATCTCCAAGTCTGCTGGGTTTCTTCTGGTCCAAGAAAAATCATTCCGAAGATTTTATTCCGTTTGGACTCCGTTTAATATTCCTTATCTACAATACTCAAAAACAAGAAAAAAACTGAAATTGGCACTAGGCTCTAGATTAATAGGTTTGTCCCAAAAATAATATAAAATAGCATATTAATGCATATAAAACATCCAAAATAGATAATATAATAGCATGGAACAATCAAAAATTATAGATACGTTGGAGACGTATCAGTAGTCCTTTTGATAAGTCTCCCGAAACAGGCTTTCGCCCCGCTTTATATATAATGCATAAACCACGAGTACACAGCCGGACGATACAAAGTGGTGAGGATGCCCTCAAACAAAGCAGAACTTAGAAAAAATGGACAACATACATCGGCCGGGGCACAACTATGCCACCGAGCAAGATAACAGGATGACCTAAGGACTACACAGCGACGACCACCAACTGCTGGATTCCCTCGGCAATGCCCTCAAGAGGGGAAACGGCGCTACGCGTCGCCATGGAGCAGAAGGAAATGGCAAGCGGTTTTCAGCAAGGTATTTGTCGGATTTCGGGCTCCGCAAAACCTAAAGAAGTTCGAACACAGGGGCGTGTGCGAAGATCCCCAACAGCTTCAACCTCTAGCTCTCAGCTCGACGGCCTAGCCAAACAAGCTCGCACACTCCCGGGAAGAAGATCAACACACGAGGATTTACCCAGGTTCGGGCCACTGCGAAGCGTAAAACCCTACTCCTGCCTTCTGGTGGATTGCCTCATGAGGAGGTTGGTGGATGAACTAGTACAGTGGTCAGTCGCCTCGCGAGGGTGCTCGGGCGGTGTTTCGTCCATCTTCCCTACAGAGCAGCCTAGCCTCTATTTATAGTGGCCCGGGTCTTCTTCCCTTATCTCAATGGCGGGAAGGGATCCCACAATGTCCAAATTTGAAAGGGGACAGGAGGTACATCTTATCCTGACGAAAGGTGGTCTTCGCCTGCAAAGTAGCTGGTGGTGACGCGGTGGTGGGCTCGCTGGTGACATCCATCCTGCCGAGCCCGCTGGTCTGGTCTCATTGCACCGGAATGGAAACCTTTGGCGGGACACCTTGGGAACCCGCGTACGCCCCTGCCTCCTTTGCACCAAAGAGGAAACTGTCTCCTCTGCGCGCGCTGGTGCCCGCCTGGCCCGCCTTGCGTCATCCTTGACCACCCGAGGCCGAGCATTGCATAGAGATCTCCGCCGCTCAGGAGGGGGCCTGGGGAGGCCTCTTCCTTCTGGGAGCCTCGGCGTTGTCTCCCTCGCGAGGGTAGGACTCTCGCGAGGGCCTTGTCTTGAGTGAAGCCGCGCCGGGCCGTACGGACCGTCGAAGCAGGCCACACCCTGGGCCGCAGGCAGGCAAGTCTGGGTACCCCCGTTCCCAGGACACCGACAGTAGCCCCCGGGCCCGAGGCGCGCTCGAGTTGGCTTCGGGGCGAAGCCGAAGAAGATGGCCCGAAGCGCCGCGGGCCCTTATCGCCTGCGGGCCTGGCCTGGCGCGCGGTGCGCGGTTGGATGCGGACATCCCCGCTCCCGTGTCTCCTCGGCTACTGCCCGAACCGACAAAAGTGTGACGTCCAGTGTCTAGCCATTATTGCTTTCCTTCTCTGCGCTCCTGCTCCTTCTCCCAGATCCCCATCCTTTGCGAGAACCTCTCTAGATCTCAGCGCCGCACCGTCTTCCTTCTTGCTTCCTCGGCCTCAAGGACTTCTCGATGGCTCCCGCTGGTAAGTCGAATCCTAAGGCTCAGAGCTCGGCCTCCGCTTCCATCTCGCTGGCGCTCTCGGAGTCCGCCATAGCCAAGGACGGGGACCTCGCCCCGGTGCTTCCGTCGACGACGGATGGTACCAATGAGTGGGGGAGGACCTTGATATGGTGCGGCTCCGCGGAGAAGCACCGCCTGGCCAAGTCGGCCTTCCCTTTCTTCCTTCATAGCATCTTCTCTGGGCTCGTTCCGCCTTTCCCTGAGTTCTTCACCGCCATCCTTGAGCACTACGGGGTTCAGGCCCTTCACCTTCAACCTAATTCCATCCAGCTCTTGTCCGTCTTCGGCTTTTACAGCGAGGCCTTCATGGGCGTGAAGCCTTCGGTGGCCCTCTTCCATCATTTCTTTAGCTTGCGGGTTCATGACGGCGCTTAGTGGTCAGCATGTGTCTCCTTCGTCGCGGTCCAAAGCGGGAACATGCTCTTAAAGGCCGGGAAGAAGGTGGAGAACTTTAGGCACCGCTGGGTCTTCTTGGATCTCAAGAGCCTCAACCCCCGCCCGAAGCTTCCGAAAGGGCTGCCGGAGAAGTCTCCTTCGTGGAGCTCTGCGAAGCTCTCCGACCCTCGGGCCAAGCCCGTCCTGGCGTGGATCTCTCGAGACATCAACGCCAGGAAGTTGACCGGGGGATGATAGTGAAGGAGTTCCTGACGCAACGCCTGGCACCCCTCCATTCTCACTTGAGGCCCATGTGGGACTACCAGGGCGGTGGTGATGACATCAGGCTTCGGTCCGCACGCCTGACCCCCGGGGAGCTGAACAAGGCTATGGCGACCCTGCTCAACGGCGACCCCGGGGACCTTCCCGAGGCCTACGCCCCACTGTACTACCGCGACGACAAGGCCGACTTGATCGCCGCGATGCCCACCTTCGACGAACTGGGGCTCTCTCCGGCCGAGTGCCCTGGCACCCCTGTCGCGGTGTCCTCCGGCGACACCGCGGATGAGGAAGACACGGAGGGGACAGCGGATGATGATCTGGAGGAAGTGTCCCCTCCGTCGCGGAGTGCGCTTCTCCACGGCTTCGAAGACGACAACGATGCCGGCGAGCCCCCTGCCGCAAGTCCTCCGCGACTCACCAGGGTCCTCAGGGGGTCGGGCCCACGCCTCAGGCCGCACGGACCGCCTGCCGGGCGACCACAAGGAAACGCGAGGCCGGGCCTCCTCCGGAGTGCCCAGCTCGTTCCGGCAAGGTGGTTGAGGCACCCGCCTTGCCCCTGTCCGAGCTGCAGCGTTGGGGCGAGGCGGCTGCGTCTGGGGCTGGTGCGGCTCCCCTGGCTGCAGCCCCTGTGGGCGGCGACTCTGCTCCCCCGCGCGGCGGCGCCTCCCCGGAGAAAGGCGAGGGCACCCCCACCTTCGCCGAGGTGGAGAGGAAGAGGAAGTGGGTCGACATCGAAGAGTAGGTAGACCTGTTTGGTTCTTGGCCACCCGCCGGTGGCCCGCGTGCTGATGGTCCTTCCTTTGCTTGGTAACCAGAAGCGCTGCCGTGCTGAAGGCAAAGAAGAAGAAGGCGGGCGTCAAGTCGAAGATGCCCTCTGACGTGACGTCCATTCCTGGTGCCCTGCCGACGCCTGACGAGGCGCCGGATGTTGTGGGCGAGGAGGCTTGCGGGGCGACTCTCTTTGTCACGGGCGTGGAGCCACCGGCGCCCGTCGGAGAGGCCGCTCCTGCCCTTGGGGGCACATTCGCGCTGCTGCCAGGGAGGCCAGCCCTCGAGGCCTAGCCAGCTGTGGGACCGTCCGCCCCGGCCCTGCCTGTGGTGGTACCGCAGCTTCCGGCGCTTTCTGCTCTCCATGCTCCTGCCCTCCTGGAGGCGGCTCCTGCCGCCGCGCAGGCGCCACCCCTGGGACGGGCCCTGCCGTCTCCGACTTGTGGCCTTCTGGTCGAGTCAGGCGCCCTGGATGGGGCCTACGCCGCTCTGGATCAGGTCCGAGTCACCCTCGGGAGCGTCGATGGTCGCCTCGCGAAGGAGTGCTTGGGGCTCCTTTCCGGGTGGCTCCAGGCTGACACTTCTACCGTGGCGGTCTGGAGCCAAGCTGAGGCCACAACGGCTGAGAGCAGGAAGGAAGCCACGTCAGCCAAGGCAGCCCGCGACGCGGCGTTGGCCGACACAGCGTCTGTCGTGAAGCGCTGCGACGAGGCGGAGGTCCGCCTGAAGGCTCTTCAGGGGGAAAGGACTGCGCTCGCGGAACGGCTTCGCCAGCGAGAGGAAGACCTCAAGACCTGCGAGGCCAAGCTTGCCGACCATGACTCCACGCTGTCCAAGGCGGCGGCCGACCAAGCCGCGGAGCGCAAGCATATGGACAGGCTGAAGGAGGAGGTAGCTGCGGAAAAGGCCCGGCTCGACTCCAGGGAGAAGACCCTTGTCGCGGCTGAGGAGAGGAAGGCTGCGGAGCTTGGTGCCCTCCCCTCCGTCGAGCTCAGGCTTCGTCAGGTGCTTAACTCCATCTGTCAGGGTGGATTCGCAGAACCCCTGGTGGCTCCTGAGAGCGGCTTCGTGGGGCTCTCTTCAAAGCTCGTCGAGATGCTTGAGGGTACCATCGCCAGGGTGGAGAACGTCTTGGAGAGTGAGTGCCGCGACCTCTTCTCCGTGGCCGCGACGTGCGTCTTCAGCCACCTCTACCTTCGCGAGCCAAGTTTCGACTTCGGCTCCGTGATCCGCCCGGTTGATCCCGGGGTTCGCGCCGCTACGGCGACGGCTGTGGAGGGCGCCGTGGAGGCACTGATGAAGAAGTTCGCCTACGTCGCCGTTCCCCCACCTCCTCCTGCAGCTGCAAGGGTTAGTGATGACGATGACAACGGCAGCGATGTTGACGATGAGCTCCCCGCGGTCGGGACGGGCGGTGGCGCCTGCTCCTCCTAGCTCCTCTTCCTGGGTATTTTCCTGTAACGTTCATCGTGCCTCGCGGAGGCCTTAGACTTGTTTGTATTTCCGGAGACATTTTAATGCTTGTAATGACTACTAAATTATGTGGTTTCTTTCCTCGCCTTGTTTCCTTCCTGCTTGCTGTAGCGCTCTGCGTCGGCAGGGCCCGGTCCCGCGCATACCTCGACCGCCGTTGGGGCATCCGGATCACCGGGACGGTGCCAAGGGGCGAGGGGCTACGTGACCAGTGAGGCTCCTGAGTCGCGATGCTCAGGAGTCCCCCTTGACGTACGAGCAACCCTCATGAAGGGAACGTGGCGAAGACGGGGTTGACTTGGAGATTGGAGTACCTTGAGCTCTGCGTCGGCAGGGCCCGGTCCTGCGCATACCTGAACCGCCGTTGGGGCGTCCGGATCACCAGGATGGTGCCAAGGGGTAAGGGGCTACGTGACCAGTGAGGCCCCAGAGTCGCGATGCTCAGGGGTCCCCCTTGACGTACGAGCGGCTCCGATACCTTCCTCGCCAGCTTTCGTCTGAGAGGGACGCGTGAAGACCAGGTATCAGAGACCTGGGAAGGTGGCGTGCGCTAGGCCCGGCCTGAGCGTAGCCCCCATGCAGCCCCCTCACGCGGGCATCCCAGAGGAACGCCACGATATGGGGTCGCGAGGGGCCGTCCTGAGGTTGGATGCAACCGCTAGGGCGCCCTCAGTTGTTTATCCACCAACGCGGAGCATGGGGCTTCCACGCTGCATGGGCATAGCCGTTGAGCGACATTGTTGTCCGCCAGCGCGGAGCATGGGGCTTCCACTTGGGCGTGGGAATGGGGGGCCCCGGCTCCTGAGCCCCCCGGGCGTGTACGGCCCATTAAGTTTGTACGCGTGGCTTGCACGGTAGAACTAGGAGGTGTATCTGGGCACTCGTGAGCCAGCGCGGGTCTCACGAGGCCCTACCTCAAAGGCGAGTTGCGCCTGAGTCTTCCGGTAGAGGGCGCCACTGTAAGTCTTGTATATTTTGGAGAAACCTGCACCGAATGGATTTCCAAGGGCCATCGCATGAGAAGGCCGAACACCAATGACCCCAGGAGGTGACGTGAACCGGGCCGGCCCGCCACACAGAGCTCAGCCATTGGATTAATCGACGCTGCATGGACGGACCCGTGCACAGACGCCGTGCCCAGTCTTCTCATGCGACAACTCCGAGGAGAAAACACCCGGCACGTGGCTCCCGCAGCGGTGAGAAGGTCGTCCATGGTTGTAGGAACCGTGCCGCGCGCCCTGACTCACCCACCTTCGATTAGCTCATGCAGGGACATAGCACCAAGGGCCACGGGAGGTGACGTGCATGGGGCTGGCCCGCGACACAGAGCTCGACCACTTGGATTTTTCAACGCTGCAGGGACGGACCCGAGCACAGACATCGTGCCAGCCCTTAATCACGAGGCAGTAAAAGGCAGGTTCATTAGGGCGCGACGACATTCATGGTGGCGAAGCACCGAGCATGCAGGTTGGAATGTTTAAGAAACTGATCAAATGCATAAAAAGTTCTGCTACATGCGCAAATGACGCGGCTGCGGGGACGGGCCCTAACCGCCTGAGGATAATGCGGCCCAATGGGCGCCCTCAAACTGAGCAAACCAAAAAGTTACCTGTACGAACCAAAAAGTCACCTGGCAGCAGTACCGATGAAGCGTCCAGGTAGTCGTCGGAGCCTGGCCTTGCATCTCCGTGAGCCTGGCCTTCATGAGCCCGGCGCCTCCCGAGGCTCGGGGCCCTCGCTCGGGCCTGGCGCCTCCTCCAGCGGCGCCTGACCCCATAGGGCGTGAGCATGGCCTGAGCAAGAAGCTGAAACGTGGCGCCCGCGTTCATCAAACCAAAAGGCATGCGGATGTAGTTGCATGGGTAGACTCTGCCGCCCACCGACGCGCGACGGCCAGAAGATGTCCTGGGATGCGGCCCTGTTGATGCTTGGTATGTCGACGCAGACGCGTGGCGTGCCGCCCGGGCTGTCGACGGCGGCCGCGCTTGATGATGCAGGGCGACGTCCGCCTCGCATGGCCTGTGCTTCCCGAAGTTCCTCGATTGCGCAGGTGATGAACTCCCGCGAACTCGGTGCCTCACGCGGTGCTCCTTGCTCTGGTGGACGCACACCGAAACACACCTCCAGGTTGTGCCCGAGCACCTCCCTCGTCTCACCGGTCAGGTCGGTAGCCTTCCAAGTGGAAGCCCCCAAGCCCGACCCAAGGGAAGCGTCGAGCGCGCCTTCCTATGCGAGGGAGGAAGGGGCCTTGGCCCCGGGCGCGGAGCTTGAGGCGCCGTCCTTAGAAGTTTCAGCCCCATAGCGCCCCTTGGAGAGGAGCTGCTTCTTCTTCCTGGGGACGTCCTCGCGAGGCACGACGTCACCTTCGTCGTCTGAGTGCTCGGTAGCTACGGCACGGTAGGCACGCTCGAGGGAGCAAACGACATCCTTCTCATCGCAGGCGATGGTGATGACACCACCACTCCCCGGTATCTTGAGGACGTTGTAGCCATGGTGAGTCACCGCCATGAACTTGGCGAGGGCGGGGTACCCGAGGATCGCGTTGTACGGGAGGTGGATGTGGGCGACGTCGAAGACGATGAGCTCGGTGTGGTAGTTTTTACGCCCGCCGAAGGTGACCAGTAGGCACACCTGCCCGATGGGGACTATAGAGCCATCAGTAACCCCTGAGAAAGGCTTGGGTGGCATGAGCTGGTCGTATGGCACTTGGAGCGTCTCGAACATCTCAATGGAGAGGACATTGAGCCCCACGCCACCGTCTATGAGGGTCTTGGTGACGAGGACATTGCTGATGGTTGGCGTGCACAACATGGGGAGCGCGCCTACCATGGCCGAACACCTGAGTTGATCCTTGGAGTCGAAGGTGATGGCGCACTGGGACCACTTGAGGGGGCGCGCAGCCTCGAGCTTCGGGAGAGCTGCGTTTACCTCCTGTGAGAACTTCTTGAAGATGCGGTTAGATGCTGGGGCTTGGGCGCCGTCCAGGATGCAAGCTATTGCCCTGGCCTCCTGGAAGCCCCCAGCCCCGTCGTTCTGCTTGTCTTCTTCCTTCCTCCTGGGTGGCGGCGGCAGCGGGGGAAGGCCGGCCTCACGAGGGCGGGCCTCACGAGGCTGACCGCGACGTGACCCCTCCGGAGGCTCGTCGCGCCAGCGGTCCTCCCGAGGCCGGTCACGCCACTCCTGGCACGGGTCCCGACTGTCCTAGCGGCCTCCACCGTGACCATAACCACGGTCGCCGCGCCCAGGGCGTCGACTGAAATGCCCGTCACGGACCGACCTGAGCTCCTAACAGTCGATGGTGTTGTGGCTCTTGGTGCCATGGAAGATGCAGAATGGTCGCCCTCCCGCGGGGGGTTCCTCGTCTCGACTGCGCTTCGCCTCAGGTTCCGCCGCCAGTACCGCGGGGGCCTTGCGCTTCGTCTCCTTGGTCTTGGTCTTCTTGTCTTCGGGGTCTACCTCCGGAAGCTCGAGGAGTGAGAGGCGTCCCTCTTCGGCCTTTGCGCACTTGTTCGCCAGGTTGAACATTTCCAGAGCTAAGCACAGGTCGTTGTTGATGGCGAGCTCCTCCCTCATCCTGAGGTCCTTGACGCCGTCGGTAAATGCCGAGATGATGGCCTCATCCGATGCCCTCGGGATCTTGAGGCGGACAGTCGTGAAGCGATGTATGTACTTGTGCAAGGTCTAGCCCGACTGTTGCTTCACACGACGCAGGTCAGTCACAGCAAGGGCGCGGTCGCGGGTGCCTTGGAAGTTGGCGAGGAAACGCTCGTGCAGGTCGTCCCAGGAGGTGATTGACCCCTCCGGGAGGTTGAGGAGCCAGGAGAGCGCACCACCCTTGAGGGCCATAGGGAACCGGCTAGCCATGACCTTGTCGTCTCCACCGGCCGCCTGGATGCTCAGCGAGTAGAGCTGTAAGAACTCTGCGGGATCTGGGGTGTCGTCGTAGCGAGGAGGCAGGTCGAGCTTGAACTTGCAGGGCCACACAGCCGGATGCAGCTCCGAGGCAATGGCGCGGCAACCCACTGGACCCGCGGGTGCCGCGCGTACGGGAGGAACCCGGTCTTGGTGCTCTTGGGCAGCTGCCTCGAGGGGCGCCCGGTCGCGACGCTGGTGCAGCGGCGCAGGGAGCGCGCGGCCGGGGCACTACCTGGCAGCTTACTTCATCCCTCACCCTCGCCGGAGGCCCACGCGGCTGGTCGCGCGGGCGTGCCTCATGCCTGGGCTCGGGGTCGACATCGCGCTGGGGAGGAGGAGGCGGTGCATCATGGGCCACGTGGTCTGCCAGAGAGGGCTGGGGCCGGAACGAGTAGGAGAGCGCCGAGGCGTCGCCGGCAGCCCTGACGAGCTCTGCGATGCGCCCGAGCCAGTCGTCGTAGCGGTTGGGGGCAGGGCGGTAACGCAGCAGCTCGCGCGCCATGAGGAATGCGCCCGACCCGCGCGCTGGCCCGGGGCGAGCGTGGGAGGACGACCCAGTAGCTGGAACGATCGAAGGGATGGCGGTGCGGCCGTCGCGTCACACGGTGACCGGCTGTGACGATTCTTGCTGCTCGTGGGCATCCGGGCCCGTGGCAGCGTCAGCCATAGGAGAGGCGGATCGACGCATGGCGGTGCGACCCACCGGCGCTGTCTAGGCGACACGAGCAGCACAGCGCTTGGCACGGGCTCGACGAGTGTCAGCCATCGGAGCGGTGGAGCGGAGAAGGAGCGAAGCTTGAAGAAGACTTCGACACGCCCCCTACCTGGCACGCCAAATGTTGGATTTCGGGCTCCGCAAAACCCAAAGAAGTTCGAACACAGGGGCGTGTGCGAAGATCCCCAACAGCTTCAACCTCTAGCTCTTAGCTCGACAGCCTAGCCAAACAAGCTCGCACACTCCTGGGAAGAAGATCAACACACGAGGATTTACCCAGGTTCGGGCCGCTGCGAAGCGTAAAACCCTACTCCTGCCTTTTGGTGGATTGCCTCACGAGGAGGTTGGTGGATGAACTACTACAGTGCTCAGTCGCCTCGCGAGGGTGCTCGGGCGGTGTTTCGTCCGTCTTCCCTACGGAGCAGCCAAGCCTCTATTTATAGTGGCCCGGGTCCTCTTCCCTTATCGCAATGGCGGGAAGGGATCCCACAACGGCCAAATTCGAAAGAGGACAGGAGGTACATCTTATCCTGACGAAAGGTGGTCTTCGCCTGCAAAGTAGCTGATGGTGACGCGGTGGTGGGCTCGCTGGTGACATCCGTCCTGCCGAGCCCGCTGGTCTGGTCTCATTGCACCGGAATGGAAACCTTTGGCGGGACGCCTTGGGAACCCGCGTACGCCCCTGCCTCCTTTGCACCAAAGAGGAAACTGTCTCCTCTGCGCACGCTGGTGCCCGCCTGGCCCGCCTTGCGTCATCCTTGACCTCCCAAGGCCGAGCATTGCATAGAGATCTCTGCCGCTCAGGAGGGGGCCTGAGGAGGCCTCTTCCTTCTGGGAGCCTCGGCGTTGTCTCCCTCGCTGTCGGTGTCGAATCCGGCATATCTCGTAGTAGGGGTCCTAAGCTAGGCGTCTTGGAGCGATGGTAACATGGACACAGGATTTTACCCAGGTTCAGGCTCTCTCAAGGAGATAATACCCTACGTCCTGCTTGATTATATTGATATAGGGATAGTACATAGTACAGGTATCTACCACGAGATTGTAGTAATGAATATGAGATTGTCTATTGACTAGCCTGGCCCCGGTTTATATAATACCAGTGGACTAGGGTTTAGAGGAGTCCTTGTCTTGTGCGCCAAGTCTTGTGGAATCTCCCTTGTATGCATCATGGGCTGTCCGAACTGGCCCATTAATGAATCACCCTGGGGATCCTCGGCCCGACCCACTGGTCGGGAGACGACGTGGTGAGTACCCCCTAGTCGGACACCGTTAGTAGCCCCCTGAACCGGTCTTCAAGTTGAGGACGCTCCTTGGTTCTTCCGAACTGTTCTTCGTCTTCGGTCGTCGGTCTTGAAAACTGGTTCAACAAATCTTCCCATCGCCGATCTCGAGAATCGCCGATGTGTATCCGAAGAGTTCATACGTCGGGCATCCGAGGAGCCCCTTTAAATTATCGGCTTTTATCAATGCCTTGTAATTTTTGCGCCACACCTCGGGTAATTTTTTCCCGTGGGGCGATATCCTCTTGCATTCGAGCTCCAACGCCGAACTGCATCCGAGGTGTTTTTTTAGCTGAGCTCCAACGCTGGTCGGCATCCGAGGTGTCATAGACTACCTCGGTCATGAAAAGTTTGGAGGAGTTCAACCGAACATAATGCCGGAAAAGCCCTCTAGGGAGACAACCACTCGTGTCCGAGCTTGATGCCGGACTGCGTCCGAGGTGTCTTTTTGTAGCCGAAGTCTAATGTTGTTCGGCATCCGAAGTGTCATAGATTACCTCGGTCTTGGAAAGTTTGGAGGAGTTCGTCCAAGCTTATTGCCAAAAACGTCCTCTGTGGAGCCAGCCACTCGCGTCCGAGTTTGATGCCAGGCTACTTCCGAGGTGGTGCTCCACCTCGGCTTTAGGCTGATATATCTTACGGATTTTTTCCGAATGGTGCAATTTATTCTCTGCCAAGATGTATAGCCAGTAGCCCTCAAGGTGTGTGTCGGTCTAAAATCCGAGACGCACCTGAAGGATGACATAAGACCGCTGATCCCAGTAGCCCCTGAGAGTCAGGTCGATTTGCGAAATCGGCCTGAGGATCAACTTCTAGCTTGGCAGCATACTTAGGAACACAAAAGCGGTGTGCACAGACCTCGAGACTCAGGTTGGGTGCGGCCGACCAACCTGAGGATCATAATCTCCTCGGAAACTGTATTGCACTTAAATTTTCTGCATTGAATTGTCAATGCAGTAGCCCCCGAGACTTGGGTTGCGCAACATGGCCGACCCTAGGATCGTACCTCCTCGGGAACTAGTTCAACCGTCATGTATGTTTTGACAACACCGAGGTGGAGTTCAGCAGGAAAGATGTCAAACTGTAGTTTAGAAAAGAGTTTCCTAGCAAGACCATCACGCCGAACACCTCAACCAAGAGAATGTCCTGCTTCCTGAAAGGAAAACATAAAATAGGTGAAAGATGTTATAAGCTCAAAAGACCAAAAAACTTGCGTAAAAAACTTTACGTCTAGATTGAATCAAGTTTTTTGGTGCCAATACGAAATTGGTCCTAAAATTGTGCTTCCGTCGTGCTTTGACATGACACATCCGATCTCTAGACTTCAAGTGGGTCAGCCTTCAGCTTCAACCTCCCTATCCCGAAGGCGGAGTGTTTCTCAGGACAGTTTAGCGAACTAAACACGAGCGGCTTTAGAGAGAAACCAGGCTACCCGGCTATTGATCATACACTTGAGTCGAGAAAGGAGTGGTAGAAAAAGACTTTGCAACGACTAAAAAGAAAACATCTATTATAAAATGGCTCATATTAATTTAAGAGCCCCCAAGTGACTTGGGTGAAAGAATTTTATGTATAATGATTGTATGTACCGAAGTACTTATATAATATATGTGCTCGCCTGAACTTTGAACGCGTCTTAACCGACCGTCGGCTTCTCCCTCTTCGGCCAAGGGCCGAAAAGTGTTATCTACTCCGCCTACTGAGAATATCGGCGGTGTTTCGGATAACCAGGCAATCAGGCCATGAGGCTGTAACAGACAAAGCGCGCCCAGGGAACTTATGGTATATTACTTATGTAACGTAAGAAGCATCTTCAAAGAAAATAGTGCCCCCAACGGTACCTTTCTTTGATCGCTCATGATTACTATGAGACTTGTGCAATAGATTTGTGTACGCGTGAGTTCCGTCGTGTGCCGACCATAGTTGAAAACAATAAGAGTGCTAGCTTTTGGCTTCACCCGTCTGAGGTACGAGTTCGGATGACCCGATCGTAACAATCGCAGAGGTGCTCCCTTTACTCCCTAGCCGAACAATCGGGAACGTAGGGGTAAGCAAAGGAGCCAGGCAACCCAGCTTTGCGGAACACTTAAGTCAACATGATGCATATTTTGGCATAATACACGAGCAAGGAAAGAAGCTGTACAATAATAATCACATGCAAAGAGAAAAGGTTTCATAAAGGAAGCCCCCAAGTAAACGGGGTATTTGAATTTGTTTGTAACAAACAAAGTTTTGACAAAGAAAGTTTTTCACAAACAACTTTTTGTCAAAAAAGTATAACGCTTGGTCGAACCAAACAAAATTAGAAAGCTGAAAATATTTTAACATGAAAGCGACTTAGCTGGTTAATGTGCTCGGTGTCGCTGACGCGATCCGGGCTTGTGGCGGGACGAGGACGCCCATCGAACTTTTGATAGATCCGATATGGTGCATAGTCTTTGGCATGACCGAGGTCCCATCCCCCAAGCCCGAGATGACCGAGCGAGGAGCTCGGCATTCCGAAGTAGTGACACAGCTCGGCCTATGTGGTGAGGCGAAGCCCCCGGTCCAGCCGAGGTGGCAGAGTAGGTCGGCAAGGTGACGCCGAACTGACCGCGTGACACAGCCGAAGCCGATTACCTGCACACATAAAATAGTGCGAGAAAGAGATAATAATAACAATAAAAATGCATAATTAATTTATACGAATAGAATAAATAAAGAAATATGGCCTGAGCGCCGAGGACGGTTGGACGAAGTTTCCAACGCGTAGGTCGGCTGGTGACGCCGAAGTCCCCGAAGTAGGTTGATGAAGAGATGGCAAAGCCCCTGTCTCGTAGAGGTGACAGAGCAGGTCGGTAAGGTGACACTGGAGCCCCCATGCCAAACGAGATGTTGAAGTGGGTCGGCGTGGTGGATATCGGCTTCAATAAGCGACGGCGCGGCTATGCCGATGCAGGTCAAAATTTGTGACATGGTCAAGGCCAGCGTGATGAAGTGACCGCGTGGCGATGCCGGCGCACGTGACCCATGCAATCCGTCGTGCAACGACGTTGTCTTGACGATTATTGTGGAGAGTAGTGCTGAACTCTTGGTTGGCTCACCGAACTAATGATCTGAAGTGATAGTCGTTGGCTCGATAAAGCGACGGCGCAGTCGATGCTGACGTCGGTCGGCAGCCGTGGAGCAACGTGTTTGTGCTGGTTTGACATCGGCACGATGATGAATATTACCTCGAAAAAGGCTTAAAATTTGTAGGCACGTGTTTGAGAACAAAACACAATACCCTACGAAAAAAGTTCCTTCAAAAAGGACGTCCGATAACTTGTTCATGAAAAAAACATGAACTTGAGTCGGATTCGTTTTCGCGCAGGAAACAGATCCGAAAATTGATGCACTAATCAGACGTTTCCTGGAGTTTGAATGGTCGGATCGAGCTGAAATTTTAAGGGGTGGTCGGTATGGGAATTCCGCCGCCGATGAACGGTTGGATCTTCCAAAGGACGTCCGAGCTAACTGCTGGACTCCACGCCCTAAACTCGTCCAGATTCCCGTCCAGATTCGATAGGGCTCCGGTAAATCAGAGATTGTCGGAGATTCCTCCATCGGCCCGCGACGAAATTTTACAGGGTTGTTGTGGGTTCAATTCCACACAATACGACTGAAGCAATCATCAAAGTAACGCTCGAGGAGGCAGGGACGGCGAGCATGAGTTTGCTGTCCCGAAAAACTGCACGATCGCCCGGGGGCAATGTTGACGTTGAGCCCCCGAGCTCCATGGACGATTCCTCCATGATCTCGGCTGAGATCGGAGTTGATGATGACGAAGAACCCCATCCGATCTTGATGATCTTACGTGGAGCATAGTCCTCGGCCTAGCAGAGGTGACCAGTCAGGTCGGTGATGAAGATGCCGACGTTGACGACGAAGCTCGGTTCCGACGCGTGGATCGCGGTGGAGCCGATCTGAATTCCCATCGCACCGCAATGACTACCCAATAGATTCTCAATGAAAGTATCAATGTCGGTGTCGAATCCGGCATATCTCGTAGTAGGGGTTCTAAGCTAGGCGTCTTGGAGCGATGGTGACATGGACACAGGATTTTACCAAGGTTCGGGCTCTCTCAAGGAGATAATACCCTACGTCCTGCTTGATTATATTGATATAGGGATAGTACATAGTACAGGTATCTACCACGAGATTGTAGTAATGAATATGAGATTGTCTATTGACTAGCCTGGCCCCGGTTTATATAATACCAGAGGCCTAGGGTTTAGAGGAGTCCTTGTCTTGTGCGCCAAGTCTTGTGGAATCTCCCTTGTATGCATCATGGGCTGTCCGAACTGGCCCATTAATAAATCACCCTGGGGATCCTCGGCCCGACCCACTGGTCGGGAGACGACGTGGTGAGTACCCCCTAGTCCAGGACACCGTCACTCGCGAGGGCGGGACTCTCTTGAGGGCCTTCTCTTGAGTGAAGCCGCGCCGGGCTGTACGGACCGTCGAAGCGGGCCACGCCCTGGGCCGCAGGCAGGCAAGTCTGGGTACCCCCGTTCCCAAGATGCCGACAATATTCTATAACCTTTTATTCTTCCATACTATTATATTATCATTCTATGATACTTGTTAAGCATTTACTTGTTGTTTTATATTATTTTTGAGCACTAACCTATTAACCCAGGGCCAAGTGTCAGTTGTTGTTTTCTACATGTTTTTGGCCTTTCAGGAATACTGTACAAACGAAGTCCAAATACCCCAAAACTTTTTGAAGATTTTTTCTGGACAAAAATAAGGCCTGGAATCTATGGAGGAAGACCGGGGGGCACACAAGGTGCCCCCAAGCCAACAGGGCGCGCCCTGATAGTTTGGGGCCACCTCCCAGCTCCTCTGGCCCTGATATCTTTGCTATAAATTTTCATATATCCCCAAAATCCTAGGAGCCTCCCGAAAAACTTTTTCACCGCCACAAGTCTCTGTTTTGCCGTGTGCCCATATGGAGCCCTATTCCGGTGCCCTGCCGGAGGGGGGACTGATTACGGAGGGCCTCTAGATCAACCATGATGCTCCCATGGTGATGTGTGAGTAGTTCACCACAGGCCTACGGGTCTGTAGTTAGTACCTAGATGTCTATCTCTCTCTCTATGTTCTTCATTGCCAAGATCACCGCGATTCCCGCGGTGAACTATCTCATGTAATCACTCTTTGCAGTGTGTTTGTTGGAACCCAATGAATTGTGGGTTTATGTTCAGATTATTCGTGAAAATATATTGAATCTTTGCTGGTTATTTATATGCATGATTGTTATAGCTTCGTAATGCTCTTCGATCTATCGGTTTGGTTTGGCCAACTAGCTTGATTTATCTTCAGTGGGAGTGGTGCGTTGTAGTGGGTTCAATCTTGCAGTGCTCAATCCAAGTGACAGAAAGGGACATGACACGTATTTGTATTGCTGCCATTAAGGATAAAATGATGGGGTTTATTCATATTAATTGGATTTACTTTGTCTACATCATGTCATCATCCTCCAAGCATTACTCTGTTTTTACTTAATACTCTAGATGCATGCTGGATAGCGGTCGATGGGTGGAGTAATAGTAGTAGATGGAGGCAGGAGTCGGTCTACTTGTTTATGTACATGATGCCTATATACATGATCATTGTCATGAATAAATATTGCATAACTATGCGCTTTTCTATCAAATGCCCAACAGTAATTTGTGTACCCACCGTATGCTTTCTTCGAGAGAGAAGCCTCTAGCGAAAACTATGGCCCCCAGGTCTCCTCAAAAATATATTAATAAAAACTCTAAACACCTTGCTGCCATTATTTATTTTCATTTTTATTTTCAATTTATATTTATCAAACTATCTATCTATCACTACTTATCGCTCGCCAGTAACGAGTTCCAGGGGATTGACAACCCTCTTGCCCGCGTTGGGTGCAAGTGTGTTCTCTTTTGTGTGTAGGCACTGAAGATGGGAAATTGCATGGTCCTCCTATTGGTTCGATAACCTTGGTTCTCACTTAGGGAAATACTTACCTCTATTGTGCTGCATCATCCCCTCCTCTTCAGGGAAAATCCCAACACAGTTCACAAGTATCAGGAAGGATTTCTGGCGCTGTTACCGGGGAGCATCCCCAAATTCCTATCAAGTATCTTCTCACAAATTATCATTCACTTCTACTACTTTTTATTTGCTGTTATATCTTGCTTGCTATGAAAATCAAAAATAGAAAAATATTTATCTTCTCTACTTTACTTGTTTGCTTGCTATACCTGCTAGTTTACTTGCTTTGCTTGTTACTTAGCTTGTTTCGTCACCATGTCTCAAGATAGATTCTATAATATTTCCTATTACCAAAGGATGGATGAAATTGAAAGCTCCATGAAAACTTTCATGACCTCACAATATGAGCACAATAAAATTTTCGCTGTTGAAATCAAGGAACACTCAACTTTACGTGATGCTATTAGTAAACAACTTGATGAAGTTAATTGAGAAGTATCTAATCTTCAATTACAATTTGCTCAAACTAAAGAATTAATAGGAAATATTTCAGATAAGCAAACCACTCTAGTAAATAGGATGGCGGCTAAACCAGAATCTCTCCCTATTAGTAATCGTGATGAAGATATTAAAATGATTGATAGTTCTCCCATTGAATCTTTGTTTACTAATCTGAAAATAGATGATAAATGGAGTGGACATGAGTCAACTTTACCTAGATGGCTCCCCGTTTGTTCGGAGGGTGATGATTCTATTGATAAAAATGAAAAAGTGGGTTTGAAGAGGTCAAAACTTTAACTAGTGATGTACCCACCATATTGGATTACAAGGACATTAATTATGATAATTTCTCTTTACAAGAATGTATTTCCTTGCTGCAATCCATCATTAGCTCACCCAATGCTTAAAAACAAAATAAGGCTTTTACTAAACATATAGTAGAAGCGATGATAAAAGCTTATGATGAGAAACTTGAGCTAGAAGTTTATATACCTAGAAAATTGCATGATGAATGGGAACCTACTATGAAAATTAAAATTAAAGAATATGAATGTAATGCTTTATGTGACCTTGGTGCTAGTGTTTCAACTATACCTAAATCTCTTTGTGATGTGCTTGGTCTCACCGATATACAAGATTGTTTCCTTAACTTGCATCTTGCGGATTATGCTATTAAGAAACCTTTGGGTAGAATAAATGATGTGCTTATCCTTGATAATATAAATTATGTGCCTATAGATTTCATTGTGCTTTATATTGAATGCAACCTGTCTTGCCCAATTATACTTGGAAGACCCTTCTTACGAACTATAGGTGCTATTATTGATATGAAAGAGGGAAACATAAGATTCCAATTCCCACAAAAGAAAGATGGAATACTTCCCTAGAAAGAGAATTAAACTACCTTATGAATCTATCATTAGGACCACCTATGGATTGAGTGTCAAAGATGACAACACTTGATACTATACATTATGCCTAGCTAGGGGCATAAAACGATAGCGCTTGTTGGGAGGTAACCCAATAATCATCTTTAAATTTTTGTTTTTACTTTATGTCTTGGTATGATAACATGATTATTTATACCATAATTATTGTGTTTTTATTTTAAAATCAGTGTTTGTGCCTAGTAAAGCCTTTGGGATGACTTGGATGATAAGTAGAATTGATACGGTGCAAAAATAGAAACTTTTGCGTCCAGTGCAGAATTTCTCTGACTTTACTGAAATGTCTTTTTGATCTGAATTTTTTACAAAGTATTGGTATACAAATTCCCCACGTTTTCCTAATTTTTAAGAATTTTAGGAGTTACATAAGTATGGTGTTTGCGCAGATCATTACAGATTGTTCTGTTTTAGACAGATTCTAGTTTTGCTTGCATAATTTGCTTGTTTTGATGATGCTATGGATTGTATTGGGGGTTATAAGCCATGGAGAAGTTACAATACAGTAACTTATGCAATAATAAAATATGAATCTATTTATAAAAGTACCTAAAGTGTTTGATTTACCTATCATACTAACGAAGCTCACGAGTTTTCTGTTGAGTTTTGTGTGCTGAAGTTTTCAAGTTTTGGGTGCTATCACGATGGATGAAGGAATAAGGAGTGGAAAATAGCCTAAGCTTGGGGATTCCCAAGGCACTCCAAGGTAAATTCTAGGTAGACTCAAGCGTCTAAGCTTGGGGATGCCCCGGAAGGCATCCCTTCTTTCGTCTCAATCCATCGGTATGTCACTTGAAGCTACATTTTTATTCATCACATGATATGTGTTTTGCTTGGAGTGTCGTGTGTTTTAGTTTGCTTTTGTTTTAGTTTTCCACAATCATTGTTTGCTGGACACACCTAATTGAGAGAGATACATGTTCACCATGATTTGTTAGAATACTCTTGTGCTTCACTTATATCTTTTTGAGCTAAGCAGTTGCTCTAGTTCTTCACTTAAATTTGTTTGAGACTTTAATAAATAGTGACGGTAATTTACATGGGTTATAAGACTAGTACAAAAATAATAGGTATTCAAGGAGTGCATAATCAAAACCTTCATGTAGCACATAAAAGAGAAATTGTGGGTTAATGATATTAATGTGGTAATATGAAAGGGCGTGAGTGCATGGTTGTTGGTTAGTAGAAATAACAATAGTTAAAGGGTGTAAACTTCATGTTCATCTAAATATTGGTTATGGCATGGTGATGATGTGTGAGAATTCTTATTCCTCGTTGAAATCGTAGTGCTATTTAGGTCGGGGGCACTCGATGGTTAACTCCTACCAACCTCCTCCCTAGGGGCATGCGAGTAGTACTTTGCTTCGAGAGAGCTAATAAAGCTTTGTAATAAGTATGTGAGTTCTTTATGACTAATGTGAATCCATGGATGTACGCACACTCACCTTCTCATATTTGCTAGCCTCTTCGGTACCGTGCATTACCGATTCTGACATCGAGGATCGATGCAAGCTTCGTCGGTGCATCCAAACCCCGCGACATGATACGCTCTATTGCACATAAGCCTCTGTCATGGATTTGTCACGGCAAGATGTCCTCATGAGAGAACTTGGATGTGAGGCCATCGCTACTATATGGCGGCTTGAGAGGGGTTGGTCGGAATCGAGAGACGCGAGTTTACCCAGGTTCGGCCCCTCCGATGGAGGTAAAAGCCTACGTCCTGCTTTGTGTCTATATTGATGATGATGACGATCTCGATTACAAGGGTGCGGAGTCGCTACCTCTAATCTTGAGAGCCTCTAATCTGTCTATCTCTAATGACTTGAACTTGTCCACCCCTCCCTCTAGGGGTGCTCTACCCCTCCTTATATAAGTGGAAGGGGTAGGTTTACATGTAGAGTTCTACTAGGAGTAGGATTAGGACTAGTCTCTCTTGAATCCTAATCCGGGTCTTGTTTCCTTTGTGAGGGAATCCATTCTCTCCCTGGGCCTTCTCTTGTGAGCCGCCCTTCCAAGCCCATCCACGAGCCGCCGTGTGCCGGCTTGCTCGCTGGGCCCTGGGCCTTGTTGCTCGTCTGACTCGCCTGCCGGGTCACCAATGAACCGCCAAGTCTTGACCGGGTCATCAGTGAGTCGCCAAGTCCTGGCCGGGTCATACTTCCGGCCGGGTTATACCACGGGGTAATATCCCTGACATTAGCCCCCAGGTTAGCTTGAATTTATTCATGCTAAGCTCCTGAAATAAGAATAAATATGTTAAGTGACCGGCTCACTCCCCTAGCCGGCTTATATCACTGAAATGGATCCTCAAAAATTTGGGTTTTTTCTGCATATGAATGAGCCGTCTTCTCAGTCGTCTTGCTTGTCAGTGTACTTTGAAGTAAAATATTGGGAATACAACACCCATATGCCATTGAGTCGGCCTCCAATACTCTTCAACTTGTGAAACCGGGTTGCTTATATAAACTCTGCCGGGTTATGATCTTTTGATAATGCCGGGTCATGATTGTTGGTGACGCCGGGTCAAACAACTAGACTCCAGCTGACTTGATAAAAATATTGGGATGAAAATCCATCTGATGTAGAGCCGGTCTTTTAATGCTTCGGCTAAATAAAAATATGTTGAGCCGGTCTCACTCATAATTGACATCTTGAAAACTCTCTTCAATTTTTTGATATATCCATATTACCTGTAGCCCCCAAGCTCCAAGTTTATCCATGATGACTTGGCGCTTTGCAATAATATCTTTAATTGTGTAGCCCCCAAGTACCAGGTTATCTTGCCTGCAGCAGCCTGGGACTTGTAACTATTTTATACTTTATAAAGCTTCGGCTGGTGCAGCCCCCAAGGACCGGGTTGTTTTGCTTGCAACAACCTGGGACTTTTTGAACTTGGTGTTGAATGTTGAGAAATCTTGGTTGTCATCTAAGTCGCCAGATATATACTTGTATTTCACATGTGTAGCCCCCAAGGGCCGGCTCATCAGTATGTGATGGGCCGGGTCTTCAATTTGGACCTTATAATCTGCTTGAACAACTGAATACTGTAGCCCTCAAGTGCCAGGTCGCATGCCTGCAGCGACTTGGGACTTTAGAAAATTTGATCTGAGCGGTGCAGCCTCCGAGTGCCGGGTCAGTAAGAAATACTGGGCTGGGACTTAGAAAAATATAGAAAGGCTGGCTCATCTCCTTGAAATAACAGGATCTGTTGACCATGTAATGATTTGAAAAGCAACTTGCATTAGCCCCCAAGTGTCGGGTCGTCTGCCTGCAGCGACTCGGGACTGTGTGAGAATAATATGACTCATCATAATTTGTTGAATGAATCCTTGACCGTGGTTGTAACCCGGTATTTTGTCGAATATCCTGGAATAATGCCTTTACCCTTGAAAATGAAAATCCCTGCTCGTGATTGCGGTGCAACCCGGCAAATATATGTCTGAGAAATCCATGAGTGTTGTAGTATACTACAGAGCACAGGTTGAAGAAACCAAGAGTCGGTCAATTAAATGACACGGCATTATATCTGATAGGGCGACTCTTCAAGAATAATCAATTTTCCAAGCTGGCTTGAAAAAACCCCAATCATTTAATACTGGTTGTGATAAACCATGATGAAGATCCAGCCATGTTGGCTATGAAAGATCTATTTGTTCCTTGCAGAGGGTAAGATGGAACCCGGTTTGGTGACTGGCTTTCCGCAGCATAAACAAATATGGATATGCATGTATGATGATGCATGATATGATGATGCAATGCAGGATGATGTAATGCAAGATGCAATGTATGGCCATAACCATCTTTCTTCACACTTAATGGCGGCTTATCTTAGGAGACAAGACCTGCAAAAACAAACAAGACAGAGTATATCCTGTATCGTTTTGAGGGCGGCTTGAGAAGCACAACCCAAAGATGGTAAATCCTTTATGACCTTGCTTTTTCTTTTTTGTTTTCGAAAACTCATATGCCGGCTCTCCTGGCATGAACTCGTTGTTTGAACTCTTAACAGTACAGGGTCTCTAGTGAGAGTGACCGTCAACTCCTTCGAGCGGCTCAGGGTCTCTAGTCGAGATTAACTGGTAAGAGTACAACGAACCATAGAGAGGCGCAGCAGGGCATGAGAACCCCCGGGGCCCATAAGCTACCTCTCACGTGACATAAATCCGTCGTTTGAACCTTTAAACAGTGCAGGGTCTTTAAAAGAGTAACTGTTTAAGAGTACGAACGGGCCACATAGCGGAGAGTCGGCAGCAGATGGGTGAGTTTATCCTCGCTTTCCGTACGCCGGCCCTCACGTGACAAGAACGCCGGTTTAACCTTGACCAGTACAGGGTCTCTAGTGAGAGTGACTGTCAAATGCTTTGAACAGCTCAGGGTCTCTAGCGAGAGTGACTGGTAAGAGTTCGGCGGGTCACCTAGCAGAGCAGCAGCAGCATACAGGCAGGTTTAACTCAAACTTGCGGTGGCTGAAGAGCCGATCAAGAGGGTGTGTAAGCTAAACCCGGTGGGTTGGAAGCCCCCAAATGACCTTGTTGACGGAGTCAACTTTTGGGTATACAACCTGGCCTTACGGTGGCTGAAGAGCCGATCAAGAGGGTGTGTAAGCTAAACCCGGCGGGTTGGAAGCCCCCAAACGACCCTGTTGAAGTATCAACATTGTTGCACCATCTTGTAAACCGCCATTTTGTAAGCCGCCATCTTGTATGAAGAAACAGCAGAAGCCCCCAAGTGACTTTGTGATGATCCAATAAATCCGGGCACCCATGTTTGAACGGTGCATCACGGCTGTTCGTCCTCTTGGGCGACTTTTAATTGTTCCACCAATAATGTAGTAGCTCCTGGGATCGGGTTAACTTCCTTGCAATGACCCGGGGTTCTTTTTGAAAACGACCAAATGTGTCGAGCCATGTCTGTAGCCCCCGAGTCTTAAGTCGACTCGAAGAGTTGGCTTGAGATTCTCCATACATGATCGTGGCATAAACCGGCATATAGTTAACACCGGAAACACTTGAATGTGCTGAAGGCGCGTCTGTTGGGCGGCTCAGATAGGCGAGCCCTGCACCGATGAGTCGATGTAAACTGGACCGTGGGCACGGCGGCGTGCGCACGTCCGTTGGGCGGCTCAAGTGAGCAGGCGCGGCACCGGCGTGTTGATGTAGACCAGACCACGGGGGTCGCGTCTTGCGTGCGTCCGTTGGGCGGCTCGTATAGGCGAGCACTGCGCCGTTATGTTGATGTAGATCAGACCGCGGGGGCGGCGCGGTTGCAGGAGACGGCCATGGCGTTGTAAGCCGGTGCGGTCGAGAGAGACGGCCGCAGCATTGTAAGCTGGTGCGGTCGCGAGAGACGGCCGCAGTGCTGTCGATGTTTGAACGGGTCGCGGGCGCGTAATATAACGCCACCTTTGCAGCGAATAATTGTCCTCCACTTTGGATCATACAATGACAGGACACGTGTGCATCTTTTAGGTGACCCGGTGCACACGAAATGCTGACGTGACCTCTGTTGTGTTGATGATATACATTCATCTGCCTGAATTGGACGTCGCGATGACCCGACAAATTGTCAGAAGTGACGTACTTGAACATCGGAAAATAACTTTTGTCCTGAATAGATCTGCAAACACAAAATAATACCAGCAGACAAAATATGCCTTATATAATCATTTTAGTGCACCTAGTAATTTAGGGGAACGACTGCACCTGGTTTGGTCAAAGCAATCATGGCTTCAGCGGCTCAACGTATCCTCATCCTCCTTTGACCGCGTTTTGCCTCACAGAGTGGCAGCTCGCGCCATGGCCCGACTCGGCTGTAGCGCTCAAGTCTCGATGCTGATATTCCTCTGCACCGGGTGGCGCGGACGGCGGCTGATATTCCTCCGCTTGAACTGCTTGCCCCCAAACCGCTGGTGGGGTCAAACGGCTTGCATATTTGGTCCAGCGCTTCATAATGTATTTCTCTGGTATATACTTTATATCCATAACATCCAGGATTTTCAGAGCATGGTCACGACACGGGCAGCTCTCATCATGGCTCACGATATAAGCTGACTGGAACTCCTCATATTCTTCCTGGAAAAACTTAAACCGTACTCCATCTCTGACTCTTCGTGCCGTCTGTTACTGATCACTTTCTGAGGATGCCTCAAGAACATAACAAAGTTCACCTTTGCTCTCGGATGACCGCGCACCTCAGGCGCTTTGTTCAACCGTGTGTTGGTTTTGTAGGGCTAGCTCGTATCCTCCGGAAGCCAAAACATGAAGTGCAAGCTAGCCAAAGCAAGCTAGAGGGCACCTTAATTGATTCTGGCCATGTATGTACACACAAGCTAGCTCAGCACGGCCATCAACTCGACAGAAACTCTGTGGTAAACTTGCAAGCGAAAACTGATTCAGTGCAGTGAGACGACAGCAGGTAGCGGAGCCAGCGCGCGGGGCAGAGTGGAGGCGGAGCCGCCATGGCGCAGTGGCGCGTGGAAGCGGGGTGGAAACGGCCGCGGCAAGCTGGCAGCCAGCTAGGCGGGAGGACAACGGCTACCTGCAGGGGCGAGGCGCACGTGCACGCCGAGGGAGAGCCGCCGGTCCACAGCCGGACCGCACGCAGGGCCGGTGATGGAGGTATGCGGGGTGCAGGAGCAGAACGGTTGCGCATGAAGGCGCGGCCCGGTTGTAAGCGAGGCGTGCGCGCAGCTAGGAGCCGGGCGGCTCGCAGGCGTGGCGGGAGCAGTGGAAGTAGGTGAGCAGGGCCGGCGCTCGGCGGCTCAAGGCGCGGACGCGGAGGAGCAGGGCCGGTGCTCGGCGGCTCAAGGCGCGGACGCTGAGGAGCAGGGCCAAGGCGCTGCGGAGCCGGCACAGGCGCAGCGCAGCGAAGGCAGGCGAGGCGGCATGGCGCGGCGTCTTGGAGGCGCGGCGGCTCAAGGCGTGGCGGGATGCGCAGCTGCGGTGACGCGGCGCGGCGTCTTGGAGGCGCGGCGGCCCGACGCGGCGCGGCAGCTTAAGGCGCAGCAGGATGCGCAGATGCAGTGGCGCGGCGCAGCATCTCGCAGGCGTTGTGTTGTGGCGAGGGGGCGTGGTGCAGGAGGGGAGGCGAGGGTGAGACGCAGAACCAAAATAGCGGGGCGGCGAGCCGGCGGACAGCCGGAGCGTAGGCGATGCTGCGCCGTGGTGGATGCAGGCAGGCGATTCTGCGACATCAAGGCGAGGTGAAACGCGGGCGCAGTGCGGCAGCGGCGGAGACCCGGCTCGGGGCGAGGTGGCTCAGAGGCACGGGAGGAGCGGAGGCCGCGGCGGCGGCTCAGCCACGGTAGAGGGCGAGCAGGCAAGCCGGCGCACGGGGAGCGGCAGTGGCGGGCCGGCGCGTGTGGACGGGCGCAGCGGCAGAAAGCAACTGCGAGCCGGCGCATGTGGACGGGCGCAAAGGCAGCTGCGCGAGGCGACGGGGAGGAACAGAGAGCGTGCGCTGATCAGCGGGGAGCTCTGGCGGAGCAGAGGCGAGTTGCGGTGCAGCGGGACCAGGCGCGGGCGAGCGGAAACGGACCCGACGCGCGGGAGTGCGGACGTGGGCGGCGCGAGCCGGAGCAGGCCTGGCGCAGGCTCGTGCGAGGGCAGCCGGAGCAACACGGGTGCGCGAGGCGCGGTGGAGCCCGCCGGGGCGCGGCATGGCAGTAGGGGCGGCTTGGGGTGAAGCTGGCGGGTCGAGGGCGAATCAAGGCGGGGCGGCTCAAGGCGGGTGTGACGTGATGGCCCGGAGGCGCAGCGACGCGGCAGCGGCCAGGGGGCAAGCCGGCTGGGCGGTTTGAGGTGAGGGCAGCGGCCACGGCGCAGCGGTGCGGCAAGGCCGAGGCCGGGCTGTAGGAGCAGAGGTGAGTCGGCCGAGTCCGTGATTGATCCGTGTTGGTCAGCCGGCTTCAGACAGTTTTTTCCCTTTGGCTTGACCTGTATCCGAGTCAAAGTAATATTCTGCGTCCGGTCTGCTTTCTGTGTTCGTCGTAAGAGAGATCGAATCTGACGGGTAGTCTGGTGTTACTGGTGAAACTTTTTGATCTGTACTCATGAACTCAAAGTTGATGCAGATCCTTCCAAACCGGCTCTTCTTCATCCGGAAAATTGCAAACTTCTCGATCCTGGGAGAGATCCTTCCAAGAACTCAATACCACCGTGCGTGCCCCACGGTGGGCGCCAACTGTCGTGGATTTGTCACGGCAAGATGTCCTCGTGAGAGAACTTGGGTGTGAAGCCATCGCAACTATATGGCGGCTTGAGAGGGGTTGGTCGGAATCGAGAGACGCGAGTTTACCCAGGTTCGGCCCCTCCGATGGAGGTAAAAGCCTACGTCCTGCTTTGTGTCTATATTGATGATGATGACGATCTCGATTACAAGGGTGCGGAGTCGCTACCTCTAATCTTGAGAGCCTCTAATCTGTCTATCTCTAATGACTTGAACTTGTCCACCCCTCCCTCTAGGGGTGCTCTACCCCTCCTTATATAATTGGAAGGGGTATGTTTACATGTAGAGTTCTACTAGGAGTAGGATTAGGACTAGTCTCTCTTGAATCCTAATCTGGGTCTTGTTTCCTTTGTGAGGGAATCCTTTCTCTCCTTGGGCCTTCTCTTGTGAGCCGCCCTTCCAAGCCCGTCCACGAGCCGCCTTGCGCCGGCTTGCTCGCTGGGCCCTGGGCCTTGTTGCTCGTCTGACTCGCCTATCGGGTCACCAATGAACCGCCAAGTCTCGACCGGGTCATCAGTGAGTCGCCAAGTCCTGGCCGGGTCATACATCCGTCCGGGTTATACCGCGGGGTAATATCCCTGACAGCCTCCTTATATCTTCCTCAAAATAGCCAGCATACCTACCTATCATGGCATTTCCATATCCATTCCAAGATATATTGCCATGCAACTTCCATCGTTACATCATATGACTTGGGCACACATTGTCATATTGCTTTGCATGATCATATAGCTGACATAGTATTTGTGGCAAAGCCACCGTTCATCATTGTTTACATGTTACGCTAGGTCATTGCCCATCTTGGTACACTGTCAGAGGCATTCATATAGAGTCAGATTGTTTAGTAGTTTTTCATATCGAGTTGTAAGTAAATAGAAGTGTGATGTTTATCATTATTAGAGCACTGTCTCAGTGAGGAAAGGATGATGGAGACAATGATTCCCCCACAAGTCGGGATGAGACTTCGGACGAAAAATAAAGGAAAAAAGAGAAAGAAAAAATGAAAGAAAAAAAGAAAGAAATAAAAATAAACATAAAAAAAGGAAAAAGGAAAAAAAGAAAAAAAAAGACAAAAAAAATAAATGAGAGAAAAGAGAGAAGCGACAATGCTACTACCTGTTTTTCCACACTTGTGCTTCAAAGTAGCACCATGTTTTTCATATAGACAGTCTCATGTTTTGTCATTTTCATATGCTAGTGGGAATTTTTCATTATAGAACTTGGCTTGTATATTCCGATGATGGGCTTCCTCAAATACCCGAGGTCTTCAGGAGCAAGCAAGTTGGATGCACACCCACTTAGCTTCAGTTAAGCTTTCATAAACTTATAGCTCTAGTGCATCCGTTGCATGGCAATCCTTACTCCTCGCATTGATATCGATTGATGGGCATCTCCCTAGCCCGTTGATACGCCTAGTTGATGCGGGACGTTCTTCTCCACGTTTACCCCTTTGAAACCTACCACCATATTCTATTCCACCTATATGATATGCCCATGGTTCACGCTCATGCATTCCGGAGTATTCTCAAAGGTCTCTTTTATGTGCTCCTCCGGTGTCATTGTTTGAATAACATTGGTCTCCTTGTTAATGGGTATACCTGAAATATAATGTTTCATTCTTTTCCCATTAACCACCTTAGGATTTGTTCCTTCCGTGTTATTTATCTTGATGGCTTCGGACAGATAAACCTCCTCAATAATATATGGTCCTTCCCATTTGGAGAGGAGTTTTCCTGCAAAATATCTGAAATGAGAATTGTATAATAGAACATGATGGCCAATATTAAATTCTCGTTTTTGTATTCTCTTGTCATGCCATCTTTTAACTTTTTTTCTTTAAACAACTTGGCATTTTCATAAGCTTGTGTCCTCCATTCATCTAAGGAGCTAATATCAAATAACCTCTTTTCATCGGCAAGTTTGAAATCATAGTTAAGTTCTTTAATTGCCCAATATGCTTTATGTTCTAACTCAAGAGGTAAATGACAAGCCTTTCCATAAACCATTTTATATGGATACATACCCATCAAATTTTTATAAGCAGTTCTATATGCCCACAATCATCATCAAGTTTCTTAGACCAATTCGTTCTAGATCTATTAACAGTCTTTTGCAAAATTAATTTTAGTTCTCTATTGCAAAATTAATTTTAGTTCTCTATTAATCATATTTAGCAAAGAGTTTACGAAATGCACCATGAATAAAATGCGAACCACCATCGGTCATTAAATATCTAGGGACTCCAAACCTCGGAATGATAACTTCCTTAAGCATTTTAATATAGGTGTTATGATCAGCACTACTAGTTGGAATAGCTTCTACCCACTTAGTGACATAATCAACAACAACTAGAATATGGGTATATCCATTAGAGGAAGGAAAATGTCCCATATAATCAAAGCCCCAAACATCAAATGGTTCAATAACAAGTGAATAATTCATTTTCATTTCCTGACGTCTACCAATATTACCTATTCTTTGACATTCATTACAAGAAAGGACAAACTTACATGCATCCTTGAAGAGAGTAGGCCAATAAAAACCAGAATGTAATACCTTATGTGCGGTTCTGTCTCCTGCATGGTGTCCTCCATATGTCTCGGAGTGACACGTCCATAGGATTTGTTCCTGTTCGTGCTCAGGTACACAACGTCTAATAATACCATCTACTCCTTGTTTATATAGATGTGGGTCATCCCAAAAGTAATGTCTTAAATCAAAGAAGAAATATTTCTTTTGTTGGTATGTGAAATTAGGTGGTATATATTTAGCAACTATGGAATTAGCATAGTCTGCATACCAAGGAGTATTACGGGAAGCATTTATAACAGCTAATTGCTCATCAAGAAAACTATCATCAATAGGCAGTGGGTCATCAAGAACATTTTCCATTCTAGACAAGTTATCTGCTACGGGATTTTCAACTCCCTTTCTATCAATAATATGAAAATCCAATTCTTGAAGTAAAAGAACTCATTTAATCAATCTAGGTTTAGCATCTTTCTTTTCCATAAGATATTTAATTGAAGCATGATCAGTGTGAATAGTAACTTTTGAATCAACAATATAAGGTCTAAACTTATTACATGCAAACACAACTGCTAAAAATTCTTTCTCAGTAGTAGCATTATTTCTTTGAGCACTGTCTAGAGTTTTACTAGTATAATGGATAACACTTAATTTCCTATCAACTCTTTGTCCTAGAAAAACTCCAACAACATAGTCACTAGCATCACACATTATTTGAAAAGGCAAGTTCGAATCAGGTGCTTGAACAATAGGTGCAGAAATTAAAGCTTGCTTCAGTATTTCAAAGGCTTCTACACAATCATCATCAAAAACAAATGGAACATCTTTTTCAAAAGATTGGTAAGAGGTCTAGAAATCTTAGAGAAATCCTTAATAAATCTCTATAGAAACCAGCATGACCAATGAAGCTTCTTATACCTTTAATATCTTTAGGACATGGCATTTTCTCAATTGCATCAACTTTAGCTTTATCCACCTCAATACCTCTGATGGCCCACAAGTATAGGGGATCAATCGTAGTCCTTTCGATAAGTAAGAGTGTCGAACCCAACGAGGAGCAAAAGGAAATGACAAGCGGTTTTCAGCAAGGTAATTTTTGCAAGCACTGAAATTGTAGGTAATAGATAGTTTGATAGCAAGATAATTGGTAACGAGCAAGTAATGGTAACGGTAAATAAGGTGCAGCAAGGTAGCCCAATCCTTTTGTGGCAAAGGACAGGCCAGAACAGTCTCTAGTAATAGGCAAAGTGTTCTTGAGGGTACACGGGAATTTCATCTAGTCACTTTTATCATGTTGGTTTGATTTGTGTTCGCTACTTTGATAATTTGATATGTGGGTGGACCGGTGCTTGGGTGCTGTTCTTACTTGAACAACCTCTCACTTATGATTAACCCGCTCGCAAGCATCCGCAACTACGAGAAAAGTATTAAGATAAAATCTAACCATAGCATTAAATGTTTGGATCCAAATCAGCCCCTTACGAAGTAGCGCATAAACTAGGGTTTAAGCTTCTGTCACTCTAGCAACCCATCATCTAATAACTACTCCACAATGCATTCTCTTAGGCCCAAGGATGGTGAAGTGTCATGTAGTCGACGTTCACATGACACCACTAAGGGAATCACAACATACATATCATCAAAATATCGAACACATATCAAATTCACATGATTACTTGCAACATGACTTGTCACGTGACCTGAAGATCAAAGGTAACTACTCACAAATAATATTCATGCTCAAGATCAAAGGGGCATTTAATAGCATAATGGATCTGAACATATAATCTTCCACCAAATAAACCATATAGTGATCAACTACAAGATGTAATCAACACTACTAGTCACCCACAGGTACCAATCTGAGGTTCCGGTACAAAGATTGAACACAAGAGATGAACTAGGGTTTGAGAGGAGATGGTGCTGTTGAAGATGTTGATGAAGATTGGCCTCCCAAAGATGAGAGGGGTGTTGGTGATGATGATGGCTTCGATTTCCCCCTCCAGTAGGGAAGTTCCCCTGGCGGAATCTCTCCGCCGGAGGACAAAAGTGCTCCTGCCCAAGTTCCGCCTCGAGACGGCGGCGTTTCGTCCCGAAAGTCCTCCCTTTATTTTTTCTAGGTCAAAAGACCTTATATACCAGAATATTGGCACCAGAGGTGGGCCGAGGAGGGCACAACCCACCAGGGCGCGCCTGGGGGGCCTAGGGCGCCCTGGTGTCTTGTGCCCACCAGGGTGGCCCCCTCCGGTAGTTCTTTGCTCCAGTATTTTTTATTAAATCCAAAAATATTCTCTGTAAAGTTTCAGCTTCATTGGAGATGTGCAGAATAGGTATCTCTGATGTGCTTTTTTAGGTCCAGAATTACAGATGTCGGTATTCTCCCTCTTTGTGTAAACCTTGCATATTATGAGAGAAAAGGCATTAGAATCACTCCTTAAAGCATTATTATTCAAAAAAACATAATAAATAACAGTAGGAAATCATGATGCAAAATGGACGCATCAACTCCCCCAAGCTTAGACCTCGCTTGTCCTCAAGCGAAAAGCCGAAATTGAAAAGCATGTCCACATGGTTTGAGAGAGAGGTGTTGACAAAAATAAAATACGGATATGGTAGCATCATGCTTATTATCATAACAGCAACAAACTCTATCATAAAACTTATTCATATAACTTTCATCATATAACTTCTCATGAATAAGTAACAATTCATCACAACATAGAAGTATAAAGCATAAACCTTATTGAAAACCAACAAACTATGTTCTCAGTCAACTTTGCAACTACAATTCATCATATTTTCAAGAAGGGTCTCATGTCGGAGCCTTTTGGCAAGTCCACATACTCACAATCATTTAGTCTTCTATGATTTCTAACACTCACAATATACCCATGAGCAAAAAGTTTCAACCGGACACATAGAAAGATAGGGGCTTATAGTTTCGCCTCCCAACGTATTCACCACAAGGGTGATCTCAACAATAATAACTCATGCCCACTCACATCCAACTGGATATATGTGCCTAAATCTTTCCTCACCACATGATGCTTGCAAAAGAAAAAGTAAAAAGGAATAGGGAATTATACTTGACTCTTGCATAAAAGTAAATACATGAAAGTAAAAGATAGGCCCTTCGCAGAGGGAAGCAGAGGTTGTCATGCGCTTTTTGGTTTGTATGCCCAATCCCTTAATATAAAAGAACGTCACACTATATTGCCCCCTATGATAGCAACCTTTATTATGCAATCCATCACTTTTATTGCTTTGCCATCATAAGTTCGTATAACGCTCAATTTTCTCTTACACTAATTGATCAAACATATTTAGAAGCAATTCTTATTGCCTTAGTGCACCGATGACAACTTACTTAAGGATCTTACTCGATCCGTAGGTAGGTATGGTGGACTCTCAAAGAGTGAATTTGGTTTTTGGGTTTTTGGATGCACAAGTAGTATCTCTACTTAGTGCAGAATTTTTGGCTAGCAAAGATATTGAGCAAGCACCACATGTTGAAGGATCTATGACACTATAACTTCTATGTGGATATGAACAAACATAAGTCATTACGTTGTCTTCCTTGTCCAACGTCAACAATTTTGACATATAATATTTAATGGAGGCTCACAATCATAAAAGATGTCGAAGATAGTGTATTTGCATGTGAATCTTCTCTTCCCTATTAATTTTTTCATGAATTGCATTATTCACCAATGTTGTGTTTGTCAATCTCCAACAAATTTTACTACTTATACTTTTCCTTATGTGATGTCATTACCTACCATAAGATTAGCATATGATTCTTTTCATCTATTTCTCTTTCCTTTTATTTTGATTGCAACAAGAAAGTGGAGAAGCAAAAGCTCAAACCAAACTTTATTATATAACTCTCACTCGATTACACATATAGATAGACCACAAAACTAACACACGAAAATAGATCATACTAAACTTTTATTCAACTAAATCAAAGGGAAACTAAAGATCGAACTAAAATAGGTAAAGGTGGATACAAGTGATGGTGATATGATACCGGGGCACCTCCCGCAAGCTTGGCTCAAGCCAAGGGGAGTGCCCATAGCCGTGTGGTCAAGTCTCCTTTGGTGGTGGTGATGAAGTGGTAGGCTTGTCCTCCAGCTTCCAGGGCAAGGGCTCACCATCAAAAGTTGATGCGAGAGTCCCCTAAGTCCTGCAACTGGCAGCTAAACTCATACCTTTAAATCTTGCTTCATATTCAAAAACTTGGTTTTGAAGATCATAAACTTGACTTTGCAGAAAATTGATTTGCTCGTTGAGGGTGGAGATGGTGTCTTTCAAAGACCGGCCATCCACAACCTGATCACAGTTGAATTCCGTGATCATGGAGTGGTTAGCACTAAGTCCACGCTCCACCATCCTTTGGCACTTGAAGAAGTCTTGTTCCACCGCCTCGAGCCTAGCTTCCATGCTTTCGGTCCTCTTGGGTCCCTGCATATTGCGGATGTGGCGCCATGAAGATCTAGATCTGACGAGAAAACACCACGAAACGAGAACAGAGGATTTTTCTGCGATGCGGTCGTCAAAACAGTCGGGGGTATATATAGAGAATTTTTATTCTTGGGAAACAAGCATATGGAAGGAAAACGGAGTCGGGAAGGTGTCCGAGGTGGGCACAACCCACCAAGGCGCGCCTGGCAGGGCTGGCGCGCCCTGGTGTATCGTGCTCACCTCAATCGCCTTCCGGTTTATTTCTTATTTTCCAAAATTTTCTAATATTCCAAAACTGACAAAAATATTTTTGCGGATTTTTCGGAGTCCGTTTACTTACCGTATCACGTACCTCCTATTTTTCAGAATTCTAGAGTGTTCCGGAAGGTTTCTTTTATGTGCTCCTCCGGTGTCATGGTTTGGATAACATTGCTTTCAACATTAATAGGCGAACCTGAGATATAGTGCTTAATTCTTTGTCCATTGACCACCTTCGGGTTGGTAACTTCGGCATTATTAATCTTGATAGCTCAAGAACGATAAACCTCTTCGATAATATAAGGTCCTTCCCATTTGGAGAGAAGCTTACCTACAAATAATCTTAAACGAGAGTTGAACAAAAGAACATAGTCTCCTATTTTGAATTCCCGCTTTTGGATTCTTTTGTCATGCCATCTTTTAACTTTTTCTTTGAATAGTTTGGCATTTTCGTCGACTTGGGTTCTCCATTCATCTAGTGAGCTAATATCAAATAGCCACTTCTCACCGGCAAGTTTGAAATCATAATTGAGTTCTTTAATTGCCCAAAATGCTTTATGTTCTAACTCTAGAGGCAAATGACAAGCTTTTCCCTATACCATTTTGTATGGAGACATACCCATAGGATTTTTTTAAGCTGTTCTATAGGCCCAAAGTGCATCATCTAGTTTCTTAGACCAATTATTTCGAGACCTATTGACAGTTTTTTGTAATATTAATTTTATTTCTCTATTGCTAAGTTCAACTTGACCACTAGATTGAGGATGATAGGGTGATGCAATTCTATGGTTAACATCATATTTAGCAAGCATCTTACGAAAAGCACCATGAATAAAGTGTGAACCACAATCAATCATTAAGTATCTAGGGACTCCAAACCTTAGGAAGATAACTTCTTTAAGCATTTTAATAGAGGTGATGTGATCAGCACTACTAGTTGGAATAGCTTCTACCCACTTAGTGACATAATCAACAACAACCAAAATATGAATGTACCCGTTAGAGGAAGGAAAAGGTCCCATATAATGAAAACCCCAAACATCAAATGGTTCAACAACAAGTGAATAGTTCATAGGCATTTCCTGACCCTTACCGATATTACCAATTCTTTGACATTCATCACAAGACAAAACAAACTTACGGGCATCGTTGAAGAGAGTAGGCCAATAAAAACCAGATTGCAATACCTTGTGAGCAGTTCTATCTCCCGCATGATGTCCTCCATATGCTTCGGAATGACATTTCCGTAGGATTTGTTCCTGTTCATGCTCAGGTACACAACGTCTAAGAATACCATCTACTCCTTCTTTATAAAGATGTGGGTCATCCCAGAAGTAATGTCTTAAATCATAGAAGAATTTTTTATTTTGTTGGTATGTGAAGCTAGGTGGTATATATTTAGCGACAATGTAATTAACATAATCAGCATACCAAGGAGTGTTTTGAGAAACATTTATTGCAGCTAACTATTCATCAGGGAAACTATCATCAATAGGTAGTGGGTCATCAAGAATATTTTCTAACCTAGACAAGTTATCAACTACGGGGTTCTCAGTTCCCTTCCCATCAACGATATGTAAGTCAAATTTTTGAGGCAAGAGAACCCACCTAATAAGTCTAGGTTTAGCATCTTTCTTTTCCATAAGATATTTTATAGCAGCATGATCGGTGTGAACGATAACCTTGGAATCAACAATATAGGTTCTAAATTTATCACAAGCAAACACAACTGCTAAAAATTGTTTTTCAGTAGTAGCATAATTGCGTTGAGCACTGTTTAGAGTTTTACTAGCATAATGAATAACATTCATTTTCTTATCAACTCTTTGTCCTAGAACAACGCCAACAGCATAATCACTAGCATCACACATAACTTCAAAAGGCAAGTTCCAATCAGGTGGTTGGACGATATGTGTAGAAGTTAAGGCTTTTGTTTAGTGTTTCAAAGGTTTCCACACAATCATCATCAAAAACAAAAGGAATATCCTTTTGCAAAAGATTAGTAAGAGAACTAGAATTTTTAGAGAAGTCTTTAATGAACCTCCTAGAGAAACCAGCATGACCAAGGAAACTTCGAATACCTTTAATATCTTTAGGACATGGCATTTTCTCAATTGCATCAACTTTAGCTTTATCCACCTCAATACCTCGTTTGGATATTTTATGCCCCAAGACAATACCTTCATTAACCATAAAGTGGCACTTCTCCCAATTCAAGACAAGATTTGTTTGTTCACATCTCTGCAAAACTCGATCAAGGTTGCTTAAGCAATCATCAAAAGAAGTTCCGTAAACGGAAAAATCGTCCATGAAAACCTCCACAATCTTTTCACAAAAGTAAGAGAATATAATAGTCATACATCTTTGAAAGGTAGCAAGTACATTGCATAAACCAAAAGGCATACGTCTATAAGCATAGGTTCCAAAAGGGCAAGTAAAGGTGGTTTTCTCTTGATCAGATTGCGACATAGGTATTTGAGAGAAACCAGAAATATCCGTCTAGAAAACAAAAGTGTGTGTGCTTAGATAATCTTTCTAGCATTTGATCAATGAAAGGCAGAGGGTAATGATCTTTTCTAGTAGCTTTATTTAATTTTCTAAAATCAATTACCATTCTATAGCCAGTGACAATTCTTTGTGGAATGAGTTCATTTTTATCATTAGGAACAACGGTAATACCTCCTTTCTTAGGGACACAATGAACGGGACTTACCCATCTACTATAATCTATGGGATAGATTATACCTGCTTCCAGAAGCTTTAATATTTCAGTTCTTACCACTTCTTTCATCTTAGGATTTAATCGCCGTTTGTGATCAACAACGGGTTTAGCATCAGGTTCCATATTAATCTTGTGCTGACATAGAGTGGGACTAATGCCCTTAAGATCATCAAGAGTATATCCAATAGCAGCCCTGTGCTTCCTCAGAACTTTTGATAATCTTTCTTCTTCATGTTCTGAAAGGTTAGCACTAATAATAACGGGATATATATTTTTCTCATCAAGATAAGCATACTTCAAAGTGTCAGGCAATTGCTTTAATTCAAACACAGGATCACCTTTAGGTGGAGGAGGACCTCCAAGAGTTTCAATAGGCAAATTGTGTTTCAGGAGAGGTTGTTGTTCAAAGAAAATTTTATCTCTTTCATTTCTTCCACGCAAGTGCATATCATTTTCATGGTCAAGCAAATACTGTTCTAATGGATCAGTAGGAGGCACGGCAATAGAAGCAAGACCAATTATTTCATCCTTACTGATAATGCTCTATCACAAGATTGTCTACTAAACTTGAAAAAAATAAACTCATGAGACACACCACCAAAACTGACACTAATACGTCTCCAACGTATCTATAATTTTTTCTTGTTCCATGTTGTTATATTATCATTCTTGGATGTTTTACAATCATTTTATAACAACTTTATATCATTTTTTGGGACTAACCTATTGACATAGTGCCAAAGTGCCAGTTGCTGTTTTTGCTTGTTTTTTACTTCGCAGAAAATCAATACCAAACGGAGTCCAATCGCGACGAAACTTTTTGGAGATTTTTTCCGGACCAGAAGACACCCAGTGGGCCAAACAACTGCCGGAGAGGTGGGCTGTGGAGAGCACAACCCACCAGGGCGCGCCAGGGGGGGCCCGGCGCCCTGATGGGTTGTGCCCTCCTCGGCCCCTTTCAGCACCGCCTCTGATGCCTATAAATTCTCAAATATTCGGAAAACCCTAGGGGAGTCGATGAAACACAATTCCATCCGCCGCAAGTTCCAGAACCGCGAGATCCAATCTAAACACTATCACGGAGGGGTTCATCTTCCTCATAGGTGCCTCTCCGATGATGCGTGAGTAGTCCACCATAGACCTACGGGTCCGTAGGCAGTAGCTAGATGGCTTCTTCTCTCTCTCTTATGATTCTCAATACAATGGTCTCTTGGAGATCTATTTGATGTAAACTTTTCCGGTGTGTTTGTTGGGATCCGATGAATTTTGAGTTCATGATCAGTTTCTATCCATGATTATTATTTGAGTCTTCTTTGATCTCTTATATGCATGATTTCTTATAGCATCGTATTTCTTCTTCGAATCTTTGGTTTAGTTAGGCCGACTAGATCAATTTTTCTTGCCATGGGAAGAGGTGCTTTGTGATGGGTTCGATCTTGCGGTGTTCTTTCCCAGTGACAGAAGGGGCAGCAAGACACGCATGTATCGTTGCTATTAAGGATAACAAGATGGGGTCAATTCCTACATGAATAGATCTTGTCTACATCATGTCATCGTTCTTATTGCATTACTCCGTTTTTCCATGAACTTAATACACTAGATGCATGCTGGATAGCGGTCGACGTGTGGAGTAATAGAGGTAGATGCAGGCAGGAGTCGGTCTATCTATCTTGGACGTGATGCCTATATAATGATCATTGCCTTGGATATCGTCATGACTATTCTATTTTCTATCAATTGCCCAACAGTAATTTGTTCACCCACCGTGCGCTATACTCATGAGAGAAGCCACTAGTGAACCCTACGGCCCCCCGGGTCTACTTTTCCATCATCTTGCTTTCCGATCTACGTTTTTTGCTATCTTTGTTGTCAGATCTACAAAACCAAAAACCCAAAAATATATTGGTGCATATTTACTCTTTTTATTTGTGTTCTTGAGAGATCTATCTCTCCTATCTATCATTACCTAATCTATCTTTTTACCGTAGAGAGATTGACAACCTCTCTTTCGCATCAGGTTGCAAGTATTTGTTGTTTCACTACTGGAATCAGGTACTTTGCCATCAGCCATAGCGGACGGCAAAGGGTATGACCACTGACGGCAAAGGCTTTGCCGTCCGGCAGCACACGGCCAAATTTCCGGCACTGTGAACTCTGGTAAAGGAGTGCTTTGCCGTCTGCCTTTACTCAGCCGACGGCAAAGGGTAGGACCATGATACGTCTCCAACGTATCTACTTTTCCAAACTCTTTTGCCCTTGTTTTGGACTCTAATTTGCATGATTTGAATGGAACTAACCCGGACTGATGCTGTTTTCAGCAGAATTGCCTTGGTGTTATTTTTGTGCAGAAAAAAAAGTTCTCGGATTGACCTGAAAATTTACGGAGAATATTTTTGGAATTAATAAAAAATATTGGCGAAAGAATCAACCGATGAAGGGCCACCACCTGGCCACAAGCCAGGGGGCGCGCCCCACCTAGGGCGCGCCCCACTGTCTTGTGGGGCCCTGGTGGCTCCTCCGACCTCGTTTCCACTCCTATATATTCCTGTTTACGGAGAAAAAAATCAGGGAGAAGAGTTCATCGCGTTTTACGATACGGAGCTGCCACCACCTCCTGTTCTTCCTCGGGAGGGCAGATCTGGAGTCTGATTTGGGCTCCGGAGAGGGGAAATCGACGCCGTCGTCATCACCAACCATCCTTCATCACCAATTTCATGATGCTCTCCGCCGTTCGTGAGTAATTCCATCGTAGGCTTGCTGGACGGTGATGGGTTGGATGAGATTTACCATGTAATCGAGTTAGTTTTGTTAGGGTTTGATCCCTAGTATCCATTATGTTCTGAGATTGATGTTGCTATGACTTTGCTATGCTTAATGCTTGTCACTAGGGCCCGAGTGCCATGATTTCAGATCTGAACCTATTATGTTTTCATGAATATATATGTGTTCTTGATCCTATCTTGCAAGTTGTAGACACCTATTACGAGTTATGATCCGCATCCCCCAGGGTGAGAATAACTGGGATTCTTTCCGGTGATTACCGTAGTTTGAGGAGTTCATGTATTCACTAAGTGCTAATGCTTTGGTCCGGTTCTCTATTAAAAGGAGGCCTTAATATCCCTTAGTTTCCATTAGGACCCCGCTGCCACGGGATGGTAGGACAAAAGATGTCATGCAAGTTCTTTTCCATAAGCACGTATGACTATATATGGAATACATGCCTACATTACATTGATGAATTGGAGCTAGTTCTGTGTCACCCTATGTTATAACTGTTGCATGATGAATGCCATCCGACATAATTATCCATCACTGATCCATTGCCTACGAGCTTTCCACATATTGATCTTTGCTAAGTTACTTTTCCGTTGCTACTGTTACAATCACTACAAAACTGCTACTATCACTTTGCCATCGTTACCGTTACTTCCACGCTACTTTGCTACTGAATACTTTGTTGCAGATATTAAGTCTTTCAGGTGTGGTTGAATTGACAACTCAGCTGCTAATACTCGACAATATTCTTTGGCTCCCCTTTTGTCGAATCAATAAATTTGGGTTGAATACTCTACCCTCGAAAACTGTTGCGATCCCCTATACTTGTGGGTTATCAAGACCTTTTCTGGCGCCGTTGCCGGGGAGCATAGCTCTATTCTCTGAGTCACTTGGGATATATATCTGTTGATCACTATGAAGAATCTGAAAGACGCTAAAACCAAGATCTACCCCTCAACTACGAGGACAGGTAAGGAACTGCCATCTAGCTCTGCACTTGATTCACCTTCTGTTATGAGTAAATTTGCGACACCACCACCTGCTAGTAATTCTGATATGTCGCAAGTAATTGATGATGTACTTCTGCTATGCATGATGCTTATGATGATACTCTGCTTGATACTACTGTGCCACTGGGTGAATTCCTTGATGAACAAATTGCTAGAGTGAATGCTGAAACTGATGATATTTCTGAATCTGATGAAATTATTGAAACTAAACATTATGATACACCTGCTAGATCTAGCTCTCCTAGATATGAATTGCCTGATATACCTGAAGGTTATGTTATGGAAGGAGAGGTAGCTAGGGAGTTTCTTGCTTGTAAGGATAGAGATGATCTTAAAAAGTTGCTATGCTAGAATGCAATATGATCCTAAGTTTGCTACCTCACCTATCTTTTTTACCGATAAGGATTATGAATTCTCTGTCAACCCAGAGTTAATTACTTTGGTTGAATCTGATCCTTTCCATGGCTATGAAACTGAAACTGTAGTGGCACATCTTACTAAATTGAATGATATAGCCACCCTATTTACTCATGAGGAAAAAATTCGCTATTACTATATTCTTAAGTTGTTTCCTTTCTCATTAAAGGGTGATGCTAAGATATGGTTTAATTCTCTTGCTCCTGGTTGTGTGCGTAGTCCCCGGGATATGATTTATTACTTCTCTGAAAAATATTTTCCTGCCCATAAGAAACAAGCTGCCTTGCAGGAAATATTTAACTTTGTGCAAACTGAAGAAGAGAGTCCCCCACAAGCTTGGGGGAGGCTTCTCCAATTACTTAATGCTTTGCCTGATCACCCTCTCAAGAAAAATGAAATACTTGATATCTTTTATAATGGACTAACCGATGCTTCTAGGGACCACCTAGATAGTTGTGCTGGTTGTGTTTTCAGGGAACGAACTGTTGAACAAGCTGAACTACTATTGAATAATATATTGAGCAATGATAATGATTGGACTATTCCCGAACCACCTCCAAAGCCAACTCCGAAGAAAAGAGGTATTCTATTCCTCAGTCCTGAAGATATGCAAGAGGCAAAGAAATCTATGAAAGAAAAAGGTATTAAAGCTGAAGATGTTAAGAATCTACCACCTATTGAAGAAATACATGGTCTTGATAACCCGACACAGGTAGTAGAGGTAAATTCCCTCCGTAGATTTGATGAAGGTGATATTCCTTATAATAAGTCTGCTAGCCAATGCTTGGATGAGTTTGATAATTTTATTGTGAAGCAAGAAAATTTCAATGCTTATGTTAGTAGACAATTGAAACATAATGCTTACATGCTTGACCGCTTGGGTGATTATTTGAGTAGAACAGTCAATGATCTTAAGCTCATTAGTAAACATGCTTCCATGGTAACTACTCAAGTAGAACAAGTACTCCAGGCTCAAAATGATTTACTTAATGAGATGAATAGTAAGAACAATGATCATGCTGTTAGAGTTCTGACTAGAGGTGGTAGAATGACTCAGGAACCCTTGTATCCTGAGGGCCATCCTAAGAGAATTGAGCAAGATTCTCAGAGAGTTAATACTGATGCACCTATTCGTACCAGTAAGAGTAGGAAAAAGAATGACGATAGTACTTTGCATGCTGCTAGTGAACCTGTTATAGATACACCTGAGAACCCAAATGATATTTCTGTTTCTGATGCTGAGACACAATCTGGTAATGAACATGAGCCTAGTGATAATATTAATGATGATGTTCATGTTGATGCTCAACCTAGTAACGATAATGATGTGGAGATTGAACCTGCTGTTGATCTTGATAACCCACAACCTAAGAATAAGAGATATGATAAAAGAGACTTTGTTGCTAGGAAGCATGGTAGAGAAAGAGAACCATGGGTTCAGAAACCCATGCCCTTTCCTCCTAAGCCATCCAAGAAAAAGGATGATGAAGATTTTGAGCGCTTTGTTGAAATGCTTAGACCTGTCTTTTTGCGTATCCGCTTGACTGATATTCTGAAAATGTCTCCTTATGCTAAGTATATGAAAGATATTGTGACAAATAAAAGAAAGATACCGGAAGCTGAGATTTCCACCATGCTTGCTAATTATACTTTTAAGGGTGGGATACCAAAGAAACTAGGAGATCCCGGAGTACCTACTATACCATGCTCTATTAAAGGAAATTATGTTAAAACTGCTTTATGTGATCTTGGAGCTGGTGTTAGTGTTATGCCTTTCTCTTTATATCGTAGACTTGATTTGAATAAGTTGACGCCTACTGAAATCTCCTTGCAAATGGCTAATAAATCAACTGCTTTACCCATCGGTATTTGCGAGGATGTGCCTGTTGTGGTTGCGAATGTTACTATCTTAACGGACTTTGTTATTCTTGATATTCCCGAGGACGACAGTATGTCGATCATCCTTGGTAGACCCTTTTTGAATACTGCAGGGGCTGTTATTGATTGCAACAAGGGCAATGTCACTTTTCATGTTAATGGTAATGAGCACACGGTACACTTTCCGAAGAAACAACCTCAAGTTCATAGTATCAATTCCATTGAAAAGGTTTCAACGATTATTATTGGAGGTTTTGAATTCCCTCTCCCTACTGCTAAGAAGAAATATGATATACTGATTGTTGGGGACATACATATCCCCATTGAGGTAACCTAGTGTCATTCGAAAATTCTCCGGTTCCGTGTGATTCGAAAAAGTTTGTCAATAAGACTTGATCAACCTTATTGATGCATTCTTTTTGATGAACATGAGATGGATGAATTTAGAAAGCACTACCTTCTGTACCCAACTTTTATTCTCTGTTCTTTAGTTTCAATTTCGTAAAAATGCTACTATTTTTTTGTTTTCTGTTTTATCCGTGCAATAGAAAAATGACCTAAAAATAAAAGTCCTCAGAATGCCCTGAAAATTTAGTATGATTTTTTCTGGAATATTTAAGATTTTTTGGCACTGAGTATGCATCAGGGGGCTGCACTAGTGGGCCACAAGCCTGCAGGGCGCGCCCCCCTGGCTTGTGGGTCCCACGTGGGGCCCCCTCACTTATGCCAGCACCCATCCACTTCGTCTTCATCCAGAAAAAATGCCACCATTGCTCAAACCCGTGTTCTAGCTCATTTTGCTGCCATTTTCGATCTCCTTGCTCAAAGCTCCATTTGCAAAACTGTTTTAGGGGATTGCTCATCGGTATGTGACTCCTCCAATAGTCCAATTAGTTTTTGTTCTAGTTCTTTATATATTGCAAATTTTTGCTGCTGTGGTGACCTTGTTCTTGGGCTTGCATGTTAAATTTATATGGTCCCAAGTAGTTTTGATGCATGATATAGCTTCTAGGCACTTGTGGGAGTAGTTGCTATGAGTTTTGTTCACTTTTACTTAGAGTCACTAAAAATTTCAGAATTAATTTTCAGCCAAAGAGATGATGAGGAGATTGTTAAGAGGCTCTTCAAGCCGGGGTTTTAAAGAAAAAGAAAGTGAGAAGCCTAAATACAATATCCCTCGTACTGCGGAGGTTCGTCCATGTGAATGGCCAAGTGAAGCATTCTTGAGGGCGGCCGGAATTTATGAAGATTTTTATTATCTAGCAGAAAATGCAGGCATCACCGACTTCCTCAACGATAAGTGTGAACAGTATCTCCTACTTACTAATACTTTCGTGCAAAATTTTCATTTTTATCCTAGAAAGAATCCTCCCATGGTAGAATTTCATTTATATGATGTGCCTAAGGAAATGTCACTTTACGATTTTTGCAATGTTTGCAAAATACCTCATGAAGGCAGCATCAGTGAACCACGTCCTAGAGACATGGAGGATTTTATTGCCGCAATCACTGTAGGGGAAGAGAGAGGGGTGTCAAAGGCAAGAGCGGCTAGTGTACATTTTCCTGTTTTATGCTATTATTCATTATTTGCGGGGAGATGTTTAGTTGGTCGCGGCGAGAGTGGAAGCCTTAGTGCCCCCGACCTCGCTATTCTGCGCCACGCTTTACTTGCAGATAGAACTTTTAGTCTGGGCGCTATAGTGGCCCAACGGTTGAACTTAAACTGTTCGAAGGGCCCTATATTCGGAGGTATCTATGCGTCTCGTTTAGCTAAACACTTTGAGATACCTATTAGGCTTGACGAGGAAGATGAAATGTTGCTTTCTACAAGACATTTAGATTATGATAGTATGGTAGCACATGATTTTATTAAGAAAGATAATGATAAAAGGCTGCTTTACAACTTAGTATTTAGTCAGGGTACGTGTGAGATTATTACTCTGCCTGCTTCTTCTTTGTTCGATATTCATTCAGGCAGGTACACTATTATGCTCGATGACATCTACCGATATTGGGGTTTGTCGCAACCAACAGCACCTGAGACGGCACCGGCCCTTGATCCATACCAGGCTCCGGTTTTTCCGCGGGAGCCATAGGAGCTCGCCAACCAGTGGAACCCTCAGTATCCTCCGGAGTATCCAAGAGAGGGTTATTTCCAACCATGGCCCTAGACCAACTTAGGCCAAAAGCCTAAGCTTGGGGGAGTACGTATTTCTCACTGACATTACATTCATGTTCACACACTCATTTCAGTTGTCGGTGTTCGCACTTTTTCATTGTACCATCCATGGTAGTTTATTTCTTCTTTTTGTTTTCTTCTTGTGAGTTTAATTAATCTTTAAGAAAATTCAAAAAAAATTAGTTCTAGCTTTACCTTCTAGCTTGTTTAGTTGTAGCATTAAAAGAAAATCCAAAAAGATTTCTCGTTCTTCTTTTGCTTGTTGGGAGCTTTCCCGTGTAAATAATTTTATTTTCTTTTCTTTCCTTTGGGTCATAAGGAGAAGACCACGATGAAAATGTTGAGTGGCTCTCATATGCACTATTGTTTACTTTACAGAGAACCCATATTACCTTGTCTTCTCCCTTGAGTTATCATTTGCAGATTCCAGCTTAGTACAATGCACATGCACTCTTATTATTATTATTCACATCGTTCGGTCGTGCAAGTGAAAGGCAATAATGACGATATATGATGAAATGACTGAGATGGAGAAAAGGCTAGTATGAACTCGACTTATTTTGTTTTTGTAAATATGATTAGCTCATCGTTCAGGATTCAGCCCATTATAGGTTGAACATGTTTTGCAATGACAATTAGAGATTATAGTTATTCATGCCATGCTTAATTAGCTAAGAGTGGATAATGGTTAGTCTTGAGTGCCAACATGCGTATTAAAATGGTTGTGATGTAGTATGATAGAATGGTATCCTCCTCTGAATGATTCGAGTGGCCTGACTTGGCACATGTTCACACTGTAGTTGAAACAAAATCAACATAGCCTCCATGATGTTTATGTTCATGGTGATTTATATCCTACTCATGCTTGCATTCAATGTTGGTTAATCTCAAAGCATGTTTATGACTGCTGTCGCTCTCTAGCTGGTCGCTCCCCAGTCTTTTGCTAGCCTTCACTTGTACTAAGCGGGAATACTGCTTGTGCATCCATCTCCATAAACCCAAAGTTGTTCCATATGAGTCCACCATACCTACCTATATGCGGTATTTACCTGCCGTTCCAAGTAAATTTGCATGTGCCATTCTCCAAACCTTCAAATAAATTTTCCGTTTTGTATGCCCAAATCGCTCATGTAGTGACTGGGGGCTGTCAGTATCTTCCATGCTAGGTGGGTTATTCTCACGATACGTGTTGATTCACTATCATTCACGAGAAAGTGGCTGGTAATCGGAATGCCCAGTTCCATGCTCAAAATTTAAGTCAAAATATAATAAACAAAACTCCCCCAGGATTGTGTTTGTATGGACGGTACCCGTGGATTCGGCCCGTCGTGGAGTGTGATTGATGTGATGGAGGGGGAATAAAAACTTTACTATTCTGTTTGGGAACCGCCTATAATGTATCTAGCATGGAAGATATCGAGATCTCTTGGTTGTTCTGTTGGCAATGAAAGCATACCGCTCAAAACTATTATTCATCTCTGTTTTAAAAACTCGAGCTCTGGCACCGCTGCAAATCAATGCTTCCCTCTGCGAAGGGCCTATCTATTTTACTTTATTGTTGAGTCATCATCCTCTTACAAAAGGCACCAGTTAGAGAGCACCACCGTCATTTGTATGCTTTGCTATTAATTGATGTTGAGTATGAGTATGACTGGATCTCTTTTACCATGAATTACAATGTTTAGTCAGTCCTTGTTCTTTAGAGGTGCTCTGCATTTATGTTTTGCGGTCTCAGAAAGGGCTAGCGAGATACCATTATGTCATATTGTATCATGATTGTTTTGATAAAATTGTTGTCATCCGAGACTGATTATTATTGCTCGCTAGTTGATTATGCCATTGATATGAGTAAATGAGAGACCTAAATGTTATTGTGAATGTGGTTAGTCTATAATCCTTGCTGAAAATCTGAACATAAGTTAGACATATTTACAACAGCAAGATCAAACAGAGTTTGTAAAAGTTTTTCTTTATCACTTTCAGTTTATCAACTGAATTGCTTGAGGACAAGCAAAGGTTTAAGCTTGGGGGAGTTGATACGTCTCCAATGTATCTACTTTTCCAAACTCTTTTGCCCTTGTTTAGGACTCTAATTTGCATGATTTGAATGGAACTAACCCGGACTGACGCTGTTTTCAGCAGAATTGCCTTGGTGTTATTTTTGTGCAGAAAAAAAAGTTCTCGGATTGACCTGAAAATTTACGGAGAATATTTTTGGAATTAATAAAAAATATTGGCGAAAGAATCAACCGAAGAAGGGCCACCACCTGGCCACAAGCCAGGGGGCGCGCCCCCCTGTCTTGTGGGGCCCTGGTGGCTCCTCCGACCTCGTTTCCACTCCTATATATTCCTATTTACGGAGAAAAAAAATCAGGGAGAAGAGTTCATCGCGTTTTACGATACGGAGCCGCCGCCACCTCCTGTTCTTCCTCGGGAGGGCAGATCTGGAGTCTGATTTGGGCTCCAGAGAGGGGAAATCGACGCCGTCATCTTCACCAACCATCCTTCATCACCAATTTCATGATGCTCTCCACCGTTCATGAGTAATTCCATCGTAGGCTTACTGGTCGGTGATGGGTTGGATGAGATTTACCATGTAATCGAGTTAGTTTTGTTAGGGTTTGATCCCTAGTATCCATTATGTTCTGAGATTGATGTTGCTATGACTTTGCTATGCTTAATGCTTGTCACTAGGGCCCGAGTGCCATGATTTCAGATCTGAACCTATTATGTTTTCATGAATATATATGTGTTCTTGATCCTATCTTGCAAGTTGTAGACACCTATTACGAGTTATGATTCGCATCCCCCAGGGTGAGAATAACTGGGATTCTTTCCGGTGATTACCGTAGTTTGAGGAGTTCATGTATTCACTAAGTGCTAATGCTTTGTTCCGGTTCTCTATTAAAAGGAGGCCTTAATATCCCTTAGTTTCCATTAGGACCCCGCTGCCACGGGAGGGTAGGACAAAAGATGTCATGCAAGTTCTTTTCCATAAGCACGTATGACTATATATGGAATACATGCCTACATTACATTGATGAATTGGAGCTAGTTCTGTGTCACCCTATGTTATAACTGTTGCATGATGAATGCCATCCGACATAATTATCCATCACTGATCCATTGCCTACGAGCTTTCCACATATTGATCTTTGCTAAGTTACTTTTTCGTTGCTACTGTTACAATCACTACAAAACTGCTACTGTCACTTTGCCATTGTTACCGTTACTTCCACGCTACTTTGCTACTGAATACTTTGTTGCAGATATTAAGTCTTTCAGGTGTGGTTGAATTGACAACTCAGCTACTAATACTCGAGAATATTCTTTGGCTCCCCTTGTGTCGAATCAATAAATTTGGGTTGAATACTCTACCCTCGAAAACTGATGCGATCCCCTATACTTGTGGGTTATCAGACCACTGACGGCAAAGCGGCTGGACGGCCTAAACTGGAGTAAGCCCCGTTAGTGGCTAACGGTAGCCTTTGCCGTCTGCCACCGACGGCAAACTGTAAATAATTTTCCGTCTGCCCCCGGACGGCCATGCCCCGCGCGCCTTTGCCGTCAGCCCCCGGACGGCCATGCCCCGCGCACCTTTGTCGTCTGCCCCCGGACGGCAAAGTGACCAAATGGGCCGAGGCCTGGCACTCCCAGTTTACACAGCTGAGTGACACGTGTCCCCTTTGCCGTCGGGGGCAGACGGCAAAGGGGCTTTGCCGTCAGTGGCAGACGGCAAAGAGGCAATAATGCCACCGTTTTTTTCTATTTTTTCTTATATCCAACAATTTTCACAGGCAAAATATGCTATATATGTATATATTTCACAATAACAATATTCTTGCCATGCTGATGATCATCCACCAAGCACAAATTAATATCATCCAACAACAAGCACAAATATCATCCTATCATCCAACAACAAGCACAATTCATCCAACAACAAGCACAAATATCATCCAACAACAAGTAGCAAGTTTCACATATGTAGCAAGTTTAAAATTATTCATCGATACAAAATCATAAGCACTCCATGAACCACAAGCACTCCATCAATGCAAGCTTCCGTGAAGTGACTCTAATCTGCAAAATGGGAAATACGAAAGTTAGATGAAGAAGACTAGAAGAAGAAGAAGAAGAAGAAGAAGAAGAAGATGCAGAAGCGTTTTTCTTCTCTCTCTCTCTCTTTCTCCTCTTGTTTTCTTCTTCTTATTGCTTATTTGTGTCATTCGGGCAAAATTGGAAGAAGGATAGGTCTTTCGAGGTTTGCCTCATGGTGTGTATGGTGTGCACTCACTCACACTTATATGGTGGTGTATGTTGGTGGACACTACCTAACACTAATATTTCGACCGTCGGTGATGGTCATTTCCCCTTCTCCTCTCCCGCAATATACGAAGGTATATATCGAGAGAAGGAGAAGAAGAAACGACCCCCGCGACAACAGTCGGGATTCCTCCATCAAGAAGAGACATGAAACTCTCACAAGGAGCTAAGTTTGTCTAAGTGCTAAGTTTGTCTTTCTTTGAGAAAATGAGCCAAGTAAGTGGCATATTGGGGCTTACCATCCTCGTCATCACGGAGCTGAGGCACCGGGGTTGCTCGGGCCGGTTTCACCTGGAGAAGGCTGCCCTGGAGAAGGGTCGTGCGATGCGTTTTGGGAGATATTCTGCACCAAAGATGATTTACAATGTCTCGTTAGCATGATGACACTGAAAAGATCATTGCATTCAAATGAAACTAACCGTTCCAGCCGTGGTAATGACTGGCATCGACGGAGGGGTCTGGCTGGTCTTCTCGCACATAGACTGCACATTTGGTTTTAACAAGTCAATGATATTAGTTATTAATGAAACGAACATTAAATGCAAGATTTGACAAATATGAAGAAGAAACTTACCACCAAGAGCTCGTAGATGGCCCGGTGAGACGCATCGTTCCGTGCCCTCTCCTCCTCCAACAACCTAGCCGTCCTCTCCTCCATCTCCTTCTCCTTCGCCGCCATAAGCGTCTGTGTTGCCTCTCTTTCTTTCTGAATAGCAGCCTGCAACACAACTCCTCGTTAGCATTGTAATCATCTTTGTTCACACACACAACGTAATGAGGAAAGATATCTGAGTCCGTATAACTAACCTCGATGACGAGCTCGACTAGCCGTGGATGAGACCTTATCTCAAGACAGGAGCTCGTTTGGCGAGCCTTGATCTGCCGGAGGTTGCTAGGACAATGTATAAGGCCATCTCCAATGGCAATCGAGCCATGGGGCCTCCCGCCGCCAGCTATCATCACCAGCTCTAGATCAATAGGCTCCTAGCTCGGGTTAAAGTCCTCCCCTTTCCTCGCCTTCCCTTCATCTCTATACCTCACGAGCTTGTTGTGGGAGGAGATGTTGCTGAAGTTCAAGGGATCATCGAGATCAGACTCAGAGAATGCCTTGACCTTCTTGTACGAGGCAGTATGGGCCATCACATAGAGGTCGTACATCTGTGGCACCTCCGTTTTATTGTGATGCACCTAAAAGAGAGAGAGAGAGAGGAACAAAGTATTAGTAAAGGGCTCAAGCTAGAATCAAGAATGAATTGCATGAATCATGAAGCTAACCACATACCCAGTTCTGACCAAACTAATTTAAGTTGGCGCTCCCTTGATGGTGTGGCACACCAACCATTTTCTTACGCCGGTCCTTGGCATTGTTGTGGACGGCTAGCCATTGTTCTGAGCACCACCCATCCACCAACGCCTCCCAACAATCCATCTTATCCGCACACCATCTCGGGGGCACCTAAGTTAATAAAGAGATATTTGAGCGCTACGCGTAGGAATCAAATGAAGGAAACTAAGTACAAGGCCTTAAGAATACGTAATTACCTTCATGTAATGCTCCTTATCCATCTTCTTTCCGCGGCACGTCGACTTCTCCTTCCAAATACGCCGTGAGGCGTAGTAGTCTCGAACAGCCTGCACCCGAGCCTCGTGCCGAAAGTTTTGCAGTAGGCGCCTGCATTGCTGATCGATAACCTTTGCCGCGGCCTCCTCGTGTCCCTCCTGACACCTGTAGAAGGTCTGCAATCAAACGACACAACACTTATTAGTACAATAACTAGCTATTGTTGATTTTTAATTGTGTAAAGGAGAAATTAACCAAAACTGTCTGATCACCATCTCCGCCCTCATGTGGCACAAAACACCGTCGATCCTCTCCTCAGGCGGGGCCGGTGCAGCCAAGTAGTGCTCCCAGGTCAGTCCTAACTCTGGAACCTGACCCTCACCGGGCAACGTGACAAACCCCGGGAAGTTTTGCCTGACAAGGACACCAAGGATGCTGTTGGGCCTGCGGGCATCCTTGGGTTGATGCCAACCCCTGCAGTATGACAAAGCCAACACATTAGATATTTGAAAAAACGTGAAGGCAAAAGGTTAAAAAAGAGTACATGCACTTACCTGTCCCCATCAGGCCTAATCGACCACCTTAGCTCACGGGTCGCCGGCACGGGTGGGAGCCGTGTCATACCACACTGGTAGACGGTGGCCCCCTCAGCCACTTCCACGTCGCTATCAGAAAAACAATCCCCGCCACCATCAGCATGGCCACTAGGCTCCTCCGGCCAGGTATCCCATGGGGTCTGTCGGGACGTGCCCTCATCCCTACTCTGCTCCGGAGTCTCGTGGGACGAAGCCTCTGGGACAGGAGTCGTGTAGGTCGAAGGCTCGTCGACCCGAGGATCGTGGACCGGAGAACACGTAACCTCGTCCTCAGACGGGTCCACCCTAGCAGTCATGTGCGCAAGTGAATCAGCTGGGGGTGGAGGCGAGGAAGGCGTAGCAGCCACCCTACCTTTGCCGCGGCCTCCTCTCCCACCTCTACTACCTCTCTTCTTCCCCCGACCTCCTCTCACGGGGGTCGACGAAGAAGCGGCCACCGGTGTATGCAGACTAGAGATCAACGCTCTCTGGAGAGAGTCGGCGGGAATGGAAGTACCCATCCCACCACCCTCCGACGAAGGAGCTGCGGAGTGCTCTCGACCCTTTCCAACCATCTTTCAACAACTGCCATGACAAATAGTAAAGAAAATTAGTACAACATAAAATTGAATACCGACATGAATAATAAAATGTATATAATTTAAGTGTATCATCATATACCTAACATGAACTAAAAGTTGATTACCTGACATGAATTAATAATAATCTTGATCGTCTATATATTCTCCGGGATCAATAAATGCATCATCATCATCACTATCATCAAAAAATGCATGATCATCATCACTATCAGGAACAACGTGTGGAAGGCCTCCTTCATGTAATCGGTTAAGCATTGACAGGTCATCCGCATTAGTAACCTCTTCCTGTTCCGGCTCAGGGGTTAAGTCGGATTCATTGTCGCTGTCTACTTCAATGTTCCGGGGTGAAATAGAGCGGTTCTTGAAACGTTTTTTGGAAATACGTGTTTCTTGGAAGAATTCTCCTTCATATGTGTCTTGGTTAATGTGAGGTTCATAATCCTCTTCATTGAGGGGAGGTGGTCTAAAATGTGGAGGCACTTCATAAACGACATCCCAACCTTTCAGATTTGGATTAGTTTGGCAGGCCCACGGTAGATAGAAAACTTGGGTCGCCTGTTGAGCCGTAATATAGACATCGGGCACATCTAAATGGGTGCTTTGTTTGATTTCGACTAGCCCTATATGTTCATGAGTCCTTCTAGTCTCCTTCGGCTGGAACCAATGACATTTGAAGACTACGACGTTCGGTGGGTTTTCACCATAGAATAGAAGTTCATAAATTGCTTCAACTCTTCCATAGTACTCTGTACCTCCTTCGCCGATAGCAAGGACACAACAATTTGTAGTCTTTAGGTTGGGCATAGATAGCTCTTTGCCAAAGGTACGAAAGTGATACCCGTTGATGTCGTATCTGTCAAATGAACGGATCTTATAGTCAAAACCATTAGCGACTTGTCTCAGCTCGGCGTCCATAGACTCTGAATTAGCCTACAAGTTTAATACGAAAGGATTGTTGCATTAGCCGCAAATAAGATGAAGAAATGAAATGGTCCATTAATGGTAATTACCATTTGTTTGAACCAAGAGATGAAACCGGGATAGCCGCCTCCATGCTTCGCCAGGAGCTCATACTCTTCGACGGAATCCTTTTGGATGACCACTCCATCCGAGAATTTGGCGACGTATCGACTATATCAAATATCCGGGTATAAGAGCAGTTCTAAGGAATTACAAGTTGCGAAACAATAATGTACCGACAACTTACTCGATGTATGGCCGCACTTCTGTTAGGTTGTTGAAGATATACAACGAAATGGTCCGCCATTCATCGACATCCAACGCTTTTGCTTTAGAAGCACCGGCTGGTGCAAGCTTCCCTTTGAATAGGCTGAGGTTGGATCGACTTTTTTTGGGTCGCCATCTTTGTACCGAGGCTTCGGATTATGCAAATGACGATTTTTGGCTTCGTAGTGTGCTGTCACGAAGTTTGCCGCCTCCTCAGTAATGAATGCCTCGGCCATTGATGCTTCAATTCTACGTTTTTTTTACATTTTGCTCGAAGCATCTTCTGCATCCTCTCAGTTGCGAAGCACCAACGATTTTGCACGGGCCCCCCCAATCTTGCCTCGGTCGCTAGATGCAAAATCAAATGCTGCATTGGATTAAAGAAGCCCGGTGGAAAGATCTTCTCTAACTTGCATATCAACTCTGACGCCAACTCTTCCATTTCATCTAGCATGCCAGGCGATAGTTCTTTCGCACAAAGAGAACGGAAGAAATAGCTCAGCTCTGCCAGTACTAGCCATTCATCCTCAGGGATAAAGCCACGCAGCATCACCGGCATTACCCGCTCAAGCCATATGTGCCAATCATGACTCTTGAGACCAAATATCTTCAGTTTGTCAGGACTCGCTCCCCTCTTTAGGTTCGCTGCATAACCATCGGGGAACATCAACTGCATTTTCACCCACAAGATCATTTCCCTCATAGCCGGCCTTCCAAGATTGAACCATGCCTTTGGCTTTGTCCAGTTCTGCTTTCCTTTCGCTTGTCGCATGTTTTGTAACGGTCTGTCACATAGAGCCTCCTGATCAATTCTAGCCTTAGGATTATCCTTTGACTTCCCCTCTATGCCGAACAATGTACCAAAAATGGCATCGGCGATATTCTTTTCAGTGTGCATCACATCGATGTTGGGCAAAGGAGGTCTTTGAAGTAAGGCAGATCCCATAAGCATGACTTGTGAGTCCATGCGTGTTCCGTATTATACCCTTTGAAATACCCAGGACGATTTGGATCCGGCTCGAGAGTGTTTAACTGATCCAGGAGTTGTTGGCCTGTCAACGCGGGTGGTGTAGAGTTTTTGACAACTCTACCTTTGATGAAATTCTTCTTGTCTTTTCTGAACTTATGGCGAGGATCCAGGAACTGTCTATGCATGTCGAAGCAAAAATACTTGCGACCCGCCTGCAGCCAACGGAACTGAAGAGCTGCCTTGCATGTGGGGCATGGGAACCTTCCATGCACACACCAGCCAACGAATAGGGCATACGCCGGCAAGTCATGCGTCGAGTACATGTACCACACATGCATTTTGAAGTTTTTTTGGTAGCGGTGTCATATGTCTTGATTCCATTATCCCAAGCTTGTTGCAATTCATCCTTAAGCGGCTGCATGTACACATTCATATTCTTCCCCGGATAGTTGGGCCCTGGAATTATCAACGTCAGGAAAATGTTCTTTCTTTTCATAATCTCTCCGGGGGGGAGATTGAGTGGAATGACAAATACAGGCCAACAACTGTATTGGGTTGCCATCATACCAAACACATTGAACCCATCCGTGCTGATGGCGACTCGATGATGCCTTGGATCTACCGCTTTATCGTTATTTAATGCATCAAAGTGCTTCCACGCAAAAGCGTCTGAAGTGTGTACCAACATCTGATTCCCAACTGCATCTAGTTCGGTTCTTTTGCCCAATTTGTGCCATGTCATCTATCTGGCCGTCTCTTCGACCATGAAAAGACGTTGAAGTCTTGGTACGATGGGCATATAGCGAAGAACGTTAACAGGAATTTTTGTCTGCATCTTCTCACCCATACAGTTGTCTACGACAACATACCTGGAAGACTTGCAAATGGGACAATAGTTCAAGTCCGCATACTCAAGCCTAAATAAGGCACATCCACTCTCACAGGCATCTATCTTCTCATAGGGCATCTTAAGTACACAGAGGATTTTGTCCGACTGGTACAGGTTTGCAGGCAGTACATGGCCTTTGGGTAGAAAGTGTCCAAATATTGTCATCATCGCGTCGTAGCATTCTCTGCCCAGGTTGAATTGAGCCTTCAGAGCCATTACTTGCGCGATGGCATCCAACTGACAAAGCTCAGTGTGCTCATGGAGAGGACGTTTTGAAGACTCCAACATTTCATAGAATGCCTTTGCAGATTCCTCCATCTCATCGTCTGAATCCCGAGCATCATCAAAGTCTTGCACCATGTCTTCGATCCCGGTACCATGCTCGTCAGTGCGACGACGAACCACCTCAGCTCTGGCACGTTGGGCTGACTCACCATGAAAAGTCCACACCGTATAATTAGGCCTAAAACCCCACTTCTGCAGGTGTTTAACCATTTCACCCTCTGTCTGCCTTTTAAAGTTGTCGCACCGAGGACAGGGACACCATGTTTTTTCCTGGCCATTTGCAAATGCGGCTCTCACAAACCCCTTGGTATTTGTTAACCATTCTTTGGTCATGTCTTTCTGACTGGTGTGACCGGTGTACATCCACTCATGATCAGTCATCTTGCCTAGCTACTGGACACACAAGAAATATATATATAATTCAGCATATATATTCATCAATTAATCAAGTTTGTCAGTTTTATTACGTCCATGCAACCTACACGCTAATAGGTTAAGATAGGTCCTAACCCCACCCGAGTATGTGTAGATTGGGTTCGTTTTCCCATGCACTCCTCTAGATCCGACGCAAAATTTCGACAGCACCTCCCTGCTGTTCTCCTGATACACGTCTCGGCAATAAGCAGAGAGGATGTGTACCCAGAGAACAATAGGGAGGCACTGACAAAATTCTGCATAGGATCCGGAGCAGAGCATACGGGAAAACGAACCCAATCTACACATACTCGGGCTGTCCATGGATAACATTGGACAATTCGAAAGGACGGCGGTTATAAATATGCAAAGACATGCATATTTATAGATGTCACCCTTTCGAATGGGAGACGCATACTGGTCACGCATACTGATGATTGAAGACACCTATAGCTAGCAAGTTTCATCGGCACGAAGACCGAAACAGAGCAAATTACGGGGCGAGGAAGAGAAGTCATTTGTGCTCACCCACGAACGCAGAGGCGGATCTCGTCCAACGCACGGGGAGGTCGTCGAACAACTGCACATTGAAATCCACCCGATCAACACAAATATGATGTTTTTATAACAAAATCGGAAAATATGTGACCTAACTCATAATTTACAAAACTATGACCCCGTCGGCCTCTGGAAGGCCGAAAAGCACCTTCCCGGTCAACAGGAGGCAGAAGAGGTGTCGGGGGTCGGTGGCGTCGGGGGTCGGTGGCATCGGGGGTCGGTGGCATCAGGGGTCGGTGGTGTCGGGGGTCGGTGGGGTCGGGGGTCGGGGGTCAGTGGCGTCGGGGTTCATGAGTGGCGTCGGGGTTCAGTGGGGTCAGTGCCGTCGGGGGTCGATGGCGTCGGGGGTCAGTGGCGTCGGGGGTCGGGGGGTCGGGGGTCAGGGGTCAGTGGCGTCGTGGTTCATGAGTGGCGTCGGGGTTCAGTGGGGTCGGTGGCATCGGGGGTCAGTGGCGTCGGGGGGTCCTCTCTTCTTCTTCTTCTTCTTCTTGTTCTTCTTCTTCTTCTTCTTCTTCTTCGTCTTCTTCTTTCCCTTTTTCCTCTTCTTCTTCTCCTCCTCTCCTCTTTTTCTTCTTCTTCTTCTTCTTCTTCTTCTTCTTCTTCTTCTTCTTCTTCTTCTTCTTCTTTCTCCTCCTCCTCCTCCTCCTCCTCCTCCTCCTCTTCTTCTTCTTCTTCTTCTTCTTCTCCTTCTTCTTTTCCTTCTTCTTCTTCTTATTCTTTTCTTCTTTTCCTTTTTTCTTTTTCATTTTTTTCCTTCTTCTTTTCTTCTTTTTTTCTTCTAACCTAACTAACTAACCTAATTGGCCTAATAAACTAACTTAATAAACTAATAATACTAACCTAATTAACCTAATAAACTAATAAACTAATAACTAATTATAAACTAACTAAATTAACAGAAATAAAAAACAGAAAAAATGAAAAAAAGGGGGGCGGCCGGCGGTGGTACTCACCGGCGGGGGGCGGCGGGGGCGGCATGGGCGGCGGTGGACGGGGGCGGCGCAGGGACGCCGGGGGCGGCTGTGGCAGCCGGGGGTGCCGCGGAGGCGGTGGCGGCCTGCCGACGGGTGGCAGGGGCGTCTGGGGGCGTCGGCGGCGTCGCGGGTGCGAGGGGCGTCGGGGGCGTCGCAGCGGCAGGGGGCAGGGTCACCGGGGGCGTCCGGCCGGGGGGGCAGGGGCGGCGGTGTCGGCCGGGTGGTGGGGGGCAGGGGCGGCGGGGGGCAGGGGCGCAGGGGCGGCGGTGACGGCGGGGCGCAGGGTCGTCGGGGCGGCGGTGGCGGCCGGCGGCGAGGGGCAGAGGCGGCGGGGGCGGCCGGGCGGCGGGGCAGCGGTGGGGCGGGGCGGCGCGGCGGGGGGTGAGAGGGAGAGAGAGAGAATGAAAGAGAGAGGGGTGGGGTGGCCGTTGACACCGTTAGGTATAAGGCGCCTTTGCCGTCTGCTGGCGGACGGCAAAGAGCCCCAGGCTTACGGCAAAGAGCCTGCATACGGCCCGCCACCCCCCACAGGGCCAGTGGGGCCCAGGTGGGTTCTTTGCCGTCTGCCTTCGGGATCTTTGCCGTCCGCTGGCTGACGGCAAAGCCCTGGCAGATGGCAAACGGTGTCTTTGTCGTCAGCCTGCCCTTTGCCGTCTGGTTTTGGCCAACTGACGGCATAGACTTTCTTTGTCGTCCGCCAGCCGACGGCAAAGAGCTGGCTGACGGCAAATTGCTGAATTCCAGTAGTGTTTGTGTGCAGGTGCTACTTATTGGGTGTTGGTGATCCTCCTACTGGTTCGATAACCAAAGTTTCATAACTGAGGGAAATACTTACCATTGCTGTGATGCATCATCCCTTCCTCTTTGGGGAAATACCGACGCAGTCCAAGCCATGTCAGACACCGACAGTTTGTTTTTCACAATCTATCTTAGCATTGACGGTGCTCAAGAAAGGTCTACCAAAGATAATGGGACAAAAGTCATCTTGTGGGGAAACAAGAACTAGGAAATCAGTAGGGTATTTTATTTTCCCACAGAAGACTTCAACATCTCTAACAATCCCAAGTGGTGCGATGGTGTCTCTATTAGCAAGTTTAATAGTAACATCAATATCTTCTATTTCAGCGGGTGCTATCTCATTCATAATTTCTTGGTATAAAGTAAAAGGGATATCACTCACACTAGCACCCAAATCACATAAACCATGATAGCAATGATCTCCTATTTTGGCTGAGACAACAGGCATGCCAACTACGGGTCTATGTTTATCTTTTTCATCAGGTTTGGCGATTCTAGCAGCTTCATCACAAAAGTAGATAACATGCCCATCAATATTTTCTACCAAGAGATCTTTAACCATAGCAACACTAGGTTCAACTTTAATTTTCTCAGGGGTTTTTTGTGCTCTAATATTACTCTTGCGAATCACAGCTGATACCTTAGCATGTTCCTTTATCCTAACAGGGAAATGCGTTTTTTCAATATAAGCGGTAGGCACAACTGGATCACCATTATAAATGATGGTTTCATCTTTAGCTATGACCGGTTCTTTGATTTCTCCTTTAATAGGGGGATGATATTTAAACCACTTCTCTTTAGGGAGATCAACATGAGTAGCAAAGGCTTCACAGAAAGAGCCTACTATCTCAGAGTCAAGTCCATATTTAGTGCTAAACTTGTGAAAAGCATCGGTATTCATAAAAGATTTAACACAATCAAACTTAAGCTTTATACCTGACTCATTACCTTCGTAGAGTTCCCAATCTTCGGAGTTGCGTTTAATTCTTTCTAAGAGATCCCACTTGAATTCAATAGTCTTCTTCATAAAAGAACCAGCACAAGAAGTATCCAGCATGGATTGATCATTATGAGAAAGCCGAGCATAAATTTTTTGAATAATAACTTCTCTCGGGATATCATGATTGGGGCATGAATATAACATTGACTTAAGCCTCCCCCAAGCTAGAGCGATGATTTCTCCTTCACGAGGCCAAAAATTATATATATAATTCCGATCACGATGAACTAGAGGCATGGGATAAAACTTTTGATGGAATTCCAATTGCAATTGATTCTAGTTCCATGATCCAAGATCATCACATAGCCTATACCATTTCAATGCTTTTCCCTTCAAAGATAAAGGGAAAACCTTCTTCTTAGCTTCATCTCCGGGTAGACCTGCCAGCTTAAATAATCCACAAATTTTGTTCACATATAAGAGGTGCATATCAGGATGTTCAGTTCCATCTCTTGCATAAGGTTTAGCAAGCAGTTGTTCTACCACACCCGAAGGAATTTCATAACCAATATTTTCAGTAAGTGCAGTAGGTTGAGGGGCAACTAGTTGTGGTTCCGGTCGAGGTGAACATACCCCGAACAAATCCCTCAAAGGATTGTTTTCCATATTAGCAAGTAACAATAAATTTCAGCACGTAGTATAAGTTTTTCCTTATCGATTTCCACTTAACAAGAGCTCTTCACTCCCCGGCAACGGCGCCAGAAAAGAGTCTTGATGACCCACAAGTATAGGGGATCAATAGTAGTCCTTTCGATAAGTAAGAGTGTCGAACCCAACGAGGAGCAGAAGGAAATGACAAGCGGTTTTCAGCAAGCAAATTTCTGCTAGCACTAAAATTGTAGGTAATAGATAGTTTGATAGCAAGATAATTGGTAACGAGCAAGTAACAGTAACAGTAAATAATGTGCAGCAAGGTAGCCCAATCCTTTTATGGCAAATGACAGGCCAAAACAGTCTCTAGTAATAGGCAAAGTGTTCTTGAGGGTACACGGGAATTTCAACTAGTCACTTTTATCATGTTGGTTTGATTGGTGTCCGCTACTTTGATAATTTTATATGTGGGTGGACCGGTGCTTGGGTGATGTTCTTACTTGAACAACCTCCCACTTATGATTAACCCCCTCGCAAGCATCCGCAACTACGAGAAAAGTATTAAGATAAAATCTAACCATAGCATTAAACGTTTGGATCCAAATCAGCCCCTTGCGAAGTAGCGTATAAACTAGGGTTTAAGCTTCTGTCACTCTAGCAACCCATCATCTAATAACTAATCCACAATGCATTCCCTTAGTCTCAAGGATGGTGAAGTGTCATGTAGTCGACGTTCACATGACAGCACTAAGGGAATCACAACATACATATCATCAAAATATCGAACACATATCAAATTCACATGATTACTTGCAACATGACTTCTCCCGTGACCTCAAGAACAAAGGTAACTACTCACAAATAATAGTCATGCTCAAGATCAGAGTGGTATTGAATAGCATAATGGATCTGAACATATAATCTTCCACCAAATAAACCATATAGTGATCAACTATAAGATGTAATCAACACTACTAGTCACCCACAGGTACCAATCTGAGGTTCCGGTACAAAGATTGAACACAAGAGATGAACTAGGGTTTGAGAGGAGATGGTGCTATTGAAGATGTTGATGAAGATTGGCCTCCCAAAGATGAGAGGGGTGTTGGTGATGACGATGGCTTCGATTTCCCCCTCCGGGAGAGAAGTTCCCCCGGCGGAATCGCTCCGCCGGAGGGCAAAACTGCTCCTGCCCAAGTTCCGCCTCGAGACGGCGGCATTCCATCCCGAAAGTCCTCCCTTTATTTTTTTATAGGTCAAAAGACCATATACCAGAAGATGGGCACCAGAGGTGGGCCGAGGAGGGCACAACCCACCAGGGCGCGCTTGGGGGGCCTAGCGCGCCCTGGTGTCTTGTGCCCACCAGGGTGGCCCCCTCCGGTAGTTCTTTGCTCCAGTATTTTTTATTAACTCTAGAAATATTCTTAGTAAAGTTTCAGCTACATTGGAGATGTGCAGAATAGGTATCTCTGATGTGCTTTTTCAGGTCCAGAATTCCAGCTGCCGGTATTCTCCCTCTTTGTGTAAACCTTGCATATTGTGAGAGAAAAGGCATTAGAATCACTCCTTAAAGCATTATTATTCAACAAAACATAATAAATAACAGTAGGAAATCATTATGCAAAATGGACGTATCAACCTCATTCGGAAATTTTATGCCCAAGTACTATACCTTCGTTCACCATAAAGTGGCACTTCTCCCAATTCAAAACAAGATTAGTTTCTTCACATCTCTGCAAAACTCGATCAAGGTTGCTTAAGAAATCATCAAAAGAAGTACCGTAAACTACAAAATCATCCATGAATACCTTAACAATCTTTTCACAAAAATCAGAGAATATAGTGATCATACATCTTTGAATGGTAGCAGGTACATTGTGTTGGGAAACGCTGCATGGAAAACAATTTTTTTCCTATGCACACACAAGATATATCCATGGAGATTCATAGCTACGAGACGGAGAGTGTGTCTACATACCCTTGTAGTTCGCTAAGCGGGAGCGTTAAAAATGTGGTTCATGTAGTCGTACGTCTTCATGATCCAATCGTGATCCGTCCCTATCAAGCACCGAACGTACGTCACCTCCGCGTTCAGCACACGTGCAGCTCAATGACGTCTTCGCGCCTCCTCGATCCAGCGAGCGAGGGGGGAGTATTAGATGGGATCTCGAGCAGCACGACGACGTGTTGGCGGAGGTGGTGGTGTTGTCCTGGCAGGGCTTCACCGAGCGCAACCGGGAACACGAACCGAGGAGAAACAGAGTTGGGACGGAGGGAGGGATGCACCAAGGCTTGTGGTGCTGCTGCCCTCCCTCTCCTCACATACATATAGGGGGAGGGGTGGAGGTGCGCCGGCCCTAAGGCTTCCTCCAAGGGAGGGGCGGCGGCCTGATACGTCCATTTTGCATCATGATTTCTTACCACTATCTACCTTATTTTTGTCCATTATTCCACATCATCATACAATTCTTATGTTTATTCTCTCTGAATATGCAAGGTACATCACAAGGAGGGAAATATCTGGAAACTGGAATTCTGGATCGGAAAACCGAGAAAATGGCAGAAAAATCACCAGTCTCAGAATGACCTGAAAATTTACGGAGAATATTTTTGGAATATTTAAGAATTTCTGGAGCAAAAATATACCGGAGAGGGGCTACCAGCAGGCCACAAGCTAACAGGTCGCGCCCCCAGGGGGGCGCGGCCAGATGGCTTGTGGGCCACCTGCTGGTCCTCCGATGCCCCTCTTCTCCTATATGGTGTGTTTTACCCTAGAAAAAATCAGAAGGAACTTTTCGGGATGAAGCGCTGTCGTCTCGAGGCGGAAACCTGGGCAGAGGCCCTTTTGCACTCCGGTAGTCAGATTCTGCCGGGGAAATCCCTCTTCGGGAGTGGGAGATCGAAGCCATCGTCATCACCAACGCTTCCTCCTTCGTGGGAGGACCAATCTTCATCAACATCTTCACCAGCACCATCTCATCTCCAACCCTAGTTCATCTCTTGTACTCAATCTTTGTCCCAAAACCTTAGATTGGTACCTGTGGGTTACTAGTTGTGTTGATTACATCTCATAGTTGATGCTTGTTGGATTACTTGGTGGAAGATATATGTTCAGATCCTTAATTATCATTATTACTCCTCTGATCTTGAACATGTTGGTGATGTGTGAGTAGTTACTATTGTTCCTGAGGACATGGGAGAAGTCTTGTTATAAGTGATCTTGTGAAGTTGGTATGCGTTCGATATTTTGATGATATGTATGTTGTTACTTCTCTTAGTGGTGTCATGTGAACGTCGACTACATGACACTTCACCATGTTATGGGCCTAAGGGAAGTCATTGTGGAGTAACAAGTAGATGATGGGTTGCGAGAGTGACAGAAGCTTAAACCCCAGTTTATGCGTTGCTTCATAAGGGGCTGAGTTGGATCCACATGTTTCATGCTATGGTTAGATTTATCTTAATTCTTCTTTCGTAGTTGCGGATGCTTGATACATTCATTTTGCATCATGATTTCCTACTGTTATTTTCTTTGTTTTGTTGAATAATAATGCTTTGGGGAGTGATTCTAATGCCTTTTCTCTCATAATATGCAAGGTTTACACAAAGAGGGAGAATACCGGCAGCTGGAATTCTGGACCCAAGAAAAGCACGTCAGAGATACCTATTCTGCACAACTCCAATGAAGTTGAAAATTTACGGAGATTATTTTTGTATTTAATAAAAATTACTGGAGCTGAAAACTACCGGAGGAGGGCCCCCAGGTGGGCACAACCCACCAGGGCGCGCCAGGCCCTCCTGGGCACGCCCTGATGGGTTGTGCCCAGCCTGGCCCGCTTCCGGTGCCCATATTCTGGTATAAATTCCACAAAAACCTAAAAAAATTAAGGGGGGACTTTCGGGACGAAGCGCCGCCGCCTCGAGGCGGAACTTGGGCAGGAGCACTTTTGCCATCCGGCGGAGCGATTCCGCCGGGGGAACTTCCCTCTCGGAGGGGGAAATCGAAGCTATCGTCATCACCAACACCCTCTCATCTTTGGGAGGCCAATCTTCATCAACATCTTCAACAGCACCATCTCCTCTCAAACCCTAGTTAATCTCTTGTGTTCAATCTTTGTACCAGAACCTCACATTGGTACCTGTGGGTGACTAGTAGTGTTGATTACCTTGAGTAGTTGATTGCTATATGGTTTATTTGGTGGAAGATTATATGTTCAGATCCATTATACTATTCATTACTCCTCTGATCTTGAGCATGTTTATTATTTGTGAGTAGTTACCTTTGTTCTTGAGGTCATGGGAGAAGTCATGTTGCGAGTAATCATGTGAATTTGATATGTGTTCGATATTTTGATGATATGTATGTTGTGATTCCCTTAGTGGTGTCATGTGAACGTCGACTACATGACACTTCACCATTCATGGGCCTAAGGGAATGCATTGTGGAGTAGTTATTAGATGATGGGTTGCTAGAGTGACAGAAGCTTAAACCCTAGTTTATGCGCTACTTCGTAAGGGGCTGATTTGGATCCACATGTTTAATGCTATGGTTAGACTTTGTCTTAATACTTTTCTCGTAGTTGCGGATGCTTGCGAGGGGGTTAATCATAAGTAGGTTGTTAGTTCAAGTAAGAATAGCACCTTAGCACCGGTCCACCCACATATAAAATTATCCAAGTAGCGAACACGAATCAAACCAACATTATAAAAGTGACTAGACGAAATTCCCGTCTACCCTCAAGAACACTTTGCCTATTACTAGTGATTGTTCAGGCCTGTCCTTTGCCTCAAAAGGATTGGGCTACCTTGCTGCACCTTGTTTACCGTTACCGTTACTTGCTCGTTACAAATTACCTTGCTATCAAACTATCTGTTACCTACAATTTCAGTGCTTGCAGAGATTACCTTGCTGAAAACCGCTTGTCATTTCCTTCTGCTCCTCGTTGGGTTCGACACTCTTACTTATCGAAAGGACTACGATTGATCCCCTATACTTGTGGGTCATCAAGACTCTTTTTTGGCGCCGTTGCCGGGGAGTGAAGCGCTCTTGGTAAGTGGAAATCGGTAAGGAAAAACTTATACTACGTGTTGAAATTTATTGCTACTTGCTACTATGGAGAACAATCCTTTGAGGGAAGTTTGCAATTGGAATTCCATCAAAAAATTTATCCTATGCATCTAGTTCATCGTGATCGGAATTATATATATAATTTTTGGCCTCGTGAAGGAGAAAGTATCGCTCTTGCTTGGGGGAGACTTAAGTCAATGTTACATTCATGACCCAATCATGACATTCCGAGGGAAGTTATCATTCAGAATTTTTATGCTCGGCTTTCTCATAATGATCAATCCATGCTCGATACTTCTTATGCTAGCTCTTATATCAAGAAGACTATTGATTTCAAGTGGGATCTCTTAGAAAGAATTAAACGCAACTCTGAAGATTGGGAACTCGACGAAGGTAATGAGTCAGGTATAAAGCTTGAATTTGAATGTGTTAAATCTTTTATGAATACCGATACTTTTCATAAGTTTACACTACTACAGAATGGTCCAAACACGACACATCAATCAGAGACCCTTCGACGAAACTGTGTGCGATGCATGAATCGCAAACGGTATAGTGCAAGCTCCGTCGCTAATGGCACGAACTGTGTGCGAAGGTGGATGCATCAAATACGATTCAGAAAGTAGTTACATGTGCGATCTATGGCAGAAAGTTTGTTCTTATGAACCGTTTGTGATTAGGGAAGATAACAGAAGCGGTTACCAAAACTACATACGTGTGCGAAGTACGGCATACAGTTCACTCGGATAAATTGTGTGCGCTGATACAGCAGAACACAAACGACTCGGCATAACACAATGTGTGCGATATACAGCAAATAGGTGAGTAATGAGAATCGTGTGCGAACACCAGAAATAACACAGACGATTCATACTGACAAGCTGTGTGTGTTGTGGGCAGACGGTTGCTGCCAAATAATTGTCAGCGATGGATGAAATCATTACAGACGCTACGTTGGGAAGTGCCGTTTGCCCGTATTAATATCGCAGACGTTTTATTATTTTGACCGTGTGCCTCCGCTCAGTCCGTCCTCCTCTCTCACGTCTTGTCATCGCGTTGCCGCTCGAGTATTCCAGTGCACGCTTCGGCACCACTTTTGGGTTTTGGCCACGCGCCCGCTCGATGATCCCGTTCCCGCTCAGAACCGCGCAGGTTCCCGTGCGCAAAACCGTCCTACGGCTCTAGCTTCCCGCCATGCTCGGTGAAATCCCATATCCTTGCCGGCATGCTACACAAACCCTCACGGTCGACAACTCCACATTGCCTTCATCCCCCCTCCCCATAGCTTGTCTAGTTTGCTTCTCCCCCAATCGCCAATGGCACCGGCCGTTCGTCGTCGCCCAACCACTCCGCCAGAGGACAGCTCCAGCTGGGAGGCTTCACCGCATCGGCGTGGCAGTCCTCTGAAGCGTGTAGTGCACGTGGAGTCCCTGGTGGGTGTGCACACGCCACCAACTACACGCTCCACCACCGCTGCCCGAAGGCAGCTGCTGCCGGTGGCCGCTGTGGCCGCCACCACGCCGGCCACCGCAGGGGCTGCCACCCCACCGTCGTCTGTCTTTGCCACGACCCCGCCATTAGGCTGCAGGGTCATAACCCGCGCCGCCACCAAGGCCCGAATGCGGGAGGTGGACTCCGCCAAAGGCCCGCTGCCGGGCTTCTGCGTCGCAACCCTTGCGCGCTACATCTACTTCCTAGAGAAGGAGGTGGAGCGCCAGGTCGCGCACGCGAAGAAGCTCACCGACGCCATGGCCGGAGGAGAAGCCGTAGCGGCGGCGCGGAATGCAGAGATCTACGCAGAATCCCGTCGCTTCAAGGAGGGGCGTCTTGAGCGTCGGAGGGCAGCACTGGCAGGCAACGGACACGTCTCCGCCAACTCGTCGGCAGGCTCCTCCTCCACTTGCTCTTACTGAGCGCGCTCGATTCTGGTGGAAGTAGTACAAAGCCCCTCCGTAGTACTAGTATTTAGGGGCTATTTTTTTTAGTTCATCTAACTATAGATATGGTTGAACTGTACCAGGTACTTTAATTAGCTAGTATATAGTTGAACTAGCTAATTCAGTACGTGGTTGGCAACAATTTGGGAAAAGTTTGTTCAGTTCAGCTGTCGAGTTGAACTGTATTGTACAAAGACCAGTGCTTAATGTATGAATGAAATCCATGTTTAAAGTGAATTTTAGTTGCAAAATTACACCCTAATTATGATTTTGTTTCTGCGATACTTGACAAATGCCAGCGCTACAATGTTGACAAATGCCAGTGTTACTAGATCGACAGATGGCAATGTTTCCGATTTGACAGATGGCAATTTACCCAGTATGATAGATGCAAATCTTCCCAGATTGTATGTACTAGGCACACGGATCATATTGGAGAAACTTTTGCGATGATGCATTGGACCAATCCTTTGCGCCAATATTTTGACTTGGCTTACGGGCGAAGATAGTTGTCAATCTTCAAACGGGTATTCAACCTGAACCGTTTGTGATGTGTGTTCATTCAGATAAAATTATGATGGTTTTTTGTTTGCTACGTGAATTCAGAGATAAATACTTAGTTCATCAAACCATAGATTTCATTCAGTCAAGCTTTCACTTTACATTCATACAATCGAGATACGATATAAAGAAAACTAGTTGCGGCGGCGGCGGCGTTCTCGTGCTCCGGGCCGTAGTTGTACAGTTCTTCAACCGATACCAGAATGTTATGGACTTCACAATCAAAGAGTCGGTCGTCGCGCGATCGACGGGCGCGGGGCCGGGGGGCGGCGACTAGCGGCGCTGCAAGAAAGCTGTCGATGGCGGCGGCCCAATCCGCTGAGGGGGGCGTGACGGGTGCAGGCGCGCGCATGGGCACGGGCGCGGTGGGTGCAGGCGCGCGCAAGGGTTTGGCCGCCATCGGTGCGGGCACGCGCACTGGGACCAGCGTGTCGTGTGCAAGGGCCCGCACGAACACGGGGGCAGGAAGAGGCGCTGGCGCTTGCATGTACACGAGCTCACGCGGGTCGGCGGGTACCTCCCTGACGCCCGCGGTTTCCAGCGCTGCGATGATGCTGGGTGACCAGCCCGTCAATGCCACGGGGATGGTGGCTGGCGCGGGCGCGGCGATGGTTGATGGCGAGTGCGTCGGGGCAGCATCCGCTGCGGCATGCAGCTCTTCCAGGGCCATGTCAATGGCGTCCCATTCGTCTTTATGTTCTATCTCTTCCAGCTCGGTGTCAACTTCACAAAACCGGAAGACTAGTGGCATATGATCCTTCTGCAATATGGCGTACGTCGCCGTGGAGGTCTGAAGATGGAGGGGAATGTGAGGCGAAGATATATGGAGGATTGTGAGTGAGTGGGTAGTAAAGCCGCATATTAAACAGCGGCTTGGGCGCCATTAATGGACAGGTTGGTAGCGAGGAGGGCGGATACGGAGGTCAAAGGGCTCGATTCCCAGTGAGTCTTCGGCGTACTGACCGCACGCCTCCCGGTGAGCCTGCACGGCGGATGCCAGCTCGCACGCCTCCTATCAACTCAAGCAGTTGCTCGCACAGCACCTCCTAAGCCCTAGCCAATAAAAGAGTGCGACTCTTGGCAGCACGTAAAGGGCAATAGAATGCCAACGGTTTGAAAATAATGCAACCGTTTGCGTTGAACGTGACAGTTCTTTGTTCCAAAAAGCTTTTGTTTGCTATTAAGGACACGAAAAATACCACAGCATATTTGTGCTATATAATGATGCCATGCCAAATTTCTTGAATTTTGTGTGAGTACTAGATTTACTATAATTTAATTAATATTCTCAATGTTGTCTCTAAAAGAAAATATATATTAAAAAACAAGTATCAGATAGGAAAACAAAATGCTATGACGTCTTTACGTGCCATATTCATGAAACCATGCCAAGTTTCATGAATCTCCTGACGAGTTTTTGATTTACATTATTTAAAACCCTAGTTTCTCAATGTTTCTGTGGCCGAGCCAAGACCCCGAGATGTTTGAAATTCATTCACATGTCTTGCATGGGACCTAAAGATGCATGCACACTAATATGGTTTTCAACCCATTTTGATGCACCGGACCTTCTGATTGTAGTTCGGATTTGAATTGTGCATGTTAAATAATGCATATAAAGTCAATTAATGTATAAAAAGGCCAAACGAACCATGTATATTTTCATATTTTGGCACGACACTCTCATTTCGGTATATGTTGCCTATAGAAATAGTTCAAGACGAGAAGAGGCAACGGATGTCGATTCGCCCAGATAAGGTGACACGTTCCATATCGAAACAACAAAGCTTCACGTGATAATTAATCTTTGGTTTGTGCTGGGCTTGTGCCAAAACTTGTCCCAAATTGGACATTATTTTACCAGGGCACATATGGGCCATGCATGTTATGACACCATGCAAAGTTTCATGAATTTTCTAACTAGTTTTTCATTTACACATGATTTAAAACCCGAGTTTCTCAATGTTTTTGTGGCCGAGCCAAGACCGCGAGATGTTTGAAATTCATTCCCATATATTGCATGGGATCCTAAACATGCATGTACACTTATACGGTTTTCAACCCATTTAGATACACCGGTCACTCTGATTATAGTGCAAATTTGAATTATGCACGTTAAATAATGCATATAAAAGTCGATAAATGTATAAAAAGGCCAAAACGAACCATGTATAATTTCATATTTTGGCACGATACTCTAATTTTGGTATATGTTGCCTATAAAAATAGTTCAAGACGAGAAGAGGCAGCGGATGTCGATTACCCCACATAAGGTGACACATTCCATATCGAAGCAACAAAGCTTCACGTGATAATTAATCCTTGGTTTGTGCGTGGTTGAGCCAAAACTTGTCCCAAATTGGACATTATTTTACCAGGGCGCATATGAGCCATGCATGTTATGACACCATGCCAAGTTTCATGAATTTTCTGACTAGCTTTTGATTTACACATGATTTAAAACCCATGTTTCTCAGTGTTTGTATGGCCGAGCCAGGACCGCGAGATGTTTGAAATTCATTGCCATATATTGCATGGGATCCTAAAGATGCATGTACAGCTTATACGGTTTTCAACCCATTTTGATGCACCGTACCTTGTGAATGTAGTTCAAATTTGAATTATATATGCACGTTAAATAATGCATATAAAAGTCAATTAATGTATAAAAATCCCAAACGAACCATGTATAATTTCATATTTTGGAACGACGCTCATTTTGGTATATGTTGCTTCTAGAAATATATAGTTCAAGACGAGAAGAGGCAGTGGATGTCGATTCGCCCACATAAGGTGACGCGTTCCTTATCGAAACCACAAAAGCTAGCTTCCCCGTGAGTAGCTGAGGTTTGTAAGGGCTTGTGCCAAAACTTGTCCCAAATCGAACAATTTATCATCATGACACATATGAGCCATGCCATGACACCATGCCAAGTTTCCTGATTTTCTGACGAGTTTTTGATTTATACATAAATGTAAAACCAAGTTTCTCAATGTATGTGGCCGAGTCAGGACCCTGAGATGTTTGAAATCCATTCCCATATCTTGGATGGGGCCCAAAGTAGCCATGGACACTTATATGATTTTTCAACCCATTTTTATGCACCGGACCTTGTGATTTTAGTTCAAATTTTAATTATCCACATTGTATGCCTAGAGAACTCAGTTAACGTATGAAATGAGAAAGAACCCTGAATAATTCCATATTTTAGCAAGACACTCTTACTGGTGCGAGTTGCCTCTAACAAAAGTTCATGGCGAGAACATGAGCGGATGTCGTTTTGCCTACGTAAGGCGACGTTTTCCTTATCGGGACCTCAAAGATTGAAGTGAGAAGCTCTGCTTTGTAAGGGACTTGTGGCTAAAATTGTCCCATGTTGGACAATTTTTTTACCATGGCACATATGTGCCATGTCATGACAACATTCCAAGTTTTTAGAATTCCTGACGCGTTTTGGATTTATAGTAATTTAAAAACCAAGTTTCTCAACGTTTGTGCACGAGCCAAGATGCCGAGATGTTTGAAGTTCATTCCCATTTATTGCCCGTGACCTAAAGATGAAGCCATGGACACTAATATGATTTTTCATCCCATTTTGATGCGCGGACATTGGGACGATAGTTCAAATTTGAATTATACACATTAAATGTCTAGAAATCTCAATTAATTTATAAAAATGCCAAACAGACCCTGAATAATTCCATATTTTAGCACGACACAGCTATTGGTCAGTGATCACTGCACATAAATCTTATTGCAAACCAAACACCGTCCTTTGTTGAATTAACCTCATTTTTTGTTTTAAAAACATTTTGAAAATTAAGTCTTTCACAAACAATTGACGTTCAGGAATCATTTGTGATGCAGTACAAAATATCTTGGGCCAATCCTCGTAATGAATGGCTTAGGCCTGAAGCTTCTTCTTCTGCAGTACATCGCCGGGCAGTTTACCACACTGACTCCTCAGACCATTTTACTTTTCAATCGTCGCCGGTGAAAGATGGGGACGTGGATCCCCGTTGTGAAGGCAACTTCGGCAACCGACTCTGGCCCGAGCACGGCCGCATCATCCATGAGCGCGCTCTCAACATGCTTGAACGCGGCCACTACCTCCGACAGAGCGGCTGCAGCAACCGAAAGGGCAGCTGCTATAGCTGAGAGGGCGGGAGCAACAACCGTGACGGGGATAACAAATGGCGAGAATGGCACATCAGCTGTCAGTTCCTCGCCGGTCACTGACGGGGATATTACCCCACGGTATAACCCGGCAGACATGCTGACCCGGCAAACAGTACTGACCCGGAGAACAGTACTGACCCGGTTACAGTTCTAACCCGGTAGACAACGGTAACCCGGCAGCTACAGTGACAGGGTGTAACCCGGCAGCTACAGTGTCAGGGTGTAACCCGGCAGCTACAGTACCAAGATGGTAACCCGGCTACAGTGTCAGGAGGCTAACCCGGATGCTACAGTGTCAGGAGGTGAACAGTATTATCAGACAGTCACGGAGACGAGTCTCTGAAGATAAGCCCTGGTTGTAACCCGCCCGGTGTAAGCCGCCCGGGACGGGTTACAAGCCCAGTACTCGGAAGCCCATAAAGAGAAGCCCGCGATGGGAAGTCATCAATCCGACTTAGACTCTATATGTAAACCGCCCCTTCAGCCTTTATAAGGAGGGGCGGGTCACCCCAAGAGGGGGAGGTTAGACGTCTCATAGACAGGTCTCATAGACAGGTTAGAAAAGATAGTCAGACAAGAGGGTCTCGAGATTAGAGGTGCTGACTCCGCACCCTTGTAACCGAGATCGTCATCGTCATCAATATAAGACACAAAGCAGGACGTAGGCTTTTACCTCCATTGGAGGGGCCGAACCTGGGTAAAAACTCCGCGTCTCTCGTCCCGCTCAACCCCTCTCAAGCTATCAGTTACGTGCGCCGGACCTCACGACTAAGTCCTTACACTAGGACATCTGCCGTGACAAATCCACGACAGTTGGCGCCCACCGTGGGGCCTGTGCACGGTGGTGTTGAGTTCTTGGAGGGATCTCACTCAGGGATCGAGGAGTTAGCAATTTTTCCCGGATGAAGAAGAGCCGGTTTGAAGGATCGGAGTCAGTTCCGAGTTCATCGGTCTAGATTACAATCTGAGAGGGTTAAAGTTCAAAAGAAATTAGGGTTGCGGTTGATTTCGCCCCCGCTATCTCACAAGTTGCCGAGGCGGACAGTTTTTTCGTCATCAACACTGATCTGGCGGGTCTCTACTACGGGTATATGAGTCACAGAGCCGCAGACTAGCTACGCGGCGTTTTTGTTTTTCGCTGAAGTCAATTATGACCCGGGCGCGGATCATCCGAGACCACTATGACCCGGACTCACTACATCAAGTCGCCACAGACCCAGGAGATTGTGCGTGTACATGCTGCAATTTCAACAGTCAAAAAAAAAAAAGAGAGAGGGAGGGCCATGACTCGGAAGCAGATTCCCCACAGCTCAGACTCCTCTGTTGACCCGCCAATGTCGTCGCAGTTCCCCCGGGGTACAGCCACCGTCCGCGCTCTACTCCACCTCGCCGAGCCGCCCGACCCCGAGAAGGAGTCGGTCTCGCACCGCCGCGCTGTCCGCAGCCACTTCCAGTCAAACTTCGAGCCGCCGCCGCTGTGCTCGCCTAGCCGCCCACGGCCTCGTTTCGGTCGCCTCCGGTGCAAGCCGCCTCGCCAACCTCCGCCTTCGTGGCCCGCCGCACCGAGTCGCCCACCTCCGCCTCGAGCCGTCGCGGACTCGCCGCGAGTCGCACCACGCCGACCTCACCTCCACCGTGGCTCTGCCTCCGAGCTGGCTACCCCAGCAGCCGGCGTCGCCTCTTAAGCCGCCGCCGGCCTCCTCTGCATTTCGCGCGCTCGCTCGGCCCGCCAAAACCATCGCCGCGAGCGCCCCTGCGCCTCTGAGCCGCTCTGGCCGCGCAGCCGCCGCGGTCTCCGCCGCCTTCGGGCCCCCGTTGAGCCGCCCATCATCAGCACCGGCGCCTGCCTGCGCTACGCCAGCTTCGCCGCCACATCTCACCCCGCCTCCGCCGTGGTCGGCCGACGCCGCGGCCTCCGGCTCTGCCATGGACGGTGCCTCAAGCCGCCCTGGCCAAGACGCCGCCGCTCTACCGGTTCGCCACGCTTACCTCCACAGCTCCGCTCCACCCGCCGGCGTGGCCTCTACGGCTGACCCGCCGGTGTGGTATCCACCGTTCCGCCTCAACTGCGGCAGGGATGAGCCGCTTCGGTCGCCTCCAAAGGCCGTTCATCAAGCCGGCCCCCCAAATCGCTTTCGCGTGTCTCCGCCTCTTCCGCGCGACCGCGCTCGACACGTCTCCGTCGCCGCTGGTGCTTCCGGCCGGCTCGGCAGCGCCCACGAGCCGCCAGCTCGGCAGCACCCACGAGCCGCCAGCTCGCGCTCCCCCGCCTGCCGCGCTGTGAGCCGCCGGGAGCTGGCCGCCGCCACTCCGCCGCAGTCGCGTTGAGCCGCCGGTCGGCGTGCCCGTCGGGCCTGCCCCGAGCCGACGCTCGTCTCCGTCTCTGCCGCGGTCCGGCGCCTCCGAGCCACGGCCTCCCCTCGCCAACAAGTCTCCGTTGCCGCAAACCGTCGCCGGGCGCTCGCGGGTCCGCCGGCGTGACAAGCCGCCTCTGCCGTTGAGATGGCCGACTCCGTTCCTGGTCTCCATCAAAGCCAACCTCGAGCCGTCTTGCGCCGCCGCCGCGCCCGTCTCCACCGCGACTCGCCGCGCCCCGCTGCGGGCTCATCCTGCGTTGAGCCGCCGCCGTGGCCACGCCTTCGCCTCCGAGCCCTCTCCGGCTCTCCCTTGCTCCACCTCACCAACAGCTCCGCCTTGAGCCGCCGCTTCCAAGCGCTGGCCGACCCCGAGCCGCCCGATTTCTGCTGAAGGGGATAAGGGGCCGGTTGGAGAAAAATCAAAGTGGTCAGAGTTTAAAAAAAAAAAAAAAAAAAAGGGGGGGGGAACCCGCCTCGTCAATATGTCGTGGTCCTTCACTGCTTCAAGTCGCCCCGCCGGACTTCTTCAATGCGACGCCATCACCGCCGTACCGCCCCGGCCCGGCGCCATCTCCGAGCCGCCGTGGCCAAGTCGCCACCTTCGCTGCGGCCTCGAGAGAGTGGTTCCATCGCTGTCAAAATAATGGGAGATTATCCACGGACGTTATATATGACTCAGCGGGTCATCGAGACGTATCAGGTGAAGCTACTCCAGTCAATTTTTATTGATGCATTTTTATCCTTTTGAGAAAAATTACTCTCGTCTGCATGTCTTTTATGCAGGACTGCCAGTGACAGTCGTACCGCGGATGTAAAGCTCACGTCAGCATCCGCCCGTACGAGTTGTCCAACGGACGCATAAAAACCACCTGTGGTCCGGCCTACATCAACCCACGGGCGATTCATACGTCCACGCCGGCTTACAACGCCGCGGCCGTCTCTCGCGACGCACCGGCTTACAACGCCGTGCTTGTCTTTCGCGACCACGCCGGTTTACAACGACGGGGCCGTCTCTCGCAACCGCGTCGTCTTCAAACACGCGGTTGACCCCTACATCTACATCAACATACTGGTGCTCTGCTCGCGTGTACGAGCCGCCCAACGGACGAGCGCAAGACGCCGCCCACAATCTGCTCTACATCAGCATATCGGTGCAGTATTCGTCTATACGAGCCGCCCAAATGACAGGCGCACAAGTCGCCGCCACAGCAGTTTGGTTAAAGCTTCAACAACCAGCCGGGACGAGCCATCGACCGGATTATTGAAACAAGTCATACGGGGTCATCTATAACCCGCCACGGTCAACCTCAACCTTCAGTGGAGATTCTCATGCCGCCTCTTCGAGTCAACTTAAGAACTCGGGGGCTACAGACATGGCTCGACACACTTGGCCGTTTTCAATGAAAGCCACAGATCATGGCAAGAAAGTTAACCCGATCTCGGGGGATACTACATTATTGGCGGAAGGATTAAAAGTTACTCAAGAAGACGAGTCGCCATGATGCACCGTTCAACTTGGGGGCTTCTGATATTTCTTCATACAAGATGGCGACTTACAAGATGTTGCCACAATGTTGATATTTCAACAAGGTCGTTTGGGGGCTTTCAATCCGCCGGGTTAAGCTTCAACCCTCTCGGTCAGGCTCTTCAGCCAATATAAGGCGGGTCATGGACCCAAAGGTTGACTCCGTCAACAAAGATCACTAGGGGTGCAGCGAGTTCTAAAACTTACCTCCTTTTCGATCTGCAAGGCCGGGTTATACCTTCCTGTAAGTAGATGCGCTTTGTCAGGGGTGCAGCGAGTTCTAAAACTCACCCTCTGCAAAGGCCTCTTACAGCGGCGAGGCAAACCCTTACATCCGCAAATCCGAGTTATACCTGCCTGTAAGTTGATGCCGCTTTGTCAGGGGTGCAGCGAGTTCTAAAACTTACCCCCTGCAAGGGCCTCTTACAGCGGCGAGGTAAACTCTCCCATCTGCTGTGTCTCTCTCTGGTTCGTTGCGCTCTTATCAGTTAATCTCGCCTAGAGACCCTGAGCCGTTCAAAGGAGTTGACGGCCACTCTCGTTAGAGACCCTGTACTGGTATGAGTTCAAGCATCGAGTCCACCCAGAAGAACCATCATATGAAATTTTGAGAATAAAAGGCAAAGCAAGAACATCATACATTGCATCATACATCATACATTACATCATGCATTTCATCATATTTACATATCATGCCGGTTTGCCAAACCGGGTCAGAGCAAGATTGTGAAAGAGGAAGCAAGGCTATACGAGATTTTAACATCTCCGGGTTGTGCTTTTTCAAGCCGCCCTTACAACAATGCAGAATATACTCTGTTTTGTTTATTTTTGCAGGTCTTGTCTTATAAGATAAGCCGCCAGAACAAATAGATCTTTAATAGCCAACACGGCTGGATCTTCATCATGGATTTCTCACATACTCGCCGGGTTGCACCGCAACTACGAGCAGGGATTTCATATCAAAGACAAAGGAATTATTCCAGGATATTGATTCCGGGTTATATTACAACCACGGCCAAGGATTCATCCAACAAATTATGATGAGTCATATTATTATCACAATAGTCCCGAGTCGCCGCAGGCAGACGACCCGGCACTTGGGGGCTACATTATTCAAGTCAAGTTTATAACAAGTATGCAAGTCCCATGTCGCTGCAAGCATGCATCACGGCACTTGGGGGCTAATGCAAGCAGGTTTTCAAAACATTACATGTTCAACAGATCTTGTTGTCCCAAGGAGACGAGCCAGCCTTTCAATATTTTTTCTAAGTCCCAGCCCAGTACTTCTTACTGACCTGGCACTTGGGGGCTACACCGCTCAGATCAAATTTTCTAAAGTCCCAAGTCGCCGCAGGCGTGCGACCTGGCACTTGGGGGCTACAGTATTCAGTTGTTCAAAACAGATTATAAGGTACAAATTGAAGACCCGGCACATCACATATTGGTGAGCCGGCCCTTGGGGGCTACACCAGCTGAAGCTTCATAAAGTATAAGACAGTTATAAGTCCCAGGCTGCTGCAGGCAAGACAACCTGGTACTTGGGGGCTACACAATTAAAGATATTGTTGCAAAGCGCCAAGTCATCATGGATCAACTTGGAGCTTGGGGGCTACAGGTAATATGAATATATCAAAAAATTGGAGAAGTTTTCAAGATGTCAATTTCAGCTGGAGTCCAGTTATTTGACCCGGCGTCACCAACAAATCATAACCCGGCACCATCAATGATTATAACCCGGCGGAGGAGACCCGCCAAGAGCATTGAAGGCCGACTCAACGGCATATGGGTGTTGTATTCCCAATATTTTATTTCAAAGGGCATATACCTGCAAGATGATGGAGCTTACCATGAATAAATTCAAGCTAACCTGGGGGCTAATGACGGGGATATTACCCCACGGTATAACCCGGCAGACATGCTGACCCGGCAAACAGTACTGACCCGGAGAACAGTACTGACCCGGTTACAGTTCTAACCCGGCAGACAACGGTAACCCGGCAGCTACAGTGACAGGGTGTAACCCGGCAGCTACAGTGTCAGGGTGTAACCCGGCAGCTACAGTACCAAGATGGTAACCCGGCTACAGTGTCAGGAGGCTAACCCGGATGCTACAGTGTCAGGAGGTGAACAGTATTATCAGACAGTCACGGAGACGAGTCTCTGAAGATAAGCCCTGGTTGTAACCCGCCCGGTGTAAGCCGCCCGGGACGGGTTACAAGCCCAGTACTCGGAAGCCCATAAAGAGAAGCCCGCGATGGGAAGTCATCAATCCGACTTAGACTCTATATGTAAACCGCCCCTTCAGCCTTTATAAGGAGGGGCGGGTCACCCCAAGAGGGGGAGGTTAGACGTCTCATAGACAGGTCTCATAGACAGGTTAGAAAAGATAGTCAGACAAGAGGGTCTCGAGATTAGAGGTGCTGACTCCGCACCCTTGTAACCGAGATCGTCATTGTCATCAATATAAGACACAAAGCAGGACGTAGGCTTTTACCTCCATTGGAGGGGCCGAACCTGGGTAAAAACTCCGCGTCTCTCGTCCCGCTCAACCCCTCTCAAGCTATCAGTTACGTGCGCCGGACCTCACGACTAAGTCCTTACACTAGGACATCTGCCGTGACAAATCCACGACAGTCACCGTAGCCCTGATGGCGGACGCCCAGTCCCATCTCGAGGCCGCCCACGCCCATCTCGTGTCGGTCGCTACACAAATCACATTTGCCTTCTCTAACACCGGTCGACAACCCACCTCCGTTGAGTTGGTAATCGTTGAGTGTGCTCTAGCAGGCATCCGTTCATCGGCGGCCTTCCTAGCCAAGATTGTGGCCGTCCATGCACGGAGCAAGGCCGCCCACGCCCGGCTCATGGCGGCCTTATCCAAAGAGATGGTGCACGAAGACTGTGAGATGCTGGAGTATGTGGCGATGGATCCCATGGATCTCCATTCCCCAGAGTTCGTCGAGCAGGAGCTGGTCATCGAGGAGGCGGCGGAGATCGACGAATTCCAGGCAGAATATTAGTCTCTGTCTAGAGCGATGTTGTTTTGTTAGAGTAATGTTTAAGTCAATTAACTGATGTTTATTAGTTGCTCGATTAAGTAAGTGCGGGCGGTGTTGTAGGCTCTTTTGTGTAGTACTCAAATTTGCAAGTGTTGTTAAACTAAGCAATGACCAATGTAACGAGGGAAATTCGGACCAAAATTTGCCGCCGTATCCCCATTTTCTCTTCCAAATGAACATGAAATGCAAGTACCGTGTGCAATGTACTATCCGATATCTTACGCCGGAAGCTTGGAGACCAAAATTTCCACGTTCAGTCTCATCACACACGGGATAAACTATAGGATAAGTTTGTGTTTTTGAATATCGCACACAGTTATGGTAATGGTACTGTGTCCGATGTGACTGTGCGCGCTACTTTTTCGCCGCACCGAACGAAATTTTGGGCTACCGCGCAAATATCTACCTCCCCCGCCCCTCGTACCAACCAAAAGCCACATTTCCCATTCCCCTTGCTCCCCCCCCCCTTCATTTCCTAAGTTCAAACCTTCACTGCTTGCTTGCAGCGCCGCCTCCTCACCGGCGACGCTCCTTCCTGCTGCTTGGCCTCATCCTGCTAGTCATAGTCAAGTAATCCAAACCTTCCCCATACCCACTCCCCCCTCCACCCCCTCCTCCTCCATTCCACATGGCCCGACCGCCGGGGCAACACATTCCACCAAAATCCCCGGCCCACCACCCACATAATCGCCGCCGAAAGACATGGTGCACGCAGTATAGCCAGGATCTCAAGGAACACCTGGCAGCGGAGAAGCAAATCATGACCGCACGCGTGGATGAGGCCGCGATGGCTGCCATGCGTGCTGACCCCCAGATCTTGGAGCAGCATCTAGACATCGAGGCCACCGTCGACGCCTCGAGCGCGAACGCCGCCACGCGGTTGGCTGCTTTGAACAACAACTCGTTGTGTTTTCTCCAGGGCTCCACTGTTGCCTTCGACAACGACTCCGAGTTGTTTTATCAGCGTGCCCGTGCTTTCCTCAACTCCATAGCAGGCAGGTTGGTGCCGGGACAGGCTGAGGCAACTCACCACTATGAGGAGGGAACCCACGATGTGGAGGCCTCGCCCTCGTCCAAGCCCAGCGTTATCGATATCTCCAACGACGAGGAATATCTTGTTTTTTAAGCTTAATTACTAATGACCTGTGTTCAGCTAGCTATGCCTGTTACGCATGTTTATTTTACCTGCTACATGTGCTGCTCCTGCCTTCCCTTAAGAAACTCTACTGAAATATGCAATGTAATGCTAGTATGCAATCTGACATTCTACTACTATGTTGTATTGTGCAATGTGATGCTCAGTTAACTGTTTGGTTCAGTTCTTTTGGTGATCATCTGCAATGTGATGTTCAATTATTGTTGGTACAATTTTGTTTTGTTATGCATGTGAAACCTACAATTGCTATATTTCATAGTTCTTAGCGCGCTTGGATTTTCCATGTGGCTTGAATTCATATGTTGGATATGCAATGCGTTTATCTTTCATTCACAGATTTTACTGATCAATATCTATTCTTAAACACGTTACAGGGGGAACAATGGGAGACACTGAGGTTTACCATCGAGGTTTGCACTTTCATGATCCTTTGGCTAATAGCACATTATTGTGCAAATGCAGGAACCATTCTAATATTTAGGTTTCAAACAATAATTTGGTCTTGCACATGTAGGTCCTGCCTTAAGAGGTTTAAACCCACTGTTCAACCCATTTTGCATGTGGGGAAATGATGTGTTCATGAATATCAGTCAAATCAAGAAACTCGGAAAGATTGTTAAGATAAAGAAACTTGCGACGAAAAACAACAAGATGTTTGTCTCCACAATGACAAAGACATCAGTGAACTATAGGATGGTACTATCTCTTTTACCTTGTCTTTTTTTCCTTTGTGACATTTCAATTTTTAGTAGCGCAATTTCTGCATATCTTTGTTTCCAGTCCTTTCCAAAGCAGTTCATCGATGAGTACGTCTCAAACCACCTGTATGGTCAAGAGGCGAGGAAGGTATTCATACAGCACCCACAGTATAATCTTGAAGTCTTCCTCAAGAGGATGAAGGATGGGCGGGCAACCATCCACAGGCACTGGCATAAAGTTGCAAGAACCTTCGACATCAGTGAAGGCTCAATATTTGCCTTCCGCTTCAACAGTTTTCTAGACGATATTCATCTGTCTATTTACCGTATATGATGCTATTTTCCAAAGGTTTTAGATGTTGCATGTGAAACTCGGTCCTGTCGTGTAATTGGGTATCTAGGTAATATATGCCTATATGATGTTGTACTCTGATGTATTTCAATTATGAAATCCTGGTTGCCGTAATACGAAATGAAATATATTGTGTGCTTGATATGAAGTATCAATTTGTTTACTAGCTGGATTTTAAATAATAGAGCAATTAGCCTGATTATTGGGGTTTCATATTGCAGACGGTTTGTCATAGAACACCGTCAGCGATGACCTCAACAAACCCACACGCTTGTTGGAAAATTGGCGTGTTGGATCAGTGAACAATTACACACAATTTCCGGGTGCAAACTGTGTGCGTTAGAACACCCATTCGCAAACGTTTTCACATAAAACATGTGTGTGATGGACAGCCCTATGCCAAACAGTTTCTTCTAGGCACCGTGCATGATGGCCACCCCTAACACAAACGATGTTATTCAAAAAATTGTGTGTGATGTACAATACGAACGGAAACGTATGTTTGGGATTCACTTTGTGGGATGGTATGCACATCTCACACGATTTCTCCTAAATACATGTTTGGGATAGTCCTTCCAATCGCACACGACATAATTTTGCCTATCGTGTGTGACTGGGAGCAGGCATCGCCAACGGTTTTTTCGGGTCGTGTGGGATAGCCCCCCCCCCAATCGCCCACACATGCAAGGCAATGGTTTGAGACTACGTCACGGAAAGGGTTTAAAAACCGTTTGTATAGCAGTCGCCTGCACTAATGTTAGCACTAAATATGGACTTGACTCTGAGATAGTAGCCCCTTTCTGTGAAGCATTTGCTACTCATGTTGACCTCCCAAAGGAGAAGTGGTTTAAATATCATCCCCCTATTAAAGAAGAAATTAAAGAACCGATCATAGCTAAAGAAGAAACCATCTTTTACAATGTTGATCCAGTTATGCCTACCGCTTATATTGAAAAACCACCTTTCCCTGTTAGGATAAAGGAACATGCTAAGGTATCAACTGTGGTTCGTAAGACTAATATAAGAGCACCTAAACCCCCTGAGCAAATTAAAGTAGAACCTAGTGTTGCTATGGTTAAAGATCTCTTGGTAGAAAATGTTGATGGGCATGTCATCTACCTTTGTGATGAAGCTGCTAGAATTGCTAAACCTGATAAGAAAGATAAACATAGACCTATAGAAGGCTTGCCCGTTGTCTCAGTTAAAATAGGAGATCATTGCTACCATGGTTTATGTGATTTAGGTGCTAGTGTGAGTGCTATCCCTTTTATCTTATACCAAGAAATTATGAATGAAATAGCACCTTCTGAAATGGAAGATATTGATGTTACTATTAAGCTTGCTAATAGAGACATTATCACACCACTTGGGATTGTTAGAGATGTTGAAGTCTTGTGTGGGAAAGTAAAATACCCTACTGATTTTCTAGTCCATGGTTCCCCACAAGATGACTTTTGTCCCATTATCTTTGGTAGACCTTTCTTGAGCACCGTCAATGCTAAGATAGATTGTGAAAAACAAACCGTCGGTGTCAGTTTTGGTAATGTGTCTCATGAGTTTAATTTTTCCAAGTTTAGTAGACAACCCCATGATAAAGAATTATCTAATAAGGATGAGATAATTGATCTTGCTTCTATTGTTGTGCCTCCTACTGATCCATTAGAACAATATTTGCTTGACCATGAAAATGATATGCACTTGCGTGAAAGAAATGCAATAGATCAAATTTCTTTGAACAACAACCTCTCTTGAAACACAATTTGCCTATTGAAACCCTTGGAGGTCCTCCTCCACCTAAAGGTGATCCTTTGTTTGAATTGAAACAATTGCCTGACACTTTGAAGTATGCTTATCTTGATGAGAAAAAGATATATCCTGTTATTATTAGTGCTAACCTTTCAGAACATGAAGAAGAGAGATTATTGAAAGTTCTAAGGAAGCACCGGGCTGCTATTGGATATACTCTTGATGATCTTAAGGGCATTAGTCCCACTCTATGTCCGCACAAGATCAATATGGAACCTGATGCTAAACCCATTGTTGATCACCAACGGCGATTGAATCCTAAGATGAAGGAACTGGTAAGAAGTGAAATATTAAAGCTTCTGGAAGCAGGTATATTCTATCCCATAGCTGATAGTAGATGGGTAAGTCCCGTTCACTGTGTCCCTAAGAAAGGAGGTATTACCGTTGTTCGTAATGATAAGAATGAACTCATTCCACAAAGAATTGTCACTGGCTATAGAATGGTAATTGATTTTAGAAAAAATAAATAAAGCTACTAGGAAAGATCATTACCCTTTGCCTTTCATTGATCAAATGCTAGAGAGACTATCTAAGCACACGCATTTTTGTTTCCTAGATGGATATTCTGGTTTCTCTCAAATACCTGTGTCACAATCCGATCAAGAGAAAACCACCTTTACTTGCCCTTTTGGAACCTATGCTTATAGACGTATGCCTTTTGGTTTATGCAATGCACCTGCTACCTTTCAAAGATGTATGACTGCTATATTCTCTGATTTTTGTGAAAAGATTGTGGAGGTTTTCATGGATGATTTTTCCGTTTACGGAACTTCTTTTGATGATTGCTTAAGCAACCTTGATCGAGTTTTGCAGAGATGTGAACAAACTAATCTCATCTTGAATTGGGAGAAGTTCCACTTTATGGTTAATGAAGGTATTGTCTTGGGGCATAAAATATCTGAACGAGGTATTGAGGTGGATAAAGCTAAAGTTGAAGCAATTGAGAAAATGCCATGTCCTAAAGATATTAAAGGTATTCGAAGTTTCCTTGGTCATGCTGGTTTTTATAGGAGATTCATTAAAGACTTCTCTAAAATTTCTAGGCCTCTTACTAATCTTTTGCAAAAGTATATCCCTTTTGTTTTTGATGACGATTGTGTGGAAGCCTTTGAAACACTCAAGAAAGCCTTAAATTCTGCACCTATCGTTCAACCACCTGATTGGAACTTGCCTTTTGAAATTATGTGTGATGCTAGTGACTATGCTGTTGGTGCTGTCCTAGGACAAAGAGTTGATAAGAAATTGAATGTTATCCATTATGCTAGTAAAACTTTAGACAGTGCCCAACGAAATTATGCTACTACTGAAAAAGAATTTTTAGCAGTTGTGTTAGCTTGTGATAAATTTAGATCCTATATCGTTGACTCCAAAGTTATTGTTCGCACCGATCATGCTGCTATAAAATATCTTATGGAAAAGAAAGATGATAAACCTAGACTTATTAGGTGGGTTCTTTTTCTTCAAGAATTTGACTTACATATCGTTGATAGGAAAGGAGCTGAGAACCCCGTAGTTGATAACTTATCTAGGTTAGAAAATATTCTTGATGACCCACTACCTATTGATGATAGTTTCCCTGAGGAACAACTAGCTGCAATAATTGTCTCACACAACACACCTTGGTATGCTGATTATGCTAATTACATTGTCGCTAAATATATACCACCTAGCTTTACATATAAACAAAAGAAAAAATTCTTCTATGACTTGAGACATTACTTTTGGGATGACCCACATCTTTATAAAGAAGGAGTAGATGGTATTATTAGACGTTGTGTACCTGAGTATGAACAGGAACAAATCCTACGGAAATGTCATTCCGAAGCTTATGGAGGACATCATGCGGGAGATAGAACTGCTCACAAGGTATTGCAATCTGGTTTTTATTGGCCTACTCTCTTCAAGGATGCCCGTAAGTTTGTCTTGTCTTGTGATGAATGTCAAAGAATTGGTAATATCGGTAAGCGTCAAGAAATGCCTATGAATTATTCACTTGTTGTTGAACCATTTGACGTGTGGGGTTTTGATTATATGGGGCCTTTTCCTTCCTCTAACAGGTACACTCATATTTTCGTTGCGGTTGATTATGTCACTAAGTGGGTAGAAGCTATTCCAACTAGTAGTGCTGATCACCACACCATTAAAATGCTTCAAGGCATTATCTTTCCGAAGTTTGGAGTCCCTAGATATTTAATGACCGATGATGGTTCACACTTTATTCATGGTGCTTTCCATAAGATGCTTGCTAAATATGATGTTAACCATAGAATTGCATCACCCTATCATCCTCAATCTAGTGGTCAAGTAGATCTTAGCAATAGACAAATAAAATTAATATTACAAAAAACTGTCAATAGGTCTCGTAAGAATTGGTCTAAGAAATTAGATGATGCCCTTTGGGCTTATAGAACAGCTTATAAAAATCCTATGGGTATGTCTCCATATAAAATGGTGTATGGAAAAGCTTGTCATTTGCCTCTAGAACTAGAACACAAAGCATTTTGGGCAATTAAAGAGCTCAACTATGATTTCAAATTTGTTGGTGAGAAGAGGCTATTTGATATTAGCTCACTAGATGATTGGACGACCCAAGCGTATGAAAATGCCAAGCTATTCAAGGAAAAAGTAAAGAGATGGTATGACAAGAGAATCCAAAAGCGGGAATTCAAAATAGGAGATTATGTTCTTTTGTTCAACTATCGTTTAAGATTTTTTGCAGGAAAGCTTCTCTCGAAATGGGAAGGACCATATATTATTGAAGAGGTCTATCGTTCTGGAGCTATCAAGATTAATAACGTCGAAGGTACTAATCCAAAGGTAGTCAATGGACAAAGAATTAAGCATTATATCTCAGGTACGCCAATTAACGTTGAAAGCAATGTTATCCAAACCATGACACCGGAGGAACACATAAAAGAAACCTTCCGGAACACTCCAGAATACTTAAAAATAGGAGGTACGTGATACGGTAAGTAAACGGACTCTGAAGAATCCGCAAAAAATATTTTTTGTCAGTTTTGGAATATTTTAGAATTTTGGAAATAAAAAAATAAACCGAAAGGTGATCGAGGTGAGCACGATACACCAGGGCGCGCCAGGCACCCCTGGGCGCGCCTTGGTGGGTTGTGCCCACCTCGGATGCCTTCCCGACTCCGTTTTCCTTCCAAATACTTTTTTCCAAGAATAAAAATTCTCTATATATACCCCCGACTGTTTTGACGACCGCATCGTAGAAAAATCATCTGTTCTTGTTTCTTGCTGTTTTCCTACCAGATATGTCAAGTCAACCATCATGTCTTCTCCCTCTCCTAACAATGTGGAAGAAGATGCCTGTCTAATGAAGATAGAGTTGAAGAGGGAGGAGCCGGAAGAAGCCTACAAGGCGGAGAAGGACAATGAAGCTAAGGTGGATTATCTCCCGAAAGGAGATCAATTCAGGCCAGCAAAAGAGGGAGAGGAAGAAGATATCCTTCAACCTTATTACAGTCATCTCACCCCTATTGAAATCGAAGCCTTTAGAACCTTTGAAGCGGTTCGTGTTCAGAATAAATTTCTCATTCGTGAAAATATCTTTTTGCAAGAACACATCGACAACCTTAGGAGAGTCATCCGCAAATTGGAGCATCTTTTGAAGCTAAAGTGTGACATCACATCACCACCACCTGCATCAACACCTCCACCTTCTTCATCATCACCACCAAAGGAGACTTGAGCACATGGGTATGGGCACACCCCTTGGCTTGAGCCAAGCTTGGGGGAGGTGCCCCGGTATCGTATCACCATCACTTTTATTCACCTTTACCTATTTTAGTTCAATCCTTAGTTTTCCTTTGCTTTAGTTGAATAAAAGTTTAGTGTGATTTATTTTCGTGTGTTATTTCCATGGCCTATCTATCTATGTAATCGAGTGAAAGTTATATAATAAAGTTTAGTTTGGGCTTTTGCTTCCCTACTTTCTTGTTGCAATCAAATAAAGGAAAAGAAACAAATAAAAAAATTCATATGCTAATCTTATGGTGAGTAATGACATCACATAAGGAAAAGTATAAGTAGTAAAATTTGTTGGAGATTGACAAACATAGCATTGGTCAATTATGCAATTCATGAAAGAATTAATAAGGGAAGAGAAGATTCACATGCAAATACACTATCTTGGACATCTTTTATGATTGTGAGCCCCCTTCAAATATTATATGTCAAAATTGTTGACGTTGGATAAGGAAGACAACGTAATGATTTATGTTTGTTCATATCCACATAGAAGTTATATTGTCATAGACCTTTAACATGTGGTGCTTGCCCAATACACTTGCTAGCCAAAAAATTCCGCACTAAGTAGAGATACTACTTGTGCATCCAAAAACCCAAACCCAAACTCTTTCCTTGAGTGTCCATCATACCTACCTATGGATCGAGAAAGATCCTTCAAGTAAGTTGTCATCGGTGCAACAAGGCAATAAAAATTGCTTCTAAAAGTGTTTTGATCAATTAGTGTAAGAGAAAATTGAGCGCAATACGAACTTATGATGGCAAAGTAATAAAAGCGACGGACTGCATAATAAAGGTTGCTATCATCGGGGGCAATATAGCCTGACGTTCTTTTACATTAAGGGATTGGGCATACAAATCAATAAGCGCATGACAACCTCTGCTTCCCTCTGTGAAGGGCCTATCTTTTACTTTTATGCACTTACCTTTATGCAATAGTCAAAGTATTCTTCCCAATTCCTTTTTAATTTTTTCCTTTTGCAAGAATCATGTGATGAGGAAAGATCTAGGCATATATATCCAGTTGGATATGGGTGGGCATGAGTTATTATTGTTGACATCACCCTTGAGGTGAGTGAGTTGGGAGGCAAAACTATAAGCCCCTATCTTCCTATGTGTCTGGTTGAAACTTTTTGTTCATGGCTATGCCGTGAGCGTTAGCAATCATAGAAGACTAAATGATAGTTGAGTATGTGGGATTGCCAAAAGGCTCCAACATCAGACCCTTCCTGAAAATATGATGAATTGTAGTTGCAAAGTTGACTGAGAACATAGTTTGTTGGTTTCCAATAAGGTTTATGCTTCATACTTCTATATTGTGATGAATTGTTACTTATTCATGAGAAGCCTTATGATAAAAATGTATTGAAATAAGCTCTTATGTTAGAGTTTGTTGTTGTTATGTTAATAAGCATGATGCTTCTATGTCCGTATTTTGTTTTTATCGACACCTCTCTCTCGAACCATGTGGACATGCTTTTCAATATCGGCTTTCACTTGAGGACAAGCGAGGTCTAAGATTGGGGGAATTGATACGTCCATTTTGCATCATGATTTCCTACTGTTATTTACTTTGTTTTTTTGAATAATAATGCTTTGGGGAGTGATTCTAATGCCTTTTCTCTCATAATATGCAAGGTTTACACAAAGAGGGAGAATACCGACAGCTGGAATTCTGGACCCAAGAAAAGCACGTGAGAGATACCTATTCTGCACAACTCCAATGAAGCTGAAAATTTATGGAGATTATTTTTGTATTTAATAAAAATTACTGGAGCTGAAAACTACCGGAGGAGGGCCCCTAGGTGGGCACAACCCACCAGGGCGCGCCAAGCCCCCCTGGGCGCGTCCTAATCGGTTGTGCCCAGCCTAGCCCGCTTCCGGTGCCCATATTTTGGTATAAATTCCCAAAAAACCTAAAAACTTAAGGGGAGGACTTTCGGGACGAAGCACCGCCGCCTCGAGGCGGAACTTGGGCAGGAGCACTTTTGCCCTCCGGCGGAGCGATTCCGCCGGGGGAACTTCCCTCCCGGAGGGTGAAATCGAAGCAATCGTCATCACCAACACCCCTCTCATCTTTGGGAGGCAAATCTTCATCAACATCTTCAACAGCACCATCTCCTCTCAAACCCTATTTCATCTCTTGTGTTCAATCTTTGTACCGGAACCTCAGATTGGTACCTGTGGGTGACTAGTAGTGTTGATTACCTTGAGTAGTTTATTACTATATGGTTTATTTGGTGGAAGATTATATGTTCATATCCATTATGCTATTCATTACTCCTCTGATCTTGAGCATGTTTATTATTTGTGAGTAGTTACCTTTGTTCTTGAGGTCACGGGAGAAGTCATGTTGCGAGTAATCATGTGAATTTGATATGTGTTCGATATTTTGATGATATGTATGTTGTGGTTCCCTTAGTGGTGTCATGTGAATGTCGACTACATGAGACTTCACCATTCATGGGCCTAAGGGAATGCATTGTGGAGTAGTTATTAGATGATGGGTTGCTAGAGTGACAGAAGCTTAAACCCTAGTTTATGCGCTACTTCGTAAGGGGTTGATTTGGATCCACATGTTTAATGCTATGGTTAGACTTTGTCTTAATACTTTTCTCGTAGTTGCGGATGCTTGCGAGGGGTTTAATCATAAGTAGGTTGTTAGTTCAAGTAAGAATAGCACCTTAGCAGCGGTCCACCCACATATCAAATTATCAAAGTAGCGAACACGAATCAAACCAACATGCTAAAAGTGACTAGACGAAATTCCTGTGTACCCTCAAGAACACTTTGCCTATTACTAGTGATTGTTCTGGCATGTCCTTTGCCTCAAAAGGATCTGGCTACCTTGCTGCACCTTGTTTACCGTTACCGTTACTTGCTCGTTACAAATTACCTTGCTATCAAACTATTTGTTAGCTACAATTTCAGTGCTTGCAGAGATTACCTTGTTGAAAACCGCTTGTCATTTCCTTCTGCTCCTCGTTGGGTTCGACACTCTTACTTATCAAAAGGACTACGATTGATCCCCTATACTTGTGGGTCATCAATGCTTGCGAGAGGGGTTAATCATAAGTAGGTTGTTAGTTCAAGTAAGAACAACACCTTAGCACCGGTCCACCCACATATTAAATTATCAAAGTAGCGAACATGAATTAACTCAACATGATGAACATGACTAGACGGAAATTCCCATGTGCCCTCGGGAGCACTTGTTTAATATAAGAGTACTTTCAGGCCTGTCCTTTGATACAAAAAGGATTGGGCTACCTTGCTGCACCATTGTTACTATTGTTACTTGTCAGTTGTTATGAATTATCTTGCTACAAAACTATCTACCACTGTTACTCACAGCACTAGCAGAGAATACCTTGCTAAAAACTGCTTATCACTTCCTTCTGCTCCTCGTTGGGTTTGACACTCTTACTTATCGAAAGCACTACGATTGATCCCCTATACTTGTGGGTCATCAAGACTCTTTTCTGGCGCCGTTGCCAATGAGTGAAGCACCTTTGGTAAGTGGAAATTGGTAAGGAAACATTTTCTATACGTGTTGAAATTTACTGTTGCTTCTCACTATGAGCAGTCACCTTTTGAGTGGCTTGTTCGGGGCATCTTCGCCCCGATTGGAAGATGAGGAAATTGTTCCTCCACCTACCGCACCTATTGAAAATATTTATTATGAGATTCCTTCGGGTATGCTTGAAATACTATTGTCTGATCCTTATGATGGTACGACTCATCCTGATTTCCATTTGATATTCGTCGATGAGGTTTGTGGATTATTTCAGCTTGCAGGTTTGTCTAGGGACGAAGTTAAGAAGAAAGTTTCCCATTTATCTTTGGAGGGAAAAGCATTAATGTGGTATAGGCTATTGGATAATATTGAATCATGGGATTGGAATCACTTGAAGCTGGAATTTCATCAGATGTTTTACCCAATGCATCTAGTTCACCGTGATCGGAATTATATATATAACCTTTGGCCTCGCAAGGGAGAAAGCATCGCTCAAGCTTGGGAGAGGCTTAAATCTATGATGCGCACTTTTCCCAACCATGAGCTTCCAAGATAAATGATTATACAAAAAATTTATGCTCGGCTTTCTTATGATGATAAAAAATTAATGGATTCTTCTTCTACGGGCTCATATATGAATGAACATATTGAATTCAAATGGGATCTTTTGGAAAGAATTAAACGCAACTTTGAAGATTGGGAGCTTGAAAAAGGTAACGAGTTAGGTATAAAACTTAATTTTGATTGTGTTAAATATTTTATGGAAACCAATACCTTTCATGAGTTTAGCAACAAATATGTTATTGACTCTGAAATAGTAGCTACTTTCTGTGAATCATTTGCTACTCATGTTGATCTTCCTAGAGAAAAGTGGTTTAAATATCATCCACCCATTGAAGAGAAATTAGAGAAACCTATTAAAGTTGAGAAGGAAGAAATGATTGTTAGCCATGTTGATCCAATTGTTCCAACTGCTTACATTGAGAAGCCACCTTTCCCTGTTAGAATTAAGGAACATGCTAAAGCTACAACTGTGGTTAATAAGAGTCATGTTAGGACACCTACACCTTGTGAACAAATAAATGTTGAGCCTAAAATTGCTATGGTCAAAGATCTTCTAGTTGACAACATTGATGGACATGTTATTTACTACTATGATGAGACTACTAGAATTGTAAAACCGGTTAGACGTAAGCGGGATGAGTTAGAAAAAAATAAACCAGTTGTTGGCATGCCCGTTGTTTCTGTTAAAATTGGAGACCATTGTTATCATGGCTTGTGTGACATGGGTGCTAGTGTTAGTGCCATACCTTTTACCTTATATCAAGAAATTATGAATGACATAGCACCCGCTGAAATTGAAGATATTGACGCCACTATTAAACTTGCAAATAGAGACACTATTACACCACTTGGGATAGTTATAGATGTTGAAGTCTTGTGTGGAAAAGTCAAGTACCCCACTGATTTTTTAGTGCTTGGTTCAACACAAGATAACTTTTGTCCCATTATATTTGGTTGACCTTTCCTAAATACCGTTAATGCTGAAATTAATTGTGTTACTGAGAAGGTCAAAGTAAGCTTTGGCGGTGTGTCTCATGAATTTAACTTCTCCAAGTTTAGTGCACAACCACACGAGAAGGAATTATCTAGTAAGGATGAAATAATTGGTCTTGCTTCTATTGCCGTGCCTCCTACAGATCCGTTAGAACAATATTTACTAGACCATGAAAATGATGTGCATATGAATGAGAGAAATGAAATAGATGATATATTCCTTAAACAAATGCTTATTCTAAAACACAACTTACCAGTTGATATTTTAGGTGATCCTCCTCCACCCAAGGGAGATCCCGTGTTTGAGTTAAAGACTTTACCCGATACTTTGAAATATGCTTACCTTGATGAAAAGAAGATATATCATGTTATTATCAGTGCTAACCTTTCAGAGCATGAAGAAAGAAGATTACTTAAAACTCTGAGGAAGCACAGGGCTGCTATTGGATATTCTCTCGATGATCTAAAGGGCATAAGCCCCACTCTATGTCAGCACAAGATTAATATGGAACCGGATGCTAAACCTGGTGTTGATCATCAACACCGCTTAAATCCTAAGATGAAGGAAGTGGTAAGAACTGAAATACTAAAGCTTTTGGAGGCAGGTATAATCTATCCTATTGTTGATAGTAGGTGGGTAAGTCCTGTTCATTGTGTTCCTAAGAAAGGAGGTATTAGTGTTGTCCCTAATGATAAGAATGAGCTTATTCCACCAAGAATTGTAACTAGTTATAGGATGGTAATCGATTTTAGAAAATTAAATAAAGCTACTAAGAAAGATCATTACCCCTTGCCTTTTATTGATCAAATGTTAGAAAGGTTATCCAAGTGCACCCACTTTTTTTTCTTGATGGATATTCTGGATTTTCTCAAATACCTGTGTCAAAAGAAGATCAAGAGAAAACTACCTTTACATGTCCTTTTGGAACTTATGCTTATAGACGTATGCCTTTTGGTTTATGCAATGCACCTGCTACGTTTCAAAGATGTATGACTGCTATATTCTCTGACTTTTGTGAAAAGATTGTTGAGGTTTTTATTGGATGCTTTTTCTGTCGATGGGACTTCTTTTGATGACTTCTTGAGCAATCTTGATCGACTTTTGCAGAGATGTGAAGAAACTAGTCTTGTGTTGAATTGGGAGAAGTGCCACTTTATGGTTAATGAAGGCATAGTTCTTGGGCATAAATTTCTGAACGAGGCATCGAGGTAGACAAGGCTAAAGTTCATGCGATAGAGAAAATGCCTTGCCTGAGAGATATCAAAGGCATAAGAAGTTTCCTTGGTCATGCTGGTTTTTATAGGCGTTTCATTAAAGATTTCTCTAAGATTTCTAGGCCATTAACTAATCTTCTTCAAAAAGATGTTCCTTTTATTTTTTATGATGATTGTGTAGAAGCTTTTGAAATAGTTAAGAATGCTTTAATTTCTGCACCTATTGCTCAACCACCTGATTGGAACCTACCATTTGAAATTATGTGTGATGCTAGTGATTATGATGTTGGCGTTGTCCTAGGGCAGGGAGTAGACAAGAAGTTAAATGTTATCCATTATGCTAGTAAAACTCTAGATTCTGCTCAAAGGAATTATGCTACCACTGAAAAGAAATTTTTAGCAGTTGTTTTTGCTTGTGATAAGTTTATACCCTACATTGTCGATTCCAAAGTAACTATTCTCACCGATCATGCTGCTATTAAATACCTTATGGAAAATAAAGATGCTAAACCTAGGCTTATTAGGTGGGTACTTTTACTTCAAGAGTTTGACTTGCATATCATTGATACAAAAGGAGCTGAAAACCCCGTAGCAGATGACTTGTCTAGGATGGAAAATGTTCTTGATGACCCACTTCCTATCGATGATAGCTTTCCTGATGAACAACTTGCTGCTATAAATACTTCACGTAGTGCTCCTTGGTATGCTAATTATGCTAACTATATTATTGCTAAGTACATTCCACCTAGTTTCACATATCAACAAAAGAAAAACAATTCTTTTATGACCTACGACATTACTTTTGGGATGACCCACATCTTTACAAAGAGGGAGTAGACGGTATTATTAGACGATGTGTACCTGAACATGAACAGGAACAGATTCTTCGGAAGTGTCATTCCGAAGCTTATGGAGGGCACCATGCCGGTGACCGAACTGCACACAAGGTATTACAATCTGGTTTCTATTGGCCTACTCTTTTCAAAGATGCTCGTAAGTATGTCCTTTCATGCAATGAATGCCAGAGAGTTGGGAACATCGGTAAGCGTCAGGAAATGCCTATGAATTATTCACTTGCTGTTGAACCATTTGATGTCTAGGGCTTTGACTTTATGGGACCTTTTCCTTCCTCAAATGGGTATACTCATACTCTAGTTACTGTTGATTATGTTACTAAATGGGTAGAAGTTATTCCAACTAGTAGTGCTGATCATAACACCTCTATTAAAATGCTTAAAGATATTATTGTCCCGAGGTCTGGAGTTCCTAGATACTTAACGACTGATTGTGGTTCACATTTTATTCATGGTGCTTTCCGTAAACTTCTAGCTAAATATGATGTTAACCATACGATTGCATCGCCTTATCATCCCTAGTCTAGTGGTCAAGTTGAATTGAGTAACCGAGAAATAAAATTAATATTGCAAAAGACTGTTAATAGATTTAGGATGAATTGGTCTAAGAAACTAGATGATGCACTTTGGGCTTATAGAACTGCTTATAAGAATCCTATGGGTATGTCTCCGTACAAAATGGTCTATGGGAAGGCTTGTCATTTACAACTTGAGTTAGAACACAATGCTTATTGGGCAATTAAGGAACTTAACTATGATTTTAAACTTGCCGGTGAGAAGAAGTTATTTGACATTAGCTCACTTGATGAATGGAGAACACAAGCCTATGAAATTGCTAAGTTATTTAAAGAAAAGGTTAAAAGATGGCATGACAAAAGGATTCCAAAACGAGAATTCAATGTAGGAAACTTAGTACTTTTATACAATTCTCGTTTTAGATTTTTTGCGGGAAAACTCCTCTCCAAATGGGAAGGCCCATACGTTGTTGAGGAGTTTTATCGCTCCGGTGCTATAAAAATCAACAACTTCGAAGGCAAGAACTCGAGAGTGGTGAATGGGCAAAGAATTAAGTATTATATTTCAGGTGCGCCCATTAATGAAGAAACAAATGTAATCCAAGTCCTCACACCGGAAGAACACATCAAGGAAGTCTTCCAGAACACTCCAAAAAACTGAAAAAGGGGTAGGTATGTGGTATGGTAAGTAAACCGACTCCAAAAACTCCATAAAAATAATTTCTGTCTTTTGGTATTTTAGAAAAATTACAAAAATAAAACGGATTCGGAAGGACCCACGAGGGAGGCACAAGCCAATAGGGGGGCGCGGCCATATGGCTTGTGGGTCCCTCGTGTGGCCTCCGGACTCCGGTTTCTTCTGGAACACGTGTTCTGACCTAGAAAAAATCATTATATATATACTCCCGGATGTTTTGACCACCGCATCGCGAGATTTTCCTCTATTCTTTTTTTGGGCTATTCTTCTGACAGATCTAGATTGCTATGACTTCCCCTTCACCAACCAAGGACAACTTCTTTGAGAAGGTCATCAATCCCTACCTGCCGGAGGTGATGAAGCACCCTCAGGCTATCGAGATGCGTGAGGGGGTGCTTACCATCCGGGACGTTCAAGGTCCCAAGAAGGAGGGAAGCGAGAAGGCCAGGCTTGCACAAGTGGAGCAAGAAATCTTCAGGTGTCAAGGGATGGTTGAACGTGGCTTGAGTGCTAATCACTCTATGATCACGGACTTCATCCGTGAAAACAAGATGGACACCGAAAGCGTGGGGGAGGCTCTCAACATGCTTCAAGATCGGATTGAACACCTCCAGGATCAACTCTATCAACTCCAACTCCAAAACTGTGAGTATGAATCCAGGTTTAAAAGGATGAGCCTAGCTGCTGATTTCAGGATCCCGGAGACCACGGTTTCTTTCTTTGATGGAGAACCTATGCCTTGGAATATGGAGGACTAGCAAACACCATCGTCATCACCGAAGAACACTTGAGTACATGGGTATGGGCACCACCCTTGGCTTGTTCCAAGCTTGGGGGAGGTGCCCAGGTATCGTATCACCATCACTTTTTACCACCACTATCTATCTTAGTTTGATCTTTAGTTTTTTGTGATTTAGGGAGTTAAATTTCAGATTTGCTTTGTTTAGAGTTTTTGCTTTGAGTTCTACCTATCCGTGTAATTGAGTGTGAGAGTTACATAATAAAGTTAGTTGAGATCGTGTGCCCCTTCTTAACTTGCACCCATCATCTTAGCAAGGCAATAAAAAGAATAGAAAGAAAAAATCATATGCCTGTCTCTTGAGAAGCAATGAATTCACATAGAAAAGTAGGTATAAGCAATAAGAAGTGTTGGAAACCAACAAACATAATGTTAGTAATTGATATGATCTATGCAAAAGTGTGGTAGAGAAGAGGATATTCACATATAAATATACTATCATGAACACCTTCTATGATTGTAAGCTTCCATCAAAATATTACATAATGATCAAGTGTTGAAGTCGGACATGGAAGACAACATAATGATCATGTTTGTTTACATTTTCATTGAAGTTATATGGTATTGAATCCTTTAACATGTGGTGCTTGCTTAGGACCTTTTGCTAGCCCAAAGATTCACGCTAAGTAGAGATACTACTTGTGCATCCATAACCATTAAACCCAGTTTCTTGCCATGAGAGTCCACCATACCTACCTATGGATTGAATAAGATCCTTCAAGTAAGTTTTCATGGTTGCACGAGGCAATAAAAATTGCCTCTAATCATGTAAGATCTTTTATTGTAAGGGAAAGTAAGCTTTGTATGATCTTGTGATGGTGAAGTAATAAAAGCGACGAAATGCATAATAAAGTTCACTATCACAAGGGACAATATGAAGTGATGTTCCATTATGCTAAGAGATTAAACATATCAAACAAATAAAAACTCATTACAACCTCTGCTTCCCTCTGCGAAGGGCCTATCTTTTACATTCTTACAAATTTTATTTCATGCAAGAGTTAATAATATTTCCCTTGTTCATATTCTCCAAACTATTTAGCGGCAAGAATTATATGTTGAGGAAATATTCAAATAAATATACCCAGCTGAATGTAAATGATCATGTTCCATTATTGTTGACATTATCCTTGAGGTAAAAAGGTTGGGTGGCAAGAACATTAAATTCCCCATCTTCCTATGTGTCCCTCGGAGTCACTTGTTCCAAAAATATGCAATGTATGTTAGCAATCATAGAAGGTTACATCATAGTTGCATATGTGAACTTGCTAGAAATATAAGCTCTTACATAGACTCTTCTCTCGATTGCAAAAGCTATGACTATCTCAAGGACTAATTGCATTGCTTGTTGATTCTCAATAAAGATTATGCCCTATATTTCTTCAGTTGTGAATAGATTGTTACTTGTTTATGGGAGGTCATATGATTGAAAATTTGATGCTATGATGATATTCATGATGCTCTCATGTCCGTATTCCGTTTTTATCAACAACTCTATCTCAAATTATGTGGTCATTATTTTAGAGATCGGCTTTTGCTTGAGGACAATCGAGGTCTAAGCTTGGGGGAGTTGATACGTCCATTTTGCATCATGATTTCTTACCACTATCTACCTTATTTTTGTCCATTATTCCACATCATCATACAATTCTTATGTTTATTCTCTCTGAATATGCAAGGTACATCACAAGGAGGGAAATATCTGGAAACTGGAATTTTGGACCGAAAAACCGAGAAAATGGCAGAAAAATCACCAGTCTCAGAATGACCTGAAAATTTATGGAGAATATTTTTGGAATATTTAAGAATTTTTGGAGCAAAAATATACCGGAGAGGGGCTGCCAGCAGGCCACAAGCCAACAGCCCCACCCCTGGGGCACGGCCAGATGGCTTGTAGGCCCCCTGCCGGTCCTCCAATGCCCCTCTTCTCCTATATGGTCTATTTTACCCTAGAAAAAATCAGAAGGAACTTTTCAGGACAAAGCGCCGCCGTCTCGAGGCGGAAACCTGGGCAGAGGCCCTTTTGCACTCCGGCAGTCAGATTCTCCAGGGGGAATCCCTCTCCGGGAGGGGGAGATCGAAGCCATCGTCATCACCAACGCTTCCTCCTTCGTGGGAGGACCAATCATCATCAACATCTTCACCAGCACCATCTCATCTCCAACCCTAGTTCATCTCTTGTATTCAATCTTTTTCCCAAAACCTCAGATTGGTACCTGTGGGTTACTAGTTGTGTTGATTACATCTCGTAGTTGATGCTTGTTGGATTACTTGGTGGAAGAGATTATGTTCAGATCCTTAATTATCATTATTACTCCTCTGATCTTGAACGTGTTGATGATGTGTGAGTAGTTACTATTGTTCTTGAGGACATGGGAGAAGTCTTGTTATAAGTAATCTTGTGAAGTTGGTATGCGTTCGATATTTTGATGATATGTACGTTGTTACTTCTCTTAGTGGTGTCATGTGAACGTCGACTACATGACACTTCACCATGTTATGGGCCTAAGGGAAGTCATTGTGGATTAACAAGTAGATGATGGGTTGCGAGAGCGACAAAAGCTTATACCCCAGTTTATGCGTTGCTTCATAAGGGGTTGATTTGGATCCACATGTTTCATGCTATGGTTAGATTTATCTTAATTTTTCTTTCGTAGTTGTGGATGCTTGCGAGAGGGGTTAATCATAAGTAGGTTGTTAGTTCAAGTAAGAACAGCATCTTAGCACCGGTCCACCCACATATCAAATTATCAAAGTAGCGAACATGAATCAACTCAACATGATGAACATGACTAGATGGAAATTACCATGTGTCCTCGGGAGCACTTGCTTAATATAAGAGTACTTTCAGGACTGTCCTTTGCTACAAAAAGGATTGGGCTACCTTGCTGCACCATTGTTACTATTGTTACTTGTCACTTGTTACGAATTATCTTGTTACAAAACTATCTACCACAGTTACTCACAACACTTGGAGAGAATACCTTGCTGAAAACTGCTTATCATTTCCTTCTGCTCCTCATTGGGTTCGACACTCTTACTTATTGAAAGGACTATGATTGTTCCCCTATACGTATGGGTCATCACGGCCTAGGGGGGTGGCTTGCCACCCAAGGCAAGGGTGGCGCTCCCTCTAGGGTTTCCCCAAACCCTAGGTGCGCCTCGGGCCCTTGGGAGGGGGCGGCGCCTAGCCCACCAGGGGCTGGTGCGCCCCTCTCTGTCAGCCCATTAGGCCCTCCTGGGCAGGTGGACAACATTCGGTCACCAACATACATATCTCAATAATACTATATCACCATCGAACGTTAAGCATGCGGACCCTACGGGTTCGAGAATCATGTAGACATGACCGAGACACCTCTTCGGTCAATAACCAATAGCGGGACTTGGATGTCTATATTGGTTCCTACATATTCCACGAAGATCTCTATCGGTAGAACCACGATGTCAAGGATTAAGTAAATCTCGTATTCAGTTCCCTTTGTCCATCAATATGTTACTTGTCCAAGATTTGATCGTCGGTATCTCATACCTAGTTCAATCTAGTTACCGGCAAGTCTCTTTAATTGTTCTGTAATACAAGATCCCGTGACTTACTCCTTAGTCACATTGCTTGCAAGCTTCTTGTGATGTTGTATTACCGAGAGGGCCCAGAGATGCCTCTCCGTCATACGGAGTGACAAATCCCAGTCTCGATCCATGCCAACCCAACAGACACCCTCAGAGATACATATAGAGTACCTTTATGATCACCCAATTACTAACTGATGTTTGATACACACAAGGCATTCCTTCGGTGTCAGGGAGTTGCATGATCTCATGGTCTTAGGAACAGATACTTGACATGCAGAAGGTAGTAGCAATAATCTAGGTGATATGATCAAGTGCTATGCTTACGGTTGGGTCTTGTCCATCACATCATTCTCCTAATGATGTGATCCCGTTATCAAATGACAACTCATGTATATGGTTAGGAAACCTTAACCATGTTTGATCAACGAGCTAGTCTAGTAGAGGCTCACCAGGGACACGGTGTTGTTTATATATCCAGACTTGTATTTAAGTTTCCGGTCAATACAATTCTAGCATGGATAATTGATACTTGTGATCTGCGTTGGGTTTTCCGTGAAGAGGAACGGGTGATGCAGCACAATACGGTTAAGTATTTCCCTCAGTTAAGAACCAAGGTTTCTTGTTTATATATCCACACTTGTATTTAAGTTTCCGGTCAATACAATTCTAGCATGGATAATTGATACTTGTGATCTGCGTTGAGTTTTCCGTGAAGAGGAGCGGGTGATGCAGCACAATATGGTTAAGTATTTCACTCAGTTAAGACCAAAGGTTTATCTAACGAATAGGAATATCAATCAACAACTGTCTTCAATGACTGCACACAAAAGAGCAAACACTTGCACCCAACGTGGCAAGATGGTTGTCAATCCCCTTGGTCTCGTTATTTGCAAGCAAATAAAGTGTGTAGATGATAGTAGATAATTGTAAATTGCAAAATAAAATAAAACAAATAAATGGCAGCAAGGTATTGAAAGTGTTTGTAAATATATAAGTGAATAGACCCGGGGGGCATAGTTTTCCCTAGTGGTATCTATCATATAGTAGGCATATGGTGGGTAAACAAATAACTATTGGGCAATTGATAGAAAAGCGCATAGTTATGTGATATTCCCGACAATGATCATCTATATATAGGCATCACGTCCATAAGCAAATAGGCCGACTCCTGCCTGCACCTATTACTATTACTACACTCATGGACCGCTATCCAGCATGCATCTAGAGTATTAAGTAAAACAAAGTAATGCTTGGAGAACAATGACATGATGTAGACAAAGAGAATTCAATTAATATGAACTAACCCCATCATTTTATCCTTAGTGGCAACAATACAAAGATGTGTCTTGTCCCTTTCTGTCATTGGGATATAGAGCACCGCCAAATTGAACCCACCACAACGCACCCCTCTCACTGAAGAAATATCAATCTAGTTGGCCAAACTATTTCAATAGATAGGAGAGATTTACGAAGCTATGATGATCATGCAAATAAGAATCATAATATTCAGAGGTGACTCAAATACTTTTCATGAATAATCTGAACATAAACCACAATTCATCGGATCCCAACATACACACCGCACAAAAGAATTACATCGGATAGATCCAAGCGAAGATGTGATGATCATTGTATTGAAGATCAAGAGAGAGAGATAGCCATCTAGGTACTAACTACGGACCCATAGGTCTATGGGTAACTACTAACACATCACCATGGGAGCAACAAGGATGATGTAGAGGCCCTCCGTGATCGATTCCCCCTCTGACAAGGCACCGGAATAGGGCTCCAGATGGGCACACGGCGAAACAGAGACTTGCGACCGCGGAAAAAGTGTTTCGGGATGCTCCTTAGGGTTTTTGGAATATATGTGAATTTATAGGCTAGAGAGGGGCATCGGGGGACGCCCGAGGAAGGCACAAGCCAACAGGGCGCGGCCCACCCCCAGGGCACGCCCTATTGTGTGGTGCCTCCTTCGTGGGGCCTCCGGCCTCCTTCCAAAGCTTCCAGGTCTTCTTTTGGTTCAGAAAAAATCATATTAAAGTTTCATGGCAATTGGACATCGTTTGGTACTGTAAACCTAAAAAGCCAAAAACATGTAGAAAGCAGCAACTGGCACTAGGCACTGGGTTAATAGGTTAGTGCTCAAAAATAATATTAATTGGTAAATAAACACCCAAAAAGTATCCTAGAATGATAATATAATAGCATGGAACAATCAAAAATTATAGATACGTTGGAGACGTATCAGCATCCCCAAGCTTAATTCCTGCTCATCCTCTAGTAGGTAAATGATAAAAATAGAATTTCTGATGTGACATGCTACCCAATATGTATTCTTTTGTATCTATGCTCATTGAGAAACAATGAATTAACTAACATCAACATAATAATATTTATAAGCACAAGCAACACAATCATCAATCTTTCGAAATATACGATCCTCAAAGAATGTTTACCCCCCATTCATTTTATCATATTATTAAGGCATGGCTCCGTCTTCACCACATTAATACAAATGTCAAGCACCACGGTGTCCAAGTCAGGCAATTGGATCATACTTTTTCAATGCACATCAACTTTTAATTCTTTACGCAATACATGAGCGTGAACCATGGACATAGCATAAGGGTGGAATAGAATATGGTGATATATATCGAAGGGGTAAAAAGTGGAGAAGAAAGTCTTGCATCAACTAGGCGTATCAACGGGCTATGGAGATGCCCATCGATAGATATCAATGCGAGGAGTAGGGATTGCCATGTAATGATGCACTAGAGATATAAGTGTATGAAAGCTCAACTGAAGCTAAGTGGCTGTGCATCAAACTTGCTTGCTCATGAAGACCTCGGGCATTTGAGGAAGCCCGTCATCGGAATATACAAGCCAATTTTTTCATAATGAAAAATAATTCCCACTAGCATATGAAAAATGACATAACATGAGACTCTCTATATGAAGAACAAGGTGTCACTTTGAGGCACAAGTGTGGTAAAGGATAGTAGCAAAGTCCCTTCTCTCTTTTTCTCTTATTTTTTTATATATGGGGGATCATTTGGCCTCCCCCATTTTATTTCCTCACTGGTACAATGCTCCAATGATGATGATCATCACACTTTTATTTACTTACAACTCATTATGAAAACTGAACATGAAGAACTATGAAACAATATGACTCAATATAAATGCCTCTGGCAATGTACCAGGATGTGCAATGATCTAGCGTGACATGTATCAAAAAATGATGAATGGTGGCTTTGCCACAAATACTATGTCTGCTTTATATGATCACGCAAAGCAATATGACGATGAATGAACTGTAACGGTGGAAGTTGCATGGCAATATATCTCGGAATGGCTATGGAAATGCCATAATAGGTAGGTATGGTGGCTGTTTTGAGGAAGATATAAGGAGGTTTATGTGTGACACGGCGTATCATGTCACGGGGTTTGGATGCACCTGCGAAGTTCGAACCGATCCTCGAAGTGAGAATGGGCAATACACGGTACCAAAGAGGCTAGCAAAATATGAGGTGGTGAGATTGCGTATGTCCACGGATTCACATTAGTCATAAATAACTCATATACTTATTGCAAAGTTTTATTAGTTTTATCAAAAATGAAAGTACTACTCACATGCCCCGAGGGAGGAGGTTGGGAGGAGTTAACCATCGCACGCCTTCGACCCAGAACAACACTAGGATTTCAACGAGGAATAGAAATGCTCACACATCCCCACCATGCCTTTTTCCAATATTTAGAAAAACGGGAAATTAACAACCTCTTAATACCGATACTTCTAGGGACTAACAACCATGCACTCACACCCTTTCACATTACCACATCAATATCATTAACCCAAAATTTCCCTTTAATGTGCTACATGATGGTTTTGATTATCACTCATTGAATACCTATTATTTTTGCACTAGTCTCATAACCCATGCAAATTACCGTCACTACTTATTAACTCTAAAATAAATGTAAGTGAAGAACGAGAGTGCAATAATTTCTATAAAATCTATACGCCATCGTGCTCAAAAAGATATACGTGAAGTACTAGAGCAGCTGCTAAGCTCAAAAGATATAAGTGAAACACATAGAGTATTCTTATAAATCATGGTAATAGTGTGTCTCTCTCAAGTGTGTGTGTGTGTGTGTGCAGAAAACAATGATTGTGGAAAATAAAAAACAAAAGCAAACAAAAGCAAGCGACGCTCCAAGGAAAACTCATATCATGTGACAAATAAAAATATAGCTCCAAGTGACATACCGATGGATTGAGACAAAAGAGGGGATGCCTTCCGGGGCATCCCCAAGCTTAGATGCTTGAGTATTCCTAGAATATTACCTTGGGGTGCCTTGGGCACCCCCAATCTTAGGCTCTTGCCGCTCCTTATTCCTTCGTCCATCGCGATAACACCCAAAACTTGAAAACTTCAATCACACAAAATTCAACAAAACTTCTTGAGATCCGTTAGTATAAGCAACATATAAAATACTTTAGGTACTATTATAAATTGATTCATATTTCATTATTGCATAATAGGTACTATATTCTAACTTCGCCATGGCTTATACCCCCGATATAATCCATAGCATCATCAAAACAAGCAAATTATGCAAGCAAATACAGAATCTGTCTCAAACCAAACATTCTGTAAAGATCTGTAAAGAACCTATACTTTTGTAACTCTTACAATTATGAAAAATTAGGAAAACCTGAAGAACTTGTATACCAATACTTTGTACAAAATTCAGATCAAAAAGACGTTCCAGTAAAATCAGAGAAATTCAGCACTGGACGCTAAAGTTTCTATTTTTGCACTTTATCAATTCTACTCATCTTGTGAGTCGTCCCAAAGGCTTTACTTGGCACAAACACTAATTTAAACATAAAAATGCAATCATTACAAAGGAAATAATCATGTTATCACACACAAATAGAAATTAAAAAGCAAAAGATAGAGATAACTATTGGGTTGCCTCCCAACTAGCGCTATTGTTTTACGCCCCTAGCTAGGCATAATGCATAGTTTCAAGTGTTGTCATCTTTGACACTCCGCCCATAAGTATCCATAATGATTGATTCATAAGGTGGTTTAATTATCTTCATAGGGATGTGTTCCATCCCCTTCTTTAATGGAAATTGGAACCTTATGTTTCCCTCTTTCATATCAATAACTGCACCTATAGTTCGTAAGAAAGGTCTTCCAAGTATTATTGGACAAGTAGGATTGCACTCAATATCAAGCACAATGAAATCTACAGGAACATAATTCCCATTTGCGAGGATAATCACATCATTTATTCTACCTAAAGGTTTCTTGATGGTAGAATCCGCAAGATGCAAGTTTAGGAAACAATCTTGAATATTAGTGAGACCAAGCACATCACAAAGAGATATAGGTATTGTTGAAACACTAGCACCAAGGTCACACAAGGTATTGCATTAATATTCCTCAAGATTTATTTTGATAGTAGGTTCCCATTCATCATGCAATTTTCTAGGAATAGAAACTTCAAGATCAAGTTTCTCATCATAAGCTTTTATCACCGCTTCTACTATATCTTGAGTAAAAGCTTTATTTTGTTCATAAGCATTGGGTGAGCTAATAATTGATTGAAGCAAGGAAATACATTCTACTAAAGAGAAACTTCCATAATTAAAGTCCTTGTAATCCAAGATAGTGGGCACATCACTAGCTAATGTTTTAACCTCTCCAAACCCACTTTTTCAGTTTTAGCATTAGAATCATCACCCTCCAAGAAAACGGGATGCTCTCTAGCTAGAGTTGACTCATGTTCAGTCCCTTTATCATTTACTTTCAGATTAGTAAATAAATATTCAATGGGATAAGTACCAATCATTTTAAGATCTTCATCATGATTCCGGTAAAAACCGGGTGGGAGAGCTTTTTCTAAGAATTCCCGCGTAGCTGTCAACTTAGCGGTCCTCTCCTTACTTTAATTAATAGATATTTGGATAGATTTAATAGTATCATTAAAATCATGCTTGGGTGGAAAAGTTTTACCTTCAAGAGTTTCAACATCAAGAGCAATTCTATCCATGTTTTTAGCTAAAACATCAATGGTATGCAACTTTTCTTCCACCATAGTATTAAAAATCTTTTAAGAACTAATAAATTCTTTAATTATGTTCTCAATATCAGAGAGTATACTATTAACATTTTTAGAAGAATTTCCATACGAATTTCCATAAGGGTTTCCATAGTTGCTAGAGGAATTACCCGGGATACTGCCTATCATTGAAATTTCCTCTATAAGCATTGTTGTTGAAATTGTTTCGCGAGATAAAGTTCACATCAATAGAATAATTATTTTTTATCTCAATCAATGTATACAAGGGCATATCATTTGGATCAACATGAGTATTTTTTCTAGCAACCATATTCATAAGAGCATCCACTTTTTCACTCAAAGTAGCGATTTCCTCAACAGAATTTACCTTCTTACCAGTTGGAGCACTTTCGGTATGCCATTGAGAGTAGCTTGTAATGATGTTGTCAAGAAGTTTGGTGGCCTCTCCTAAGGTCACATCCATAAAGGTACCACCTGTAGCAGAATCTAGAAGATTTCTAGACACAAAGTTTAGCCCCGTGTAGAAATTTTGGATAATCATCCACAAGTTTAAACCATGAGTAGGGCAATTTATAATCATCAATTTCATACTCTCCCAAGCTTTTGAAAAATGTTCTTGATCATGTTGTTTAAAATTCATAATTTGATTTCTAAGGGAGATGATCTTAGCAGGAGAAAATACTTGGCAATAAAAGCATATTTACACTTATCCCATGTTCCAATACTATTACGTGGTAAAGATGAAAACCAAGCCTTAGCTTTGTCTCTTAGTGAAAAAGGAAATAATTTTAGTTTCACAACATCATTATCCATATCCTTTTTATTTTTCATATCACAAAGTTCACAAAAGGTATTAAGATGAGCAACGGGATCCTCATTAGCATTTCCCAAAAATTGATCTTTCATCACAAGATTCAGCAATGCAGCATTAATATCAAAAGCCTCCACACTAGTCGCAGGTCGTATAGAGGTACTAATAAAATAATTATTATTAGTATTTGAGAAGTCACACAACTTAGTAGTATCTTGAGACATGGTGACCGAGCAAGCAAAGTAACAAGCAGGACAAGTAAACTAGCAAGCAAAGACGTAAACTAGTAACTAGCAAAGATAAATATTTTTGTATTTTTGATTTTTATGAATCAAACTAAATATAACAGAAAATAAAAATAAGAACAAGTGAATGATAATTTGTGTGAAGTTACTTGATAGTTGGTTGATGATATTCCGTGGCAACGGCGCCAGAAATCCTTCCCCATACTTGTGATATGCGTCGGGTTTTCTGTGAAGAGGAAAGGGTGATGCGGTACAATACAGATAAGTGTTTCCCTCAGTTAATAACCAAGGTTTATCGAACCAATAGGAATATCAATCAACAACCGTCTTCAGCGACTGCACACAAAAGAGCAAACACTTGCACCCAACGCGACAAGAGGGTTGTCAATCCCCTTGGTCTCGTTATTTGCAAGCAAATGAAGTGTGTAGATGATAGTAGATAATTGTAAATTGAAAAATAAAATAAAAGCAAATAAATGGCAGCAAGGTATTGAAAGCATATGTAAATATATAAGTGAATAGACCCGGGGGCCATAGTTTTCCCTAGTGGTATCTCTCATGTAGTAGGCATAAGGTGGGTAAACAAATTACTGTTGGGCAATTGATAGAAAAGCGCATAGTTATGTGATATTCACGGCAATGATCATGTATATATAGGCATCATGTCCATAAGCAAATAGGTCGACTCCTGCTTGCACCTATTACTATTACTACACTCATGGACCGCTATCCAGCATGCATCTAGAGTATTAAGTAAAACAGAACAATGCTTGGAGAACAATGACATGATGTAGACAAAGAGAATTCAATTAATATGAACTAACCCCGTCGTTTTATCCTTAGTGGCAACAATACAAAGACGTGTCTTGTCCCTTTGTGTCACTAGGATTTAGATCATCGCCAAATTGAACCCACTACAGCGCACCCCTCTCACTGAAGAAATATCAATCTAGTTGGCCAAACTATTTCAATAGATAGGAGAGATTTACGAAGCTATGATGATCATGCAAATAAGAATCATTATAAATGGCAGCAAGGTATTGAAAGTGTTTGTAAATATATAAGTGAATAGACCCGGGGGCATAGTTTTCCCTAGTGGTATCTGTCATGTAGTAGGCATATGGTGGGTAAACAAATTACTATTGGGCAATTGATTGAAAAGCGCATAGTTATGTGATATTCCCGACAATGATCATGTATATATAGGCATCACATCCATAAGCAAATAGGCCGACTCCTGCCTGCACCTATTACTATTACTACACTCATGGACCGCTATCCAGCATGCATCTAGAGTATTAAGTAAAACAAAGTAATGCTTGGAGAACAATGTCATGATGTAGACAAAGAGAATTCAATTAATATGAACTAACCCCATCGTTTTATCCTTAGTGGCAACAATACAAAGACGTGTCTTGTCCATTTCTGTCACTGGGATATAGAGCACCGCCAAATTGAACCCACCACAACGCACCCCTCTCACTGAAGAAATATCAATCTAGGTGGCCAAACTATTTCAATAGATAGGAGAGATTTACGAAGCTATGATGATCATGCAAATAAGAATCATAATATTCAGAGGTGACTCAAATACTTTTCATGAATAGTCTGAATTTAAACCCACAATTCATCGGATCCCAACAAATACACCGCACAAAAGAATTACATCGGATAGATCAAAGCGAAGATGTGATGATCATTGTATTGAAGATCAGGAGAGACATATCCATCTAGGTACTAACTACGGGCCCGTAGGTCTATGGGGAACTACTCACACATCACCATGAGAGCAGAAAGGATGATGTAGAGGCCCTCCGTGATCGATCCCCCCTCTGACAGGGCATCAGAACAGGGCGCCAGATGGGCACAAGATGGAACAGAGACTTGCAACCGCGGAAAAAGTGTTTCCGGATGCTCCTTAGGGTTTTTGGAATATATGTGAATTTATAGTCCAGAGAGGGGCATCATGGGACACCCGAGGGAGGCACAGGCCAACAGGGTGTGCCCTGTTGTGTGGTGCCTCCTTCGTCGGACCCCGGCCTCCTTCTGAAGCTTCCAATTCTTCTTTTGGTCCAGAAAAAATCATATTAACGTTTCGTGGCAATTGGACTTCGTTTGGTACTATAAACCTAAAAAGCCAAAAACATGCAGAAAACAACAATTGGCACTGGGTTAATAGGTTAGTGCTCAAAAATAATATTAATTGGTAAATAAAAACCAAAAAAAGTATCCTAGAATGATAATATAATAGCATGGAACAATCAAAAATTAAAGATACGTTGGAAATGTATCAATAATAAACGATTATAATGAACAAGGAAATATGATAATAACCACTTTATTATTGTATATAGGGCATATTTCCAACACACTGCATAAACCAAAAGGCATACATCTATATGCATAAGTTCCAAAAGGACAAGTAAAAGTGGTTTCTCTTGATCTTATTTTGACACAAGTATTGGAGAAAAACTAGAATATCCATCAAGGAAACAAAAGTGTGTTTGCTTAGAAAATCTTTCTAACATTTGATCAATAAAAGGCAAGGGGCAATGATCTTTTCTAGTAGCTTTGTTTAATTTCATGAAATCAATTACCATCCTATAACCAGTTAGGATCTCTATGGAATGAGTTCATTTTTATCATTAGGAACAACGGTTATACCTCCTTTCTTAGGCACACAAACATGACTTACCCATCTACCATCAGCTATGTGATTAATAATACCTGCCTCCAGAAGCTTTAATATTTCAGTTCTTACCACCTCTTTCATTTTAGGATTAATGCGACGTTGATGATCAACGACGGGTTTGGCAAATGACTCCATCTTATTCTTGTGCTGGCATTAGTTCATCAAGAGTATATCCAATAGCAGCTCGCTGCTTCTTAAGGGTTTTAAGTAATATTGTTTCTTCATGCTCTGAAAGGTTGGCACTAATAATAACAGGATATATCTTTTTTCATCAAGATAAGCATACTTTAATGTATCAGGTAGTGTCTTTAATTCAAACACGGGGTCACCCTTAGGTGGAGGAGGATCCCCCAAAGTACCAGCAAGCAGATTATGTTTCAGAATAGGTGTCTGTTCGAAGAATATGTCATCTATTTCATTTTTTTTATCCATGTGCATACCATTTTCATGGTCTAGAAAATATTGTTCTAATGGATCAGTAGGAGGCACAAGACCAATTATTTCATCTTTACTAGATAATTCTTTTTCATGTGGTTGTCTACTAAAATTAGAGAAATTAAACTCATGAGACATATCACCAAAGCTGACTTTAACCTTTTCTTTAGCACAATCAATTTCAACACTAACGGTATACAGGAAAGGTCTACCAGATATAATGGGACAAAAATTATCTTGTAGTGAACCGAGTACTAAGAAATCAGTGGGGTACTTGACTTTTCCACACAAGACTTCAATATCTCGAATAATCCCAAGTGGTGAAATAGTATCTCTATTTGCAATTTTAATAATGGCATCATTGTCTTCAATCTCAGTAGGTGCTATATCATGCATAATTTCTTGATATAAAGTAAATGGAATTGCACTCACACTAGCACCTATATCACAAACCATGGTAGCAATGATCTCCAATCTTAACAGAAACAACAAGCATGCCAACCACTGGTTTATTTTTATCTAACACATCCTTTTCATTTCTAGCAGGTTTTGCGATTCTAGCAGCCTCACCACAGAAGTAAATTACATGCCCGTCAATATTATCAACCAAGAGAACCTTAACGATAGCAATATTGGGCTCTACATTTATTTGTTGAGAAGGTTTTGGTGTTCTAGCATTACTTTTATTAACCACAATTGTAGCTTTAGCATATTCCTTAATCCTAACAGGAAAAAGTGGTTTCTCAATGTAAGCAGTAGGCACAACTGGAGCAACGTTATAAAGAGTTGTTTCTTCTTTAGCTATGATAGGTTCCTTACAATTTTCTTCAATAGGGGGATGAAATTTAAACCACTTCTCCTTAGGGAGATCTACATGAGTAGTAGATGATTCATAGAAAGTAGCAACTATCTCAGAGTCAAGGCCATATTTTGTACTGAACTTATGAAAAGCTTCAGTTTCCATGAAAGATTTAACACAATCAAACTCAAGATTTATACCTAACCCATTAACTGTGTTGAACTCCCAATCTTCAAAGTTACGTTTAATTCTTTCAATAAGATCTCATTTGAATTCCATAGTTCTCATCATAAAGGAGCCAACAGAAGAAGTATCAAGCATCAATTGATTATCATGAGAAAGTAATAAGGATCAACATGATGATCCTACAGTTTTTGCCCGGTCTTTCACCGCAAGACAACTAGATAGCAAACCTTCTAATCATGGGAGCAATCCACGCAACCTGAAGGTGAGGAAACGAATCCAGCAATCAACATGAAGATGAACAACACGCCTCTAACATTGGCACGATAATCCTTGATCACACAAGAACCTTCACGCAACCATCACTTTATTTGATAACCAGCAGTGCCGTCCCCAGAGGGATGATTCACCACATTAACACACTGTTCAAAACTCAATCTAAAGTCCCCCCCCCTCTAAACCTAACCACCGGACTCCTTATATAGGCATCTAGAAAACTAGTCGGTTGGACAAGCCCACTTTAGAACACACAAAATAAGAATCCTAAGTGTTTCATAACAAGACCTGGAAATAAAAATATATAAAACTAGAACCAACCAAGTACATGGTTCGGTCACTTCCTTTGGCATGCCTCTAACTTGGAGGAGTCCTGAAGTTGGGCTTCACCTCCTCCTTCATGGGAACAACATGAGGTACTGGGATGCCCTCATCACCCCCCCTTGAAAAGGCGTTGTCCTCAACGCCGGAGGGACTTTTCTAATGAGTGGCACCAAATCAGCAACATTGGCACGCTTCGCTGCCATCTGCAAGTCTCGCTGACCTGCCACACCACCTCCTCCCTCTCGGCTAGCTGGACATGTCACAGTGGGTAGCACCACCTTTCGTCGCCACATAAGCTTGGCCTTATGCGCTACCAACTTCTTCTTCTCCACCATCAATGGAGCTCGTTGTCACTGAACATGGACCTTCTTTGTACAACCATGAAAAATAGGAGCAATGCCTGGGACACACAATTGACGAACACATCACATGTGTGCATACGCATAGCTACTCCAACAAGTCTCCGCAAAAGTGGTCCAACAAACCTACAGTCTAGTACCCGCTCCTCCATATGCACCGAGACACGAGCAACACAACTATCATCTGTCTGAATGCCTTGGTCGACACAAATTGGAAGTGTAGGAGTAGCTGCAATCTTTGTCATCTCATCACTAAGAGGATTGACATCAACTGACTTGTCACCAACAAGCACAACTTGCTTGTCATCGACGGGCCCGGCGGAAACAATATCAGTACTGACACTCCTCTCATCATGCTCCTCCGTCGGAAGCTGAACTTCCTCTGTTGTGGCTTGACCTTGTGCACTTTCTCCTTGCGCACCACCAACACCACATCAGACTTGATATGATCATCTGTCATCGGCTTTAACGTTCGTTGTTTGCCATCATGCAAAAATTTATATGTATTTGCTCTCCCAGCATGAATAGCGTTGTGATCATACTTCCATGGACGTCCAAGTAACAATCCGCACACCTCCAATGGCAATACATCGCACTCCACCTCATCAACATACTCACGTATTGTAAATGGCACACGCACCTTTTGTGTAACCTTCAGCATACTGCAGCTATTCAACCACTATAGATGCTTCGGTTCACGAATACGCCACGTGGACAACCCCAAAGATGCCACCATTGCCTTGCATATGCCATTGGTACAACTACCACCATTGATAACCCACAAGTATAGGGGATCGCGACAGTCTTCACAGGTAGTATTTCACCCTAATTTATTGGTTCGACACAAGGGGAGCCAAAGAATATTTATTGGTCTTGACAGTTGAGTTGTCAATTCAATCGCACGTGGGATATCTCTCTCTCTTCAGCAAAGGTTTAGTAGCATGACAAGTAGTAGTAGCAAAAGTAACAGTAGTAGTGACAGCAGCAATTTTGTAGCAGTTGTGATAGTAGCAATAGCAATAGTAACTTAGCAAGATTCAGTATATGTAAAGCGCAGGCACGTGGATCGGTGATGGATAATGATTTAGATGACATTGATCATATAACAGTTACACACTAGGGCAAAACAGAACTAGCTCCAATTCATCAATGTAATGTAGGCATGTATTCCGTATATAGTCATACGTGCTTGCAAAAGAACTTGCATGACATCTTTTGTCCTACCCTCCCATGGCAGCGGGGTCCTATTGGAAACTAAGGGATATTAAGGCCTCCTTTTAACAGAGAACCGGAACAAAGTATTAACACATGGTGAATACATGAACTGCTCAAACTACGGCAATCACCGGAAAGAAACCCAATTATTGTCACCTTGGGGTATGCGGATCAAGACACGTAATAGGTGCATACAACTTGCAAGATAGGATCCAAATCAATATTATATTCAGAGAAAATATAATATGTACATATCTGAAATCATGGCACTCGGGCCCTAGTGAGAAGCATTAAGCATAGCAAAGTCATAGCAACATAAATCTCATAACATATTGGATACAAGGGATCAAGCCCTATCAAACTTAACTCGATTAGATGATCAATCCCGTCCAATCCCACCACTGTCCAGCAAGCCTACAAAGGAATTACTCACTCCTGGTGGTGAGCATCATGGCGGTGTTGATGTAGAAGGGTTGGTGATGACGACGACGATGATTTCCCCTCTCTGGAGCCCAAAACGGACTCCAGATCAGCCCTCCCGAGGAAGAACAGGAGGTGGCGGTGGCTCCGTCTCGTGAAACGCGATGAAAACTTCTCTTTGATTTTTTTCTCTGAGGATGTGATTTTATAGGACTGGAATTAGGGTCGGAGGAGCCTCGAGGGCCCCACAAGCCATCAGAGCGCGGTCTAGGGGGGCCACGCCCTGATATGTGGTGGCCCCCTGGCACACCCCCTCCGGCAGGTCTTTGCTCCATAATTCATCATAAGTCCCAAAAATAATCTACACTACTATTAAAAGAGCAAACATAAACTCCTCTAAAACCACACAAGAAACTGTACACAGGATAACTAAGATCCTCGGATTAAATCAACTTACGCAGATCCAACTCACCATATTATGGTAACGATTTGTCGCTCGGATCAACGTCTGAGATCAAATGTTCTGCCGCAGACGTCTGCTAATAGTCGCACTTCGCGTACCCAATCCCTGCAGCCCTGCCCGTAACTCCCTAATTTTCGGATCCTCACAACCATTCTTTCTCTGGGCTAGTCGAGAAGAACGGATCCGCACCAACCTTGTGCCGACGCTCCTCCCCTCCCCTCCCCTCCCCTCCTGCCGTGCGCTGCCCTCTCATCCACCCCGAGTCAACCCCGCCTCCGGTCGCCGCCCACTCTCCTGCAAGCCGGGACGACCTCCTCTGCTGGTCAGCAACGTCTAGCGCCCTCCTCCTCCCTTCTCCCCATCTCCTCACTAATCTCTCTCCCCTTTCTTCGTTGGACCTTCCCTGGCGACTGCCGGCCTTCCTCCCAACTAGATCAACGACGGCGACAACCGGATCTTCCACACTGCCATGGCTAAGACACACCGCGCATCAGCCCCAACTCCCAGCAAACGCCGCCGCCCCTCCCTTCTGATCCACCTCGAGTCAACCTGTCGCCACCACACACGCCACGGTCGGGGACGCGCGAGGAGGAGTTGCGGCTTTCTCTGGGTACACACGTGTCGTTGCAGTCAGCCTCTCCTGGAGCGTCGGTCGCCGTCGCCGCCTGCCGCTCAACTTCTGCCCCATGGGCGCCACATCTAGGAACTAGCCCTCCACCGCTGCCAGGTTGGTCAAAATCACTACTATCGCCCTGTCCCGCCCCATTCCGTTCATGCTCTGACCCGATCCCGATGCGCCTGCACAAATCCGTTTCCGTAAGGAGCAATGGCCATCGGATTTGGATTTTGGGAGCTTTCAATTGTGGATGCTTGTTTCCGTAAGGAGTAATGACATTTTTTAACTGACAGATTGATCCATGTAATTAGATTTCTGGCTCAATCTTTCCATATAGTTGCATCGACTTATACTGAATTCTTTAGTGCCACTGTACATAATATAGATAGTCATGTACTGTTCGAATGTCCGGTCAATGTCTGATCTTTGTACAACCCTCTAAAATTCTAATATAGCTGTCATTGTGAAGGACAGGTCTGAAACATCATTTGTCAAGACACATTGTTAGTGAATCAATTTAGTCTGAAACATCATTTGTCAAATCACAATGCCTTGCAGGTGTTAAGATGTTAAAACAAAATTATTTGCACATGCATGCATGTTTGTAAGTTGTAACCATACTAAAACTGAGCAACAACATTATGCTTAGGACATGAAACATGGACAACCTATTTTTAGTGGCAATACTTTGTGTAATCCACCAACATAGGATCACTCTGCACCAAGCATATGGTAGTTCTAGCTGAGGAGTATACACCAAGCGAATCAAACGAGCAGAATTAAGCACCATAATTGTGTATGTACACACTTTGCGGTAAAAGATTTTGTACACGATAATGAAAGGGTTGAATATGAATAGATTAGTAAGGCAAAAATCTTTGGTGTCAATACTGACAAATAGAGCAACCTATCATGAAAATGTGACATCTTTACTGTCAAGTTTATAATCATCAAGTGGTCCAACATATCCTGATTGTTTGTGTGTTCCCGCTTGATTTATGTACAACAATAGGTAATCTGATTTAGATTTATCCGAGGATTTGTCCATGTCGAACTCAGCATTTTACCAACAACAGATCTCTCCATAGTCCTTTGATCACAGTTTTATTTGCTTTTATGCATCAGGTTTATCATTTATCATTTCTCATTCATTGGCCCTTAAAACTTATACTAGGATTGTTGAACTTATAGGCATTGAATTCATGATTGCAGGATTGTCTCCAGGTGCAATAGTTGTTCAGGAACGTGCACTTTTTGGGAGTGAAGTCAGAAGATTAGCTTGGTCCTTCTGTGGTTGAGGTTTCAACAGATTGATTTCAACAGAGGGATGTCATATGTATGGTAAGACGTATGGAGTAGAATTAAGAGTTGATAACTTTTTTGGTCTGCTGAAATTTTACCCGTCTAAAGAAACTTGGTATCATATACTAAGAGGAGAAATTGTATTCTTCAATTCCAGACATTTAACAGTGAACTGAGAGGTTCTAGCGTGAACTACAAACTAATGTCAGCTATGTGTGAATGTAGTGCAAGGAATTCTGCTTCTTGCTGCTGTAAAACCATGAGATGTCGACGCTACACGATAGGACATACCAAGGTCCCAGCCAAGTCAATGATGTTGCCCCGACTCCCTATTTCTTCAGCTTGAGGAAGCTGCGGCTGCCTGACTCCCTTCTGCCCATTGTTGTCCTATCCAACTTGCTACTGGGCAACTACTACTACTCACGTTTGACAGGCGAACCTTCTGATTTTCCCTTCCTGTTCTTCCCTTGTTGTTATCCAATTGCTCTTGATAATTTAATGATTAAATCAAATTTTGTTGTAAAGCAAACTGTACCAGGCTTTTCTTCTTTTTAATGCAGTGTTAGTTCGCATTAAGTTGTCTACCATTTCATTATGAGCTGCAGGTTCTGAAAACAGATGTATCTGCTCCTAAATTTTTCTCCGTGTGGTTTCTAAATCATACACGCTGACATGCATTGGCAATCATTATTCAATGGAATTCCTTTTCACTGAAACAAGAACCACGTGATGCTTACGATTTAATCTGGTCATCTAGACAACTAAATGGGTTAATGTTATGCTTAGTATCTTTTGGCATATGTTTTGCGGGGAAGAAAACCAATGTCTTTTGATAGGGATTTCTGGAGGTAACATGCCTCTGATTATATGCACTTCACTATTATTTTTTGGCTTACTGCTGAGTTTTAGATTGTCTCCTATTACTTTTAAATCTGTCTTACACTCAATTTCACATACTATCTTGCGTGCGACTGAGCAGTCTAGGTTATACCTCAACCCAGACATCAAAGAAGAAAATTACTTGATTATATGCTACATTCATGATTACCAATGCCTTGCTATTTTTTTACCTTGACTAACACAAAGGGTGCAATGTGTAGGTTCAGGGAGCTCCGACGCTTTCTCCGACCAAAGAAGTCTTTCAAGCTAGATTTTCCTTCAACATGGTACCTAGAACTGGCATTGGCTGATGTTTTTGTAACCAATTGTATAGATTCTGATTATATGCACTTCACTATTATTTTTTGGCTTACTGCTGAGTTTTAGATTGTCTCCTATTACTTTTAAATCTTTCTTACACTCAATTTCACATACTATCTTGCGTGCGACTGAGCAGTCTAGGTTATACCTCAACTGAGCCATCAAAGAAGAAAATTACTTGATTATATGCTACATTCATGATTACCAATGCCTTGCTATTTTTTTACCTTGACTAACACAAAGGGTGCAATGTGTAGGTTCAGGGAGCTCCGACGCTTTCTCCGACCAAAGAAGTCTTTCAAGCTAGATTTTCCTTCAACATGGTACCTAGAACTGGCATTGGCTGATGTTTTTGTAACCAATTGTATAGATTTTGATTAGTTTTTGCTCTGTCCCCCCCCCCTCCCCCCCCCCTTCATACCATACAAATATTAATGAAAAATTGACCATACAACTATTGTTCTATGGTTTGCGGTTCAAAATGAAAGAGCCGGCAAGGAGGTGGAGTTCACAAAGCACACGTTTGACCATGACAACCCCCAAGCGTGTGTCTCTGTACCTGATGACGAGGCGACCAGGTGAATACCACTCATGAGATGTGCGTGCTTTGCCGAAGAGGATAAGTAGAAGTGTAGAACGCATATTTGTCATTAGGGACGCAAGGGGATTTTGTTGCAATGTACGGACATGTTTACTTCATTAAAAATAAATAGATTCAAATGACATGTGTTATATTTGAGAGACGTGCGTTGCACGTGCACGCTTACTAGTTCACAAAAAGTTTTGTCCAATTCCGAAAACTTTTATTTTTGCACAAAAATAACACCAAGGTAGTTCTGCTGAAAACAGCGTCAGTCCGGATTAGTTTCATTCAAATCATGCAAATTAGAGGTCAAAACTAAAGCAAAAGTGTTTGGAAAAGTAGATACGTTGTAGACGTATCAACTCCCCCAAGCCTAACTCATTGCTTGTCCTCAAGCAATTTAGTTGACAAACTGAAAGTGATAAAGAAAACTTTAACAAACTCTTTTGTTCTCGTCGTTATACACATGCTTAGCTAGTGTTCAAATTTTTAGCATAGATTATAAATAACCACATCCATGACAGCAGTTAGACATCATATCAACTCATGGCAATACGTAACCAACTAGCAAGCAAATAATAAGATATCTCACATGCCAACAAATTATCAAAACAATCATGCTATAATATGGTGACATGGTATTTCGCTAGCCCTTTCTAAGACCGCAAAACATAAATGCAGAGCACCTCTGATGTTCAAGCAGCGACTAAACATTATAATTCAGAATAGAAAAGATCCGGTCATGCTCGTATCCAACATTAACTAGACTCAATGCATAAAATGACAATAGTGCTCTCTGGTCTGGTGCTTTTAGTAAGAGGATGATGACTCAAATTCAAAGTCAATAGATAGACCCTTCGCAGAGGGAAGCATTGATTTGCAGAGGTGCCAGAGCTCAAGTTTTAAAGCAGGATCGGAATGTAGTTTTTGAGTGGTGCACTTTTCCTGTCAATGTTACGACAAAGGTTTTCAATATCTTCCATGCTAAACTCATTATTGGCGGTTCCCAAACAGAATAGTAAAGTTTACTCCTATCCGCCATCCATACACAAACCATGGTTGACCGAATCCACGGAAGCCTGCCAACATATCAACTGTCCCAAGGAGTTTGGTTTAATTAATTTTGGTTTTGCAGGACTTGGCATCCTTTTTACCAGCCTCTCTCATGCAATGACGGCGAATAAACGACCGTCTTGAGAATAACTCACTTAGCATGGAAAATATTGACCGCCTCGTCGCTCCATGAGCAAGATGCGTGCACAAAATAGATGTTTATTTGAATGTTTAGAGGTGGCACATGCAAATTTACTTGGAACGGCAGGGTAATACCGCATATAGGTACGTATGGTGGACTCATGTGGAATAACTTGGTTTAAAGGTTTTGGATGCACAAGCAACATTCCCGCTTAGTACATTTGAATCCTAGCAATAGGTTGGGAAGCGACCAGCTAGAGAGCAAAAATGATCATAGGCATGCATTGCAAATAATTAACATTGGACATAGCATGAGTAGGATATGAGCATTCTAAATTTAAACATCATGAAGGTTGCATTAGTTTTGAATCAACTACATGTTTGCACATGGGCCAAGTCAAGCCGCTTGAATTTCTCAGAGGGAAATACCATACTACCATGCCACATCATAACCATTTTAATGCATGTTGATCTATAAGATAAATCATTATTCACTACTAGCTATTTAACCATGGCATGAAAAGCTATAATCTCTAATTGTCATCATGAACATGTTCACTCATAATACACTGAATCGAGATCGAATGAGCTAAACATATTTACAAAAACGAAAAACAAGAAGAGTTCACACCAGCTTCCCTTGCCACGATCACTTCGTCAAATATCGTCATTATTGCCTTTCACTTGCATGACCAACTGATGTGATGATAATAATAATAGTGCAAGAATACCATGGACTAAGCTGGAATCTGCAAGGCAGTTTTGGACAAAGGAGAAGACAAGGTAATATTGGCTCTCTGGTAGATCAGCAGTAAAGCATATAGGAGCCACTCAACATTTTCATCGTGGTCTTCTCCTTTCAAAGACTTGACAAAAAGAAAAGAAATTCAGAGAAACACACTGAAATATTTTTGGAGTTTTTGTTTTTCTCAAGCAAGCAAATAAACTAAGGGAAAACAAGAACGAGAATTGTTTTTACACGGGAAAGCTCCCAACATGCAAAGGAAATCTTATTGGGTTTTCTTTTTAGTACTAAGATAATTAAAACAGGAAAAGAAAACTAAAAAGAAGCGAGAAATATTTTTGGGTTTTCCAAGGTTTTTCAAACACACAAGAAGAAAGCGGAAAAATAAAACTAACATGGATATACAATGAAATAGGATAAACGCCGACAATTTATATGAAGTGTGTGAACATGAATTTATTGTCGGTGAGAAATATGTACTCCCCCAAGCTTAGGCGTTTGCCTAGCTTGGTGATCACCACTGATAGTCTGCAAAATGGTTAAAATGATAACTTGTGGAGGCATTCCTGGCCGCCTCCTCCGCTAAACGAGTAGCCTCCACTGCAACTTTGTATTCCCGTACCTCCTCCTCAAGAACATAATAACGCTGTCGAGCCTGAAAGTCAAAAAGGACAGGTGCAGGCAAAGTGACAGACACAGGCGTATATTTCCCAAATATTAAATTATATTCATAACCCCTAGCGCGGTTTACAATAAACTCATGATAACGCATTGCGTCAAAATCTAAATATCTTTCAGGCAGGATAGGATCATTAGGTTGAGGCGACACTCCCAGCTTTGTAGCTACGTGGGAGGCATAAATCCCCCCATACAAATCACCGTTGCTAGAGTTAGAATTTAGTCTTCGGGCAACAATTGCACCAAGGTTATAGTGTTGGACACACTTATCTGTGAGGAAATCGGTGAGGCCGATATTATAAATGAATTGGTCAAATTCATCCTTAATGCCTGCACCTATCATGAAATCTTCACTTGGCCATCGACATGATTTGGCGTCAGCCATGACTATTTGGTTATCTCGAGGCTCGATGTAAGCTTGCCGCACTGAGTTCCCACTAGATGACTCACCCGAGGCGAGTCTTCTTGAAGAGCTCCTCTTAAAGAAACTCATCTTCCTAAGCACAAATTTCTGAAATTTTAAGTCACAAATTTATGTCAATAAAACTTTGCAGGATTGATAGCAACTACTCATATGAGTGCCTAGAGGCCATATCAAGCATTCATACTACTTGGAACTCAAAGATTCAACATGCAAGCTCATTTTCTGTAGCACCAAGTGCAACACATTATGCAAAATATAAACCACTAAAACAAAAACTAATTGGAGGAGTGGAGGAGTCACATACCAAGGAACAGTTCCTCAAAACAGTTTCAGAAACGGAGTTCCGAGCAAAGAGATCAAAAAATTCACTTTCTGGGTGAAGAAACACGAGAGAGAGATGGCTAGAAATTTTTTGCTGGAGGTAGGAGAGAGTGTGGGATAAAGGGATAAGGCAGGGGGCCCCTGTGGGCCCCACAAGCCATCAGGGCGCGGCCTAGGGGGGACCGTGCCCTGATGTGTGGTGCCACGCAGGTGCAGTCCCCTGCTGTTATTTTTATGACAATTTTTTTATTTATTCCGGAAAAAATCATATTAAAATTTGGTGGCAATCTGAGACTTTTTATTTTTTGACATTTTTCTACGCACGGGAAAAACAGAAAAACGGAAAACCATGCTACTTTATTTTATATAAACTGAAAATAACAGAGGATAAACTTTTGATACAGATAGTTGTGAGTGCTAAATTCATCAATCACATGCCTTCCAAAGAGGATCCATTAATAAAGTTGATCAAGTCTTATTAACAACCAGTTCCGATCAACATGCAACTAAAGAATTTTCGTATGTCACTAGGTTACCTCAATGGGGATTTGCATCTCCCCAACAATAAGATTATAACATTTCTTCTTGACAATAGGTAGAGGAATTGCAAAGCTTCCAACGGTAACCGTGGGAGTAGGCTCAATGACATTAATATTATTAACCAAAGTTTGCTTCTTCGGAAAATGCACGGTATGTTGCTTGTCATTGACATGAAAGGTAACCTTGCTTTTATTGCAACCAATAACAACCCATGTGGTATTTAAAAATCCTCTACCAAGGATGATCGACATATTGTCGTCCTCGGGCATATCAAGAATAACAAAGTCTGTCAAGATAGTAACATTTGCAACCACAACAGGAACGTCTTTGCCAATTCCAATAGGTAAAGCGGTGGATTTATCAGCCATTTTCAAAGATATCTCAGTAGGTGTAACCTTACTCAAATCAAGTCTTTTATAAATGGAGAAAGGCATAACACTAACACCGGCTCCTAAATCACATAAAGCAGTTTTAACATAGTTTCTTTTAATAGATCAAGGTATTGTGGGTATGCCAGGATCTCCTAGCTTCTTAGGTATTCCTCCATCAAAAGAATAATTAGCAAGCATACTAGCAAGTTTAGTTTCAGGTATCTTTCTTTTGTTGGTAATAATATCCTTCATATACTTAGCATACGGAGGCATTTTCAATATATCGGTCAAACGAGTACGCAAAAAGACGGGTCTAATCATTTCAGCAAAGCGTTCAAAATCTTCATCATCCTCATTCTTAGAAGGCTTACAAGGGAATGGCATGGGTTTTTGCACCCATGGCTCTCTTTCCCTTCCATGTTTGCTAGCAACAAAGTCTCTCTTATCATAACGCTTATTTTTAGGATGTGGGTTATCAAGATCCTCCGCAGGTTCTATCTCTACGTCATTATCATGTTCTTTATTACTATCTGGTGGAGCATCTACTTGCACATTATTATCATCATCCTCCTTTTCCTTATCACAAGGTGCATGTTCACTACCAGACTGGGTTTCAACATTAGAAATTGAAACATCATTATGGTTCTCAGTAGGTGTTTTTGTAACAGGTTCACTAGGAGCATGCAAGTTCCTATCATTTTTCTTTTTCTTTTTCTTAGTAGAGGAACTAGGTGCATCATCATTAATTCTCTGGGAATCCTGTTCTATTCTTTTAGGATGACCTTCTGGGTAGAGAAGTTCTTGGGTCATACGACCTCCCCTAGTCATTACTCTAACAACATGATCATTCATATTATTATTTATCTCAGCAAGCAAATCATTTTGTGACTTAGCAACTTGATCTAGTTGAGTGTGAACCATAGAAGCATGTTTACCTAGACCTTTCACATCATTAGCAATTCTAAACATCAAGTCACTTAAGAGGTCTATCATCATGTCATTACGTCTCAATTGATCTTTAACATAATTATTGAAGTGTTCTTGCTTGACAACATAATTATCATATTCATCCATGCATTGTTTAGGAGTCGTATTGTAAGGTATATCATTTTCAGTAAAGGAACAGAGAGAGTTTACTTATACTACCTGTGTCGGGTTATCAAGTCCATGTATTTTTTCAATAGGTGCTAGTTTCTTGATATCTTAGATTTTAATACCTTTCTCCTTCATAGATCTTTTTTGTTCTTGCATATCTTCAGGGTTAAGGAATAGAATACCTCTCTTCTTTTGAATAGGTTCCGGAGGTGGTTCAGGAAGTGTCCAATCATCGGCATTTTGCAATATGTTATTCAATAATTCTTTAGCTTGGCTGACAGTTCTTTCCCTGAAAACACAACCAGCACAACTATCTAGGAAGTCCCTAGAAGCATCGGTTAGTCCATTATAAAAGATATCGAGAATTTCATTTTTCTTAAGAGGACAGTCAGGCAAAGCTCTAAGTAACCGGAGAAGCCTCCCCCAAGCTTGAGGGAGATTCTCTTCTTCAATTTGCGCAAAGTTAAAAATTTCCTGTAAGGCAGCTTGTTTCTTATGAGCAGGAAAATATTTTGCAGAAAAATAATGGTGCATATCCTGGGGACTATGCATACAACCAGGAGCAAGAGAAAGAAACCATTCCTTGGCCTCGCCTTTTAGCGAGAAAGGAAAAAAGCTTAAGGATATAATAGTAACGCATCTTTTCATCATTGCTAAACAGAGCAGCAGTATCATTCAGTTTCATAAGGTGTTCGACGACAGTTTCATTTTCATAACCATGGAAAGGATTAGATTCTACTATAGGAATTAACTCAGGGTCAACAGAGAATTCATAATCCTTATCAGTAACAAATATAGGAGAAGTAGCAAATTTAGGATCATATTTCATTTTCTCCATCATAGATTTTTCTTTCAGTTTGCATTGTAGTTTCTTCAAGTCATCTCTATTTTCACAAGCAAAGAAATCACTAGTTGTTTCCTCATCCATAACATAACCTTCAGGTACATGAGGTAATCCATATCTATTAGGAGAACGAGGTGTAACAGGTGATTCAAAGTCCTCACGAGTTTCAGCATTTTCAAGTTCTCTAGCTTTAGCAATATCAGCATCAAGTAAGTCATTCAGTGGTACAGTTTCAGTTTCAACATGTGTAGCAATAGTATCATCATTAATTTTAGAAGTAGCATCATCAAGTTCATGTGACATATCAGGACGATCAACAGGCGGTGGTGTAACAAGTTGATTCAAAACAGTAGGTGAATCAAAAGCAGAGCTAGATGGCAGTTCCTTACCTCCTCCCGTGCAAGAAGGGACGATCTTAGTTTGAGTATCTTCATAGTGGCAATTGGATATCCTCAAGTTAACACAATAAATAGAGCTATGCTCCTCGGCAACGGCGCCAGAAAAAGGTCTTGATAACCCACAAGTATAGGGGGTCGCGACAGTCTTCACGGGTAGTATTTCACCCTAATTTATTGGTTCGATACAAGGGGAGCCAAAGAATATTTATTGGCCTTGACAGTTGAGTTGTCAATTCAATCGCACCTGGGATATCTCTCTTTGCAGCAAAGGTTTAGTAGCACAGCAAGTAGTAGTAGCAAAAGTAACAGTAGTAGTGACAGCAGTAATTTTGTAGCAGTTGTGACAGTAGCAGTAGCAATAGTAACTTAGCAAGATTCAGTATATGTAAAGCGTAGGTACGTGGATCGGTGATGGTAAATGATTTAGATGACATTGATCATATAACAACTACACACTAGAGCGACACAGAACTAGCTCAAATTCATCAATGTAATGTAGGCATGTATTCCGTATATAGTCATATGTGCTTGCGATAAGAACTTGCATGACATCTTTTGTCCTACCCTCCCGTGGCAGCGGGGTCCTATTGGAAACTAGGGGATATTAAGGCCTCCTTTTAATAGAGAACCAGAACAAAGCATTAACACATGGTGAATACATGAACTCCTCAAACTACGGCAATCACCGGAAAGAATCCCAATTATTGTCACCTTGGGGTATGCGGATCAAGACACGTAATAGGTGCATACAACTTGCAAGTTAGGATCCAAATCAATCTTATATTCAGAGATAATATAATATGTTCAGATCTGAAATCATGGCACTCGGGCCCTAGTGACAAGCATTAAGCATAGCAAAGTCATAGCAACATCAATCTCAAAACATAGTGGATACTGGGGATCAAGCCCTATCAAACTTAACTCGATTACATGATCAATCTCATCCAATCCCACCACCGTCCAGCAATCCTACAAAGGAATTACTCACTCCCGGTGGTGAGCATCATGGCGGTGCTGATGGAGAAGGGTTGGTGATGACGACGACGATGATTTCCCCTCTCTGGAGCCCCAAACGGACTCCAGATCAGCCCTCCTGAGGAAGAACAGGAGGTGGCGGTGGCTCCGTCTCGTGAAACCCGATGAAAACTTATCTCTGGTTTTTTTCTCCGAGGATGTGATTTTATAGGACTGGAATTAGGGTCGAAGGAGCCTCGAGGGCCCCACAAGCCATCAGGGCGCGACCTAGGGGGGCGCCCTCATGTGTGGTGGCCCCCTGGCACACCCCTCCGGCAGGTCTTTGCTCCAAAATTCATCATCATTCTCAAAAATAATTCATAAAAAGTTTCGTCCAATTTCGAGAACTTTTATTTCTACACAAAAATAACACCAAGGTAGTTCTGCTGAAAACAGCGTCAGTCCGGGTTAGTTTCATTCAAATCATGCAAATTAGAGGTCAAAACGAGAGCAAAAGTGTTTGGAAAAGTAGATACGTTGGAGATGTATCAACCATCAATCGTCAACTTGCATGCCTTGCCCTTGATCATGCACTGTGTCTGAAATAAATTCCAACGCTGGCCTCTATCAACTGTCATGCAGGCATCGCTATGTACCCACTTGAGTTGCACATTTAGCCTAATCAATGGTACAACATCGTCCACCAAAATCGTGTCAACATCAGCCTTATCCTCCTTAGAACTAGTATGTGTTGTCGTTGCCTCGTTGACACCATCTATCTGAACCACAAATGTGTCCTTGGAAATTACCTTCACGGAAGGCCGCACAGTATGCATTGGAAAAACTGTAAAATGATTTTTTAATTCTGCCTGCATCTCTTTGTGACGCCCCCAATTTGACCGTACGCTAATCATACACGCAAATGCGTACGACCAAGATTAGGGACTCACTGATCGATATCACAACACAACTCTAGACACAAATTAAAGTCATACAGGTTCATATTACAAGCCAGGGGCCTCGAGGGCTCGAATACAAAGCTCGACATACACACGAGTCAGCGGAAGCAAATAATATCTGAGTACAGACATAAGTTAAACAAGTTTTGCCTTAGGAAGGCTAGCACAAACATAACAACGGATCGAAAGAGGCGAGGTCTCCTGCCTGGGAACCTCCTATCCTACTACTGGTCGGGGGCAACCTCCACGTAGTAGTAAGCTCCAGCGGTGGTGTAGTAGTTGTCTCCAGCGTGCTCCATCTTCTGGGCTCCGTCATCTAAACACAGTAATCGTATCGAGGGGGGAAGAGAAAGCAAAGCAGTGGTGAGTACTCATCCAAAGTACTCGCAAGACTAACATCAGAACTATGCTAAGTATGCATCATTACCAAAGGGAATGGGGGTTATATCTGGGTTGACTGCAGAAAGCAGGAGTGAGGGGGAAGGCCTAGTCCTATCGAAGACTAGCATCTTCAACATTTTGCAGCATTAGAAGAGTGTAGATTGGTAACTCATATGTAACAATATTATTGTAGCAATTTTATTAAGTAACCACACCCAGAGATCCTTCCTCGACTCCCTGCGAAAAAGCAATCTCGGAGCCAACATTTTATTTCAAGTCATCGCTTTTAGTTATATTAGCTCGGGATACAACTCCAAGTCGTCCTGTTACCGTGGACACGGCTATTCGAATAGTTAATTTCATCCCTGCAGGGGTGCACCACGTTTTCCATCACGCTTGATCACCTTTGGCCGGACACACTTTCCTGGGTCATGCCCGGCCTCGGAGATCAACACGTCGTCGCCCTACCTAGGCTCAATAGAGAGGCCAGCCCGCCGGTCTAAGTCCTAAGCGCACAGGGGTCATGGGCCCACTCACCCTTTGCACTCCTGCACGATGCGAGGGCGGACGAGGTTAGTCCTAGAACACTCTAATCCAAGATCTGTGCCGTCGCGGACCACTTGGGCGCGCGCTGCTCCATTGCTGACGTCCGAAGAGCTTCGGCTGATACAACGACGCCGAGTACCCATAACTTCTCCCACGTGAAGGTTAGTGCAAAAAGGTCAAATGACCAACTCAAATCAAATACCCAAACCATTAGCATTTTGTTAATTGCGGTGACGAGCACGATACACGATATGTGGTCCTGTCGCCCCGTCTCGAGGTCTTGTGGCAAGGGCCAAGAATGCCCGGCCACGCCCCGTCGTATTACACCAACACCCTCCGGTCTTCTAGACCTCATCATGTATCAACAATAAAGTAAAGGTAACAGTGTGTATAAAACACCAAGGGGGAAACCTGAGGGATTAACCTCGAAGGATCCCACCTGATGTAACTGTCAAGGTGACCAGAGAGGATTCACCCTCGATGGTCTACGCTTGAGGGGTTGCACGACAGAGTCGTTGTCGGGAGTGGTGAAGGAGGAATCACCCTCGATAACCATGACCGACTAGCTGCACAACAGAGTTAGCATCATGAGTACTTCACGAGGTGTCACCCTCGGTACTCGATAGTAGCTCTACAGAGTCGTACAACTAAGGGGTGTGCGGTGAATGTGACGGGCATGGCTGGTCGGTCGGTTGACCGAGTCTTCGAGTCGTCGATGAAGAAGCAGGGGCAACTGGGACTAAGGGGGTCACAGGGGATCACTAATCAACCTATGCTAAGCAGTTTATGAAAGCGGTAGGTATAGTAGCAGTTCATCAAAAACAGGCTATGCATCAGAACAGGTATTAACTACAACAGTAGCAAAATCTAATGCAAGAATGCGAGAGAAGAGAACTGGGCGATATCAGGATGATCATGGGGGGTGCTTGCCTTGCTGCTCTGCTACAAAGGCCTGATCGTTAGTGGCGTAGTCGTACCCGGCAGTAGCGTCAGTCTTGGGGTCTACCGGTAAGAAGAGGGGGGAGAAACAATAAATATAATGCAGACAGATGCAACACGATGCATGGCATGGCAATATGCAAAGCTAGGCATGCACTAACGTAGTACTACACGTCGCAGACGGATCGGAAGAATATCTGACGATATTTTCCGGGTCTCAGGGTACTACCGAACAGATGAAATGGATGGAAAAGCTCCACGTTCGTCATGATAGGAACACGCGACAAACGAACGGGCTGCGTATTCGGATTCGTGGGATTTTTCTGAGCAACTTTCATGTATAAAACTTTTTCATCAGACTTATGATTTATTTTCTATTAATTTTCAAAGTTTAAACAATATTCTGAAATTGTTATTAATTTGACATAAAACAAAAAAAACTAAATGCACCCAGCTGTAGCTAGCCTATGTGTATAACCAATGGGTCCAGGGGCTGAGTCAGTAGTACAGTTTCCGTTGACTGGGTCAAAGCTGACCAGTCAAACTTGCAGGTGGGGTCCATTTGTCATAGGAACACCAATTAACAAATTTTAATTTAAACTAGTTTGTGGTGGGGCCCATTAGCTAGTGTCTAATTAGTGTGTTAGCACTAATGGGAGAGATAGTGTAAAGTGGGGGGATTAGCCCCCACTAATTAACAGAGGCCGACCCACCTCTGGATGTGGCTGGGCACGCACGAGCGCCACCAGGGGCGCCAGCGGCCAAACGAGCAGGGGGCAGCAAAAGCGTCGGGCGCAGTGGGATGCGGCGGCGATGCAGGGCAGCAGCAGCACAGCAGAACAAGGGGCAGCGCCAGCAGCAAGCAACACAGCAGCGGCAGGGCCACGGGCGCGACTAGGCGCGGCGGGGCGGACGCGCGGCGCGACGAGCTGCAGGGGGGCGCAACGCAGGCGCGGTCGGGCGCGACAGAGCGCGGGCCGCAGGAGAAGCAGGTGGGCGTGATGGTGCACGGCGGCAGTGGACCGAGACGGCGCATGCCCGCGGGGAGAGTAGGAAGAAGGGGAGGGGTGAGCGGGGCCTCACCGGCGGTGGTAGGGAGGCTGGGGCGGCGTGGCTTGACGGAGTCCGACGGGGAGGAGGCCGGGGACGCATCGACGGCGACGGGAGGAGAGGGACGGCGGCGAAGACGGGCAGCTCGACCACGGGCGCTCGGCGTCGCGACGACGAAGATAAGGCTGAGGGGAGAGGCGAGGGGAGCGGGGGGGAGTAGCTAGGGTTCTTGCCGGGGGGCGCCATTATTTAGGGGAGGGCCGGCCGCCGGATGGCCGGTGCGTGGCCGGGGGTTGCCGTGGCGGGCATCCCCTCCCCCCGGCCACTGTAGCCAGAGGTTAAGGAAAGCTGGGGGCATTTTGGGCCGCCTGGGCTTCTAGGGCCGAGTGAGGACAGGGGGGTTGGGCCTTTTAACTTTTGTTTAAAATCTGTTTTTAAAACAATTGCTCCTGTTTGATTTAAAAACAACACCAATTTACTTTCGTAAAATATGGAGTTTATCCCAATCATTAATTTGCAATATTAGGCAGTGCCACAAAATGATTTGGGGGCAATTGAAAAGTTTGGCATTTTTTATAATTCAAAAGGCTTTTAAATAAAAAATTTGGCCTCTGTTAAAATGTTTTAGAGGTACCGAAACAATTGATAAAATGTTGCTTATAAATTTATAAATACCATGGGATTATCTGCAACCCCAATATGATTTTTGTTTTCAGGTTTGCAAAAATATTTAAACCACTTATTAATTGAATTTTGAATTATCATTAGGGAATTCAAATGAGATATGATTCCATTGTGATCAAACATGGTTTAGCAAAAATGAATTAGCTTAAACCTCATGGTTACTGTAGCTTAATTACATTGATTACTGTAGCATGGATCAGGGATGTTACACTCTTTCATTATCTTTTGTATATCGGCTATCTCAATCCGAGCACGATCCTTACACTTCTCATCCAGCCGAGAAAACCATGCGGAAGGCATCTTCCAATTTGATATTTTTTCTATGCTTTTTTGTTTTGCGTGGAACACGTCAGCCAAGACGGATCTAATCCTCAACTGACCCAACGTTTCTAAAACTCCAACTTTGCTTTCATTTTTTTCTCTTTTTCCTTTGTTTTTTAGATCTTCTGTTTTCCTTTGCTGGACCTGGACACAAGAAGAACTCACGTACCAAACTAACCAAAATCGTAACAAATTCCAATCTAATCAGATCTGCTTTAAACCACGTCACCACAACTCCTTTTCTATAATGGACCAGCCTCCACGCGTACATACGTGAACCACCAATTCTGATGCAACACGGAAACAAATAAACCGATCTGATCTGTGCTCAATCCCAGTTGATCCGTTCCTTTCCTATTTTACTTTTTTTATTTTTCTGTTGCTTGATTCCGTACTTGATGCACCAGAGAAATGGATCCAATCTAATTGATCGAGAAAAATTAAGTCATTGGCGCATGTATGTATTTTGAGAACAGAGGAGACCAATCTTGTCGCAAGTGAAATGGTAAATCAATCAGACCCGATCTCCAATCGATGCTCAAAATCCTCAGCGGCACCAGCAACAACCCACAGCAGATCTTCAAAGCCTCAGCAAAAACCAATCTACGAGACTTCGAGCAAAAATCAGCAGATCAATCTCAACAGAACGAACTCGCGATGATAAACCCAGTAATCTGATACCACATAATAAGGATCAACGTGATGATCCTATAGTTTTTGCCCGATCTTTCACCGCAAGACAACTAGATAGCAAACCTTCTAATCACCGGAGCAATCCACGCAACCTGAAGGTGAGGAAACGAATCCAGCAAGCAACATGGAGACGAACAACACACCTCTAACATTGGCACGATAATCCTTGATCACACAAGAACCTTCACGCAACCATCACTTTATTTGATAACGAGCAGTGCCATCCCGGAGGGATGATTCACCACGTGAACACAACGTTCAAAACTCTATCTAAAGTTACCCCTCTAAACCTAACCACCGGCCTCCTTATATAGGCATCTAGAAAACTAGTCGGTTGGACAAGCCCACACTGAACCACACAAAATAAAAATCCTAAGTGATCCATAACATGACCTCAAAATAAAGATAGATAAAACTGGAACCGACCAAGTACATGGTTAGGTCACTTCCTTTGGCACACCTCTAACTTGGAGGAGTCCTGAAGTTGAGCTTCACCTCGTCCTTCATGGGAACAACATGAGGTACTAGGATGCCCTCATCAGAAAGTCGAGCATAAAAGTTTTGTAAGATCATTCCCTTGAGAGCTCATGATTGGGGCATGTGTGCATCATAGATTTAAGCCTCCCCAAGCTTGAGTGATACTTTCTCCTTCACGAGGCCAATTTTTTTATATATAATTCCGATCAGGATGAACCAAATGCATAGGATAAAATTTCTGATGGAATTCCAGCTTCAATCGGTTCCAATCCCATGTACTGGTATCATCCAATAACATATACCAAATCAATGCCTTTCCCTACAAAGATAAAGGGAAAATCTTCTTCTTAGCACCATCTTCGGACAAACCCGCAAGCTTAAATAATCCATAAATTTCATCTATATATATCAAGTGCATATCAGGTTGTTTTGTTCCATCTCGTGCATAAGGATTAACAAGCAGTTTCTCTAACATACTGATACGTCTCCAACGTATCTATACTTTTTGATTGTTACATGCTACTATATTATCATTCTTGGATACTTTATACACATTTATATGCTATTTTATATCATTTTTGTGAACTAACCTATTAACCTAGTGCCCAGTGCCAGTTGTTGTTTTCTGCTTGTTTTTTGCCTTTCAGGAATGCTGTACCAAACGAAGTCCAAATGTCCCGAAACTTTTTGATGATTTTTTCTGGACAAAAATAAGACCTGGAAGCTTTGGAGGGAGACTGGAGGCCACACGGGATGGCGCCAAGTCAATAGGGCGCTCCCAGGGGGTGGTCGCGCCCTGATGGCTTGGGACCACCTCCTGACGCCTCCTGACCTAATTCCTCCTCTATATATTCTCTAAAATTGGGAAAACACCCGAGAGCCAGCCAAAATACTTTTTCAGCCGCCGCAAGTCTCTGTTCTAACAGAGGCCATCTCGAGCCCTGTTTCGATGCCCTGCCGGAGGGGGGGTCGATCACGGAGGGCCTCTTCATCAACCTTGCCACCTCCATGATGATGTGTGAGTAGTTTACCACACACCTACGGGTCAATAGCTAGTACCTAGATGGCTCTTTCTCTATGATCTTCAATACAAAATTCACCGTGATTTCCGCGGTGATCTATCTGATGTAATCCTTCTTTGCGGTGTGTTTGTTGGGATCCGATGAACTGTGGGTTTATGTTCAGATTATTCAAGAAAATATTTTGAGTCTTTGCTGAATTCTTATATGCATGATTGTTTAGCTTCGTATTGCTCTTTAATCTATTGGGTTGGTTTGGCCAACTAGATTGATTTATCTTCAGCAGGAGTGGTGCGTTGTGATGGGTTTAATCTTACGATGCTCAATCCTCGTGACAGAAGGGGACATAATCATGGTATTAAATAGCGGCCGCTACCTCCGCTATTGCGGTAGCGTGCCCCTAGCACTATGCCTTTTGGGTTGCGTTGTGATATAGCGGCTTTGTCATAAATCATCCGCTATTGCGGGAGTGAGAGCAATATTGCGGCCGATATTGCGTTTGTACGATGTGGTCATAGCATTGTGGCTCAATAAAAAGTGGTTGTCACATCACCCATAGCCAGGGCCATCATGCGTCTCCTACCGTACCGTCCAAGGTACAGTCGCCAGTGCATGCATGTGTGTTCCATGCATGAGTTGATGTGCGCATTCTCTCTCTATCTTTCATTAGTTTTGCAACAGGTTTGTAAGTGCTGCTAACCTGCTACACACTAGAAACTAGACGATCTGTCCATCGCAAAAAAAAACCTGGACGACCTGTCTCGAACCAAATAAAATTGTTACTATACGTGGTGTCTTTTGTTCATGTTGATTAACTTTGACATTGCTATTGTCCGGACGAGGTATTTAACTCAAAATATTGGAGTGTAAGGTTGGATGCATGCGTACAATTTTTTTAAATTGTTTGGATTGTAGCGTTAAGCTTTTGACCATGATGGATCTTTTATACGTGCAACTTGGTAAAACCAAGCCTATACAAATGATATTGCACAATTTCAATGTCATTTTTGTTGTCAACTGTATAAAAGTATGCACAAAAACCTTAAAATATCGATCATTTTCATAAATCCGCTATGCGGACATAGCGCCCGCAATCCGCAATCCGCTACGCCGACCCAAATCCGCAGTGAGCTAGCTATCCGCTATTTAAAACCTTGGAAATGACACATATTGTATTACTGTCATTAAGGAGAAAACGATGGGGTTTATTCATATTGATTGGATTTAATTTGTCTACATCATGTCATCTTGCTCCAAGCATTACACTATTTTTACTTAATACTCTAGATGCATGCTGGATTGCGGTCGATGGGTGGAGTAATAGTAGTAGATGCAGGCAGGAGTAGGTCTACTTGTTTATGTACGTGATGCCTATATACATGATCATTCCCGTGAATAAATATTGCATAACTATGCGCTTTTCTATCAGTTGCCCAACAATAATTTGTTTACCCACCATATGCTTTCTTCGAGAGAGAAGCCTCTAGCGAAAACAATGGCCCACTGGTCTTCACAAAAATATATATTACAAAAACACCAAAAATATTGCTCCCATTTATTTACTGTTATTTTATGTTATATTTATATTATCTATCTATCACTACTTATCTCTTGCAAGTAACGAGTTCAAGGGGCTTGACAACCCTCTTGCCCGCGTTGGGTGCAAGCGTGTGCTCTTTTGTGTGTAGGTGTGCTAAAGACGGGAATTTACGTGATCCTTCTATTGGTTCTATAACCTTGGTTCTCACTGAGGGAAATACTTATCTCTACTATACTGCATCTCCCCTCCTCTTCGGGGAAAATCCCAACGCAGTCTACAAGTAGCACATACCCAAAGGAATTTCATAGTTAATATTTTCAGTAGGCTCAGTAGGTTGAGGAGCGGCTTTTGCCACTTCCGGACGAGGTGAAGATACCCCAAACAAGCCCCTTAAAGGATTATCCTCCATAGTAATAAGCAATAGTAAATTTCAGCACGTAACGAAAATGTTTCCTTACCAAAGGCGCTTCACTCTCCGGCAATGGCGCAAGAAAAGAGTCTTGATGACCCACAAGTATAGGAGACCAATCATAGTCCTTTCAATAAGTAAGAGTGCCGAACCCAATGAGGAGCAGAAGGAAATGACAAGTGGTTTTCAGCAAGTTATTCTCCACAAGTGCTATAAGTAACAATGATATATAGTTTTGTAGCAAGATAATTCGTAACATGTAACAAGTAATAATAGTAACAAAGGTGCAGCAAGGTGGCCCAATCCCTTTTGTATCAAAGGATAAGCCTGAAAGTTCTCTTATATAAAGCAAAGCGCTCTCGAGGACACAAGGGAATTTCCGTCTAGTCATGTTCATCATGTTTAGTTGATTCGCGTTCGTCACTTTGATAATTTGATATGTGGGTGGACTAGTGCTAAGGTGTTGTTCTTACTTGAACAAACAACCCACTTATGATTACCCCCTCTCGCAAGCATCCACAACTGTGAAAGAAGAATTAAGATAAATCTAACCATAGCATTAGACGTGTGGATCCAAATCAGCCCCTTACAGAACAACTCATAAACTAGGGTTTAAGATTCTGTCACTCTCGCAACCCATCATCTACTTATCATTCCCCAATGCTTCCCTTTAATCCCAAATATAATGAAGTGTCATGTAGTCGACGTTCACATGACACCACTAAAGGAAGAGCAACATACATATCATCAAAATATCGAACGAATACCAACATCACATGATTACTTATAAGAACACTTCTCCCATGTCCTCGAGAATAAAAGTAACTACTCATAAATCATGTTCATGTTCAAGATCGGAGGTGTATTGAATATCATTAATGATCTGAACATATAATCTTCCAGCAAATAAACCAACTAGCATCAACTACGAGATGTAATCAACGCTACTAGCAACCGAGAGGTACCAATCTGAGGTTTTGAGACAAAGATCGAACACAAGAGATGAACTAGGGTTTGAGATGAGATGGTGCTGGTGAAGATGTTGATGCTTCGATTTCCCCCTCCCGGAGGGAAGTTTCCCCGGTGGAATCGCTCCGCCGGAGAGCAAAAGTGCTCCTGTCCAGGTTCCACCTCGAGACGGCGGTGCTTCGTCCCAAAAGTATCATATTCTTTTATCTAGGTCAAAACCCATCATATAGCAGAAGAGGGGGACCGAAGACCGCCTGTGGGACCCACAAGGCATCAGGGCGCGCCCAGAGGGGGTGGGCGTGACCTATTGCCTTGTGGGCGACAGGTGGCCCCCTATGGTATTTCTTGGCTCCGGTATTTTTTTATATATATTCCGAAAATATTCTCCATAAAATTTCAGGTCATTTGGAGTTCAGCAGAATAGGTATATCTGATGTAGCTTTTCAGGTCCAAAATTCCAGCTGCCGGTAATGTTCCTCACTAGGTAATCCTTGTAAATTCAGAGAGAAAAGGCATTAAAATTGTATCATGAAGTGGAATAATGACCATAAACAATATAAATAAAAGTAGGAAATCATGATGGAGAATAGACGTATCAATCATTCTGCAAGAATTATATAGATGATGTTCAATCTCTTGGTTTGCCCATGAGGAAGCATGCCGATAGGCTCGAAGGAGTAGGTCACTCACAGTTGAAGTGTGATTTAAATGTGGATGTACAAAACCGCCGTGACGACTTCAACAGAGCGCACACAGTAGTGTTACAACACGCAGATATAATCACTCCTTGGGAGGAGACTCACAAGTACACCTTAAAGAGAGAGCACGCAATGGCATGGAGGCAGAGGATCGAAGCCTAGATCATTAGAGAGCACAACTCCAAATTTGCGGCTTTGTTCAAAGAGCAAATTTGGGAGAAACCACTACCAATGGGTATTGCGAATGCAAATCTCATCTATGCATTAGCGGTAGGCCCCGCATGCACTATCGCCACCTACCAATCATATGATATCAATGGATACACATTCTATACTGAGGCAAAAGACAAAAACCGTGATTACCAGAACTTAGGTGTCCCGATACTAGCATTGACCGAAAATGAAAATGATAGATACTACGAAGGATCAAAGAGATATGGGAATTTGAGTACGACGAAGATTACACGGTGCCACTGTTCCTGGTTAGATGGGCAAAGAATGTCGAGAAGGAAGAACGTGGATTTTCTACCATGTCTCTGCCCGAAGCACAACGTGCTGGTGCAAAGGGTGTGAAAGGAATTACCGCCAAATATGAGCCTTGGGTATTCGCTAAGGACATTTCACAATGCTTCTACATAACTTTCCCGACAAAGCCGAGTCGTGTTGTCGTTAGGAGAGCTAAAAGGAGCATCGTCGGGATGGACGGAGTGGCCAATGAGGATGACTATGATCAGTTTGGCGTGGACCCAAAAGAAGAGGACAAATATGATGACGATGAAGAGCACACCACCAGAAGGAGCAGAACTATGTTGCCTCCGACAGGACGTCTCTTCTCGAGAAAGAGTCATAACACGGGCCGGAAGTGTTCAAGCAAGAGTAAGAAGACCCAAACGTCGTTGAGAGGATTGTCAAACGACGTCGTACTTGCTTGGTATAATTCATTTGTGTGTACCTCCTAAATCGCATTCAAACCGTATTTGTATACTTTGAATTAATTAACCGTAACATATTTATGTACTTTGATCCACCCTTTGAATTTGTGTCAGTCTAATATATGTAATATGCATTTTCAAATGCCACATGTCATTATAGGTGCGCCCTAACACAACACCAAATATTGCTAGCGTCGGATCATGTCATTGGTGCCACCACTAATAACTAACCAACACTTACAGATTTTGTGCGAAACAAGAACTCATTTTCATCCTCCTCCCCCCATCCCGCGCCGCCGCCAGACAATATGCTTCTACTTGCCCCAATGTTCCCCGCCCAGCCGTGCCCCCTGATACGTCCATTTTGCATCATGATTTCCTACTGTTATTTACTTTGTTTTGTTGAATAATAATGCTTTGGGGAGTGATTCTAATGCCTTCTCATAATATGCAAGGTTTACACAAAGAGGGAGAATACTGGCAGCTGGAATTCTGGACCCAAGAAAAGCACATCAGAGATACCTATTCTGCACAACTCCAATGAAGCTGAAAATTTATGGAGATTATTTTTGTATTTAATAAAAATTACTGGAGCTGAAAACTACCGGAGGAAGGCCCCCAGGTGGGCACAACCCACCAGGGCGCGCGAGGCACCCCTAGGCGCGCCCTGATGGGTTGTGCCCAGCCTGGCCCACTTCCGGTGCCCATCTTCTGGTACAAATTCCCAAAAAAACTAAAAAAATTAAGGAGAGGACTTTCGGGATGAAGCGCCGCCACCTCGAGGCGGAACTTGGGCGGGAGCACTTTTTCCCTCCGGCGGAGCGATTCCGCCGGGGGAACTTCCCTCCCGGAGGGGGAAATCGAAGCTATCGTCGTCACCAACACCCCTCTCATCTTTGGGAGGCCAATCTTCATCAACATCTTCAACAGCACCATCTCCTCTCAAACCCTAGTTCATCTCTTGTGTTCAATCTTTGTACAGGAACCTCAGATTGGTACGTGTGGGTGACTAGTAGTGTTGATTACCTTGAGTAGTTGATTACTATATGGTTTATTTGGTGGAAGATTATATGTTCAGATCCATTATGCTATTCATTACTCCTCTGATCTTGAGCATGTTTATTATTTGTGAGTAGTTACCTTTGTTCTTGAGGTCACGGGAGAAGTCATGTTGCGAGTAATCATGTGAATTTGATATGTGTTCGATATTTTGATGATATGTATGTTGTGATTCCCTTAGTGGTGTCATGTGAACATCGACTACATGACACTTCACCATTCATGGGCCTAAGGGAATGCATTGTGGAGTAGTTATTAGATGATGGGTTGCTAGAGTGACAAAAGCTTAAACCCTAGTTTATGCGCTACTTCGTAAGGGGCTGATTTGGATCCACATGTTTAATGCTATGGTTAGACTTTGTCTTAATACTTTTCTCGTAGTTGCGGATGCTTGCGAGGGGGTTAATCATAAGTAGGTTGTTAGTTCAAGTAAGAACAGCACCTTAGCACCGGTCCACCCACATATCAAATTATCAAACTAGCGAACACGAATCAAACCAACATGATAAAAGTGACCACGAAATTCCCGTGTACCCTCAAGAACACCATGCCTATTACTAGTGATTGTTCTGGCCTATCCTTTGCCTCAAAAGGATTGGGCTACCTTGCTGCACCTTGTTTACCGTTACCGTTAATTGCTCGTTACAAATTACCTTGCTATCAAACTATCTGTTACCTACAATTTCAGTGCTTGCAGAGATTACCTTGCTGAAAACCGCTTGTCATTTCCTTCTGCTCCTCGTTGGGTTCGACACTCTTACTTATCGAAAGGACTACGATTGATCCCCTATACTTGTGGGTCATCAAGACTCTTTTCTGGCGCCGTTGCCGGGGAGTGAAGCGCTCTTGGTAAGTGGAAATCGGTAAGGAAAAACTTATATTACGTGCTGAAATTTATTGCTACTTGCGACTGTGGAGAACAATCCTTTGAGGGGTTTGTTCTGGGTATCTTCACCTCGACCGGAACCACAATTAGTTCCCCCTCCACCTACATCACCTACAGAAAATGTTACTTATGAAATTACTTCGGGTATGCTAGAAAAACTGCTTGCTAAACCTTATGCAGGAGATGGAACTGAACATCCTGATATGCATCTTTTATATGTGAACGAAATATGTAGATTATTTAAGCTTGCAGGTTTACCCGGAGATGAAGTTAAGAAGAAGGTTTTCCCTTTATATTTGGAGGGAAAATCATTGACATGGTATAGGCTATGTGATGATCTTGGATCATGGAACTGGAATAGTTTGCAATTGGAATTCCATCAAAAGTTTTATCCTATGCATCATGATCGGAATTATATATATAATTTTTGGCCTCGTGAAGGAGAAAGTATCGCTCTATCTTGGGGGAGGCTTAAGTCAATGTTATATTCATGCCCCAATCATGACATTCCGAGGGAAGTTATCATTCAGAATTTTTATGCTCGGCTTTCTCATAATGATCAATCCATGCTCGATACTTCTTGTGCTGGCTCTTATATGAAGAAGACTATTGATTTCAAGTGGGGTCTCTAAGAAAGAATTAAATGCAACTCTGAAGATTGGGAACTCGACAAAGGTAATGAGTCAGGCATAAAGCTTGAATTTGATTGTGTTAAATCTTTTATGAATACCGATACTTTTCATAAGTTTAGCACTAAATATGGACTTGACTCTGAGATAGTAGCCTCTTTCTGTGAAGCATTTGCTACTCATGTTGACCTCCCTAAGGAGAAGTGGTTTAAATATCATCCCACTATTAAAGAAGAAATTAAAGAACCGGTAATAGCTAAAGAAGAAACCATCTTTTACAATGTTGATCCAGTTATGCCTATCGCTTATATTGAAAAACCACCTTTCCCTGTTAGGATAAAGGAACACGCTAAGGTATCAACTGTGGTTCGTAAGAGTAATATAAGAGCACCTAAACCCCCTGAGCAAATTAAAGTAGAACCTAGTGTTGCTATGGTTCAAGATCTCTTGGTAGAAAATATAGATGGGTATGTCATCTACCTTTGTGATGAAGCTGCTTGAATTGCTAAACCTGATAAGAAAGATAAACATAGACCTATAGAAGGCTTGCCCATTGTCTTAGTTAAAATAGGAGATCATTGCTACCATGGTTTATGTGATTTAGGTGCTAGTGTGAGTGCTATCCCTTTTACCTTATACTAAGAAATTATGAATGAAATAGCACCTGCTGAAATGGAAGATATTGATGTTACTATTAAGCTTGCTAATAGAGACATTATCACACCACTTGGGATTGTTAGAGATGTTGAAGTCTTGTGTGGGAAAGTAAAATACCCTACTGATTTTCTAGTCCTTGGTTCCCCACAAGATGACTTTTGTCCCATTATCTTTGGTAGACCTTTCTTGAGAACCATCAATGCTAAGATAGATTGTGAAAAACAAACCGTCGGTGTCAGTTTTGGTAATGTGTCTCATGAGTTTAATTTTTCCAAGTTTAGTAGACAACCCAGTGATAAAGATTTATCAAATAAGGATGAGATAATTGGTCTTGATTCTATTGTTGTGCCTCCTACTGATCCATTAGAACAATATTTGCTTGACCATGAAAATGATATGCACTTGCATGAAAGAAATGCAATATATCAAATTTTCTTCGAACAACAACCTCTCTTGAAACACAATTTGCCTATTGAAACCCTTGCAGGTCCTCCTCCACCTAAAAGTGATCCTGTGTTTGAATTGAAATAATTGCCTGACACTTTGAAGTATGCTTATCTTGATGAGAAAAAGATATATCCTGTTATTATTAGTGCTAACCTTTCATAACATGAAGAAGAGAGATTATTGAAAGTTCTAAGGAAGCACCGGGCTGCTATTGGATATACTCTTGATGATCTTAAGGGCATTAGTCCCACTCTATGTCCGCACAAGATCAATATGGAACCTGATGCTAATGCTAAACCCGTTGTTAATCACCAACGACGATTGAATCCTAAGATGAAGGAAGTGGTAAGAACTGAAATATTAAAGCTTCTGGAAGCAGGTATAATCTATCCCATAGCTGATAGTAGATGGGTAAGTCCCGTTCACTGTGTTCCTAAGAAAGGAGGTATTACCGTTGTTCCTAATGATAAGAATGAACTCATTCCACAAAGAATTGTCACTGGCTATAGAATGGTAATTGATTTTAGAAAATTAAATAAAGCTACTAGGAAATATCATTACCCTTTGCCTTTCATTGATCGAATGCTAGAGCGACTATGTAAGCACACACACTTTTGTTTCCTAGATGGATATTCTGGTTTCTCTCAAATACCTATGTCAAAATCCGATCAAGAGAAAACCACCTTTACTTGCCCTTTTGGAACCTATGCTTATAGACGTATGCCTTTTGGTTTATGCAATGCACCTGCTACCTTTCAAAGATGTATGACTGCTATATTTTCTGATTTTTGTGAAAAGATTGTGGAGGTTTTCATGGATGATTTTTCCGTTTACGAAACTTCTTTTGATGATTGCTTAATCAACCTTGATCGAGTTTTGCAGAGATGTGAACAAACTAATCTCGTCTTGAATTGGGAGAAGTGTCACTTTATGGTTAATGAAGGTATTGTCTTGGGGCATAAAATATCTGAACGAGGTATTGAGGTGGATAAGGCTAAAGTTGATGCAATTGAGAAAATGCCATGCCCTAAAGATATTAAAGGTATTCGAAGTTTCCTTGGTCATGCTGGTTTTTATAGGAGATTCATTAAAGACTTCTCTAAAATTTCTAGGCCTCTTACTAATCTTTTGCAAAAGGATACCCCTTTTGTTTTTTATGACGATTGTGTGGAAGCCTTTGAAACACTCAAGAAAGCCTTAACCTCTGCACCTATCGTTCAACCACCTAATTGGAACTTGCCTTTTGAAATTATGTGTGATGCTAGTGACTATGTTGTTGGTGCTGTCCTAGGACAAAGAGTTGATAAGAAATTGAATGTTATCCATTATGCTAGTAAAACTTTAGACAGTGCCCAACGAAATTATGCTACTACTGAAAAAGAATTTTTAGCAGTTGTGTTTGCTTGTGATAAATTTAGATCCTATATCGTTAACTCCAAAGTTATTGTTCACACCGATCATGCTGCTATAAAATATCTTATGGAAAAGAAAGATGCTAAACCTAGACTTATTAGGTGGGTTCTTTTGCTTCAAGAATTTGACTTACATATCGTTGATAGGAAAGGAGCTGAGAACCCCGTAGCTGATAACTTATCTAGGTTAGAAAATATTCTTGATAACCCACTACCTATTGATGATAGTTTCCCTGACGAACAGCTAGCTACAGTAAGTGTCTCACACAACACACCTTGGTATGCTGATTATGCTAATTACATTGTCGCTAAATATATACCACCTAGCTTTACATATCAACAAAAGAAAAAATTCTTCTATGACTTGAGACATTACTTTTGGGATGACCCACATCTTTATAAAGAAGGAGTGGATGGTATTATTAGACGTTGTGTACCTGAGCATGAATAGGAACAAATCCTATGAAAATGTCATTCCGAAGCTTATGGAGGACATCATGCGGGAGATAGAACTGCTCACAAGGTATTGCAATCTGGTTTTTATTAGCCTACTCTCTTCAAGGATGCTCGTAAGTTTGTCTTGTCTTGTGATGAATGTCAAAGAATTGGTAATATCGGTAAGCGTCAAGAAATGCCTATGAATTATTCACTTGTTGTTGAACCATTTGACATGTGGGGTTTTGATTATATGGGACCTTTTCCTTCCTCTAACGGATACACTCATATTTTAGTTGCGGTTGATTATGTCACTAAGTGGGTAGAAGCGATTCCAACTAGTAGTGCTGATCACCACACCTCCATTAAAATGCTTAAAGAGGTTATCTTTCCGAGGTTTGGAGTCCCTAGATATTAAATGACCGATGGTGGTTCACACTTTATTCATGGTGCTTTCCGTAAGATGCTTGCTAAATATGATGTTAACCATAGAATTGCATCACCCTATCATCCTCAATCTAGTGGTCAGGTAGAACTTAGCAATGGAGAAATAAAATTAATATTACAAAAAACTGTCAATAGGTCTCGTAAGAATTGGTCTAAGAAATTAGATGATGCACTTTGGGCCTATAGAACAGCTTATAAAAATCCTATGGGTATGTCTCCATATAAAATGGTGTATGGAAAAGCTTGTCATTTGCCTCTAAAACTAGAACACAAAGCATTTTGGGCAATCAAAGAGCTCAACTATGATTTCAAACTTGCCGGTGAGAAGAGGCTATTTGATATTAGCTCACTAGATGAATGGAGAACCCAAGCGTATGAAAATGCCAAGCTATTCAAAGAAAAAGTAAAGAGATGGCATGATAAGAGAATCCAAAAGCGGGAATTCAAAATAGGGATTATGTTCTTTTGTTCAACTCTCGTTTAAGATTTTTTGCAGGAAAGCTTCTCTCGATATGGGAAGGACCATATATTATTGAAGAGGTCTATCGTTCTGGAGCTATCAAGATTAATAACGTCGAAGGTACTAATCCGAAGGTAGTCAATGGACAAAGAATGAAGCATTATATCTCAGGTACGCCAATTAACGTTGAAAGCAATGTTATCCAAACCATGACACCGGAGGAACACATAAAAGAAATCTTCCGGAACACTCCAGAATACTTAAAAATAGGAGGTACGTGACACGGTAAGTAAACGGACTCCGAAAAATCCACAAAAATATTTTTTGTCAGTTTTGGAATATTTTAGAATTTTGGAAATAAAAAAATAAACCGGAAGGTGACCGAGGTGAGCACGATACACCAGGGCACGCCAGGCACCCCTGGGCGCGCCCTGGTGGGTTGTGCCCACCTCGGATGCCTTCCCGACTCCGTTTTCCTTCCAAATACTTGTTTCCCAAGAATAAACATTCTCTATATATACCCCCGACTGTTTTGATGACCGCATCGTAGAAAAATCCTCTGTTCTTGTTTCTTGTTGTTTTCTCGCTAGATCTAGATCTCCATGGCTCCACCAAGCTCTTCCAAGGACCAGTTCTTCGAGAAGGTCATCAGCCCGTACTTGCCGGAGGTGATGAAGCACCCTCAAGCCATTGATATGCGTGAGGGGGTGCTCCACATCTGCGATTTTCAAGGACCCAAGAAGACCGGAAGCGTGGAGGCTAGGCTTGAGGTGGTGGAGCAGGAAATCTTCAAGTGCCAGAAGATGGTGGAGCGTGGACTTAGTGCCAATCACTCCAAGATCACGGAATTCACCCGTGATCAGACGGTGGATGGTCGGTCTGTGAAGGACATCATCTCCACCCTCAACGAGCAAATTAATTTTCTGCTGAGCCAAGTTTATGATCTTCAAGACCAAGTCTTCGAATATGAAGCAAGATTTAAAGGTATGAGTTTAGCTGCCAGTTGCAGGACTCAGGGGACTCTCGCGTCAACCTTTGATGGGGAGCCCTTACCCTGGAAGCTGGAGGACAAGCTTACTACATAACCACCTCCACCTTCTTCACCACCACCACCAAAGGAGACTTGAGCACATGGGTATGGGCACTCCCCTTGGCTTGAGCCAAGCATGGCGAAGGTGCCCCGGTATCGTATCACCATCACTTTTATTCACCTTTACCTATTTTGGTTCTATCTTTAGTTTCCCTTTGCCTTAGTCAAATAAAAGTTTAGTGATGTCTACTACGCAACCTTCTTCTTGTAGACTCGTGTTGGGCCTCCAAGCGCAGAGTTTTGTAGGACAGTAGCAAATTTCCCTCAAGTGGATGACCTAAGGTTTATCAATCCGTGGGAGGCGTAGGATGAAGATGGTCTCTCTCAAGCAACCCTGCAATCAAATACAAGAAATCTCTTGTGTCCCCAACACACCCAATACAATGGCAAATTGTATAGGTGCACTAGTTCGGCGAAGAGATGGTGATACAAGTGTAATATGGATGGTAGATATAAGTTTTTGTAATCTGAAAATATAAAAACAGCAAGGTAGCAAGTAACAAAAGTGAGCAAAAACGGTATTGCAATGCTTGAAAACAAGGCCTAGGGTTCATACTTTCACTAGTGCAAGTTCTCTCAACAATACTAACATAGTTGAATCATATGTAAATCCCTCACGTGCGACAAAGAGTTCACTCCAAAGTCACAAATAGCGGAGAACAAACGAAGAAATTATTGTAGGGTACGAAACCACCTCAAAGTTATCTTTTCCGATCAATCATATGAGCTATTCCTATAAGTGTCACAAACAGCCCTAGAGTTCGTACTAAAATAACACCTTAAGATACACATCAACCAAAACCCTAATGTCACCTAGATACTCCAATGTCACCACAAGTACCCATGGGCTTGATTATACGATATGCATCACACAATTTCAGATTCATCATGTTCAATCCAACACAGAGAACTTCAAAGAGTGCCCCAAAGTTTCTACCGGAGAGTCAAGACGAAAACATGTGCCAACCCCTATGCATAGATTCCCAAGGTCACGGAACCCGCAAGTTGATCACCAAAACATACATCAAGTGGATCAATAGAACATCCCATTGTCACCACGGATATCCCATCGCAAGACATACATCAAGTGTTCTCAAATCCTTAAAGATTCAATCCAATAAGAAAACTTCAAAGGGAAAACTCAATTCATCACAAGAAGATAGAGAGGGGAAAACTCCATATGATTCATCTATATCAATAAAGCTCGCAATACATCAAGATCGTGTCATCTCAAGAACACGAGAGAGAGAAAGATCAAACACATAGCTACTGGTACATACCCTCAGCCCCGAGGGTGAACTACTCCCTCCTCGTCATGGAGACCGCCGGGATGATGAAGATGGCCTTCGGTGATGGTTTCCCCCTCCGGCAGGGTGCCGGAACGGGCTCCCGATTGGTTTTTTGTGGCTCTGGAGGCTTGCGGCGGCGGAACTCCCGATCTAGGTTTGTTTCTGGGGGTTTTGGTATTTATAGGAATTTTTGGCGTCGGTCTCACGTCAAGAGGGTGCCCGAGGAGTCCACAAGCCAGGAGCGCCCTCCCGGGGTGTAGGGCGCGTCCTCCTGGCTTGTGGCCTCCTCGGTCACTTCCTGGCCCAGCTCCGGTGCTTCGGGGGTCTCTTTTGGTCCATAAAAAATCACCGTAAATTTTCAGCCCATTCCGAGAACTTTTATTTCTGCACAAAAAATGACACCATGGTAGTTCTGTTGAAAACAGCGTCAGTCCGGGTTAGTTCTAATAAAATCATACCAAAATCATATAGAATTATTGTAAACATGGCATGAATACTTCATAAATTATAGATACGTTGGAGACGTATCAGCATACCCAAGCTTAGTTCCTGCTCGTCCTCGAGTAGGTAAATGATAAAAGAAATAATTTATGAAGTGTGAATGCTAGCTACATTTTTATCATATTCTTTTCTTCTTTGTATAGCATGGATATTTGGACTTGTAAATGATTCAAAGCAATAGTCTAGTTTTAACATAATGACTTCAATACTCAAACATGTCAACAAGCAACCATGTCTTTCAAAATATCAACACTAAAGAAAGTTATCCCTAGCCCATCATGCTCAATCATTGATCCATTCATGAAACACACTCAAATATTAGCTATGCCCAATGCTCAAGTACGATCATAGTGCCCCCTAGTTGGTGCTTATAAGAGAAGATGGAGACTCAAAGCAAAAATAAAAATTGCATAAAGTAAATAGATAGGCCCTTCGCAGAGGGAAGTAGGGATTTGTAGAGGTGCCAGAGCTCAAGGTTTAAATTGAGAGAGAGAAAATATTTTGAGTGGCATGCTTTTCCTATCGACGAAAACGACAAAGTAGCTCACAATACTTTCCATGCTAGATACATTATAGGCGGTTCCCAAACAGAATGGTAAAGTTTTTACTCCCCCTCCACCAATCAATCACACTCCACGGCGAGCCGAATCCACGGGTACCGTCCATACAAACAACAATCCTGGGGGAGTTTTGTTTCATTATATTTTGATTTGAATGTTGAGCATGGAACTGGGCATCCCGAATACCAGCCACTTTCTCCTGAATGATAGTGAATCAACACATATCTTGAGAATAACACACCTAGCATGGAAAAATATTGGATACTCCCCACCGTTTCATGAGCGGTACGGGCACACAAAAGAGAAAATTTATTTTGAAAATTTAGAGATGGCACATACAAATTTGCTTGGAACGACATGGAAATACCGCATATAGGTAGGTATGGTGGACTCATAAGGCAAAACTTGGTTTAAGGATTTTGGATGCACAAGTAGTATTTCTACTTAGTACAAATGAAGGCTAGGAAATAGATTGGGAAGCAACCAAACCGAGGAACGAAAAATCTCATAAGTGAGCATTGAGTCATAACTAACACTGAATAATGCACCACAAGTAGGATGTAACTTCATTGCATAACTATTGACTTTCGTGCATGCATAGGGAATCACAAACCTTAACACCAATATTCCTACTAAGCATAATTACTCACTAACATGACTCACATATTACTATCATCATGTTTCAAAACTATTACAAAGAATCAATTTTAATTTGTCCAATGATCTTCATGAAAGTTTTTATTATATCCTCCTTGGATATCTATCACTTTGGGACTAGTTTCATATATTGCCATTGCTTTTTCGACAAGATCAAACAAATTTAATTGAAGTACAAGAGCATAAAGATTTCATCTCTCAAAAAGATATAAGTGAAGCATGAGAGGAAATGACAAGCTACTCTCAAAAGATATAAGTGAAGATCAATGAGTAGTCAAACAATTAAGAAGCTATGTGAGGACTCTCTCTCTCTCAATGAATATTTTCAGATCTGAGTATTTTATTTAAACTGCAAGCAAAAGAAAAATAACACTCCAAGAATAGCACGCATCATGTGAACGAATAAAAATTTAAGCTCTACATAGGCTAACCGATAATTGTTGATGAAGAGAGGTGGGATGCGTAGCATCCCCAAGCTTAGATGCTTGAGACTTCTTGAAATATTTACTTGGGGTACCTTGGGCATCCCCAAGCTTGAGCTTTTGTATCTCGTTCAATCCTCTCATATCATGGTTTCACCTATTCTCAAAAACTTCATCCACACAAAACTCGAAAAGAACTCGTGAGATAGGTTAGTACACATAAGAATAAATCAACACTTCATGTACAGCCAAGACAAGTTGCACAAGAATTTTCAAACATCATATACTGTTTACTATCATTTCCACAATTTATATCTACCAATATAGGCTATGGAAACTAGAAGATAAGTAGATAACAAAACTATGACAGCAATCTGTCCAAACATAACAGTCTGTAGCAATTTATGAAAACAGTGTACTTATGTAACTCAAAAAATTATGAAAATTTAGGACATGCTATAAAATTTGTATGACAACACTGTGTAAAAATTTCAGAAACTTTCCACGTTCCAGTAAAATATGAAAATTCAAACACTACAGCCAAAGTTTCTGTTTTTACACAGCCCTCATCAAAACATGCAATGCAAGCATCCTAACGCAATTCTTGGAACTTTTTATTGAAAAACAAGATTATAAATAACACCTAACAGAGAACAAGAAATTAAAATGACGCTCCAAGCAAAACTCATATTATGTGACGAATAAAAATATAGCTCTAAGTAAGATATACCGATGATGTTGAAGACGAAAGAGGGGATGACTTCCGGGGCATCCCCAAGCTTAGGCGCTTGAGTATTCCTTGGATATTACCTTGGGGGTGCCTTGGGCATCCACAAGCTTAGGTTCTTGTCACTCCTTATTCTCCTCATATCGGTGTCTCACCCAAAACTTGAAAACTTCAATCACACAAAACTTAACGGAACTTCGTGAGATGGGTTAGTATAATAAACAAAGATCATTCACTTAGGTACTGTCAAGACAAGATTCATAATTGTTCTCACATAATACCTACTGTATTATATTATTCCCATAATTTATATCACTCAATATAAGCTATGGAAACACTAAAACAAGCAAACTATGCATGCAAAACAGAATCTGTCAAAAACAGAACAATCTGTGAAGGTCTGTAGAGTAACCATACTTCCCTGTCTCTAAAAATTCTGAAAAATTAGGACAATCTAGGAAATTTGTATATACATAATGTGTAAAAAATTCATATCAAAATCACATTCCAGTGAATTTACAAAATTCCTGGACTGAGAGAAAAAGTTTCTGTTTTTGCACAGAATCAAGTCAACTATCATCCAAACTATCCCAAAGGCTTTACTTGGCACTTTATTGAAACAAAGGCTATAAAACATGATTATACAGTAGCTTAATCATGTGAACACACAAAAACAGAAAGTAAAAGTGTTGGGTTGTCTCCCAACAAGCGCTTTTCTTTAATGCCTTTTTGCTAGGCATGATGATTTCAATGATGCTCACATAAAAGATAAGAATTGAAACACAAAGAGAGCATCATGAAGCATATGACTAGCACATTTAATCCTAACCCACTTTCTATGCATAGGTATTTTGTGAGAAAACAATTTATGGGAGCAAGAATCAACTAGCATAGGAAGGCAAAACAAGCACAACTTTAAAACTTTGAACACATAGAGAGGAAACTTGGTATTATTGCGATTCCTACAAGCATATACTCCTCCCTCATAATAATTTTCAGTAGCATCATGAATGAATTTCACAACAAAAATATCACATAAAGCATTATCTTCATGATCCACAAGCATAGAAAATTTGTCACTATCCACATAAGCAATTTTCTTCTTATTCATAATAGTGGTAGCAAACTCAACAAAATAACTGTCATGAGATACTTGATTGACATAACCACTTTGAAAATTAAAATCATGATGACAAGTTTCATGGTTATCATTATTCTTTATAGCATACATGTCATCACAATAATCATCATAGATAGGAGGCATGCCATCATCATAATAGTTTTGCTCATCAAAACTTGGGGGACTAAAAATATCATATTCATCAAACATAGCATCCCCAAGCTTGTGGCTTTGTATATCATTAGCATCATGAATATTTAGAGAATTCATACTAACAACATTGCAATCATGCTCATCACTCAAATATTTAGTGCCAAACATTTTAATAACTTCTTCTTCTAACACTTGAGCACAATTTTCCTTTCCATCATTTTCACGAAAGACATTAAAAAGATGAAGCATATGAGGCAACCTCAATTCCATTTTTTTGTAGTTTTCTTTTATAAAACCAAACTAGTGATAAAACAAGAAACTAAAAGATTTAATTGCAAGATCTAAAGATATACCTTAAAGCACTCACCTCCCCGGCAACGGCGCCAGAAAAGAGCTTCGTTGACGGGATGTGAGTGCCGCTTACCTAGCCTCCCCGGCAACGGCGCCAGAAAAGAGCTTGATGTCTACTACGCAACCTTCTTCTTGTAGACTCGTGTTGGGCCTCCAAGCGCAGAGTTTTGTAGGACAGTAGCAAATTTCCCTCAAGTGGATGACCTAAGGTTTATCAATCCGTGGGAGGCGTAGGATGAAGATGGTCTCTCTCAAGCAACCCTGCAATCAAATACAAGAAATCTCTTGTGTCCCCAACACACCAAATACAATGGCAAATTGTATAGGTGCACTAGTTCGGCGAAGAGATGGTGATACAAGTGCAATATGGATGGTAGATATAAGTTTTTGTAATCTGAAAATATAAAAACAGCAAGGTAGCAAGTAACAAAAGTGAGCAAAAATGGTATTGCAATGCTTGAAAACAAGGCCTAGGGTTCATACTTTCACTAGTGCAAGTTCTCTCAACAATACTAACATAGTTGAATCATATGTAAATTCCTCACGTGCGACAAAGAGTTCACTCCAAAGTCACAAATAGCGGAGAACAAACGAAGAAATTATTGTAGGGTACGAAACCACCTCAAAGTTATCTTTTCCGATCAATCATATGAGCTATTCCTATAAGTGTCACAAACAGCCCTAGAGTTCGTACTAAAATAACACCTTAAGATACACATCAACCAAAACCCTAATGTCACCTAGATACTCCAATGTCACCACAAGTACCCATGGGCTTGATTATACGATATGCATCACACAATTTCAGATTCATCATGTTCAATCCAACACAAAGAACTTCAAAGAGTGCCCCAAAGTTTCTACCGGAGAGTCAAGACGAAAACATGTGCCAACCCCTATGCATAGATTCCCAAGGTCACGGAACCCTCAAGTTGATCACCAAAACATACATCAAGTGGATCAATAGAACATCCCATTGTCACCACGGATATCCCATCGCAAGACATACATCAAGTGTTCTCAAATCCTTAAAGATTCAATCCGATAAGAAAACTTCAAAGGGAAAACTCAATTCATCACAAGAAGATAGAGAGGGGAAAACTCCATATGATTCATCTATATCAATAAAGCTCGCGATACATCAAGATCGTGTCATCTCAAGAACACGAGAGAGAGAGAGATCAAACACATAGCTACTGGTACATACCCTCAGCCCCGAGGGTGAACTACTCCCTCCTCGTCATGGAGACCGCCGGGATGATGAAGATGGCCTTCGGTGATGGTTTCCCCCTCCGGCAGGGTGCCGGAACGGGCTCCCGATTGGTTTTTCGTGGCTCTGGAGGCTTGCGGCGGAGGAAATCCCGATCTAGGTTTGTTTCTGGGGGTTTTGGTATTTATAGGAATTTTTGGCGTCGGTCTCACGTCAAGAGGGTGCCCGAGGAGTCCACAAGCCAGGAGCGCCCTCCCGGGGGGGTAGGGCATGCCCTCCTGGCTTATGGCCTCCTCGGTCACTTCCTGGCCCAGCTCCGGTGCTTCGGGGGTCTCTTTTGGTCCATAAAAAAATCACCGTAAATTTTCAGCCCATTCCGAGAACTTTTATTTCTGCACAAAAAACGACACCATGGTAGTTCTGCTGAAAACAGCGTCAGTCCGGGTTAGTTCTAATAAAATCATACCAAAATCATATAGAATTATTGTAAACATGGCATGAATATTTCATAAATTATAGATACGTTGGAGACGTATCATTTACTGCGATCTATTTTCGTGTGTTAGTTTTGTGGCCTATCTATCTATGTAATTGAGTGAAAGTTATATAATTAAGTTTAGTTTGAGTTTCTGCTTGTCTACTTTCTGGTTGCAACCAAATAAAGGAAAAGAGACAAATAAAAAAAATCATATGCTAATCTTATGGTGAGTAATGCCATCACATAATGAAAAGTATAAGTAGTAAAATTTGTTGGAGAGTGACAAACATAGCATTGGTCAATGAAGCAATTCATGAAAGAATTAATAAGGGAAGAGAAGATTCACATGCAAATACACTATCTAGGACATCTTTTATGATTGTGAGCCCCCATCAAATATTATATGCCAAAATTGTTGACGTTGGACGACGAAGATAACTAATGATTTATGTTTGTTCATATCCACATAGAAGTTATATTGTCATAGATCCTTTAACATGTGGGGCTTGCCCAATATCTTTGCTAGCCAAAAATTCCGCACTAAGTAGAGATACTACTTGTGCATCCAAAAACCCAAACCAAACTCTTTCTTTGAGTGTCCACCATACCTACCTATGGATCGAGAAAGATCCTTCAAGTAAGTTGTCATCGGTGCAATAAGGCAATAAAAATTACTTCTAAAAGTGTTTTGATTAATTAGTGTAAGAGAAAATTGAGTGTTATACGAACTTATGATGGCAAAGTAATAAAAACGACGGACTGCATAATAAAGGTTGCTATCATAGGGGGCAATATAGTGTGACGTTCTCTTACATTAAGGGATTGGGCATACAAACCAATAAGCGCATGACAACCTCTGCTTCCCTCTGCGAAGGGCCTATCTTTTACTTTTATGCACTTACTTTTATGCAAGAGTCAAAGTATCCTTCCCTATTCCCTTTTTACTTTTTCCTTTTGCAAGCATCATGTGGTGAGGAAAGATCTAGGCACATATACCCAGTTGGATATGGGTGGGCATGAGTTATTATTGTTGGCATCACCCTTGAGGTGAGTGAGTTGGGAGGCAAAACTATAAGCCCCTATCTTCCTACGTGTCCGGTTGAACTTTTTGTTCATGGGTATGCCGTGAGCGTTAGCAATCATAGAAGACTAAATGATAGTTGAGTATGTGGAATTGCCAAAAGGCTCCGAAATGAGACCCTTCCTGAAAATATGATGAATTGTAGTTGCAAAGTTGACTGAGAACATAGTTTGTTGGTTTCCAATAAGGTTTATGCTTCATACTTCTATGTTGTGATGAATTGTTACTTGTTCATGAGAAGCCTTATGATAAAAATGTATTGAAATAAGTTCTTATGTTAGAGTTTGTTGCTGTTATGTTAATAAGCATGATGCTTCTATGTCCGTATTTTGTTTTTATCGACACCTCACTCTCAAACCATGTGGACATGCTTTTCAATTTCGGTTTTCGCTTGAGGACAAGCGAGGTCTAAGCTTGGGGGAGTTGATATGTCCATTTTGCATCATGATTTCCTACGGTTATTTACTTTGTTTTGTTGAATAATAATGCTTTGGGGAGTGATTCTAATGCCTTTTCTCTCATAATATGCAAGGTTTACACAAAGAGGGAGAATACCGGCAGCTAGAATTCTGGACCCAAGAAAAGCACGTCAGAGATACCTATTTTGCACAACTCCAATGAAGCTGAAAATTTATGGAGATTATTTTTGTATTTAATAAAAACTACTGGAGCTGAAAACTACCGGAGGAAGGCCCCCAGGTGGGCACAACCCACCAGGGTGCGCCAGGCCCCCCTGGGCGCGCCCTGATGGGTTGTGCCTAGCCTGGCCCGCTTCCGGTGCCCATCTTCTGGTATAAATTCCCAAAAAACCTAAAAAAATAAGGAGAGGACTTTTGGGACGAAGCGCCGCCGCCTCGAGACGGAATTTGGGCAGGAGCACTTTTGCCCTCCGGCGGAGCGATTCCGCCGGGGGAACTTCCCTCCTGGAGGGGGAAATCGAAGCTATCGTCATCACCAACACCCCTCTCATCTTTGGGAGGCCAATCTTCATCAACATCTTCAACAGCACCATCTCCTCTCAAACCCTAGTTCATCTCTTGTGTTCAATCTTTGTACCAGAACCTCAGATTGCTACCTGTGGGTGACTAGTAGTGTTGATTACCTTGAGTAGTTGATTACTATATAGTTTATTTGGTGGAAGATTATATGATCAGATCGATTATGCTATTCATTACTCCTCTGATCTTGAGCATGTTTATTATTTGTGAGTAGTTACCTTTGTTCTTGAGTTCACGGGAGAAGTCATGTTGCGAGTAATCATGTGAATTTGATATGTGTTCGATATTTTGATGATATGTATGTTGTGATTCCCTTAGTGGTGTCATGTGAACGTCGACTACATGACACTTCACCATTCATGGGCCTAAGGGATTGCATTGTGGAGTAGTTATTAGATGATGGGTTGCTAGAGTGACAGAAGCTTAAACCCTAGTTTATGCGCTACTTCGTAAGGGGCTGATTTGGATCCACATGTTTAATGTTATGGTTAGACTTTGTCTTAATACTTTTCTCATAGTTGCGGATGCTTGTGAGGGGGTTAATCATAAGTAGGTTGTTATTTCAAGTAAGAACAGCACCTTAGCACCGGTCCACCCACATATCAAATTATCAAAGTAGCGAACACGAATCAAACCAACATGATAAAACTGACTAGACGAAATTCCCGTGTACCCTCAAGAACACCTTGCCTATTACTAGTGATTGTTCTGGCTTGTCCTTTGCCTCAAAAGGATTGGGCTACCTTGCTGCACCTTGTTTACCATTACCGTTACTTGCTCATTACAAATTACCTTGTTATCAAACTATCTGTTACCTACAATTTCAGTGCTTGCAGAAATTACCTTGCTGAAAACCGCTTGTCATTTCCTTCTGCTCCTTGTTGTTCGACACTCTTACTTATCGAAAGGACTACGATTGATCCCCTATACTTGTGGGTCATCACCCCCACCCTGCCCCAGTAGTTCCCCCGCCCGGCGACCTAGCTCATCGAAGGACCACTCCGGTCGGTGAGCTCGCCCTCATCTTGTCCAACCATTCTCTCCCTCCGCCGTCATGTCCGGTCGCCCCGCCCCACCACCCCGCCCCCACCGCGTCCTCGTCACGGACACCCCCTCCTCTTGCACCCTCCTCACAGCCGCCCCTCCTCACGACCGGCCCCCGACCCTCTTGATCCGGACGGTACAAGACTCCCTGTACAAATTTATGAAATGCATTATATGTGAACTGTTGTGAATTGATGAAATGCAGTATATGTGTATTTGTGAATTAATGAGATGCATTATATGTGTATGCATGTGTTTGTTATAAATTATATATATTTCGGTGTGTGGCATGTTAGAGCCAATGCAACATTGCATTGTGTGTTGCTCGCGAATTGTCTCGCGCTATGTTTCTATTTGCAGGGAATGTCTAGAGAGTTGCCAATGTTTTGGCAAAACATGGATTCATTTTCATTTCATCAAATTAACGACACTCAATATGTCCATTTTTTGCAAACGTCATGCCCTTTTTTCCATTGATTTTTTAATATATGAATGCAACACAAAATGGAAGAGTGCTCCTACTGTTCCGACACAGGGGGTATGTGCAACGATCCTCACCTTGACAACAATAAATGCTTCTCCATCACGCTTCAATGTGACTACAACTATTATACGGTAATCAATCTTAATATTGTTAGCAAATATAATTATCCATTTTTTCTTCAAAGTGTGATTTTTGTTTCTTATATTTCGACTAGTGTGTCCCTTGTTATGCAGGACCTTTTCTCCTAGACAAGTTTTTTGTCTGCGACATGGAAGAGGCGACTCAGATGACTGCTTACCTTAAGATGAAAGATGGTTTCAATTTCAAATGTACGATCTATAATAAGGTAGATCACACATATTTTGGTTGTACTAATTGGAAAGGATTGGTCAAAGCTTACGAATTTAAACGTGGGATGGAAATAACATTTGATATCGGCACCTCTTCTCAAAGTTATGAAGACATATGGGTGGATTTAGACTTGATGCCCATTCTTCCTCCGTGTAAATTTAGTAAACAGACTAGTTAAATAACCTTTAGATTACACTCAAAAATAGATGTTATTCAACCACAACTTATCTTGTTTATTTCAAATTGACAACTTATTTTCTATCTCCAAGAAACATACGAAACATAGTAGACGACACCTATTACACTGCTCGCAGTACGCTTACTTGACACGAAAAATTTCACCTTGTGTCCTTTGTTGCTCATATTGAGTCGTGTAAGGGCACTTATGGAGCTGGTCAAAATGATGCACCATACCTGCCACTAGTTCACACCTTGAACAAAGGCAACATTTGTAGAAAATGCATGGTAAGTATTTGGAATATATTATAATGCATCGACTATAGTAGGTCTTCCACATATATACATTCTTCTTACACAAGTCAAGTGTGTATTACTATTGCTTACTATGTTACTTTTTTGTTCAAGAACAGAAACTCCCAAGATGTGTTGTGCCTCAGGTGATGGATGACCACCATGGTGAGATGACAATTATTTCCGACGACAAGATCTATTTCAGGTAAATACTTGATTGCACCAGATGGACGGCTCGAAATTAATGAATGGAGGCAACTACTAAGTGACTACAGCTTGAAGATTGGAGATCGGTGGATGTTTGTGCTCCACCATGGAGATGCAGGGTTTTTCCTATTCTTCAAGATTGTTCCTAAAGGAGAGGAGTACCGTACTAGTAGTTACTTGGTTGATAGTACATATGTGTGCTATTAGCTAGCTACGATAACTAATGAACATGTTTTATGTATGGTTTAATGTCGTGGTGGTTTAGTTAGTCATGATTGACAAGAAGCTAGTGGTTAATGTATGCATACATGATGTGTATCACAATATTAATTATGGTGTACATATTGTACGTAAGATCTTACCGGAACCAATGTGGGACGCAAATGTGTTTATGTATATATTGATAAAAAAATGTGCTGACGTGGCAGCGTTTTTCCGCTGTCTTGGCAACGTATGTTTTGTTGCTTTCCAAATAATAGTAATGGCGTGTGGACAACATACAACGCCCGTAATGATTTTTCTTGTTTGTGGCGTTCGGAAATGTGGCACGCCTTAGATACGTATGATATTACCGTCGTGGAGATATAACGCACGCCATTGGTATACGAGTTACTATTGACGTTGGCTCCAACGCCACCACTATTTTTTAGCAATGGCGCCATATTGCTGGCATTGTATGTCCACGCCAGCAAGGCCATTTTTTCCACACCATAGCTAGACTTTTCTGCACTAGTGGGGACATAAGAGATTGCTTGTATTTAATTTCAGGGTTGTTTGAGAGAGACCACCTTCATACTACACCTCTCGCAGATTGATAAACCTTACGTCATCCACTTGAGGGAAATTTGCTACTATCTTACAAAACTCTGCGCTTGAACCAACAGAGTCTACAAGAATAGAGTTGCATACTAGACATCACACACCGCAAAAGTTAAATCTAATAGGTCTTTGATACGTCTCCAACGTATCTATAATTTTTGCTTGTTCCATGCTGTTATATTATCATTTTTGGATGTTTTACAATCATTTTACTACAACTTTATATCATTTTTTGGGACTAACCTATTGACATAGTGCCAAAGTGCCAGTTGTTGTTTTTGCTTGTTTTTTACTTCGCAGGAAATCAGTACCATACGGAGATAAAATGCTGCGGGAATTTTTGTGGATTTTTTCCAGACGAGAAGAGACCATATCGGCTAAGGAACATCAACAGAGGGGGCCCAGGGTGGCCAGCACCCACAAGGGCGTGCCAGAGGCCCCCTGGCGCGCGCCCTGGTGGGTGTTGGGCCCCTCCGGCACCCCCTCAACCGACTATCATGCCTATAAATTCCCAGAAAATCCAAAAACCCTAGGGGAGTCGACGAAAACACAATTCCAGCCGCCGCAAGTTCCAGAACCTCGAGATCCAATCTAAACACCATCACGGAGGGTTTCATCTTCCTCATAGGTGCCTCTCCGATGATGCGTGAGTAGTCCATCATAAACATTCGGGTCCGTAGGCAGTAGCTAGATGGCTTCCTCTCTCTCTCTTATGATTCTCAATACAATGGTCTCTTGGAGATCTATTTGATGTAAACTTTTGCGGTGTGTTTGTTGGGATCCGATGAATTTTGAGTTCATGATCAGTTTATATCCATGAATATTATTTGAGTCTTCTTTGATCTCTTATATGCATGATTGCTTATAGCATCGTATTTCTTCTTCGAATCTTTGGTTTAGTTAGGCCGTCTAGATCGATTTTTCTTGCCATGGGAAGAGGTGCTTTGTGATGGGTTCGATCTTGCGGTATTCTTTCCCAGTGACAGAAGGGGCAACAAGACACGCATGTATCATTACTATTAAGGATAACAAGATGGGGTCTATTCCTACATGAATAGATCTTGTCTACATCATGTCATCGTTCTTATTGCATTACTCCGTTTTTCCATGAACTTAATACACTAGATGCATGCTGGATAGCGGTCGATGTGTGGAGTAATAGAGGTAGATGCAGGCAGGAGTCAGTCTATCTATCTTGGCCTATATAATGATCATCGCCTTGGATATCGTCATGACTATTCGATTTTCTATCAATTGCCCAACAGTAATTTGTTCACCCACCGTGTGCTATACTCATGAGAGAAGCCACTAGTGAACCCTATGGCCCCCGGGTCTACTTTTCCTATCATATTGCTTTCCGATCTACGTTTTTTGCAATCTTTGTTTTCAGATCTACAAAACCAAAAACCCAAAAATACCTTGCTGCATATTTACTCTTTTTATTTGTGTTCTTGATAGATCTATCTCTCCTATCTATCACTACCTAATCTATCTATTTCCCGTAGAGAGATTGACAACCTCTCTTTCGCGTCGGGTTGCAAGTATTTGTTGTTTGTGTGCAGGTGCTGCTTATTGGGTGGTGGTAATCCTCCTACTGGTTCGATAACCTTGGTTTCATAACTAAGGGAAATACTTACCATCGCTGTGCTGCATCATCCCTTCCTCTTTGGGGAAATACCGACGCAGTCCAAGCCACGTCAAAGGAATTTCTGGCGCAGTTGCCGGGGAGGAAGCAGTCTCTTCTACGTGCCTATCGTAGGTGCCGAGGGGACTCCATCATCATCTACCAGGTTCCTAATCACAAATCTCATCTCCTTGCAATTACATTATTTGCCATTTGCCTCTCGTTTTCCTCTCCCCCACTTCACCAATTTGCCGATTTCTTCGCTCTCTTTTTCGTTTGCCCTTTTTCTTGCCGGATCTCTTTCTTGCTTGCAATCTTGTTTGCGTTGTCACGATGACTCAAGAGAACACCAAGTTGTGAGATTTTTCCAATACTAATAACAATGATTTTATTAGTACGCCTGCTCCTCCCGCCACTAGTGCGGAGTCTTGTGACATTAATGCCGCTTTGTTGAATCTTGTCATGAAAGATCAATTTGCTGGTAATCCTAATGAGGATGTCGCGTCCCATCTAAACACTTTCGTTGAATTGTGTGATATGCAAAAGAAAAAAGATGTGGACAATGATATTGTCAAGTTGAAACTATTTCCTTTTTCCTTGCGGGATCGTGCAAAAATTTGGTTTTCATCTTTGCCTCGCAATAGTATCGATTCTTGGAATAAAAGCAAGGATGCTTTTATCACTAAGTATTTTTCTCCCGCGAAAATTATTTCCCTTAGGACGCAAATCATGAATTTTAAGCAACTTGAGCATGAACATGTTGCCCAATCTTGGGAAAGAATGAAGTTGATGATAAGAAATTGTTCTGCACATGGTATGAATCTTTGGATGATCATACAAAAAATTTATGCGGGATTAAATTTTGTCTCTAGAAATCTTTTAGATTCCGCCAGGGGTGGTACTTTTATGGAGATTACTTTGGGTGAAGCTACTAAATTTCTAGATAATATCATGGCTAATTATTCTCAATGGCATACCGAAAGAGCACCTACTAGTAAAAAGGTTAATTCGGTAGAGGAAATTAGTACTTTGAGTGATAAAGTTGATGCTTTGATGAAATTGGTTGCTAGTAAAAATGCTCCTATTGATCTTAATGATGTGCCTTTGTCTACTTTCATTGAGCAAAATAGTGAATCTGTAGATGTGAATTTTGTCTCGCGCAACAATTTCAATAACAATGCTTATAGAGGTAATTTTAATCATAGGCCTTTTCCTGGAAATTCCTCTAATAATTATGGTAATTCTTCTTACAATAATAATAGGAACACCTCTGATCTTGAGAGTAATATTAAAGAATTTATCAATGCGCAAAAGGCTTTCAATACTACGATAGAAGAAAAGTTGAATAAGATTGATGATATGTCTAGAAGCATTGATAGAATTTCTCATGATGTTGAAAATCTCAAGTTGAAAGCTTTTGTGCCTAAGATTGATGAATCTATTAAAGCTTTATATGTCTCTATTGATGAAAGTAAGAAAATAACCGCTATGCTTAGAGCTAAAAGAGAAATCTTAGAAAAATCGTCTTCTAGTGATTGCCGTTATAAAAATGATGAAGATCTTAAAGTGATTGGTGTTTCTACTATTGATTCCATGTTTAGTAATGTTAATATTGATAATTAAGGGATTGAAGTAGAGTCAACTTTATCTAGAAGGCGTCCCAATAATTTGGAGGGTGAAAATCTTGTTGAAAATTTTGATGAAAGTGGGTTTGAAGAGGTTAAAACTTTAACTAGTGATGTGCCCACTATCTTGGATTGAAAAGATTTTAATTATGATAGCTACTCCTTGATTGAATGTATTTCTTTGTTGCAATCTATGTTGAATTCACCCCATGCTTATGAGCAAAATAAAGCTTTTACTAAACATATCGTTGATGCCATGATGAAATCTTTTGAAGAAAAGTTGGAGTTGGAGATTTCTATTCCTAGAAAGTTACATGATGAGTGGGAACCTACTATTAAGGTCAAGATTAAAAATTATGAATGTTTTGCTTTGTGTGTTTTGGGTGCTAGTGTTTCCACGATTTCGAAATCTCTATGTGATGTGCTTGGTCTTACCAACATGGAAGAATGTTCTCTTAATTTGCACATTGCGGATTCTACTATTAAAAAGCCTTTGGGAAGAATTAATGATGTTCTTATTCTTGCAAATAGGAATTATGTGCCCATTGATTTTATTGTGCTTGATATTGATTGCAATCCGTCTTGTCCCATTATACTTGGTAGACCGTTTTTACGCACTATAGGTGTCGTGATTGATATGAAAGAAGGCAATATTCGTTTCCAATTTCCTTTGAGAAAGGGTATGGAACACTTCCCTAGAACAAGAATTAAGCCACCATATGAATCAATCATGAGGGCATCCTATGGATCCAAAACAAAAGATGACAATACTTGAATCTATCCAATATGCCTAGCTAGGGGCGTAAAACGATAGCGCTTGTTGGGAGGCAACCCAATGAATAAATAATTTTTTGCTTTTTCCTTTATGTTTTTGAGTGTTGACACAATTATGCCTCTGTTATGATTGTGTTTTTATGGTTTATTTAGTGTTTGTTCCAAGTAGAACCGTTAGGATGATTCATAGGATGAGTAGAAGTGATGCTGAATCTGAAACAGAAATTTTGCGTCCAGTATATGAATTTTCATTTTTTTTTTCTGGAACGTGATATTGAGCTGAAATTTTAACACACTGTTGCTATACAAATTCCTTACGTTTTCCTAATTTTTCAGAATTTTTAGAGTTACATAAGTATGGGTATGGTACAGTTTACTACAGACTGTTCTGTTTGAGACAGATTCTGTTTTCGTTGCATTGTGTGCTTGTTTTGATGAATCTATGGTTTGTATTTGGAGGTATAAGCCATGGTAAAGTTAAAATACAGTAGGTATAAAGAAATTATAAAATTTGAATGGGTTTACAACAGTACCTAAAGTAGTGATTTGCTTTCTTATACTAACGGATCTCACGAAGATTTTGTTGAGTTTTGTGTGATTGAAGTTTTCAAGTTTTGGGTGAGATCACGATGGATGAAGGAATAAGGAGTAGAAAGAACCTAAGCTTGGGGATGCTACCGCACCCCCAAGATATATCCAAAGAGTAACAAGCAACTAAGCTTGGGGATGCCCCGAGTGGCATCCCCTCTTTCTTCTAACGACCATCGGTATTTTACTTGGAGCTATATTTTTATTCGTCACATATCATGTGTTTTGCTTGGAGCGTCTTGTATCTTTGCTTGCTTTGTTTGTTAGTTTTCCCTTTGTATCCTTGCTGTACACACCTATTTGAGAGAGCGACAATCATGCTATGATTTGTTAGAATTGCTCTATGTGCTTCACTTAAACTTTTTGAGCTATAGGAATTGCTCTAGTGCTTCACTTATATCTTTTTTAGCACGGTGTGCTTGGACACTTTTGTAGAAATGCTCTCATGCTTCACTTAGATTAATTTGAGAGTTAGTAAAATTTTGAAGAAATCCTCTCATGCTTCACTTATACCTTTTGAGAGATGAAATCTTTATGCTCATGTGCTTCACTTAAATTTGTTTGAGCTTGCCAAAAAGCAATGGCAATATATGAAACTAGTCCCAAAGTGATAGATATCCAAGGAGGATATAATAAAAAAATTCATGAAGATCATTGGACAAATTCAACTTGATTCCTTGTAATAGTTTTGAAACATGATGATAGTAATATGTGAGTTATGTTAGTGAGTAATTATGCTTAGTAGGAATATTGGTGTTAAGGTTTGTGATTCCCTATGCATGCACGAAAGTCAATAGTTATGCAATGAAGTTACATCCTACTTGTGGTGCATTATTCGGTGTTAGTTACGTTCAATGCTCACTTATGTGATTTTTCGTTTCTTGGTTTGGTTGCTTCCCAATCTATTTGCTAGCCTTCACTTGTACTAAGTAGAAATACTACTTGTGCATCCAAAATCCTTAAACCTAGTTTTGCCTTATGAGTCCACCATACCTACCTATATGCGGTATTTCCATGTCGTTCCAAGCAAATTTGTATGTGACATCTCTAAATTTTCAAAATAAATTTTCTCTTTTGTGTGCTCGTACCGCTCATGAAACGGTGGGGGTGTGTCCAATATTTTTCCATGCTAGATGTGTTATTCTCAAGATGAGTGTTTATTAACTTGTCATTGCACGAGAGTGCGGCGTTAATAGGGATGCCCATTCCCGAAATGAAAAAAAAAAGAAAAAATATTTACTTTATGTTGTCAAATAATAAATTCCTTGGAAAGTGTTGGTATGGAAGGCAACCGTGGATACGGCCCGCCATGGAAAGTGAAAGTTTGGTGGAAAAAGGAATAAACTTTATTTTCTGTTTGGGAACCGCCTATGATATATCTAGCATGCAAAGTATTGTGAGCTACTTTGTCGTTTTTGTTGACAGGAAAATCATGCCACCCAAAATATTTCTCTCTCTCAATTTAAACCTTGAGCTCTGGCACCTCTACAAATCCCTACTTCCCTCTGCGAAGGGCCTATCTATTTACTTTATGCAATTTTTATTTTTGCTTTGAGTCTCCATCTTCTCTTATAAGCACCAACTAGGGGGCACTATGATCGTACTTGAGCATTGGGCATAGCTAATATTTGAGTGTGTTTCATGAATGGATTAATGATTGAGCATGATGGGCTAGGGATAACTTTCTTTAGTGTTGATATTTTGAAAGACATGGTTGCTTGTTGACATGCTTGAGTATTGAAGTCATTATGTTAAAACTAGACTATTGCTTTGAATCATTTACAAGACCAAATGTCCATGCTATACAAAGAAGAAAAGAATATGATGAACATGTTAGGCAGCATTCCACATCAAAAATTCTGTTTTTATCATTTACCTACTCGAGGACGAGTAGGAATTAAGATTGGGGATGCTGATACGTCTCCAACGTATCTATAATGTTTTCTTGTTCCATGCTGTTATATTATCATTCTTGGATGTTTTAAAATCATTTTACTACAACTTTATATCATTTTTTTGCGACTAACCTATTGACATAGTGCCAAAGTGCCAGTTGCTGTTTTTGCTTGTTTTTTACTTCGCAGGAAATCAGTACCATACGGAGATAAAACGCTGCGGGAATTTTTGTGGGTTTTTTCTAGACCAGAAAAGACCATATGGTCCAGGGAACATCAACAGAGGGGGCCCAGGGTGGCCAGCACCCACAAGGGCGCGCCAGAGGCCCCCTGGCGCGCCCTGGTGGGTGTTGGGCCCCTTCGGCACCCCCTCAACCGACTATCATGCCTATAAATTCCCAGAAAATCCAAAAATCCTAGGGGAGTCAACGAAAACACAATTCCAGCCGCCGCAAGTTCCAGAACCTCAAGATCCAATCTAAACACCATCACGGAGGGGTTCATCTTCCTCATAGGTGCCTCTCCGATGATGCGTGAGTAGTCCACCATAGACCTTCGGGTCCGTAGGCAGTAGCTAGATGGCTTCCTCTCTCTCTCTTATGATTCTCAATACAATGGTCTCTTGGAGATCTATTTGATGTAAACTTTTGCGGTGTGTTTGTTGGGATCCGATGAATTTTGAGTTCATGATCAGTTTCTATCCATGAATATTATTTGAGCCTTCTTTGATCTCTTATATGTATGATTGCTTATAGCATCGTATTTCTTCTTCGAATCTTTGGTTTAGTTAGGCCGACTAGATCGTTTTTTCTTGCCATGGGAAGAGGTGCTTTGTGATGGGTTCGATCTTGCGGTGTTCTTTCCCAGTGACAGAAGGGGCAGCAAGACACGCATGTATCGTTGCTATTAAGGATAACAAGATGGGGTCTATTCCTACATGAATAGATCTTGTCTACATCATGTCATCGTTCTTATTGCATTACTCCATTTTTCCATGAACTTAATACACTACATCCATGCTGGATAGCGGTCGATGTGTGGAGTAATAGAGGTAGATGCAGGCAGGAGTCGGTCTATCTATCTTGGACGTGATGCCTATATAATGATCATCGCCTTGGATATCATCATGACTATTCGATTTTCTATCAATTGCCCAACAGTAATTTGTTAACCCACCGTGCGCTATACTCATGAGAGAAGCCACTAGTGAACCCTACGGCCCCCGGGTCTACTTTTCCTGTCATATTGCTTTCCGATCTACGTTTTTTGCAATCTTTGTTTTCAGATCTACAAAACCAAAAACCCAAAAATACCTTGCTACATATTTACTCTTTTTATTTGTGTTCTTGAGAGATCTATCTTTCCTATCTATCACTACCTAATCTATCTATTTCCCGTAGAGAGATTGACAACCTCTCTTTCGCGTCGGGTTGCAAGTATTTGTTGTTTGTGTGTAGGTGCTGCTTAATGGGTGGTGGTGATCCTCCTACTGGTTCGATAACCTTGGTTTCATAACTGAGGGAAATACTTACCATCGCTGTGCTGCATCATCCCTTCCTCTTTGGGGAAATACCGACACAGTCCAAGCCACGTCAGTCTTTGAAGAGGTCATTGTATTGAAGATCAAATGAGAGAGAGAGCCATCTATCTACAGCTATGGACCCGTAGGTCCTGTAGGAACTACTCACACATCGTGTGGGAGGTAGCAAGGTTGATGAAGACGGCCGCCGTGATGGATTCTCCTTCTGGCAGAGTATTGGAAAAGGCCTCCAGATGGGATCGCGGCCAAACAAAGACTTGTGGTGGCAGAAAAAGTGTTTCCGATGCCCCCTAGGGTTTTTGGAACATTTGGGGATTTATAGAACGAAGAGGCGGCGTAGCGGAGCCACAGGGGGGCCACAAGGGCACAGGGCGCGCCCCTGGCCTTGTCGCTCCCTCATGTGGCGTCTAGTCTACCTCCAAAGCTTTTTGGTCTTCTTTTGGTAAAAAAATCATCAAAAAGTTTCGTCACATTTGGACTCCGTTTGTTATTGATTTTCTGTAAAACTAGAAACACGCATAAAACAACAACTGGCATTGGACACTAAGTTAATAGGTTAGTTCCCAAAAATGTTATAAAATGACATATAAAGCATACAATATTGATAAAATAATAGCATGACACAATACAAAATTATAGATACGTTGGAGACGTATCATCATGCCTATTTTATTTTAAGTGTTTTCAGTTTCAACTTGATTTTGATCCGATTAAAAGCTGAAATCTATGCTCTTGCAAAAGCTTGGTAGAAACCTCTGATTTCAAGGGTGTCGTCCTCTTGTGGTTTCGATAACTAAGGGTCACCTCTGGGAGAAAAAGGCAAGAATCTTTTCTGCTCCTTTACTGGTTCACTAAAGGGACTAATCAAACCTTTTTCTGGCACCATTGTTGGGGAGGATTTGTGTGCCTGGAGTTTTTGTTTTAGTTCTAAGTTTACTTTTTGTTGCAAGCATTGTCACTAGAAAACCCCATAAATATTACCATAGATGGTAATCTTGGAAGCTTTGCTTCTCATATCAATAGTTTCATGAGTGAACCTTTCGGACGACCTGATGTTGTTGTCACTAAGTATGAGATTAAACCGAACCTAGTCTTTATGGTTCAACATGACCAATTTGAGAATGTCGGCATGCATTTGCATAATTTTTTATGAATTGTGTAACATGACATGCATAAGACATTATGGCCCTCATGCTTTGAAGTCGTGTCTATTTCCTTTCTCTACGAGAGGAAAAGTAAAAGAATAAGTTATAGCTTTGCCTAGAGATAGTATAACTTCATGGACTGAGTGCTATAGTAAATTTTATCTAAGTTTTGCCCACCTACAAAAATAATGCAATTGCGTTTGTAGATAATAAGTTTTAAGAAGGAAGATCGTGAGCCACTAGCGCTTGCGCGGGATCGCATGAAAGAGGATATGAGGAATTGTCCTAATTATGGAATTGAAAAGGTTAGTTCTTCATATATTTTATAATGCCTTAACTCCTATGTCGAAAACTATGCTTTACACTGCTGCAGGAGTAACTATTATACGGAATCCCATTGATGAAGTTAAAAGTTGCTAGATGATATGCAAGAAAACCATGCTCAATGGCATGTTTAGAGGGCTATCACCAAGAGAGTTAATGCCATTGAAGGAAACAATATGGAGTTAACAACCAAACTTGATGAACCCATATCGATAGTTAAAGGTAAAGAAGAGGTAAACATAAATGCCATTACTGAAGATGATGCTAATGATGTCAATTTTATTGCTCGTAATACCTACAATCCCAGCTGGGAAAATAATGGGTGTGCTCCTAGATTGCCTTATCCTAATAATAGTGGAGCACCTGATAATTATAATGCAATGAACAACAGTACAACACCTGATAATAGTGGAGCACCTGATAATTTTATCCTAATGATAGTGATGCACCTAATTTCATTATCCCTAAGTCTGTTTATGATAGTCTCAATCTTGGTCCTTTTGTTACAACTGAAATCAAGTTGAATATGACAAGTTCTACCTTTACACAAGCAGCGGGGATTAAGCATGGTGTTATCATTCAAATTAATGATTGCCTTGTTATGATTGATCTTGTTATTGTTGATATTCCCGAAGATCACATTGCCGGTATAATTATTGGTAGGATGTTTCTTAGGACTATAAAAGCTATTATCAGTGTGTTTGAGGGAAATGTAAGATTTGACCTTCTTGCGAAGGGTCCTTTCATGAGGGATTTCCTTAGGACAAAGAAAATGAAGACATACACCGGAGACAGTACCGTCGTTAATGCATGAAGCTACGGGCTTGGTGTATTTATAACTAAGTGATTGATACGTCCTAAACTTATCTATTGTTCCAAACACTTTTCCCAACAAGCGTGAGCTCATCCGCCTCCTCCGTCGTCAGGTTGGGAAGAGCCATCATCGAGGAAAGAGAGCGCAATCTGGGGCGAGAGAGGGCGAGCGTAGTGAGCGCGGCGAGGGGTTGGTTTTAAAGTGACGACGAGGGGCGTTAGGTGGAGAGGCGTTTAATGGCGGGGACAGTGGCGTGTGCAGGTGATACATTGATACGTCTCCAACGTATCTATAATTTATGAAGTATTCATGCCATATTTACAACAATTTTATATGGTTTTGGTATGATTTGCATGGAACTAACCCAGACTGACGCTGTTTTCAGCAGAACTAGCGTGGTTTTTTTTGTGCAAAAATAAAAGTTCTCCAAATGCAACGAAACTTTTTGACGATTTTTTTTGGAACAAAAGAGGCACTAGAAGCTTCATGGGAGGGCCAGAAGAGCCACGAGGTGGACACAACCCACCAGGGCACGCCCTGGTGTCTTGTGGGCCCCTCGTGGCCCATCTTCGCATGAAACCGATGCCCAAAAATCCTATATATTCAGAAACCCCCAGAAATAACCCCAGATCAGAAGTTCCGCCGCTGCAAGCCTCTGTAGCCATGAAAAACCAATCTAGACCCCGTTCCGGCACCCTTCCGGAGGGAGAAATCATCACCGGAGGCCATCTTCATCATCCCTATGGTCACCATGATGACGGGGAGTAGTCCACCCTCGGGGCTGAGGGTTTGTACCGGTAGCTATGTGTTTAATCTCTCTCTCTCTCTCTCGTGTTCTTGATTTGGCACGATCTTGATGTATCGCGGGCTTTGTTAATATAGTTGGATCATATGGTGTTTTCCCCTCTCTATCTTGTTGTGATGAATTGAGTTTTCCCTTTGAGATTTCGTTATTACCGGATTGAATACTTTTATCGATTTGAGAGCACTTGATCTATGTCTTGGCACTCAACTCGCGGATTCCCGAGGTGACATTGGGGTAATCTATGCATAGGGGTTGATGCACGTTTTCGTTCTACTTTCTCCGGTAGAAATCTTGGGGCACTCTTTGAGGTTCTTTGTGTTTGATTGAGTATTATGAATCTGAAATTGTTTGATGTGTATCATATAATTAACTCATGGATACTTGTGGTGGCATTGGAGTATCTAGGTGACATTAGAGTTGGTTGATGCATATCTGATATGTCCATTTTGCATCATGTTTCCATACTGTTATTTATTATGTTTTGTTGAATAATAATGCTTTAGGGACTGATTCTAATGCCTTTTCTCTCATAATATGCAAGGTTTACACAAAGAGAGAGAATACCGGCAGCTGGAATTCTGGACCTAAGAAAAGCACATCAGAGATACCTATTCTGCACAACTCCAATGAAGCTGAAACTTTACGGAGATTATTTTTGTATTTAATAAAAAATACTAGAGCAGAAAACTATCGGAGGGGGGCAGCCAGGTGGGCACAACCCACCAGGGCGCGCCAGACCCCCCTAGGCGCGCCCTGGTGTATCGTGGCCACCTCGGCCCACCTCCGGAGCCCATCTTTTGGTATATAGTCACATTTGACCTAGAAAAAATTAGAGGAGGACTTTCGGGACGAAGCGCCGCTGCCTCGAGGCAGAACTTGGGCAGGAGCACTTTTGCCCTCTGGCAGAGCGATTCTGCCGAGGGAACTTCCCTCCCGGAGGGGGAAATCGAAGCCATCGTCATCACCAACACCCCTCTCATCTTTGGGAGGCCAATCTTCATCAACATCTTCAACAGCACCATCTCCTCTCAAACCCTAGTTCATCTCTTGTGTTCAATCTTTGTACCGGAACCTCAGATTGGTACCTGTGGGTGACTAGTAGTGTTGATTACCTTGCGTAGTTGATTACTATATGGTTTATTTGGTGGAAGATTATATGTTCAGATCCATTATGCTATTTAATACCCCTCTGATCTTGAGCATGATTATTATTTGTGAGTAGTTACCTTTGTTATTGAGGTCACGGGAGAAGTCATGTTGCAAGTAATCATGTGAATTTGATATGTGTTCGATATGTTGATGATATGTATGTTGTGATTCCCTTAGTGGTGTCATGTGAACGTTGACTACATGACACTTCACCGTTCATGGGCCTAAGGGAATGCATTGTGGAGTACTTATTAGATGATGGGTTGCTAGAGTGACAGAAGCTTAAACCCTAGTTTATGCGCTACTTCGTAAGGGGCTGATTTGGATCCAAACGTTTAATGCTATGGTTAGATTTCATCGTAATACTTTTCTCATAGTTGCGGATGCTTGTGAGGGGGTTAATCATAAGTGGGAGGTTGTTCAAGTAAGAACAGCACCCAAGCACCGGTCCACCCACATACCAAATTATCAAAGTAGCGAACACGAATCAAACCAACATGATGAAAGTGACTAGACGAAATTCCCGTGTGCCCTCAAGAACACTTTGCCTATTACTAGAGATTGTTTTGGCCTGTCCTTTGCCTCAAAAGGATTGGGCTACCTTGCTGCACCTTATTTACCGTTACCGTTACTTGCTTGTTACCAATTATCTTGCTATCAAACTATCTGTTACCTACAATTTCAGTGCTTGCAGAAATTACCTTGCTGAAAACCGCTTGTCATTTCCTTCTGCTCCTCGTTGGGTTCGACACTCTTACTTATCGAAAGGACTACGATTGATCCCCTATACTTGTGGGTCATCAGTATCATATGGTGTTATTTTTGTATGAACTCTTAGATAGATCGATCGGAAAGGATAACTTGGTGTTATTTTAGTACGAACTCTTGGATAGATCGATCGGAAAGGATAACTTTAAGGTGGTTTCGTACCCTACAAACAATTTCTTCTTATGTTCTCCCCTAGATAAGAACTTTGGAGTGATTCTTCGTTGAACATTGAGGGATGGCTATGTGATCCAATTATATTAGCATTGTTGAGAGATTGCACTAGCGAAAGTACGGACCCTAGGCCTTGTTTTCAAGCATTGCAATACCGTTTGTGCTCACTTTTGTTACTTGCTACCTTGCTGTTTTTTATTGTTACTATTACAAAAATCAATACCTACTATCATTACTACACTTGTATCACCATCTCTTCACCGAACTAGTGCACCTATACAATTTACCATTGTATTTGGTGTGTTGGGGACACAAGAGACTTTTTATTATTTGGTTGCAGGGTTGTTTGAGAGAGACCATCTTCATCCTATGCCTCCCACGGATTGATAAACCTTAGGTCATCCACTTGAGGAAAATTTGCTACTGTCCTATTAAACTCTGCGCTTGGAGGCCCAGCATGAGTCTACAAGAACAAGTTGTGTAGTAGACATCATACGTCTCCAACGTTGTATAATTTTTTATTGTTCCATGCTTTAATTTTATCATTCTAGGATGCTTTTTGGGTGATTATTTACCAATTCATATTATTTTTGAGCACTAACCTATTAACCCAGTGCCCAGTGCCAGTTGCTGTTTTTTGCGTGTTTTTGACTTTTTAAGTTACAGTACCAAACGAAGTCCAATTGCCATGAAACTTTTTTATGATTTTTCTAGACCAAAAGAAGACTTGGAAGCTTTAGGAGGAGACCGGAGACCACACAAGAGAGGGAGCACACAACAGGGCACGCCCAGCGGGGTGGCCGCGCCTTGTTGCATGCCGCCTCCCTCGGGTGGTCCCCGACGCCCCTCTCTGCCCTATAAATTCTCATTAATCCTAAAAACTGTAGAGAGCCTCCCTAAATACTTTTTCCGCCGCCGCAAGTCTCTGTTCCGCCGTGTGCCCATCTGGAGCCCTGTTCCGGTGCCCTGCCGGAGGGGGGATCGATCATGGAGGGCCTCAACATCAACCTTGCTGCTCCCATGGTGATGTGTGAGTAGTTCCCTATAGACCTACGTGTCTGTATTTAGTACCTAGATGGCTATCTCTCTCTCTTGATCTTCAATACAAAGTTCATCGCATCTTCGCAGTGATCTATTCGATGTAATCACTTTGTGTGGTGCGTTTATTGGGATCCGATGAATTGTGGGTTTATGTTCAGATTATTCATGAAAAAGATTTGAGTCTTCTCTGATTTCTATTATGATTCTTATTTGGATGATTATTATAGCTTCGTAAATCTCTCTGATCTATTGAAATAGTTTGGCCAACTAGATTGATATTTCTTCAGTGAGAGGGGTGCGTCGTAGTGGGTTCAACTTGACGGATTTCTATATCCCAGTGACAACGTAGGGAACAAGATACATATTTGTGTTGTTACCACTTAGGATAAAACAATGGGGTTAATTCATATTGATTAAATTCTCTTTGTCTACATCATGTCATTGTTCTCCAAGCATTACTATGTTTTATTTAATACTCTAGATGCATGCTGGATAGCGGTCGATGGGTGGAGTGATAGTAATAGGTGCAGGCAGGAGTCGGCCTATTTGCTTATGGACATGATGCCTATATATACATGATCATTGTCGTGAATAAAGATTGCATAACTATGCGCATTTCTACCAATTGCCCAACAGTAATTTGTTTACCCACTGTATGCCTACTACATGAGAGATGCCACTAGTGAAGACTACAGCCCCCGGGTCTATTCATCCATATATTTACAAAAACTTTCAATACCTTGCTGCAATTTATTTCCTTTTATTTTATTTTGCAATTTACATTATTCAACTTTCATCAACATATCTCACTAGCATGCAAATAATGAGTCCAAGGGGATTGACAACCCTCTTGCTCGCGTTGGGTGGAAGTGTTTGCTCTTTTGTGTGCAGTCGCTGAAAACAGGGGTTGAGTGTTACTCCTATTGGTTTGATAAACCTCGGTTCTCTACTGGGGGAAATACTTATCTATACTATGTTGCATCACCCGTTCCTCTTCACGGAAAACCCAAAGCAGATCACAAGTATCAAGAAGGATTTCTGGCGCCGTTGCCGGGGAGTATCACCAACCAACTATCAAGTAATTTCACACAAATTATCATTCACTTGTTCTACTTTTTATTTGCTGTTATATTCATTTTGCTTCATAAAAAAATCAAAAATACAAAAATATTTATCTTTGCTAGTTGCAAGTTTACTTCTTTGCTTGCTAGTTTACTTGTTTTGCTTGTTACTTTGCTTGCTCGGTTGATGTCTACTATGCAACCTTCTTCTTGTAGACTCGTTTTGGGCCTCCAAGCGCAGAGTTTTGTAGGACAATAGCAAATTTCCCTCAAGTGGATGACCTAAGGTTTATCAATCCGTGGGAGGCGTAGGATGAAGATGGTCTCTCTCAAACAACCCTGCAACCAAATAACAAAGAGTCTCTTGTGTCCCCAACACACCCAATACAATGGTAAATTGTATAGGTGCACTAGTTCGGCGAAGAGATGGTGATACAAGTGTAATATGGATGGTAGATATAGGTTTTTGTAATCTAAAAATATAAAAACAGCAAGGTAACTAATGATAAAAGTGAGCACAAACGGTATTGCAATGCTTAGAAACAAGGCCTAGGGTTCATACTTTCACTAGTGCAAGTTCTCTCAACAATACTGACATAGTTGAATCATATGTAAATCCCTCACGTGCGACAAAGAGTTCACTCCAAAGTCACAAATAGCGGAGAACAAACGAAGAAATTATTGTAGGGTACGAAACCACCTCAAAGTTATCTTTTCCGATCAATCTTATGACCTATCCCTATAAGTGTCACGAACAGCCCTAGAGTTCGCACTAAAATAACACCTTAAGATACACATCAACCAAAACCCTAATGTCACCTAGATACTCCAATGTCACCACGAGTACCCATGGGCTTGATTATACGATATGCATCACACAATTTCATATTTATCATGTTCAATCCAACACAAAGAACTTCAAAGAGTGCCCCAAAGTTTCTACTGGAGAGTCAAGACGAAAACATGTGCCAACCCCTATGCATAGATTCCCAAAGTCACGGAACCCGCAAGTTGATCACCAAAACATACATCAAGTGGATCAATAGAACATCCCATTGTCACCACGGATATCCCATTGCAAGACATACACCAAGTGTTCTCAAATCCTTAAAGATTCAATTCCGATAAGAAAACTTCAAAGGGAAAACTCAATTCATCACAAGAAGATAGAGAGGGGAAAACTCCATATGATTCATCTATATTAATAAAGCTCGCGGTACATCAAGATCGTGTCATCTCAAGAACACGAGAGAGAGATCAAACACATACCTACTGGTACATACCCTCAGCCCCGAGGGTGAACAACTCCCTCCTCGTCATGGAGACCGCCGAGATGATGAAGATAGCCTCCGCTGATGGTTTCCCCCTCTGGCAGGGTGCCGAAACGGGCTCTCGATTGGTTTTTCGTGGCTACAGAGGCTTGCGGCGGCGGAACTCCCGATCTAGGTTTCTTTTCAGAGGTTTCTGTATTTTTAAGAATATTTGGCGTTGGAATCACGTCAAGGGGGTGCTCGAGGCGGCGACAAGCCAGGGGGGCGCGCCCTAGGGGGGCGCCCCCCCAGGCTTGTGGCCTCCTCGGTCACTTCCTGGCCCTGCTCCAGTGCTTCGGGGGTCTCTTTTGGTCCATAAAAAATCACTGTAAATTTTCAGCCCATTCGGAGAACTTTTATTTCTGCACAAAAAATGACACCACGGTAGTTCTGCTGAAAACAGCGTCAGTCCGGGTTAGTTCTAATAAAATCATACCAAAATCATATAGAATTATTGTAAATATGGCATGAATACTTCATAAATTATAGATACTTTGGAGACGTATCATCGGTCACGATGTCTCATGATAGATTCTATAATATTTTGTACTACCAAAGAATGTCTGAAATTGAAAGCTCCATGAAAACTTTCATGACTTCACAATATGAGCACATGAAATTAAGGAACACTCAACTATCCTTGATGCAATTAGTAAACAACTTGATGAAGTTAATCAAGAAGTATCAAATCTTCAATTACAATTTTCTCAAAATGAAGAATTGATAGGGAAGATTTCCGATAAACAAACCACTCTAGTAAATAGGACGGCTGCTAAACCGAAATCTCTCTCCATTAGTAATCATGATGAAGATCTTAAAATGATTTGTACTTATCCTATTGAATCTTTATTTACTAATCTAAAAGTAAATGATAAAGGGACTAAAGATGAGTCAACTCTAGCTAGAGAGCGTCCCATTTGCTTGGAGGGTGATGATTCTAATGTTAAAATTGAAAAAAGTGGGTTTGGAGAGGTTAAAACTTTAACTAGTGATGTGCCCACTATCTTGGATTACAAGGACTTTAATTATGAAAGTTGCTCTTTAGTAGAATGTATTTCCTTGTTGCAATCCATTATTAGCTCAGCTAATGCTTATGAACAAGATAAATCTTCTACTCAACATATAGTAGAAGCGATGATAAAAGCTTATGATGAGAAACTTGAACTTGAAGTTTATATTCCTAGAAAATTGCATGATGAATGGGAACCTACTATGAATATGAAACTGAAATAATATGAATGCAATGCCTTATGTGACGTATTGGTGCTAGTGTTTCAACAATACCTAAGTCTCTTTGCGATGTGCTTGGTCTCACTAATATTCAAGATTGTTCCCTAAACTTGCATCTTGCGGATTCTACCATCAAGAAACCTTTGGGTAGAATAAATGATAGACTTATCCTTGAAAATATAAATTATGTGCCTATAGCTTTCATTGTACTTGATATTGAATGCAATCCTACTTGTCCAATAATACTTGGAAGACCTTTCTTACAAAGTATAGGTGCAATTATCGATATGAAAGAGGGAAACATAAGGTTCCAATTTCCGTTAAAGAAAGGGATGGAACACTTCCCTGGGAATAGAATTAAACCACCTTATGAATCTATCATGAGGGCTACTTATGGGTGGAGTGTCAAAGATGACAACACTTGAAACTATGCAATATGCATATCTAGGGGCGTAAAACAATAGCGCTAGTTGGGAGGCAACCCAATAGTTATCTTTATTTTTGCTTTTTACTTTATGTTTGTGTGTGATAACATGATTATTGCCTCTGTAATGATTGTGTTTTTATGTTTAAATTAGTGTTTGTGCCAAGTAAAGCCTTTGGGATGACTCACAAGATGAGTAGAATTGATACAATGCAAAAACAGAAACTTTAGCGTCCAGTGCAGAATTTCTCTGATTTTACTGGAATGTTTTTTTGATCTGAATTTTTTACACAGTATTTCTATACAAATTTTCAGGTTTTCCTAATTTTTCATAAATTTTAGAGTTACAGAAGTATAGGTTCTCTACAGATCTTACAGATTGTTCCGTTTTAAACAGATTCTATTTTTTCTTGCATAGTTTTCTTGTTTTGATGATGCTATGGATTGTATCGGGGGGTATAAGCCATGGAGAAGTTAGAATACAGTACCTTATTCAATAATAAAATAAGAATCAATTTATAACAGTACCTAAAGTATTTGATATGTTTGCTATACTAATGGATCTCACAAAGGTTTTGTTGAGTTTTGTGTTATGAAGTTTTCAAGTTTTTGGTGCTATCACGATGGATGAAGGAATGAGGAGCGGCAAGAGCCTAATCTTTGGGATGCCCAAGGCACCCAAAGGTAATATTCAAGGAAGACTCAAGCGTCTAAGCTTGAGGATGCCCCGGAAGGCATCCCCTCTTTCGTCTCAATCCATCGGTATGTCACTTGGAGCTATATTTTTATTCATCACATGATATGAGTTTTGCTTGGAGCTTCATTTGCATTAGTTTGCTTTTGTTTTAGTTTTCCAGAATCATTGTTTGTTGTACACACCCACTCAAGAGAGACACAAGAACACCATGATTTGTTAGAATACTCTTTGTGCTTCACTTATATCTTTTGAGCTTAGCAGTTGCTCTAGTACTTCACTTATATCTTTTAGAGCACGGTGGCATATAGATTTATAGAAATAATTGCACTCTCATTCTTCACTTATATTTGTTTGAGAGATAATAAATAGTGACGGTAATTTGCATGGGTTATAGGACTAGTCAAAAATAATAGGTATCCAATGAGGGCATAATCAAAACCACATGTAGCACATAAAAGAGAAATTGTGGGTTAATGATATTAATGTGGTAATATGAAAGAGCATGAGTGCATGATCATTGGTTAGTAAAAGTATCATGAATTAGAGGGTGTTAACTTGCTGTTCATCTAGATATTTTTTATAGCATTGTGATGATGTTGAGCATACTTATTCCTCGTTGAAATCCTAGTGTTGTTTAAGTTAGAGGCGCGCGATGGTTAACTCCTCTACCAACCTCCTCCCTAGGGGCATGCGAGTAGTACTTTGCTTCGAGAGAGCTAATAAAATCTTGCAATAAGTATGTGAGTTCTTTATGACTAATGTGAATCCATGGATGTACGCACTCACCACCTCATATTTGCTAGCCTCTTCGGTACCGTGCATTGCCCATTCTCACCTCGAGGATCGGTGCAACCTTCGCCGGTGCATCCAAACCCCGTGGCATGATACGCTCTGTTGCACATAAGCCTTATTATATCTTTCTCAAAACAGCCACCATACCTACCTATTATGGCATTTCCATAGCCATTCCAAGATATATTGCCATGCAACTTCCACCGTTACATCATATGACTAGTACTTTCATTGTCATATTGCTTTGCACGATCATATAAGCTGACATAGTATTTGTGGCAAAGCCACCGTTCATCACTTTTTATACATGTTACGCTTGATCATTGCACATTCTGGTACACTGCCAGAGGCATTCATATCGAGTCATACTATAGTTTTCATGTTGAATTGTAAGTAAATAAAAGTGTGATGATCACCATTATTAGGGCACTGTCTCAGTGAAGAAAGGATGATGGAGACAATGATTCCCCCACAAGTCGGGATGAGACTTTGGACAAACAAGAAAAGAAAGAAAGAAAGAAAGAAAAGGAAAAAAAGAAGAAAAAAGAAAAAGGAAAAAGGAAAAAAAAGAAGAAAAAGAAAATAAAAAAATTAATAAATGAGAGAAAAGTGAGAAGGGACAGTTCTACTACCTTTTTTCCACACTTGTGCTTCAAAGTGTCACCATGTTCTTCATATAGAGAGTCTCTTGTTTTATCACTTTCATATGCTAGTGGGAATTTTTCATTATAGAACTTGGCTTGTATATTCCGATGACGGGCTTCCTCAAATGCACGAGGTCTTCATGAGCAAGCAAGTTGGATGCACACCCACTTAGCATCATATTGGGCTTTCATACACTTATAGCTCTAGTGCATCCATTGCATGGCAATCCCTACTCCTCGCATTGATATCTATTGATGGGCATCTCCATAGCCTGTTGATACGCCTACTTGATGCGAGACCTTCTTCTCCACTTTTACCCCTTTGAAACCTACCACCATATTCTATTCCACCTTTATGCTATATCCATGGTTCACGCTCATATATTGCGTAAGTAATAAAAAGCGGAAGCGCGTTAAGAAGTACGATCCAATTGCCTGACTTGACACCGTGATGCTTGACATTTGTATTTATGTGGTGAAGACGGAGCCATACTATGCTTATATGATAAAATGAATTAGGGGTGAACATTCTTTAAGGATCGTATATTTTAAAATTTTATGATTATGTTCCTTATGTTTATAAGTATTGCTATGTTGATGTTTGTTAATTCATCATTTCTCAATGATCATACCTGCAATAGATTACATGTTGGGTAGCATGTCACATCAAAAATTCTGTTTTTATCATTTACCTACTTGAGGCCGAGCAGGAATTAAGCTTGGGGATGCTTGATACGTCTCCATCGTATCTATAATTTTTGATTGTTCCATGCTATAATATTATCATTCTAGGATGCCTTTTGGGTGATTATTTACCAATTCATATTATTTTTGAGCACTAACCTATTAACCCAGTGCCCAGTGTCAGTTGCTATTTTCTGCGTGTTTTTGACTTTTCAGGTTTACAGTACCAAACGAAGTCCAATTGCCCCGAAACTTTTTTATGATTTTTTCTGGACCAAAAGAAGACCCGAAAGCTTCGGGAGGAGACCGGAGACTGCACGAGAGAGGGAGCACACAACAAGGCGCGCCCAAGGGGGTGGTTGCGCCCTCTTGCGTGATGCCTCCCTCGGGTGGCCCCCGACACCCCTCTCTGGCCTATAAATTCTCATTAATCCCAAAAACCCTAGAGAGCCTCCCGAAATACTTTTTCCGCCGCCGCAAGTCTTTGTTCTGCTGTGTGCCCATCTGGAGCCCTGTTCCGGTGTCCTGCCGGAGGGGGCCATCAATCACGGAGGGTCTCTACATCAACCTTGTTGCTCCCATCACTACAAGGATTCGGGTCTATTGCAACAAAATCGTTCGTCGCAATACATGTCGATTTGTGGCGATAAGTGCCTATCGCCACAAAACGACTTTTGTTGGCAGCCGTTGCGACTGAACGCATGGTAATAGGCTATCGCCACGAAAAAGCAATTGTGGTAATAAAGTGTTCTATTGCAACATCCATGTGGGAAGTTGCCACATGGTTTCCCGTGGCAACATTCACCTGATGCCACAATTAGATTTGTGGAGATAGCTTTAATGCAACATGTAACAAATCATGGCATTTGATAGTTCATGGCGATAGACATTTGTGGCAATAACCTATGGCAACGATACTCGTTTCGTGGTCAGAACTCTTCTGTGGCAATAGTTAATTGTGGCAACAAACTATGGCCACAATTCTTGCTTTCGTGGCATTAGGCATTTTGCCACAAACCACTACACTCGTGGCATTAACTTATGGCAACAAATATTCCATTCGTCGTAACAAGACATTGCAACATACTCGTTTCGGTGGTGACAAATATGTATCACAACGGGCAAAATGTTTGTAGCGAGAAACTATTGCGACAATTTAAACTTTTCATGGCGATACTCTATTTCAACAAAACTTAGCTTCGTGGCGCAAAATAGTTATCGCAACGGGCAAAATGTTTGTAGCGAGATGCTACTGCGACAATGTAAATTTTCGTGGCGACACTCTATTTCAACAAAACTTACTTTCGTGGCGCCACAAATTTATTGCATCGTGAAAAACAATTGTGGTGCCAAAGCTATTGCGACAATATAAACTTTCGTGGCGACTGAGATTTGACGCAACACTATATTTTTCGTGGTGCTACCATGTGGCAACCGAAACTGGGTTATGGTAATAGCCTATTGCAACCTTAAAAAAAATACAGGCATTCAATTACAATATTCAAAACCATGACTATAATATGTAGATTCATAAAATTCATAATTATCATAGCAAATATCCATCAAATGTAACTTAGCCATCCTAATTAAGTGCCAAGACTAAACTATCCGTGATCTCGATTCCAATCCAACTAGTTCTTTGGATCCTGTAATCAAGAAATAAAAAAAAGTTCTAATTAATGAGCCCAGCATAACATACACCATACAATATTCCAGCCCCATTGTTAAAAAGAAATGTCCCCACACTAACTGGACTAATACCGTGTTAGCAAGCGGGTAACCGAGGGATCAGAACAATTTTACAAGTGTAAATGTCTAAATCATAAGCACAAGTACATCTACTAAAAGCTTTCGCTATTGATTTAAGTTGTGACTCGATGGATAATTTCAGTTAAGTTCATGTCCCTAGCTAGCACATATTCATTTTTTGTTCAAGTTGTGACCATGTAGTATAAGATTTTGACCATGTAGTGCAACTTTGTAAACCAACTCACAGTATAGGTGGTTCTCTGTCTAGTGACAGTACAATTATATATTACACAGCTGCAGACAGAAATTACTCTGCTCCCAAAAACAGGTTGTGACTTATAAAATGTAGGTGAACCTGAAGAGGAAGCAAGGTTGTGACTTACCATTGCTTTAAACATTCGAGAATTCCTTGTTGCAGCTTGTATGAACGCATTTGAAGAAATAACAGTTGGCCTTGCACTTGAAGTCTTATTAGGACTAGATCTCTGTAAAAAAGTATTTTGCAAGTTTGGATCACTATTTTCTTTGTCATTCCTCTTCATAGGCACCTGTAAATAGAAGTGCACTTTTAGCAATGCAAGTAAACAACATAAATCTTAAAGGTCGCAAGCATATGACTGTAATCACCTGTTGGGTTCCCATCTGTTGGCTCAATTCTGCAAACTTTGCCATCATGTTCTTTTCAAATTCCAGTCTTGATGTTCGCTCCGCTTCCAACAATCTTTCCCTTTCAGCACGCTCTCCTTTTAACCTCTCCTCAAGTTGTTCTCTCTCAGCACGCTCCAAGTCAATCCTCTCTTGTGTGTTTGCATGTTCAGCTTGTAGTTGATCTTGTAATTCATTGACCTGCTGGCTGAGCTCAGAGTTTTGCTATTGGGTGGCTGCTGTAGCACGAGCTTGCTCTTCAATCTGGATACGAAACCTTTCAAAACTAGTTGAAGGTTTGGCCATGTATCCGTACCCACGAGGCTGCGATGACTTGCATTTCAGAGTGTCTTTGTATGCGGTCTGGAAAATATTGTTTCTCTACTCACTTGAAAGTGGACCTTGAGTTTCTGTTTCTTTGTTTTGAACCTCTACAATTGCTTTGTCCTAAAAATGAAAAGAACAATTGTAGGTACGACATCAATATTGACACTATAAAAGATGAAACAAGATTAACACGATCCAACGCATGAATAATCCCAGCTGATGTCGTGTACCTTGCAAAAAGGAGTCATGTGCATCATCTCTTTCCTCAGAATGGTGAACATTGCCTGACGCATCCCTAACTGCATGTTAATCCAAAATGTTAATTACCTACTCTCATATGGCATAAATTGAACTGAACATAAATGTTATTACCAAGTTGTCGTTGTATTGTACTCGGTTTCCTACCAGCAGGATCTTGTGCTGAATTCATCATTGTGCCATTCTGTAGGCAATATCATAATTTGAAAAAATATAAAAAAAACACAATACTTAAAGTAGGCATAAAAAAATGACAGGAAAAATACCACTTCACTCAGTTTCATTCATACAGTAAGTTTAGTCAGTTTATTTTCCTTATCATAAACTCATTTTGGCCTATATACAACGATCTGACCACAAATATTATCACCGAAGAAGGCTTACCAATATACATGCTTAATTGAAACACTAGAAATTGCAAAGTATCATACAAATTCTTTTGAGCAGAAAAAATACCACACATATATATAATCAATAAGTACAGAAGCTCTAGCGATTGCTCAATCTTCCTCATGATGTGCGAGAGATGTGGCTCTCTTAATGTAATCATACAAACACATATTAACAGGAACTTGGAGTGAATACAAATTGCAGCCTATTTGGCTGCCAATTTAAGCTACAGGGCTAATCTACAGGGCTGGCTATGGAGGTTCAGGGGTGATGAACCTGCTCTGCTTTTTCTTTGTTCTACAGCGCTTCAGTGTGAGACCAAACAACCAAAAACAAAACGACTGACCTACAACGCTTGCTATGGCTCCTCCTTCTAATCTACACACATTAATTGTATAACCATCGTGCTGTTACTGCTACTAATCACAATCAGAGTAGTTGTAGTGATATGTACACCATGGTTTTGGGTACCGCCCGAGAAAAACGGATACCGGGCGGTTACCGAGCTTCTCGTTGCCCCACGAAAAAGACGCATCCCGAGCAAAAAAAATCGATTTTTTTGAATTTTTACATCCAATATATACAACAATATCTTACCATCTCTGTATTGTTACCAAACGTTGCTGTGGCGTGGTGGTAGCCTTCTACTTCCCTCGTTGAGAAGACGCTGGTTCGAGTCCCCTCGTTTGCGCAACTTTTTTTTGTTTATTTTTCATAATACGTACATGATAAAAAACAAGGTCGCGGCAGGAATCAAACTCGCTACCTCCTCGCTTAGCGAGTGCACGACGTTCCACTGCGATGCTATCAACTTTGTGCTCTATATAGGTTCAAACTTTATCTATATCTACTTTAAAAGAATTTGAATTCAAAATTCAGTTTAAAATTTCGTCCGAAATTTGTTCGGTATTTCTCGGTAACCGTGGTAACCGAGAATCTCGCCCCCCCCCCCCCCCCCCCCCCCACGAGAAAATTCTTCCATTCGGAATCCAAAACCTTGATGTACACACGGATCAAGGTATGAACCTAGGAGTACTAATTAATTTAATTAATACAATTAAGGAGCCCTAGCTAATCCCTGGAGGTCAGCCTGGATGGAAAATAACCTGATCCACCCCGAGAATATCCTCCGGAAAGAAGATGATGCATAAGCAAACCACTAACACGAGCGGATTGGTGATGAACCTGGTCGCAGCGTCTCCATCTCCGGGTCGGTCATGTGGCGAGCAACCCCGACGTGGGCAGGCCGGCAGTGCGCTCGCGATGCAGGGGAGAAGACGGAAACTCCGCCGGCGCCGACGCCAAACCGCATCGCTGCCGCCGGCAGCATGGCTGAGGACACGGAGACACGGTTCGCGTCGGCGACCACCCTGGAGCGGCGAGGCGAGGGAGCGCACTGCGCGCGGCGGCGCACACCACGGCACACACTGGCCGGCGGAAGATTTGCTGCGACGCTGCCAATTTCTGTGGTGTGGGCTGAGAAATTGCCGGCCAGTGCTACTCATATATACTGCTTCTACTACTCCGTGTCCGTGGGGAGGAGGAGATGGGGAATTTGGGGATTTCTGATCTCTGTGTGTTGACGCCGATTTGGTTCCGTGTGAGAGATCAGCGTCATGATGCTGTTCGCTGTGTTCAGGGAGAGGCGGAGACAGAGGAGATCAGGGAGAGGCGGAGACAGAGGAGATCGGGGAAAGAACAACCTGAGACGCGGATCGGTGTGTTGACGCCGATGTGGTTCCGTGTGTTGACGCCGTCATGACGCCGTCGGGAGGAGAGCTCAGATCCAATCGCCTGGAAAACGCGGTTTAGAATAATAATCGGGGTTAAATATAGGCTACTTTTTGGTGGAAACGAAAACACTAATTTGGGACCTTTTAGCGGGAGGCTAAATTTTTTTTGGCACCAAAAAAAAATTAGAGTAGGCTTGGACCTTTTTGGTGCGCCGCCCCGCACCACCCCGCGAGCGACTCGGGTGCCCTACCCTAACCGCCGGCCTCCGCTCCCCCTCCCTCTCCCCCTCCCCGTCGCCGCCGTGCAAAGCCCGCGTGGTGCCGGCGGCGACGGGATCTCTCTTGCTCTCTGCTGGAGCGGTGGTCGCGGGGGGTTGCTTCTTCAGCCTGATGGCGGATCTCGGTGGTCGGCGCGTCGGACGGCTGCGCGCTGGCGGGTGGTGGTGCGGGACGGCGCAGCGGTCTGGTGGTGGTGCAGGGCAGCGGTCTGGTGGTGGTGCGGGGCGGCGCGCTGGCGAGTTCGTGCTTGCGCAGATCCGTGCCGACCGGAGGTGGGGATTGAGGGTCGGCGCTCTGCGGGAGGCCTGGTGGCGCGGTGGGCCTGGCGGGGCCTGGCAGCGGTGGGGTGGTCCGTTCCTGGTGGCGGAGGCACTAGCTGGAGTTGGCGGCGAGTCCCACGAACAGGATGGTGGCGGCGCTTCGATGGCTCGGCCAAGATGGAGTCTTGGCGAGCAGCGAGCGGCGTTTCTCTTCTGCTGGTGTCGCTTGGGTGGAATACTAACATTTGTTTGTAAAAAGTTATATCGTGGTGAAAAAAACACCAAATCTGAGAAACGTGGAGGGGCGATCCGGCGCCCTCCCCTCTAATGGTCGATCTATGTAAGTCTCGATCTCACATTCCGATCTTCAAAACCATAAAGATACACGCGTGCATTAATGATTGTGTGCTATTCGGTAATGAACATGTTGATGCCGAAGAATGCCTTGTCTGTCATGCGTCACACATTCCGATCTTGAGATAGGGTGATCTCAACATCTTTTGTCTTACCGGACAATCCGTGAAGGGTTCCACCGCGGAGTAGGTCCAACATAATTATGTTGATTTTTCTTAAACGAAAACCGTAGGACTCGTGCCATTCGGGCCCAATAGCTGACTCGCGCGGTGCCTCGCAAAGAAGACGGACGTAGCCGTTGGAACACGAAGGACCGGCCCCGCAACCCGATCGACCGTCGTCAACATCTTTCATCTTACCAGACGGTGCGTCGAGGGATGCTCTGCGCCATAGTAGGTCCAACATAATCATGTCGCTTTTGTTTTAACAAAAATAATAGAGATTCAACTATGTCAATTATCAACCAAACCAATATAGTTTTGAGATTACTTATTGCGTATCACAAATTTCCAAAACAATCTATTTTTAATTTACAATAAAAAAGAAAAAAAATTATCATATGCGGCCAATGCCTCGTCTCCGTTTACATATTCATCAGATATAAAAAACCTCCAAGTCTTAGACGTCGTCGACTCTTCCTATCCGCTCCTTGTTGTGATTCTTTTGTTGGATAGCGACGAAGAACTCAATTTCCATTTTTGTTCATTTGACCTACGCCATCATCAATAATACTTCCCCGTGGATAGCTCTACGACAACGCGGCACAACCGCCGACGCATTTTTGAGGGAATCGGAGAAGAAGAAGAAGGTTTCCTACCATGTCGTAGCCGATCGAGGAAGCTCCAACAAGGCCTCTCCGATGGCCGATCGGTGAAGGCCGGATCGACGAAGAACCCATACGTTCTGGCCGATTCCTCATCGACTGCGGAATAATAGGATGCGGAGGATGTCGACGTTGGCGGGTCGACGAAGCACCGTCTTGCCTTCTTCGCTGGCGGATCGTGGAACAACCAATATGCCATCACTGCTAGCGGGTTAACGAACCGCCAAGACTCCGTCTTCGGTCGCGGATCGGGAAACCGGCAAGACGCTAGCGGGTCGACGAACCGCCAAGACGCAGTCTCCGGTGGCAGATCAGGAAACCGGCAAGACGCCGTCGCCGGTGGCGGATTGGGAAACCGGCCAGACGTCGTCGCCGTTGGCGGGTCGAGGAACCGCGAAGACACCGTCTTCAGTGGCGGATCAAGAAACCGGCAAGACGCCGTCATCGCTGGCGGGTCGAGGAAGCGCTGTCATGACGTCTTCGGTGGCGGATCGAGAAACCGGCAAGACGTCGTCATCGGTGGCGGGTCGGGAAACCAGCAAGACGCCGTTACCGCTAGCGGGTCGATGAACCTCCAAGACGCCGTCTCCAGTGGCGGATCGGGAAACCGGTAAGACGCCGTCGCCGGTGACGGATGGGAACCGGCAAGAGGCCGTCGCCGCTGGCGGGTCGAGGAACGGCCAAGACGCCGTCTCCGGTAGCGGATCGAGAAACCGGCAAGACGTTGTCATGATGAATCCCGGAATGCAAAAGATTAAGTTGTTCACCACGCAAAAAAAAAGAGATTAATTTGTTCATTCTGTTTTGTTGGATGAGTTGTCTCCTTAGGCTGGACTCGTAAATCTGATTCAGCTTGTACTTTAACTCCTATCCCAGTATATTCAGTTGGTTCGGTTAACTCAAATTTAACTAGCATCAATATCCAAAAGTAGCAGCAGCAGCGATCTGCAACATGAAAGCGTTGAGAGGAGCTTGGAGCAGGACAGCAGTAGCAGACAAGGGCAGCCACGCTCCAAGTCTGATGGAGCGCGCCAACAGCTCACGCGGAGGACCAGACGCGGCCGCTCCGGCGTCTGATGAAGCGCGCCGTCTGGTGGCAACCGAAACAAAAGAAAACACACAAAAAATACAACCCCGATCCTAAAAAATAATCCCCAGATCCCCTGTTACTCCGCCGCCCGACCCAAGCGCTGGCCGCATCCAGCAGCCACATCATGGCGGCGCGACGAAGCAGCCCGCGCCGGCGCCTCCCTGCCGGTCCCCTCTCCCTCTAACCTTGCTCCAGAACTCGCCGCTTCGCGCCTCCCGCCCGTCGGCCTCCTCCTCCCTGGATCTCGGGTGGTCGGTCCTGCCCGTGGGCGCGTGGCTAGACCGTCCGACACCTCAACTCCGGCGCCAACCGGCTCTGCTCCGGCTCTTCCGTCATCCTGCTCGCCTGCCAGGGACTCGCCCCCAATCAGCCCACTCCAAATCTCGCCGCAGGTACAGACCCATCGATCCATCTCCGCCCTCGCCGCTATTTCTTTCCACGATCTATTGACCCATCGATCCATTAGACACTATAGTCTGTATGCCTGCCTGTGGTTGATCGCATCAGAAAGTGTGAGGGCTGTAATTTATCTCTGATTTCTCTCTGGAATGGCTATAGATGCAATCCGTTCAATCATTTTTTCAGATACAATCCATCTTGTGAATCCAGTTAGTAAGAACACGTCAACCATTATCTAAAAAAGGACACAAAAATAGCAGAGGAATATCTTACAAGAATGCTTCAGAAGACGTGTACGTGCTAGATAATGTACATCAGTAGTTCAGTACATGCCTGATATCTCACGTGTGTATATTCTGGAAATAAGTTAGATCATATACTTTCAGCCACCTAATTGTTTTTCAGTTAAGTTCAAGCTGCACATCTTTTGTTTGTTTGTTGGTCTATTCTTTAAAAAAAATCAAATGCACATCTATGTATGATTGGTCTTATGATTCACAAATGTAATATAGTTTCTGGAGCTCCATTGTGTTTTGCATCTTTCTTTGAGAATGATTTGTTTTTCCGGCCATTCCTCGCTAAAAAATGCGGCCGCGCTCTAGTTTCACCAGCCTTATGTTCCTGCAACAGCAATGCAAATTGTAGCATCATCATTCATGTTGCATTTTTCTGTAAACATCGAGCCCTAGTACAGAACCGTGGTGGCGCACGGCACGGCGGTAGTCATTCGCTATGTTTGACCCATGTCGAGGTCGACAGGATGGTCAATCATGTATTGATGTGACGATGTGATTGATGACAGTATTTTCTTTCCTTCACCACTTGTTACATAGATTGTCTGTTTGATATCCCATCTTTGTTTAGATTTAGTGCTGATGTGGATTCGAGGGGGACCCTTGCATTCTAGGCCTCCAAGCTCAACAGGTTTTCTATGTGAGAGATGTGAAGAACCCTGATTGGGAAGCTGTTATTCAAATTAATCCACACAATTTGTTTGCTCCTTCTGTTTTAAATGGTGTAGGCCTTGATGAAGCTGTTGAAGACGATGAAGGTGGTGAGGCAGATGTACTGGATGTCATAGATGCAGAAATTATAGTGCCAAAGATTACAGTACCTGAAGAGATCACTAGTTGGAGTAGAAATGATGACGAAGGATCCAGCGTTGATGTTTCAGTCATAGAAAATATAAAACCTGTTGAGTTTGAAGATGTTCAATTCGAATCTGATGATGATACGGATGATGATGAGGCTTACGTAAATGATGGCCATGTTGCTCCTTTGGGACAAGAAGAATTGGATGATGACCAGGGGTTCTTTGTGTAGGCTTTAATCTCTTGGTAAGGTGCTTTTCACATGTTTAAGCCATGAATATAAATTCCCAAACTTTTTTGATGGTTACCTACGAGTAGTCTCTCTCCTGAAGTTTAATCTGATGTGAAACAGGTTCAAACAAGGCGCACATGCATAGTGTCATCTGTTGTGGCGAATGGGAACATAAGCTAGTGCTCAGCGCTAACAGTTTGTTGATGAAGAGAAGAGAAGAGAAGAGAAGAGTAGTTGTTGATGTGTAATATCATGGATGTTTTTCTTTTAGTGTTGTTGCTATTTTTTTTTTTGAGGAAAGCATAAGCTTTATAACTTAACTGTGCCGGCTAACATCGGCCAAAGCACAAGCAGCCACAGCGGCTGGTACATCAGACTCCCACTGCATACAGTGGTTCGGATCACACAATCGTCCCAAACTAGCAAGTTCATGGGCTACAGAGTTTGCCGACCGGCGACAAACTAGAATAACATGTGTTGCTATTTTGATAGTGATGCTATGTACACACCGTTGCTGAACTTGTGGTCTTTTAGTGTTGTTGCTATTTTCATCACTTTGCCGTGAACTTATGGTCTTTTGTGTGAACAATCGATACAAGTATGGCTGCTAAAACTTGTGTGCTGTCATGTTGAAAGATGTGTTGTATTTCTTGATGTAGTGTTGTTGATCTACTGCTGAATTCTTGCTGGAAATTATGCCGGGATACTTGCTGTTATGCTGCTCAATTGGTGGCTGATTAAATGGAGCCTGGGAGTCTTTTCTCTTGAGCAAAGGTAATGTCCATGAATTATTTAAATGTAGCCTCGGAATGCCATGTGTCTCGTGGATGCACCGTACCAGTAGCAGTCTCAACTTGACCAGTAGCTGGTGCTTTGCAAACAGAAACTTGAGGCATTTATTTTAGGATGGATGAAGTATCAGTTTGGAAACTTGGAGTTTATATATATGTTTAAAAAAGAACAAGAGTGGAGGATGATTTGGACTTTCAGGATATAGTCCCATATATAGGCAAGGATTAGTCATGATGAGTTATGATGGAGTGGTGCCAGTTCATGGTCGTCGCCGTCGTCACCATCGGGCTGCAACTCTGAAGTTTTAATTCAAGTGCAGTTAACCTCGCGAGTACACGATATCTAACGCGAGGCCATTATACTGTCACCAAACGCATGCACATCCTAGTGGTCTGAACCTGCTTCTACATCCTCGAGGGTGTGAGTTCGAATCCTCGCAAGACTTTGTTTTTGATTTCTATCCCACAAGTCTATGTTTTAGGGAGAAAACACCCTAGTTCCAAAATAAAATGAAAAAGCTTCCGAGCAGCCGGATGATTTTGTCCCTGCGTCCGCCGTCTCTCCCTCTCGACGCGTGTCACTTTGGGGCCAACCACCGCTTATCCTCACGTAGCCTTATCTTTACGCGCTGCTCTCGTCCACACATTCAAGTCCTTGGTCAAGATCCATTCTCCTCTCATCCCCACGCTGCACACTTCTCTGCCCCGCGCCACCGCCGTCGTTGCACGAGCTCTCGCCATCTCCGGTCGTCACGCTCGCCCACACCAATCCACCGCTGCCACAAACCTGGTGAAGAACGACGACGACCATCGTAGCATCAGATGTCGCCGCCGCGTGCTTTATCGCAGCAGCCCATCTTGTCGTGGCATCAGACGTCGCCGCCGCATGCACGCGGCGGCGCTGCACTGGAGCGCTCGTCGTCGGCACAGTGGAGCCGGGTCAAGGAGCTCGCCGCGGCCGCCGCGACGGCGGCGAGGGCGGTGGCGGGTGGTTTTCGACCGGGTGCGCAGCGACAAGTTTTCGCAACGTGGTGTCTGTTGCATTTTTTTTTGCAACGAATGTCTTGTTGCAGGAATACGACACAACAGTACCTATGTTGCATAAAGGCGAAGACAAAAAAATTTCTGCAACCTAACCTATGTTGCAAAAGTTTTCTGCAACACCTTTGTTGCAAAAATTTCTTCCGCAATAGTACCCATGTTTGCAAAAAGACAAAGAAAAAAAATTCTGCAACAAAGCGATTGTTTCTGCAACTCGACCCTTGTTTCAGAAATTATTGGGTCCGAGGAGGCGACCGAGCCGCGTAGATCGGATGGCTGCACGCGTACATCGAACGGTCGTCGAGGTGGCGGATGTTTACTAAACATCCGCCGGTAGACGCGTAGCAGCCCCCATAAAATATGTATTCCTATGGGAAAAATAAAATTGGTATTTCTAATAGAAAAATGTGTTCTATCCATTTATAAACTTTGTTCACTATTTTGGTTAATTAAAATTGGTGCAATTAATAAATACTTTAATTCCTCCTTAAAACTTGCAAAAATCATCACTTAATATTTATAAATCAGAATATAAATTATATGTCTGTAACTAAGAGAAAAATGCATAGATGTGCTATTGCTCCTTTTTTGCATCACTAGGGGATTGTTGCAATATGTTGTAGATATTACCATGATAGCATAATTTGTCGCAATATATGACAGCTATTGCAACACAATGAAGGCGAGGCAAAAAGGCGTCCTATTACAACCAATACATGGTTTGTTGCAATACGGAACCATTTTTTTTTGCAACAATATCGGTGACTAGCGCCTCACGCCGGAATTGTTGCAATATATGCCAGAATATTACCACAAAGAATTTCTTTGTTGCAATACCTAGTCTCTATCGCAACAAACTGACTAATTTCCGCAACGGAACATAGATGTTGCAATATCACTAGCATATTACGACGGTGACACAGCTTGTGGCAATACACGGCTTCTATTGCAACAAAAGGAGTACCTAGCGAGACAAAACAAAAATGTGGCAATATGTAGGGCCTATTACCACGAGCTGGAAGTTTGTGGTAATTCACCATTTTATTGCAACGAAAGATAGCTGTAGCAATAAATTTTGTTGCAATAGACCGGAATCCTTGTAGTGCATGGTGATGTGTGAGTAGTTCCCTACAAACCTACGGGTCCGTAGTTAGTACCTAGATGGCTCTCTCTCTCTCTCTCTCTCTCTCTCTCTTGATCTTCAATACAAAGTTCACCGCATCTTCGCGGTGATCTATTTGATGTAATACTTTGTGCGGTGCGTTTGTTGGGATCCGATGAATTGTGGGTTTATGTTCATATTATTCATGAAAAAGATTCGATTCTTCTCTGATTTTTATTATGATTCTCATTTGCATGATTATTATAGCTTCGTAAATCTCTCCGATCTATTGAAATAGTTTGGCTAACTAGATTGATATTTCTTCAGTGAGAGGGGTGCGTTCTAGTGGGTTCAACCTGGCGGATTTCTATATCCCAGTGACAAAGTAGGGGACAAGATACGTCTTTGTGTTGTTGCCACTAAGAATAAAACGATGGGGTTAATTTATATTGATTGAATTCTCTTTGTCTACATCATGTCATTGTTCTCCAAGCATTACTCTGTTTTACCTAATACTCTAGATGCATGCTGGATAGCGGTTGATGGATGAAGTAATAGTAATAGGTGCACAGAAGTCGGCCTATTTGCTTATGATGCCTATATATACATGATCATTGCCGTGAATAAAGATTGCATAACTATGCGCTTTTCTACCAAATGTCCAATAGTAATTTATTTACCCACCGTATGCCTATTACATGAGAGATGCCACTAGTGAACACTACGGCCCCTGGGTCTATTCCTCCATATATTTACAAAAGCTTTCAATACCTTGCTGCAATTTATTTCCTTTTATTTTATTTTGCAATTTACATTATTCAACTTTCATCAACATATCTCACAAGGTTGCAAATAACGAGTCCAAGGGGATTGACAACCCTCTTGCTCGCGTTGGGTGCAAGTGTTTGCTCTTTTGTGTGCAGTCGCTGAAGACGGGGGTTGAGTGTTACTTCTATTGGTTTGATAAACCTCGGTTCTCTACTGGTGGAAATACTTATCTATACTGTGTTGCATCACCCGTTTCTCTTCACGGAAAATCCAACGCAGATCACAAGTATCAGCAGGCGAGCGACCATGCGCCACTGTGAGAATCCATGCCGCTTGCGAATCCACGTGGAGTAAAGGCGGAAAGGTGGGCAGGCGGGCGCAGGCGAGCGGGCGCATACACGTGGCATGCCGTAGTAATGGCGAGCGGCGCCGCAGGCACGCGTAGTGTTGCGGTTGGCGCACGGGCGACTCCGTGTCGGAGTAATGGCGAGGGGTGTCGCAGGCAGGCACGGTGTTGCGGTGGGCGCGCTGACCGCCTAGTCATCGCGATTCGCGCACTAACCGTCGACGTCGTACACAACCCACGTACACTAGGCGTGTACGGGCGTACACATGCTGCGTACGGCATGCACAGCGCCTCACGCCAGGGACTTTTTGAATAATGCCCATCCTACCTTTTTTTATGAAGGCTATGGGCTAATCTGGTGCGTCTATGTGTTTAGGAAGGTTATATCAACGAAGAACTGTATCTAGAAACCGAAGTTCACCAAAAAAAGCAGTATATCATGATGAACAAGAACATATTTGATCTAGGATAATTTGTTGAAAAATCTCAGGAATGCATGATTTACAGTACGTTTACCCGAAGCTGTTGATCATCCGATGCTCCGTGATCGAGTAAAATGCATAAAACCACCACTTTCGCGTTATAGATATCAGAAAACCACCACTTTACGAAACGTGTCACTTTGCACCGAACTGAAGAATTGACAATGGCAAAAAACATTGATGAAAAATCTAAGGACTTTTCTGACGTCATTAATTGGTCGGAGCCACCAATCGGGCTAAGTTGGGAGAAAAAACTGGCACGTAGACATTTTGACTTGGTCTTCTTCTTCTTCCTCCTCCCACCTCTCTCCTTGCATTTTCTCAAACACATTATGTGCCTCTCGCTCGTCACGCAGCGGCGGCACGGTACGGCCCCATGCACGCCACACCATGACCGCCAGCTCCTCAAAGGAGGAGCAGAGTTTGAGCGCTAGCACCGACAACAACACCTGGTTCGTGTGCCGCGCCGATGCACTCCTCTTCGTCGGATCCGCCCTTCGGCGCCCCGGCCGGGCCTTTAACCGACCTTAGTCGCCGCCGGTTAAAACGCCACCACCCACCACCAATCATTCCCAACCTCCTCCCTTCCCACGTCCCTCCCCGCTCCCGCGTCGCCCTCCCTGCTCCGATCTGCCTTCCTCCGTCGCTACACCGCCGAAGTGCCCACCGAGGTCCGGCCCCGCTGCGACGAGACACCCGACGCCACCACCATCTTCGAGCTCTTCTACGACGACGGTGCCGGATCCGGCCTCTGCCAAGTGCCGGAGAGCATGTCCGACTTCCTCATGGGGTCCGAGTTCGAGCGCCTCCTCGAGCAGCTCGCCCAGATCGAGGGCGAACGACGTTGGATTCTTTGGACATTTCTAGCAACAAACTCTCTGACGTTGTGTCGGTGATCCATACAAGACATTCTTTATCACAAAAGTCAACGTTCCCTCCGACTGCCTGCGTGTGCACGATTTGTTCTTGGTTGTCGGCGATGCTCCGGATCAAGCGTGGGAACGGCACCGTGGTGGCCGCATCGAGCACATCACCCAGACCCGCTGGGCCACGCAGTGGTCGAATCGAGCAAATCACTCGAACATGCTGGCCGCGCCCGCGAGTGCCGGCCCCACGTTTGGCCATGCTATCGTGAGATCTACGGGTTCTCCGCCCCTGCGACAGCCGCCGGCCTCCAAGGCCGCCGTCGAGTCCATGCCCTCCATCGTCGTTGCCGACTCCCATTGCGCCATCTGCAAGGAGGCCTTCCAGCGAGGACCGTGAGATGCCTTGCGCCACATGTACCACCACGCTTGAGGAAGGAGTAGAATACCAAGTCAAAATGTCCATGTGGCCTTTTTTTCCTGCCAACTCAGCCCGATGGGCGGGCCAGACTAGTTAGTGACGTCATCAAAACACTTAACATTTTGGATCAGTGTTTTTTGTCACCGTCATTTTTCGGTGTGGTGCAAAGTGTCACGTTTTGTAAAATGATGGTTTTCTGAGAGCTATAACGCGAAAGCGATGGTTCTATGCATTTTACTCTCCTCCTTGATCTGACCCAAGCAATACGCCTGACAATGAAGTTTAAACATGACTTTTCCCCTGATTTGGGTGTTTGGTTCGTTACCATTTTTTTCATCAGACATGCTAGAAGGGAGCCGTAAGCTTCCAACACCCCCGATCGAGGGTCAAGCACACGTTGGCTTTAGGTTCGTCGAACAGAGACGACTTTCAGCAGATTTGCAAGTCTCAGACAAAACAAAAACGACAGCACGCGTGTCATGGAGTTCAAACGCTGGTATATCCCGTGAACTTTACTCTTAACAATTTTATCTGCAGCCGTAATGGCACGGTGATATCTTGTTTTGCCGTTGCCGCCACCATTTTAATGCAGGCGTTCAAACGCCTTATCTCAGATCGACCAAGATAAGAGTGACACAGGAGTCCCATGTTGAATTGTTGATGCGATCAACCAGTGCCGTTCAAACGCCCTAATCTCTATAAAATGGCCACCATGCACCCGTGGGTTCTTCGCACCACAAACCGTAAACCCAGTAGCCGATCCAAGCCCGCCGCCGCCTTGCTCCTAGCCTTCGCCGTCCTGCTCGCAGCCGCGCAGCCGTCGTCCGCCATCAGAGTCAAACCCGCCTGCGCCCCGGTCGTTAAGCCATCGCCGCCTCCCCCCGTAGCTTCCCCACCGCCGCCGCCCACCCCGGCGATCACTACCCCACCCCCGTCTGTCCCTGCGTCCTCGCCGCCACCGACCCCAGTGATCAGCAACCCACCGCCATCCGTCCCCGCTTCCCCGCCGCCACCGAGTCCAGTGATCAGCAACCCAACCCCATCCGTCCCTGCTTCGCCACCGCCGGCCACCCCACCACCAGCCACGGTCTCGCCAGCTACCCCGCCGTCGCAGCCCACGGATCGAGTGCCTGACGCCGTTGATGGGGCTGACGCCATGCATGGGCTACCTCACCAACACCAGCGTGGCGACGCCCCCGGCGGCGTGCTGCGGCGCCTTCAAGTCTCTGGTGGACGACGCCCCCATCTGCCTCTGCCACGGCCTGAACGGCGACATCAACAAGATCATGCCCGCTCCCATGGACGTCATGCGCATGATGTCCCTCCCGGGAAACTGCGCCGTCCCGCTGCCGCTGCAGACGCTTGCCCAGTGCGCCAGTAAGTCATCATATTCTTGTTTTTTATATGTATGATTACTATGTGCATGATCGGAAGAAGACTGAATCTTTTCTCGTTGTTATGACAGCGGCACCTGTGCCACCACTGGACCCTCCTACCGCTCCAGCAGCCCCATCTCCAAGTAACAACTACTACTGTTTCCTTCGGAATTTTTTCTAGCTAGTGTTAATTTGTCGTATGATCTGCACTGCAGTCTGATTCGTGTTTTTTTTTCTCCTTTGCAGAGCCATCAGTGTAGAAGCGAGAGCTCTGAGCAGTTCGAGAAAGCAGTAGAAGCAAGAGGATCCATAGATACAAGTCCGATCGAGATGATGAATTAGTTGTCAATCACATACTCCAGTAGTTTCAGTATAGTTATGCTAAGATATCTTTACATGTTATAGGTTAGTACTTGGTGTTTTATACGTACATGTGTGCTGGTATACATCTACAAAGTATACCTATTCTGTGAGAATTATTTTCTTTTCACTGTATATCTGCGGTGATCAATATCTAGTCCATACGTGCATCGCGAATTCATTAGTATCTATATGCATGTGCTTTACGGCTGCCCCTACGTATTGGATCAGCTCTTCATTCAATCATTCTTCCTCTTTCAGTTTCAGGAGTTTTTTTTTGCGGGGTATGCGTGTTTTTTCTCTCTAAATTGCAGGCTACGCATGCTAAATTCTAAACCAAACGCACTGTTAGGTGGTATAGCCCATGTTTTTTTTTGAGACGATGCTATAGCCCATGTGTGTTGTGTGTGTGCTGTCCCTCGATGAGGCTTGCTATGATATGTGGGCTTTTACTAGGCCAGCTTAGCCTGCTGGATCTCTTGTTTAGGCCTGCCTTCGAGCGTGCAAGTGGGCGACGATGATGGCGAGCAACGCGCGGTGCGCGAGCGAAAGCGATGGATGGACGCGCGGTACGGTTGCCAGTTGCCGAGTTGGCCACTTGGAGAGCCCAAGTGGGCACCTGCCGTCCACTTGGCTGATAGGATGTCATCAACCTGCCACGGTGGCTCCTGTGCCAGCGCGTGCACATTCTTCTTTATTCTTACGGCTAGGTGTCGTTGCCGCCGCATGGTGAATTCTCTTAAATATAAGAGCAATGAGACGCATTCAAGTAAATGATTTTGTCTTCACATACCCATATGCGTTTCATTTATAGTAGATCGTAAAGTCGGCGTCTATTGCACTAAATGCTTTACCTTTTGCGGAGAAAGGGACGAGCGCCCGCCGCCTTATTCTGCGACGATGCCGTGTCTGACTTCATAATCTGATGGTTGGGATAATTGGCGAACGCTGAGGAAGTCTATCCTATCGTCTGCCGTTAGCGGCACGGTGTTAGCCAATACCCTAATAAGTTAGCCTTTTTTATGAGAAACGTGAATACCCTAATAAGTTAGCCTTTTCTTATGAAAAACGTGTATTTCATTAGATTCTACTTAATGCGGATTTGTTTTTTGAGTGGTCAAGGGAGAGTTTGCGATAGTGATATGGATGTGGGTAAGAAGAATTGTTCACCGGCTGAAGAAGTTACAACTACGGACCATCAAAAAATCACAACTAGGATGAAACATGAATTTTTTACAAACCCTTTTTAGGAGCGAGGAAATCACAAGCCAATAAAAGTAACTAAATGAATCCCTTGCAAGAACTAATTAAAACGACGAAAGAAAACACACATGAACTCATCCATCCCCGAATGACCACACGAAAATCGTCTGCTTCCTCCCGGGTCGGTCGAATATGAGCCCTCCATCCACCAGCCGCACGATCCGGGCCATCGAAAAGCCAGCTCCACCCCCGCCGCAGCCGCCAGACTTTTTCTCCCCTCCGCCCTCCCCCGTCCCTTTCCTCTTCATCCCCGATCCCTTCCTTCCGCACGCCGCTCTCAAGCTCCTGCCCTACCCGACCTCCAATCCCACCCGATGCCGCTCTAAAAATATCTCACTCGCTCCGCCACCGCGAGCCCCAGACCCACCGCCGCGCCGTCGCCGCCCACGCCTCCCTCCGCCGCCGCGGCCGCCGTCGCCGTCCCCGTTCCACCCCGTCGCGCCCCTGCTGTCCCGACCCCGTCCGAGGCCTTGGGCGGTGGTTTTCTAGGTATGAGCTTTCTAAGGCATCCGGTGATCGATTCATCAGGATTAATAGCTTCCACAAATTTTTAGGTTCGCACAGGCGCAGCATCTAGATCCGCTCCGGGCATCGTAGCGATTAGCTGTAGCTCGTAGCCACCGAGGGCGGATTAACCTTTATCTGATCTGTTATGGCAGTTAGTGAGTAGCGATTGAATGCTCTTCGTGTGACTGAATTGCTAAATCCAAGCAGGAAAGAAGGCGGGGGCGCGCATGGGGAGGTAGGCGTCGGTCGCTGCTGGAGCGATTTGGTTGCCGGAAATGGTGCTGGTGGTGAAGCAGCACCGCTGCACGCACTCGGCGTCCTGCTCCTGCACCAAGGGCCACCTCAGCGAGGACGCGCTGTTCCTCGTCTTCCGCCACATGAACTGGAACCCCAGGCTGATCGCCAACCTCTCCTGCGTCTGCAAGTGGTTCGACGAGGTCGCCAAGCAGGTGCTGTGGAAGGAGTTCTGCCATGCCAGGGCGCCCAAGATGATGCTGGATCTGCATTCGGACGGCAGCCACATTGTCGACGGCAACTGGAAGGCGCTCGGGAAGCTGCTAATCTACTGCAATGGCTGCACAAAGGGGGGCTTGTTTGGAAACATCCATGTCCCTGGACACTTTGTGTTCAGGACGCGCTTTTCAAGGACCGCAGGCAAGAGCTTCCTGCCCCTGCAGTGTAGGATGGATGTCTTGTATGTGTCCGATCCATGCGAACATCTCGATCAGGGGGAAGAAGGCGACTTGGGCTTTTTCCGTGGCATCTTCAAGTCGTTTGCCACTTCAAGGGTCAAAAGGATCCTGATTGAGAAGCAGGCTAGGTTCCATCGGACGGAGGTTTGCCCCTATTGCAAGGCTAAGCTATGGAACATGCTGCATGCTGATATGATGCCTGCTAGTGCTTCCGCCAGGCTGGGTGCTTACGATGATTCCGTGGAGTACTTTGTATGCCTGAATGGACATGTTATTGGATTGGGTACACTGCTACCTCTCTCGGATTCTGAGGAGGCACCAGAGGAGTAATCATCAGGAACATTGATCAGGTGATGATATGCTATGTTTTCTTGGTTGTTGTCATTAGTTTAATTTTCAAAGTGCAGCTTAGCTTTATCTTCAAAGGTTGATTTTTTATTGCTTATTACTCCCTCCGTGAAGAAATATAAGAGCTTTTAGATCACTAAATTAGTGATCTAAACGCTCTTATATTTCTTTACGAGGAAGTACTTGTGATGATAGTCAGATAGATTCCTTTATGATATCTGTTGGTATACAGACTGATACTTACTTTTTCCTTACGAAGATGCAAACTGAAACTCAAGCATATCCATTGTTTGGTCATGCTGGCAGATTAACTCTTCAATCTGTTTACGAATACCAATTTCTATGGGCCGACAATTTGAATGAACATAGTCATAGAATTATCAGTGCTCTATTTGTATTGTGTACACAAAGGTGCTACATGGCTAGTTCAGTTTTATTTTAATCTTGCATACGTGTGGTTTACCCATCGCATGATATTTACCTCCTGAAACTGCAAAAGAATCAGCAAACGGTTGTGGGAACGTTGGGTAAAATGCTTCTTTTAATATTTTAAATTGATCTCGTACGTTTTCATGATTGTTTTTGATATACTGTTGAAACAACGATCAGTGGCTATGTTTATATCAGCAAGAAAGCTCACTAGGTCGACTCTACCCCTCATCTACTTATCCTAGTGCATGGTACTTCCTTGAATGAAGTCGGAATCATGGTTGTAAGTAATTTTGGGAATCACAAATTTTTATTTTCCCATGTTCTGTTAAATCCGCATCAAGCATACTAACCGTTTATTCTTAGACCGGTCATGTTTTCCAGCCACCTATCTCCCCTTGTTTCTCTCTGTAAATTTTGGGGAGAAACTGCACTGCTTATATATTCTATAAATGTGTGATGCACCGACCTAATAACTTTTTCTACCTATATTTTTGGCTAGATAATGAAACAAACTTTGGCAGCAAAGCTACCATTTAGAATAAGGCAGCATAAATATAAACTTATGTGATGATAGTGCAGCGTATCAATAACCAGTACATCTATCTTTTGACGATGAACAGAATTGCAAGAGGCTGTTCATTGTTCAACAAGAGCAGGCCGTTCAACCAGTCAAAAAGAAGGCCACAATTGGCTCTCATTTTGGACTGAAAATATGTTTCTTTTGAAGTGAAGAAATATGTTCTGAACATACCTGTTATTGGTGGCAGGTTTGCAAGATGGAATCCTGGGGCGAAACTGGTTGGTATGCTGCTGAATCTTGGTTGTGTCTAACAGCGAGAAGGCATGGGCGCGGTGGCGCGGCAAAACTGCGACGCGACAAGAATGTGCAGCTAGCTTTGCATCTAACTGCAGTGTTGTCCGTACTGGTGCTTTGCATCAGCTGAAAATGCTGTTTCTCTGTGGTCTCTTCTCTGTTTGTTGATTCCCTGTTGTTCTCGTCATTGTAATGACCATGCCGACCTTTCGCCTTGTGCTACATGTGCAGAGCATATGTATCAAGGCGCGATGAGACCGAGTTGTAAAATTGGTGCCCATATTGGACCTCATATATTCATGTGCTGTTCCTAACTGCATTGTTATTTATTTTTCTACCAACTTGATTCGTGTTCTGCTGCTATAGAAATTTGGGAACTGAAAGAATCGAAATGTAGGCTCCTTTGTTTCGGACAAAATCTATTGGTATCCGAGTCGATGCTATTTCCAACTTGAGATCTGTTCAACACTAACATACATTGATCTGTATTGTTGATTTAATGCTAGGGTCAGTTTTCCATTTTCAAAGCCCGTTGTTTCTTTATGTTGTCCACCGTTGAAAATAGCAGCCTTGTTTAATTATTGTAGGAGGCTTGGGGAGTTGGAGTTGGAGATTATACAAGTTGCATGATTTGTATTATGAAGTAAATAAATGCCTTATTCGTCGCATTTTATACTGTGATCTGTCCACATATTTGTACGTATTATGAAGTCACGCGGAGTACATTTTTGCCAGCATCCCCCAAGTTCTCTGGCTCTTTCCTGTACTTCCTCTGCAGTATACACAGTTTCCATTGCTCTAAGATTTTTTTTGGGGTATAGATTTGCCCAGCCCGGCCCGGCCCAGCCAGCAGAGGGCGGCGACGGCGTATATGAAATACGGGGCTTGGTGGCCCAATACATCCTTCGTCTAGCCGTTCCCCCCGCTCCCCGTGTTCCGTTTGCCCCAGCGGCGGAAACGCCCGTCGTTCGTTTCTTGCCAGAGAACCCTGCTCCTCCCCAACCCCTAGTGCGGGCGTGGCCCATGGAGATCGCGGCGGAGCCCGTGAGGCTCACGGAGGAGCAGCGCCGCCGCATCGAGGCCAGCCGCCTCGCCGCCCTCGAGAGGCTCAAGCGCTCCGCCGCCGCCGCCGGCACCACCGCGGAGTCGTTCAGGCTCGCCAAATGCCCAAGAATCGCCCACCCCCTGCCCCCGCGTCCTTGTCCGCCGCCGCAGACGCTTCCGGCGCCTGCGCCTCCGACGGGGTTCCGGGCGGTGCTGGAGGTGTGCAGCCCCGACGAGTTCCAGGTCACGGTCGGCCGAGCGGAGGGCAAGGCTTTCCCCGGGGAGGCCGACTGCCTCCGCGCCGTCGAGGACTGCGTCGCTTCGGTACGATCCTCGCCTTCTTAAATTCTTGTCCAATGCACGCATCTTTTTGCAGATTCGGGCTCCGATTAGGGATCTGGTTCTTTCTTGGTGATGCGCGAGTAATTCCGTGCTTTCTTGGACTATACCAAGAGTTTCTTGAAAGTATATTTTTTCGTATTTCGAAACTTTGGTGTTCGCGAGTGTTTTCTTGATCATTCTTTGTTCTTTCATTCGACATACCTGAACCGCTCCAAGAATGCGGTGGTTATTTGCCCATTCCGCGTGTCTGACAAATGGCCGTTCTTTAATTTGGGTTCTTGGCCAGTTGCTCGTTTTAGAGCATTTTCTTGCTAAATTGATATTTCATATGGATTTTCTCAGAAGGTTTGGTTCCCTCGTAGCCTAGTGATCTAATCCCCTGTGCCATCGCCAAATCAACCCATTCATACCTTCACATGGATAATCGCCTCAACGATCTTGCTCCAAACATGCTCTGCCCAATCTTCTGTCTGTCTATGGCTCTATGCAATAGAATGCTAGACATAAACATTGGAGGTCGAACCCTGACAATGCTCTGCCTTTTGTTCTAACTGCCGAGCGTTGAAGAATTTGCTTGGCCTTCCAGATATCAGCTTTATGGGCAATTGCCGGTACCTACCGAATGCCACAGCTAATATTTGAGTATAAAGTGCCAGCAACTAATATTTCGTCCATATTTCAGTGTTGCCTTTTTAATCAATATAAATGATCGTGCCACTAAATTATCTTCACAGTATCCACTGTTCTGTAAAACATACCTTTTGGACAAGGGTATATAGTCGAACTATTGAAATTTTGATTGATAACGTCTTTGCAAAATGTTTAGATTAGATACTTGAAAATCATATGTGTGAATCTGTTTTGGAAAGTACTTTCACAATAAACATTTTGGATTTTGTAGACATATTGCCATAGAAGTTAACGATCCAAGTTGTATTTTGAAGACCGCGAAGATGTCTGAAATGGCAGCTTTTATAGGACTGAAGGGAGTAAATGGTGATTATATCACATTTTAGAGTAATCCTTTTGTGGATCGAATAATTTAAGAATGCTTTTAAGCATAGAAAATGTAAACTTCTACTGTAATAATTATTTTCATCTGGTTCTTACTTCTTAGTCCCTTTTCTGGATGATAAGCCTTTTGGTCTAGAATCTAAACTGATATTCTTCCCTCTTATTATTGGTAGGCTGTACCATTCTCTACAACACAAAGTCAAAGCGGGCATGTTTCTTCTGTCTTTAAACTTGTGCACTATGAGCTGGTGTTGCAATGCTTGAAGAAGTTGACTGGCGTTGTTGTGCAAGATATACCTTATAGAACAAGGCGTGCTGTTCAAAATGCTGGCACAAACTGCGCTTCTGATAAAGAAGTTGACGAGCTTCTCATGAAGCTGCCACGTCGATTACGAGATGCACTTCTACCCTTCCAACTTGAAGGTGTCAAATTTGGGCTTCGGAGGCAAGGGCGCTGCCTTATTGCAGATGAGATGGGGCTTGGCAAGACTCTCCAGGTGAGCATATTGTATTTTGTGTATAACTATCGTGTGGGTAGTTTATATGCAGAAAATTGTTTGTTCCACGGTGTTACAACTTACAAAATACAGTAAATTGGCATATGGATATTGAGCACACTGCTATTGATCTTGCATCAATACATTTTGGGCAGTAACGGATTAGAATTTTATGTCTATTTTACTGAACAATTAATTATATAGCACTTGCTTTTAGACCTTATGAAGAAATCATCATATCTGCTTTTAAGCGTATTTTTTTCCATGTTGAAGCAGTATTATTTTCTTGAACAGAATGGGGAAGCAGTATGTTCTCATTTATTTAAATGCAGGCAATTGCAATAGCTTGTTGCTTCAAGGACGAGGGCCCTCTATTAATAGTGTGCCCAGCTGTTCTGCGTTATACTTGGGCGGAGGAATTGGAACGCTGGGATCCTTCATTTCTTCCAAAAGATATTCATCTTGGTACTGATTCAGAGTTTCATTATTTACTGATTCAGAGTTTCATTATTCAAGAGTTAATTTTACTGATGTCAAACCTAGTATTATAATTATCACATATTTTTAGTGTATCTAATTTGATCCTGAATGCCTGTGAAGTTACAACGATCTCCATATTTATTTTCATCAAGTTTGGATTGCCTACCACATGTGCCACGTGGTAACGATCTCCATATATGAATTGCATATTTTGTATTTTATCCATACAAATTCTAAGTATCAAATTCTTTTGGCCCAGGTATCATTCATTTGTTGCATCAGCATCAGTTTTGAAATATTGCACTGAAAACAGTTGCAGGACAATATTGCATTCCATATGAACAATCATAGATGGACCAGATCACTCTATACCTAGTTTCAATGGATCATTAGTCCAATATTGCCCAGGATAAGTTGACTTATCCTGAGATCTGGATCTTACTGGACCAATTAGTATGTGTTTTGATGATGTTCTAAGTTCTAACAAAGGTTCATTTGTTCCAATTAAATGTGGCACTGAATGCCGAAACGAATTATCAAATCAAAACCACATTGCCTTATCTAGTTTTGGCGAACTATGGCAAGCCACTCCTTTTCGGGTGACACCTTAAGCAAGTTCAGGAAAGGCATGAGTCTATGCCAGGTTGGTTCATGTCAGGACAGTGTGCCAAAGAACTAAACACCTACCATAGAGTGTCAAACTTGCCTAACTATGGCAGTGAACCAAACATGCCTTAACTCATTGCTAGGCCTGTGGCGACTACTTGCTTGCTGCACCTTAGTTTGGCAACGGCGGTGTTGGTGTTTGGTTATTTGCAAAACTTGTGGCTCCTGGCTCACCACACATTTTCAGTCCTATACCCTGCATGTCATTGACACATGTTTTTGGGCCAAACATTACAACACTTATAGGTAAGAATTTGCTTGCCACAAAAGTGACATGCCATACTTTTGGCCACATGTGGCTACCAACCAAAGTTTTTTTGACTGAAATGCTAGCAACTAAATAGGCTCATGTTCAAGTTTACCATGTTGGTTTGTTACTTAGGCAAGTTATGGGTAGTACTTGTACGTTCCCATAAAAATGAAACTCCTAAAGTAGTAGTATTTGGCAACTGATTGGGTGGTTTCAAATCAGGCTCTCAGTTGACTTCACAATTGTCGCCTTTCATTTTTTGGTCAAGTAATATTTTTGTGTAACTAATAGGATGCATATGCGTTTCTACGGAGCATTATTATCAAGGCACATCGCGACATTGATAAAAAGGTTGTTCTATTTAGCAAACACGCATGTGGTTTCCAACCACGTCGCGACAAACACCGTTGTCTTTCTCCATCTTCCTGTCCCTCTGCAACCACTGTGTACTCCTGTGGTTCCCTTCCTCGCAACATTTCTCCTTTGCACTCCTGCCCTGCAATAGATAATGCGTCATCTTCATCGCTGTCCACCTGCCCCTTGGCTCTCCCTCTTGTAGGGTTGGAGGCAATGAGCTGAGCCAGCCTTGGCTTTCCTCATTCAAGATTATTCGAAAATATGCTTGATATCGCTCGACTTGGTTGGAGAAATGGAGAGACGGGCTAAAAGAGAGGCTTGGGTTGGACCGTTTCTCGTAAGCACTCACAAGACAAGGCTACACCTTGAGTCCTTGACAACAACTGGAGTATTCACTGCAAATATTGTGAAATTGCTGAAAGTACATACACTACACACAGCTTGTTTCATTGTACAAAGTAATGAGGTCTCAGAATGAACATGTAAGCAATATGGTCAACGGTGAAGTAAACCATTTGGTTAAATGATTATATGAAGTAGATCCATCCATCAACATGCAAGTGGGTCCATGCACAGATAATAAGCTTCACGACCTAGGTCCATAGACGAGTTAATAAGCTGCATGAAGTAGGTTGATATATCAACCGGCATAGCCAAACAACCAACATGACAAGCATAGGTAGGGGAGCCAAACAAACCAACATGACAAGCATAGAGGATTGGCGGTGGCGTGCTAGGGCGTTGGAAGGAAGCATGATGGTTGTGCGGACAGAGCAGAAGTTCTGGGGTATCAGAGTATGCGGGGTTCACCCGTTGGCGTTATTTTTTTCAGGGCACTGCCGTTGTGAGTAAGGACGGAAGGTAGTGTGTTCGCACTACCACCGACCCCATCTTTTTGATATAACTAGATAATGCCCCGCACATTGCCGCGAGAACTGTGTTAAAACAAATGCATGAATAAGTGTTTAAAATCAACTAAACTAATGGAAAAATAAATGTAAAAGTGTTCTCAGTTTACATTTTGCATTGTCTTTGATGCACGACTTTGCCCACTAATATATATCACAGTACATGGATTAACCATGTATAAATGGCATTGTTGTATTTATCTTGCAAAACAGTTTTACTTCATATCCTTGTGGTTGCGGACTTCCGCTTTCGGATTCGTGTCCAGCGGGACAAGCGTGCCAAAGTCCCTAGAATGAAGTGGTAGAAGCTCAAGGGGGAGGTAGCTCAGGCATTCAAGGAGAGGGTCATTAAGGAGGGCCCTTGGGAGGAAGGAGGTGATGCAGACAATATGTGGATGAAGATGGCGACTTGCATTCGTAAGGTGGCCTCAGAGGAATTTGGAGTGTCCAGGGGAAGTAGAAGCGAAGCTAAAGATACCTGGTGGTGGAACGATGATGTCCAGAAGGCTATTAAGGAGAAGAAAGATTGTTTCAGACACCTATACCCGGATAGGAGTGCGGACAACATAGAGAAGTACAAGATGATAAAGAAGGCCGCAAAGCAAGCTGTGAATGAAGCAAGGGGTCGGGCGTATGAGGACCTCTACCAGCGGTTAGACACGAAGGAAGGCGAAAGGGACATCTATAAGATGGCCAAGATCCGAGAGAAGAAGACGAGGGATGTTGACCAAGTCAAATGCATCAAGGACGGAGCAGACCAGCTCCTTGTGAAGGACGAGGAGATTAAGCATAGATGCCGGGAATACTTCAACAAGCTGTACAGTGGGGAGAATGAGAGCTCTACCATTGAACTGGACGACTCCTTTGATTATACTAGCAGGCGTTTTGTGCGGCGAATCTAGGAGCCGGAGGTCAAGGAGGCTTTAAAAGGGATGAAAGGAGGCAAGGTGATGGGCCCTGATTGTATCCCCATTGAGGTGTGGAGAGGCCTTGGGGACATAGCGATAGTATGGCTAACCAAGCTTTTCAACCTCCAATTTCTCGCAAACAAGATGCCGGAAGAATGGAGACGGAGTATATTAGTACCAATCTTCAAGAACAAGTGGGATGTTTAGAGTTGTACTAACTACCATGGAATTAAGCTGATGAGCCATACAATGAAGCTATGAGATAGTCATTAAGCACTGCTTAAGAAGAATGACAAGCGTGGCCAAAAATCAGTTTGGTTTCATGCCTGAGAGGTCGACCATGGAAACCATTTCTTGGTACGACAACTTATGTAGAGATACAGGGAGCAAAAGAAGGACCTGCATATGGTGTTCATTGACTTGGAGAAGGCCTATGATAAGATACCGCGGAATGTCGTGTGGTGGGCCTCGGAAAAACACAAAGTTGTGACAAGTGTTCGAACAAGTGATGGCAACACTAATGACTTCCGGATTAAAATAGGACTACACCAGGGGTCAGCCTTGAGCCCTTATCTTTTTGCATTGGTGATGGATGAGGTCACAAGGGATATACAAGGAGATATCCCATGGTCTATGCTCTTTGCGGATGATGTGGTGCTAGTCGATGATAGTTGGACAGGGATTAATAGGAAGTTGGAGTTATGGAGACAAACCTTGGAATCGAAAGGTTTTAGACTTAGTAGAACTAAAACCGAGTACATGAGGTGCGGTTTCAGTACTACTAGGCACGAGGAGGAGGTTAGCCTTGATGGGCAGGTGGTGCCTCAGAAGGACACCTTTCGATATTCGGGGTCAATGCTACAGAAGAATGGGGATATCGATGAAGATGTGAATCATCGAATCGAAGCCGGATGGATGAAGTGGCGCCAAGCTTCTGGCATTCTCTGTGACAAGAGAGTGCAACAAAAGCTAAAAGGCAAGTTCTATAGGACGGCGGTTCGACCCGCAATGTTGTATGGCGCTGAGTGTTGGCCGACTAAAAGGCAACATGTGCAACAGTTAGGTGTGGCGGTGATGCACATGTTGAGATGGATGTGTGGCCACACAAGGAAGGACCGAGTCCGGAATGATGATATATGAGATAGAGTTGGGTAGCATAGATTGAAGAGAAGCTGGTCCAACATCGTCTGAGATGGTTTGGACATATTCAGCGCAGGCCTCCAGAAGCTCCAATGCATAGCGGACGGCTAAAGCGTGCTGATAATGTCAAAAGAGTCTGGGGTAGACCGAACTTGACATGGGAGGAGTCCGTAAAGAGAGATCCGAAGGACTGGAGTATCACCAAAGAACTAGCCATGGACAGGGGCGCGTGGAAGCTTGCTATCCATGTGCCAGAACCATGAGTTGGTCGCGAGATCTGACGGGTTTCACCTCTAGCCTACCCCAACTTGTTTGGGATTAAAGGCTTTGTTGTTGTTGTTGTTGTTGTTTGTATACTAATTTTATAGATATATAATACATGAAAGTCATAGTCAAAATCGTTTAACGAAGACCAAAAAAGTCAAACCGTGCCTTATATCTTGATAAGGAGGGAGTATGTGGTAAAATGATTTTAAAAAGAGAAAAACATTTAAACTGAACTTAATGTGACGCCATCTTTAAAATGTGAAGCATGAACTATATATGTTTGCTCCAAGCTTCCAACACATATACCGTCCATGACCATACAGAACTTAATGTTCAGTAAACAAATGAACTTGTGAGTTGTGACTAACATGCATGATTTGATTCCCCCAGGAAAAAAAAGACATGCATGACTTGATGAGGTGGCATGCTTTGCATGGATATATTTGCAAAATTGTGACTTATGAGTACATGCATGATGATTTGAGGATGTCACACAGTTTAGATCAAACGGCTACCAATGATTGAGGTGATGTGGAGGCACACATGTGGAGAAAAATCTAGTAGTGGGGGCTAGCTATTTAGATATAGAAGATATGTAAAGGTTTACGTTAGTGAAGATCATTAATCCTATTCCTTGTCCCTCGTATAACTGTATCTTCAATTTTGGACACTGCTCTATTGCCTTGGCTTTCAGCTTTTCAGTGTTTATTTTGTATAAAGAATATCAAATTTGACTGTTATAATTATATCTGTATTTTTTTCGTTTTTTTTTCAGTGTTTGGTCGACGAGACAGTCTTGAATATTTAGATTTTTGTCCCAAGGTCGTTGTTATTTCCTACACGATGTTAAGCATCCTTCGGAAAAGTATGATTAAAAGGAGATGGGCACTGATGATCATTGATGAATCCCACAACATACGCTGCACAAAGATGAAAGAAGAAAATACTCAGGTGATACTATCAGGCAAGAATTGAATGTATCAATCCCAATCCAGGAGGGAGAGTGTATTTGACACATCATATTTTATTATCCTGTAGTAATCATAACATTGTTATGTTTGGTTACTCTCTTTGATGAAAAAAATGTTTCTAAACCTGCTTCGTGATTTCATCATTTCATTGTGCTTTCTTAATTTAAAATACTGTAAGAACGCAGAACCACTGAAAGAACGATCTTTTTCTTATCACTTCAGCCACCTTATTTCAATTTAAGGTGCATTCTATGATAATTTTATTTATAATTTGTAGTCTTACTAATCTGGTGCATCAACATTCCACTTGCTTTACCAATGATCACTTCTACTCTCTTGTGACTGTGACAGACAAACGCTGTACTGGAAATAGCTCTCAATATCAACCACATTGTGTTGCTTTCTGGGACACCCTCTTTGTCAAGGTTGTAACTTCTAAATATATATCCATTGAATTCTTCTCAGGGATCCTTGTGTTGTTGCGCTATTTTTCTTGTGGATATATATATTTTTTTGTGGGAAATTTCTTGTGGATATTTAACCATAAACAGGCAAATAGACTTATGGTATATGAAATATTTTATGTATGTCATTAGACGATTTCAAATGTCACGATTAGAACCAACCTCAAAGCACTTCCGTTTTAATGAAGAATTAGAAAATAATTGAAGTTTTTAAACTACTCCCTCCGTTCTATAATGTAGTGCATATAGATTTTTGAAAAGTCAAACTTTTAAAATTTTGACCAAGTTTTTAGATATAACTATTTATATCTACAATACCAAATATATAAAGTATAAAAATTAATCTTATAATGAATCTAATGATATAAGTTTGACATTCTAAATATGAATATGTTGAATGTGAGGCCCAAGTGGCCCAGGCCCATATGGGGCTGACCTAGAAGAGGAGCCCCAGCTCTCTCGTTCCAGTGAGCCGCTACACACGAAGGCAGACACAGCTGCTGCTGCTCCTGGTACGCTCCTCCTCCAAGTCCAACATGGTATCAGACCAGGCCGGAGGGGCACTGGAGGCGGCGACGTCGGCGCGGGCGGTCTAGTCGCCGGCCGGCGGCGGGGTCCGGCGAGGAGGCGGCGGCGCATCTGGGCGTGGCTGTGCGCGCGCGCGCGAGGCGGTGGGTCGCGGCAGAGCGGCGCGGAGCTGCGTGGAGGCGGCGAGCTCGGCTGAGGAGAAAAGAAGGTGGAGCTGCGGCTGCGCAGAGCTTGCTCGTGAGGTGCTGTGCGGCTGGGCTCTGCGAGCGGCTGCAGAGGAGGAAGGAGGCGGCAGCGCGGGAGAGGCTGCTGCTGGGAGGTGCGCCAGCGCAGAGGCGACGTGCTGGTGGTGCTGCGGAGTGCCTGGAGGTGTGGCGCTGCGGCTTGTGCTGTTCCTGCAGCTGCTGTTGTTGCTGCTGTTTGCAGAGGAGCAAGAGGTAGTGACTGCTGCTGCTACCGTGCGTTGCTGAGGAAGAAGAGAAGGCTGCAGAGGAGGCAGACGTGGAGCTGCTGTGGTAGCTGCTGGAACTGTTGTATCTGCTGGTTGCAGAAGAGGCTGTGCTGGAGCTGTTGCTGCTGAAGCTGTTAAGCTGCTCCTGCTAGTGCTTGCGGCTGTGAGCTGAGGAGGAGAAAGAAGGAATTGCTGGGTGTTGTGCTGCTGCTATTGCTGAAGTTTTTTTTTCTGCTGCTAATTGAAGAAGAGGAGAGGAAATCATGGGGACTGAACTTACTGCCGCTTTAGAGAAACTTGCGCAGCTCATGACTGCGAAAACTGCCGAGGGGTTACCTGCTGCAAGTGGCGCCATCGTTGTGCCCCACGCAGATCAGGTGTTCAAGCTTGAGCTCATGCCAAATGATGTCAAGCTGAATGGCGTGAGCAGCTACCCGAGCTGGTCGAGGCGGGCCTTGTTGATCTTGAAGACAAAGGGTCTGACGGAATATGTTCTTGGCACGGGTGACGAACCGGCTGACAAGGCGAGCCCAGAATGGAAGAAGTGGAGTGTTACCGACTCCCTGATTTTGGCCTGGATGTTGAACTCCTTGATTCCAGCCATTGCAATGTCTGTTGAGGCATTGCCAACTGCTTCTGCTGTGTGGAGCATGCTGTCCACGAGGTATTCTGGTAAGGGAAACCTGATGCTCATGTCTCAAATTGAAGACAAGATTCATGCTGTTCGTCAAGGTGACAGAAGCGTGCTGGTGTATGTGAATGAGCTGCAACACCTTTGGGCAGATCTGGATCGGTGTGACCCCCTTGAGATTCCACATGCAGAGTCCATGGAGATTGCCAGGAAGTGGGTTGAGCGCAGGCGTGTGGTGCAGTTTCTAAAGGGCCTAGATCAAGCTTTTGAGAGTAGACATGCTGCGATGCTACATCAGCCGACACTTGTGACCCTTGATGAGGCCATTGCTGCGATGTCTCAAGAAGAGGTACGCTTGCAGTCGAGAAGGAGAGTTGGAAATGAATCTGCTTACAGGGTGGCTGACCCGCGAGGGGTGTGTCACAATTGTGGTCAACCCGGGCATATCAGCCGTTTCTGCACCGGACCTAGGAAATTCAGAGGCCGAGGGTACAGTGGTGGCAGTAGCAGCCGAGGTGGTTGGAATGGGAGTCGTGGTCGGAATGGGAGTGGCGGTTCTTGGAATGCTCCTCATTGGAATGCCCCTAAGGCAAATGTAGCTGCTTCAGCTGAAGGGAAGCAGCTTGTAGGAGGACAGGAGACTACTGCCAGCTATGCCAACTTTGTTGATACAAATGAAGGTAACGTTGAACACGCATCAATCGCAGCCCATAAAATAAACTCTGAATGGGTGCTTGACTCTGGAGCATCACAACATGTTGCTGGAGACTTTAATGAGTTTAAATCTTATGTTCCCCACTCTCTCGCACATCAGAAAAACATTCACACAGCAGATGGCACAGCCCAACCCATCACAGTTGTTGGGACAGTCAACTGCACGCCGAGTATTGAATTATCCTCAGTGTTGCATGTGCCAGCTTTTCCTGTGAACTTAGTGTCCTTGAGTGCTTTGGTTGACCAAATAGATTGCCGAATAATTCTTGACAAGGTTGTGTTCTTGATCCAGGAGAGATTGACGGGCAGGAGTCTTGGGACTGGAACCAGGCGTAGGGGGCTGTGGTACATGGACCGCAGCATGCCGGACCAGGAGGGATGGCACATGCTAGCTGCAGTGGCTGAGGACAAGGAGACTAGAGCACTGATCCATCACTGTAGGATGGGACATGTGTCTTTTGACAAAATGTATCAAGTATTTCCTGATGTAATGAGCGGTGTGGACAAGAGCAAGCTGAAATGTGATGCGTGTGAGTTTGCTAAACATACCAGAAACTCATATGTGAGTAAGGGGATCAGGAGCATATCTCCTTTTGTGTTGATCCACTCTGATGTATGGACCTGTCCAGTGTTATCTATCAGTGGTATGAAGTACTTTGTTACGTTCATTGATTGTCATTCTCGGATGACTTGGGTCTATCTTATGAAACATAAAGATGAAGTGTTTCAGTGTTTCAAAGTCTTTTATGCACTTGTTCAGACTCAATTTAATGTGAAAATTCAAGCACTCAGATCTGACAATGGCACCGAATATGTTAACAAGGCCATTGGTTCCTTCATGTCAGACAAGGGCATCCTGCATCAAACATCTTGCCCGGACACACCTCCTCAGAATGGGGTGGCAGAGAGGAAAAATCACCACCTGCTGGAGGTGGCCCGTGCATTGATGTTCACCATGAATGTGCCCAAGTTCCTGTGGAGTGAAGCTGTCATGATGGCCACCTTCTTGATCAACCGCACACCATCCCGGGTGACAGGTATGAAATCACCGTGTGAGTTGGTTTTCACAGAAAATAAATTCCCAGTTCCCCCCAAGGTATTCGGTTGCACTTGTTTTGTTCGTGATCAGGCCATCAGTCAACAAACTGGATCCTCGGGCAGTCAAGTGTGTCTTTATTGGGTATTCTTCAGGACAAAGAGGGTACAAATGTTGGAGTCCGTCTGAGAGGAGGACATTTGTGAGCATGGATGTTACGTTCCGGGAATCGGAACCCTTTTATGGTGAGAAAACTGACCTAAGTGTCTTGTTTGAAGAACTTGACCAATGTCTCCAACCGGAAATTGCTCAAGAGGGGGAGAGTGGTGATAGTGGTAATGATAATTGTAGTGGTGCCGATCCAGTGCTGCAGCAACCAATTGAGGGTGATATTCCGGTACAGCGAAGCGAACAGCAGCCCCAGAAAATGATAACACCACAGAGTGAAGGACCGATTGCTCCCACCCAGATCGGTTGTGTACCGAGGTGGACGGCAGAGCAAGAGGAGCAGCTAAAGGTGTATTCACGGAAGCAAGATGATGCTTCTCATAGGTGGCAGAAGGTGAATGAGGAGCGTAATCCTCAAGTATATTCAAGACGCCAGCATCATGTTCAGGGGGAGCAGCCAGCACAGATGCAGGGGGAGCAGCAAGGCAGCAATGCAAGCTCAGTTGACACAGAGGACTTGCCAATTGCTTTGAGAAAAGGTACTCGAGAAAAAGCAGGGATACCCGAGCCAAAGTATGGGTTCGATGCCAATGATATTGGAAATTATGTTTCGTATGAAGCATTATCTCCAGCCCACAAAGCATTTGTTGCTTCTCTTCAGCTAGTGTCTCTTCCAACTGATTGGAAGGCAGCAAAAGTGGATCCAAAGTGGCGAGCAACTATGATAGAGGAGCTGGAGGCATTAAGTAAGAACAAGACATGGGTGCTAACACCTCTTCCAAGAGGAAAGAAGGCAGTCAGCTGCAAGTGGGTATACACTGTGAAGCAGAATGCAGAAGGGAAGATTGAAAGGTACAAAGCAAGGCTTGTGGCAAGGGGGTACAGCCAGACCTACGGCATTGACTATGATGAGACCTTTGCTCCTGTAGCAAAGATGAACACTATGAGGATCCTGATCTCCTGTGCAGCGAATTTCGGGTGGTCCTTACATCAACTTGATGTAAAGAATGCTTTCTTGCATGGGGACCTGAAGGAGGAAGTCTACATGGAGATCCCACCGGGGTTCTCTACGTCTGAGACTGTTGGCAAGGTATGCAGGTTAAAGAAATCTCTTTATGGTCTGAAACAGTCTCCGAGAGCATGGTTCGACAAGTTCAGACGTGCGGTATGTAGTATGGGGTATGGGCAGTGTAACGGTGATCATACACTGTTCTACAGACATAAAGAAGGGAAAATCACTATACTTGCCGTATATGTGGATGATATTATTATCACAGGGGATGACAAAGAAGAAATAACGAGACTGAAAGAGTGTTTGGGTAAGGCCTTTGAAGTCAAAGATCTGGGCCGACTCAAATACTTCCTGGGCATAGAAGTGGCCAGGTCTGCCAAGGGGATTGCGCTATCTCAGAGGAAGTATACTTTAGATCTCCTAAGTGATGTAGGAATGCTAGGATGTCGGGCAGCATCAACTCCAATTGATCAAAACCACAAATTGACAGCTCAGTCAGGAGAGCCAGTGAATAAGGAGAGATATCAAAGATTGGTGGGAAGATTGTTGTACTTGTGTCATACACGACCAGACATTGCATTTGCAGTAAGTGTTGTGAGCAGATACATGCATGAGCCTAGAAGTGGACATCTTGACGCAGTACATAGAATCTTGAGATACTTGAAAGGTTCTCCTGGGAAGGGACTGTTGTTCAAGAGTTATGGACATCTTGTTGTAGATGGTTATTGTGATGCTGATTGGGCTAGCTGTCTGGATGACAGGAGATCAACTTCAGGCTATTGTGTCTTTGTAGGAGGAAATCTAGTATCTTGGAGAAGCAAGAAACAACCTGTTGTTTCCAAATCAACTGCAGAGGCTGAATACAGAGCCATGTCCAAGGGACTGAGTGAGATGTTGTGGACCAGAAATCTATTGGCAGAATTGAAGATATTGAAGACAAGTTGTATGAATGTGTGGTGTGATAACAAATCAGCAATCAACATAGCACACAATCCAGTGCAGCATGATAGAACCAAGCATGTGGAAATAGACAGATTCTTCATCAAAGAAAAGCTTGACGCTGGGATCATCAAGATTGAGCATGTGAGTTTTGGGCAACAGATTGCTGACTGTTTGACTAAAGGATTGGGAACTAAAGAATGCAATCTAGCGTGTGACAAGATGGGAATGATAGATATCTATCACCCCTCTTGAGGGGGAGTGTTGAATGTGAGGCCCAAGTGGCCCAGGCCCAGGCCCATATGGGGCTGACCTAGAAGAGGAGCCCCAGCTCTCTCGTTCCAGTGAGCCGCTACACACGAAGGCAGACACAGCTGCTGCTGCTCCTGGTACGCTCCTCCTCCAAGTCCAACAGAATATGTTTCTCCACAAATTTGATCAAAGTTGGTGAATCTTGACTTTAAATATATATATATATATATATATCCACTACATTATGGAACAGAGGGAGTACCATTTTCTCCCACTGTTTTGACTTTAGAAAATAATACTAAAAGGTCTTTGCCAATTTTCTCCTTCTGTTTTCAACACCAAACTAAGACCAGTGATCCATGAGAAACATGTCAGTTGCATACTTCTCTTCAGTATATGGTTACCTGTTCAATATTTTAAAATAGGGACCTAAAGGTGTATATTGATTTGCTGAATTTTTTGTACTGCATATTGGTTCCACGTCCCTTACCAATTATTGTTACATGTGTATCTTCTATTTTCTCTGTGTAAGCTGAGCTGTGTCTGTATTGTGGATGTTAAAAGTGCCCATGCGTGTCTTTGCATTCTTATGTACCTTTTACCTTGCGCACGATGTATCTGACTGATTGGTACTGATGTGTGATTTTGTTGTGATACAATTGCATTCCAGAAAACTAGTTAAGTCATATTTTACTACTCTGGGCTTGACTTATCATATATGTTTGTTTGTCAGATGTAACTTATGGTTTATTTTTTCCTAGGTGACAACAGACCTTTTGACATCTATCACCAGATAAATATGTTATGGTAAGAAAAGCAGAATGCCATCGTATTGTGTTGGGCATATCGATCTTTTCTGACCACTCCCTCCCTTGGTTTTCAGTCCCCGTTTGCTTGGACATGATAAATTTGAATTTGCAAAGACATATTGTTCACTGCATGTTGCTCAAAGTTCCCAGGGTAAAATTTACCAGGTATCTATATCTTGTGATTGTCCCTATTGTCAAGAAGATTGGTAGATCGCTTCAAAACCTTGCAGACTTGCACTTGCAGTTAATTTGAGCAAATAGTGTCTGACTATCTGTTAGTCTATACAGAAATGTTTAAATATTTAAGTTTTTCACATTGTTTCACGTCCAGGACTTTTCAAAGGGTGCTCGGTTGACAGAGTTAAATGTTCTGCTCAGTCAGACTCTGATGGTCAGCTCTTTCTCTTTCAGCTATTAAAGCCTCTTTTTATAGCTTTCTGTGATTATTGTATTCATGATACTGTATCTTGTTACTGCTATCCAAACTGCTCATGAACTTATATGGTCACTGCATATTTGGCCTAAGTTCTTGATGATATTTTTTAATGGATTTTGCTCAGCTTGGCAGTATATACAGTTTTTATGTGTATGAACTTTGTTCACTTGGTTATGTATACAGTCTGCATGGCAGTATGTTATGGAATGCTGTACTCTATGCATGATGAAATTATTTATGTTGTAGAAACTATCCTTTACATGGTCGATGATGTTCTTACCAACGAACGTGTGTTTTAGTAAAGAAGTATGTTTAAGAATGAGACTAGCTTCAGTGTCTAATACTCCATACATTCTCTGTTTAGAATGCGTGCGATGGAACTTCAACAACTGTGACCACAAAGTATATTGATGTGTCACATGAAAATTATATTACTAGATTTCTCACTTGAAGTGCTTCTCCCATTTCTTAAATATTGTACCATATGATTAGAAAAATTAATGGTACAATGTGTGTATTGGAAGGAGGTCATGTTGATGTCTGAAATGACAAGCTAAGGAGAATGAGGGTAGAGTTGCTAGCTATTTGCTAATACTAAAGCCCGGCGGGTCGTTTTGCTTCCTGTCACAAGCTATGTAACTGCAATGATGTGTTAGGCTGATATTTGATGGTTTATCAATTTCAGGTCTAACGACTGGAGTTTGCTTCTGTGCTGCAGATTAGGCGCTTGAAGGAGCATTTGTTAAATGAACTGCCGCCCAAGCGCCGGCAGATCATTAGGTTGAAGTTGAAGGCATTAAATAGCAGGACAGCTACCTCTATTATCCAAGGGGATTACAATAGCACATATAGTAGCTCAGATACTCCTATAATTGCCTCTTCTGAGATAAGCAATGATTGTGAAGAAGCAAAAGAGGGAAAAGGTAACATTCATGCTGCTAATAGTAGCAGATGTCAATCACATATGTTAATCTTACCAACATGATTACCTTTTATCAATTTGCCATGAACTGGTGTGATGTCGAACAGATAGTTATATTGGCCTAAAGCACGAGGACTGGCTGTAGATACTAAAACTAACCAGTCATTTTGCTGAAGCATGTTTGTTGCATTAGTCATTGCTTTGCATATGCAATACCAAATGTGCCTGGCCTCCAGCTGTGCAGATTATGATGCTGTCATTGACTATCTGAAATGTATTTACAAAATCTAGATCAACGGGAGCCCTTCGCTAATGCTATACTGACGGTAACAAAAATATATCAACACTGACAATACAAACATTCCCAACATTTTCTTGATTTGAACTATAAGCTTTGACGTTAGCATTGCTTGTACTCCATGTATATCAAAAAGTTGATGGAATCATGGAATGCAACTGTCTATTTTATACTACCAATGAATTTCCACTGGAAGATTCCAATTCTACTTGTTCTAATGTACTGAATATAATATATTTTTTCAAGAAAACGCAAAAAGATTTTGCGTTTCATTTCATTGAAAAGAAGAAGAGTTTGGTACATCTTACCTCAGAGAGGGTAAAAGGGGGTACATGGTGGTCGTTTAGTGAACGTCCCAGGTTGTCGGCAACGGCATTCGAACGCCGAGGGCCCCAGCTCTAGACCAAAGAGCGGCCTCCTCTTTGATGCGCGCAATGGTGTTCTGAGCAGACGGGAGGTCGCCGTCGAAGACACACGCGTTCCTCTGCTTCCAGATCAGCAGGGCAGTTGATGCCAGTCCTTTGTGGAGCAGTTTGGGGGTGGCCTGCTTGGTTAGATCCCACCAGCTTCCAAGGACATCGCCAGGCTCGGGGGGGGGGGGGGGGGGGGGCACGTCAGTCGTAGCCAGGCGAAGATTCCGTGCCAGACCTGGCGTGCAAAAGGGCACTCGATGAGGAGGTGCCACATGGTTTCCATTGCCTGATCGCAGGGGAGGCATCTGGGATGGTGCTGCAGACCGTGGCGCTGAAGGCGGTCGGCGGTCCAGCATCGGTCTTTGTTGGCCAGCCAATGAAAGAACTTGAGCGAGGGGGCGCCCAGCTCTTCCATATTAGCTTCCAGGCGCCGCAGGAGATTGAGCTGTGGAAGGTGGCGCTGTAGTATTGAATATAAATTGTCACCTTCAAAATCCCAAACGTTTATTTATATGACCATAACCTACCTTTTTTGGATCTGATATATTCTGTTCCTCAACTCGTAAATAATTCTTACTATGACATGGTGAAATGTATCAAAACTGTTACTGAGAGATGAAGCAAATGTTTTTCGCAATTTTAGCACCTAAGATGATGGTTCTAAGCTATGTGTTACTTTCCTTGTTTTTTTTTTCATTTCCTCAGATGATAGTTGCAAGAAATCTCCAAGGCATTTCTCCCCCCAGGAAATTGGCATTGCAAAAATACCTGGGTTTAGTCAGTGGTTCTCAAATCATTTGATGCATGATAATCTGGACACCCAGTCTAGTTGCCAGAAAACGCTAATTTTCGCCCACCACTTGAAGGTTCTAGATGGAGTGCAGGTAAGATTTACGATTACAAACTATGATGGGGTTTTATATGTAATTTGAATACTTAAGTGGTGCTTCAACCAATTATTGTTCATTATTATGTATTAAAAAGGAATAAGAATCTCAATAAGATTTGATACTCAAAAGTTGGCATCCTACAAGTAATTGAAAGAACTTGAGTGACATTTGTTCCTGAAAATTACGGCTCCACATAGTCACATCAAAAGCAACACTGCCTTTTCTATATTATGATGATATAGCTAGAGAGATGATAATATCTTGTCCAGCATTTTTTGGTAAGGGTCTGAGGACCAGTGGTAGAGCACTTCCTAACGTTTCTTGTGGTGGCTGCTGCTAAACTCAAGTGTCTAATTATATGACTTCTAGAAGAAAAAAATATTTCTACTTTTGACTCAAGTGTTCTCTATCCAGGTGTTCCTCTCTGAGAAGGGGATCAAGTTTGTTCGCATTGATGGCAGTGCACTTCCTAGAGAAAGGAAAGAAGCTGTTGATTCTTTCCGTTTGAATCCAGAGGTTTTCATTTTCCCTTGTTTTAATTCATCACTCACCTACTGGTAGAGTATGAGTAATTTTGTGAAAATGGTACAATTTCCATAAATTTGTTTGTGCAAGTTTTAAATTTTTTGACAAAAGAATGTCAGCTATAGGTATGTGCCGGCTCTCTATCCATGAAAAATTTCAAGAACAAACTGAATCATTTTTCTAGACACCAAATTTAAAACCATGACATGCAACAGTCTGAATTAAACAGTTAATCTGCCATTTTTGTATCTCACAAACAGGAGTCTGTTCTTAAAAGGTTGTATGGATATAGAGCATGCCCATACCTACGCCTGAGTAGTTTTACTTCTATGTGTGATTTCTACAGAATTTGGAAAAAAAATCACGAAGGGAAAAAATCCCTTGTACCTAGTCCATATGATGCTATGTTTCTTAACTCGCATACTGCTTATCCATCATTGAGTTATTTTACTCTTTGCTAAATAGGTGAAGGTTGCAATAATAGGAATTACTGCTGGTGGTGTTGGTTTAGACTTTTCATCTGCTCAGAATGTTGTTTTCCTGGAGCTCCCAAGATCGTCTTCGGACTTACTTCAGGTACTTGTTTCTTCCAACCTTGCACAATTTTCATTTCAACCCATCGGAAGTGCAAAATTAAACCAGGAGGAATTTTTTGATATCTTGGTAGTTTTGAAGTATACAATGTTAAACCAATCCAGCTGTTCTTGTGAACCTACCCGTGTAGTGAAGTGTTACGACAAAGTCCTTGAATTTGTGCCCATATGTGTCCACTTCACAGTTTATGTGCAGTCTTTAAACACATGTATGGCTCACCCTCTTTTACTGTTGTTTCGAATTTATGTCCACAAGTGTAATGAAGTGTTACTGCAAAGTCTCTGAATTTAGGCCATGTGTGTTCACTTCACACTTTATGTGCAGTCTTGAACACATGTACAGTTCACCCTCTTTTACTGTTGTTTCAAATGTTGTAACTACAAACTGCTACATTTAATTGGTGATAACATCATAATAGGCTGAGGATAGAGCTCATAGGCGTGGTCAAACAAATGCGGTCAATATATATATATTCTGTGCAAAGGTTAGCTCCTTCCCTTTTCCCTGTAGAGTATTTAGTATTTTTGGTAATTAGAGCATTAAATTATTTTGTTCCTGCAGAACACATCAGATGAGCCACAGTGGCTTCGCTTGAACCAGAGTCTGTTCCGTGTCTCGTCTGTGGTGAATGGGAAGAAAGATGCTATAAGAGAAATTGAGGTAAGTCCATAAGTGATGGGTTTGCAACTAGCTGCGTCTTAGGTGCTAATTAATTTCAGAAAGGCGAGTGAAACATTTGCCACTGCATGAAGCGCGCACTTGTGGAACATTTGCAACTGCCAGTGGTCATTTCAATTCCTATTTTGTGGAGATAATGTTGAAGCTTTATTTACAAACTGAGAAAATATTTTACATGTACGGAGAAGTTTGGTACAGTGTTAGAACTTAGATGAGACCCGGTTGATTGTATCACTGCTGGCATCAGTTGGTTTACAAGGATCTTGAGCAAGATTCTAGGACCAACGAACGCAATTCAGTTATTTTATTAGCCTTTATCCATTCATCGTTTCTTCCCTCTTTGTAAGGTTGATCAAGTTTATTCATTCATCATTCCTTCCCTCTTTGTAAGGTTGATCAAGTTTACCACCTTGGGGAAATCAGTAACACTAAGGAGAGACCAGGAATTAAGTTTCTTCCGAATTGTGATGCAGGTAAACATTAGGAAAATCAGTATCTAACTAACTTTTTTGAATGGAAAGTTTTTTTTTTTTGAATGGAATCAATAATTAGCTCTAGGTGATTAATTGATAGAGACTGAGTTCTTTAAGCCTTATACAATGCTCTTCTGGTGAATCAAAAGGTCTTTTGGAAAGTGGCACTATGTCTGTTGACCATCTTCCTGGCATCAGCGATATGGAGCTTGAGTCAGATTTCACTATTAGGACCATTCCTCTACAGATTGAGGTTCAAACAAGATGCCCCTTTTAGTTTTTCGCCATTATTCACTGCACTCTCTTATCATTCAGCATTCCCATGCTTGATTTCCAGCTGATTCTGCTTGTGCATCTTACCCTCTTAGGATGAAGGCCTTCATTCAGGAATGCAATATAGTCCAGCTCCAGCAGTACATGAAGATACAGTTTGCAGTAGTTTTTCTATTTCACCAGCTATCTCTGGCTCTTCAAGTACACGAAGTAAATCAATGAAGGTAATTAAAAAGTTCTTGCTTGTATTATATTATATTGTATTTTGAGCAATGTGTCATTTTTTAGTGCATAATACAATGTATCTTATACTGCTCAAATACAACAGGCTCGTAGGAGCTTGTGTGAAAATCGTGAGACTTCAGGTCTTCCAGGAACTATTTCAGATGGCCATTTTCGAGTGGAGTATCTGCGTTTTGAGGTTAAAAATTCTTCGACCTGCTAGCATATACTATCTTTTGTCGTCTTTGTGTTTACATGTTGTATTACTGCTTGTCCAAACTTCCAACATTATTTTCGTATCAGTTTGCTTGCTTTTGCCATCTAATTCTTCAAATTCCTCTGATCTGTCATCATCTTTCACAGGTTAGCCATCATACAGGTCGAATCCACTTGTACATTTGTGTTCCAGGACATGATTCAAGACCCAGACCACTTTTTCAGAATTTTCTGCCTGAAGAAGTAGAATCACCTTTATGCTCTAGTAGTGACAAGAAAGCAAGTAGGCAGCTCTTGAGTAATCCAGCATTTTGCATTATGTTCAAGGCATTTGTAAAAGAATGGTTAGAACTAAGACCAATTGATCAGAGGAAACTCCTCGGAAAGCCGTTACAGCTTCCATTGAGCCTTGAGTTGTGCTATCTGACAAATAGCATCAACTACAGTACACAAGTATGCACATCTTGACTTTGACACTCTTTTCTTTGCAAACTCAAATTGTTTCAGTTACAAAGATTGCAAAAACTGTGCAAAACAATGCCTGGTGTCCACGAGGTTACGACTATACATCTATTTCATGCAAACTTCTTATGTCCTAGAAAAGCATCCCAATATCTGCTTACGTTTGTATAAGAATAAGTCTGAATTTTCCATTTGCACTCCAGTCTTACCTGAGTTAATACTTATGCTACATACATTGAGACATGATCTTGTGCCAAACTAAGAACAGATGACATTTATCATAGAATAAATACTTGGCTTGTTCCTTGGTTTGATGGTGTACTCTTTTATGTCTGTTGTGATCAACTTTCGTAGGGATTGATTAAAGGGGGGAGTAAGAGGCGTATAACTCCAATGAGTGTTGTCAGTAATCAGTTGCCTGAAAATGCTGAATGGAGAAAGGTGGTTTTACGTCGTGGCACGACTAAAGAGAGAGAATACACTCAAGGCTGGACTACTACTGATGATGAGCCTCTCTGCAAATTATGTCAAAAAGTTTGCAAGTAATATGACTCACTGATGTACTTGTTCTGGAGCCAATCGTGTTTTGTCATAACAATGCTCTTTGTTTTTGTTCAGTGGGAATCTTGCGAAATCACCCGAATATTTTGAAGATCTATTCTGTAATCTTGATTGCTTCCGGTTGTACAGAATGAGAACCAACCAGAGTGCCCTGCGGCAGGTATGACTTACCTTTATCTTCTGCCATTAACATAGCCCTGATGTGCAAATAAGGCTAATTTGCCATTTTTACAACAAAAATTGTGAATTGTATGTAATGGAGCTTCTGTTTGTTAAATGCCTTTACTTTACAGGCACTGTTTCAAATAGAACATGGTATATGTTCCCAGTGCAAGCTTGACTGCTGCAAGCTCGTCAAATATATTAAACCCCTCAGCAACCAAAAGAGAGAAGCACACATCAGGAGTGTTGCTCCAAATATTGCATGTAGAAAGAAACTGTAAGTGCTACACTCGGATACTATGCATTTCCAACCATTGTCAGCTTTTACGTACTTCACTTTTGCATATCTAGCACAGTTTAGCAGAGCACTCTGGTCTGAACAGATGTAATACACTAACAGAACTCACCAAATATTGATGAAAATGGGAATTTCCATCATTATTAATTTGTCGGTTTCATGTGGATTGTCTCATTAATGCTGTACTGGACCACAGGCTAGCAAAGCTGGTCGAAGAGCCAACACAGGGAAATGCTTGGCATGCAGATCATATAGTACCTGTGTACAAAGGAGGAGGTACAGTACATGTACAGTTCTATGTTGTTGGCTCATCACAGCATGTCCTAATTCATCTGATTTCTGGCAGGGGAATGCACACTCGAGAATATGAGGACGCTTTGCGTGGCTTGTCATGCTGCAGTCACCATGGCTCAGCAAAAGGAGCGAAAAGAAGCAAGAAAAGAAGAAAGAAGGAAGGCCGAAGAGCTTCTGAGAAATGCCGTGAATCAGCTGAAGGATGATGTTAGTAGTTCCTCTGGAGTTCAAGTATCTTCTAGCCTTTCAATTTTCGCAAGATTTAAGCTCTCTAGATAACCACCTGTCTTTTCTGCGTTGCGTGTTAGAAATAAGTGATTTTCTCGTATATTTATTTCTGCAATTTCCGACATTCTATTTCTTAGAGGCATGACTGACACCAATCGATTCTTCTGCAAATGACACGTTCAGAAGTCAGTTGATTAAGTTGTAAATAAGTTTGATTTTTGTACAGTTCTTTCATATTCTTGTGGCATGCACAAGTTATAGTTCACCGGTAATACTCTTGATGTTGACATTCATTTTTTTTCCTCTTTGTAGGCAAGTGGAGCGACAGAAGATGACGATTTTTTGCTGGTTACTGTCCCTGGCAGTGCCTACTCAACAGTACCTCCTCAGGCTCCTCGTACGCCCAGAAAATAGTGCCTACTCAACAGTACTCGTGTTATGGCACTACCACTACTACACCTGGGACTTGGTCCAATTCAACTTGGCAAAATGGTGCCAGTTATTTTGTGGTCGCATTGGACAGATCTTTTGTGCATATGTGTTGAATGCGATACTCGTGTACGTATTTTCTTTTCGTTGCAATATGATAGTACCATCTTCGGTCAACCTTTGGTTGTCAACTGTTTCTTTTTAATAGACACCCAAAGGGAATATCAGATTTGATTAATATATCAATCAAGGAAAGTGAAAGCCAGTACAATGGATAAATAAATGGACGTAGAACGAACATTAAAAAGTAAAATTATATTGAAAAACAAACTAGTCTTCTCATTCCTTCGATTGTACGCCAGCTGGCCGATGGAGTTTCAAAATTACATTGAATCAGTAAAGGAAAGTCACAACTCTTCCTCCAATTGTACGCGGGCCGGTGAAGATTAAAAATTACACTGAATCTGTAAGTAAAATAAATGGTTTTCTATTTTCGTGTCCTTACTTGCTTAGTTCTGTTTAGTTTTGCCCCACCCAACTCACAGTGCTTACTTTTCCCCTCCTTCACTCGCTCGTGTCTCACTAGAGGACAAACGGTGCCTTGTTGTCGCAGCAAAGCTTTGACCGTTACTACGTCGGTGCTGACGCATGTGACAAACTTATAAGGCCACATGCGTTCGCATCGCCGGTGCTGACGTGTGGGACCGACATGTAAGGCTGCATGCGTTTGCATTGCCGGTGCTGATGCGTGGGACCGACGTGTAAGGCTGCATACGTTCGCATCACCGGTGCTGACGCGTGGCCTGATGTGTAAGGCCACATGCATTTGCATCACTGGTGCATACAGTTGCGTGGGACCGACAATTGACCGCATGCATTGCTGATTTCGCATGGCAGGTTGATACTACACAGTCTGCGACTGACGTGTGGGACCTACGGGCATGCAAAACTGAATCAGCGTCGCATGCCTACATCTACGTAAAGATTTACTTAATCTTACGTAAATATAAACGGAGAGTTGCGCCGCCGCGTGCATTGATGACCTAAATTCAAGTAATATACAATCACGTTAATATAAATTCAAGTTCAATTAATAGAGAACACACACATTACATACATAGATATTTCTCTAGATATTAATAAGGCTTATAGTAGCGCCCTTACAAATAACCTAGCCCAGCATATTGGACAACACCGAACACCACGTGGCCACTTCGGGCGCTCGTTCAGTCCTCGTCCTCGGTGTTGTAGGGGAGAGTGTGCATGCCCCCGGCGGTGGGGAAGATGGTGTCGAAGTTGGTGAAGGCGATGAACTCGCACCCACACCAGAAGACTGCCGAGGAGGAAGTAGGCGTCGAGGCGGTTGGTGAAGCGAGCGGTGAGGCCAATCACAAGGCCGTTGGCACGAACCTACTCCACGCGGAACATCACCGGAGAGCCAGGTGGGAGGTGGCGGTAGCCGGCAGCGAGGAAGAAATTCGCCAGCTCTGTCGAGCCCCTCCACCTTGAGATGGCCCACACGCGAAGGGTATTCTCCACGGCGGGGTACCGCATCTCCGGCACGGTGGCCAGCAGGCGGTAGGTTGGGCCGTATAACTGCATCTTGTCTTGGGCGGGATCTGGCTTTGCTTTGGATTTTGACGAGGAAGGAGATGGATGCGAGCTGAGATGAAGATGTAGACGGGAGGAGTTTAAATAGCCGCGGTGCGAAGCACCCGTTTGAATGCGTTGATCGGAGCACCCGCTAATAATGGTACTAATTGCCTACCGGAGCCCTATGCGTGTGAATGTTTGGCGTTTGAATGTGTTTTTTCACACTCAACTGAGGCATGTCGATCGGTAAAGCTGTGTCCCGAGGGTGCACAAATTGCTCTTCTGCGACGTAGCTGCGTCCCGAGGGTGCACAAATTGTCATGATGCGATATAACTGCGTCGGGCGGCTGCGCGCATGAATGCCAGGCTGACTCGTTGGTCTTTGTACATGGCCCATCGGTCCGACGAGCGTCCCGCCTCGATTGAATGCGTCAAGCACGCGACCCACGACCGCTGTCACATGTCCCTGTTCCGCTGCTGCCAGGTGGGCCATCATGTCTGCAACCACGGAACACCCCGCCCCCATCCAGCCAATCATGGCTCATCTCGCGGATCGGCAAACCTTAGCGCCTGATCTAAATCGTTCCCGAATAGCGATCCAACGACCCTGATAGTCCAGGGCTTTGAGAAGGGTTTGAGGGGTTCTGAGAGGGATTTGAGGGGTTTTGAGAGCTAGGGTTGAGCACAACTAAATTGATTTTTTTTTCAAAAATACGAAACTTGCGCGCACCATCGTTGTATGTTACTAAGTTGCTAGGAAAAATAATAAACCACAACTACGGATATTTTCATGAAATTCCTTTCACATAACTTAGCTACCACGAATAAGGTTGTATGGTTTTCAAGGAGAATGAGCTAGGGTTTAGGGTTAACCATGAAATAGTTTGTCCTAACGACCCCATGTTGGGCATGGACCCTATATTTGCACACTAAACGATCATGGCCAAAACAAGTATGGCATGCTCACACTGTAGATTTTTTAACGAAAAAATGTGTAACATTTCTGATCCTGTTTGACCACCTGTTGTACCACTATAGGAAGCTCGAATCTAAGACGTAAATGCAGGGCAGGTTCAACTTCAAGGATACTAATTTTTTGATGTGGGAAGCCATTTTATGTGTTGCACTTAACTACTAGTGTGCTGATTGGTGGTGTTTTTTTGTGTGGCAATTTTTGAGGGTAGGCTAGAGCCTGTTGAAGGCTGTTAAGTAGAGTCGCCACTGCCTTCACAAACGCATGATCATGATCCTTATTTGGTCAACCATGCCATGCACGCACGCCCCTTTGGTGTTCGCCTCGGCTCCACATGTCTGTCAGCCAACTACAAGACGCGGTCATATTCAACGCGGCTATATACCGTGGACCCACATGTCAGCGACTGGAAGCTATGAGGGCCCGTCCTTTTTTAATCCACGCGTGCGGGGGGGGGGGGGCATCATCCACTTCCACTGCCCTTATGTAAGGGCATATTTCTACCCTATTAGTTTTGGTGATTGATGACAATGCTTTTGTGGACTAACCGGGTGCAGTAAGCTTTCAGATATTATCAGGTGGCACGAGACGGTTATTTTCCCCTCGGTGATTAAAAAGAGAAGACGAGTTGTTTCTGACGATTTTGTGTTGGTAGACCCGAGTCGTAAGAAATCCGTACTATCAAGAGGGGGTCCGCATTTGGAAAGGTTAGGTGGAATCAAACACGTACACATTTGCACCACTCTCCTCTCCCAGAGCTTCTGATCTTTTCCTCTCTACCCTTATGTCTCTGGTAAGCGGAAGTACCGCCTTGATGAGCGGTAGTACCGCCCCAGCGGTACTGCCGCCCTGAAGTACTAAGCGCTCTTCCGCTTAAGTTTCTCTTCTGGCATTCCAGATTTTATTGAGCGGAAGTACCGCTCCACCTAAGCGGTAGTACCGCGTTGTTCGGTCCAGAGTACCTCGCGGGCGACCAGACTTGTGTCTGGTCCCCTGCGCCACAATGGGCGGAAGAAGGGCGACATCATGAGCGGAAGTACCGCTCCTCTGGGCGGTACTACCGTGCTGGCCCCGTTACTTCCACCTGGTCCGCCCCTACTGCAGCACCAAGCGGAAGTACCGTTGGTAGGAGCGGTAATACCGCTCCGGCGGCACTACCGCCTCCCTAACTATGTCAGCTGCGTGGAAGGGCTAGATCTTTGGTGCAAGTGGAAGTACCGCGCCCCTGAGCGGTACTACCACTTATGCACTTATTGTGGGCAGAAAAATGGTCAGATTTCTTCCCCCTATATAAGTGGGCCTTCTTCCCCAAAGAGACTCACCTCTTTTCCCCAAAAGCTCCATTGTTTCTCCTAATCTCATTCTTGCCTGATCTCTCTCCCTAGCCATCGAATCTTGTTGATGCTCTAGGGTTTGGAGGAGAGGTCCTTGAACTACACTTCCACAAAGAGAAATTTGATCCCCCCACTAATCCCTTGCGGATCTTGTTACTCTTGGGTGTTTGAGCACCCTAGACGGAACATGTCACCTTGAAGCCATATTCCATTGTGGTGAAGCTTCGTGGTGGTGTTGGGAGCCTCCAATTAAGTTGTGGAGATTGCCCCAACCTTGTTTGTAAAGGTCCGGTCGCCGCCTTCAAGAGCACCACTAGTGGAATCACGACATCTCGCATTGTGTGAGGGCGTGAGGATAATACGGTGGCCTTAGTGGCATTTTGGGGAGCATTGTGCGTCCACACCGCTCTAACAGAGACGTACTTCCCCTCAAAGGGAAGGAACTTTGGTAACACATCCTCGTCTCCATCGGTTCCACTTGTGGTTACTTCTTACCTTTACTTTGAGCAAACTTTACTTATATTGTATCCTTTGCTTGCTTGTGTTGTTATTGTTGTTAGCATCATATATGTTGCTCATATAGTTGCATATCTAGACAACCTATTTGTTGCTAAACCTAATTCGCTAAAGATAAGTTAAAAACTGGTAGTTGCCTATTCACCCCCCCTCTAGTCAACCATATCGATCCCTTCAATTGGTATCAGAGCCACGCCTCTTTATTAAGGGCTTTACCGCCTAAAGAGTATGGTTGACGACGGGGATCGAGATGTTGAACTTCCCGAGACCGTGGATGTGAACACGGTCTCTCGTGAGGATTTAAATGATGCAGTGGCCTCACTTAAATCCTCCATGACGACCGAGGTCAAATCCATGTTTAAAGAATTCCTTGATGGCCTCAAACTTTCTACCGATCCGTTGCAAGTGGTTAATCGCACTACCTCGACATCGGATGTCCACTCTGGTAAGGAGGGGGCTAGCACTGATAAGAACAAGCTACCGAAATAGTGGGACGGGTACCTTTGCCTCAGTACCCCCTCCCGTGGTTTATGGAGGACCGGTGCACCCACCTCATATAGTTAATCTTGGTCCTCCTCCTAAACTTGTTAAGAATGATTTTTCTAATTGGATTTTTTGTATCAAGTCTCATTTGAATCACAACTCAACTCAACTTTGGAGAATCATTGAGCAAGGATACTACCTGCATGATCCAAACAACCTGACCCCAAGAGAAGAGGCCGACAATCAACTCAATCACTCCGCCTTGTTCATTCTTTAAGTTGTAGTGCCTCCCAAAGATCTAGCTCACTTGCGTCCCTTCACTCATGCTAAGGATTGTTGGGAACACATAGTCTCTTTATACAAGGGCAGCTCAAGCATTCAACGGTCCAACTTTGAGGTAGTGCTTGATGAAGCGGATGAGTTTGTGATGATTGAAGATGAGGACCCTCGTAAGCTTTACCGAAGAGTGACTACTCTTGACGTTGCTCTTCAAGATCATGGGAGCAAGGATACATATGACAAATGGATCAAGCGTAAGTTTCTCAAGGCCATCATGCCATTCAACAAGGCCATGTACTCTGTTATCCGTCAAAGACTGGACTTTCATTCCCTATCGTCAAGCGACATGTTGGATAAGTTTATTGCAATGAACATCTTGAAAAAGACCACCGACAACGCTCTAGCTTGTGTTTAACGGGCAAAGAAATCATCACCCAACCTTGCTTTGAAGGTCAAGGTCATTCAATAAGAAGAAGAAGAGGAGGAAGAGGTGGGTTGCCCCTAAGACACCAAATATGCTTACCATGAGCACATGGCTCTCGCATCTAGGCAATTTTGGGGCAACAAGAGAAAGACAAGGCCCAACTTTTCCAAGAACAACTCAAGTGGGTCAAAAGGCAAGCAACGTGTGAGGACTTGCTACAATTATGGTAATGTGAATCACTTCGTGGTGGATTGCCCATATGAGAAGAGGGAAGACAATGGTGGCAAACTCATCCGCAAAGATAAGGCCAAGTCCTTCCCCAACAAGAACAGCTTCACCAAGAAGGCGCCTCACAAGGTGTTGGTGGCTCAAGAAGAGTACCCTCCGATGATGATGTTGATGATGAAGATACAAGTGGTGAAGGGATGACAATGGCTACAGTGGCAATTGCATCCTCTACCCCAACCAAGGTGTCTCTCTTCGACGCCCCCAACGAGAACCACACTGCTAGGTGCCCTATGGCCAAAGGTATCACCAAGGTAACCCCCAATGTCAAAACCTCGAACATTAAAACTTCCATTTCTACCACTCCTTCTTTGTTGGATTGTGTGGATGAACATGAGGAGGCGAAGGAGGATGAGAATGAGTTTGACAAATTCTTGTGTAAACTCAAAGGTGAAACCAAGAAGCACTTTGTTGCTCTTTTGGAACAACTTGGTGAGGCCAATGATATCATTGAGTCTTAAGAGGAATCCCTTGAGGAGTTGAAGGGGCATAGTCGTGATTATGTCGATGAGATAGCAGATCTTTCCATTGCTCTTGAGGAAGAGTGAGGTCTTCGTTTGGCTCTTGAGGAGTCACAAAATGTTGACCTTGCTAAATTACGTAAAGATAATGATCATGCTATTGTTCTTAATCGTGTTCTCAAATCTGATAAGGTGGCACTTGGGGTTGGCCATGATAGACTCAAGGAAGAGTTTGATGCACTTGACAAGGCTCACAAGGCTTTGAAGGGTGCTCATGCCTCTCTCAAGGAGTCTCATGATCAACTCCAAGTAAAACTTACTAAGGAAATAGCCATGTCTCCTCCTTTTATGTTAATTGATAATGCCATTGCTACTAACCCTTGTTGTGAGCATGCGCACCTTGTGGAGGAAAATGCTAAGTTGAAAGAACAACTTGAGAAATGCCTTGTGACATGTATCCAAGGTGAGAAGAATCTCAATGACCTTTTGAGCAATAAAAAGGAAGTTGTAGCAAAGGAAGGGATTGGGTTTGCACCCAAGTCTTAGAAGAATAAGAAGTTGAAGACCAAGCAAGCTCCCCCGCTCAAAGAAACCTTTGTCAAAGCGGGGAAGGTCATGTCAAAGCGGGGAAGGTCACTCATGAGAAGAAGAAGGACAATGTTGTGGGTGGTAATGCCAAGAAGGGCAAGACCAGCTCCACCAACAAGGCCGGCGATTTTAACCCCTCTTATGTTTTATGTCGTGCTAGTGATGGGCATGTTTATGCCAAATATGTTGGTTCTTCTTATGAGTATATTGAATGGTATATTTGGGTTCCTAAGACCCTTGTTACTAACATGAAAGGACCCATTAAAGAATGGGTACCTAAATCCAAGCATTGATCTATTGTAGGAGCTTGCTTCCGGAGGGGTGTCATGGTTGCTTGATAGTGGAGCAAAAATCATATGACCGGAAGCAATGACTTGGTGGTGGACGTTCGACCTGATGCATCTTTGGCCACTCAAGTCTCCTTTAGTGATGACACAATTTCAAAAGTATTGGGTCTTGGCAAGGTGGTTATCTCTCCGGACATAACTATTGAGAGAGTCATGCTTGTTGAGACCCTTGCATACAATTTACTTTCTGTTCATCAACTTGCACTCATGGGTTTTAGTACTTTCTTTGGTATTGATACCGTGACCCTTTTATGGAGCAAGACTCTTAAAGTAGCCTTTGTTGGGCATGTCGAAAACGGTATCTATGTGATTAACTTCTCGGAGCGACCCACTAAGACCGTGACTTGCCTAATGGCTTAAGTTGATGTGGGATGGCTTTGGCATCGCCGGCTATCCCATGTCAATATGAGATCTTTGCAAATTCTCCTGAAAGGGGATCACATTCTTGGACTAACAAACGTAAGTTTTGCCAAAGATCATGCTTGCAGTGCGTGTATCAAAGGAAAGCTACATGAGAAGGCTCATCGACCCACGACTACCATCTACTCGAAGAGGACCTTGGAGCTCCTTCACATGGATCTCTTCGGTCCCCCATCTTTTGATAGTCTTGGGGGAAGAAAGTATTGCTTGGTGATTGTGGATGATTACTCAAGATACACATGGGTATACTTCTTCAAGAAGAAGAGTGAGACCCAACATATCGTCATCCACTTTGCAGATGAAGTTCAACGCCAACATGACGCAAATATTTGGATGATTAGAAGTGACAACGGCACTGAGTTCAAGAACTACACCTTGGATGAGTTTCTTAGTGATGAGGGGATAAAGCATCAATATTCCAGACCATATACCCCTCAACAAAATGGTGTTGCAGAGAGGAATAACCGGACGTTGATGGATGCGGCAAGGACCATGATGGCGGAGTTTAAATCTCCATACAACTTTTGGGCCGAAGCCATCAACACCGCATGTCATGCATCCAATCGGCTCTACCTCCGAAAAGGCTTGAACAAGACTCCATATGAGATACTTACCGATAACAAGCCTAACCTCAAGTACTTCCGGGTGTTCGGTTGTAAGTGTTTTATTCTCAAGAAAGGTGTTCATTTGTCTAAATTTGAATCTAGAGCTCATTAGGGCATATTTGTTGGTTATGCTACAAACTCTCATGCTTACCGTGTTCTCAACAAGTCCACATGACTCATTGAGGAGATGAGTAACGTAGAGTTTGATGAAAATAATGGCTCTCAAGTGGAGCAAAGTGGTCTTTGTGATGTAGGTGATGAAATTCCTCCCCAAGCCATAAGAAGAATGGGTGTGGGACACTTCCTACGTGTTGAGGAACCCCTTGTGGCTGAAGGAGAAGGACAATGTTCCACGCAAGTGGAACCATCACCAACGCAAGACCCACATGCTTCCGTATAACAAAGTGAAGGCCCTCAACCTCGTGAACAAGATCAAGGGCAAGATCAACCTCATGGTGATGATGTTACATCACAAGATTCTCAAGATCAAGTTCACAACCCCGAGCAAGCGCAAGATCAAGATCATGCTTAGGATCAAGAGCAAGCTAGTGATGGCTCTCAAGTTTGTCAAGACGATTCACCGCAACCTTCCATGGAAGAGATTTTAGAAAGACGAGCTGCCAAGATTGCTTCCAAGCTTAGAAATAAGCAACGCATTCTAGAGAACGTCTATGGAAGCTTAAATAGAGGGGTAACCACTCGTCGTCAATTAACAAACTTTTGTGCACATCATGCGTTTGTTTCTTGCATTGAACCCCTCAACGTACAAGAGGCGCTCGAGGACACGGACTGGCTTGAAGCCATGCACGATGAACTCAACAACTTTGAGCGCAACAAAGTGTGGCGATTGGTGCCAAGACCAAAGGAGAATCACAATGTCATTGGAACCAAATGGATCTTTAAGAACAAGCAAGATGCGAACGGTGTAGTCATTCGCAACAAGGCAAGATTGGTGGCTCAGTGCTACTCCTAAGTCGAGGGTATCGACTACGGTGAAACTTTTGCTCCTGTCGCTCACCTTGAATCTATTCGCATGTTGCTTGCATATGCATCTCATGATGATTTCAAATTATATCAAATGGATGTGAAAAGTTCTTTTCCTAATGGTCCACTTAAGGAGTTGGTATATGTCAAGCAACCCCCGGGGTTCGAGGATCCTAAGTTCCCCAATCATGTATATGTTCTCGATAAGGCACTCTATGTCCTTAAACAAGTCCCACGTGCGTGGTATGAACACCTTACCAAGATGTTGCAAGACCGTGGGTTTGAAATTGGGAAAATCAATCCCACTCTTTTCACAAAGAGGGTTAACGGGAACTTGTTCGTATGCCAACTATATGTTGATGATATTATCTTTGGTTTTTCTGACAAAGTTTTCAATGATGAGTTTGCCGCACTAATGACCAAAGAGTTTGAGATGTCCATGATGGGAGAGTAGAAGTTCTTCCTTGTATTCGAAGTCAAGCAACAAAGTCAAGGAACCTTCATGAACCAAGCAAAATATACTCAAGACATGCTCAAGAGGTTCAAGTTGGATGATCTCAAGCCGGCCAAGGCCAACACTCCCATGTCGCTCAAATGCCAACTTGACAGTGATCCCAATGGTAAAGCCATGGATCAAAAGGTATATCGCTCCATGATTGGATCCCTGCTTTATCTTTGTGCATCTAGGCGGGATATCATGTTGAGTGTGGGAATTTGTGCATGATTTCAATCCGCACCTATGGGGAGTCACTATGTGGCTGTCAAGCGAATCTTTCGATATTTGGATCATACCCCAAACTTTGGCTTGTGGTACCCCAAAGGTGTTTCATTGATCTCATAGGATATTTGGACTCGGATTGGGCGGGAGACCGTGTGGAGAGGATGTCAACTTCCAGAGGTTGCCAATTTCTTGATCGCTCTTTGGTAAGTTGGTCTTCAAAGAAACAAAACTATGTTTCTCTCTCGTCCACATAGGCCGAGTATGTAGCTTAGCAAGTTGTTGTGCACAGTTGCTCTAGATGAGGCAAACTTTAAAAGATTACGGTGTCACTTGTGACATAGTGCCCCTCTACTGTGACAACGAGAGTGCTATTAGGATCTCCAACAACCCGGTGCAACATTGCAAGATGAAGCACATTGATATACGTCATCACTTCATCCAGGATCACATCAAGCGCGGAGAAATTGATCTTATCCACCTCAATACCAATGAGCAACTTGCAGACATTTTCACGAAGCCATTGGATGAAGCAAAATTTCGTGAGTTAAGGCATGGGCTAAATATCATTGATTCGAGCAATGTGGCTTGAAGTATTGCACACCCCTCCACACTCATCATTATGTCTTGTTTAGATGTAGGCATAGACATAGGGGGAGAGTAATTCTCTCAATGAACTATTCCTCCCCTTATTATGCATAAATTGATCAACTCTTTCACATTAGCCATTTTTGATGATGCTTTTGCTTCAAAGACGAGTTTTGGTCATGGGCCCAAGGTTAAAGTCTTCGCGGTGCCATACCAATTGACTCAAACATAGGTGGCTTCGGCCACCGCCCCTATCCTCCTAGTGAGGTATTTGCTATTTGAGAGCTTGTTCTTTGATTTTCGTCTCTCCAAGTATTCTTCCTTGTCTTGATATATCTAATTCTACCTTGGACTGTCCCCTTTCATTGCATAAGTCATATTTCTCTGTGTGTGTTTTGGCTGGGCTATGTTTTTGGTCTCAAGTGGTACTACCACTGGGATGGCCGGTACTACCGCTCCGGCGGTACTACCATGCCCGCCCACGATACTACCACCTCGGGTCTTCCAGGACGGGTTAAGTGATGGGCACGGGAATTTCTAACCCCCCATACCCTTTCACTTCTCCCCTCCTCGTGCCCTCTCTCTCCGGCGACCGAATTTTGCCCCGGGGGCCGGCTCCGATCCCCCAATCTCGTGTCGTCTCCCGCATTTCTGTCTGGAGGGATCATTCCCCTCATCTTCCTCGTGCCATGGCCACCGGTATTGCCCTCATCGCTCTTTCCTTTGTCTCTTATTTTGAATATTTGGATTTAGGGCAATGCATGTGGTAGTTTTTGATTTTCCTCGACATTTTAGGCATGAGTTGGAGGTGTCTTGCACGCTAGATAGTATTGTAGTCGAGGGTCACTATTTTAGGAAGTCTACGTCGCCGAAACTACCGGTTCCTTTCCGCGGAAGTTCTTCCGGCAGGCAGGGTGATACTACCGCCGGCACCTGGACAGTACTACCGCTTACAGCGGTACTACCACCCCTGTCCCAGCGGTACTACCGCTTTGCCTACAACGGAACTACTGCTGCAGGAAGCGGTACTACCGCTGGTAACTCAACTTTTCAGACTTCTTGTGATCTTCTTCTGCTCTTGTTTTTGTTCTCTTTTGACTTATGCAGTTGCTTTACTCTTGCTTTTTCCCTTGTTCTTTCTTTGTGGGTTCCAGGCGATGGTAATTCCCCTCCTCGTGCTCTTTGCATGAATCCAGGCCGTATGGTGGTTCCAAGCGGCCCAGGACTTCGCAAGAGGTTGTGTCTGGTTCCAGTGCTCAACCCCAGTGACAAACTGTGAAGAAGTCTGCTACAAAGAAGATTAAACCTTCTCCCGACATGACTGGCAAAGAATTTTTGGAATTCCGATAGCGCAACCCCTATTGTCGCCCTCAGGACGAGGCATTTGTTGGGCGTCCCTTCTGGACCAAGGAGCAATCTCTCATTTATGTTGGGATTCTGAAGAACAAGACTAGCCTCTATGTGTCTGATGCCAAATCCATCGACACAAGGGTACATGAGCAACCGTCCTAACATTGAGTACTTCGCTGAAGCTCATGCTCTGTGCCAGCAGTGGGGTCTGTTTCCTATCATCAGCTTCAATAAGGACTTTTGCTGCGGGGCAGTGGCTCAGTTTTATGCCACCGTCCACTTTCACAATGATGATGCCAGGAACTTAACTTGGATGACAGGTGGCCAAGTGTTGCACTCCAACTGAAAGACTTTCATGAACTCATTGGGCTATGCTGATAATGGGTTGGATGAGCCTGTTGACCTCCGGCCACACACTGAGATTACTGCAATCCACAAGTCCAAGCTGATTCGCTATTCCAGGGTTGTGAAGACTGCCAAGGGTACTCGCACTGAGCTCATTCCATTTCTGGACATTATGCATCGTATCTTTCACAACACTCTTTTCCCTCGAGTTGGGAACAAGGATCAGGTTCACTCTTACTAGGGGTGGGCATAAAAACCGAGAACCGAAGACCGAAGCCAAAAAAACCGAGACCGGAGCCGAAATAACCAAGAACCGAAGCTTCAATTGTTTGTTCGGTTAGCAAAAGGCAAAAACCGAAATTGGTTCGGTGAATTCGGTCACTGGAGTCCGCTGACCGAATCTCCCGAATGAACCGAAGTATCTTTCTACACTGTATATTATATTAATTAAAGCCCATCCAGCTAGGCCGATTAGCCCATCAAACAAGTAGTACACATCAATTTTCTTAGCCTTTTCTTTTCATCACAACCACAAACATACGCAGGCTTTGTTAAAAGAAAATAGAAACAGGCTGTACACCTTCTCCTGGATACTCTCGAGGCGTTATGGATAGCGACATCTACTTCCTCTTTCCCACCACACGTTGTCACCCATCAGCTTTTTTAGTTGCACACTGCCCCATGAAAGAATGGACCGATACACTCATAAACTCTGCAATCAAGTCTGGCGAGCGACGGACCCTTCAAAAAAAAGTCTGACGAGCCGCGGTGATTCAACACTGAAGGGTATCGGTCCTACTCGGTCAACCCGAGCACCGAACCGAATTTCTGGTGCACCGAATCCTCGGTTATCTCTTTTTTAGTTAACCGATCGGGTAGCATATTCTTTAAACCGAAATTAAAAATAACCCGAAGTACCAAACCGAACTCTTCCGGGTAACCGAATGCCCAGGCCCAACTCTTACCTTGTAAATCTGCTGCTGATGTGCAACAAGGAGAAGGGCAAAGACTCTTCTTTGGATGTTTCCCACATTATGTGGAAGGAGCTTCGCTCAACTGTGCTTGACCGAAAGGTGCCCATATGTGGCCCCTATCTCTTTAAGATGATTGAAGACACTTGGGCTGCGACGTTCCCTGGCGAGCCTGTTGTGACTGAAAACATGGTGTATCACGGTATCCTGAAGCTTCGTGTGAAGGAGAATTGGGGTGTTGTGGCTTCTGGCCCTAAAATTGCCCCCGCCGACTCTGATGATGAGGAAGAGCCAGATTACAGAGATGACACTTATGCTCCACCTTCTGAGACCGTTCCGTCGCGGGCTACCAAGCTCTCAGCAAAGATGAAGTCTCTTCTTTGTTTCCAGGCAAAGGGTCAGTATAACGCTCATGTGGTGGCCAAGAAGGCCCCAACCGCGACAAGTTGATCATGAGGAAGATAGGTATGGATGTTCACAACGGCTCTAAGGACATGATCACTGATGAGTAGGTGTGGATCAAGAAGAACTGTCCGTGGCCTGAGACCGAGTCAGAGGAGGAGGAGTCAGATGAGGAGCATGATGATGTGGATGAGGACGATTGGGCACTTCTTTGGACTTACCATCACTTCAGATCATTTTTTAGTCCTCTGTCCCTTTTTGGCATCTCGATGCCAAAGGGGGAGACAGTGTTTAGGGATTGTCAAGTCACGAGTGCTCTTTACCTTGCTTTTTCTATTTTTGCTCATGAACTCTTCTATCATTTGCTTTGGTTTGGTTTGTGCTTGTGAGACCTAAAAGACCAAGTCGTATGGTGTGAGACATATGTTACCTCCTCTATTATCTTTATATGTCTTATTATGTGAGTTATGCTTATATTGTGCCCTTTGTCTATGCTCACATAGCCTATCTTGCATACATGTCTAGTGTTCATTCTTTTATGCAAGTAGTTGCCGGTCTATAAAATATAGCGGGAGTATTGATCCTAGAGTCTGTACTTTGCATTCCAAAAGCATATCTAAGAATAGTGCACACATCTAGGGGGAGCTCATCTATATTTTGTAGAAGTTGGGGTTTTCTTTATTTCTTATGATATCCTCTGTGCAAATCCCGCGTTGTCATCACTCCACCAAAAAGGGGGAGATTGTAAGCACATATTTCTACCCCATTAGTTTTGGTGATTGATGACAATGCTTTTGCGGACTAACCGGGTGCAGTAAGCTTTCGGAGATTATCAGGTGGCACGAGACGGTTATTTTCCCCTCAGTGATTAAAAAGAGAAGACGGGTTGTTTCTGACGATTTTGTGTTGGTCGACCTGAGTCGTAGGAAATCCGTACTATCAAGAGGGGGTCCGCATTTGGAAAGGTTGGGTGGAATCAAACACGTACACATTTGCACCACTCTCCTCTCCCGGAGCTTCTAATCTTTTCCTCTCTACCCTTCTGTCTCTGATAAGCAGAAGTACCGCCCTGGCAAGCGGTAGTACCGCCCCAGCGGTACTACCGCCCTGAAGTACTAAGCGCTCTTCCGCTTAAGTTTCTCTTCTGGCATTCTGGATTTTACTGAGCGGAAGTACCGCTCCACCTGAGTGGTAGTACCGCGCTGTTCGGTCCAGAGTACCTCGTGGGCGACCAGACATGCGTCTGGTCCCCCGCGCCACAATGGGGGGAAGTAGGGCGGCAGCATGAGCGGAAGTACCGCTCCTCTGGGCGGTACTACCGTGCTGGCCCCCGGTACTTCCGCCCGGTCCGCCCCTACTGCAGCACCAAGCGGAAGTACCGCTGGTAGGAGCGGTAGTACCGCTCCAGCGTCACTACCGCCTCCCTGACTATGTCAGCTGCGTGGAAGGGCTAGATCTTTGGTGCAAGCGGAAGTATCACGCCCCTAAGCGGTACTACCGCTTATGCACTTATTGTGGGCAGAAAAACGGTCAGATTTCTTCCCCCTATATAAGTGGGTCTTCTTCCCCAAAAAGACTCACCTCTTTTCCCAAACAGCTCAATTGTTGCTCCTAAGCTCATTCTTGACCGATCTCTCTCCCTAGCCATCGAATCTTGTTGATGCTCTAGGGTTTGGAGGAGAGGGCCTTGATCTACACTTCCTCCAAGAGAAATTTGATTCCCCCCACTAATCCCTTGCGGATCTTGTTACTCTTGGGTGTTTGAGCAGCCTAGACGGAAGAGGTCACCTCGAAGACATATTCCATTGTGGTGAAGCTTCGTGGTGGTGTTGGGAGCCTCCAATTAAGTTGTGGAGATTGCCCCAACCTTGTTTGTAAAGGCTCGACCGCCGCCTTCAAGAGCACCACTAGTGGAATCACGGCATCTCGCATTGTTCGCCAGCGTGAGGAGAATACGGTGGCCTTAGTAATATCTTGGGAGCATTGTGCCTCCACACCGCTCTAACAGAGACATATTTCCCCTCAAAGGGAAGGAACTTCGGTAACACATCCTCGTCTCCGTCGGTTCCACTTGTGGTTACTTCTTACCTTTACTTTGAGCAAGCTTTACTTATATTGTATCCTTTGCTTGCTTGTGTTGTTATTGTTGTTAGCATCATATAGGTTGCTCATATAGTTGCATATCTAGACAACCTATTTGTTGCTAAACCTAATTTGCTAAAGATAAGTTAAAAACTGGTAGTTGCATATTCACCCTCCTCTAGTTAACCATATCGATCCCTTCACCTTCCAAATCTCGCGCCCACCCCACCCCACGTGCTCCCTCGCTGGCGACCACCAAACCCTAGCCATGGGTTTCCTCAGCGGCAAGGTCAAGGGGAAGTTCACCCCCAACGCATCCTCCTCGCATGCGCTTCCTCCTCCACCGCCACCGGTGCCTGCCCTCCTTCCCCGTGCGGTAGCACCTGCACATTCCAGTGCACCAGGCACGCTGGCACTGGGTGTACAGGAAGCCGCTGCCGTACCCGGATGTCACGCTGCCGCACGACTGACATATGGATCCGTAGCAACGTCGGATGGATGCGTATGCTCCGGACTCTCCCAGCTGGGGGAGGTGGTTTGCCCTCGAGCACGGGGAGCAACGCTGCCTCGGCGTCCAGGAGCACCACACCAACCCTCCACTGGCCCCCGTCGTCAAGCCGGACGAGGAGGAGGAGGAGGCGTACCAGGCGGCTTCGATGGAAACCTCCATCGAGGAGGAGCAACACAAGGAGGAGGCGGACTACCAGGCGAGGCTGAGGGAGGCCCTCACCCTATCTGCTGCCGGTGACTACGTCGTCCCCTATCGGGGTTTTGTCATGGCAAGATGTCCTCGTGAGAGAACTTAGGGGTGAGGCCATCGCAACTATGTGGCGGCTTGAGAGGGGTTGGTCGGAATCGAGAGACGCGAGTTTACCCAGGTTCGGTCCCTCCGATGGAGGTAAAAGCCTACGTCCTGCTTTGTGTCTATATTGATGATGAGGATGATCTCGATTACAAGGGTGCGGGATCGCTACCTCTAATCTTGAGAGCCTCTAATCTGTCTATCTCTAATCACTTGAACTTGTCCCTTTAGGGGTGCCTTACCCCTCCTTATATAAGTGGAAGGGGTAGGTTTACATGTAGAGTCCTACTAGGAGTAGGATTAGGACTAGTCTCTCTTGAATCCTAATCCGGGTCTTGTTTCCTTTGTGAAGGAGTCTTTCCTTTCTCTCCTTGGGCCTTCTCTTGTGAGCCGCCCATCCAGGCCCGTCCATGAGCCGCCTTGCACCGGCTCGCACGCTGGGCCATGGGCCTGGTCGTCCTGTGACCCAGTAATAGAGGTGACGCATGAGCCGCCATACTGATGAGCCGGGTCATACCTCCTGCCGGGTTACCAATGAATCGTCAAGTTCGGCCAGGGCTCCAGTGAGTCGCCAAGTCCCGGCCGGGTCATACTTCAGGCCGGGTTATACCGCGGGGTATATCCCCGACATTAGCCCCTAGGTTAGCTTGAATTTATTCATGGTAAGCTCCTGAAATAAGAATAATCAATACGTTAAGTGACCGGCTCACTCCCCTGGCCGGCTTATTTCACTGAAGTGGATCCTCAAAAATCCGGGTTTCTTCTTCATATGAATGAGCCGTCTTCTCAATCGTCTTGCTTGTCAATGTCCTTTGAAGTAAAATATTGAGGATACAACACCTTATATGCCATTGAGTCGGCCTCCAATACTCTTGGCGGGTCATCTCTGCCGGGTCATAATCATTGATGATGCCGGGTCATGATCGTTGGTGACACTGGGTCCAAACAAAACATACTCCAGTTGACTTGATAAATATATTGGGATGAAAATCCATCTAATGTAGAGTTAGTCCTTTAATGCTTCGGCTAAACAAAAATCTATTGAACCGGTCTCACTCACAATTGACATCTTGAAAACTCTCTTGATTTTTTTTGATACATCCATATTACCTGTAGCCCCCAAGCTCCAAGTTTATCCATGATGACTTGGTGCTTTGCAATAATATTTTTGATTGTGTAGCCCCCAAGTGCCAAGTTGTCTTGCCTGCAGCAGCCTGGGACTTATAACTGTCTTATACTTTATAAAGCTTCGGCTGGTGTAGCCCCCAAGGGCCGGCTCATCAGTATGTGATGGGCCGTGTCTTCAATTTGAACCTCATAATCTGTTTAAACAGCTGAATACTGTAGCCCCCAAGTGCCGGGTCGCACGCCTGCGGCGACTTGGGACTTTAGCAATTTTGATCTGAGTAGTGTAGCCCCCAAGGGCCGGGTTGCATGCATGCGGTGACTCGGAACTTATATCCACTTCTCCTTTGAAAAGAAAAAAACATCACATGATGTAGCCCCCAAGTGCCGGGTCGCACGCCTGCAGTGACTTGGGACTGTATGAGAATAGCCCATCATACTGCACTTCAGAAGTTCTCTTGAACTGATATGTGATCTGATTTGAAATGAATCCTTGACCATGGTTGCAATATAACCCGGTATGAATAATGAAATCCCTGCTCGTAGTTGCGGTGCAACCCGGCAAATATATGTTTGAGAAATCCATGAGTGCTGTAGTATACTACAGAGCACTGGTTGAAGAAATCCAAGAGCCGGTCAATTAAATGACACGGCATTATAATTGATAGGGCGGCTCTTCAAGAATAATCAATTTTCCAAGCTGGCTTGAAAAAACCCCAATCATTTAATACTGGTTATGATAAACCATGATGAAGATCCAGCCATGTTGGCTATTAAAGATCTATTTGTTCCTGCAGAGGTTACGATGTAACCCGGTTTGGTGACCGGCTTTCCGCAGCATAATCAAATATGGATATGCATGTATGATGATGCAATGCAGGATGATGTAATGCAAGATGCAATGTATGGCCATAGCCATCTTTCTTCACACTTAATAACAGCTTATCTTAGGAGACAAGACCTGCAAAAACAAACAAGACAGAGCATATTCTGTATCGTTGTGAGGGCGGCTTGAAAAGCACAACCCGGAGATGTTAAATCCTTGATGCCTTGCTTTTTCTTTTTGTTTTCGAAAACTCATATGCCGGCTCTCCTGGGTGAACTCGCTGTTTGAACTCTTAACAGTACAGGGTCTCTAGTGAGAGTGACCGTCAACTCCTTTGAGCGGCTCAGGGTCTCTAGGCGATATTAACTGGTAAGAGCACAACGAACCAGAGAGAGGCACAGCAAACGGCGGGTCATGCCCCCAGGGCCCATAAGCTACCTCTCACGTGACATAAATCCGTCGTTTGAACCTTAAACAGTGCAGGGTCTTTAAAAGAGTAACTGTTTAAGAGTACGAACGGGCCACATAGCGGAGAGTCGGCAGCAGATGGGTGAGTTTATCCTCGCTTTCTGTAAGCAGGCCCTCACGCGACAAGATCCGCCGGTTTAACCTTGATCAGTACAGGGTCTCTAGTGAGAGTGACTGTCAAATATTTTGAACAGCTCAGGGTCTCTAGTCGAGATTAACTGGTAAGAGTTCGGCGGGTCATCTAGCGGAGCAGCAGCAGCATACAGGCAGGTTTAACTCGAACTTGCGGTGGCTGAAGAGCCGATCAAGAGGGTGTGTAAGCTAAACCCGGTGGGTTGGAAGCCCCCAAATGACCTTGTTGACGGAGTCAACTTTTGGGTATACAACCCGGCCTTACGGTGGCTGAAGAGCCGATCAAGAGGGTGTGTAAGCTAAACCCGGTGGGTTGGAAGCCCCCAAATGACCTTGTTGAAGTATCAACATTGTTGCACCATCTTGTAAGCCGCCATCTTGTATGAAGAAACAGCAGAAGCCCCCAAGCTGAATGGTGCATCATGGCGGCTCGTCTTCTTGGGTAACTTTTAATCCTTCCGCCAATAATTTTGTAGCCCTCGAGATCGGGTTAACTTCCTTGCAATGACCCGGGGTTCTCGTTGAAAACAACCAAATGTGTCGAGCCATGTCTGTAGCCCCCGAGTCTTAAGCCGATTCGAAGAGGCGGCTTGAGAGTCTCCACTGAAGATTGAGGTTGACCGTGGCGGGTTATAGACGATCCCGTATGAATTGTTTCAATAATCCGGTCGATGGTTCGTCCCGGCTGGTTGTTGAAATTAACCAAACTGCAGTGGCGGCGACTTGTGCGCCCGTCCGTCGGGCGGCTCGTACAGGCGAACATCGCACCGATATGTCAATATAGATTGGACCGCAGGGCGGCGATTCAGAACCGTCAGTTGGGCGGCTCGTACTGGTGTATGCGGCCCCTGGCGTGTTGATGTAGACGTAGAAGTCAGCCACGGCGTTGTAAGCCGGTTCGACCGCGAGAGACGTCCGCGGCGTTATAAACCGGTGCGGTCGCGAAAGACGGCCGCGGCGTCATAAACCGGTGCGGTCGCGAAAGACGGTCGCGGCGTTGTAAGCCGGTGTGGTCGCGAGAGACGGCCACGGCGTTGTAAGCCGGTGCGGTCGCGTGAGACGGCCACGGCGTCATGAGCCGGGCGGACGGTGAGTCGCCCGCGGCGTTGTAAGCCGGTGCGGTCGCGACACGGATGAACACAGGCGCAGAATGATGTTGGTGGGCCTCCATCTCCGCAGTATAATGTCACTTGAGTAATTGTCCTGCGTAAAATATTGCAGGCCAAAGTAACTGTTCTTCACAAAAAATAATATGTACTGAAAAAATAGATAAAGTACATATCACCTGATGATCTTTGTAGAAACTACCGATGATCTGTGTGCGGATGTAATCGGACGAACAGTTGTCCTTCATCCAACCAGGCCCCACCTCTGATTTTTTTTAACCGGCTCCCCATCTCTTTCCTTTACCTTATCCTCCACCAAAAGTCACGGGAGCAGCGGCGAGGCCTCGACCGAGGACCGGCGCGAGCAAGGGGCGGAGCAGCGGCGAGGCTGGCAGGCACGCTGACACCTGGCGGGTCAGCCAGTCGCAGCCGGCGACTTGTGCGGGAGGCGGCCGACGGGGAAAGCGGCTCGTACGGGTGAGCGGGGGCGGGAGCGGGGCCGGCACACGGCGGCTCACAGCGGAGGAGCGGGAGAAGCGGCCGTGCGCGGGAGAAGCGAAGTCGGCCAGAGGCGAGGCGGGGGAGCGGCGGCGAGGCACGGCGGAGGCCGGCGCTGCGGTGTACGGCACGGGGGTGTGGCGCGGAGGAACCGGCAGTGCGGCAGCCGGTGGCCAGCTCATGAGGCGCGGCAGAGCCGGCGGGCATGACGTGGGGCGGCGGCTCGCCGGCTGGCGGCTCGAGGGGCGAGCGGGCGAGGCGGGAGCAGCGGCAGCGGGGCGAGGCAGAGCAAAGCCGGCCGCAGGGAGGCGAGGCGGAGCAACGCAAGCGTGGTGGAGGCGGGCGCGGGGCAGCTGGCGACGGGCGGCGCCGGACGCAGAGCAGCCGGCGCGCGGGGCGCGGGCGTGCGGTGCGGCTCGAGGGCGGAGCGCTGGGGCGGCCCGGGCGTGGGGCCGCGCGACGGCGAGGGAGGCCGAGCTCGGGGCGCGGGGAGCGGAAGTCGCCGGCCGTGCGGGAGGACATGCGCGGGGTGGGATGAGGCGTGGCGGCGCGGACGGGCCCGCCGCGCGCGAGGAGGCCGCAGGCGCGGGCCGAGCGCTGCGAGGCCGCGCGACGGAGGAGGCCGGGCGGCGCGGGGTGAGCCGCGGGTCAGGGCCACGCGCGAGGCGGGGAGATGCAGGCGCAGAGGGCAGCGGCCACAGCGAGTGCATTGAACCGGCTGGAGCGACGAGCGAGACGGCATGAAGCGGTCAAGCGGAGGCGGAACCTGACTGGTGCCGGTGCAGCGAGCAGGACGGGCGCGCCGAGGTGCAGCAAACTGGCTCGGACGTGAGGCGGAGGCCGAGTCCATGTGTGTGTCTGTTTCCGGGTCGGGACAGGCTTGAGGAATCCATGTCCGTTTCCTACCTCCACCTTCAAGTCGTGGCTATATTGGGTTGCATTGGGAGGCCGGCAGTAGACAGCTCGAATCCGATCGCTTTGCCTCGAAACTTCCTGCGTGGACTCGCCTCGGTCTTGACACGGTATACGACAGCTTCTTCAGATTGGTTTTTTCCAAACTTGTGGCATGAGCAACTCGCCCATGATCCGATCTGAGGTCGCGTGGCTGGGAGCATATGGATCTTGGGAGCCTTGTTGCATTATCTGAACACTGCTGCCGCTCGTCTTCTAAATCACTGCAGGTTTAAAATCCGCACAGCCGGCGCAAGAAATCCCTCTGATTCCGATATGATTTGCGCTGTTGTTTAAGAAAAATTCAATCCTCGACTGATGAACTCAAAGTTTGATGTAGATCCTTCCATCCTGGCTTTTATTTATCCAGCGAATCGCGAACTTCTCAATCCCTAGGGAAATCCCTCCAAGAACACAACATCACCGTGCTGGCCTCACGGTGGGCGCCAACTGTCGTGGTTTTGTCACGACAAGATGTCCTCGTGAGAGAACTTAGGGGTGAGGCCATCGCAACTATGTGGCGGCTTGAGAGGGGTTGGTCGGAATCAAGAGACGCGAGTTTACCCAAGTTCGGCCCCTCCGATGGAGGTAAAAGCCTACATCCTGCTTTGTGTCTATATTGATGATGAGGATGATCTCGATTGCAAGGGTGCGGGATCGCTACCTCTAATCTCGAGAGCCTCTAATCTGTCTATCTCTAATCACTTGAACTTGTCCCTCTAGGGGTGCCTTACCCCTCCTTATATAAGTGGAAGGGGTAGGTTTACATGTAGAGTCCTACTAGGAGTAGGATTAGGACTAGTCTCTCTTGAATCCTAATCCGGGTCTTGTTTCCTTTGTGAAGGAGTCTTTCCTTTCTCTCCTTGGGCCTTCTCTTGTGAGCCGCCCATCCAGGCCCGTCCATGAGCCGCCTTGCACCGGCTCGCACGCTGGGCCATGGGCCTGGTCGTCCTGTGACCCGGTAATAGAGGTGACGGATGAGCCGCCATACTGATGAGCCGGGTCATACCTCCTGCCGGGTTACCAATGAATCGTCAAGTTCGGCCAGGGCTCCAGTGAGTCGCCAAGTCCCGGCCGGGTCATACTTCAGGCCAGGTTATACCGCGGGGTATATCCCCGACATCCCCCCTTGCCGTCGAGGCTCCCCGCGCCGAAGGCAGAGCCCCCCCTCCACTGCCGCCCCAGCCGACGAAGGAGACGTACGTGTTGGAGTGTCGCATGCACGAATGGGTCAACGACCCCCTTGTGTGGCTTGGGGGCCACACCGGCGTAGGAGGCCGCACATCTCGAGCACTGGAGGCAGCGCCACCTGGCGGCGGAGTGCAAGGAGGGCGAGCACCTCATGCAGGCGGAGCGTGAGGAGGAGGAGTGTCGTGCCTGCTGGGCACGGGAGGAGGAGGAGGAACGCTTGGAGGAGGAGGCGGAGCACCATGCCTGCGATGAAGGAGTCCTGCCGGCGACGCAGCCGACGCAGGACGCAACCCGTGCTTGGGAGGTAGCCTTTCCCTGGCAAGCCCGACGCCAGAGTTGGTGGATCTGACCGGTCCTTGCTTGGATGGCGAGGATGCCTAGGGAACCACGGGGACGGCGCCCCCTTAATTAAGTTTTTTATGTTTTATTTAATGTATAAATGTGGGCTTTGGCGAGCGGTTGCCCGCCGTTTTAATGTATAATTAGTATTAAGTTTGAATTTGCCTCTTTTTCTATTTACGTGGCGCGCACAAAGAAATCTGACCCAAATGGGCCGACCCACATGTTAGGATATCAGGCCGGCCCACTAGTCAGGAGGTAACGGTCAAAGGGTTTGACTGGACGGTGGTGCTCCGTTTTGCCTTTTGTGAGCAGGTAGTGGAGGGGATGGCAAACATGAGCATAGTTTGTTGGCTTGGGCAAAACTGAGTAGAACTAAGGAAGGAAGGGCACGAAAATAGAAATCCCTAAAATAAAATGACATCTACACAAGCTCTTGTCATACTAGATTTGAAGACAACAATAGCCACTGCTCGAGCATCACCTCATGTAGAACAAGCTTGCAATTCATCACCACCATTTTAGAGGGTTGAAGAAACTGGGCCAAGCCATAGAACAATAAAAATAAGACGTTAAAGTCGCCACACCAATAGTTAGTCAATAGCTTTCCCTTGAAAGACGCACAAATTGCCAAATGTGAAGGGAACCAATAGATTTGGGGACACAAACTCTCGTAGTCCATTTGCTAGTGTCAGTTCAGACATCCTCAAGGTAGGGAGAAACCGAACAAACCCTATTTCAACATGCCATCTTCTCCACCAGCTCATCGATGTCGCCGGGGAAGCAAAAGACCTAAGAAAAATAAAATGAGACAGACCAGGTCCCAACTCCTCTTGTCATCGACGAAATTAACAAAAGATGAAGGCGATGGCGTGCAGGGAAGGTGTGCCATCGGCGGCTAGGGTTGGGAGGAAAGGTGCTTAGGGTTTCCCCTCTGGCTCTTGCTGTTGTCAATTGTTGCTTTATTACAGACTTGGAGGTTTCTATTCATTTTAAGTATTCTCATGAAATGTGTGTTGTGTGAGTCAATTTGGTATGTTGAAACTGGAGTGAAATACAAGTCACTAGCCCAAGTACTTTAGCTATGTTTTTTTATTCCCCACAACATTTTAGCTAAAATTTGACCAAATAATTATTTAGAGTGATATCGTAATTTTATCAGAAACATTACGATTCACCTGGCTCATTTACGCCGCATTGTCTGCCACCTCGCACGTGTGAGGCTATTCATTGTGGGTGCTCAACCAAAATTACAACATGGCCCATGTTGTTGCAAAAGGACATGGTGTTGAAAACGGCCAACGACCGTAGGGCGACCAATGGTGCGGAGGATAGGCGACCGTTGGCATGGGGGCGACTGTAGGTTGTAGGCGAGCTGGGATGGAGGCGTCCTGGGCCGAGGCGAGCGGAGGAGACTGCCTGGCGGTGGGCGGCTCGCCGAATCTGACTTTGCCACTGCAGGTGAAGGCGAGGTGGCAAAGTGGATGACTGCAGGGCCAGAGGCACGGTGCACGGAAGACGGTGGAGGGAAGCATCATTCCTGATGAAGGCGTGCCTAACAACTAGGTCACCAGGAAGCAGCTGGTCGAGCCGACGACGCTTATGAAGAGTTGGAGATGCTTTTTTGCAACAAGGGTCTTGTTGCAATTGCATTAAGACTTGTTGCAATGGCGACGATGGTCGTGACCCGGAGATGATGCTTTGCAACAAGGGTCTTGATATAGTTGCAACAAAGTCCTCGTTGCAAACGAGAGGAAACAGAGAGGACACATCCGATCTTTTAAAAAGATCAGTCAGTGGACGCGCAACAATCTCCTAATTTTATTGGGACCCCACGGCGGTGGAGGTGATACCCTACTTCCCTTTTATTTTCTCTCTTGTGTATAGGATTGATTACAAAGAATGTGAGCCCGATGCCCCTACACCGGCTTCTATATAGTGCACTATCAAGGAGGGTTACAGTCCACACGTATGAGCCGGGCTATGAATATTTATAGGTCGGGGCATTTACTGAAAAACAACAATACTACACTGCAAAAATTTGTAGAAATCCGCAAGTGACTATAATTTGAATTCACTAGTCGTGTTGAGTTGAGGCTTATTTCAATATATATCCCAATATTTTCACCTTTCATTCTAGTCCAGTGTCCATTCTTGAATAAAAAAAATAAGCATTTCTCTACGCCTCTTCACTATTTTCTGAATAACTCCTTTAAAACCCTCCTTTGTATATCAAAATATAGAAACAATTTGGCTGATGTCACTCATACGTCTCCAATGTATCGATAATTTATGAAGTATTTATGCCATATTTACCTATGTTTACAATACTTTTATTAGTTTTGATGCACTTTATATGATTTAATTAGAACTAACCCGGACTGACGCTGTTTTCACCAGAATTACCGTGGTGTTGTTTTTTGTGCAGAAAATAAAAGTTCTCAGAATCACCCGAAACTTTTTGACGAGTTTTTCTAGAGAAAATAAGAAATACCGGAGTGAAGAACCACCAGAGGGGGGCCACCAGGTGCCCCCGGCGCCATCACCCCCCTGGGCGCGTACTGATGGCTTGGGACCACCTCGTGGCTCTGTTTAGCGTGATTCCAACGCTGAAAAATCCTATAAATACCAAAAAAACTAGAAGTTAACCTAGAACTTCCACTCCGCCGCTGCAACTCTTTGTATCAAAGAAAGCTCATTTGGAGCCCTTTCCAGTACCCTGCCGAAGGGGGAAATCATCACCGGAGGCCATCTTCATCATCCCAACGGAGGCCATGACGAGGAGGGAGTAGTTCACCCTCGGGGCTGAGGGTATGTACCAGTAGGTATGTGATCTCTCTCTCTCTCTCTATCTGTCTCTCTCTCGTGTCCTTGAGATGTCACAATCTTGATGTATTATGAGCTTTGTTAATATAGTTGGATCATTTGGTGTTCTTCCCTTGCTATCTTGATGTGATGAATTGAATCTTTCCCTTTGAGATCTCGTTATGTTGGATTGAATACTTTGGGTTTGAGAACACTTGATGTATGTCTTGCATGTGGATACCCGTGGTGAAAATGGGGTATTCTATTGATTCACTTGATATATGTTATGGCATCAACTTGCAGATTCCGGTGACCTTGGGGGATCTATGAACATGGGTTGATGCACGTTTTCATCCTACTTTCTCCGATAGAAATCTTGGGGTACTCTTTGAAGTTTTTTCTATTGGATTGAATATGATGAATCTGAAATTGTTTGATGCATGTCGAATAATGAACCCACAGATACTTGTGGTGACATTGGAGTATCTAGGTGACATTAGGGTTGATTGATGTGTATCATATGGTGTTATTTTAGTACGAACTCTAGGGCTGTTTGTGACACCTATAAGAATAGCTCAATAGATTGATCGGAAAGGATAACTTTGAGGTGGTTCTACTACCTACAATAATTTCATCTTATGTTCTCCGTTACTTATGAACTTTGGAGTGATTATTTGTCGCACGTTGAGGGATGATCATATGATTCTATTATGCTAGCATTGTTGAGAGATTGCACTAGTGAAAGTATGAACCCTAGGCCTTATTTCCAAGCATTTATACGACGTTTTTCTCGTTGTTTTCCACTTGCTACCTTGATGTATTTATATTTTCAGATTAAAAAAACCTATATCTACTATCCATATTGCACTTGTATCACCATCTCTTAGCTGAACTAGTGCACCTATACGATTTGCCATTGTATTGGGTGTGTTGGGGACACAAGAGATTTCTTGTATTTGATTGCAGGGTTGTCTAAGAGAGACCATATTCATCCTACACCTTCCACGGTTTGGTAAACCTTAGGTCATCCACTTGAGGTAAAATTGCTAATGTCCTACAAAACTCTGCGCTTGGAGGCCCAATAGAGTCTACAAGAATAAAGTTGTGCAGTAGACATCAAGCTCTTTTCTGGCGCCATTGCCAGGGAGGTGAGTGCTTGAAGGTATATAGTTAGATCTTTCAACACTAGTTTGATTTATAAAAAGAAAATAACAAAAAAAAAATGGAATTTATGTTACCTCAATTGCGTCATCTTTATAATGTCTTTCGTGAAAATGATGGTTCGGAAAATTGTGCCAAAGTGTTAGAAGAAGAGTTCAATAAAATGTTTGGCATTAAATCCTTGAATGATGAGCATGATAGCAATGTTGTTAGTATGAATTCTATGAATATCCATGATGCAAATGATATGCAAAGCCATAAGCTTGGGGATGCTATGTTTGATGAAGATGATATTTTTAGTCCCCCAAGTTTTGATGAGCACATTTATGATGATGACGACATGCCTCCTATCTATGATGATTCTGGTGATGACATGTTTGCTATAAAGAGTGATAGTAACCATGAAACTTGTCATCATTATTTTAATGTTCAATTTGGTTATGTCAATCAAGTGTCTCATGATAGTTATTTTGTTGAGTTTGCTCCCACTATTATGAATGAGAAGAAAATTGCTTATGTGGAGAGTAAGAAAATTCTCTGCTTGTGGATCATGAAAAGAATGCTTTATGTGATAGTTATATTATTGAGTTCCTTCATGATGCTACTGAAAATTATTATGAGGGAGGGACTTATGCTTATGGGTATTGCAATAATATCAAGTTTCCTCCCTATGTGTTCAAAGTTTTGAAGTCATGCTTGTTTTGCCTTCCTATGCAAGTTGATTCTTGCTACAATAAATTGTTTGCTTGCAAAATCCTTATGCATAGGAAGCGGGTTAGACTTAAATGTGCTTGCCATGTGCTTCATGATGCTCTCTTGCATTTTCAATTATTACTTTTTATGTGAGCATCATTGACATCATCATGCCTAGCTAAAAGGCTTTAAAGAAAAGTGCTTGTTGGGAGACAACCCAACACTTATCCTTTATGTTTTTGTGTGTCAACATGATTAAGCTAGTGTAGTAATCATGTTTTGTGTCTTTTACTTCAATAATGTGCCAAGTAAAGCCTTTGTGCAAAAACAGAAACTTTTGTGTCCAGTATATGGATTATGTGATTTTACTGGAGAGTCAAAAAATTCTGATTTTTTTGCAAAGTTTTTATATGCAAATACTCTGCATTGCCCTAATTGTTCAGAATTTTTAGAGACATGGAAGTATGGTTTAAGTTCAGATCTTCACAGACTGTTCTGTTTTTCGCAGATTCTGTTTCCATGCATAGTTTACTTGTTTTAGTGTTTCCATAGCTTATATTTAGTGATATAAATTATGGGAATGATACAATACAGTAGGTATTATGTGAGAAAAATTATGAATCTTATCTTGACAGTACCTAAGTGAATGATCTATATTTATTATACTAAGACCATGGCATAGTCATCCATCAAGCTAGTGTTAAATTTGTACTGCGAATGCGGCATGTTCTTACGGTCGAATTTATGACACATAAGAAGAGCAGGATTGAGAACTTTCTTCAGATCGGTCCACGACTTCTTAGGTCTGTCCTGGAATCAAAGAAATAAACTCGGCCGTCCTGGGGCATCAGTGCAATGATGATCCAGTGTTCATTGTTGCGCAAAACAATTGAACAATGCAACATTAGTTAAATTGACATCAAAGTACCCAAGTGTATATGTGCAAGCAAAAAGAAATGAACTTACATTTCGAAGTAAGGCACGATAATGTTGTGCTTGTGCTGAGGACTACGAAGAATGGCCTTGTGGAGGTAATTCACCATAAGACATTGGCCTTTATCAGAATCCACATTAGCCCAATGCATGAGATACGGATCAAGGAAGTGAACTTCCTCATTCTGGAGTAATGGATTTGTAGCATGCCAGAGTGACCAAAGCCTCATTAAAGATGGCTTGATTACGTCCACATAGAAAATATTGTCGTTGACCACACTATCAAATCCAAGATATATTTTATCAGTGGGGTTTTCGTTGACAAATCCAAGCCCCTCTATAACATTGGTGGTGTAATACATCTCATCCTTTCCTGACCTAGCTACTACGTCTTTGTGTCGAAGCTGAATTTTAACGTTTAGTGCACTCAACTTGTGTTTTGGCAACATCGGTTCATCGTTCTTAAACATTCTCATGAAGCAACGACTGACAGAAACATTCACCACATCTTCTCCTGGTGGCTTACTGGTGGTAGGTTCATTGGCTGATTTCTTGTTTCACTTTCTGCCCTTTTTACAACGCTGAGCTGAGGGGTCCGGTTCTCCAGAATGCATTTGTTGGGTTTGCTAAAATTTAGTGTGCAATTATGAGCCATGATGCATAAAAAATTGAAAGAAAATTTTGACCTGACCTTTGCTAAAAAGATGACATAACGAGTGCCAGAAATTCGGCGAAACAAAAATGAATTGACGTTTCGCCAAAACATTGGCACTCATGTCGAGACCTGCAAATATAAGCCAACGATACTACAATGGATCCTAGTTAAAAAATGAAAGAAAAATTCGACATGACCTCTGCTAACAAGAGGACATAACGAGTGCCAGAAATTCGGCAAAACGGAAATGAATCGACGTTTCGCAAAAACATTGGCACTCAGGTCATAACGTACAATTATAAGTCAACCACACTAGATGGGTTCCTACGCATAAACTTACCAAATATTTCCAAATTACTAGTATATATTTACCCTAAACACAGATCTGACCATCATACAAAATAACACTAAGAAACATTGGCATGTATTTCTAAACTACTAATATTTACACTAGGCACAAATCTGACAATGCATACCGGAGAGGTGAAACACTTGGAGTTCGAATGCATCCCGATGTCTTCGATGTTGGCAGGGGAGGGGGACATGCCTGCACCGCTAGCCATCGGGGTGAAGCTTGGCAAGGGCAGCGATGATGAGATGCCTCCTCCGGTGTTGGAGGAGGAGGCCATGCGCGCCCGCGGCAGCGGAGGAGGGGGGCGGCGACGACGAGTGGCACGGGGGTGAGGGGCGATGAGGGCGCGCGCGGCGGCAAGGGGCGATAGGTGACAGGGGCGCGTGCGGCGGCGAGGAGCAACAGCACCGAGGGGCGCGGCCGCGACTCGGACGAGATGTGAGGGGGGAGAGACGACACGGGGAGAACGGTTTTTGTGATAATTGAACCGCCCGCGTAGTGGAATTACGAGTGGCAGGCTTTGTATACGGTCCGCCACACGAACGGCAACAAGCTGTGGTGGTCCCTAACAGGAGCCTACCGCTGCTTAAATGACCTCTTGGGACACCCCTTGCAAAAGTTACGGCCATTTAGTAGTTGTCGGTGCAGAGGCAAGCCCGCCACAACTAATACAAGTAGCAGTGGCGGGCAAGACTCGCATCCACTGTGTTTCATCACGGGATAAGATTTGGAATGGTTCAGCTATGGCGAGCAAGTGTACACGCTCGCCACTGCTATGCGTGCAGCTATGGTGAGCACGAACTCTTACCCGCCACTGCAGGATTTCAGAATTAGCTGTGGTGGGTGCCTCGCCTGGCCCGCCACTTGTTGGGGTCACCTATAAGCCTTTTCCCGGTAGTGATGCGCTCGCTCTGGATCCCTTACCCTCCTTTTTCCTCCCCGGCACGCCACGGTGGCCCTATCCACGGTCTTTCCGCCATCCCCACCTCCATGGCCACTCGACACGTCGCTCCCGAGCCTTCTCGAGCTCGCCCATGCCACGTGAGACCTCTGGGGAACCTCTCCCCCTCCCTACGCGTGCCCTGCGTTGGGTTTTTCTGCGAAGAGGAGCGGATGATGCATCACAGTATTGATAAGTATTTCCGTTAGTGAGAACCAAGGTTATCGAACCAATAGGAGGACAACGCAACTCCCGTCTTCAGCTCCTACGAACAAAAAAGCAAACACTTGCACCTAACGCGGGCAAGAGGGTTGTCAAGCCCCTTGAACTCGTTACTTGCAAGTAGATAAGTAATGTAGTTGATAGTTGGATAAATATAAATTGCAAAATAAATAAAAAAGAAATAATGGCAGCAAGGAAATAGTAGCATTTGTAAATATATAAGTGAATAGACCCGGGGGGCATAGTGTTCTCTAGTGACATCTCTCTCGAAGTAGGCATGCGGTGGGTAAACAAATTACTGTTGGGAATTGATAGAAAAGCACATAGTTATGTGATATTCATGGCAATGATCATGCATATATGCATCACGTCCATATACAAGTAGGCTGACTCCTGCCTGCACCTACTACTATTACTCCACTTCGAGAGCGCTTCTATGCTTGCCTCTCTAGGTATTAAATTCATGACAAACAGAGTAATGCTTGGAGAAAGATGACATGATGTGGACAAAGTAAACTCAACTAATATGAATAAACCCCATCGTTTTGTCTTTAGTAGAAGCAATACAAATATGTGTCTTGTCCCCTACCTTGTCACTAGGATATAGACCACCGCAAGATTGAACCTACTACAACGAACCTCTCCCACCGAAGATAAACCAATCTAGTTGGCCAGACTAAACCGATAGATCGGAGAGAAATACGAAGCTATAATAATCATGCAAATAAGAATCAAATAAATATTCAGAGGAGACTCAAATATTTTTCATGAATAATCTGAACATAAACCCATAATTCATTGGATCCCAACAAACGCACCGCACAAAGTGATTACATCGAATAGATCATTGTGAAGATGCGATGAACTTTGTATTGAAGAACATAGAGATAGCGACAAAGCCATCTAGATACTAGCTATGGACCTGTAGGTCTGTGGTAGACTGCTCACACATCATCATGGGAGCAGCAAGGTTGATGAAGAGGCCCTCTGTGATCGATCCCCCTCCGGCAGGGCACTGGAACAGGGATCCAGATAGGTACACGGAGGAACAGAGACTTGCGGCGACAGAAAAAGTGTTTCGGGAGCTCTCCTAGGGTTTTCATAATATATGTGAATTTATAGGCCAAAGAGGGACATCGGGAGACGAGAGGGGGGCCACGACCCAACAGGGCACGACCACACCCCCTGGGTGCGCCCTGTTGGCTCGTGGCTCTCTCGTGCGGCCTCCGGTCTTCTCCCGAAGCTTCCAGGTATTCTTTTGGTCCAGAAAAAATCATCAAAAAGTTTCGTGGCAATTGGACTTCGTTTGGTACTATAAACCTGAAAAGCCAAAAACATGCAGAAAACAACAACTGGCACTTCACACTAGGTTAATAGTTTAGTGCTAAGAAATAATATGAATTGACAAATAAATGCCCAAAAAGCATCCTAGAACGATAATATGATAGCATGGAACAATAAAAAATTATAGATACGTTGGAGACGTATCAACATCCCCAAGCTCAATTCCTGCTCATCCTCGAGTAGGTAAATGATAAAAATAGAATTTTTGCTGTGACATGCTACCCAACATGTAATCTATTACAGTTGTGATCATTGAGAAACGATGAATCAATAAACATCAACATAGTAATATCCATAAACATAAGTAACATAATCATCAATATTCAAAATATACAATTCTTAAAGAATGTTTACCCCCATTCATTTTATCATATTAGCATGGCATGGCTCCGTCTTAACCACATAAATACAAATGTCAAGCACCACGGTGTTAAGTCAGGCAATTGGATCGTACTTTTTAATGCGCTTCAGCTTTTTATTACTCATGCAATATATGAGCGTGAACCATGGATATAACATATGGGTGGAATAAAATATGGTGGTAGGTATCAAAGGGGTAAAAAGTGGAGAAGAAAGTCTTGCATCAACTCAGCGTATCAACGGGCTATGGAGATGCCCATCAATAGATATCAATGCGAGGAGTAGGGATTGCCATGCAACGTATGCACTAGAGCTATAAGTGTATGAAAGCTCGATTGAAGCTAAGTGGGTGTGCATCCAAGTTGCTTGCTCATGAAGACCTCGGGCATTTGAGGAACCTGTCATCGGAATATACAAGCCAAGCTCTAAAACGATTAATTCCCACTAGCATATGAAAGTGACAAAACAAGAGACTCTCTATATGAAAAACATGGTGCCACTTTGAGGCACAAGTGTGGAAAAAAAGGTAGTAGCACAGTGCCTTCTCTCTTTTCTCTCATTTATTTATTTTATTTTTTCTCTTTTTCTTGTTTTCTTTCTTTCTTTTTCCTTTTTTTCTTGCTTTCTTTTTCTCTTTCTTTTTTTCTCTCCTTTTTTTCTTTTATTTTTCGTCCGGTGTCTCATCCCGACTTGTGGGGGAATCATTGTCTCCATCATCCTTTCCTCACTGAGACAGTGCCCTAATAATGATGAACATCACACTTGTATTTACTTACAACTCGATATGAAAAACTACTAAACAATATGACTCTATAAGAATGCCTCTCGAAGTGTACCAGGATGTGCAATGATCTACTGTAGCATGTAAACAATGATGAACGGTGGCTTTTCCACAAATACTATCAACTACATGATCATGCAAAGCAATATGGCAATGAGTGTAGCAGTCATATGATGTAACGTTGGAAGTTGCATGGCAATATATCTCAGAATGGCTATGGAAATGCGATAATAGGTAGGTATGGTGACTGTTTTGAGGAAGATATAATGAGGCTTATGTGCAACAAACTGTATCATGCCGCGGGGTTTGGATGCACCGGCGAAGAATGCACCGATCCTCGAGGTGAGAATGGGCAATGCATGGTACCGAAGAGGCTAGCAAATATGGAAAGGTGAGAGTGTGTACATCCATGGATTCACATTAGTCATAAAGAACTCACATACTTATTGCAAGGTTTTATTAGCTCTCTCGAAGCAAAGTACTACCCGCATGCCCCTAGGGAGGAGGTTGGGAGGAGTTAACCATCACGCGCCTTCGGCCTAAACAACACTAGGATTTCAACGAGGAACAAGAATGCTCACACATCATCACCATGCCATAACCAATATTTAGATGGACAACAAATTAACACCCTTTAACTATCGATATTTCTACTAACCAACAACCATGCACTCACGCCCTTTCATATTACCACATCAATATCATTAACCCACAATTTCTCTTTTATGTGCTACATGTGGTTTTGATTATTCACTCATTGAATATATATTATTTTTGGACTAGTCTTATAACCCATGCAAGTTACCGTCACTATTTATTAACTCTCAAACAAATATAAGTGAAGAACAAGAGTGCAATTATTTCTATAAAATCTATACGCCACCGTGCTCAAAACGATATAAGTGAAGTACTAGAGCAACTGCTAAGCTCAAAAGATATAAGTGAAGCACATAGAGTATTCTAGAAAATCATGATGAACATGTTTCTCTCTCAACTGGATATGTCCAACAAACAATGATTGTGGAAAACTAAAACAAAAGGAAACTAAAACAAATGACGCTCCAAGCAAAACTCATATCATGTGATGAATAAAAATATAGCTCCAAGTGACTTACCGATGGATTGAGACGAAAGAGGGGTTGCCTTCCAGGGCATCCCCAAGCTTAGACGCTTGAGTATTCCTAGAATTTGACTTGGGGTGCCTTGGGCATCGCCAAGCTTAGGCTCTTGCCGCTCCTTATTCCTTCATCCATCGTGATAACACCTAGAACTTGAAAACTTCAACACACAAAACTCAACAGAAACCTTCGTGAGATCTGTTAGTATAATAAACATATCAAACACTTTAGGTACTATTATAAATTGATTAATATTTTATTATTGAATAAGGTACTGTATTCTAACTCCTCCATGAGTTATACCCCCCGATATAATCCATAACATCATCAAAATAAGCAAACTATCAAGCAAAAACAGAATCTGTCTGAAACAGAATAGTCTGTAATGATCTATAAATAACTATACTTATGTAACTCCAAAAATTCCGAAACATTAGGAAAACGTGTGGAATTTGTATAGCAATATTTTGTAAGAAATTAGGATCAAAAATACATTCCAGTAAAATCAGAGAAGTTCTACACTAGATGCTAAAGTGTCTGTTTTTGCACCGTATCAATTCTACTCATCATGCAAGTCATCCCAATGCCTTTACTTGGCACAAACACTAATTAAAACATAAAAACACAATCATTACAGTAGAAAAAATCATGTTATCAAACCAAAACATAAAGTAAAACAAGAAAAATAAGATAACTATTGGGTTGCCTCCCAACTAGCGCTATTGTTTTACGCCCCTAGCTAGGCATAATGCAAATGATCAAGTGTTGTCATCGTTGGTCTCAAGACCCTCAATCACACAACCACGTTTCCTAAAATGAGGAAGCTTGATGATAGGATCTTTTATCAAGTTTTTAAAATCGGGTTGCACATTAATCATCTTAAGATCATCATCTCTTTTAATAGAAGTGATACTAGTATTCTTGGGGACATACATAGTTTTAGAATTCTTTCCTTGAGAGGTACTAGAATTAGATTTGGATGGAGTGAAAGCGGAACCCATCTTATCAAATACTTTTTCTATTTTATCAATTTTACCAAAACCTTGCTCTACCCGCTCATTAATAGTTGTATCTTTATCCTTTAATGCTTTCAAAGTGATTCCTATCTTTGACCCGAATTGAGTGTTATGATTATGAATCTTTTTATCCAACTCCTCAATTTGTTCTTTAGTGGAAAATTTATTTTCAATAATCTCAAGCCTTTGCATAACATGTTCCAAGGTCAAAGTAGTTTCATTAATAATGATGGGTGGTGACTCAACTAAATTTTCCATGGCTTTGAAAGCATCCGAAGTGTGACTCATTAAGAAATTACCACCGGCAATAGTATCAAGTACGAACCTATACCAAGGAGTAATACCCACATAAAAGTTATGAAGCAAGATATTGGGGGATTTCTTATGAATTGATTTATTTTGAGCATTGCAAATCCTATGCCAAGCATCTCGCAAACTTTCTCCTCCCCTTTATTTAAAATTAGGCATCTCATTCTCTGGAGTAAAGGGAACATAAGTAAGACTACCCATAGTAACAAGCAAACTAGCAAAGATAAATATTTTTGTATTTTTGTTTTTTATAGCAAATAAAATATAACAGAAAATAAAAAGTAGAACAAGTGAATGATAATTTGTGAATAGGTACTTGATAGTAAGTTGGTGATACTCCCTCGCAATGGCACCAGAAATCCTTCCTGATACTTGTGATCTGCCACTAGTGCAGGCGCCTGCTATACAAACGGTTTTTAACCCCTTTCCGTGATGTAGTTTCAAACCGTCGCCTTGCTTGTGTGGGTGATAGGGGGGCCTATCGGACACCACACGAAAACCCCGTTGGCGATGCCTGTTCCCGGTCACACACGATAGGCAAAATTATGTCGTGTGCGATTGGAAGGACTATCACAAACAGGTATTTAGGAGAAATCGTGTGAGATGTGCATACCATCCCACACGGTCAATCCCAAACATATGTTTCCATTCGAATTGTACATCACACACAATTTTCTGCTTAACATCGTCTGTGTTAGGGGTGGCCATCACACACGGTGCCTAGAAGAAACTGTTTGGCATAGGGCTGTCCACCACACACACGCTTTATGTGAAAATGTTTGCGAATGGGTTTTCCAGCACACACAGTTTGCACCCGGAAATCGTGTGTGATTGTTCACTGATCCAACACGCCAATTTTCCAGCAAGCGTGTGGGTTTGTTGAGGTCATCGCTGACGGTGTTCTATGAGAAACCGTCTGCAATATGAAACCCCAATAATCAGGCTAATTGCTCTATTATTTATAATCCAGCTAGTAAACAAATTGATACTTTAGATCAAGCACACAATATATTTTATTTTGTATTACGGCAACCAGGATTTCATAATTGAAATACATTAGAGTACAACATCATATAGGCATATACTACTGAAAGCACAATATGCTCCCTTGGTGGTTTTGATAATTTATGACAACATACATTGTCTCTTGGACTAATATTTCTACCTAGTGTATTCCAGGTGAAAGTCCATAGAGAGAGATGGGTTGGCAAAAAGGATTGTGAGGAGAAACCCCTAGATGCAAGGAAATGGATTGGCAAAGCTTCAAGCAAGAGGACTCTACATTTTACTTTGTGAGAAATCACCTTGAGTCCATAGGAAAGCCAATACTATTAAAATGGGGTAAGGTACTGTTGGTGAACAAGATGCTCCACGTGCACAAGTGATAGTCACCAAAAACACCCACAAACTCTCCCACAAATACTCTGTCTAGAACCCTACCACTCAAATCGGTAAGACCAACAATTCCTATTCGGTCTCACCGAGATTCAAACCCTAGACAGATCCAATGCCAAACCCTAGCATCTCGGTACTACCATCATTCCATTCGGTGCCACCGAATTCAGTTGCCATCTTTCGGGTATCCTATTTTCAAGAATCGGTACCAACGAGTTTTGCCAATCGGTCTCACCGAGATTTGGACCAACTTTCTGGTTAGCCATTCTCAAGAATCGGTACCACCGAGTTTTGTGAATTGGTCTCACCGAGTTTTGGACCAACTTTCTGGTTAGCTGTTGTCAAGAATTGGTACCACCGAAAATTGAGAATCGGTCTCACTGAGTTGTGCAATCTGACCGTTGGTCATCTTATCGGTACCACCGAGATTTCTGTATCGGTCTCACTGAGATTCAAAAGTTTCTACCTTTGGAGCAACTCGGTACCATCGAGTTTTACACTTTGGTGTCACCGAGTTGGTCACTTTAGGTGTAACGGTTGGATTTTTGGGGATGCCTATATATACCCCTTCACCACCACCCACTCAAAAGAGAAGCACTCAGAACTATTCCATACTCGCCCCATCCAATTTTCTGAGAGAGAGCCACCTACTCATGTGTTGAGATCAAGCTATTCCACTCCATCCATATGAATCTTGATCTCTAGCCTCCCCAAGTTGCTTTCCACCAAATCAATCTCTTCCACCATAGCCAAATCTATGAGAGAGTGATTGTGCGTTGAGGAGTCTATCATCTTGAAGCACAAGAGCAAGGAGTTCATCGACATTACCGAGCCTATTACCTTTTGGAGGGTGGTGCCTCCTAGATTGGTTAGGTGTCGCTTGGGAGCCTCCTACTTCGTGTTGTGGAGTTGAACCAAGAAGTTTGTACGGGCAAGGAGATCGCCTACTTCGTGAAGATCTACCCATAGTGAGGCGATGTCTACTACGCAACTTTATTCTTGTAGGCTTTGTTGGGCCTCCAAGCGTAGAGTTTTGTAGGACAGTAGCAATTTTCCCTCAAGTGGATGACCTAAGGTTTATCAATCCGTGGGAGGTGTAGGATGAAGATGGTCTCTCTCAAACAACCCTGCAATCAAATACAAGAAATCTCTTGTGTCCCCAACACACCCAATACAATGGCAAATTGTATAGGTGCACTAGTTCGGCAAAGAGATGGTGATACAAGTGCAATATGGATGGTAGATATAAGTTTTTGTAATCTCAAAATATAAAAACAGCAAGGTAGAAAGTAACAAAAGTGAGCAAAAACTGTATTGCAATGCTTGAAAACAAGGCCTAGGGTTCATACTTTCACTAGTGCAAGTTCTCTCAACAATACTGACATAGTTGAATCATATGTAAATCCCTCACGTGCGACAAAGAGTTCACTTCAAAGTCACAAATAGCGGAGAACAAACGAAGAAATTATTGTAGGGTATGAAATCACCTCAAAGTCATCTTTTCCGATCAATCGTATGAGCGATCCCTATAAGTGTCATGAACAGCCCTAGAGTTCGTACTAAAGTAACACCTTAAGATACACATCAACCAAAACCCTAATGTCACCTAGATACTCCAATGTCACCACGAGTACCCATGGGCTTGATTATACGATATGCATCACACAATTTCAGATTCATCATGTTCAATCCAACACAAAGAACTTCAAAGGGTGCCCTAAAGTTTCTACCGGAGAGTCAAGATGAAAACACGTGCCAACCCCTATGCATAGATTCCCAAGGTCACGGAACCCGCAAGTAATCACCAAAACATACATCAAGTGGATCAATAGAACATCCCATTGTCACCACGGATATCCCATCGCAAGACATACATCAAGTGTTCTCAAATCCTTTAAAGACTCAATCCGATAAGAAAACTTCAAAGGGAAAACTCAATTCATCACAAGAAGATAGAGAGGGGAAAACTCCATATGTTCCATCTATATTAATAAAGCTCGCGATACATCAAGATCGTGCCATCTCAAGAACACGAGAGAGAGAGATCAAACACATAGCTACTGGTACATACCCTCAGCCCCGAGGGTGAACTACTCCCTCCTCGTCATGGAGACCGCCGGGATGATGAGGATGGCCTCCGGTGATGGTTTCCCCCTCTGGCAGGGTGCCGGAACGGGCTCCCGATTGGTTTTTCATGGCTACAGAGGCTTGCGGCGGCGGAACTCCTGATCTAGGTTTCTTTCTGGGGGTTTTGGTATTTATAGGAATTTTTGGCGTCGGTCTCACGTCAAGGGGACTCCCAAGGGACCCACAAGCCAGGGGGGCGCGCCCTAGGGGGGGGGGGCGCCCCCTAGGCTTGTGGCTGCCTCGGGACTCCTCTCCGGTATCTTTTTGCTCCAGTATTTTTTATATTTTCCAAAAATATTCTCCGTAAATTTTCAGCCCATTCCGAGAACTTTTATTTCTGCACAAAAAACGACACCATGGTAGTTCTGCTGAAAACAGCGTCAGTCCGGGTTAGTTCTAATAAAATCATACCAAAATCATATAGAATTATTGTAAACATGGCATGGATACTTCATAAATTATAGATACGTTGGAGACGTATCAGCATCCCCAAGCTTAATTCCTGCTCGTCCTCGAGTAGGTAAATGATAACAGAAATAATTTATGAAGTGTGAATGCTAGCAAGTGCACAAGTTTGATCAATGATAATTCCAATCACTTTTTCTAGCATCAATATAAACGATAAATAGTAGCTCATCTCATAAAACTTCTCATGATCAAGTAACAAGCTATTCACATGTTAAAGTATAGACCAGAAAGTTTCTTGAAAACTAACAAACCATATTCCTAGTCATCGAACAATTGCAATTCATCTTATTTTCAGGAAGGGTCTATGTAAGAGCTTTGATTTAGCAAATTCCACATACTCAACTATCATATAGTCTTCCATGATTATTGACACTCAAAGCATATTTTTAGAACAAATAGCATCCATCGAACACAGAGAAAGATAGGGGCTTAATGTTTCACCTCCCAACTTATTTATCATATAGATAATTGTCAACAATAATAATTCATGATCAAATATATTTGTGTGGATATATATGTCTAGATCATTCCCCAATACATGACGCTTGCCAAGAGAAAAAGGCGAAATATAGGAAGTGGTGAAGATCACCATGACTCTTGCATAAAGGTAAGTACTAGAAACTAAAAGATAGGCCCTTCACAGAGGGAAGCATTGATTTGCAGAGGTGCCAGAGCTCGAGCTTTTAAAACAGGGATGAATAATAATTTTGAGCGGTATGCTTTCATTGTCAACATAACAACCGAGAGATCTCGGTATCTTCCATGCTAGATACATTATAGGTGGTTCCCAAACAGAATGGTAAAGTTTTTACTCCCCCTCCACCAATCAATCACACTCCACGGCGAGCCGAATCCATGGGTACCGTCCATACAAACAACAATCCTGGGGTAGTTTTGTTTCATTATATTTTGATTTGATTTTTGAGCATGGAACTGGGCATCCCGAATACCAGCCACTTTCTCGTGAATGATAGTGAATCAACACATATCGTGAGAATAACCCACCTAGCATGGAAGATACTGACAACCCCTAGTCACTATATGAGCGATTCGGGCATACAAAACAGAATATTATTTGAAGGTTTAGAGTTTGGCACATGCAAATTTACTTGGAACGACAGGTAAATACCGCATATAGGTAGGTATGCAGGACTCATATGGAACAACTTTGGGTTTAAGGGTGTTTGGATGCACAAGTAGTATTTCTACTTGGTGCGGAAGTTTTGGCTAGTATGAGGTGGAAGCAAGCACCACATGTTGGAGGATCCATAACAATATAACTTCTATACAAATATACCCAAACATAACTCATTAAGCTGTCTTCCTTGTCCAATTTTAACTGATTTGCTCGAGTTTGAAAATAATTAATGAGCTCACAATCATAGAAGATGTCCAAGATAGTATATTTATATGTGGAATCTCTCTTCCTTCAATATTCTTTCATGAATTGTTCAAGTGACCAATGCGGTGTTTGCTAACTTTCAATAAATTTTACCACCTATACTCATGTGTGAAGTCATTACTCCCCATGGGATAAGTATATGAAGCATATTTAATTTCAGGTTTATGATATTCAATTCATTCAACCATTTACTCATAGGATATAAGTGAAGCACGAGAGTGAATGACAAACTACTCCAAAGAGATATAAGTGAAGATCAATGAGTAGCCAACAATTAAATAACTATGTGAAGACTCTCTCATCTAAGAATTTCAGATCTTAAGTATTTTATTCAACAGCAAGCAAAAGAAAAATAGCACTCCAAGAATAGCACGCATCATGTGAACGAATAAAAATTTAGGCTCAACATAGGCTAACCGATAATTGTTGATGAAGAGAGGTGGGATGCGTAGCATCCCCAAGCTTAGATTCTTGAGACTTCTTGAAATATTTACTTGGGATGCGTTGGGAATTCCCAAGCTTGAGATTTTGTATCTCGTTCAATCCTCTCATATCATGGTTTCACCTATTCTCAAAAACATTTTCCAAACAAAACTTGAAAAGAACTCGTGAGATAGGCTAGTACACATAAGAACAAATCAACACTTCATGTACTGCCAATACATGTTGCACAATAATTTTCAAACATCATTTACTGTTTACTATCGTTTCCATAATTTATATCTACCAATATAGGCTATGAAAACCATAGGATAAGTAGATAACAAAACTATGACAGCAATCTGTCCAAACAGAACAGTCTGTAGCAATCTATTAAACCAGTGAACTTATGTAACTCAAAAAATTATGAAAATTTAGGACATGCTATAAAATTTACATGACAATACTGTGTAAAAATTTCAGCGACTTTCCACGTTCCAGTAAAATATGAAAATTCAAACACTACAGCAAAAGTTTCTGTTTATACACAGCACACATCAAACATGCAATTCAAGCATCCTAAAAGGCAATTCTTGGAACTTTTTATTGAAAAACAAGATTATAAATAACACCTAACAGAAAACAATAAAATAAAATGATGCTCCAAGCAAAACTCATATTATGTGATGAATAAAAATATAGCTCCAAGTAAGATATACCTATAGTGTTGAAGACGAAAGAGGGGATGCCTTCCGGGGCATCCCCAAGCTTAGGCGCTTGAGTATTCCTTGGATATTACCTTGGGGGTGCCTTGGGCATCCCCAAGCTTAGGTTCTTTTCACTCCTTATTCTCCTCATATCAGTGTCTCACCCAAAACTTGAAAACTTCAATCACACAAAACTTAACGGAATTTCGTGAGAAGGGTTAGTGTAATAAAGATAAATAATTCACTTAGGTACTGTCAAGACAAGATTCATAATTTTTCTCACATCATAACTACTGTATTATATTATTCCCATAATTTATACCACTAAATATAAGCTATGGAAACACCAAAACAAGCAAACTATGCATGCAAAACAGAATCTGTCAAAAACAGAACAGTCTGTGAAGATCTGTAGTGTAACCATACTTCCCTGTCTCTAAAAATTCTGAAAAATTAGGAAAACCTGAAGGATTTGTATATTAAGACTTTGTAAAAATTTCATATCATTATCACGCTCCAGTAAAAAATGAAAATTCCTGTACTGGAGTCAAAAGTTTCTGTTTTGGTTCAGCATCAATTCTACTCATCTTGTGAGTCATCCCAAAGGCTTTACTTGGAACTTTATTGAAAAAAAAGACACAAAACATGATTACTACAGTATCTTAATCATGTGAACACACAAAAACAGAAAGTAAAAGTGTTGGGTTGTCTCCCAACAAGCGCTTTTCTTTAAAGCCTTTTAGCTAGGCATGATGATTTTCAATGATGCTCACGTAAAAAGTAGTAATTGAAATATGCAAGAGAGCATCATGAATCACATGACAAGAACATTTAAGTCTTACCCACTTCCTATGCATAGGGATTTTGTGAGCAAACAATTTATGGGAGAAAGAATCAACTAGCATAGGAAGGCAAAACAAGCATAACTTCAAAACTTTGAACACATAGAGAGGAAACTTGATATTATTGCAATTCCTACAAGCATATACTCCTCCCTCATAATAATTTTCAGTAGCATCATGAAGGAATTCCACAACATAACTATCACATAAACCATTATCTTCATGATCCACAAGCATAGAAAATTTGTCACTCTCCACATAAGCAGTTTTCTTCTCATCAATAGTAGTGGGAGCAAACTCAACAAAATAACTACCATGTGAAGCATAATCCAATTGAAAATTAAAATCATGATGAAAAGTTTCATGGTTATCATTATTATTTATAGCATACATGTCATCACAATAATCATCATAAATAGGAGGCATGCTTTCATCATAATAAATTTGCTCATCAAAACTTGGGGGACTAAACATATCATCTTCATCAAACATAGCATCCCCAAGCTTGTAGCTTTGCATATCATTAGCATCATGAATATTCAAGGAATTCATACTAACAACATTGCAATCATGCTCATCATACAAAGATTTAGTGCCAAACATTTTATTGACTTCTTCTTCTAACACTTTGGCACAATTTTGCTTTCCATCATTTTCACAAAGACATTATAAAGATGAAGTATATGAGGCAACCTCAATTCCATTTTTTTGTAGTTTTATTTTATAGACTAAACTAGTGAAAAACAAGAAAATAAAAGATTTGATTACAAGATCTAAAGATATACCTTCAAGCACTCACCTCCCCGGCAACGGCGCCAGAAAAGAGCTTGCTGTCTACTACGCAACTTTATTCTTGTAGACTTTGTAGAACAGTAGCAATTTTCCCTCAAGTGGATGACCTAAGGTTTATCAATCCGTGGGAGGTATAGGATGAAGATGGTCTCTCTCAAACAACCCTGCAATCAAATACAAGAAATCTCTTGTGTCCCCAGCACACCCAATACAATGGCAAATTGTATAGGTGCACTAGTTCGGCGAAGAGATGGTGATACAAGTGCAATATGGATGGTAGATATAAGTTTTTGTAATCTGAAAATATAAAAACAGCAAGGTAGAAAGTAACAAAAGTGAGCAAAAACGGTATTGCAATGCTTGAAAACAAGGCCTAGGGTTCATACTTTCACTAGTGCAAGTTCTCTCAACAATACTGACATAGTTGAATCATATGTAAATCCCTCACGTGCGACAAAGAGTTCACTCCAAAGTCACAAATAGCGTAGAACAAACGAAGAAATTATTCTAGGGTACGAAACCACCTCAAAGTTATCTTTTCCGATCAATCGTATGAGCTATCCCTATAAGTGTCACGAACAGCCCTAGAGTTCGTACTAAAGTAACACCTTAAGATACACATCAACCAAAACCCTAATGTCACCTAGATACTCCAATGTCACCACGAGTACCCATGAGCTTGATTATACAATATGCATCACACAATTTCAGATTCATCATGTTCAATCCAACACAAAGAACTTCAAAGAGTGCCCCAAAGTTTCTACCGGAGAGTCAAGACGAAAACACGTGCCAACCCCTATGCATAGATTCCCAAGGTCACGGAAGCCGCAAGTAATCACCAAAACATACATCAAGTGGATCAATAGAACATCCCATTGTCACCACGGATATCCCATCGCAAGACATACATCAAGTGTTCTCAAATCCTTTAAAGACTCAATCCGATAAGAAAACTTGAAAGGGAAAACTCAATTCATCACAAGAAGATAGAGAGGGGAAAACTCCATATGTTTCATCTATATTAATAAAGCTCGCGATACATCAATATCGTGCCATCTCAAGAACATGAGAGAGAGAGAGAGATCAAACACATAGCTACTGGTACATACCCTCAGCCCCGAGGGTGAACTACTCCCTCCTCGTCATGGAGACCGCCGAGATGATGAGGATGGCCTCCGGTGATGGTTTCCCCCTCCGGCAGGGTGCCGGAACGGGCTCCCGATTGGTTTTTCGTGGCTACAGAGGCTTGCGGTGGCGGAACTCCCAATCTAGGTTTCTTTCTGGGGGTTTTGGTATTTATAGGAATTTTTGGCGTCGGTCTCACATCAAGGGGACTCCCGAGGGACCCACAAGCCAGAGGGGCGCCCTAGGGGGGGCGCCCCCTAGGCTTGTGGCTGCCTCGGGACTCCTCTCCGGTATCTTTTTGCTCCAGTATTTTTTATATTTTCCAAAAATATTCTCCGTAAATTTTCAGCCCAGTCCGAGAACTTTTATTTCTGCACAAAAAACGACACCATGGTAGTTCTGCTGAAAACAGCGTCAGTCCGGGTTAGTTCTAATAAAATCATACCAAAATCATATAGAATTATTGTAAACATGGCATGAATACTTCATAAATTATAGATACGTTGGAGACGTATCATGAGGCTAGTCCTTCGTGGACGGAAGCCGTTATGGAATAGTCAAGGTTGCTACTTCGTGGACCCTTATGGGTGGAGCCCTCCGTGGACTCTCGCGACCGTTACCCTCCGTGGGTTGAAGACTCCATAAACGTGGATGTACGATAGCACCACCTATCGGAACCACGAGAAAAATCTTCGTGTCCATCATGCGTTTGATCTCCCTATCTCAACTCTTTCATTCCATGTGCAATGTCTTTACTTTCCGCTGCCATACTTGTTGACATGCATGTGTAGGGTGTGCTAGACTTGCTATAATTGCTAAAATCTGCCAACCAATTAACTTGGGAAAATGTTAGGTTTTAATTCTTGCAAGTAGTCTATTCACCCCCTCTAGACACACACTTCTAGTGATCCTACAAGTGGTATCAGAGCTTTGGTCTCCATTGCTTCGGTTTCATCACCGTGGAGCAAGATGGATGTGTTTAGTGTGGAAAGTTTGAGTTGTAGAGTGCCTATTCTTGATGGGGAGTACTATAGTCAATGGAAATATAAGATGCTTGAGCTATTCAATGAATTTCATTTGAGAAAGTATGTTAAGAACCCATATGTACCTCCCATTGATCCTTTACATCCCACACACGAAGAGGAAATTGATATGCTATGCAATCTTAGAACTGTTAATCTTATCATTAGAGGATTGCCTAGAATTGTGCTTAATCAAATGAAGAATTTTGAACGTGCTTATACTTTGTGGAATGACTTGGAGAAATGATATCCAAGTTATTCATTGAGTAATCTTGATGAAATTCTGCAACTATTGTCTTTCACAAAATGATGCCTAGTGATCCCAAGTTTGATGACTATCTATTTGAGCTTAGAGATCTCCTGCATGCTAAAGGAGATGTCATAACTATCAACAACATCATAGTAGAAGCCATTCGCATTCATAATCTTGAACATTGTGATGATCACAACCCTAACGAATCTCTTGTTCCTTGTGACGAGGATTTCCCACTTGATGATGACAATGTGGAACATGGCTACTATGATGAAGATGAGTTGTTCGACATCGAGCATGAGAAGATCATGAAGAATCTAAGTCTCATGGCAAACTTCAAGGATTACATGTCTAGAGGAAAAGAGTGGATTCTCGATAGTGGATGCACCGATCATATGACCAGAGATAGAGACATGTTTGAAGAGATCACACCAAACCATGGACCGCGAAGGTATGTAACTTTTGGAGACAACTCCAAGGGTAAGGTACTTGGTCTTGGTAAGGTGGCCATATCCCATGATAGCTCTATTCAAAACGTCATGCTTGTTGAATCCCTTGGCTACAATCTTCTTTCTGTATCTAGACTTGCCGACTTTGGTTTTAATGTGCTATTCACAAAAGTAGATTGCCAAGTCTTTCGTCAAGATTATCATAACATGTTCTTTACCGGTTTCCGTAGAGGTGATCTATACATTGCCGATTTCACTAAGAGATCCAAACCTCATACTTGTCTTATTGCAAAATCTTCTAAAGGTTGGCTTTGGCATAGAAGACTAGGACATGTTGGCATGCGTAATCTAGACAAGCTTATCAAAGGTGATCATATACTTGGTGTTAAAGATGTTATGTTTGAGAAAGATAGACTTTGTAGTGCTTGTCAAGCCGGAAAGCAAGTAGGTGGAAGTCATCCCGTAAAGAATATCATGACTACTAGGAGACCACTCGAGTTACTTCACATGGATCTTTTTGGTCCCAATGCTTACAAGAGCCTCGGTGGAAATTCCTATGGTCTAGTTATAGTTGATGATTTTTCCAGATTTACGTGGGTATTCTTTCTTGATGATAAGTCGCAGGTACAAAAGATCTTCAAGAACTTCGCTCGCAAAGCGCAAAATCAGTTTGAAGTGAAGATAAAGAAGGTTCGGAGCGATAACGGATCGGAGTTCAAGAACACCCATGTAGATACCTTTCTTGACGAAGAAGGTGTCTCACATGAGTTCTCGGCTACGTACATGCCTCAACAAAATGGAGTTGTTGAGAGGAAGAACTGGACTCTTATTGAGATGGCAAGAACGATGCTTGACGAATACAAGACGCCACGACACTTTTGGCAGAAGACGTGGAAACAACATGTCATGCCACAAACCGACTTTACTTGCACAAGCTTCTCGGTAAAACGGCATACGAGCTACTCATCGGTAACAAACCCCAAGTTGGATACTTTCGGGTATTCAGCTCAAAGTGCTACATTCTTGATAAGCATCGTCATACTAAATTTGCTCCTAAATCTCATGAAGGATTCCTACTTGGTTACGGATCGAACTCTCACACTTACCGTGTCTACAACAACTTCACTCGAAAAGTTGAAGAGACGGTAGATGTGAAGTTTGATGAATCTAATGGTTCGCAAGTCGAACAATTGCCAAATGATGTAGGAGATAAGGATCCTTCGGAAGCTATCCAAGACTTGTCCATCGGCAAGATTCGTCCCATGGAGGTGAAGGAAAGTACTACGTCAACTCAAGTGGAAGCCCCTACTTTACGTCAAGGTGATCCTCAACACGACATGGAGGCATCCACAAGCGGTACACGACAAGATGATGAAGAGGAGGAAGTACATCATGAAGATCCACCACAACCTCCTTCACCACCACCTCAGGGAAACCACACCTTCAAAAACAACGAAGATGAAGGAGATGATGATGATGAAGAAGCTCCACCATCCAACAAGCCGAAGCTACCCCGAGTTCGAGCAAGAGTGACCAAGAACCATCCTCTAAACCAAATCTTTGGTGACATACAAACCGGGAGAATCACTCGCTCTAAAACTCGCTTAGCTAATTTTTGTGAGCATTATTCTTTCATCTCTAGCATTGAACCTTTGAAGGTAGAAAAAGCTCTTGAAGACCCGGATTGGGTGAACGCCATGCATGAAGAGCTTCACAACTTCGAGAGGAACGAAGTGTGGACACTCGTGGAGAAGCCCAAGGACAAGCACAACATCATCGGAACCAAATGGGTGTTTCGGAACAAGCAAGATGAAGACGGTCAAGTTGTATGCAACAAGGCGCGTCTCGTAGCCCAAGGATATATGCAAGTCAAAGGTATGGACTACGGTGAGACCTATGCCCCTGTCGCTAGACTTGAAGCTATTCGCATTCTTCTTGCTTATGCTAATCACCATGATATCACGCATTATTTAATGGACATTAAAAGTGCCTTTTTAAATGGTGAGATTGAAGAGGAGGTCTATGTCAAACAACCCCCTGGTTTTGTGAATCCTAAGAAACCTAATCATGTTTACAAGCTTCGTAAAGCTCTTTATTGTCTTAAGCAAGCCCCACGCGCTTGGTATAAATGCTTAACGAAGTTTGTCATTGAAAAGGGTTTTAAAATTGGTAAAATTCACGCAACCTTATTCACTAAAAGAGTTAATGGTGAATTATTTGTGTGCCAAATCTATGTGGATGATATTATGTTTGGATCTACTAACCCACAATTTAGTGAAAGATTTGGAAGGTTGATGTTCGAGAAGTATGAGATGTCCATGATGTGTGAGCTGAAATTCTTTCTTGGTTTGCAAATCAAGCAAACGAGAGAAGGAACTTTCATCTCTCAAACCAAGTATACCAAGGACTTGATCAAGAAGTTCAACATGCAAGAGTGTAAAGGTATGAAAACTCCTATGCCTACTAGTGGACATGTTGATCTTACCAAGGAGGACGAACCGGTTGATCAAAAAGTTTATCGATCTATGATTGCTTCATTGCTATATCTATGTGCCTCCCGTCCCGATATTATGCTTAGTGTTTGCGTGTGTGCTAGATATCAAGCTGCACCTAAAGAGTGTCATCTTTTGGCCGTGAAACGTATTGTGAGATATTTGATACAAACACCAAACTTTGGCATTTGGTATCCCAAGGGATCTTCCTTTAACCTTGTTGGCTATTCCGATTCGGACTATGCCGGTGACAAGGTTGATAGAAAACCCACCTCGGGTACATGTCAATTTCTTGGTAGATCTCTTATGTCTTGGTCCTCCAAGAAACAAAACTCGGTATCTCTATCTACTGTCGAAGCTGAGTATATTGCTGCCGGATCGTGTTGCGCACTATTGCTATGGATGACACAAACACTTAAGGATTATGGAATCCATGTGAAAAATGTTCCATTACTTTGTGACAATGAAAGCGCTATTAAGATTGGTCATAATCCTGTGCAACATTCTCAAACTAAGCATATTCAAGTTCGACATCATTTCATTCGTGATCATGTTGCCAAAGGAGATATTAATCTTAAGCATGTTCGCACTAACAAGCAATTGGCCGATATCTTTACTAAGCCACTTGATGAGAAAGTGTTTTTTACCTGAGGAGTGAGTTGAACATCCTTGATGCTTCAAACTTCAGCTAGACTCACTCGGATGCACGCAAGGCAATGAGCTTACTTGACCATTCCATGCCATCATTACCATGAACTTTATATATCTTGGAATTTTATGCTCCCTTGTATTGCATCTAACCTTTTGTAGGTACTTGGAAGAACTTCATTCCACAAGATTGCCAACAACTCCAATCATAAGCAATCTTGTCATGACCAAGTATCCACAACCCCTCTTGATGATGGAAGGAAGAAAACAACTCAACCATATCCTTGACATATATATTTGATGTGATCACACTTGCTAATTCTCAATTGATATCATGTCAAATGGATATATATTGTTCTTCCTTGCATGACTAACCTATGTACATGATAAGTGTACCAAAACAAGAAGGATTGCTCCCAACTCAAGATGAACTTCATCAACCTTGAGCATCCTCAAAAAGTTCACCTACAAGCCACGTCATCAACATCACTCAAAGGTATGTACTCATATCCTTGAAAAGCTTTGCTCCAAGTCGTGAGATAAAGCAACTCAAGTGATATGAAAACATTAAAATGCTTATTCGAAAAATGGTAACCCCATTTTGAGCTTAACGATGAGTATGACCTATGATCAAGTATTCTTGCTTGGCTCCTAAGTCAATATACTCTAATATAGGTGACCTAGTCACTGACCATCATCTAGTTAAGTATCTTGTTTGGTTCATTCTCTATTTGCAAGATTTCTTGGAACCACTCAAATCTTCTCTAGTTGTTATCTCTTTGTAAAGTCTTTTGCATTTCCTTTGAAGATCCTTTTGAAATTTTATTACAAGTTTTCCAAACTCATTTGCAAGTTTCTAAAACATTGCCAAGTGTATGTTTACTCTTCGGAGCCTCCGATCCAAATAACTCGGTTCCACCTATTATGCACACAGGCTGCAAATACACATCTCGGTTCCACCGACTTATTTGCCTCGGAGCCACCGACTTTGCTATTTTTTTCTATCCTTTGTTAAATTTAGCAATTCTCCATTTCTTCGATGATCCCTTATTATTAAAAAAAGGGAGAAACTCTATTCTAGGATCCCTAACTCAAAGGAGGAGAAGTCTTACAAGCTCTCAGATCAGTCAAAGAGGGAGAAGTTATTTTCCATGATTCCATCAATTTTTAGTGCTCTCTATAACTTTCCTTCTTCTCTGTGAACCCTACATTCTATGACCCTTGTTCTCAAGGATACCTTCTAACTCCATGATCCGTGTGTCTGACCCTGAGTATGGACCTTTTTGGAAATTAGTACCAAAGGGGGAGAAATACCAAAGCTTCAAAAGCTAAAGGGGGAGATACATGCTTCAATGCAAAGGGAGAGAAACAATCAAGGGGGAGAATATCAAAGCTTATGCTTACATAGACAAGGGGAGAATACCAAATTAGGGGGAGAAAAATATGTTTATTTCATTTGACTACTCATGTTAGACGTTTCTCACCCTATCCAATCCCAATATCTACATGCTAAGATTCAGGGGGAGAGGATGACCTACTATTTCATATCCAGGGGAGAAAGTTCTAAATGATCTTGGAGACATATCAATCTTAAGGAATACTACCTTCTACATGTTCTCCACATCTTGGTACTATTGAGCTCTATTGCTTTTTGATTGGTAGAATACTCTTGTGTTTCCTAACATTGTTTTCTCAAGTGTATTTCTACTACAAGAATGCTCAAGAACTCAAGGTAAGTATATGCATCATGTGTTTGATCAAGATGATCTCTTGCTTCTTGCACATATTATTTGCAAGAGTGAAGTCTTGAACAAGGATACACCTCATTCATATATATTTGATGCATATAGCCAAGATACACATGACTCATTATATCCCTTCTACTATATGTGTGTCCATGCATTCCAAAGCAACTATCCTTTAAAGGGATTACACACTTTTAGGGGGAGTAAGTCTAAGTCATGTGTCTTTCAAAGTCTTCATTATATCCATGCATATCTTTATTTGAAGCTTTGATTGTATGTTGTCATCAATTACCAAAAAGGGGGAGATTGAAAGCACAATATGCTCCCTTGGTGGTTTTGATAATTCATGACCACATACATTGTCTCTTGGACTAATATTTCTACCTAGTGTATTTCAGGTGAAAGTCCATAGAGAGAGATGGGTTGGCAAAAAGGATTGTGAGGAGAAACCCCTAGATGCAAGGAAATGGATTTGCAAAGCTTCAAGCAAGAGGACTCTACATTTTACTTTGTGAGAAATCGCCTTGAGTCCATATGAAAGCCAATACTATTAAAAGGGGGTAAGGTACTGTTGGTGAACAAGATGCTCCACGTGCACAAGTGATAGTCACCAAAAAAAACCACAAACACTCCCACAAACACTCTGTCTAGAACCCTACCACTCAAATCGGTAAGACCAACAATTCCTATTCGGTCTCACCGAGATTCAAACCCTAGACAGATCCCATGCCAAACCCTAGCATCTCGGTACTACCATCATTCCATTCGGTGCCACCGAATTCAGTTGCCAACTTTTGGGTATCCTATTTTCAAGAATTGGTACCACCGAGTTTTGCCAATCGGTTTCACCAAGATTTGGACCAACTTTCTGGTTAGCCATTCTCAAGAATCGGTACCACCGAGTTTTGTGAATTGGTCTCACCGAGTTTTGGACCAACTTTCTGGTTAGCCGTTGTCAAGAATTGGTACCACCGAAAATTGAGAATCGGTCTCACCGAGTTGTGCAATCTGACCGTTGGTCATCTTATCGGTACCACTGAGATTTCTGTATCGGTCTCACCGAGATTCAAAAGTTGCTACCTTTGGAGCAACTCGGTACCACCGAGTTTTACACTTCGGTGTCACCGAGTTGGCCACTTTAGGTGTAACGGTTGGATTTTTGGGGATGCCTATATATACCCCTTCACCACCACCCACTCGAAAGAGAAGCACTCAGAACTATTCCATACTTGCCCCATCCAATTTTCTGAGAGAGAGCCACCTACTCATGTGTTGAGATCAAGCTATTCCACTCCATCCATATGAATCTTGATCTCTAGCCTCCCCAAGTTGCTTTCCACAAAATCAATCTCTTCCACCATAGCCAAATCTGTGAGAGAGTGATTGTGAGTTGAGGAGTCTATCATCTTGAAGCACAAGAGCAAGGAGTTCATCGACATGACCGAGCCTATTACCTTTTGGAGGGTGGTGCCTCCTAGATTGGTTAGGTGTCGCTTGGGAGCCTCCTACTTCGTGTTGTGGAGTTGAACCAAGAAGTTTGTATGGGCAAGGAGATAGCCTACTTCGTGAAGATCTACCCATAGTGAGGCTAGTCCTTCGTGGACGGAAGCCATTATGGAATAGTCAAGGTTGCTACTTCGTGGACTGATACGTCTCCAACGTATCTATAATTTTTGATTGTTCCATGCTATTATATTATCTGTTCTTGAGATGGCACGATCTTGATGTATCGCGAGCCTTATTAATATAGATGAAACATATGGAGTTTTCCCCTCTCTATCTTCTTGTGATGAATTGAGTTTTCCCTTTGAAGTTTTCTTATCGGATTGAGTCTTTAAAGGATTTGAGAACACTTGATGTATGTCTTGCGATGGGATATCCGTGGTGACATTGGGATGTTCTATTGATCCACTTGATGTATGTTTTGGTGATCAACTTGCGGGTTCCGTGACCTTGGGAATCTATGCATAGGGGTTGGCACACGTTTTCGTCTTGACTCTCCGGTAGAAACTTTGGGGCACTCTTTGAAGTTCTTTGTGTTGGATTGAACATGATGAATCTAAAATTGTGTGATGCATATCGAATAATCAAGCCCATGGGTACTCGTGGTGACATTGGAGTATCTAGGTGACATTAGGGTTTTGGTTGATGTGTATCTTAAGGTGTTATTTTAGTACGAACTCTAGGGCTGTTCGTGACACTTATAGGGATAGCTCATACGATTGATCGGAAAAGATAACTTTGAGGTGGTTTCGTACCCTAAAATAATTTTTTCGTTTGTTCTTCGCTATTTGTGACTTTGGAGTGAACTCTTTGTCGCACGTGAGGGATTTACATATGATTCAACTATGTCATTATTGTTGAGAGAACTTGCACTAGTGAAAGTATGAACCCTAGGCCTTGTTTTCAAGCATTGCAATACCGTTTTTGCTCACTTTTGTTACTTGCTACCTTGCTGTTTTTATATTTTCAGATTACAAAAACCTATATCTTCCATCCATATTACACTTGTATCACCATCTCTTCGCCGAACTAGTGCACCTATACAATTTACCATTGTATTGGGTGTGTTGGGGACACAAGAGACTCTTTGTTATTTGATTGCAGGGTTGTTTGAGAGAGACCATCTTCATCCTACGCCTCCCATGGATTGATAAACCTTAGGTCATCCACTTGAGGGAAATTTGCTACTGTCCTACAAAACTCTGCGCTTGGAGGCCCAACACGAGTCTACAAGAAGAAGGTTGCGTAGTAGACATCAAGCTCTTTTCTGGCGCCGTTGCCGGGGAGGTGAGTGCTTGAAGGTATATCTTTAGATCTTGCAATTAAATCTTTTAGTTTCTTGTTTTTCACTAGTTTGGTTTTATAAAAGAAAACTACAAAAAAATGGAGTTTAGGTTGCATCATTTGTATCGTCTTTATAATGTCTTTCGTGAAAATAAGGATTCCAAAAATTGTGCTCAGTTGGTAGAGGAAGAAATTATGAAAATACTAAATGATAATTCTTTGAATGATGAGCATGATTGCAATGTTGCTAGTATGAATTCTCTGAATATCCATGATGCTAATGATATGCAAAGCCACAAGCTTGGGGATGCTATGTTTTATGAAGATGATATTTTTAATCCCGCAAGTTTTGATGAGGAAATTTATTATGATGATGGCATGCCTCCTATCTATGATGATTATGATGATGACATGTATGCTATAAATAGTGATAGTAACCATGAAACTTGTCATCATGATTTTAATATTGAATGTGATTATGCCAATCATGTATCTCATGATAGTTATTTTGTTGAGTTTGCTCCCACTACGATGAATGAGAAGAAATATGCTTATGTGGAGAGTAATAAATTCTCTATGCTTGTAGATCATGAAAAGGATGCTTTATGTGATAGTTATATTGTAAAATTCCTTCATGATGCTACTGAAATTTATTATGAGGGAGAAACATATGCTTGTAGGAATTGCAATAATATCAAGTTTCCTCTCTATGTGTTCAAAGTTTTGAAGTTATGCTTGTTTTGCCTTCCTATGCTAGTTGATTCTTGCTCCCATAAATTGTTTGCTCACAAAATCCCTATGCATAGGAAGTGGGTTAGACTTAAATGTGCTTGTCATGAGATTCATGATGCTCTTTTGCATGTTTCAATTATTATTCCTATGTGAGCATCATTGAAATCATCATGCCTAGCTAAAAGGCAATCAAGAAAAGCGTTTGTTGAGAGACAACCCAACACTTTTACTTTCTATTTTTGTGTGTTCACATGATTAAGCTACTGTAGTAATCTTGTTTTTTGCCTTTTATTTCAATAAAGTGCGAAGTAAAGCCTTTGGGATGACTCACAAGATGAGTAGAATTGATGCTGAACCAAAACAGAAACTTTTGACTCTAGTACAGGAATTTTCATTTTTTACTGGAGCATGATAATGAAATTAAATTTTTACACAGTCTTGATATACAAATTCTTCAGGTTTTACTAATTTTTCAGAATTTTTAGAGACAGGGAAGTATAGTTACACTACAGATCTTCACAGACTGTTCTGTTTTTGACAGATTCTGTTTTGCATGCATAGTTTGCTTGTTTTAGTGTTTCCATAGCTTATATTTTATGGTATAAATTATGGGAATGGTATAATACAGTAGGTATCATGTGGGAAGAATTCTGAATCTTGTCTTGACAGTACCTAAGTGAATGATCTATCTTTATTATACTAACCCATCTCACGAAGTTCCGTTAAGTTTTGTGTGATTGAAGTTTTCAAGTTTTGGGTGAGACACCGATATGAGGAGAATAAGGAGTGACAAGAACCTAAGCTTGGGGATTCCCAAGGCACCCCAAGGTAATATTCAAGGAAGACTCAAGCGTCTAAGCTTGGGGATGCCCCGGAAGGCATCCCCTCTTTCGTCTTCAACATTATCGGTATATCTTACTTAGAGCTATATTTTTATTCGTCACATAATATGTGTTTTGCTTGGAGCGTCATTATATTTTGTTATTTTCTGTTAGGTGTTATTTATAATCTTGTTTTTCAATAAAAAGTTCCAAGAATTGCCTTTAGGATGCTTGAATTGCATGTTTGATATGTGCTGTGTGAAAACAGAAACTTTTGCTGTAGTATTTGAATTTTCATATTTTACTGGAACGTGGAAAGTTTCTGAAATTTTTACAAAGTATTGTCATATAAATTATTTAGTATGTACTAAATTTTCATAAATTTTTTTGAGTTACAGAAGTACACTGTTTTCATAAATTGCTACAGACTGTTCTGTTTGGACAGATTGCTGTCATAGTTTTGTTATCTACTTATCCTATAGTTTCCATAGCCTATATTGGTAGATATAAATTTTGGAAATGATAGTATACAATACCTAATGTTTGAAAATTATTGTGCAAATTGTCTTGGCAATACATAAAGAGTTTATTTATTATTATGTGCACTAACCTATCTCACGAGTTCTTTTCAAGTTTTGTGTGGATGAAGTTTTTGAGAATAGGTGAAACCGGGATATGAGAGGATTGAACGAGATACAAAAGCTCAAGCTTGGGGATTCTCAAGGCACCCCAAGTAAATATTTCAAGAAGTCTCAAGCATCTAAGCTTGGGGATGCTACGCATCCCACCTCTCTTCATCAACAATTATCGGTTAGCCTATGTTGAGCCTAAATTTTTATTCGTTGACATGATGCGTGCTATTCATGGAGCGCTATACTTATATCTTTTTGGAGTAGTTTGTATTTTTCTCTAGTGCTTCACTTATATCTTTGTAGAGCACGGCGGTGGTTTCATTTTATAGAAATTGATGAACTCTCATGCTTCACTTATATTATTTTGAGAGTCTCTAAACAGCATGGTAATTTGCTTAGGTTATGAATTTAGTCCTAATATAATGGGCATCCAAGAGGGATATAATAAAAACTTTCATATAAAGTGCATTGAATACTATGAGAAGTTTGATTCCTTATGATTGTTTTGAGATATAAAGATGGTAATATTAGAGACATGCTAGTGAGTAATTGTGGATTGGTAGAAATACTTGTGTTAAAGTTTGTGATTCCCGTAGCATGCACGTATGGTGAACCGTTATGTGACGAAGTCGGAGCATGATTTATTTATTGATTGCCTTCCTTTGTGTGGAGGTCGGGATCGCGCGATGTTTAACTCCTACCAACCCTTCCCCTAGGAGCATGCGTGTAGTACTTTGTTTTGATAACTAATAGACTTTTGCAATAAGTATGTGAGTTCTTTATGACTAATGTTGAGTCCATGGATTATACGCACTCTCACCCTTCCACCCTTGCTAGCCTCTCTAGTACCGCGCAACTTTCGCCGGTGCATTAAACCCACCATATACCTTCCTCAAAACAGCCACCATACCTACCTATTATGGAATTTCCATAGCCATTCCGAGATATATTGCCATGCAACTTCCACCATTCCGTTTATGACACGCATCATCATTGTCATATTGCTTTGCATGATCATGTAGTTGACATCGTATTTGTGGCAAAGCCACCGTTCATATTTTTTATACATGTCACTCTTGAGTCATTGCACATCCCGGTACACCGCCGGAGGCATTCATATAGAGTCATATTTTGTTCTAAGTATCGAGTTGTAATTCTTGAGTTGTAAGTAAATAAAAGTGTGATGATCATCATTATTAGAGCATTGTCCCATGTGAGGAAAGGATGATGGAAGCTATGATTCCCTCACAAGTTGGGATGAGTCTCTGGACTTTACAAAAAATAAAAGAGGCCAAAGAAGCCCAAATAAAAAAGAGAGGCCAAAGAAGCCCACAAAAAAAACAAAAAAATGAGAGAAAAGAGAGAAGGGGCAATGCTACTATCCTTTTTCTACACTTGTGCTTCAAAGTAGCACCATGATCTTCATGATAGAGAGTCTCCTATATTGTCACTTTCATATACTAGTCAGAATTTTTCATTATAGAACTTGGCTTGTATATTCCAATGATGGGCTTCCTCAAATTGCCCTAGGTCTTCGTGAGCAAGCGAGTTGGATGCACACCCACTTAGTTTCTTTTTGAGCTTTCATACACTTATAGCTCTAGTGCATCCGTTGCATGGCAATCCCTACTCACTCACATTGATATCTATTGATGGGCATCTCCATAGCCCGTTGATACGCCTAGTTGATGTGAGACTATCTCCTTCTTTTTGTTTTCTCCACAACCACCATATTCTATTCCACCTATAGTGTTATGTCCATGGCTCACGCTCATGTATTGCGTGAGAGTTGAAAAAGTTTGAGAACACTAAAGTATGAAACAATTGCTTGGCTAAAATCGGGGTTGTGCATGATTTAATACTTTGTGTGATGAAGATGGAGCATAGCCAGACTATATGATTTTGTAGGGATAACTTTCTTTGGCCATGTTATTTTGAGAAGACATGATTGCTTTATTAGTATGCTTGAAGTATTATTGTTTTTATGTCAATATTAAACTCTTGTTTTGAATCCTATGGATCTGAATATTCATGCCACAATAAAGAAAATTACATGGATGAATATGTTAGGTAGCATTCCACATCAAAAATTCTGTTTTTATCATTTACCTACTCGAGGACGAGCAGGAATTAAGCTTGGGGATGCTTGATACGTCTCCAACGTATCTATAATTTTTGATTGTTCCATGCTATTATATTATCTGTTTTGGATGTTTTATATGCATTAATATGCTATTTTATATTATTTTTGGGACTAACCTATTAACCTAGAGCCCAGTGCCAGTTTCTGTTTCTTCCTTCGCAGAAAAGGAATATCAAACGGAGTCCAAACGGAATAAAAATTTACGGAGAATATTTTTGGAAAATATAAAAAATACTGGAGCAAAAAGATACCAGAGAGGAGTCCCGAGGCAGCCACAAGCCTAGGGGGCGCGCCCCCCCTAGGGCGCGCCCCCTGGCTTGTGGGCCCCTCGGGTACCCCCTTGACGTGAGACCGACGCCAAAAATTCCTATAAATACCAAAACCCCCAGAAAGAAACCTAGATCGGGAGTTCCGCCGCCGCAAGCCTCTGTAGCCACGAAAAACCAATCGGGAGCCCGTTCTGGCACCCTGCCGGAGGGGGAAACCATCACCGGAGGCCATCTTCATCATCCTGGCGGTCTCCATGACGAGGAGGGAGTAGTTCACCCTCGGGGCTGAGGGTATGTACCAGTAGCTATGTGTTTGATCTCTCTCTCTCGTGTTCTTGAGATGCCATGATCTTGATGTATCGCGATCTTTATTGATATAGATGAATCATATGGAGTTTTCCCCTCTCTATCTTCTTGTGATGAATTGAGTTTTCCCTTTGAAGTTTTCTTATCGGATTGAGTCTTTAAAGGATTTGAGAACACATGATGTATGTCTTGTGATGGGATATCCGTTGTGACAATGGGATGTTCTATTGATCCACTTGATGTATGTTTTGGTGATCAACTTGCGGGTTCCGTGACCTTGGGAATCTATGCATAGGGGTTGGCACACGTTTTCGTCTTGACTCTCCGGTAGAAACTTTGGGGCACTCTTTGAAGTTCTTTGTGTTGGATTGAACATGATGAATCTGAAATTGTGTGATGCATATCGAATAATCAAGCCCATGGGTACTCGTGGTGACATTGGAGTATCTAGGTGACATTAGGGTTTTGGTTGATGTGTATCTTAAGGTGTTATTTTAGTATGAACTCTAGGGCTGTTCGTGACACTTATAGGGATAGCTCATACGATTGATCGGAAAAGATAACTTTGAGGTGGTTTTGTACCATACAATAATTTTTTTGTTTGTTCTCCGCTATTTGTGACTTTGGAGTGAACTCTTTGTCGCACGTGAGGGATTTACATATGATTCAACTATGTCAGTATTGTTGAGAGAACTTGCACTAGTGAAAGTATGAAGCCTAGGCCTTGTTGTCAAGCATTGCAATATCGTTTTTGCTCACTTTTGTTACTTGCTACCTTGCTGTTTTTATATTTTCAGGTTACAAAAACCTATATCTACCATCCATATTACACTTGTATCACCATCTCTTCGCCGAACTAGTGCACCTATACAATTTACCATTGTATTGGGTGTGTTGGGGACACAAGAGACTCTTTGTTATTTGGTTGCAGGGTTGTTTGAGAGAGACCATCTTCATCCTACGCCTCCCACGGATTGATAAACCTTAGGTCATCCACTTGAGGGAAATTTGCTACTGTCCTACAAAACTCTGCGCTTGGAGGCCCAACACGAGTCTACAAGAAGAAGGTTGTGTAGTAGACATCATGGACCCTTATGGGTGGAGTCCTCCATGGACTCTCGTGACCGTTACCCTCCGTGGGTTGAAGACTCCATAAACGTGGACGTACGATAGCACCACCTATCGGAACCACGGGAAAAATCTTCGTGTCCCTCATGCGTTTGATCTCCCTATCTCAACTCTTTCATTCCATGTGCAATGTCTTTACTTTCCGCTGCCATACTTGTTGACATGCATGTGTAGGGTGTGCTAGACTTGCTATAATTGCTAAAATCTGCCAACCAATTAACTTGGGAAAAGGTTAGGTTTTAATTCTTGCAAGTAGTCTATTCACCCCCCCTCTAGACACACACTTCTAGTGATCCTACAACTACCTACCTACCCAATTACACGACATGACCGAGTTTCACATGCAACATCTAAAACCTTTGGAAAATAGCATCATATACGGTAAATAGACAGATGAATCTCATCTAGAAAATTGTTGAAGCGGAAGGCAAATATTGAGCCTTCCCTGTTGTCGAAGGTTCTTGCAACTTTATGCCAGTGCCTGTGGATGGTTGCCCGCCCATCCTTCATCCTCTTGAGGAAGACTTCAAGATTATACCGTGGGTGCTGTATGAATACCTTCCTCGCGTCTTGACCATACAGGTGGTTTGAGACGTACTCATCGATGAACTGCTTTGGAAAGGACTGGAAACAAAGATATGCGTAAATTTTGTTTCTGAAAATTGAAATGCCATAAAGGGAAAAAAGATAGGGTAAAAGAGATAGTACCATCATATAGTTCATTGATGTCTTCTTCATTGTGCAGACAAACAACTTGTTGTTTTTTGTCGCAAGTTTCTTTATCTTAACAATCTTTCTGAGTTTCTTGATTTGACTGATATTCATGAACACATCATTTCCCCCACATGCAAAATGGGTCGAACAGTGGGTCTAAACCTCTTACGGCAGGACCTACATGTGCAAGACCAAATTATTGTTAGAAACCTAAATATTAGAATGGTTCCTGCAATTGCACAATAATGTGCTATTAGCCAAAGGATCATGAAAGTGCAAACCTCGATGGTAAACCTTAGTGTCCCCCATTGTTCCCCCTGTAACGTGTTTAAGAATAGATATTGATCAGTAAAATATTTTAATGAAAGATAAACGCATTGCATATCCAACATATGAATTCAAGCCAGATGGAAAAGACAAGCGTGCTAAGAACTATGAAATATAGCAATTGTAGGTTTCACGTGCATAACAAAACAAAATTGTACCAACAATAATTGAACATGACATTGCAGATGATCACCAAAACAACTGAACCAAACAATTAACTGAGCATCACATTGCACAATACAACATAGTAGTAGAAGGTCAGATTGCATAGTAGCATTACATTGCATATTTCACTAGAGTTTCTTATGGAAAGGCAGGAGCAACAGATGCAGCAGGTGAAACAAACATGCGTAGCTAGCTCAACATGGGTCATTAGTAATTAAGCTTAAAAAACAAGATATTCCTCGTCGTTGGAGATATCGATAATGATGGGCTTGGACGACGGCGAGTCCTCCACATCGTGGGTGCCCTCCTCGTAGTGGTGAGTTGCCTCAGCCTGTCCGGGCACCAACCTGCCTGCTATGGAGTTGAGGAAAGCACGGGCACGCTGAGAAAACAACACAGAGTCGTCATCAAAGGCAACAACGGAGCCTTGGAGAAAACACAACGAGTTATTGTTCAAAGCAGCCAACCGCGTGGCAGCGTCCGTTCGCGAGGCGTCGACGGTGGCCTCGATGTCTAGATGCTGCTCCAAGATCTGGGGGTCAGCACGCATGGCAGCCATCGGGGACTCATCCGCGCGTGCGGTCGCGATTTGCTTCTCCGCTGCCAGGTGCTCCTTGAGATCCTGGCTATACTACGTGCACCATGTCTTTCAGCGGCGATTATGTGGGGGGTGGGCCGGTGATTTTGGTGGAATGTGTCGCGCCGGCGGTCGGACCATGTGGAATGGAGGAGGAGGGGGTGGAGGGGGTATGGGGAAGGTTTGGATTACCTGACTATGACTAGATGGATGAGACCGAGCAGTAGGAAGGAGCGTCGCCGGCGCTGCAAGCAAGCAGTGAAGGTTTGAACTTAGGAAATGAAGGGGGGAGCAGGGGGAATGGGAAATGTGTCTTTTAGTTGGTACGAGGGGCGGGGGAGGTAGATATTTGCGTGGCAGCCCAAAATTTCGTTCGGTGCGGCAAAAAAGTAGCGCGCATAGTCACATCGGACACAGTACCTTTACCATAACTGTGTGCGATATTCAACAACACAAACGTATGCTATAGTTTATCCCATGTGTGATGAGACTGAACATGGAAATTTTGGTCTCCAAGCTTCCGGCGTAAGATATCGGATAGTACATTGCACACGGTACTTGCATTTCATGTTCATTAGGAAGAGAAAATGGGGACACGGCGGCAAATTTTGGTCCGAATTTCCCTCGTTACATTGGTCATTGCTTAGTTTAACAACACTTGCAAATTTGAGTAGTACTACACAAAAGAGCCTACAACACTGCCCGAACTTACTTAATCGAGCAACTAATAAACATTAGTTAATTGACTTAAACATTACTCTAACAAAACACCATCGCTCTAGACAGAGACTAATATTCCGCCTGGCATTCGTCGATCTCCGCCGCCTCCTCGATGACCAGCTCCCGCTCGACGAACTCCGGGGAAACGAGATCCATCGCCACATACTCCAACATCTCGCAGTCTTCGTCCACCATCTCTTTGGATAAGGCCGCCATGAGCCTGGCGTGGGCGGCCTTGCTCCGGGCTTGGACGGCCACAATCTTGGCTAGGGAGGCTGCCGACGAATGGACGCCTGCTCGAGCACACTCAGCGATTACCAACTCAACGAAGGTGGGTTGTCGACCGGTGTCGGAGAAGGCAGATGTGATTTGTGCAGCGACCGACACGAGATGGGCGTGGGCGGCCTCGAGATGGGACTGGGCGTCCGCCATCAGTGCTACGGCGACCGCCGAGGAACTGACAGCTGATGTGCCGTTCTCGCCATTTGCTATCCCCGTCGCGGTTGTTGCTGCCGCCCTCTCAGCTGCAGCAGCTGCCCTTTCGGTTGCTGCAGACGCTCTGTCAGAGGTAGCGGCCGCGTTCCAGCATGTCGAGAGCGCGCTCATGGCTGATGCGGCCGTGCTTGGGCCGGAGTCGGTTGCCGAAGTTGCTCTCACGACGGGGATCCACGTCGCCATCTTTCACCGGCGACGATTGAAAAGTAAAATGGTCTGAGGAGTCAGTGCGGTAAACTGGTCGGCGGTGTACTGCAGCCGACGAAGCTTCCGGCCTAAGCCATGCATTACGAGGATTGGCCCAAGATATTTTGTACTGCATCACACACGATTCATGAACGTCAACTGTTTGTGAAAGACTTAATTTTCAAAATGTTTTTAAAACAAAAAATGAGGTTAATTCGACAAAGGACGGTGTTTGGATTGCAATAAGATTTATGTGCAGTGAACACTGACCAATAGCTGTGTCGTGCTAAAATATGGAATTATTCAGGGTCTGTTTGCCATTTTTATAAATTAATCGAGTTTTCTAGACATTTAATGTGCACAATTCAAATTTGAACTATCGTCCCAATGTCCATGCATCAAAATGGGATGAAAAATCATATTAGTGTCCATGGCTTCATCTTTAGGTCACGGGCAATAAATGGGAATGAACTTCAAACATCTCGGCATCTTGGCTCGGCCACAAACGTTGAGAAACTTGGTTTTTAAATTGATGTAAATCCAAAACGCGTCAGAAATTCTAAAAACTTGGCATGTTGTCATGACATGGCACATATGTGCCATGGTAAAAAAAAAGTACAACATGGGACAATTTTAGCCACAAGTCCCTTACAAAGCAGAGCTTCTCACTTCAATCTTTGAGGTCCCGATAAGGAAAACCTCACCTTACGTAGGCAAAACGACATCCGCTCATCTTCTCGCCATGAACTTTTGTTAGAGGCAACTCACACTAGTAAGAGTGTCTTGCTAAAATATGGAATTATTTAGGGTTCTTTTCTCCTTTTCATACGTTAATTGAGTTCTCTAGGCATACAATGTGGATAATTAAAATTTGAACTAAAATCACAAGGTCCGGTGCATCAAAATGGGTTGAAAAATCGTATAAGTGTCCATGGCTACTTTGGGCCCCATGCAAGATATGGGAATGGATTTCAAACATCTTGGGGTCTTGGCTCGGCCACATACATTGAGAAACTTGGTTTTACATTCATGTATAAATCAAAAACTCGTCAGAAATTCAGGAAACTTGGCATGGTGTCATGTCATGGCTCATATGTGTCCTGATGATAAATTGTCCGATTTGGGACAAGATTTGGCACAAGCCCTTACAAACCTCAGCTACTCACGGGAAGCTAGCTTTTGTGGTTTCGATAAGGAACGTGTCACCTTATGTGGGCGAATCGACATCCGCTGCCTCTTCTCGTCTTGAACTATATATTTCTAGAGGCAACATATACCAAAATGAGTGTCGTTCCAAAATATGAAAGTATACATGGTTCGTTTGGGCTTCTTATACATTAATTGACTTTTATATGCATTATTTAACATGCATAATTCAAATTTAAACTACATTCACAAGGTACGGTGCATCAAAATGGGTTGAAAACCGTATAAGTGTACATGCATCTTTAGGATCCCATGCTATATATGTGAATGATTTTCAAACATCTCGCGGTCTTGGCTCGGCCATACAAACATTGAGAAACACGGGTTTTAAATCATGTGTAAATCAAAAACTAGTCAGAAAATTTATGAAACTTGGCATGGTGTCATAACATGCATGGCTCGTATGTGCCCTGGTAAAATAATGTCCAATTTGGGACAAGTTTTGGCACAAGCCCCGCACAAACCAAAGATAAATTATCACATGAAGCTTTGTTGTTTCGATATGTAATGTGTCACCTTATGTGGGCGAATCGACATCCGCTGCCTCTTCTCGTCTTGAACTATATATTTCTAGAGGCAACATATGCCAAAATGAGAGTGTCGTGCCAAAATATGAAATTATACATGGTTCGTTTGGCCTTTTTATACATTATTTGACTTTTATATGCATTATTTAACATGCATAATTCAAATCCAAACTACAATCAGAAGGTCCGGTGCATCAAAATGGGTTGAAAACCATATTAGTGTGCATGCATCTTTAGGTCCCATGCAAGACATGTGAATGAATTTCAAACATCTCGGGGTCTTGGCTCGGCCACATAAACAGAGAAACTATAGTGTTTTAAATCATGTAAATCAAAAACTCGTTAGGAGATTCATGAAACTTGGCATGGTTTCATGAACATGGCACATAAAGGCGTCATATCATTTTGTTTTCCTATCTGAGACTCGTTTTTAATATATATTTTCTTTTTGAGACAACATTGAGAATATTAGTTAAATTATAGTAAATCTAGAACTCACACAAAATTCAAGAAATTTGGCATGGTGTCATTATATAGCACAAATATGTTGTGGTATTTTTCGTGTCATTAATAGCAAACAAAAGCTTTTTGGAACAAGGAACTGTCACGTTTCCACGCAAACGTTTGCATTATTTTCAAACCGTTGGGCGTTCTACTACCCTTTACGTGTTGCCAAGCGTTGCACTCTTTTATTGGCTAGGGCTTAGGAGGTGCCGTGCGAGCAGATGCTTGAGTTGACAGGAGGCGTGCGAGCTGGCATCCGCCGCGCAGGCTCACCGGGAGGCGTGCTGGCAGTACGCCAAAGACTCATCGGGAATCGAGTCCTTTGACCTCCATGTCCGCCCTCCTCGCTTCCAACCTATCCATCAATGGCACCCGAGCCGCTGTTTAATAGGCAGCTTTACTGCCCACACACTCACAATCCTCCATATATCTTCGCCTCACATTCCCCTCCATCTTTAGACCTCCACGGCGACCTACGCCATGCTGCAGAAGGATCATATGCCACTAGTCTTCCGGTTTGGTGAAGTTGACACCGAGACGGAAGAGATAGAACATGAAGATGAATGGGACGCCATGGACATGGCCCTGGAAGAGCTGCATGCCGCAACGGATGCTGCCCCGACGCACTCGCCATCAACCATCACCGCGCCCGTGCCAGCAACCATCCCCGTGGCATTGACGGGCTGGTCGCCCAGCATCATCGTAGCGCTGGAAACCACGGGCGTCAGGGAGGTCCCCGCCGACCCGCGTGAGCTCGTGTACGTGCAAGCGCCAGCGCCTCCTCCTGCCCCCGTGCTCGTGCGCGCCCTTGCACACCCCACGCCGGTCCCAGTGCGCGTGCTCGCACCGACGGCGCCCGACCCCTTGCGTGTGCCTGCACCCACCGCGCCCGTGCCCGTGCGCGCGCCTGCACGCATCACGGCCCCCTCAGCGGATTGGGCCGCCGCCGTCGACAGCTTTCTCACAGCGCCGCTAGTAGCCGCCCCCCGGCCCCGCACCCGTCGATCACGCGATGACTGGCTCTTTGATTGTGAAGTCCATAACATTCTGGTCTCGATTGAAGAACTGTACAACTATGCCCCAGAGCATGAGAATGCCGCCGCAGGAGGCCGCCGCCGCCAACTAGTTTTCTTGATATTGTATCTCGATTGTATGAATGTAAAGTGAAAGCTTGACTGAATGAAATCTATGGTTTGATGAACTAAGTATTTATCTCTGAATTCACGTAGGAAACACAAAACCATCATAATTTTATCCGAATGAACACACATCACACCCGGTTCAGGTTGAATACCCGTTTGAAGATCGACAACTATCTTTCCTTCGCCCGTAAGCCAAGTCAAAATATTGGCGCGAAGGATTGGTCCAATGCGTCATCGCAAACGTTTCTCGAATATGATCCGTGTGCCTAGTATAGACAATCCGGGAAGATTTGCATCTATCATACTGGGTAAATTGCCATGTGTCAAATCGGAAACATTGGCATCTGTCGATCTAGTAACACTGGCATTTGTCAACATTGTAGCACTGGCATTTGGCAACTATTGCAGAAACAAAATCACAATTAGGGTGTAATTTTGCAACTGAAATTCACTTTAAACATGGATTTCATTCATACATTAAGCACTGGTCTTTGTACAATACAGTTCAACTCGACAGCTGAACCGAACAAACTTTTCCCCAATTGTTGCCAACCACGTACTGAATTAGCTAATTCAACTATATACTCGCTAATTAAAGTACGTGGTACAGTTCAACCATATCTATAGTTAGATGAACTGAACAAAATAGCCCCTAAATACTAGTACTACGGAGGGGCTTTGTACTACTTCCAGCAGAATCGAGCGCGCTCAGTAAGAGCAAGTGGAGGAGGAGCCTGCCGATGAGTTGGCGAAGACGTGTTCGTGCCTGCCAGTGCTACCCTCCGGCGCTCAAGATGCCCCTCCTCGAAGCGACGGGACTCTACGTAGATGTCCGCATTCCGCGCTGCCACTGCGGCTTCTCCTCCGGCCACGGCGTCGGTGAGCTTCTTCGCGTGAGCGACCTGGCGCTCCACCTCCTTCTCTAGGAAGTAGATGTAGC